>CM036912.1:31178118-32666638 GCA_020800305.1 Porphyrio hochstetteri | reverse complement strand
GGAAATGTAAATCCCCTTATCAGGTGTCCTGGTTTCAGCTGAGATAAAGTTAATTTTCATCCTAGCAGCTGGTTAGTGCTGTGTTTTGGATTTAGGATGAGAGCAATGTTGATAATGCACTGATGTTTTAGTTGTTGCCAAGCAGTCAAGGCCTTTTCAGCTTCTCACACTGCCCTGCCAACAAGAAGGTGGGGATACCCAAGACTCTGTTAGGGGACACAGCCAGGACAGCTGACCCCAACTGTCCAAAGGGATATTCCATGCCATATGGTGTCATGCTCTGTATTTAACTGGGTGTTAGCCAGGAGGCAGATTTGGTTTCTTTGTCCTTTTTTACCTTTGGAGTCTCATTCTTATATTTTGTAGCTCTTTGCAGAGTTATTTGCATTGTAAATTCACAGTTCCTACATAATTTGTAAAGGAACATCCCTTCTTTGAGATGCGTAATCCAAATTATATTACCCTTGTTACCTATTTGCCTGCCATCAAAATTGAAGTAAGGGAAACTCCAGTAACTCACTGAGAGTGCTTCTTGATGTATAAAAGTCATACCTGAGTTATCAATGACTCCAAAACAAATAAGAGCTTAGGTGCACAGGAAAGTTATTCATTAGGCATCTTCTCACTTGCCCTTCTAAAGATGCCTTGAAACTATGGATTTGTTTGACCAGAACTCATCAGCTAGAAGGAATTCTCATGTCTTTCCACTGTTGATGTCTTTTTGATTTTTATTGGATCTTACTGTTTTTACCTGCATTCATAATCATAGAATAGTTTGGGTTGGAAGGGACCTTAAAGGCTCTTTGAGTCCCACCCCCTGGCATGGGCAGGGACACCCTCCACTGGACCAGGTTGCCCAAAGCCCCATCCAACCTGGCCTTGAACACTGCCAGGGATCCAGGGGCAGCCACAGCTTCTCTGGGCACCCTGTTCCAGTGCCTCACCACCCACACAAGAAGAATTTCTTCCTCACATCTAATTTCAATATCCCCTCCATCCAAAAGCCGTTCCCCCTTGCCCTGTCACTCCATGCCCTTGTAAACAGTCCCTCTCCAGCTTTCCTGTAGCCTCCTGAGGTACTGGAAGGCTGCAGTAAGGGGCCTTCTCTTCTCCAGGCTGAACAAACCCAACTCTCTCTCTCTGTCTTCATAGGAGAGGTGCTGCAGCCAATCTGATCATCTTTACGGTCCTCCTCTGGCCTTGGTCCTGTATGATATAGGCACAATCTAAAATAAGAGGAATGTTTTTTGCCTGATACCCTACTATTTTTATTTTTTCAATAATGTCCATAACATTAAACTGTCTTGTTGAAGTGGTTACAGCACAGCTAGTTTGGGACAAAGCAATGTGTAGAAGTAGTTTTATTATTATTATTAATAATTAATTATTATAGTAAATGCATTACCTGGCATCTGCAAACTTCAACCAGGCCAATTCTACTGTTTGTAACTCTTAGCCAGTATTTATTTCATGACAAAATATTAGCTTTTATCTGAAGTTGAGTCACAAAAGAACAATTTGCTGATACTATGCTTTCAGCTTGGGAAACTACATAATATTGTGGAGTTGTGGGAAGATGGAATCAGCACTTAGGCCATTTTTCCTTGCACTATATTCTCAGTAATTCTGTTTCTTGACAGCCTCTTGCAAGAAAGAAGGAAAGCAAAATAAACCCCAAACCAAACGCCACAAACCTAGAGCTAGAGCCTTAACCAGTATTAACTGGTGTTTCTCTTTTCATTTCAGCGTATTTTGCTATCCAGGTCTTGTATATCATACCATATTTTGCCTTATTTCCTTTGCATTTCAGTTGCCAGCCTCTGGTTTCTCTGAAATGCTATGTTTTTCACTGTGTTAAGTTTAATAATGTTACATTTTTTAAAAGGCTGCAGTCAAACCACATTGCTTATAAAGAGGAGAGGATGTAACAATGCAAAGAAAATTCAAATTAGTTTTGTTGAGCCATAGTCTGTGCTGGTCCACTCTTCTGCATTGAGAGTAAGCATTGCAGCAATGAGAACAGCCAACCATCTCTTCAAAGTAAGTGATGGAGTCTGTGAATGTCTGTTCTGGCAATGGATTGAAAACACCCAGATTGAGTCTCTGCTCTGATCTTGGCTGTGCAGTTCTTTTCTGCAGGCATATAATCACTATTAGCTCAGAGATCCACCAAATCTCACTGCCTATGGTATTTCTGGGACTGAAACCCACCGCTTCCTATAACAAATGCACAGAGAGGTGCAAGCAGTAAACACCTTCACTCCAGTTGACTGAATAGCTATTTGCTGTTAGGTTGATAGGGTTTAGGCACAAACCTTTCATCAGATTGATTTCAGGATCTGTAGCAAGATGTTTTCAAGTATTATTCTCACCCTTCTTCTTCCTCATTCTCTGATGCTTTCTTGTACTTGATGTACTTGAAAACATGTATTTGGGTATTTCATAATGCTTAAGCAGTTATTCTGAAAAACTCCCATTCCATGCCCCTAGATAGAGTGATTCTTGATTTTTTCTACTTTTAATGCTTTTTCATATTGACAGTTAAAAATATTGTCCTAAGACTATATTTAATATTTATTACTTTAGAGGAGTATTTTCTTTGCCTAGGACTTCAAAGTTTGGGTTCAAATGGAAGCAGAAAGTTGGTGACCATAATCATATGCTAGCAGTAGTCCTAAGACCAGGCAGAGGGGGAATTTTCAAGCTGCTTCATGGCTTGCTCTTCTTTTTTTCTGTATGCTGGTATTTTGCAGTTGTTAATTGTTTTCATGTGATCCAAATTTATCTATGGGATTTCATTACAACAAATCTTTAGTAGTGTCCATGATGATAATCCTAGATTTTTCTTCTATTTCAGATTCAATTCATTTATCAAATGCTGGGATATTTAATAAAAAAGTTATTTTATGAAATTGCTTTGTTTGCTATATGTCTTCAGTCAAACAATGTAAGGAAACACTGCATACAGGGTCAGACCATTTGTGTCCAGAACCAGAGGAAAAAAAATATTCAAATAGCTGACATTCCACCATGAAGCTTATGATCAGGCCATCTTAAAAGTTCATTGTTGCACACTTTTTCGTCTCTTAACAATTTGGGCATTATTGTGTATGAGAATTCCACTCTGCTTCCTCTTTTGGGGAAATGTTGGACCGTAACTGAAGGAGAAAGTTTTGAATTCTTTGGTCCTGCAAGGAGATTTCTCAGGTCTTTACTTTCTGAAGATTTGTGGTTAATTGATACTCTTGGAAACTGAAGTTCTGCAAATGACAGACTAGAAGCTTATTGTTTAAAATGTATAAGGTAGAAACAAAAGCTGAACTCAGTGAGCCAACCTTGCCTACTTTGGCAGAGAAGGAAAATAGTGTTTGTACCACCAATGTGCCCAGGGATATGAGTTGGTAATCAGGAGTCTGACTTAATCATACAAGTAAGATTCTTGAACTGAAATTCATTTACGATCACTGCACTGCAGACAGCAGACTGATCCTATTTCCATATTGCCACCTGAAATTTTGCATGACTAATCTGAGAGTCTTTGAAAGGTGAGACTTTTCAGAAGTACCGAATTAAGGTATCTAAGTGATTCTGAAAACCAGGGACTGCTTCTGTAAATGTGCATCTGGGTGTTTCGTGTTACTTAAACAGTTACTGCAATAATCTAACCACTGCAAAGTGCAGCACATAAACACAAGCTGTACATGTGTTAGACTTACTTTTGTTGCAGACAGTCCTGCCTGTTTTTTAGCACTGTATCTGTTGTAGCTACAGACCAGAGCAAGACTTCATCTAAAACCTGAACATTTAGTTGCATTGAATTTCTCTTCTGACTGTGCAGTTGAATCACCCAGTTGTACAGCAGAGATATATGTGGTGACTTCATCTTATCCCATTAGGCTGAAGATTTATGCTTAATCCAAACCAGAGATAGTTGAATGGACTTTTAAAAATATAAATCCATGGTCCTTATCTTTGCCTATTTTTTGTTCTTTATGCTTTGCTTTGTTTTCTGGTAATCGTTCTCACTTCTGCACCCTGTTGGCACCTCTCTGGCTGCTGAAGAGTGGGATTTGTTCACTCAGAACCCACAGGACCTGCAGGCAAAAGGCAGCCTCCCAGGGCACTGCTGCAAAAATGGAGATGGAAACACTATGCTCCTTCTAAACAAACAAATAAACAAAACCATAAAAGAGATTAAGGAGTTACAGTAGAGGGATCAATGTAACTATTACACAGTAACTAGAAACTGTGAACTTAACCCAGTGTTTAAAGCAGGCTTTTCTGGCTTATGTGAGAATATAGATTTATCTGCGGGTAGTTTCAAGGAAAAGTGTGTGTGTGTGTGTGTGTGTGTGTGTGTGTGTGTGTGTGTGTGTGTGTGTATACACTCTTATAATTTTAAGTAATTCATAAAATCTTCCTGGTCACCACAGAGCTTCAGATCTGGTCTTCCCTCCCCAACTTGTACAAACAAATGGGAGGGTTAACAACACAGACCATAAAGGTGCTGCTGCTGTTCATCTTACATCACATTTTTAATCCCTAAGCTTCACAGTAAATGTGTGAAAGTATCACCTGTTTCCTGGACCTGTTCCATGTTGAATGTAACACTTAGGTTCATGTTCCTAAGATGAATTATTATTTAGTGTGACCGGTGTCTTCCAGCTGTGATACTCTTTGCATCAATTATTCCTTCATAGAAGCCTCTGTGGCTGCAAAAAAAAATGGGCTAGGAGAGAAAAATCTCAAACTAGAAAGTACCAAAAAAATCATCTTATTTGTTCTGTTTTGTCTGCCACTAAACAACCCTTTTCTCCACCAAGCCACTGTGTAGGGGTGAAATTTAATATCTGATATGAGATCAATCTTACGACAGCACAGGAGATTAGAAACAATGAAGAGATTAATTTGATGAGATTTGTTTATATCTTCTCTCTAAAACCTTTTCTGGGAAATTCTAAACGGTTTTTTGGAATCTGTGATTAAATTCCAGCATATCTCCCACTGGGCTCCTACCTTGCATTTTCTGTTCACTTAAATAACATGTGTTTTATGTAATGGATGCATTTCCATTTTTCTTTAATCTAAAATGTTTCGGTTGTGTTATCACTGCAGAAAGAAAACTTATTTTGATAACATTAAGACTACCTTTGCCTGCATATACTGCTTGAAAATTTGTCTTTATGAATTTTTTGCTTTATTATGAAGAAATTGGGAATACTGTGACACTGAGTCCCAGCAACCTTCCCATGTCATCAGTGCAAACTGTACACTTGAGTTCAGTACTGCTGATGGACACAATGCTGCTGGCAGGTGACACACTGAAACTGTATATCTACACACACTTGCCTTGGCATGTCAAAACCTTAAGTCTTCAAAAGCATCCTGTGTACTAGCCAAGGTGACTGTATCCCTGTAAGGTGTCCATACAGCTGTACTTCCACCAGCACTAGAACAGCTGAGCTGTTCTACACATGAGCTGCATCTAATCTTTAGGCATACAACTGTGGAAATGTTTTCAGATGACATAGCTGCTCTGGAATTTCTCCACCTTTGGATCACCTGATAAATTCCTGCTCTTTTCTCAGCTGTGTGCAGAGGTTTCTAGTTATCCTTGTCTTCTAGAAAAAAAGAGAACAAAAAGGAAATCAGGATGAGAAAAAAGGGTAATGAAATAGCAGAAAAACTGTTTGGGTTTGGTTTTTTTTCTGAATAGAATCATAGAATCACTTAGGTTGGAAGAGACCTTTAGATTCATCAAGTCCAACGGCAGCCTAACCCTGCCTAGTCCACCTCTAGACCATGTCCCCAAGCACAATACCAACAGGCCTTCTAAATACCTCCAGGGGTGGTGACTCCACCACTTCCCTCGGCAGCCTGTTCCAGTACCTGACTACCCTTTCAGTAAAGAAATTCTTCCTGATACCTAACCGAAACCTCCCTGGTGCAATGTGAAACCATTTCCTTTCATCCTGTCACCTGTTAGCTGACAGAAGAGACCTCTGCCCATCGATCCAGCATTATGTCTCAGGCAGGTATTTGGGTAATCAATTAAAAAGAGAGAATTTTGTAAAATTGCCCTTGTAGTAGGTCTAATTTTTCTAGAAAATACTTAATGATGACAACTGCAATATACCTTAAGACAACTGATTAGATACCTGTTTCTGTAGAACAACTTGAAAAAATATATTCAGTAACAAATAATTCTAAAATATGCATCTGGATCTATGTTATTTTTGATTTAAATACTCTTTTTTTTGATGTGAAATAAGAGCAAACAAAAAAATTCAACCACCCCCACCCCCACCCGCCCCGCATTGTTTTTTATTACTGCTATCAATGGGAAAAAGCTACAGCCAGTAGCCCTAAATGAATGTTCTGAGTCCAGTGAAATGGGGAGCAGGATGTGACATTAATTAAATTCATGAATTTTTAGAGAATGAGTTGATTCAAACATCAATTTGCAGAATGATATAGCAAAAGAGGCTGAAAACACTTCCCTGAAGGGGTGCGTAAGCCTTCGATGGAGCCTGCCACTGTGCCTGCTAGAGGAAAAGAAAGAGAAGGGAAGGACAGGAGGAGGGAAGAGTGGTGTAATAGATGTTAAATGAAGTGTGACTTTCATGTGGTTGTGGCCTCTGGTCCTTTAGTGTTTGAGTGCAATACGTTTTTCCAGATGACAAATGTTAGAAAGTTGTTTATTGCCCAGGGTGTTTTAGGTGCCAAAAGGCTTGCAAATGAAAGATGGCAAAGAAAACATCAGAGGGAACATGGAGCTATTAAAGGCAACATCAGTCCACACATACAACTACAGAAATAAAACCAAAATTATGTTAATATCTTTCTCATTATTTTCCCTGGAAATGGACCTTTTTACTCATCTGTCCCTCCTTCTATATGGTTTAATTAAATATGTTCAAATAAATAAAAAGGCCCTAAGCATATGTTATGACCAATGATACTACTCTAATGCCATTCCTTCAATAGCAATCATAACAGGATTGCTAGTATGTTTTCAATGAGGCCATAGTTCTTATTCACCAGCTCTGGTGACAAAGGGCTACATTGATTCACCGTATTGATTAAATGATTACTACAGCATTTTGTTGGTAATAACATTGTATGTCTGTGTCTGTGAATACCCTTTTTTAATTAAAAAAAAAAAGGAGGGATGCAAGCGTTTTGAAAACCAATCTTTTGTGTGACATTTTCTAATATATAAGTTAATATAAATATTATAACATGAAATGGATAGCACAGTTTTCATTTATATCAAGGTCAACAATAATATTGATATCTTCTGCTTAAATATGTCTTCATGGGTTTATGATTCTATAAAATAAGTTTATCTAGTTTTGAGGAAAAAAAAAAAGGTGGAGTAGTTGGATCAATGGGATGAAACGGATCCCATTTTATCTTATTGTAGCCAGCCTCATAATTCTGAAACTAAAAATTAAAATGTATTAGTTAAGTATAATGTTTAGGGCATTGTAGCTACAGCATATGGTAGGTTTTGTAGAATCCCACCTCTTGCACCCAGATTTTCCATAATACCTAGGGTTAAAAGCTCTTATATAAAAGTGCAACGCATGATATCTTCTATTTGAATTCTTTAAAAAACAAACCCCAAAAACACCAACAAGAAACAATAGAAGGAGCCATTTGAACTACTGGTGAACTACTCATTGCAACTCTTCACAACTTCTCTGGTAGTCTATTAGCGCTTGCATTGCCCACCACAGGGTACGTTACCTGCTGTGTTATGACTTGATTATAGATTCTCATTTACTTGAATGCTGAGTCAGAATGCGACTGTTTTGTTCCATACTTAACAGCTCAACTAGTGACTGCCGTGGCTCTCCCTTTCCTGTCTAAGTATGTAGCAGTGAGTACACTGAATAATATGCTACGAAATCTCCATTAGCTTGCATTAGGGTCATTAGCAAGTTTAACTAATAAAGTTGAAAAACAACCAATAAATCTACATGTTTTTATTGTCAATTAAAGTCTGCATACGTACTATGACATTCATTAAAAATTAAGCAGATAGATACAACCAGAGATAATCATGCATGCCACTTATTACTGAGAATATGATGCATTGTTAATTCATAGGAACTGAAAGCCTAATTACTTCTATCACTGTAATTGATGGGTTTTATATGTACTGCTTCATCATATAAATTAATGTGAAACAAAATTTCCTCTAATTTATTGGCACTTCTGAAATAAATGAATACTAGTTAAATATGCAGAAATCTGCATATATATGCTATTGGAAATTTCAGCATTGACTTTTACAGGCCTTCAGAAGCCTGTTTTCAGCACAGGTATTTAAGTTTATTGTAATTAGTTCATTACTTAATATGTTACTGGCCATGTAATAAAAGGAATTTTTCATTAGTAAATATGTTCACTGACCATAGGTTCTTTGAGATACGGAGTAGCTCACAGTATTAAATCACTCTGTAGTAACCTAAATACTTTATAATATATTAAATTTATAAAATATTAAATAATTTAACTGCATTTCTGATGTTATTGAAATTTTTTCTTTTCTACTTATGAAGTATACTGAAGGTAGGAACACTCCCATGCCTACTCTACTCATTTCTCAGACACCTGTAAATTCAGCAGCATTGGCCAAGTTAACCTGATGGTAGCATGATTGGTAAAATTCTGCTTTCTTGGTGCTGTGGACATGGAATACAATTCAGATTTGCTTTCTAGAGTAAGTAGGCTCTAATTTTATTTTTTTTAATTTAATTTTACTCTCAGATCGCTGCTGGGGATTTCTGTTATGTATTTTTTATATACTGAGCCAAGTATTTGCTCTATTCTTTGAGCTTCTATTGCTAGAACAAATGAACCATTTGCTGGGGACGCCACTGTTTTTACTGGCAATTGTATGGTGCAAAGGTTATTGGCACTGTTCTGTGTAAGGAGGACTGTGTAGCCATTTTGATTTCTGCTGTAATAAAAATGTTAAATAATGTTCTTCAAGCTTTTGGGCAAGCTGCTGATTTGGCTTCTCTCCTGAGTAACTTGGGAAGTGTTTACTGCCCTTTTTCCTATTCTCTCTGACCTCCAAAGTGATCATTCAGAAAATGAGTATCCATGTATTCAGGTTTTAGAGTACTCTTGGATGGCCGGTGCTTTACAGGCAGGAAAACTGATGGTTGGAAATAGATCACCTAGTTGAGTTAAAAGATGTTTATTTCGTACACACAGAATTTGAAGGCAAAATTATTTCCCACAGTCAAGCTAGGATCTATGTCTTTGTACTAGGACATGCAGGGTGGACTGAATGAAGTGATGTGGTTTAGAATTGGTTTTGTTGTTGTAATGCATATATTAGACATATAAAGATGTGCTTTTGATGAGATGAGTTGCTGCCCTTGGCCCTCTAGTTGCACCATCTAATCTGCTTTCCATCTTCACTTCTTATCCTTGTAGAACCAGGAATACATAAATCACGGTCACTTTGATAGTTATATCCATTCTTCAGAAAGTATTTAACTACAATGTACTTAATTACTTAATAACTCATACAAGTAAGTAATCTAGTTTTAAAAAAATAAAGGACCCTGATGATCAGTAGAGGTTTTTCAAAGGCATGTCCCACATGTTTTTTAGCTGGCTGATGAGTCCCCATTGCTGTATAATAGAGATGTTTGATGATATGGTGCCATTTTCTTGAGTGGTTTTACAACAAAGAAATCAGTTTAGAGTAGTGTTCACCGGAACACGGTTGACCCTTTCGATACCTTAAGTCACTTTTCTTCTCCCAGATCTGCAGAAGAGAAAGAGCTGGGGACATCATCGGCTCATTCTCACATGCTGTAAGAGCAAAACCTGGGCTTCATCAAGAGGAATGTGGCCAGCAGGTCTAAGGAGGTGATCCTCCCCCTCTACTCTGCCCTGGTCAGGCCCCACCTGGAGTATTGTGTCCAGTTCTGGGCTCCCTGGTATAAAAAAGACAGGGATCTCCTGGAGGGAGTCCAGAGAAGGGCAACGAAGATGATTAAGGGCCTGGAACATCTCCTGTATGAGGAAAGGCTGAGTGACCTGGGGCTGTTCAGGCTGGGGAAAAGAAGACTAAGGGGGGACCTTATTAATGTTTATAAATATCTTAAGTATGGGATGCAGGGGGAATTGGCCAGCCCCTTTTCAGTGTCTGTGGAGACAGGACAAGGGGCAATGGCTGCAAGTTGGAGCACAGGAAGTTCCACACCAACATGCGGAAGAACTTTTACACAGTGAGGGTGAGGGAGCCCTGGGACAGGCTGCCCAGGGAGGTGATGGAGTCTCAATCTCTGGAGATATTCAAGACTCGTCTGGATGCCTATCTGTGCAATATGAGCTGGGGAGCTGCTTTGGCAGGGGGTTTGGACCCGATGATCTCTTGAGGTCCCTTCCAACCCCTATGACTCTATTCATTCTATTGAAGGAGAAAAAAAGAGGTTCAGGTTCAGGTTCAGAGGAGGGTTTTGGTGGGTTTTTTGTTAATTTGTTTTTTAATATTGTAAAAGTAGATGTTGCTGTTATAGGTATTTAATTTAGTTTGGTTTAACAAACACAGGTTTAAAATGTAACAGTTCTGACATTATCTTCTAGAAAAATAACCAGAAGGGGTTGCAGTAAAAGCTCATGAGCACTTACAGTGGAAACATTTTTAAGAGGCTATGCTGTAATCCTGTCATAAGATAAACATGGATGACATGCCTGTGTGGAGACCTGCTAATGACTTGGCTTTCTAAAACATATTACTTCTGATTTTGAGCAAAGTTTTTCCACGTGGAAAAAAGACAATAATTTACTGTTTTGAGAAAAGCTTCCAGGATCTCACTTATCAAAGATTTATAATAGCATAAGTTGTGGTCCAAGAGATCATTTGAGGAAAAAGAGCTAGGGAAAACAAAAGAGGTTTAAAATAAAAATAGTAAATGATATGTAAAATAAATACATAAGAAAATTTAAACTAAACACCAGATTGTTATTGTTGTTAGGCAATAATAACAAAACATAGAAATATCAAAGAATAAGCAAAACCCTCAGACTCTGGTATTTGACAGTTCCTATTTCCATCAAACTCATTTATAAAATGTAGATGGCAAGAGATTTGAGTTGGGAAGGTTGGGTGTTCAGCAATGGCAATGAAGAACTTGGATTTATTTGCTGGGTTTGCTACTGACTCCTCTAACCAGGAGCCAATCATTTAATTCCTGTCTCCCAATTCCCCTTGTTCCTTGCCATTTCCATGTTACCAAAACACAATTTTTTTATCTGCCTCTTCTGTTTTGTTTCACTTTCTAGTTTACAAGTTCCTGTGGGGAGGGATGATTGCTCACTATATGAATATGCTTCATTTAATGGAACTTTCTAGAGGCTGTTCTGATGCTGACAAATAGTTTCAGTAACTTTGAAAAGTATTTAACAAAATTTAGTGTTTTAAAAAGTTATTTTTTTTCACTACCACTAGTTTTACTCCAGTTTTTCTATGAAAAGAACTACATAATTATTCATAATAAGGTAAGAATTTGAGTAAGAATTTGAGTTCTGAATACCTTTTTCATGGCTCCTTGCTTTCATCAGAGAAAAAAAAAGTTATTTCTTTGGCTTCTCTTCTCTGGATCCAGAATAGATAAACTGTATTAATAATTCTGAGTAGCTTGTACTGGTTGGCTGTCACTGATTGCACAGATTGTAGCTACATTGCTAATACTAGACCTAAGATCCTTCTTTTTGGTTTTTAGAATGTCTTTATTACATATTACAGTCTTAGAGTATGCTTATTTCCTTCAATCTGTGAATATTTTAGCTAGCTTGAAGAAAGCTTGTTGAAATTATTGTATGACGCCACACTGCTGAACTCTTCAGTAAGTCAGATTCAGGCTTCCTCTTTTGGCGCTGCATTCAGTTTGTTGTTATCTATGGGAAATAAGGTCATTTATGAATAGAGCTTCTTGGTGAAACTAGACTAAACACTTTTTCCTGAGACTGAAATCTAATCAAAGAACATTTTAGTTCCACTGTAGCAAAGACTAATTCAAGACAGTGCAATACTGGAAACATTTTGGAAATCTTTTCAAATCATTGGTTATCTTATAACGAGCACATCTCTCAAAATGCTACACAGTTGTGTGAAAATTCTTTTAAATGGGATTTTCTGATCTTGCAGCCTTAATGAGATTTGACTGATAGCATTCAAAGTCTTCCAGCTACTCTTAAAGATGCTAACTTGTTTGAAGATACTGTGGCTATTGCTAGATACAAAGACAGTAACAACATTATGTTGATAAAGATGCATTTTAGCATAGAAAGTTAAACACTTTTATGGAGCCAAAACAAAAGTAAAAGCTCTATGCTACTATGACTGAAAAAACCCAAAACAACCAGTTACTCTGAAGAGGAGAATGTGTTCACAATAATTTCTATTCTTCATTATGGCCCTGGAACGTTAGTCTTTCTTGCCCTATGTTCCACTCAGGCTGGATTCAGAAGTTAAAAATCACACCATGAAGACCAATTTCACCAGCATCTCACCATTGCAGTAATATATCTAGCTAATGGGTATTTTTTAAAAGGGCAATGTATTATTACTATAATGCAAACTACTGGATCTTCTGTTTTTGCTGTCAAAGCCTTTCTCAAGCCCTCTGACTGCTTGTTGCCTGTGATAAGATTTATTTAAACTTTATAGGCTCTCATTTAGTACAGCAGAGTGCCAAACATTTCTGCCTGTTTTTGTGGCTCTCTTCTAACACTTTCCTCTCTCAGAGCTCTGCTTGGGACTTAGTTGATGAGATCCATAAATCTGTATGTAGTTTTGTGACAGAGGCTTTGGTCTTTGGGCATGTGGGTCTTCAAAGTATTGCCTGAATAAGAGTAATTTATTGTCACTCTTCCTTGACAGGAATACTAAGCAGGTTAAATGGCTGTGTTTTTATGTACAAAACCAGTGATTGTATGCTAATTTCTGTCCCTTTATTGAAAGTCAGTTCCTTTAAAGTTGAGATTGAAGAGCCAGAGACTCCTGAGAGTCCTCTATCTCTTCTTGCCATTCCCCCATTATTCCACATTATGTATTTGTTTTCATCGATGTCATTCTAGAATATTAGGGTGAGACTCATTTACATGTTGGTATATTTTCACATATATCATTTTAACAGTCATTAATTACTAAACGTTAAACATTGTGCCACAAGGAGGTCTTGAAAAAGTGCACAGATCTTATTCAAAATGAGACCTAAAGAGCAATGAAGGAGGAGCAGAATCAAAAATAGATTTTTCACCTTGAAGGAATGCTGGAATGAGCCTGAGATTGTGTTAAGCAGCAGTACATGCACTTCGCTGATTACCAGAAACAGTGTGGCTCTATCATATGCAAATACAGGAGATTTTCTTGATAAGGGTTTGCCATGTGGCCTAATTAGGATGCAGGAAAACCTAGCAGCCACGCAGGAGTTATCAGCACGAATTGCAGCTGGAATGAAAATCAGGCTGGCATTGGAGAGGGTGTAATACAAGGTTGCTCATATCTACCATGTGGCTCCACACTCTAGATTGGTCATAGAGCAGTGCACAATTGTGGCAAATGCCACACATAGAGCTATTCATGAGGCAAGTTGTACACTGATGGCAAATTTGACAGCTTATTACTGTAACAGTTCTCAGCAGCATTGATATTTGCCATATACATATACATATACAGACCAATCAATCCAGCAGAGCAAAATAAAATTATAGTTTGAGATTAAAGGGTTTTTCAGGGAAAATATTCTAGAACCAGTATTCTTACTGAGATGAAGTATTTATATAGATTTGCATATTGGACCTAAATTTCACTTCCATAATTTGGAACACCTAAAATCCAGAAAGTCTCCTCTAACCTTAGTGCAACTGCGAAAAGCTGTGAGGCCAAAGACCACCATTTTAAGCATTACCAAGCAATGGTAATGTTGGCTTATTAAAAAAAAAACCCAAAAAACACGCTCACTTCAGAAATACAGTTTTAGTCTGACCTGAAACACCAACGTTGCCATACTTTGGTTAAAAGAACACAAAGGAAGAATGCAGCAAAGGGATTCCAGAAGAAAGATGTTGCATGTGGAATAGTGATATGGAATTTGCAAACTAAATTTTGGGTTATTTTTTAAAAAAAAATTTAATATAATAGCTACTGCATCATTCCAGTGTAAAAAAAAAAATTCTAAAATAATCTTCTTTTCCAGTGGAAGATCAAATATGTTAGGGTAAAAACCAGCATTTCAGGAAATGTTGAACTTGTTTCATATCATTATGAGATTTATTCTAGTTTAAAGTCAGAAGAATCTGTTAATGGCCCCTAATCAACCAGTTATTTTTCATCACAAATTAACATAGATCTTGAATTTAAAGGAAATGTTTCTGCAACAACTCAGCAGGAAGCCATAACAGCCTACCAGGCTTACAGTGAGCAAAGCGCTGAGTACAGAGTCTGTTCATGTTTAATATGTGCTCCTTGGGAATTAATTGGGAAGTACACTCAATGTCCAATAATGAAAAAATTGCAGCTTAACAGCTTCTTTTGTATTTTGAAGCTATGTCAAATGCTGGATTCTTGTTCTCTTTCCAAGGCAAAGTGCTCCTTTCCTTAAACCCAGTGCAAAGAAGTCTCTTCACTATTTTTTTGAAATTGTGATTTTTTTTGGCAATTGTGGCTCTGTGACATTGTGTGAATTCTACCGATGTTAAGCATGATCAATGGGAATCATGTGTAGTTACATCGGCACGACTGAGAGCAGAATATAGCCCTGACAGCATATTTGAATATAGCAAAACAAAAGTGTGAAACCAATCTACACCTAAAGAGACTGGGAAATGTTTCTGGGGTTCCTTTAATATGTGTCAACCTCTTCAGTATTAATGATGAGTATAAAAAAATAGGAGAGATCATTTCGTGCTGCATGCTTTTCTCCCTTTAACCTTGTGTTAATGCTTGTAATACCGACCAAATTAGACATAGCAGAGGCAATCTGTACTTTTCTTCAGAAGATTCTCTAATTATGGCTTGTTTTTCAGTGTCAATAAATGAAGCTGGTATATCAAAGTAATATTTTTTTCATCTAATAATGTTGCTGACAATGTAAAGAAAAAAAAACAATCCTCCCAACAGTATTACAGATGGATACCAAATTCATTACTTTTTTATATTTAAGTAACCCAAATAGACTGATAATAAAAAATGCTGCTCCCAGAAATTCTTGTTAAAATGAGGAGACTTGTTATATCTATGCTGAACATGTCTATAACCTTTGCAAACCCGGGGTTAAGGCACAAGGGATCATCTCACTGTTTTGGTCAACTCAGTCTAATATCGGGAAGCTAATGTATAATCTGCACCCTTAAAGAGCTACAGCCAGACAGGTTTTGATAGCAGACTGCATTGGAAATTTCTTCCCTGCATATATTAAGTGGGATCTAATTTTTAACCTTTTTACATTGCTGAATGTTACAGTGGCAGAGGTAGCAGCCTTTCCTTTCTTTTAACAGTCACATCCTTGATAGTGGTATTCATCTGTTACATAAAATAAGAAACAAAAAACCCAAACATTTAACTTAATTTTAAATTGAACTAGTGTTAGGTTTTGTTTCCTGACACTTGGATGCTTGTAAGTACTAAGCCTGTTGATACCAGAAGAGCCGGAAATAAAACACAAGGGCTTGCTGGGTATTTCTGTTGTGCCGGTTTCTGCCTCGTCAAGCACTCTGTCTCCTGCATGAAAATGACTACAGTTTCCTTAGAAATATTCTTAGGAAAGCTCTTTCCCTCAGGAATAGGAAAGCATTTAAGTACATTTTGAGGCAGCTCACGTTTTACTGATTGGACATTTGTCCATGACAAATGAAAGGGATGTATTTGGCCTACAGGGGAGGAGAGAGAAGGGATGGTGTAGGCTGAAGGACTGTCTTTCGTGGGGTTGGGTGTTTCCAGAAATACCTTGTTTGTGTATTACTGTGCTTTCCAAAGTCTTCCAGTGCTGTCAGAGGGAGGAACCATGGCTCCTCTCTCAGGTCCCCCAGGGAAGCGGAAGCTGCTCTTTCTGTCCTGCTGGGGCAAATGCAAGCCCATGTCTGCTGTTCCCACTCCCACATCTGTCTTGGTAGGGGCTTACATGAAGGTGCCTTGTTGAGAAAAGACAAAGAGTCTACCTCTTCCCACTGAGCCCAAATGGACACAATGGAGAAACTGTGGCTCAATCCATACAGTTTCTGGACTGTTTGAAGGGAAGAATGTCACTGCTGCAGTTGAAAGCAGACTGTAAAGTAACAATCTGCTTCAAAATAAGAGCAAGGGGCTACATGGCTGATTTCTCACACTTCCTTCCCATGTGGCCTTTAGTGGGCAAAATGCACTTTAATTTTAGGTATGACGTGTAACCTTAATACAGAATCTGAGCTCAGTGAAGTATTTCTGGCAAGTACTGTGCCGTATCAGTTTCACATATGCACACGCTTTGTTGCACTGTTTGCAAAATAGATACGGATCTTGCGTAGGATAATTGATCTGTTTAACTCTGTTAGCTATGGATAATTAAACTATAGATTATTGGTGTGCACATTTTAAATACTTATTGTCTTCTACTGTTTACAGATCGGACACCAACATGTGTGGTGAGTGTTGCACTAATGAGACAATGGAAAAAGTACAGCTTGTACCAGGCTTTTCTCTTAAAATTTGTAGTCCCTTTTGCTTTGAGATATGGAAAGAATTTAATGTTACAGTCATTTTGAGGCTTTGGACAAGGAATTAATTTCTAAAATCATGCATTAAACATGAGACATGATGCTATTCCTTTTCAAAACCCAAACACATGATCTCCTCTTTCCTCAAATCTGCACTAATTGCACATAAACTAAACCTAAATATTAGTAACAAAGAGTCTGGCATAGAGCTAATTCTATGCAATAAAAAAAGATAGGTCCACTTTTTATTATCTGTCATTTATGCAAAAAGCAAAATCCATCTGGCACTGGAACGAAACACCAGAACATAAAAATAAATAAAATCTATTTAACCATCCCGTAATTCAGCAGTGGATTGCATTGACTTTGGACTGGCCCTGACAAGGAAAAATGTGACATACTGAAATAGTGGAAATGGTAATTATTATTACCATGATAGATAATAATCTATTTCCAGGTCTCACAGATAGTGTGTCATATTTTAATTTTTTTTGTGTGTAGATAATTGTACTGTTCGTATGATAATAAAATTTTTCTTGTAGTATTTCAATACAGATTAAGTCCATGATGGTATGTAGGAAATTTTGAATATCAAAACATTGGTGTTGGGGAAAGAAGACCTGCAATTTTTAGAGTCAGAAACAACAAAATCAAAATCTGTGTGTGTTTGTTTAGACTGGGCCAATTGTTATTTTGTTGTTTATTGGACTGGGCCAATTGGTTATTTTTGCTTTTGGACAGTTAATTAGAGGAGTTCTGTATCTTTTGAATGATGATTACATGATCGTAATTGGAAGCATGCACTTGGCTTGTGGAATAAAAACATTTAGAGAAAGAAGGAAACAAAAGTAACTTTGAGGTGCAAATGCTCTAAATTGCTAATGACAGATTTTTTTTCCCCTTCCTTCTAACAGTGTAGGAAAAATACAAAAAGTGTAGTAGAGAACTATTAAAATGTAATTATTTCAGGAACTAACCAAATGTGTTTCCCAAGTTTTTCTAGGATTTCATTTTCTATCACTTAAGCCAGAACGAGTGTTCTGATTTTCTTCAGGGGAAACTAGATCAAGCCAGGAATTTTAGGTTTATTGAACACTTTTAGAAAAAAGCATTGAGGATGAGGCATCAGGTGCCATCTGTGCTATTCAGCACGGAGAAGTAATGTCATTTAAAGACTCAGAGACCAGAACCATTTTAATCTCTGTAGTTAGTATAAACACTGTTGGAGGCATGAAATCAAGCACTTCAAAGCTTGGAAATGCCTAACCAAAAGCTGCACCCTGAAAATTTCCTCACTTTTTCTACCTGCTTTGTGTGTCTACATAGTGTTGATGTCCCTATTTACATGATTACCTACAGTTTCCTCCAAGACGACACCTGATGTGGTTAGCATTTTATTATATGACTAAGATATAAAAAGAGGCATTTTAGAACTATAATTGAGAGACCTAAGGTTGTACCAGAAATTTGGAACTCGGAGATCCTCATCAACTTTCATTTTGTATGAAAGGATAGATTTCTTTGCCTGAAAGCACATTGCATAGTAGTAATCGCCTTGTTAATAGAACTTTTCTCAAATTCAAATGTGTTTCAAAGTTAAAAATGTGATTATTTTCAGTAGAGTTTACAGAACCTGCTTTGGCTGGGGGGGTTGAACTCAATGATCTCTTGAGGTCCCTTCCAACTTCTACAATTCTGGGATTTTGTGATCTGTAACTGGTAAATTTGGTGTTGCATAATTTTCTTGGAAGGTTTGAATTATTTTAATAATATTTCCAGTTAGTATTAATATATAAATATTTGCTGTATTTAAATATTTATAATATATTCTTGTTATAATACTTCTATTTTCCACGGAGACTGAGAGGTAGCTAGATGGGTGTATCCAAGACAAAAAGCACAGGAGTTTTGGGAGACATACAAAAACTTTTAAATTATGTCCTTGAAGTAGAGAAATAAAAATCCACCCCCACCCCCCTGCCAAAAAGACAGCTGACATTTCCAAATGCACATTTTCATTTAAAGGAAAAGAAAATATAGAAACTATATTTACAACAAATTCATTCAATTCCTCATTATTTCCTATATGGAAATAGTTTGACAAAAAAAAAATCCCCATTAAAAGGAGATAGTTTTGGTGTGAACATCGTTTCAGTTTTTCAGACATTTGCTGAATTTTTTATTTAATTGCTTTTGGAGACTAGGACTTCAGTTTCACAGTGAATAAATAAAGTCTGTGAAGTAAAGTACTGTGAAGAAAATAAAATCTTCTTGCTTGCAAATGGCTGTTGAATTGGTGAGCTGCTGACCAGTCAATGGGAACCTGACCTCTGTGACTAGAATCTTTTCTGACAGTTTTCTTGGAGAACAAGTTCCCCCATTTTATAGTTGAAAATATTTACGAATGGTCTTTTGAAAAACATGCCATTATTTGATTTGGCATTGTTTGGGACTGACAGACGTTAGCTGAAAGCACAAACGTGTTTTGATCTAAGCACACCTTCCTTTCATCTTCAGAATTTTTCATAGTTCATGGAAAAGATCCCTTAAATAAGTATGAATTTTCCTAGTATAACTGTAATTAAAAAAGCACACTGAATAAAACTCCATTGACTGACTGTTAGCTAAAGCAGTAGTGTGAGGTTTCCGTACCTGTCATAGGATAGAAGCTCTGATATTGAGATGATTAAGTGTTGTGAGTGAAGGTCTCTTTGTTGGTCAGTGCACATGTCCAATAACAACAAATGTTTATGTTATTTTTATGGACTGTTTTATGACAGCAACGTGGAAATATCCAAATAGGAGTGAAAGTCAATTAAAGATAGGAACAGCTTTGTCATGGAATTCTATTGTAGCATAGTTAAGTAGCATAAATATTTATTCTGCTTTGTAACTTGATAGTCCATTTCTGATCTTATTAAAGATTTTTTTTTCCCTTTTATAATCCATATTCCTTAAGTATAGGTGTCAAAGAAAGAAAATTGGAGTTTGCCAAACTTCAGATGAAAAGTTCATTGGATTATTCCTATTTGGAATACCTTATCTCTGTAAAAGGTAATACTGAGAAGCTAACAGATCAATTCTTGAACTTTACCAAGATAACTTAGAATATTATCTGACCCTAAATCTATAAAAAATTCTTTTTCCTTCCCCTTTTTCTCTAAGGTTTCAAAATACTTTATAGTTACATTGAGCTTATGGCTGCAAGGTCTACTTGAAGAGACACATCGCTGTGAAACCCTGTCCTGTAGGCAAATATGGGCATGTGAAAAGGTTTATTGAGAAATGTGTTCTGCGGATTCTTAACTGCTTCAACAAGATACAAGTTCTAGACTTTTACTGCTGAATAGGTTATAACGGGGCTTTTTATGATTAAATTAGTTTGATATACAGTAATCTTTACAGTGCAAAATTTTTAGAACAAAGAGATAAGGACGGAATAATAATAAAGGAGACAGAGATTTATCGAATGATCACAACTGCATCCTACAAAAGAATTTGGAAGATTAAGAACGCTAAAGACATTTGGAAAAGATATAGGACTTGAGTAGTCTGGTCTAGTGAGAGGTGTCCCCTCCCATGGCAGGGGGGTGGAACTTGATGATCTTTAAGGTCCCCTCCAGCTGTAACCCTTCTATGATTCTAAGATTAAAATTGCACTTAAAAATAGCCCACTACTCATAAAATTAAGGTTTCAGTGTTTACTACAGAAATAGAGCCTGTTCTGTTGAACTATGAAGAATGCAGTATTTTGTAATCCATAGAGCAACAGCCAGAGCTGGAAGGTCAACTGCAAAATATTCCATACAAAGTTTAGGGTGAAGCAAAGGTGGAAAGTCATTGTCCATTCATTGACCTTCTGCCTGTTCCTCAGAGTCAGGCAGTGGAATAACTCATGAATCCATGTGGTAATTAAACAACTTCTCTGTTCCCTTTCTGGGAAGAAATGATGTTTGAGAAGACATCTTGACAAAAGGTAGTAGGATATCTAAGACTCGGTATTTTCATTATTGAGACCTTGTGCAGTGAGAAGCATGATCTGACAAGATCCAGACCAAATTTATTCACAGTTTAGGTCCCAAACAGCACCTGTAATTTCATTAACCTTGTTGCAGAACATAATAACTTTGTTGCCTCAGATGACCCTCCATGACTGCAAATACCTGGAGATCCTTGATATAAAACAGGACGATAATACCTGGATTCTTTCTTTGTGACTTTTAACCCCACAGAAATTGATTTTTTTTTTGCCCAATTTTGTAAGTGAACTACTTACTTCATAACATTCTATGTTATCTGGGTAAAGTTCAAGATCTGCTCTGTTAGCCTCTAAGAATGACCTTTCATTGTGACAAGGTATTCCAGATAAGAATAATCCAATTAACTTTTCATCTGAAGTTGGGCAGACTCCAGTTTTTACAGGATATTCTCCAGCTTTTGTAGTATCCTAACTAATAAGAAGTTAAAGGCAATTCTGCCGATGGCTAGGATAGAAGAAGCTTCCAGCGGTGATATAAACATTTGGGGAGTGGATGTAGAATTTGAAGCTTTAGACTAATCTGCACATTGATTTATTTATTTATTTATTGGTAAATAACTATAATCTGGGGAGACCATTTTGCTGGTACTGAAAAATAATATTATTTGAGTAAAATGTATTTATTTCAGTTGTATCTTTAGAGACCTTTTATTAATATTATGTACACAGATTCATCCAACATGCATTTTGGATTAAAAATATAGAAAGATTTAAAATTGCTGAAGACTTTTTTTATACAAGCTTTTTTTCTTTCCTCCTCATCCTCATTTATTCCTTTTCCCAAACTAATAGAAACTAAAGACCCATCATATCCCTGCTCAGGCCTCAGAGTAGCACTTTGGCTACAGTTTGTAAACTAACTTTAAGATTTATGTAACTTTTCTGTAGCTTGTATATTTAATATCTAAACCATAATGGTATACAACCAGCACATTTTCTTCCCATTATAAAACCATTGTGGAAGCAAATGGAATTTTTTTAAAGTTTTTCTTTCAATGAACTATGTTTTTTATTTTGTTAGCAAGCTGTCCACTAGCCAGCTCAGAACATAATGCTGTAATAATTTAAAATTACATTCTGCATCTTATTCACAGTGGGTTGTTTTTTGATATGTCGCATTAAGATTTAATTTATGTGCATGGCATATGGAAGTATGTATAGGTATATAGGCTTGCTTTCCTCAGTTCATGACTGGAAAAAAAGATAACAAAAAGATGGTTGGAAGTAGAAAAAAGCAATATACAAGTGTGCTGGATTTTAATTCTTATCTACCTTGCACCCAAAATTCAGTACTATAGGAATACTGAATTCTTTATTCAAGCCTACTGAAACGTTCTCTTCATCTCTTTATTGTTTATACATATGTGCATATATATACAGGAAAAATAATATAATCACAGAAAAACATGAACAAATTTCCCAAACTTTCAGCTTTCTTTTAACAACCCAAGAAGTATTCATTTTTTATAACGGATACTTTTTCTGTATATCTTTTGTTTAAGTCTCTTTTGCCACACTTTTTTCCCCCTTACTTGCATGCTTCAGCCTTCTAGGTTCTGTTTCCACAGCCTCTTCGTCCAATTAGTAAATGTCTTGCCTGCTCTGTAAAAGCAGAATGACAAAAAGAGAAAGGACAATCTTCTTTCTGTCATAGCTTAGAGGGAATGTAACAGCTTTATTCCCATCTATTTTTTCACAGCTCTGTATAAAGACTCTCTGGCCTCAATTTACTACCATGTGTAGGCTCTTATGCCTATTCAGCAGAAAGCTTGGAAACTAGCTAAAAGTTAGAGGCCTACGTCTTTTGTACCTGGTTGAGTATAGGCAGCAGAAAGGTAAACAGTACCTGTTTGTATAGTGCTACTCATATTTGCATAATGCTAATACAAATGATGACAGTAACAGCAAAGTTTGTTGGTTTGCGAAATAAAAATAAATATTAAAAAAATACGGCATGACAAGGCAAAACCTACCATCAGTAGGATTTTTCAGTCTAGCTGCTTATGTCTAAACACTTCATAGCTGTGTTGTATTGATATCCGTGGCCTGAAAACAGCTTTATTGTTTATTACGACTTTCAGAGATACGATGACAAACAATTGATTCCATCCTGCTTGATCAATACAAAGTTTTGTGCTCTGGAATAAATAATTCATGCAAATAGTACCATCAGAAGGAACTAATACTATAATTTCTTTTAACTGCAGGATTGGTTTCTTTTACAAGTTGCCTAAAAGTGTATTATTTGTACAGAAATGTTTACACATCACAAGGCACAGTGAGAGAAATCTTTCTGTGCAAGGAGAGCTGCTATCAAAATGAATGAAATTCAGTCTTGGCATTTCTGACAGTCAGTGCAGGATTCAATTCTTTCATGACATTTTTATCCCATAATGACATGCCATCATTGTTCTTCTAAGACTGACAACAAAAATGATCCCCTTTGAGAAAATGGCTTGAATATGTGAAGTCCCCATTTAGACATCCCGTGCATCTCTGAGGCATTTGAAATGCTTGATTTCTTGCCGCAGAATTTTAAAGGTAACAAATCCTCCACTGCAGTATGTTGTCTCTGCCAATGGCACCACAGCGAGGAAATACTAAACTTTTAAAATTATAATCATTATTGTAAGGTTTAGTTATGTAGTTGGCATTTAGAATCTATGGCGATGGGTGAAACAGAGAAGAAGCAGATATTCAGTGTAATTTTACTGTTGCTACCCATGCTATGATATACTGCTGCCACAGAATTTCAGTAACATTATTTGACAATAAGCAAAGCTAATGAATGTGCTAGAATCCATGTAGCTAAAATTAATTTCGTGTCAACGTTTCCTAGGATTCAGATTATTCATAACCTTCTAAGTGACACTAGCTTTCTACAAAACCTCTTGCTCTCAAGGTCATTCCAAAATTGTTTTTATCATCAAATTTTTTCATATGAGCTAAAATTCAGTTAATGAGCTCTAAGCTAAGAGTTAGATGAAGAAATTTCATAACTGCCTTCAGTTCAAATGCCAACTCTTTCCAACACAACACTACTTATTTGATATGACACTTTTCTGGAAGCCTTTTGGTTTCTTGCTTCACAAAAATTTATGAATGCTTTGGGTGGGTAAAACTGGATCACAGAATCACAGAATCACAGAATTGTACGGGTTGGAAGGGACCTCGAGAGATCATCGGGTCCAACCGCCCTGCCAAAGCACCTCCACAGCTCATATTGCACAGATAGTCGTCCAAACGGGTCTTGAATATCTCCAGAGATTGAGACTCCACCACCTCCCTGGGCAGCCTGTCACCCTGACTGTGTAAAAGTTCTTCCGCATGTTGGTGCAGAACTTCCTGTGCTCTAATTTACAGCCATTGCCCCTTGTCCTATCTCCACAGATGACTGAAAAGGGGCTGGCCAATTCCCCCTGCATCCCATACTTAAGATATTTATAAACATTAATTAGATCCCCCCTCAGTCTTCTTCTCTCCAGGCTGAACAGCCCCAGCTCACTCAGCCTTTCCTCATATGGGAGACGTTCCAGGCCCTTAATCATCTTTGTAGCCCTTCTCTGGACTCTCTCCAGGAGATCCCTGTCTTTTTTATCCCAGGGAGCCCAGAACTGGACACAATACTCCAGGTGGGGCCTGACCAGGGCAGAGTAGAGGGGGAGGATCACCTCCCTCGACCTGCTGGCCACACTCTTCCCAGTGCACCCCAGGATCCCATTGGCTCTCTTAGCCACCAGGGCACACTGCTGGCTCATAGCCAACCTGTCATCAACCAGGACCCCCAGGTCCTTCTCCACAGAGCTCTTCTCCAGCAGGTCATCCCCCAGCCTGTACTGATACACACGGTTATTCCTCCCCAGGTGCAACACTTTACACTTGCTTTTATTAAACCTCATCTGGTTTCTCCCTGCCCAGCTCTCCAGCCTGTCCAGGTCTCGTTGGATGGCAGCGCAGTGTTCCTGCGTGTCAGCCGCTCCTCCCAGCTTTGTAACATCAGTGTACTTGCTGAGGGTGGATGCTATTCCCTCATCAAGGTTGTCAATGAAGATATTAAACAGGACTGGACCCAACACCGAGCCCTGGGGAACACCGCTAGTCACAGGCCTCCATTCAGATTTTGTTCCACTGATCACGACCCTCTGAGCCCGGTCTGACAGCCAGTTCTCAACCCACCTCACTGTCCACTCATCTATCCCATGATCTCTCAGCTTTTCTATCAGGATGTCATGGGAGACAGTAGCGAAAGCCTTGCTGAAGTCAAGGTAGATGACATCCACTGCTCTCCCTCCATCCACCCAGCTGGTGATGAGATCATAGAAGGCTATGAGATTGGTCCAGCACGACCTCCCCTTGGTGAATCCATGCTGACTACTCCTCATGACCTTCTTCTCTTCCAGTTGCTTGGTAATGGCATCCAGAACAAGCTGTTCCATCACCTTTCCAGGGACAGAAGTGAGGCTGACTGGCCTATAATTGTTAGGGTCCTCCTTCTTGCCCTTTTTGAAGACTGGAGTGATATTGGCTATCCTTCAATCCTCAGGTACTTCTCCTGTTCTCCAAGAGCTGTCGAAGATGATAGCGAGCGGCTCCGCAATCACTTCCGCCAGCTCCCTCAGCACACATGGATGTATCCCATCTGGGCCCATGGATTTGTTTGCATTAATCCCTTTGAGCCACTCCTGGACCACCCCTACCTCAACTAGAGGGAAGCTCTTCATTCCCCAAACACTCCTACTTTCATCCAGGATCTGTGGGTCCCGAGGGGCCTTTGAAGTGAAGACTGAGGCAAAGAAGGCATTCAGTATCTCCACCTTCTCATCATCACCCGATACCAGGACATCCGCCTCATTCATCAAGGACCTACATTACCCCTGATCATCCTCTTACTATTCACGTATCTGAAAAAACTCTTTTTATTATCCTTTATGTCCTTTGCCAGTTTCATCTCCAAGCGGGCTTTAGCCTTTCTAGTCGAATAAGTCGGATAAGGCCAGTTCACAGTTTTAGGAAGGAGTAATCACATTTTTAGTTGCTTCTTGGTGGTACTCCCACAATTCCTGTGGCTTTCACCATTTATTGTGACTCTTTTGATTGCTAATTTACATTACATTTATTTTTATGTTAAAATCAAACTCTACACAACTTTTCTTGTGCCTTTATCATACGGATGGCCAGCATGCTTGTGCTTTTCCTTCAGCTGTTTCTGAAAGTGCTTTAGGCCAATAGAGATGTAAATCTACTACTCCTTCCTCCTAAATATTTTGCCTTCTATTTTGTAAACAGGGCAATTTCAACTGAGTTTATTCTAAGTTGATCATACAAATCCCGTTAAAGACAGTCTTTTTAACCTCATAAGAAAGAAAGTAAAATCTTTGGAGTCACTAATTGATGAGTCAGTGATGATGAATGCTTATAACAGTGCACGAAGTTCTTCTTCTTCCTCTCTGGGTCCTGACAACCTTCACCTGTGTCAGATATGGTACAGACCTTTTTTTGTTTGTTTAGTAAACATGTAATAATGCATTGAAAAGCCTATTTTGTTTACTTACGATGGTTCTTTGAGTTTGAAAGAACTGCCTGCCTGAAGCTCTCTGCTCAAGTTGTGGTTTATGACAGTTGATCTAATAATTATTTGAAATAATCAGTTTTCTTTTGGTTCTGAAGAATTTTTCTGAGGCCACTGTCTCTAAATGATATTAAAGTAAGTGTTCATTGATCTTCAAGTGTTTGCTGTAAAAATTTCTTTGCACCTGTTTCTTATCTATTACAGGAGGAAAAAGAACTTTAATGGCTTTGAGAATCTGATCCCTCAAGGTGCAGATTTCAGAGCAGTTTGTAAAGTGGACCAGGTGAATTAATATATTTCAGTCTTGACAGATATTGAGTTTGTACAAACATCCTGTTGTTGGCATGTCCGCACTGACCATTGACCATTTTATTAATCCATTTCCAGGAACTATTCTTTGACCCAAAACAAAAATCTATTTTCTGCACATTACTATAACTACTTTAGCTCTCTTATGAGAGAACAAAGATGTCATATCGACGTACCAGCATCTGCATTTCCAAACAGAAAATAAACATTGAATAAAGCAAGCAATATTCCTTAGGTCTCATTGAAAGCTAAAGTTGGTTGGTAAACAATATAATTTTCACATTGTGTCCTCTAAAATTGGGACAGGAAATCTCACTGAGATACGAGAGATTGTTTTACAATCTAATATATTGAAGGCTCCTTTGTGCAATATTAGTTTTATAGAATGCATATAAATTAGAAAATGTGATGCTATAACTGGAATATAACAAATCATGTGAGGTTGTCTTAGAATATTCTGATTATTAACCTCAGGTTAGCATGTAACAGTTTATGACAAACCCTTTTAATGACCTGGAAAGGCAGACTGTTTCCCTGGACAAGTCTCTATATTAAAAACTGCTTTAGGACAACTTAGCATATATCTGGTTTTTGTACATATTCACTTATCCCTGCCTATCCTGTATCACTGAGGTACTAAAATATTGACTTCAGGGGACATTAGCAATACTCTTTCATATTGCATATTTCAGTTAAGTATGCTTCTTGTGACCGTCACAGGGAAAGGGCAAAGTGAGTAATTTACTTTGGATTATTTGATACCTTTTGTGTGATGGTGGTCCTGACTCTAGTTTGTAAGTGAAATGACATTATTTACAATCTGACTAATGCAGTATTTTAAATTGTTTCCTGTGTAGAGGTTGGTTTTTTAGGAAAAAATTCTTCACTACGAGGGTGGTGAGACACTGGAGCAGATTGCCCACGAAGGTGGTGGTTGCCCCCTCCCTGGAGGTGTTCAAGGCCAGGTTGGATGGGGTCTTGGGCAACCTTGTCTAGTGAGGGTGTCCCTTCCCATGGCAGAGGGGATTGGAACTTGATGATCTTTAAGGTCCCTTCCAACACAAACCATTCTGTGATTCCATGATTCTGTGATAGTTATCCCTTATTATAGCATTCTAGGGATTTATTTACCCACCTGAGAGAGGGAACACTGTATTTTGATGATCAGTGTATACCCCTCTTTCATGAGGAGCAAGTAATTTTAACCACCTGAGAAGTGTAATAACCTCCAAAAATGTGTTGTCAGTTATGTCTTACAGCTATTAGCAGATGGAATTTTTTAAGCTATTGATCGATGCATTATAGATGCATATGGATGGACTAGCTATATTACCTCTGTGAAGTGTATCATATCTGCAGGGCTGGTAAGAAATATTTAGTTAGATATAGAAGGATAAAGGCATCTCATAACTTAAGGAATTGCACCATTATCCAGTTTTTCTAAAATATGTATTTTAAGTGAGGATGGCTTGTTATTTGTCCTTCTGCATATCTTCTGTATTCATTATACTTGACTATTTTACTTGTATATGTTGACACTTGTAATTGCACTTCTCCCTGTTTTTCACACTTTTAACAATCAGTCACTCCTATTATAGGTAGAAGAGGAATGCATTCTCTCTTTACCTACCACTCAGTCTATTTGCAATGCATTTTGTTGTTATCTGGCTGGTTTATGCACAGACATTTGTAAATAAATGTTTGTCCTTAGTATATTAAACACATAAACAGCACTGTTTGTGATATTTGAGTGTGATTAGCTCTTAAAAAATTCATCAAATGTCCTGAGATCTGCAATGCTTTTTAAAAATTCATAACAAGTTTTGAAGAGTGAAAATGGTTTGACAAGTAGGCAGGCCACAAAGAAACTGACACATCAAGGGAAGAAGATCAAACAGGAATATAGCAGGCATATTCATACTGTAGGATGTAGAGCCTGGCTGCATTCCAAGGAGGTTGAAAGAACAAGTAGACATGAAATACAGAGAAAGAATAGAGACAGGAATCTCAAGGTGGGGAAATAAAAGACCATTTGACATTCAAAAATGATTTTTTAAACATCTTTGACATGCAGTCAATAAATTCACCTCTGCTTTGGTTATTTAACTGGATGGAAAAGTTTTCTTACAATGGAAATATATGCTATGAAATTTCCAGGGAATTGTCTCCTATTCAGGACGTAAATACTTAAGGGCTTTGGAAAAGGTCTCAAAATCATCTCTGTGGCTTCGATGAGGGGTTGTGAGTCAAACAGGCTCTATGATGAAGCCGTTCCTGATAGCTGCGATCTGATCTTAAACCTCTAATGATTTAGGTCTACTACACTAAATGTGAGTTGTATCATTTAAATACTGATTATTAAATGTTCCCTTTATTTTATTGTATTTTATTAAATGTACTGTCATATTTATGCAGAGAAAATCTATTAGTGATAGAAGTATTCCTAAATTTGAAATGCTTGGGCAACTAGAAAGATTATGGTTCATTATTAACATTTCATGTACTTCTTATGTATTAAGCAAGTATTTAGCAGTGTCATGCAAGAGATATCTATACAGGTGCAAAATACGTTTTATAGTGTTTAGCAGTGCTCTAATCAATGGCTATACCTGCCACGTTATAGGGATACTCATCCATTCGTAACATTTACCCAGATATTGCAAGTAGAACAGGAAATAGTTCACTCTCATCGGCCACGTATCAGTTATGCCATTGATGCATCTATCAAGGAATTTCAAAGGACAATCGGTAAAAGAAAACATAAGACATTCATCTCCAGAGGCCTGATTCTGGTTTATTAGATTCTCCCTAGGTTTTCCCAAGCTTTGAAGCAGAGGTAGCAGTAAGGGATCAAGCAGTAAAACTCTTTTAAAACTTCAGCCTGCTCTCCAGTTGGATTTCAAAAAATTTCTTTTTTCACCTGGGCCAGCAGTAGTGCTCTATAAGGTGAGTGTAAGGTGTACTTGCAGTATTAAAAACTCAATAAAAATTAGCTCCTCCTTTCTCATCCCATGGACCTTTTACTGGGGCAGCACAGAGGACAAAGCGTCAGTGAGATTTCAAATGCCAGAATATCTGCCTTGTTTTGGCTTCAGGAATGTTATGTGGGGTTTTGGAAGAATATTCAAGATCTTTTATTCTTGAAGGTGAATGTCCCCCACATCACACGCTGGTGACTGCATTCCTCCATGCTGGGCGATTCTCACTGCGTACACTAGGATGGAAATTAATAATTTTCTCCATTTGATAACTCTGAGAATCCTGCTATGAAATGCTTTTGAAGTTCATTTTAATAGAAGATCTAAATGAGTCAGAAAATTTGTCAGATCCTTACAAATTCGGGATGGGGCATGGTAATTTTGTCTTCCTTCCCGTGTAGATCTCTGTGGTACTGCCGCAGAAAGCAAGCCAGCCCGCAGTCCCAGAAGCTGTTTTGTGAAGAACTGTATTCTGCCGTCCCGATAGCAACAAAACAAGGAAGTACTGTATCTCAAAGAGGTTTAAGTAATCTGGTTGGGCATATCGCTTCTAACTCAAAGCGATTAGAAGGCAGCATCCCTCTGGGTTGGGTTTGGTTCCGGCGGGGTGCTTTGCCGTCCCTGAGGGGCGCCGCGGGCCTCAGCGCCGGGCCGGGCCGGGCCAGGCCGTGGCGGCTGCGGGCTCGGCCGGGGCCGGCTCCTGAACAGGCTGGGAAGGGGCGCGGCCCTACCACGCCCAGCCGCAATTAACCGTCTGCTTAAGCACCTGCAGCTGGGCTGGGGATATGACCCTTCTTTGCAGAGGGCATTGCTGGGGCAGTGGTGTGGTGTGGTGTGGTGTGGTGTGGTGTGGTGTGGTGTGGTGTGGTGTGGTGTGGTGTGGTGTGGTGTGGTGTGGTGTGGTGTGGTGTGGTGTGGTGTGGTGTGGTGTGGTGTGGTGTGGTGTGGTGTGGTGTGGTGTGGTGTGGTGTGGTGTGGTGTGGTGTGGTGTGGTGTGGTGTGGTGTGGTGTGGTGTGGTGTGGTGTGTGCTTGGATGGCTTTCTGCTGCACTTTGGAGAGGTCGGTTCTCCGCGGCTGTCCTGAGGTACCGGCTTCAGCTTCTCGGCCCTGGCTCTCCCCGCGAGCCCGACCGCGGGTCTGGGCAGCCCTCGTAGGTGCACCGTGACAGAGCTAGGACCTGGTGAGTGGAGCGCCTCGGGTCTCATTGTCCGCAGAGAACGTGCTTCGGTCCTCCAGTAGCTCGTCCCGCTGTGAGGTCTTTGGCTTTCGGCACTGCGAGAACAGGAGCAGTTTTTCTGTTGGTGCGGGTGGGTGCGTGGCTCTGTGCCGCATACCGGCCCCTCCCTGCCAGCACCCGGGGGCTGTGTCCCTGGGGGACCAGCGGCCTGAGCGTGCCTGGTGTGGGAAAGGGGCCACTGGCGGTGGGCTTCTTTCTTGTACAGCTAACTGCTTTTTGCCCCCTTAGCCTGCGGGGAGAATGGCTTCCCTACTCAGTGGTTACCTCCCTGATGGTTACGATTCGCAGCTCCTTCAGGCTTTTTTACCCCAAACAGTTCTAGTGTGAAACCTCTCATCAGCTGCTGTGCTGCTGGAGAGCCGGGCCCTGCTACGTTAGCTGAGCCCTTGGGTGCCCTGTCCTTGCAGCTAACTCGCTTGAGTGCTGTGTTTCCTTTAGAGCCCAATAATTGCTAAACTGAAGTATTGCAGGATGCTGCAGTGTTTGCGTTGCTTGTGATTTACTTTCCTCTGAAGTGGTGATCGTGTCGTGGAGGTTATTTCTGACTGGGATGACAGAAGCTGTGCTACAGTCAAGTGATTTACCGCTGTTACGGCCACGTGTGTAATATACTTCTAGCCTCTGTCATGTGTGCTACATGTCATGAAATATTACTGTCGAGTGTTTAATATACCAGTGCATCGCAGGAGGTGATACCAGATTAATTACACTTGTAGAGTATATAAATCACGGCTTTGAAGCTGCAGCTGTCCAAGTGCACATGCTATTTTATATGCTGCTCCTAGGGGTGTCAGGTGAGCTGCTGTCTCTGCTGTTCAGGCCTGTTCTGTCCATAGAGAAGTACTTGTGTTTTCCAGCTTTACAGAGGTTTCCCAACTTTGCTGTCTTCAGGATAAAAAACACTACAAGCTTGTTCTAACAAAATAAAATGTTAGGCCACTCTGAAGCTGGAAACAAGGCTAACATTAAAATGCAATTTCATGTGTGGGGCGAGTGGGAAGTGTGTGGTGTGTTGCCATCTTTCAATGAGTTGCAGCTGTTTTCCTTAGAACAGCTCTCCACTGCCCTATTTAGAAGACTTTTTGTTCTAGTTGATTTCTCCATCTCCTGCATGTTTAGAGTCTTGAGGGGTGCTTTGTGTTTGGCTGTACTTTTCCCTGGAATCTTCTGGAAGTTCGAATCTGTTCTTCATACCAAGGACCTTGGGGTAAGCTCCTCCTCGAGCGGTTCCTTGTCTTTTCCATTACCTGAGGCTTTGAACAAATCTGTATTCCCATAAGCTGTGAACTTAATACTCTCTCTTTTCCTCTTTGGTTTATCCCTTCAAGGCCTACGTTAATATTCCAGATATTCTGTTGCTCCTGTGATTCTGAATTTAGACTAATCTGAGGGCTAGATAGCGATGTTTGGGTCTGAGCAGGTGTCTGCCAGAAATCAGTGAGGAATTTCTCATTGGAGGAGGGATGTTTCAGAAGTGAGAAAGAAGGCAGGCACTTCCCTTGGTGCTTTGTTACATTTGTTAGCTGATGTCAGTGACATCCCAGAAATTGACACGCATGTCAGTTTGCTTCTTAGTGACACTTATGTTTTGTTATCAACTACATAACAGGCATTTCACATTTGGCAGAGGGAATGTGTGCTGCTCTATGTACACGTTTCTCTTGATAATAAGAAGGTTTAATGTGCTATTACATGAGCTGTTGCACTAGCTCCTTTATTAGAAAAACAGAAAAACTAAAGTATACATAGGTAACTGCCAATAGCTTGCAACTCAGTGTTTGGTTATATCTAGTCAAAAGAAGTATTCTAAAACTTGTGTGTATAGAGACCCTCAGAAAGACCTTTGTGTGAAAAGAATGGATGATATTTTCATGCTTGCTGGGAAGCAAGGTTTTAGCTGTTTAATCTCTGTGCTCCTACTGTACTGCTTGGTATTTGTTACGTTTTCTTCCTCTTATTTTTCTTTGCTTTAAAAAAACTCATGTATTTATGACACTTCTTATGTTTCTATGACCAAATCATAGTGTGGTCTGTGGCTACCAATGTTTCCTTTAGGTGAAGATTAAAAAAACATAAAAATAACCTGTGCATGTAACGAGAAATTTCTCATGTGCATCTCTAAATTCCTGCAGCCCAGGCCATTAACACCAGAATTGTTTTTCTTCTCAGACTTGGTAGCTTCATATCTGATCTTTGCTAAATCAAAATTGATTGTTTCATGAATCTCTGGGCAATAATTCCCTAGAATTCCTCTGGTAGGAGCCCTCAGACTCAATACTGCTGTTTTCTGTTGAGTTCTGAAAACAAAACATTCACAAATATGTAAACATAACCACAACAAAGTTAAGCTAGTCAGTATCAATGGCACTAGTATGTTTGGCAGAATCTTGAAAGTCCAAGGGTAGTCACCTGTCAAGAGGAAGAGTAAGGTATGAGCTGACTACCCAATATATAACCATTGTATAGAGAATACTGTAACTAGAGAGTTTATTATTAAACTGTGAACTCGGACTCTTAACCGAACTGAAATAAAAGTTCTACAAATGTCAAAACTGAGCATCTCTGGAGGAGAGCAAATAAATGAGTAAAAAGCTTACAATGATTGCCCAGTATGATTAGATTCAGGCTCAGGGCTATGATTTTTTTGACAAGTATACAGTGACTTTTACAGCATATTTAAAATGAAAGCTCTCATGCTCCTTCTCAGAATAATTTTCATTTAGAATATATTTGGTCTAGTTTAAGGGTTCTATGGGATCCTTCAGGTTGATTTTTCTATACTTGTATGTGGATTTCTTGATGATGTTTAGGAAACTCTTTCCAGAGTGAGATGCTGTGTAGCAGGTTAAGGGCACACAGCCTGATTCCAGGTACTGTGCCTTTGGGCCGTGCCAATGTCCATGCAACACGCGCATGCACAACTTCTGTATGAACAGGATAACTTTTGCAGGTGGATAATTTTTGGATGATCTTATGTACAACTTGTTATGCTGTTTTAATTGATAAATTTGATTTTTTTTAAATATACTGTTTCATGCTGTCTTTCTCCTGAATTTGCTTTAGAGGTGTTCAAAGTTAGACCTGGCTGTATGGCGCTTCGGATCCGAGTATTTGTAAGATACGTCCTGAAGCTGGTTCCTGGTTAACGTGAGCTCTCTAGGATAAGGGTGCGCTGGTGTTTTGTGCTTGTGATACCTGATGTAAGTGCTTGTCTTTGGCTTTACCTTGTGCAACCGTACATGTCAACGTGGTGGTATGGGAGTTGCTTACCCATTGGGATACACCTCACTGCTTTGATAATTTTATTTTTTATTAAAACTATTCTGGCTCTTCTCTGAATTGTGGTGGGGTTTTTTGTTTTGTTTTTATTATTCCTCCCACCCCCCCACCCCCCCCCCCCCGTACCTGGAAAAAATATCTTGATGAGTATGCAAAACCGTTATTTAATATGAAGTGGTTGTATCATTCATTACAAAACCAGCATGATTCCTTCTTGGTATAAATTATTTGTTATTTCCAATCCCTAAAGTGAGCAAATGTCTTGTGGCCTCTTGTCCTTGAGATGACCTTGTTTTTCCTGACATCTTTTGATCTCAAATTAGCTTTTTGACAGCATGATACCTGGTACTTTTGTGCAAGTTTGTGTTTAACTGCCTTGATTTGGATTTTTCAAGATAAAACTCCTTTCTTGTTTGTTGTGACCTTTTCTGTTTCATCTAGTTTGCTTGCTTTCCAATTTCCACTGTTCTTGTGGAGGTCTCTGTTCTGCGCTGCTTTTGCTTCATTCCAGTGTCACTGATTGCAGAAGTTCTTCTGTCTGTCAATATCTGTTATGTCCCTCTAACTTTTTTCTATTGCTGATGACTTTGTCTTGTAATGATGTTGCTTGATTTATAGTTGTTAGCTGTTACTCATGCCTCAAACTCTATTTGAAATCTGTCTTCCTTTGAACTCAGGAACCAAATAACTTTTGGGAGTCTGTATCATCTTATGGGATACAGTATAAAAAAAAATATACTTAACCTGCAGGCAGTGTAGCAAAATGTGTTGTCGTTTTGGGGGGGAGGGGGGGTTGGTGTGCTAATTGCTTTGGACTCCTCTAAAATCTCCTTTTTTGTTAACTTTAAATGTTGCTACAGTATGCTAGTGTTTGATGCTTGTATAAAAAGTCAACACAGGATTGCCTTATGTGTCTAATTATGAATCTTCATACCTGGAGAGGAAGGACAGCTGTTCTGTTCTCATGAGAATATATTACTTGATACAACACTGTTAGTAAGTAGGTGCCCCTAGACCCTTGTAGAAATAAGAAAATGATAATTAATTTCTTAGCAGAATACAAGTGCTTCTTGAAGGTATCTGATAACTGCAGGTGTGGACCTGCAGAAGAATAAGCTTTCTGCAAGTATACTTCAGAAGTGCAAAAGAAAATTCCTGGAGGTGAAATATTCCTTCTCAGGCAGTTTGTCTGACATGTTCATCAAGCATTGTTTACTCATTAAGGTTCTTTTTGCTTAGTGTTGCAGGCTGCTTTATTTACTCTTGAGACTAAATACTGTTTTTACAGAGTACTCTTTTTAATTTTTTTATTTTTTTTATCCCGGAGTAGTGCAGGATCAGAAGTTAAGTTATGCAAAAGTGAAGTTATGCTCACACTTGACTTCTCCCCAAATTCTTCTCTGCCTGCTTCAGTTTCTGTTAGGAATATATGCAGATGGGACATATTGATGACATTCTATGGCGAGACCCTCGTGGAGATGAGTCTTTTACTTACCTGACACAACGGATGATTTAAACATCACTTATGAAAACAACATTTTAAACAAATCCTTAGTGCTAGTGTGGAATTTAGCGAAAACCTGTTCTCTTTATTTGAGAGCTGATGGCTTTCCATGGAGAGTATGGCTTAGTGTCCCTTTTGTGCTTAAAGAATTTTAGCTTTCTTGGCCTGTAAACTAAATGCCATTGCTCTGAATACAGCAGTAATTCTTTGGAATGATGGTAAGTATTCTTATGTTCCTTATGTGTTACAATGAAGTCTCTATGAAATGGGGAGACAGTGGTACTGGAAAGGGAGATCATGGTTACTATGAAACAAAATCATAATGAATGCATGTAGGCTTTTATTGGAAATGAGGAGTCTTAGTTGTTCTGTGTTTGGTAGGCATCTCTGAAACATCTGAATGAATAACTTTGTCACAAAGTCACTGTTGGACTGAAGATACGGTGTTTGAAGTTATTTTTGAGATACAAAAATAGCTTAAGACAATAATTTTAGTATTTTTAGTACTTATGTTTTGTGTAATTACAAAGAATTGGGCTGACTAAGAAATTAAACCCCATAACTAATGGTGAAGAACATCTAAGAGGCAGGAGCAGGGCTTGGAGATAAGCATGTGCTAGGACAGTAGAGGTCCTGCTGGCAGATCTGTATGTTCTGGGATTGAAATGCAGATAAACATGGTTGGCTGGGGACAGCTGACAGAACTAGTCAAGGACGGGAAGAAAGCTTAGACAGAATTATTCAAGAGTATAACAATTCTAATAGCCAGGGGAAGCACCACTGTTTCTCTGAGGAATTACTCTTTGGTCACTGAGCAGTATTGCCAGCCATCCTTGCATGAGGGGTATGTAGATTACTTTTTTGTTTGTCTTTGGAATTAGATGAAGGTTATCAACATCAAAGAAAAATCTTTGCTAGAAACAGTAACACCTTACCTCTCCATCAATGCTCTGCTCATCCCATGTCTCACACAAGGTTATTATTTTTTTTGGTCAGCTTTTCATAATTTATGCTCAGCAGCTCAAATCACAGTCTCTAAGAGGAAGTGAGATCAGCTCATGGTCAGAAGTTACTTATTTACTCATTTCAGTATAGGAGTGTCATTGCCACCAAGAGTGTATGAGTTTTCTAAGTGTATTCAAACAGTTTTACAGTATTCAATTCCTATCATCCCTCAGAGGTAGACTTTTCACAGGTACAAACCAATAGATGAGATCCCTAGCAGTCTACTGGCTGAAAACATAGGCACTGCACTTAAGTATGGCATGCAAAAAGATGATTGCCAAAATACAGGTGTCTGGCAAAATGTATTTATTTACTTCGTAAGGTGAGGACTAGCTTGGGAATAGAATAAATGTTTTTCACTGTCAAGTTTTATTGGCTTTTAAATGCACAAGGGGTGGTTATTCTCCTCTCAGTGGATATTGAGTGAGAATTAGTGGCAAGTAACACACAATGTTTTTGTGGAATCAAGCCACAAGTGTGTGTATATTTATCTTAAGCCTTTTGCTCTTTGAGGTTAACTGGTCTTGTATTTTCTGCAGAGTAAACCTGTGTCATTCAGGGTGTCTATCTAGTGCTATTGTAGGAACATTCTAATGGATAGATCTTTTCCCTGCCCCCTCCTCCAATTACTGTAGATTTTCAAATCTGCAGCCACAAAAGAAATACCGCATTGTAAACTGTGGAAGCATATTATAACCTTCAAATTGACTTTCAATGTCCTCGGAATTTTGTTTTACTAAAGTTTTATACTTGTGCTAGAAAATTCCACAGTGTATCTTCAAATACTTCTGTTGAGAGGTGACATTGCACCTAACCACAAATGAGATCAGTCAGTGAACATGGTGATGTTACTAACCTAATGTCACTCCATAGCAGTAATCCTCATAGGCTGTGCTGTTAGAGACAAGTTGTTTCTCTGGAAGTGTTTTTACAAAAAATGCTGTAGTGGTATGCTGCCAATAAGTGACATGAACACATCACTAAAGTCTGTGATTAGCAGTTGAGATAGTAATAAATAATGAGAAGATCACTGCTGCAGAATTCTCCATCATTTGGTAATACTTTGTTGCAGTTCTGTGTGGTACTGTGGTAGTTTCTTACACTGCTGCATCCAAGAGACTACTGAGAGACCTGTCTTTGTGTTTATAAAGTCCCTCATTTTTATTAATGTTGCCTTGTCCATCTTAGCATGCAGTACAGAACCCTTCTGTGAGATTTTAAGCCCCCCTGTGCTGTATTATGAGTATCTTTTTCATTGTTGAGAATCCTTTATTTTAGGTCAAAGACTGTGTTAGGCTCAATCAATGGTTAGCCAGTCAATAGTGCAGAAGTTCTATAGATCACGTTGCCCTGTTCCAATCAATTGAACTGTATTAGATAATTCAAGGCTGTAATAATAGCTAACCGTGTTTAGGATGTAAAGGAAGTGGAATTGGGGAATTAAGCTACATAACTCTGAGAGAGATTATCCTGTGGTTTTTTTTGGGGCTATCAAGAATGTGTGGGTAGATTGGCACTGCATCCTGCTATGATACCTGTGATAGACTATTATTGCACAAAGGTATTGGCCAAAGACTGATAGTCTTGCCAATATATCAGTGTGTCACTGCTGACTGTAGTGAAATACCTACTAGTTTGCACTGGTCTGAATAAAGGAGAATTTGACCCACATTTCTTGGTTAGTTAACTAGTCTGCTACTTCAATACAGTTAGCTTCCCTGTTGCATTCCTTGCTGCTGCCCAGTGATAAGAACTGCTGTTATGTTTTGTTCCTGCAAACCTTTAATGACTAGTTGCTTGTTACTGCTGTTGGGTGTTAATCTACAGAGGGCCCCAGTTAACTTCACAGCTGGGAAAGTGAACATACCTGTTTTTGCAAGCAGTATTAAGTTCATGAGGAGCAGGTAGTTGCTTCACTTAAATATACTTGTATCTATTAATTTCAGTGAACTGCACCAATTTACTTTGGCTGAGAACTTAGCTTGTTATAGTTGTCGCACGATCAGATTAATGCTGCAATACCATATGTCAGGGAGAAAGTAAACCATCCACTGGGGACTTGCATGGAATGTTTCTTGAAATATTGTAAGAATATTGATTGTTTCTACTTTTCTGTTATGAACCACATGCTTCAGAGCTCTCAACTTCCAAATGTCTTCATGGACAAACTTCGTAGCACTTTACATTACACTTGTGTATTAAAAATCATTTAAAGCATACAAAAATAGATAGGTTTATCTTTAAGAACAGTGGCTTATTTCAGGATCCTTTGTTTCACCAGTTTTAATAAAGTCTATGCAATACTGCTTATCTCCTACAGCTGGCTTCATATATACATATGTATGTATATCTATAGCTTGCTGGAGACACATGTAGATTATCTAAGCTTTCTTCTGCTAGTATTTAACAGCTTTTTATGTTCACTGTGAAGTCTGACTTGGATTCAAATCTAGTAATTGCCAGAGTCAAGAAAGTCATCAGCTGACTGTTGGTTTAACGTATGTGTTTGCTGAGGCTTGCTCCGAGAATGAAAACCAAATTCTCTCCCAGGTATCCTGCTTGATAGTAATTTGCAGAGGAATAAAAATAGTTGCCTTGTTTAGAAATGAAATAGCTCTGGAGTGGCCTGACTTTACAGACCATCATGCACACAGACCAACTGTCTTTTGGTAAAAAGAATAGTTTTAAGTAGCTGTGGTTTATTTGAATGCATAAACTTACACAAAATCTAATTGATTATGATCACAATATGATTTTTTTTTAAAATAGTTGTTAATCATACCTTAAGCAACAATACCTTCTCTGATCACTTGTGCAGTTTGTTCTTAGCTAGGGGCCCACCAAATGCTGGTGTTGTCAAGACTTTTCTCACAGTCTGTACTTCACATCTTTAGCAAGTACTCTCCAGTACTTTTGTTGCCAATACTTGAAGCCTTGTTTATATTATACTCTTCTTTCCCCAGAAAAATGAAATCTATGAAAATTAAAACTGATGCCAACTTTGGCCTTTGGTTTTGCTAAGATGTTTGAAGCTAAGCTGCAAGCTGCCTTTTTCTGTGGGATGCTGTGTGTCTGGGATTTGGTATCCATGAGAAGTATCGGAGGTCTCTAATTGCATTCCTCTGCACCTCTTTCTTGTGGAAGTGATAGGGGAATGCTTGCTGCCATGAGTGTCCTATAGAAGACGTATATCTTAAAGTATCATTTTGAATTGTGTAAGAAATATATTCAAGGGGAGTAATTACTTGTGAAACCAGCCAGAGTCTTAAATTTAAGTCCGCCATAAGTCTGAAGAGCCCAGTTTTCTTGGTTTGGGTTTATTTCAGTATAGATTTGAGATAGTGATGAATGTGAACCCATTTATTACTGGGCAGGGTAATACTGTGTTCCCTTGAAACTATATAACTTCTATAATTTAAATGAAAGTAGATGATATTTCTGTAGGTATGGTTTTTGTCTCACTTGCTCCTATGGATTCAGCATGTGAAAACCCTGAATCTACTTGAAAAATAATAATATAGATTGAATTTACTCTCCTTTCTACCTTTCGCGTAGACTTCTGCATAATATTCATAGTTTTTCAATGTGCTGGTGTGGGTTGTGGGTTTTTTCAGGACTATGAAAAATTCCAGCACACTTTTTGGCTGCTGGTGAAACTGAATAACCTAATTAACAATAAGTCCTTGTGGTAACTTGGTTTATTCATAACTTGTACTTACTGTGCAGATGTAAACACAAAAGCTTTTATGCCTAACACCACTGTAATGCAAGGGTCAGATTTGAGTACTATTTTCTAGATGGGACCTGCATAGTTATAAAGGAACCCAGGGGTAAGTATTGCAGATGATACTTTTCTTTCTAAAATTATATCTTCTGATCTTTTTTTTTTTAAAGAGTTCAGGTGTAATCACACAGACAAATGTGGAGTATGCTGGCATGTACATAAGGATGTCGTTCACTGAGTCATTTTAACAGCAGGGTACTTGATTCCTTGAGGTGTCTCAGGCTCACTGAGTCAGCACAAAATAACACCCAGTGGGGTCAGAACAAACACCTGTCAGATAATCTACCTAACAGCTGGTTTAGTTATCAGTGCTCTTCTCTACCTGCCCCCTTTTCCCTCTGCCTTTCTGAATGTATGATGCATTCCCCCAGCATCATGTTTAAAAGCTTCAATAATCCTGTAATGGCAGCTGATGGAGACCTTTTTTATGTTGATTCCTCTTGGCCTTGGTTTCAGAAAGATAGTGAAAGTTTGCATGATGAAATCTTGGTTAGAATGGCTCTTTTTGTGTGCAGGTGTATTTAAGATGGCCTTTCTGCTCCTTGGAGTAGCATAATTTTAACAGTCAATGATAGTGTAATTGCTTCTGGAATAGGTGCCATCTTTTGCCTCACTAAGAATACGACACAAACTGAATTCTTTTGTGAGTATGCCCATTTCAAAAATACAGCTTTTTGTCAGACCTTTAAGGTCAGTGATACAAGGGCTGATGAGGGAAAGTTGCAGAGCATGAGCATGACTGAGGCAGACTTGTGAATATTCATGTAGGACTTGATAGTATATTTCTTCTGGCTCAACCAACCTTGTCTGTTGTTAAAGGCCTGTTTCTATGGGGAAATACTTTTTCCTGATTTTAATGGGAGATGGACCAAATCTCAAGGCAGTTGAATAGCTGATATTGTTCCTTATTAGTTAACATTGGTTTTATGTGCATTTTAAAACACTATACTACATAACTAATTTTTTTTTATTACATGATTGTATACTCCAAATAGGGCTTCTTTCCCTTCACCAGCCTGGCTGCCCTTCTCTGGACTTGCTCAAGGACCTCAATGTCCTTCTTATGGTGAGGAGCCCAGAACTGGACACAGTACTCGAGGTGTGGCCTCACCAATGCCGAGTCACAGGGGCACAATCACTTCCCTAGACCTACTGGCCACACTGTTTTTTGATACAAGCCAGGATGCCATTTGCTTTCCTGGCCACCTGGGCACACTGCTGACTCCTATTCAGTCTGCAGTGAACCAACACCCCCAGGTCCTTCTCTGCCTGGCAGCTCTCCATCCAGTCCCCCCCAAGCCTGTAGTGCTGCATGGGATCATTATGTCCCGTGTGCAGGACTCCACACTTGGCTATGTTAAACCTCAGAAGACTATCTAAATATGCTGTGGTATAGTGTAGACAAGAGAATCTTAAAAGTTACAACATAGGATCACAAACTAGTTTGATATGTATGTTCGAGGTAGTACTGGCTTGCTTTTGCCTTGTTTCTTTCAAAGTTTTTTGAAAACCTTGAATACTGTTGGTGTCCCACTTACTTGCCTCCAGTTGTCAAACATGAGTCTGTAACTAATTATACTGTATGTCTGTATAATAAGCATTATACTCACTAACCTCCAGATATCTGACTAGCCCTGAATGTAAACTAAGACTGCCTTGACTGAATTGACTTCTAAGCTTGCCTCTGCAAATAGCGTGACTTTACACCCTTGCCCAGGATGCTTGCCAAACAGAATGGTGTCAGCTCTTTTAAAATTTTCAGGTATGTTTCCTGTTTCCTAGGTATGCATGCAGCCCTAATTCTAGTATTTGCCAAGTTTTGAGTTAGTTTGCAATCTTCCTGCTGTCCTAGCACAGTTCAGCATAGTATGTCTCCTATCTTTTATGTTTTACATGCTGCTGTGTCTGGCTGCAGCAGGGCTTTGTCAGTTTGATCTTCAGTTTTGCTATAAAGCCCTTAAGAATTAGCTGAATATTATTAACCTGATAAACTTAAACAGGAGGGTTACAGTTACAAACTGTCTATACTGAAGAAATCGGTCTTAACTATTTTAAGTCATTCACATCAGAACTGTATCTAGGCTGAAAATCTGTCAATGTTCTGTCTGAATCAAATCAACATAGTTAATGCTTAGGCTAGGCTATTCCTCTGCTCCGTCATGCTAAAGTACTGCATGCAGTTCTCAAATTTGGTGTCTGATCTGCAGTAGAGAGAGCAGCTTTGGGCAGGCCATAGGCAAGTGCACATAGCTTTTGAAGGGAAGGAACACCTCGCTGTCATTCTGTAGAAATACACTCTGGGAAATAAGAAAGTGGCATTAATGAGTTCCAAGAGACATGATCAAACCATATTCTGCTGGCAAAAAGGAGATGGCAGTAGGAAAGATCAGATGGTGGGTGTAAGTTGAAAGGTATCACGTGATGTTTGATGGTGTGGAAGACATATATTGTAGGCTCATGGAACTGAAGAGAGGAAAAAAGGCAGTTAGGAATCATTTGTGTGTATACAATACACCAGCAGCCTATGATGATCCCATTGAAATGCCTCATACACCTTCTGTGTAAATTTTCTGTTGTAGCTTCTACTAGCTTCCCATCAGAAGTGGGGCTTTTCCTTCTTTGGCACCTTCCAGTTGTTCAGTCCAAACATGTGTTTTACTACCTGGCATCTTCATATCTGAGTTCAAGACTAATCTTGTTGTCTTAACTCTTTTTGGTTACATCTCATCTCCCCAGAGGTATTAAAGGAGTCTACCCTACAGCTGGGTTCTATTCCCTATCTATTCCTACAAATACATGCCAATAAGAGTTTTTGTACAATTGTGTTTTGCTTATTGAAATACCTCTTTAAATTTAAATTCTCCACAGAGGCTTATTCTGTAACAGCAGTAATGCAGGAAATAATACATCTGTGGCAAACTCTGAAATCTGATAGGCAGTCCCCTGGAAAAATGCCTTATTAGTGCTTTTGGAATAAAATGTTGCCTTTGCTGTGAACTTAGAGTTGTAAGCAGAAACCAACTGAGTTCATACGACCTGGGAATTTAATTTCTTAACTCACAGTGACAAAGGAAGCAGGACTGGGTTTTCTGGGAACTGGTGTGTCATGAGCAGCTGCATGCTGCTATTAATAAAAGGGCCTGAAACAGTCAGCCCGCAGTAAATAAGGCTGCTAGGGCAAGTGGCTTTCATTTCCAGGATCACGGGGAGTCTAATTGGGTAGTTTTGGAAAATCAGGCCAATAGCTATGCCTGTGATCATCTGTAGCTAATCTGCAGACTCAGTGATGCTTTGGCGTTAGAATATTTTGCTCTGTTGGCATTGAAGTATAAAGATCCCTCTTGTAGGGGGGAGTCTGGGATGGCTGATTAGCTGTTATTGGATATTGTGCCTTGATCTGGCTCTGCTCCGAGTCATATCATAATGATATCAGTATTTTGGGAACTATGAGCTTCAGCGTCATGGAATTTGAGTGAAGCCTCTCTGATAGTCCCACAGACAAGGTCAACTCTTTGTAAACAACAAATCCTGACACAAGTTACTTGGCACTGCTGTGGCTGGCTGGATGTGCATGTGAACATTGACTGACACTTTGCAACTTACTCATGCAAAAATACTTGTATTACTGTTAGTATGCCAATAAAGAGTTTGTGTTGCAGAAATCTTTGTCCAGCGCGTGCACACCTTGAACACTCATGAGTGATACGAACTGAAGACATGTTTGCTTCTGGAAAGCTACTAGTTAAAGAAAGGCATTACACAAGAAAGAGACATGAAATTAATCTGGAATACTCATGGTTAAGGTATGACACCAAGTTATTGTGCTCCAGAAAAAGACTAACAGAAGGATTGTGAAGAGGCACACAGCTCTTACTTACCTAATGTTCCTGCAGAAAAACTAGAGGCAGTCTTTGAAGGTGTTTGTGCATTAGGGAGGCATTTGCTTCCCAAATGCTGTGCCAGAAGGTGTCTTGCAGTAAAATGGTAATAGCGTTGTGCTGTGCATAGGTGATTCTTGGAAGGAAGAGGGTCATTTCCCTGCTAATACAGTTGCTTTGCACAGGAGTTTAAAATAGTGGAGGTGTCCTGTCAGCTACCAAGTGATGTATCATTGCAGGCTCCAAGTTCTTCTTTTGCTTAATCATCTAGAGAAGTTGGATTTTTCTGTTTTGCTTCAGAGGGTTTTGTTGCTTTATAATTAGCTGAAATATGGTGAAAAATTTATATCTGCAATTCTTTTATCATTAAGAATGTTTGTATTGGTTTAGTTAAACATGACTTTTCAAAGAGATGATGAATCAGTGGTGCCTATTCTGAGTGGGGTAGAAACCCATGCAGATGGCTCTCATTTCACCCTCCATTACTACTAACCACAGGGTAACTCTGAAAGCTTCAACCTCTCCTTGCAATTTTTGTAATCTTACATCAAAGTCTATTTCCAGCTGGGCTAAGTAATACTTTGTTTTATCCAGATATGAATCAGGCTTATTCATTGCCCTTATTCTCTGTTCTTTCTTGACCTGTTTCAATTTTAGTCTGCAATGGAATTATTGCCTACATGCCGATAGCTCTGTTGTCATTTTGTCATTGACTGTTTTTTTTAGTAAAGATGATAAACCCCCAATCTTTTAGTACTTATCTTTTAGTTTCATTTTGAAGCCTAGGAGTACTTTCAATTTGCTCTTTGAAGATACCTTATAAAATGTTTATCTTATAGACTGGGTTTTGGGGTTTGATGCTCTGTGGATCACAGAATTGTAGGGGTTGGAAGTGACCTCAAGAGATCACCTGGTCCAACCCCCCGGCCAAAGCAGGTTACTTAAAACACATTGCAAAGGTAGGCATCCAGAAAGGTCTTGAATATCTCCAGAGATGGAAACTCCTCACCCACCCTGGGCAGCTGGTCCCAGGGCTCTGTCACCCTCACTGTGAGAAAGTTCTGCATATGCAAATGGGTTCACACAAATTCTCCACAGCACTGTTGGAACTGTTCTGTGAGCATAGGGGTTAGGATGATGTAGTTTTCAGTGTTATGCAGGGTCTTTGGTATGTGACAGCCCACAGCCTGGCATTGCCCTGTGGGCACCAGCTCTGGCTGAGATCCAATGGGAAGGGAGGGGAGTGTGATAAGGAAATGTGTGAGAACCACCACCACCACGTGCCCAAGACTGAGAGGAAGAGATGTCCCCTACCAGTTTTGCCTTAGGCATATCAGAAATGGTCAGCTGTAGGTCCTGGGACACACTGGCATGGTGAACATACTACTATGCCTTTGCATAACACTTCTATCTGTATAAGCAGTGAGACTTTTCTTATTCAATAATACTGAATAACAAGAATTTGTTAACTCCCTTTAAGTGTTGTTCCCTTTTATTCATAATACATTTTTTATTAACTTTAGAAGCTTCTGTTTAATTGTTAGAACTCTGAGGAAATGAACTGACTTAAACCGAATTCTGCTAAAACTCAACAGAGATGACTTGTACAATGCCAGACTGTTCCGAACATCCAATCTTTGCGCATATCTAGTCTTTTGGCACCACAGCTAGTAGTTTAACTGCATTATTTCACCTAATTATTTTCCAGTTTCTAATGAAGAGTAGATTTTTCCATGTTTCTACTTGTTTGTTTTTTTTCTTTTGTGAAACAAACTTGATATATTCTAATGTCCTTTCAGTTTTTATTAAAGCTAATAGTTAATTATCAGAGAAGTAACAGTTCTACCTTGTCTGTTCGGGCTTTATTGTGAAACATATTTAGGCAATGCTGAACTCTTAATTCATTAAAGCTTTTTAGACTTATATTCGTGTGTGTTAATTTTATTTTTACTTGATGTATAATCAGGAAAGCATAGATTTGAGGGAAGAATGTTAGTGTTTCTGTTGAACTAAATCTTTCTTAACCCCAAATGAATTCCTGAAGGATTTAAAGATTTGGATTATCAGAATACAAAGGATGAAAGTCAGGGTGACAAATACTAAGGATAATAGTAAAGAACTGCCATTTTATCTTTTTTAATCCAAGCCTGTTTAAGTACTTTATACATCCTCCTGTGAAACAGATACTGTTAGTTTATAATAAGTGTATTTAAAGAAAGGCACACAAGCTATTCTTATCTATTGAAGCATTTGAAGATGTTTGCATTTTTAAGTATTGGCATAGGAATTTCAAGTGAGCCGCTGTAACAGGAAACCACAGAGAAACATAGCCTTGAAATGTAGTTTTGCATTGTATGGAGGGATCCTTTAAACAATGGTTTGATTACTTGGCAGAACAGGACCCTTTCTCTAGCTTTGAGTAGGAAGCCCAGATGGGCTGGTAGTCATGGCTTCTTGGTTGTCCTTTTTACACATGCGTGTATGCGCAGAACAGCTCTGCGCAGAGCAGTGGGAAGAGTGCTTTCTGAAAAAGTGTGCTGATCTAGGCATTTGCCTCATGTGGGGTATCCCTTACATTAAAGAAATGTTTGGTCAACCATTTTTGTGCTAAACACTCCATGTGATTGTTCTTTCAGGAAGTATTGACGTGCAAAATATCTGTGAACTTGATTTATCTCTCAACACCAATTAGAAATAAAATTTAGGAGTAAATTGCTTTTGAACGTACTATTCAGTGTCAGAGTGTGGCAAAACAGTTGTAACTTGTCCTTCAGAGCAGATGAGAACTTGCTTTGATGGCAGCCAGCAATTAGTGTCTTGCAAGGAAAGTTGAGGAGTGATGTTTAAGAACAATTACCTGTAGATTGAAACAATGTCCAGGATCTGTTTCTGTGCATAGTTATTATGTAGGAACCCTCTCTGCTGCTTCACTTCTGCCTTCTTGAGTCACAGTACAGAGTAGGTCCTGGCTACTGCTTTACATTACTGATGTAAACTGATGCACCTTCTGGTAAATATAAAAATTGAGAGTTCGTTACCATGCACGGGCAGACATGGGGCAAAGTTGCCAACCCACTGAGGTGGTTTTTTCCTTGAAAATCACCAGTTCAGAAGTCAAACCTAGCTTGTAAGCAATCACCTAGTGATATTTTTGTCTGAAAGATTATGAATCCTCTAACTGTGTTTTAGTGGATAACAGCAACATATCCATGTCATGTACTCCTACTCCCTACATCATCTTAGTAAATATACTAAGATACATTTTAGTATATTTACTAAGTATATAGATACTTTTTAGTATATTTACTAAGATAAAGTGGGGCTTACTGCAGTGAAAGACTCTTGTTCACTTCATGTATGAGTAAATCGTACAAATCTGCTCGTGAAGCCAAAGTTTCTATGTTGGGCTTGTTATCTGAAAACAAATGAGCAGAAACAAAGAAGTGTGTTCTGATTCACTGTGTGCACTTTGGTGCATGCTCTATATTCCTTTGATTTGAAAAGCTTTAGAGTGGCTGTGTTCCTACTCCCAAGTGAGTAGCAGCCCTTCTAGTGTTTATGTTCCTCCTTATATTTTCTTTCTATGTTTAGTTTGGACAGTGCATGTCAGTTCTCCTTAGTTCTGTAGCTTTCTCTAAAGATGAGAAGAACATCAACGTTTGTGATAGGCAGAGGTTTCCACTCTTATTTAATTTCTGGAAATAGGTAACTATTTGCAAAATGTTCAAATCAAATGTTATTTGACATTCAAATTGAATGTTGATAGTAAATTTCTGTGGGGATTAATGCTCAGCATGTGTATCTTGTTAAGTTTGACTGTATAATACAGCATTTGTTTGAAAGCTAAAATAAATGTGCTGTAAATACATGACTTCTTGGATATGTTTGCTGGTTTCTGAACCTCCAGATGACAGCAATGATTCCAAGTCCCTCAGGGGCAGTTATGCAAGTCTTATTAGGTGTGAGCATTAATAAATACTCTTAACATGTGCAACTAAGCTGCAAAGCTAAAAAAACTCATGCAAGGTATTCCTGCATTTAGCTAACGAGTTATTCCAGCTCCTTTATTTCTATTTGTTAGATGTAGTTTAACTAAATTGATAATCTGTTAGTCCTCAGAACTGGGGGTTCTCCACAGAATGTAAGACACTGACAAAATATTTGGATGCTTAGTCTGTAGTTCAAGCTGTCATGATTAAACTGCTCTCAGGAGTTCAACTGGGGGAAGTAGGTAACATTGATTCTAATAAAGCATATATGCTGCAGCAGCACCTTCTTTTGACCGTGTGTGTTGTGTTTCCAGTTGCCTTCAATTCCAGGTTGAGCTGTCCAACAGTTTAATGTGAAACAGCTCAAAACAATCTAGAGGAGCCTAGAGGCTGCAAAAGAGACACAATTTGTAAACAAATTGTGGAAAAGATCTAGGAGCCAAACTGAGCTTGAACCCATGAGGAAACCCCTGTTACCTCTCATCCTAGTTATCCTCTGTTTGCCAAGAACTACAGCCAAGCCTGCCTTAACTTAGGTGTATTTCTTGGATGGAAAGATTTACAGGGGAAAATCTGGTACTAGTTTCACAGTTCATCAGCTTTCCACCTCGTCTGAAGAGCCATGAAAATGGCTTGCTTAAAAGATTGCATGGGGCAGTGTGTAGTAAGCTTCAGGTTACAGCACGTGTCTTCAGGCCTAATCATAATACAAAGCAAACCTGAACCATTAGTTCCTATTTTTGGTTCAGTGTGTTTGCCCTCAGGATGCATTCAGTGTGTTTGCCCTCAGGATGCATTCAATTAAGGAAAAATTTTACTACCTGGATATTTATTTTTAGATGGATTTCTGTTGGTTTTAACCTAAAACTTGGCAGTAAACCTATTAGAGCTTCCCATTATGCCTAACTAAATATTTGTTAAAGTTACAGTTTGTAAACCTGCATAAAAATAACAAATCAAAACGATCGTCCTCTGACTTGCTGAGGAAAAACTGATCTACAGAGTGAGTATCCATGACTGGGAAGGAAAGTTACAACTTCATCCCTCAAATAGGACTATTGCTGTTGTCACTTGATGATGGTACTAGAAGGGGTAAACAACTCTACTTTTGCTACTGGAGTAGACTTTGTATCCTGGGACCTAGCAAGGTCCCAGGAAGCAGCGTGTGATAGGAAAATGTGTAAAACCAAATTCCCACATGGCCCAGATAGAGCAGGAAGAGATGTTCCCCAGTGGCTCAGCTTAGGGCAGGCTGAGACAGTCAAATCTTTAACCCCAGAGGTGTGTAGCACCAGAGAGTGAGGTAGATGCTAGGAAGTTCTCTGAATGTTACCTGTGTTAGTAATGAGACTTGTTAATCTTCTTGGCGATGAGGTTGGTTCGATTCCCATAACAAGACTGTAGTTTGGACGATTGGACTGAGAAAACACTATTGAATTACTACTGAAGTTACTGCTACCGCTTAAATGCTGCCTCTTGTGTGGTTCTGAGTGTAATGAAGCACAAGAGGTATGTGACAACACATGGAGAAAAGTTGTTCCTGACTTGCGCTTGGGGAAGCTTAGTGTTTGTGACTAACTTGCAGTGCTCCTAAAGCTATGTAGAATAGCTAGTCCATACTAGAAAGGCCACTCTGCTGTCATTGTTTGTTTCAATTGAAAAAATAACTTTAGTTCCTTTTCATTCAGATTGGAAAATAAAAGCTGATACCCTGTTTGTGTGTGTTTATTGTAAAAAAAAAAAAACAAAACAAAACTGAGCAATATTTTTCATAAGCAATTTACAGCAGTTCATTTGTCAGCGACTATTTTTTAATGTTAGTAGAAATTGGCTTTCTGTTTGTAGAAGTTATGTAACAATGCAAGTAACAAATGTATTGTTTTAGCTATGTTGCAAACCTTAAGTTTAAAGCTTTCAGTGGAAATCATGTCTGTTTTCCCACTAGCATGAACAAAGGAAAGTTAACATCCATGCAAGCCATCTAATGAAAGAATACTTGGGTTCTGAATTCAGTATGACACCAAAATATGTCCCTGCTTGTAAGACTGCACAGCAACATTTGCTTTGTGAAGTTATGATAATATGATATATTAAACTTGCATCAATTGGTGTTTAGCTAAACATATAGTGCTGTTAAAGACTTCGATGCTAAGCATTCAAGCACTGCATTAACATCAACTGGACTAATTAGAAGTTATCTCATGTATTAATAGATTGCTGAGAGCAGATTTAAATTAATGTTTGTAAAGCTCATTATTAAGAAAAAGAATTGAAATTCTGTCACTGCTTATTCCCACCCCCATCAGAGCTGCACCTTCCAGTCATGGCTTCTGGTAGCGGTTGCAAGCGACAGCGAAAGAACAGCGGCGATCTCTTACACTGCTTTAACCTTTACAGTGTGTTTGTTTGGAGTAGGCAACCATTCCATTTCTGTGTTGCTCACGGAATATTAAAGTTACAGACAGGAAATAATAGGAATGGCCAACAACTAAAACCTGAAAATTTTGAAAAGGTCAAAATAGTGTGGTTTAGGACTGTCTGTATGTCTTCATTTCAGCAGATGACAACTGACCAAATACTAATAAACTACAAGCTATATATATATGTTTAAATATTGTCGTGGTTTTGCCCTGGCCGAGGGCCGCACCCCACACAGTCGCTTGTACTTTTAAAAGGAAGGGGGAGGGAAAGTTGGGGGAGGGGGAAAAGGGAAGGAAGAAAGGAGGGAAAGAAACCACAACCTAGAAACCAGAACCACGCAGGTTGGGATAAGGATAGTTTACTAAACAATAACAGAAAACTAGATATAACAATAACAGAAGTTTAAAGTACAAAATAGATGAAACTGGTGATACACAATGCAGTTTCTCACCAAACCACAGAACCCAGGCCGCACAGCTTAGAGCCGTCCCCGAACCCAGAAACTGCCCGTCCTGGCGTTGTCTCCTCCTCTTCCCCCCAGTCCCCCTTTATACTGAGCATGACGTAACTGGCATGGAATATCCTCTTTGGCCAATTCGGGTCACCTGTCCTGGCTGCGTCCCCTCCTTTCTCGTTAGTAAGGAAGTATGAAGAACTGAGAAAGGTCCTTGATTGCCCGGCAACAACCAGAAACATCAGGGTGCTATCAGCACTGTTCTCATCCTAACACCCAAACATGGCATTCCATCCACTGCTAAAAATAATTAACTCCATCATAGCTGAAACCAGGACATTATCCACCCCTTATTCCATACCATTTACGTCATGACCAGATCCAACAATTTTCTTTGGGTACAACCAGTTTCGTGTTTCACACACCCATATATGTATGTACACATGTATGCACACATACGTGCATACAGATCTTATTCCCTCAGTCTGTGAATCATCCCTCTGAAGTTGTTGAGTTCATTTAGTCCATGATTTTCAGGCTCCATTTGTCGTAACAGTTTCTCTGGATAATTGTATGTTCCATTGGCTTGTTGCATGCTGCATCTCAGGCTCTTGACTGATACACCTGGCATGGTCCATGCTCATAGTCTGTGGGTCAGAGTTTATTTTCAAAGGGAAAAAAGAAAAAAAAGTTCTTGAGAGGCCAGGCTTTAGTTCCATCATCATGGCACTCATTCTTCATTAACTTGTATGACTCCGGCTATAATGCTATGGTACAACATACAGCAATCATAACAATAATGAATATACAATAATGGGTTATTTGGCAATTATTATAATTTCTACTTTATTAATTATATTGGCTATTCTCACCCAAAATCAAATCCCCTTGAGGTACGCATCGAACTTCTCCATCCCTCTGCATTACCCACCAAGTACAGCCAGGTCCTTGAGCAAAAACAATTCCAGACATGGGTTTACCTTTGCCTGAAGCAGGGATGACCCAAACTCTCTTTCCCAATACACTCTTCATATGCACTACTGGGACTCTGTCTCCTTCTACAGTACGTGGAAATTTTGACTGTGTAGGGCCAGCCCGATTGGTAGATCCCCTAGAGTTAACTAACCACGTGGCTTTGGCCAAATGTGTATCCCAGTGCTTGAATGTCCCACCACACATTGCTTTCAGTGTAGTTTTTAAAAGTCCATTATATCGTTCAATTTTCCCAGAGGCCGGTGCATGATAAGGAATGTGGTACACCCACTCAATGCCATGCTCTTTGGCCCAGGTGTCTATAAGAGTGTTTCGGAAGTGAGTCCCATTGTCTGACTCGATTCTTTCTGGAGTACCATGTCGCCAGAGGACTTGCCTTTCAAGGCCCAGAATTGTATTCCGAGCAGTGGCATGGGGTACGGGATATGTTTCTAGCCAGCCGGTAGTTGCCTCCACCATTGTAAGCGCATAACGTTTGCCATGGCGGGTTTGTGGGAGGGTGATGTAATCAATCTGCCAAGCCTCCCCATATTTGTATTTCATCCACCGTCCTCCATACCAAAGGGGCTTTAACCGCTTAGCTTGCTTGATTGCAGCACGTCTCACATTCGTGGACAACTTGTGCGATGGCGTCCATGGTCAAGTCCACCCCTCGATCCCGAGCCCATCTATATGTTGCATCTCTCCCTTGATGACCCGAGGTATCATGAGCCCATCGAGCCATGAATAATTCACCCTTATGTTGCCAGTCTAGATCTACCTGAGCCACTTTAATCCTAGCAGCCTTATCTACCTGATGGTTGTTTTCATGTTCCTCCATGGCCCGACTCTTAGGTACATGGGCGTCGACATGACGTACCTTTACAACAAGTTTCTCTAACCGAGCAGAGATATCTTGCCATAAGTCACCAGCCCATATAGGTTTGCCTCTACGCTGCCAGTTGTTCTTTTTCCACTGCTGCAACCACCCCCACAGGGCATTCGCCACCATCCATGAATCAGTATAAAGGTAGAGCACTGGCCACTTTTCTCTCTCAGCAATGTCCAGGGCTAACTGGATGGCCTTCACCTCAGCGAACTGGCTTGATTCACCTTTTCCTTCAGTGGCTTCTGCTACTCTTCTTATAGGGCTCCATACAGCAGCTTTCCATCTCCAATGCTTACCCACAATGCGACAAGACCCATCAGTGAACAGGGCATATCGCTTCTCATTCTCTGGCAGTTCGTTGTAGGGTGGGGCTTCTTCAGCGCGTGTTACCTCCTCATCCTCTGGTGACATCCCAAAATCTTTGCCTTCTGGCCAGTCTGTGATCACCTCCACGATTCCTGGGCGATTGGGGTTTCCTATTCGAGCCCGCTGTGTAATTAGTGCAACCCACTTGCTCCACGTAGCATCAGTGGCATGGTGTGTAGAAGGAACCTTCCCTTTGAACATCCAGCCCAGCACCGGCAGTCGGGGTGCCAGGAGGAGCTGGGCTTCAGTTCCAATCACTTCTGAGGCGGCTCGAACCCCTTCATAGGCGGCCAGTATTTCCTTTTCTGTTGGAGTATAATTGGCCTCAGATCCTTTGTAGGCCCGACTCCAAAACCCCAGCGGTCGACCTCGAGTCTCCCCTTGTGCTTTCTGCCAGAGACTCCAGGTCGGGCCGTTCTCCCCAGCTGCAGTGTAGAGCACATTTTTAATATCTGTCCCTGTTCGGACAGGCCCAAGGGCCACTGCATGGACTATCTCGCGTTTGATCTGCTCAAAGGCTTGCTGTTGCTCAGGGCCCCATTGGAAATCATTCTTCTTTTGAGTTACATGGTAGAGTGGGCTCACAATGAGACTGTAGTTTGGGACATGCATTCGCCAAAAACCTATAACACCTAAGAAAGCTTGTGTTTCCTTTTTGTTGCTTGGTGGAGACATAGCTGCTATTTTATTAATAATGTCCATTGGGATCTGACGACGCCCATCCTGCCATTTTATTCCTAAAAACTGGATTTCTCGCGTAGGCCCCTTGACTTTACTTCGTTTTATAGCAAAACCGGCTTCTAAAAGGATTTTAATTACCCTGTTTCCTTTTTCAAAAACTTCCTCTGCTGTGTTGCCCCATACAATGAGGTCATCAATATACTGCAGGTGCTCTGGTGCTTCACCCTTTTCCAGTGTATTCTGGATTAGTCCATGGCAGATGGTGGGGCTATGTTTCCACCCCTGGGGCAGACAATTCCACGTGTATTGGATGCCTCTCCAGGTGAAAGCAAACTGTGGCCTGCACTCTGGCGCCAGTGGGATCGAGAAGAAAGCATTCGCAATGTCGATTGTGGCGTACCACTTGGCTGCCTTCGATTCCAATTCATACTGGAGCTCTAACATGTCTGGCACAGCAGCACTCATACCTGGAGTGACTTCATTTAGGCCACGATAATCTACTGTCAGCCTCCACTCTCCATTGGACTTCCTCACTGGCCATATGGGACTATTAAAGGGTGAGTGGGTTCGGCTGATCACTCCCTGATCCTCCAGTTGACGAATCAACTTATGGATGGGAATCAGGGAATCTCGGTTAGTACGGTATTGTCGTCTGTGCACCGTCGTCGTAGCAACTGGCACTTGCTGTTCTTCACCCTTCAACAACCCCACAACAGCAGAATCCTCCGAGAGTCCAGGCAAGGCACACAGTTGTTCAGTTCCTTCTGTTTCCAAAGCAGCTATTCCAAAAGCCCATCGGTACCCTTTTGGGTCTTTAAAATACCCTCTACGTAGATAATCTATACCTAAAATGCACGGAGCTTCTGGACCAGTCACAATGGGGTGTTTTTCCCAGTCCTTCCCAGTTAGGCTCACCTCAGCCTCTAGCACAGTTAGTTGTTGGGATCCCCCTGTCACTCCAGAAATACAAACGGGTTCTACCCCTTCATGATTCGATGGCATTAGAGTACACTGGGCACCAGTATCCACCAGAGCTTTGTACTCTTGTGGATCTGACGTGCCAGGCCATCGGATCCACACAGTCCAATAAACCCGATTATCCCTCTCCTCCACCTGGCTGGAGGCAGGGCCCCTCTATTGCTGCTGATCATATTTGTTTTCCACTGGTTGCATAAAGGACTTAGAGGTCCCTTCAAGAGGATCAGACACATCAGACATATAGGTAGACCTTCCAGTTGGTCTAGGGAACTGCCCAGTAGAAACTGGTGCAGCCTTCTTCCTGGCAGAATCTCGTTGTGCGAATGTTTTACCTCGCAGCTCATTTACTCGTGCTCGAAGGGCTGAGGTGGGCTGCATATCCCATTTCCTCATGTCCTCTCCATGATCAAGCAGGTAAAACCACAATGTACGTCGTGGTGTGTATTCTCCCTCTTGGAACGATGGACGCTTTCTCCCAGTAGCTGCAACATTGCTCCATACGGGTTGGGAGTTGGACACATTGTTGTCAAGTCGTTGAACCAGTTTCTCTGCTGCTGCAATGACGGAGAGGGAAACATTGTCTTGGTATTTCCTGAGTCGGCAGGCCACCTCATTTACGGTTGGTGGATCCATATCATTCCAGTCAATTGCTGCCAGTGAATTGGTGTACCCTGACGGTGCACTTCGTACAACCTTACGCCACATATCTGGAGTGCATAGGACTTCATCGGGATCAGCGGGAAGCCGTGAATTGTCCAGATCATAATAAACTATCTCCCGTACAGCTAATTCTCTCAGGTGCTGGATAGCTGTCTCTATGCTGTTACACTTGGGTGTCTGACATGTAATATATTCCTTTATGGGATATCTTTCCTGCACACTTGACAGTAGTCGCCTCCAGAGGCTGAGGATTTCTGGCCTCCTCCCAATTGCTTTGTCAATTCCTCCTTCTCTAGCTAGGGATCCCAACTGCTTGGCCTCTCTGCCTTCTAACTCCAAACTATTGGCCCCGTGATCCCAACATCGGAGCAACCAAGTGATAATGTGCTCACTTGGGTGGCGGGTGAAATCTTTTCGAACCTCACGCAGCTCACTCAGAGTCAGGGATCGGGTAACAATCTCTGGTTCTGCCTCATCCTGATATCCTCGGGATGGTCCCGGTTGATCATCATCATCATCCGCCACTATGCGAACTGATTTCTTTGTGCATTTCCTCTTTTGTACGGGAGCAACAGACACTGGTGTGGGTTGGTTTTTCTGATCATCTGCAGTGTCTGCTGTAGAGATTACAGTAGCTGCAGTGTCGGTCACAGGGGTTGCAGTAGCTGCAGTGTCAGCCCCAGTGGTTGCAGCAGCTATAGTATCTGCCAGTCTGTTTCCTTTCCCTTCTCCCTGACAGTGCTGACAGTGCTGACAGTGCTGCCTGCTATCAAGCAGTGTTTGATAAATAGTGGCCAGAGCCCAGCACAGTGCAGTAAGGTGTCCGTCTCTGGGAAACCTACAGCAATTTTTCTTTAGGTATGCAGTCACTTGATCGGGGTCTTGTAGCTGTTCAGGAGTGAAGTTCCAAACCATCGGGCGTGAGAAAGTACCTAGGTACTTGCCCATACTTTGCCACATGCCCTGCCACTCGTGATTATTCTGTCTCGGAGAAAGCTCTTCAGTGGTATTCATAAACCTATGCTTGATATATAACAAAAACTGAACCATCTGCACCAAACCTACCAATAGCAAAATGCTAGTTTGAATATCCCAGAGATATTGAAGATTTTCAAAAACTGCCATAAGAGCTGTTGTATTTAGCCCAAAGGAAAAGAAAGCAGTGCTGTTATTAACCCCTCCCTGTCCAAAGAATGGACAGGACAGCAAAACCTCATACAAGTACCAGATTAAGCTCATGATCATCGATATTATTGTATCATAGACCAATATCATAAAATACACTATAATGAAGTATGGGAACAAATATGGGAGCCGCAGACCTGAGAGAGTAAAGAATCCTGCCAGGATTGTATACAGCATGCGGTGGTTTTGCTGCCACAGCCATGGACACAGCCTTGTGAATAAATACCACATCATCGTGACCAGAGATTGCTTAAACAACAGTGCTTATCTTAATTGCGATAGTTAGGGTCAGATCTACCGTTATCCCAACCGTTCGTCGTGCCCCACGTTGGGCGCCAAAATGACTGTCGTGGTTTTGCCCCAGCCGAGGGCCGCACCCCACACAGTCGCTTGTACTTTTAAAAGGAAGGGGGAGGGAAAGTTGGGGGAGGGGGAAAAGGGAAGGAAGAAAGGAGGGAAAGAAACCACAACCTAGAAACCAGAACCACGCAGGTTGGGATAAGGATAGTTTACTAAACAATAACAGAAAACTAGATATAACAATAACAGAAGTTTAAAGTACAAAATAGATGAAACTGGTGATACACAATGCAGTTTCTCACCAAACCACAGAACCCAGGCCGCACAGCTTAGAGCCGTCCCCGAACCCAGAAACTGCCCGTCCTGGCGTTGTCTCCTCCTCTTCCCCCCAGTCCCCCTTTATACTGAGCATGACGTAACTGGCATGGAATATCCTCTTTGGCCAATTCGGGTCACCTGTCCTGGCTGCGTCCCCTCCTTTCTCGTTAGTAAGGAAGTATGAAGAACTGAGAAAGGTCCTTGATTGCCCGGCAACAACCAGAAACATCAGGGTGCTATCAGCACTGTTCTCATCCTAACACCCAAACATGGCATTCCATCCACTGCTAAAAATAATTAACTCCATCATAGCTGAAACCAGGACAAATATCAATCAAAATGGTTTGACAGTCAGCTCAAAAGACACTTTAATATTAGGTTTCATTAATTTTAATAATGATAAATAATTGTAATTACTTTTAAAATTTTAATAATTTAACTTTAATAATTTTAATAAAGGCATTTTTATTTACTGCTGTGGAGTTCATTGATACTTTGTTCTCTTGGACATTTTATTGTGGTAAAATTGATACATGATGAAACATCACTGAAGATGTCCCTCTCTGGCAAGCTGTGGTCAGTTACATCTCATGGATACCTAAAAACTTGGAAGGCTGTGGACGCTGTAATTTCACTAGATAATCTGGTTACTTTGTGTTTACTAAGATCATAATGTTTTTGTCTTGGTATCTAACCTAACTCTCTTGCAGCACTGGAATATCTCCTGTTCTGTGCATGGTGGTCTGTGAAAACAGTTTACCTTCCTTCATCTTAGCAGTAATCTTTTGTCTTGTTTCCCCGTGGTCTTCTCTCCTCCAGGTGAAATCCTGTTCTAGAGCAGTATGCATTTGTTTTCCTTAAGTGTTCAGAGTTCAACATCTGAAACTTGGAAGCCTAGCATGCAAGTCTGCCTAGTCTTTTTTACCAGAATGAAACAGAGGCTTTCAGGAGGCTGTTGTATTTCTCTGAGGCTGCTATCTCTCTTGATTGGCTGCAGAGGTGGACTAAAACAGGAGCAAACTAGTTCTTGAACCTTTAGAGGTGTTTATACTCATATGAGAGGAATTCCTAGAACATAGCTGGATATGTATTAAGGTGGTGTAGTAGGAAAGAAAGGAAGATGCTGTTACGGACACCTTAAAACTAATGGGCTTAGAACACTTTTGTAGATCCTTATTTTCTATTGTTCCAGATTCTTTTAAACCTGTTTGCCTGACACAATTGTTAATTAGTGAACATTACTCCTTTAGATGTCCCTTCTCTGAAAGACTCAGAAAGCGTAGTATGCTGTAATTAGTTCCATGCCACTTAAACATTGCAGCACAGCATAGCTTGGGAATGGTTTTGTTGCTCCCTTCCAGTTAGGAAAGCAGTCCTCTGACAACACAAAGGTCTCTGATGCATGAAGAATTAATACATTCTTCCCAATGAACTGTAGCCAACCCTGCTAAACGGCTGACTTTATTTTGGATACGTAACCTTTTCAGTGTCTCTGCTTCTGTGTTGGGATGAAATGAGAACAAAGCCCTAATAAGAGATGATCATTAAATGCAAGATGGCCTTCTATTTTAATACAAACATCTGAGACAATAACCCAGCTCTTACTGAGGAAAATTGCACTGTCAGGGAAGAGGTTACCTTGGCAACAAGGTCACCTGGCAGGGCCTGTGGTTTGAGGAGAGTGATGGGGCAGCACGTGCTGGGAGAGCCTCAAAGATGATGAAAGAGCAGGAGGTCAATCCCTCACACTTCTCAGTGACTTCCATCAGCTCAAGGTGAGTTACTCCAGGAGTTTCATAAACCTGGCTTTCTGAATACAAATGGTCTGTGTGAATTGCCAAGGGCATGCAGGACCAGAGGAAAGGACTTTACATTCAGGAAACTGTTATCATCAAAGGCTGCTTTTTTTTTTTTTTTGAAAAGAAAGGTAGAAATTCTTTGTTAACCTCACCTGTGGCTACTTGCTCAGAGCTGTTTTTCCCAAAGAACTAAACTGTGTGCCCCTGGAGAAGTCTCACATACTTTAGATGCGGAGAAGGGAGACATAGGATGGAATGTAGGGTGCTGGGAACAGATGAACTGACAGTGGGTTCTGGATCATAGTTGTCAGTGCTAGACAGATGTTCTTTAGCATTGTCTAGCAACCCTAAGATGAGTTAGTGCATCGGTGCTTGATGGAGAGCTGTGGCAAGTCAACAGCATGCTTGATCAATGAATCAACTTCCTACAGAAGCTTTTGAAGCTAAAGGAAACCTGAATGCTCTTGAGGGTCCTCTGGCACTCGCTATGGTAGGTGGGCCTGAAGGCAAAGGAATGCAAAGGCTGTGGAGAAGTTGCTAAGTTCAGCTGACAGACCTAGTGATTCTTAGTCCTTACAGGATGCATAAGAGAAAGATTACAGAAGAGATGAAGACTAGACTGGAGCATTTAAACCTATATGGGAAAGTAAAAGGGTTAAACTATCTAAGGGACAAAGGACAAAAGCAAACAAGGAAAAGGTGTGGAGGCTGAAGCATGTGGTTTGCAAACAGGAATTTGTACTCTTCCATCTTTCCCTCTTTTTCCATACCGCAAGAAAAAATAGGCAAATTTAAAAGGCAGCCAGTGGAGGAATGGCTCCACGAGAACGGCCACATATTTCCCACTCTATCCCTGCGAACAAAACAGCCAGAATGAAACATCACTTTAAAGGAATGTGGAGCTAGCAGCAAAGTCAGATAATGGGTTAAGGAGTGTGGACTGTGAATAGAAGCTCCTAATTCTGAAACATTCCTCTGAGACAAGATAAGATATAGGCCTTGCACAGGTGTCTGCTTTATTGCCTTCACTGTTTTCACTTCCCTCCCCCCATGGTTCCCAGCCATGCTTTGTTAAGCTTGCTAGAGAGTATATAATCACACTGCTCTGTAGAATAAACGAACTGACTGCTTTTAGCCATATTGGTGTGCGGTCTGATTCCTAGCGCCGTCCTGCTCTTTTGAAGCCCCTAGACCTAAAAGTTTCCCAAGATCTGGATTAGGACGCGGGGAACACTCGACAGCAGCCTACATAAAGCAGATAAATACAGCACTGTAATTAGCAGGTGGATCTTAATCACTCCCTATGTTGATCTTTTTATTTTATATGGGTTTATTTTCTTCACCAAGCCATTAGGTTAGTCTATTCCTCTTTGATTGCTGGGCCCTGTAAAGAAATTCACTGCACTGCCATCCTTAAGGCACTTTTCTCTTGGCTCAGGGTTTTCAGCGAGGTGGAGTTGTTGCATTCCATCTCTCTGTGATTAGTATGCCTACTAACGGTGTTTGCAGTCTAAATTGCTCAGTTGGAAGCAAATGAAACAATGTAGTGATGTTATTCTGTATTCAGTGCTCACGTCTGGGGCGGTTTTTCAGCTCTTTCCATTTCTAAAGCAGCATTCTGCAAATGTGTAAATGACACCACCTCCTCTCTCACATTGTGCAAGACAGTTGGTCTAACTGCAGTGAAAAGAGAACTGAACTTGGGACTTGGTTAGTAAGACAAGGATGTTCTTGATACTTCTCTCAGTCCTTGTCACCTCAGGCAAGACTAACTTCCTACTCCACAACCCTGTTGTTGAATGGAGATACAGCAGAAAGACACAGCACTGGTATCAGGAAAAGCAAGCACAGTTTAGGAACTGGTTACTCTAGGTGGTTCTTAATTTTTAAGGTCTAATTTTTTGTGCTGGAATTAGTGATGGAACTAAAAGCTTCTCCTGTGGTCTCCTTGTTCTTTAGTGCCATGAAAATGTCTTTTTTTAAGGGAGTGGGAAAGTATAGGTCATATCTACAGAGGTGACATCAGGTGACAGCCTGTTTAATTTTCACCCCTTTTGCTACACTTTAAAGGAACAAAGGAATTGCAGTATTGCCAAATTAATGTTGGTTGATGTTCACTGAGGATGGTTTCACCCATTCATGCCCAAAGATGCGTGCATTTTCTTATTTCCTCCACGTTTATTTCCTGAAAAATGTACCTGAAGATGGAACTGTACTTGCCATCCATGTGTGCAAATGCAGTGAGAGTTCATTACTGTACATGTGCCACTGGATTCATTTATAAACTAGAAAGGATTAAGGAATACTGTGAAGTTTGCAAAGAAAGTGGTTCCTGTAAGCTCTAGGAGGGAAGTTATTATTAAGGAAGAAGCTCAAGCTTTCAGTTTTCCTTTTGAGCTTTTACCTCACCTTTCCATCCTTTATGTTTGTACATGCTAGTCTGATAAGAAAGCTCAAGCTATAAGTGTGTTTAATAGAATAATGAGAAGGTACTCAAATTTAGGCCGGTCAGTTTCACAACTGTCAGTTAACCAAGCAATCTGTTAATGACACTGAGAAATTATAGGCAGAGGACCTAATTCAAGTTCTCAGCCCCACCTTGTCCTGTCATTTTCTACCCTGAGAATTCAAGAAACATTAATAATCAAAGCAGCAGCAAGTATTAACCAAGTGGTTGAAAATTTATTTATCTTCTAAGTAGTATCTTCTACCTCAGTCTGTGTGACAAGGAGAGATTGGTGAATTGAAGGATTCAGGCTGAACAAAGTGAAGCTGTGAGTGCAGTTGCAGCAGCAGGTATGCTGCAGTTAAAGAAATGACTGGCTCTTACATGTGGGTGTGGAAGTAGGTGGCTCTTTCTCCAAATGAGCTGCCACTCTTATCCTGGCTGTAAAGATGGCAATCTCATAAGTGGCATTTAACAAAACCATTAAAGCAAGCTAAGAAGATAACAATTTATTACTAAAAATGTGAATTGATATTCTGGAGGCTGTAACTTACTTGTTTAAGCACTTCTGTCAAATGCTAATTAAATATGTGGACATTCTCTTGCAAATTTAATAACTTAAGAACATCTGTTGCTTCTCCTTTTTTCAGCAATTGCTTGCCTGTATTCTCCAATGTAGTATTCATCCAGAGTACATAACTTTCTAATAATCAATTGCTATCTTCTTGTGCAGTCAGGCTAAACAAAGCATTGCATCAGAGGTGTGGTGTAAATGCCCAAACCAGATGACTCGTAGTAAGGCTGACAGGCAAATCTGAGTGTGAAGTTGCCACCATAGCCTCAGTCACCAATAATGTGCTCAGTTACTGCCTACTGCACGCTGCCTGCTAATAAATCTAAAATTGCAATAAGTAGTTTTTTACATGGGCAAGAAAGAGTTCTATAATTTCAAAGTACAAGTATTTAAATAGGCCCAGTGCATCTCACCTGTAATACACTCTTTTTTTTTCTTTGAATCTTCTTGCCTAGGTCCTGTTGAGGGGTGCTGATCCAAATGACCAATGATCTTTCCATCCATGTTATTTGCCCTACCTCGTCTGTAACTCAGGCTTGATGCATCCATACCACACTATTGAATTTAGTGTCTTTCACAGACAGCTAGCTCATAGCTTGTGCTTCGTCATCCGGCCATCTGAGTTGGTGAATTTGAGTCTATGCTGATATGGGGGGTGTGTGTTAGAACGCTGCTTTTCTAAGTAGCCTGCGTGCAGATGGCTTCTTGACACTTGCTTTGGGACTTGAGCAGTGACATTGGGTGGCATGTTTGGGAGTGGAATCAGACATCTAGCTGTCTGATGACAGCGGTGTGCTTTTTAAGGGTCTCAGCTTTGCTGCAGGTGTACGTGTGTCTGTGTGCTTATGTGTAAAAGATGAAGGAGGTTTAAGAAAACTGTATCACAAAGACAACAGCAAATATGGAATGTTTATTAATTTATCATTATCAAGATGAGCATACTTGCTTGTAATGTGTTCGAAGAGTAAAAATCATTGTCATGTGAAAGGATTTGTGACTTTCTGCATGCCTCTTGGGTGCTCAGCCTTGAGTTGTTGCATGCCCGTCTCTCTGTAAATGGTTGGTGAAGTTGTTCTGAAGGACCTAGTGCAGGAATCCCTGAGAGCTGGTTAATAAGCATAAGCATTAATTTTTGTAAATTTTTTAATAACTGGTTAAATGCCTTCATTTATTATATGTTGGGATTTCTGGATATAGACTTTTTTACTAGTTTTAAAATTAAAAGAGGTGTTATTTCATAAAATAAGAATATTTTAAGTTGACTGAAAATTTATGTTAAAGATTGTATGATACCTGAGGAGGGTTCCTAACTATTTTAAACATTTCCAGTTTGTGCTTTTAAGTGTTCTTTCTTGCTATTTATATTTAAGGAACACATGAAAACAAAAAAATGCTACCTCAGAATGTCCTGTTTCCCACCTTGGTGTTTAGTGTCCTTTTTCATTCTGTGGAGTTTGAGGTACTTAATTGATTGCAATAAAATAATTATAAATGGTAGCTGTTGACAGATGTATGTTTGAAGTTCTGCACTGGTATTCTCACAGCACTGCCAGGCTCCCATCATTAGTAATGGCAACTTTTGATCTTATGGAAGACTGCTGCTAATTTGTTATATTTTAGTAGACGCATATTAAATGCAACTGTAGAACTTGGATTTTGTAAACATATTTGCAATTACAAGTGGCTTTAATTATTCTTATTGAATAATTGTTGAAAACAATTTAAAGGCATTAGGTAAGTTCCAGGGGATTAAGAGAGAGCCTAGGAAGATTTGGCCCTTTGAAGAGGAAGTATTGGTTGTCAGCAACTTTCTAATATTTCTTTCAAGTGTTGTTAGCTATGCTTTTGCTCTCTTCTTTACATTATTAGCATTCCCTGTCTTTGTGTACCCGTAGCTGCACTGCTGCTCCAGGAGCAGAAGCAGCTTGCTTCCGAGGCTCAGAGTAATGTCTTGCCTGTTGACAGTGAATTACTGGTCTGTCACACGAGTCCTCTTTTCCCTGTTGCGGTGTAGTGCAGCATCTTCGTTCTTCATATACACCATTAATCTTCTCCTGTTCAGAAGCAGGTCTGTGGCTGTTGGGGATCTCCTGCATCCTTCTAGCCTTCCTGGGGTTCTGAAAGACAGAATCCCCAGGATAGGGCTGCAGTGGCCCTGCTCAACTCAGCCACATGGTTATAGGTTGTTTGCTTAGATTCCGCTTTGGGGAAGACCTCTCCAAGTTTGTATTTTGTTCTTCTTTCTGCCCTAAAATAAAATCCTTATCCCCCGCATCCCCCCTACCCCCCAACTGTCTTTGTGTCTACTGGAGCCATATTTATCTGTTAAAAATGTCATCTTGTTCTTACCTCAGACGCAATTTTTATCTTATTGGAATCAGTATTTGGTAAAGATTTGGCCTTTGGTTGATTAAAAACATTTGAATGCAAATTATCCTCAACAGTCTATGTATAAGTTTCCAGGTCATGATTGGAAGCAGAAACCATTACAAACATTTATTTTAACCAGAAGCTATTTTTTCTGCCCTCTCCCAATTATGATCCCAGGAGGTTAGTGATCCTAATTTAATTGCACAGAATGGAGCAATATTTTTCTATATGAATGAGCTAACCAAAAGATTTAAGTAGTTGCTTATGTTGTTTAGACTGTATTTAAGTTTTGGGGAAGAACAAGATACTAATATTGAAAATGAATACACGTGTCTGCAGACAGACCGCAGAAAGTCGAATTGAAACAATATTACAGTGATCTCTGTACATCAAGCTTTTTTCCTGCAGCTCAGTATTGGGAACAAATCTTAAAATTAGCAAAAACGAACACATAAACTTACTCTAGATCACGCTATGTTGTAGGTCTGTGCTTTAGTAAGGTCTCTCCAGTAAGATCTGCAGAATTCAGATTATAATTTGAAAAAACTACTCATTTAAACATACACAGAGTAGGATTTTTCTCATTATTTACAGGCTGTTCAATGTTTTATGTACAACCAGAAAAAACTGCATATCCATGAGATAAAACTTGAAGCTTTTAACAGTTCAACAATACATATAGGTGGAGGTGCTAGGAAAAAAAGTCTATGTAAAATAGAATAGTGCTTGTAACTTCAGTTTTAGGGGGACAAATACTAATCAGTAACACTGTGAAGTGCAGAATAACTCTTTTTCAATAGGTCCACTTCAGATTGTACAACTTGATTCCAAATGTGTGGTTAAGGGCTAGAAGATTTTGCAGGACCAACCTCTGAGACACCTTCCAGAAGAACAGGGGAAACTTTACTCTCTTCCCTTTGATATATTTTATAAATATAAAGCTCATAATTTGCTAAATAAAATTCTGATGTTATAGTATGAAAAGCCATATTTATATCATCTTTAAAAAGCATCTGGATTTTCAAAGGGATTCAGTGCTTGAGATCTTAGAGGCCAGAAATATATATTTTTTTTTAAAATTGGTTCTGATATGGAACTTAAAAGCACATTGGTGTTGCAAGACTTTTAATACTGAGTGGTGGGGGAGTGATGTTACAAATACATGGCAGTATAGCTATACATTCTGTACAATTCATTTCCTATGTGCCTGTTAGGGCTTGTAGGCAGAAAAAATTGCCTATGTGGTGAATCAGCTGTGTAGCTGTGTGTCCAGTACTGTCTTTTTAAACTACCTACAGCATTGGAAGCACACTCAGAAAAAGGTAAATTAACAAAGCTACCATTACTGAGGGTTTTTTCAAACGTTTTCTACCTGGCACTCAAGGTTTTATGTGCCACAACTGCCGAGCCTTTATTTTTTGATGCCTTTGAATCCTTTTTCATGAGACTGGTCAAAATTTTTGTCTGGGAGCACTGTGTCTCTCTGCAGAAGCTGCTTGTGACTGAACTGCAGTTGGCTGCATGCCTTTGAGGCAAGTGTAGCTGTTCCATAGCACACCTGAATGCTGTCCAGAAGAGCACCACTCCCTGTGGAAAAATCTTTGGAGAAAATGTCCAGATATGCGTCCAGATTGATTCATGTGATGGATAAATACAAGCAGGACTGGTGCAACAAGTAGCAGTATGGATGGGGAAGGATGGCCGCTACTGAATGCGTGTGCAGGTGTAGCAGCAGCAGAAGCAGAGCCTACCAGATACCAAATTCAGTGTGCTTTACTTTCTACCAGCTTTGCTGATGCACAGAAACATTATTGCTGAAGGCTGAACTTTCCTTTCTGGTTTGTGTACCTGGATTTTGTTTTTAATATTATGGGACCTAATGAGGTAATGGTACGTGACTCATCATCAGGCTGGTCTTCTGCAGCCAAAAGTGTGCTTGATAAATGCTTCTACGTTGCTACTCTAGAAGATGCTCTCCAGTGGCAGGACTGTGGGGTCCTGCAGTTTTCTGTTTGTCTTCAAGAAATCCTTCTGCAAAATTGTTTGTTTTAGAGTACGTTCCTCTTATTGCTCTGCTCTCCCCTCTGCCTTCTGGTCCAATTTGGTTCTTACCACTTCCATTTTTGAGTCTACAAATATGGATAAGCTTTTTATTATTTGTGGAAGATGCACCTACATCTACAGTGATCTGTAGAATAAAGCCAAATTACTATATATTCGGTGTCTAGGCATAGAAGATCCGTACGTGCCAAGAACTAGCTACTTAGTCCTAATTTTCAGTGGTGATCTAGGGCATGCTTTCTTGGAGCTGCTTCCAGCTTAAAGTTGACTTGAGCTGGCAATGGTAAGTGAAGTGGCAGCAGCCACAGGAAGCAGTTAATTCAGCTGTGCTCTGACTTCCTCTGGGGGCTGCTTGTCTTCTCCCATTTGCTGTATATCAAGACTAGGGGAGCTAATTACTTGAACACCTTCGACAACAAACTTCATTCTTACGTGTTTTAGGCTGAACTAATTTTCTTATATCACATCTGACGCATCTGAGTTTGTACTCTAATCATACAAGAGAGAAGAGTGTGTGTGTGTAAGGATTGAAACAATTGGGAAACTTGAAACAAAATTGGCTTAAATCTCTATCTATGCTTTGTGAATGGCTGTGATTAGTTTGTTTTGATTCAGCTAACAACACTTCCAAATAAGATTACTAAAGACCACTGCACTGGATTCTCTCTGATTGTTATAACTGCCTTATGAATTTTTAATTTCTGTGCTATTACTTGCTGCTTCATCCTGTAATTTACTGATAGGGAAATTTGAAATAATTGTTTTTCAGGCCAAACATCAGAATGTATTTGAGTACTTTGCAGAAAGTTGTGGCAGTTTCAAAGCAGTCATTGTGTCAAAAACCAAATGGCTTATCACTCACAGTTTTCAGGGGATTAGTTTATACTTTCAAAAGTAAGGTCCTTTGAAAGCTTTTAGCAGCCTCAAAGTAGTGCGTTTGAAGATTCCTACCTTTCAAAGACCGGTAGGAAAAAACCACACCCAAACCCCCTTGTTCTCTCCTCTGCTGGAATGCAACGCTTCAGGAGTGGTAGAGTTTCATCATGTAACAAAAACTTGGTCACCCAGATTTGTTTTCTTTTAATTGTTCTGGATTTCTGTAAGATGTTTTAGTGTCCTTCAAACTTTCTATAGAATGCACAGCTGCAATGCCCTGACTTTTCATGTAAATCAGTTGCAAAATTTGTGGGAGAGAGTCAGAAATGCAAACTGTTTGTTCAAGATGTTAAAGGAAATGTGTGAAGTGCTTAAAAATGGGAACAAATGCTCAAGGCACTGCATTTTCACCGCTTATGAGATGTGGACTTTATTGCTGTTGACCTCGAAGCTGACACTTCTAGAAGTAGCCAGTGCTTCTGTATATATTTTTAAAATTATTTTTCTTCATGTCATATTACCACAAAAGTTGTTGTGGGGTTGAGTCTGAAAATCTAATGGCCATACTGTTAAAGGGCCAATTTCATTGTACTTTCTGGCACGCAGATATGCAGGACACACAGAATGACTCACAACTTCCACTCTGTCCCTAAAGCTGGAAGACTTAGTGCTTAAAGCAGTGTGACCACTAAAGTTACAAATCTAAGCTAAACTGAGTACCTACAGAATTCTGTCTTTAGCCCAGCTAGGATTAATTACGGGGCAATCTTGTGTTTCTCTGACATGTTTTCAGAATGCTTCGATAAAACTCTTGTTGCTTATGTCAATTCTGTACCCATTTTGAGAAAAAATAATACTGTGTTCAGAAGTGTCTTCTACAACTTAAATATGTTGAAGCAAGAGATAATAGCTTTTTATACTAAATTAAAGCTTGAAAGAACTGTTTTGGTGGGTTTTTTCCTTTATTTCAGACACTAAAACATGTGGTTTCAAGCAAAACTGAGAGATTAAATCCCCTGTCAGTAGGAAGAGTAATTCATGCTTTAGTTATGAGTAAATGCAAATACACTAGCTAGAAGATTATTCAGCTTGGAATGAATATTTAATCTCTAGTGTTCCTTAGGACAGGCAAAACTTTTCAGCTAGAAGAATCACCCCAAAGTGATGGCCAGAAGTTTGAAGCTTGGTCCTATTGCAATGTATAAATGAAATAGTTGTAAATTCTCTTAATACATGTCAGTAAGTAGTATTTTTTTAAGTTGTGCCATAGATTGTGTTTGAATGACTCTAGAAAGCTTCTCGTTACTTTAGACATCTGTGCTTCAAAATACAAGGGAACACATAGTTCAGTTGTAAAGGCAACAAAGGCAGTGATTTATTTATCCCTGTTGGTCTTGTTGCTGTATACCTGTGCTATACCACCATCATATGGGAAGGGCAAGTGGTTGCCTTAGTGCAAAACTAACCAAAATGCCTTCACTGGATGAGTACACAACACCCAAAACGTGGTTCTGACCAACGGCTAGGATCTGCACACCAGTGAAAAGTGAACTTTGTACTGGTGTGTGTTTTGATCAGGGGAGAGAGATTTTGGCTCAGAGTATATTCTTGGTGCTCGACTCCCAGCTGCTTGCATGCTGGTTTTGATGCTTGCCAATGCTAGAAAAAAGAATGGAAATAAGTCTGTTAGTTCAAGGGCTGCTTTTATAGTGCCTATCGAAATAATAGGGCTTAGTTTCTTAAAGCGTCATTGGACTTCTCTCTGTGAAAATGTGTTTTGCAGGACATGGAATCTCTTCATCTGGTTTGAAGAGAATATCCTTTTTAACCTCATAAGCACTAGAACAGAACAATTTTGGTTTGTTTTATATTTTAGGTTTCTGTGGGATTGTATCTGGTAACTGTTCAAAGTATTTAGGTCTCATTTCTCCCCTCTTTCTGTGGCTTTCTGAATGGATATCAAACAGCCTTCTTGTAGATGGTGTGGGTTTTGTGTGCGGTGTATGAATTGTAACTCTTCTCTACCTTTGGCTATCAAATAGTTTTGTGAAAAGCCAGAAGTTCATGTATCTTAAGCAAAGAAATAGAAGATGATACATTGAAGATAAATGTGTGATTATTTCTACTAATAAATTGTAACTGGCTGAAGGCTTGAATCCAAGCTGTTGTGCTTCTGAGAAGTTAAATAGTTGAGCAAGTAATTTATAGTGGGTAACTTCTATAAGGACTTTCTCCTCTTTTCCTATTAACAAATCTGTGAAAGAGGAATATATCTTTTCAGATGTTCTTATTGTTTTAATTGATCTTATGAATTCATTCTGCTTGTCACTTTTGAGCCACGAATATCTGCTTGCAGATTACTAGTGTTTAAAATGCATTGATGAACCTTGAGTGAACTTTGACTTTGTTATATGGGAGGATTATGTTTTTTATGTCCGGGTGGAGATGAAATTAGTTTCTGGTGTGAACCTGCAATCTGTAAGATCAGCTTTAGTGTGTATTTTCTTTCCAGTCCAAGAGAAGCAGAAACATGCATGAAACCTTTGGAACCAGTGTAATTGATGGCATAAACCAAAAATGTGGAGCAGCCTTCTGCTTCATGTACTTGTTCTCAATTCTTTCTAATCCTCTCCATGAAATAAATGTTATGGGTAATGGGAACAAATTATTGCTGTACTTTTCTGGATAGCTTTCTATTGTTGGAGTTTTCCTCTGGTAACACCACCTCCACCCCCAAACCTCCCGCTTCCCCAAACACTCAACCAAACCCAAACATTCTTTGTTCCAGGAACTAACGTAGTACCTGAGAGATGCAAAATAAGCAGAATGAGAAATCTACTGTTTATAATTTTCTTATCAAGGGAGTCTTGGCAGTTTCCTCTTGCTTTTGGTACCACTCAATGTTTTGCTTTAGGGAACAAACTCTTAAGCTTTGTTTTGAAGCTGTCTATGGATTCAAAAGCTTAGTTCTAATCTTAAGTACCCATTACACTTAGGGAAATCACTGGAGAGGGAAGGAAGTCAGAACAGCAGTGTATTGATTTCAACTGTGAAAACAAAATCCATCCAGCCAATGAACAATAATGAAAAAAACTATCCATACAAACAAGGGGGGGGACACGACTTTGTTAGAAAGATACTTTTAATATAGGACTAGCTTTTCATATTGCCCTTTTAATGCTCAGATGAAAGATGAAGTAAGAATATAGTGCAAGAGAAAATAAAGATGTTAGTTTCATGGGCTGCTGTAGTCCCTAGCATATTCCCCTTGGTCTCCCTCACTCACACACGAAGGTGCATGGTATGCAGAACTTCAGAGCCCACAAAGTTCATCCATTCCCCTGTATGCTGGAAATGCTGACCAGAAATCAAAGGGGAATAGAGAGTTCAGGCAGGGAAGCTCCATCTGTGACTCGCTGTTTTTCATCATGTACAGCAAGAAATATCAACCCAAATTTGAAGCCTGCATCCATACTGAGGAGTAACAGATGTGATGTGCAGAGACCTGCATCCAAATATCTAAATTTTCTTGTTATTAGATATTTTTGTTGTTTAAAGGTAATGTTTGTGATGCAGTTGCTTATCTCTTAAAGTCAACAGGAAAAAGTGTTTCTGGTTTGGTTTAGAAGATTGTTAACTTAACGAGAATTTTTTTTAATTCCTTTTGGTGATATTCCCCATATTCAAGGTATTCCACTGTGAAGTCCATTGAACCATTAATAGTGTCTGCTGCAAATGTTTATTGCCAAGATGGTAAATCATTTAACAAGGCTCAGAACAAAAAAAAAAAAAATGTATTAAGTTTAAATCACCTATTTTAACAAAAGCCCTCCTGGAACCCTCAGAAGCAGTGAACAAATGGTCTCACCATTCCATGCACATTTTAAAAAAATAAAAAGGCAGCAGTTCTTGTGACTTGATATTTTTCCTATGACATAGGAAAACTTGGAAATTATGCAAGTGACCTGTTTAAAGGTTTTCTAGGATTTGCGTAATGCAGAGTAACTATAATGAGGCTTAATAAAGCAAAGTTGATCGAGCACAAAGAATTTTTCTATTTTTCAAAATAGGGTCTATAAAAGCTCACAGCTTTTAAGTGAATCATGTCTGTTTACCTTATTTGTTTCTTGTAATTATATTGGCACGTTTGCAGTAGCAGAGGCATTGTAGTAATTCATCTGTTGGGACTTGTAAGTAATGGGAAGAATTTCCTATCTTCAGACTCAAATGGTAAGACTTTCCTTATGTGTATTTTATGTGCTAGAGGAATAAACTACTAGTATGAAGAGTGACTTAAATCAGCTTCACATCCATGATATTTTATAGAGATTAGCTTATTTCTCTTTGCCTGTTACAAAACAGGGTATAAAAAGACTGGTTTACTTTTGAAGGTGATGTGCCTTCCTGCTCTTTGTTGAAATCAATGGATCAGACAGGATTCAGCCAATGGTGAAGGACATTGCCCATGTGATTGGAAGGCTGAAACATTACAGATGAGACACAACTGGACAAACACTAATGTTATAACCATCTTAAACATTTAAAAGGAGGATCTGGGGACCTATGACTTAATCAAACTTACTTCAGTCCCTGGAAAGGCTATGGGAAGCATCTTTAGAATGCCAGTTGCACGCGCTTAAAGAATAAGCCCGCAATCAGGAGTAGCCATTGATTTACCAAAAGAAAGGTGTGTTTTGCCAATAGTAACTGGGGTTTTTATTATTTAAAAGTGCCTGGCAGTGTGGAGGAGGGGAGATCAGTGAAGTTGTAATATGGCTTGACACCTTTTCCAATGTTCTCATGTAGAAGCATAGGATGTATTGGCTGTATAACTAGTTGGCTGAAAACTGCCTGCACTGCCAGGGTCCAAGGTTTGGTGGCCAGTAATGAGCAGAGTGCCCCAGGAGTTAATAAGGCCAGTTTATTTCTTTAAGCTTGTAACATCATAGAAACATTGGTTGTGAGAAATTTCTGGACCTTGTCATGTTGTCTGGAAGAGGGCTCTGTCTGTGATCCTATCCATCAAAACTTGGAGGCACTTTTGGATTGTCCCTTAGCCTCTTCTCAGTCAGACTAAATAAGCTCAGCTCCCTCAACTTTTCCTTCTAGGTCATGTGCTGCCACTACAGTGGTAGTTCTCCAATGTACCTTCTTAAGCTTCTGAGCATCATCTATGAACTAGGCCACCCAGGAGGCACTGTACTCCAGGTGCAATCTCAATGGGGCTGAGTTATGTCCATTACCAGTATTGTAGTAACATGAAATTTGACACTGAAGTAGTTAGGCTTGCAGGGAACAGAAATTAAAGAATAATCTGGCATGGTATATTTTCAAATACTCTTCACCTTCATAAATATATTAATAAAAGAATGCAGTGGGACTTTTAATGGTTTAGATTTGAGTCTCACAGGTCTTTTCCAATCTAAACAATTCTATGACTCTGTGAAAATGTCAGAACTGTGCAGACATTTGTACATACTTCCTTCTGCAGGTGACAGTACACTTGGGGTTCTCGTGTTGTCTAGGCATGTTTCAGTCATTGGAATAGACAGTATGAACTTTGCCATGTTTTAAGCAGAAAGCTGATCCCTGAGCATGGGAATCTACTGTATTCATCATCACAGTCTCTGCTTCTTGGGGGCTCAAATCTATTCCTCTTTACCTTGATGGCAAAAATTTGTTCCCAGGCTTCATGTGGTGAAAGAGGAACTGCCCAACAGCTTTGCCCGTGTACTTTCAAAGTACATGCTGTTTGCATGTTTTTACTTATGTATTGTGTAAAGGGGTGCTTGCCACTCTGCAAAGCAGACAGAAACAGCAGCTTTCCCTGGAGAGTTTATCATCTAGGATCTGAAATCAAACACTGAGTGGGTAAAAGCAGATGAGAGTGGGTTTTGTTAGAATGTTTTGGACCAGTAGGAGATGATGGCTAGTTCCAAGGAAACCTGCAGAGAATGAAGCTTTGGTAATTACTGGTTCAGTTGTGAACCAGTGATTTGATGTGCAGGTAGAAAGGGAAGGGTGAATTTCATCCTTATTAGGAAGAAATTGCATCAGGATTTTATGTAAAGCAGATAGGATGTAGAGGTGATCCATGCCTGAGAGGGGTAGAGAGGAAGGTGGTAAACAACTGTATAGGAAAGCATTCAAAATGAAGTTCAGGCACCTCTTTATTAGCCTGGAGAAGGTGCAGTAGGTTTTTAGAAGGAATGAATGGAGTTCTTGGTTTCTCTGCAAAATAAAAAATAGGCTAGTTTTCTCACATTAGTGTTTCTCATGGACCAAAACCTTCCAACATGGCAGCTCATATTGGAAATGGTGAGAACTCTTTCTCCTGTCCCCAGTGTGGCCATTAGAGGAGGTGGTGTTCAGTGCCCAGAGGATTGTGCTGGCTTTGGAACAGGGAGAGTTTGTGGAGGGCAGCTCAACAGTGTCTCTTAGGTGCTTTGCTCCAAGCCGCCTCCAGCCATGTATTACAATGGTAGGTGCTGGGAAAGCTGGAGCTATGTTTGAGAAAGCTGCAAATAAAGAGCAAAACCACATTTAATTTATATTTTCCTTTCTCTAGTTGTATTCCGTGTATACTCTTGTGCATCATTTTTGGTTGTAGTTAGGAGTTCTTAGGAAGCGCAGCTTTTTACCATCTGCAACTATTTTCTGACTAATTTACACCCACCTATAATGTTCCTTAGAACAACAAATCGGTTTGCTTAAAGATCCACTTTTGGGCCTACCTCTTTAGAAAGCAAGCTGTAGTCTGATTTTTCTACATAATAGTTGCACAGCATAAACGGAATGGGAATAATTTGTTTTTCCTCTGCTGAACTAAAGAGACAGTGTTTGTTCAGGAACTTCTTATTAAAAAACTCTGTATGCCAAGGAATAAGTAGCAGTAAGATAACACACGCCTTGAGGAACCACTAGAGGCACCTACCTTTGAAACTATTTTATTTCTTTTTGAAAAGAAGTGTCAAAATTCAAAAAGCCAACAGAGAGCTGTCACTAATGCACCAAACAGATTTTATTTACAGCGTATTTGCACATAGTACCTTCCAATCAAAAAAGATTCATGCCCTGGAATACTAGTACATAGGTTCTGAAGGTGCAAGTAACCCAGGATAGGCATAAAAATGGAAAATAAGGATCCTGATGTGCAAGCACTTGTACACAAGATGTGTTCCTGTTTGTGTGCTCTTACATATATATGTTGGTCAGCAGGATTGCAGCCTGAGTCTCTATGACTTTATGGACCTGGGAACAGTCAGTTTCAGAATTTTAGAAAAATTGACATCTCTACCCAATGGAAAAAAAAAATCTGCTTGGTTTAAATCTGCTGTAGCTTTGGTCACTGTACAACCATGAGTTGCTGGATCTCATCCTCTGATGGACATAGGCAATAAGGCAATAATTCTCATCCCTGATCCCACTAAATTTGTACTTGGATGTTTCTTTGTGTAACTCTGGAATAATATGGACACCGTCTCTTTTCCTTCTTTTTTCTCGCTGATCTCCAGTATCATTTAACATAAGCTGAAATCTAACCGCTTTTTCTAAGAAGTCTTCTGGAAGATCTTTGCTCCAAAAGCAAAGTTACAGTTACTGTATCTTGGCTGCCTTGTGAAATAGGGAGTCCATACACAGAGATGCAGTCATTGATCACTGGTATTGTTCTTTGCTATTGGTTAACTCCTCAGTTTGTGTCACATCAAGTAATGATTAAAATGAAGTTTTTACTAAACATAAGCTTAAAAAGAAAGTTTGAAGAAAATAGGCAAATGTAACTTTGTTTTGAAATTTTTATCACCTTTTTTTTACTTCTGTCATTTTCATTTCCCTCATTTTCTGATTTCAAACTAACTGGACCTGGTTCAAATACTCATGCTATTTTGACGATATTTATGGATCAAAAGAATATGATTTCCATGGCAACTGCTCCAGGTTTTGAGCAAATAGCAGCTTTGAAGGTGCTTTCTCTTTTTTTGGGTTTGTATTTTGTGCTTATTTGATTAACCCCAGGAGGGATTTAGATCTTGTTTATAAACAGAGGACTTAATTTGAAGAAGAAAAGCAAAGTTCAAAATAGAATGGAGTGTTCAAGATATTAGATCCAGCTGCAGAGTTCTATCAGAGTCTTGCTTTGTCCTTGACTATTTAAGCTAGTACAGCTTTCAAAAAGGAATCTTTAGCATAAGAAATATGATGTTATTTCATAGTTTCTAAATAAGTGTTCTGAAAGAGTTATTCTTATTTATAGTTTTGTGGGCCACCGGCTGTCCATTTGATGGTGATGCATATGATGTGGGTAGATTACATGGTGAAAATGTAGCTGCTAAGCTGAATTGAGGGATAAGTGTTCAGAATGTTTTTTTCTAATATTACTTTTTCCAAGTAAGGAACTACTATAGTTATAACAGCTTTTTTCTTTTTTTCTTTTTTTTTTGTATTCTTGTCTGTGTGTGAATGCAATTGGAATGTTTCATGTTGTCAAAAAATATTGCAAATGCAGTCTTTCATTCTGAGAGATATTCTGTACTTTGTAAAAGTTCTAAGAATCAAACTTAAGGAGAAGTAATCTGAAAATATTTTAGCGATCATTTTCTGATAGGTCAAGTTGCAATGTAGATAACGGAGGTTGAAAGGGATTATTGGAAGTACAAGTACTGCAGCTATAGGCTGCCTTTGTTGTAGAACCCATGGGTGGATGGGAATGGAGTAAGTTGGATTTTCCTGTTGAGAAGTGGAAGATGCTCACATATGGTAGCCAGTAGGCAAGAGCCTCGTTGGCAACTATTTGTTGCCATTTCATGTTTCTGCGATGACTTTCCTTAATTATGGGAAGTTTGCTCTGTAAGCAGTGATGATAACAGAACCTGACTCTTACCTACCCTTTAGGACAAAGTTTTCATGTTTTGAATGCCTGTTCTACCTATATGTTAGCTTCTACATGTAGACCTTAATCCTGAAACAGCTGTAATTTCAGTGTACTCAGCACCAGGCTCTTCTAAAGGAGTCGGTATTTATTGCTCATCATTATAAAAAAAAAAAACGCATTAGATTGATGAAGAGAGTATCAAATTTGGTAAGTATTTAATCAATAGTAGAGAGGTCAGCAACTAAAAAATAATACATCCATTTCTTGAAAGATGGAATAATTCTTGTGAAGGCCTAACTTTCTTGGCTATGGTTCAGGAGCACTGTTGTGTGTGCATGTCTATGTTGATGCATTTAGATGCACACACATGAACAGTTGTGGGAATTACCTACATTTTGTCAGTGTAACATTTATTCTTCGTTATACCTTTGTGCTGGTATCTCAGGGAATGAAGCCGGGGACTTGCAGGGCACAACAACAGAATGTGATTACCTAATGAGTAAATTTTAACTGTGTCACAATACATATTCATGAGAAGGCAAAACTGGCTATGCAGGCTTTTCCTACTTCTCCTGCATGCACATAAAACATCTTTTAGAGAGAAAAAGAAAAGGTATTGGTTATGAGCAACAGCACCTTCCTGTGTGTTAGGTTAGGCAAGTTTAGAAATCTTTCTTTTGGGCGTTGCACCATCGCTTGCCAAACTCCTGGGTTATTGAAGTAGCTACCATAGGTGGAAGCACAGAGTCTAGGAACAGATAAAAAAATGAAATCTCTGTGGAAGGAAGTGGAACTGAAAGGATGTTTCTGCTGTGGACCAGTTCATGTCAATGTTGAAGACTTAAGACTATTTCTCTTACTTTTTCCTCCCCAAAATCCAGAGGGTGCATGGAGAACTAGGCAGGAATACTTTGGGGGCAGTGTGCAGGCAGTGTTACAGAGTAAGTATTCTGATGGGGATGGGCTTCTGCACCACTGCACAGCTGTATTATGAGGACGCTTTACTGCTGTTATCACACTGATATGCAATGTCAGGCAGAGCAGTGCAGCAGGCAGTAAATTCATGTTGTACAGTGCTGTGCTGCTGCAGGTCAGGCGACCTCAGTGACAGCCTGCAGAACTGCAGGACTTACCTTGTTTTGCTGTTGCACTTGTTCTGTCTTCATTCAATATCTATCATGGGATGGTAAGGCATCCACAGAGGCACTGGGTGGTTCGCTGTATTACCTGAATTGGCTTTGATTAAACAGTGCTCAGAACTTCTGCAACCTGACAATAATGAAAGGACACAAGGACCAGATTTTGGTCTCTTCAGGGAACCACTCTCTGTAAATATCCTAGTTAGGTTGTAGGGAGCTACAATGTTGACTAATTTTGATCATCAGCCTTTAAATAAATGCAGTATATGGATGTGCGTTTGTGGTATGTTGGGGGAAAAAAAGACTTTTTTCATCTTTTTCTATATCACCACCCACACTGTCAGCTGCTGTCATATCTTTCTGGCTTTGATACTGTTATTCATTAAAGAAAATAACAGAACAAGGTAGCTCTGGCTACTCAGCTCCTCTGTAGTCTTGACGTTTGCATGCTATTGTGTGGTATAATGTGACTGGGAAGTCCTGGATGCTAACAATAACGTTCTTTAAAAAGCCAGAGTGTAACAGGCCTTTCCAGTTTTATTTTCTCATTTTATTTATTACTTTGTTCCTCGGGGAGCTAGGGAATAATTCTATGTACAATGTATTTATATTCTCAGACCTATATAGAATGGAAGTGCTTGACAAAATGCTATGAATTTTTCTATACTTTTTTTTTAATGTCACTTTGAGAAAACCAGGCGGATGCCCTCCTGTGGGGCTCCTCCTGTACCTGCACAGAGTGTTCTGTCATTGCTAGACTCAGACACTGCTTTACTGTAGTTGGGTTACAGATACCATGTAGCAATTAATGGTGATTGTAGCTAAGAACTGGAAAAACTGGCTGAAGTGGTCTTGGTTAGGATTGTTTCACTAAATTTCACAATTGAATTTTGATATTAGAATAAAAGCGAATCAGAGAATGCTTCTCAGGATTTTTACCAGGTTGTGTGAAATCAAGAGGTGTAACATTGCAAGTGTGTGCAATCAAACACGTTTCACCAAGTATCTAATGATTTGTATTCATCCATGTGAATGCACTCTTAATTTGGTATGTTCTCACAAAATGTTTCATAAACTTGTCAACTTACTAAGGTTCAAGAGCTGCAAGTTTGTACTAAAATGAAAAGCCAGGAAATACCTCTTTTTGCAGATTCTCTACCGATAAGCATAGTTTAAGACTGAAATGGATAAATAATTTGCTATAGCTTTAAGTGTCTGTGGGAATGGTTCTTAGTTCTAGCTGTGAAGTGTTTCTGGCCTGTTTTGTAAAGTTCACTGCTTGTATGCTTTTTAAAACCAAAAGTGGGTTTTAAAAAGCTTTGTCAGGGTGGCTTCTTTAGCAATGTCTTTTTAATATTTGAGAATTGTAAGTCAAATTATGCATAGACATACCTGGTTGATTCAGTCTGTATGTTTTGCATACTAATTTTACCCTAGTAAAACTAGATTTAATTCAACTTTGTTACCTTTGATGTTTGTGTAAGTGCTGAAATAAAACTGATCTTTTCTAACTCAGGAGCTGAGTAGCTTCTTAAGGGATGCTCCATGGTGTGCTGTGCAACTCAGCTCCTTGTAAGCTAAGAGGGAACTACAGATGCATAGCACTTTGATCACACCCAGGACACCTTGGTACACTGTTGTGGTATGGGTTTTAATTTCAGAATAAATTACTTATTTTCTTGCCAAAGGGTAGTATTTTTGAGTCTTGGCTAGTGTATCCTGACTTTCCTTTTCCCACCTATATATAAATGTCCTGTTTTTAGAAACAGATAAACTAGAAGAGTTGGCAAATTCCACTTAAGTAGTGTTGAGTTCTTTTCATTGGATAGAAAATTGTTTCAAGTCTAGCTCCTAACAAGTGGGACACTTTGACTTCAGGAGAGGTAATGGCATAGAGACTTTTAACCTTTAGGTCACCTGACAGGACACTCATTTGCTGTAGATAGAAGTCATTTGTATGTGATGTCTTCATGTGCCTGGGTGAAATGAGTTAATGGCTTTGGTTTGTTTCATAGAGGAGAATTCACCATCTTTCAAGTGGTAAAAGCTGCCGGTGGCTCTGTCAGCAGACGTGTTAGGTTTGAGTGTGAATGAGGGCAGGCTGCCTTCCTCCTGCACAGGAAGGATGGAGACAAGGAAGAGGAGGGATGATTGTGCTGCTGCTGTCTGATCCCCACAAACATACAGCTGTTGCCAGTGCTGCCACACTATCAGGACAAAAATGTCTCAAGTTGAACTTGACAGAAGGAATAGTGACTAAAATGACAGAGTAAATAATGACTAAAGGGTAAGAGGTAACTTCTACCCTGTGCTGAACCTCTGTTTGTGCTACTCTGAGGGTCCCTGGAACTGTGAAATGAACAATGTGTTCCCTGTGCTTAGAGAAGCTGTGAGCCCTGCCCAGTGCCCTGGCCCTCTGAGGCATGATGTGTTCCTGATCCTGCTTGGTTTCCCACTCCATCATCAGGCTGGCTCTGAGCAGTGTCCTGTGGCCTGGCTGCACTTGCTCTGCTGGCTAGTGGGGTAATGCTGCTGACTGCAGCTTGTTTTCCACCCTGTCTCACAGGCACTACGTCGCAACTAGTGACTTTATCTAAAAATCCCTATTTCACTCCTCTGGTTCCCTGTTGAGAAACTACCATTTGCTCATGCAGAATCAATGGAAAATGTCAAGTCATTTTGAATTTGCCAGGATCTGGGAGGAAGGGAGAAAGCCCCATCACAGAAATAACTTTTATGAGGGTGAGCTGAGCCAGGCATTTAACTCCTCTTGTATGGTTTTATTATGTAAGGCTTTAAATATAGAAGAGAGAGACAGATGGCAGCCAAAGAGCAGGAGAGGACACCAGCCACCGGAGAACAAGACCGTGTGGTCCCTAGGCAGCGGAGATGAACAGGAGGGAAGAAATACAGCCACAGATGTTGTAACATTAACGTAGGTGTAGAGGGCTGACCGAAATTAGAAATTGTTAAGAGCAGATACAGGATTCATATCATGCAGTTTCTTCCTTCCCTTGCTCTCTTTCTCTCTCCCCATGTTATTTTGTATTAATTTTCCTGTGTGGCTCCAGGACTGTTGCGATTTCCTTCTGCCCACAGATTGACTTTCTATTACTTTTGCCTACCATGTACCCTTCATTTTTGTTTTGGGTTTAATGGAGTCTAAGCATTGATGTAAAATAGACTGAGCTGGCTGCATTTTTCACAAGTAATGAACTGTTACGTGTCCTGTTTATAGCAATGATATTGATGAGACTCGGGGTATTAGAGAATTACAAACAAAATTATTTGGGTTCTTGTTAATTCTGTAGATGTACAGAGTTAAATAGCTATCACTAGGTCACACAAACTAATTGTTACTTCATAACTAAATAAAATTAAAATAACATGGCTTTGTCTTCTGCTGTTACATAGCTGGAAAATCTGACCATGGAGATGGTGTTTGACAAAACAGTCTTGATTACAGCCCTACAAGTCTCAACACTATCAGGTTTTTAAAAAGGTGATGTTTCAACTGGCCTTAGATGTTTCTTTGTATTAGAGTAGATGATCTTCACCATAGTCCCAAATAGCCAATTTCTTGAGTACTTGCAATGAGGAGTTCAGGACAATGCCGTTTGTTTAGTTATGAGAGCAGTAGTGATACAAGAAAAATAAGCTCATATAAGTCAGTGTCAGATCTGTGCCATTTCAGCTCATCCCCTCGAATCTCTTACTGGTTGTATGTCTCTGCATTTATACTGTGTTCTTGCTGTTGAAAGTCTGTTTACTTCGCTATGTTATTTTGCTTGTAAGGTTGTAATAAGGCTAAAGGACTTGATTCTCCAAGCTGCTAAGTGCCTCTTGTGTTGTGCTATACACCTTCAATTTCTGTTTCTTAAAGCACTCGATACATGGCAAGATCCTGCCATTCTAGAAAGAGACACACTCAACATGGTTTGCAATTCTCTGGTGAAAGTAACTATAGCCTATAGAAGTGCTGGGTTCAGTTGTTATTATTCAGGCTTTGTACTGCTAGCATTTATTTCTGCATTTCACTTTTCTTCAGAAATTTAGAGAAATGGTTCTCTGTCACCAGAGATGAGAAGGGTTTTAATATCTGTATCATCCTCTGCTTTTTACCCACTGCTTATTTGTCTCCATCAAAAAGAATTCCCCAAACTTTCCTCTGAGACCTGTATAGGAAGAAGTTCTTATTTAGGAATTAAAATCAGAAGCAACAATTTTCACAAAGATTGCATACTTATTTTGTTAACTTTTTCTTCTAAAGTTCAAAGTCTACATGAATAATGAGTAGTTTTTCAGTCTCGCTGTCACTGGAGTTTGTTGAAATTTATTTGAACTTCTCAAGAGAAGTAGCCATGTTTAAATATTTGAAATTAATTTTCTCAGGATGATCTAAGGGTGGAAGTTGTCTCCTGCTGTCTTTTGTAGTATGCTTCGAGAAGGTAGTCATCACCGTCAAGTCCAACTGGGAAGTCACCCTTTTAGCAAACCGAAGGCTCTGATACAGAGGACTTCGACCTCAATCATCTGACTCACTGAAGGAATGAGCCACTACTCTAGGCTCTTTCTCTAGTCAGTAGAGAGAGCAAACAGCTTTATGGCACAGCTTATCCCCTACCAAAGACCTATTGGGATTCAGTGAGTTTGTCTCTTGTATCACTTATCTTTCTTGACTGTGGAGACACACAGATAATAAACCTAGAATAGACATCCATGCTTCAATGTTAAAAGATAATCTGAGTTGATTCTCATCCTAAAATCGTGTATTATCACAGATGAATAATATGCTTTTGGCATCTGAGTTGAAGAGGACTGTAATTAGTCATTATTTCTGAATTGTTACTCAAGCAAACCCTTAAGGGAATTCTTCCTGATTAATGATTGCAGTACTGAGATCCGTAAGAATCTCTGTAGAAGAGACTGTGATCTCTGTTGCTTTAATGAGTTTTAGTTCTGAGATTCATGATAGCTGAGCTGGTCTTGTGAGTGGCCCTGAAAAAATGATTTCTCTCCAATAGTATGCTGCTAGCACTGAGCTGGATAAGTATTTCAAAGGGGCCCTTGCAAACATACAAATTTTATTTTTTTTTTCTTAGAGTTGAGCCCACTTTGGTTTCTTGTAGCATACCTCTTTTTCTGTGTCTAGAATGTATGAGAAACAGGGCTAGGAATATGTGCTTATATTCTCAGCTGTATAAATCAGAGTAGCTTCACTGGCTGAAAAGCCTGTCCTCCTGCTTCATTAAAAGATGACAGCTATGATTGAGGTTCCTTCTTTACGCTTGTACGTATGGTGCTCCAGTGCAGGAGACTTGCTCTTGTAGCCTAATGCTGAAAATGGGAAATCCTGTGTGCGTCTACTGTTGATATAGCTGAAGTACATATGCCAAGAGGATATTTGAATAATAATAATTTGTTAGAAATAAGAGATATTTGATTGGAGGCAACTGAGAATTTAATGTAAATTTAAAATTTATCTGTACTGTAAAAGTAGTCAATCTGATAAAAGTATATATGAAGAGTGGAAAAGGGATTAAGACAATTTTTTTAGATAATAATTGGCAGTATTGTTGTTTAAGGTGTTGGCTTTTGACAAAGTAAGAACAAACCTTAATTGCAAATTCTTATATCCTCTGAGGATTCATTCTTTCAGTATTTCCTTTGCTTTTGCTGCTAGATAGGTGCTTAAGATCTTAGCAGTAGGGTCTGAAATGTTAGTTTTCATTTCAGAAGCAGTTGATCTGGAATGAGATAAGCCAGAGAGATCACTCTTATTCCTTTTTCCTCTTTTTTCTCCCCACCTGATTGTTTCCCTCCTCTTCCATAAGAAGTGCCATCCTCTCTGAAAGGTCGTCATCGTAGAACTTACTGATCATCATTCTGCAGTATGTAGCTTGACTGATCTCTGATTCAGGCTGTAGACAATGAAATAGAGGGGTGTTTTTAGTCTGCAACTGCTTGTTCACTGCTAAAACCCAACAATGTGTGCGCACACAATATTTTTTTTAAGCATAGCACATTTTAGTTCAATGTGTTAGTGTTACAGTTTTTTGTGAATTTGACTTCTTTAAATCCGCCTTTATTTTTAAACATCCTGTCACAGAAAAACTTTATCTTCCATCTTTTAGTCACAGAAGGAACTTTTTGAGTTTTGGTGTTCCTTCTTCTCATTTAACATCAGTTTAACACTATTGGTTTTAATAAGATTTATCAGGTGATAATCTCTTCTGCCTTAATGATATATTGCTGAGAGAAGTTAAACAAGAATGCCAGCTACCTACAGTTGGGAGAGGTTTGGGTTCTGCAGGTTTCTGGACTGACCTTTATAGAGATGTTAACTGCAGTAATCACATTACATGGTATTTTAGACAGAAGTCGGAGAGTGATTCTGTTACTCCCATCCTCTGTGTTGTCTTTTATTTCCAGTAAGACTGGCTCGCAAAAGCCACTTTGAAAAGTAGAACACTTAATTTCTCTTGGAAAAAAAGGAATGGGAAATATTGAAAAACAAATTGTTTTTTCCTTGACAGCTGCCTACAGCAATGTCTTTCATAACGTTCCCGTTCTTTATTTTTCACAGAAGGAAAGAAAAGACTCAAAACTCAGAACATCTTAATCACAAGATGTGGAATGTAGTAGTTTTCTGAATGGGATCTTAGTTCTGTCCAGGCCTGCTTGCTGCAGTGGTTTACAGCAGCTTTCCTCAAAGCTTTTCTAAGTGAGAGACATACTGTAAGGATGCAGTTGCGCATCTAAAACTGGAATTTGTAGTGTTGTTTACATTTCCTTGCTGAAGAGACACGTAGTACTCTGAGTATGTGTACACATAAATACCTATATATGGATATATATAGTCTTCCTCTCCCAACTGTTACTACTTCTAAACTCTGATTCTTTTCATTCACATTGTGGCCATGTTAGGATTGCTTGTTCTTAAATAACATGATAAACTGTCATAAGTGTCATTTTATAAGCTAACTGGAGAACACGGAAAGGAAAAATATCTCTAAACATTGATGGACCTGGTTAGTCAAACTTCAGATTTTCCCACCCCTATTAGTTGAACAGAAGACTTTGTTCTTCTGGCAAGGCAGTTAAATGTTTCTTCACTCATGTGAATTACTAAGTTGACAAAAAAAAGAAAGACAGCAGAGGGGGAGTGTATATTAGCTAGTTAGTAGGTTCTGAACAGAAAGAATTCATTTGAAGAATACATCTTACAAAACCAGTGTCATTATACCTGCTAACCTGAAGTGGTACATGGGAAGGTATTACTTGGATCCCTTTCTTTGTCTCTTTTTTTTTTTCTTTTAAATCATGTAATCCCTATACTATCTGTACTGTGTAGATCAGTGTTCAGTACTGTGTAGATCAGTGTTCAGTACTGTGAAGGATGCTGGCTAAGTGGTTGACATGAACATTGAGCTCTGGTTTGGATAGGCTGTCACTAGTATTATCATTTATTCACATTGATTTATGTTTGAATCTTACTTATCCTAACAGAAATACAGAAGCTGACATAAATGAGACCAAACCCCAGATGGTTAATTTGAATTAGTTTTCTGTTTTTAAAAGACATGATATTCATAGAAGTACTTCAGAAGAAGTCCTATTTCTCTCCTTTCACTTTGCCTTTACTACTAGTATGTAATTTAGTGATAATCTGGGGAAACCTTGAAGCTGTCAGATTTTTCAGAAGGTAGGTGGTCATCGCTGGCAAAAATCTGATTCCCATGCATTGCCATAAGGCATTCCTGAAAAATCTTAATCTTTATTTAGAGTAAAAAGCAATTTGCAGTGTTCATGCAGTTGTAGCATAAAACCTTGTAAAAACAGGTATGGCTCACAAGATGTGAAGTGTGAAAATGAACAGTATGATATGAAAGAATAAAAATGCTTGTATTTTGCAGTTCAGCTGTCTTCTAATGAGCAATTCAATTAAGTTTGGCCTTGTTAAGTAGGTGCTTGAAAAATAAGTCAAGTGATGCAGTAATTATGAACACAGAAAAACAAATCCCTCCCTCTTTTAAATAGCAATCAAAATATTTATGTGGAGAAGTTGTTATTCTGGAGTTTTTTATACATGTTCTAAAATCATTAGGCAGCTAAGTCGAGAAGAAAGCACAGGGTTGGGAGGCTTGAAGAGGGATTCAGTGCAAATCCATCAGTATTTCAGTTTCAACACTCCACAGGGGAATGATTGAAAGAGTATGTAAGTTTATAATAGGAATAAATTATACTTTTACCGAATTGTAAGCAAATTGAGCATAAAAAGTGAATAATGACTTTTCACTGGGTATTTGTTTCCAATGAAAACAGAAAACTTACCCAGTTCTGAAGTACCAGATGACACTTGTCAGGCATTAATAATGAAAACTGATTTCTGGACAGTGCATTGTACACCTGATCATGAGAACACTTGCTTTAGTTAATTGACAGCTTACTGGGTTGATATCCCCCTCGCCATCTTTTGTTTTAGTGACGGTCAACAATTTCTCCCTAGGACCACAAAGTTAAGTTAAAGAGCAAGAGCAAAATGTAAGAGACGCTGTCTAATGTTCTGTGGGGTGGCATTTAGTTTAACTTCAGCAATGCCACAGAAATTGATAGCTCATTTACCCATTGCCATTTGGAATTTGTAAAGCAATCTGTAAACAACAGCTTCTGCCATGTGGCTTGTCTGTTTTGTAAAATTCTACTTGCTTCGGCAATGTGGAAGAGTTGGTCTTTGATTTATCTCCCTTTGTCTTTCTCACTGTCACTAGTGGTCACTATGGAGCATGTCATGCAGTTCTTACTCAAAATTACACCTGCTTTTACTTGGCAAGGTTCTGGGCTGTATGGTCAGGCAATCCTGAAATGCAGCTGGAGACCTCAGCTGAATGGAGCTGCAATAAAAGCTTTGAGCTTAGACTCAAACTTCACTAGGGAAACCAAAGCATCAGAATGAAGTTGCCTTGAGAAGGAGGGGAGAGAGAAGGTGGCTGGGCAGTGCTTTCACTGGGGCAGTGGAACGTGCCCTTGTCAGAGCATTACTAAGCATCACCTGTGAAAAATCTGAAGATCTGCCCTCTACCTCAGCTGCGAGTTACATGGTGGTGGAGCAAGAAAAATTAGCAGCTCTTCATTTGGCATCCTTCTGCCTCACGCTAGGAAAAGCAGTGTTGTGCACCTTTTAATGCTGATTTACCTTGGGGAGGGAATGGCAAGCCCATGTGGGAAAATGTCTCCCTGGAAGGGCTTCAGGCAGTAATGCTAGCTTGCAGCACAGCTGAGTGTCTGTATGTCAGCAAAACATTTAATTGGGCCACTAAAAGATTTTCACTCCTCTGCTTTGTATAAAGTGGCAGCATCTATTTTTTTGGTGAATGTTGTAAACTGATATTCTTTAAATTAGAAATCTGTCAGTGTACCTGTAGTGCTACTAACTATAATTTTCTTAGATTAGTTCAAGAGAAATAAAGTTTTACTGCTTTTAAAAAAAACCAAAAAAAAAAAAACAAGAACTAGTATTTCTGAGAGATGCTGTGGTACCTCTGTTGTGATTTATCTCTTTTCTGGCCATGTCCATCACTTCTGGATGTGCAGAAGACTATGTGACGAGAACCCTGCAGTGGATTCTAGTTCTATCATGCTTGAAAGTCCCAGATGAGAATTGAAAATCTTCAGACTTGCAGGTGTAACCTCTCTGACTAGAAAAGAAAGGTGTGAAATAGTACAGTATGTAGTTTTAGTCAAGCCTACATTCACTATCTGAGTGTCTAAATTATGACTGCTTTTGTCTTTTCGGATGCATGCACATGCAGCATGCGAGTAAAGTGTAATTATACTGTTAATAGAATGTGTTCAGGAACCTCCAAGAGAGAGGCAATGATAATAAGCTCTCTGAAGGAATTACATATAACAAAATCTGTGTTATTTAATCTTAGATATGTGTGAATTTCCAAATTGCCCTGTTACTGTAATTGTGATGTAGATGAGCGTTAGGGCTTTGTGCACATGCACTCTAATCATCTGTTCTATGGCTGTCTGCACAGGTAGGATGGCAGAGGGGAGGTGGTACATGCTTGTAGCCTGCTTCACAACAAAGTATTTGACTAATGTATGCAGGGGCTTTCCGGATGAAAATATTGGACAGTTCCAGAGATTCCCTCAGGCAGCTCCTGCTGCTGCCCAATTGATAAGAATGGTTTCGGTGCTTTAATGTGTTGATTAACATCCTTGGTAGAGAATCTGGCAGTTCCAGTGATTTCTCTGCAGCAGGAACTGCCTAGAATTCACCAGCCTGAACATAAGTAATTTTAAGTAGTCAGTAGAAACTGTTCTGTGCAGTCATGGGGTAGAGGGAATCGGGGCTGGAATTTAAAAGTAATGGTGATTGTTTAGAAAAAAAATAATCTTCCAACCCAAAAAATAAACAAATGCAAACCCTACCCAAAACACAACTGCTTGAGATATAGAGGGTTAAGGGCTGGTTGTTGAAGCCATTTGGGAATCACTCTGACAGTAATTTCAGTGAGAGGGAAAAGCTTGCTTCATGGAGATGAGAAAAAGGACTCAAACATCTTGACCTGGTGTGGCACATGTTGTAGGCACTGAATCTTGTGCCTGAGTCTTACTGACTGTCATTTGCTCTGACTGGGACTTACTCTAGTCACCCTAGACTATTTTTCCTATGTGACATGTTTCAGATTACTTAGATGTTATAGTAGTTCTTTTTTCAAAATTTATCTGTGACTGTTGATTTCAGATCCTTTGTGAAGAAAATTACATAAAGTCTTCTATTGCCAGCATTTAACTGACATTTTATTCATATCATTTATTTCAATTGCTGGGCTTGAATGTCATTTAAACAGGAATTATTTTCCCAATACTGTATGTTACCAACTATGTAGGCAATGCATCCTGTATTGTGATGAGTTCATTTAAAGGAAGATGATGCTGATAGGGGAAAGAATGTTTTCAGAATAGCTTGGTAAATTATGGAATGGATTGTGAGGTGGTTTGTGTAGTTTCTGATCATGTGTAGTCAATGTAATGTTATTAAAATACTTAAGATAGGGTAATCTGCACTCAGTATGGAAATCATGTATGGCATGGGACTTGAATATAACAGAGTTCCTGACTGCCGTGCCAAAGTGTTGTGACACTACTCTGAAGCATCAGATGCATTTGATTTTTGCTCTTTCTGAAATAATTGCAAAATACTCATAGTGATTATTGTACTCTGAGCACTTTGTTGCTAGGCACTGCCTTGACCCTGATGGCAAGTTCCACATATATCATAATATTGTTGAATTATTTTTTTTTTAAATATAGTTCAATTTTAAAGCAAATATCTCTGTAGATAGTGATCAGGAATTGGAAGTCTTGCTGTTGTTAGCTATACTTTTCTGTTTTCTCTGTGAACATATTTTTCACAGGTTCCTTTTCTACTGGGGAAGAAAACTGGTTAATGGAGAACAACCTGATTGTAAGGTTCATCCTCATCATAAGGACACTTAAAACATTTGGACAGTGATGTGATTAATGGCAATGGCAGCAATACTAGTGGGAACGTTAGAACAACAGAGGAAAAGTCAATAGGTAGTTGCTGCTCTTCTGTTTTGTTATGGGATGGAATGAGTTGTGTTACCATGCTTCTTGGGAACAAAAAGTAAAGGTACTGGGTTTTGCTGCCATGTATTTGGATAGTTAATGAAAAAAGTAAAGGGAGTGGAGCATCCTGGAACTGCTGGAATTATTTCAAACTGTGTTGACCTTGTTGAGCAGTCTTTACTTGTGCAGATGTCACGTACACAAGGTAAATAGTGTTCTGCTGTCCTCAGAGATCTTGTCCAGTTACATGTGGGTTATCCTTGGGACAGCAATTATCTCTAGGTCCAGTACTAGTGACATAAGCTTTATAACTCTCTCAAAGGGGATGGAGCTGAAATGACACCTTATTTTTAGATTTTAACACATGCAATTTATGAGCATCATACCTGAGGTTAATTTTCCCTCTGGCAGTTGCTGAGGTATGTGACCAGACTGCCTTTTTCTGACAATTTGTGTTTTTATTTTTGGACTTTCTGGAGCAAAATATGCGCAGCTTTCTAAAGCGATCAATTTTGCTCGTGAGTTATTACTGAAAGAAGGTGATAATTGCTTTATCAATAAAGACACAGTCAGTTGCATTTCAAATACCTTTAAAGCTCGTTATGTGATCACACTCTCAGGCAGCTCTGGTTATTGTTTGTGTTTGATTTTGGCACTTGGTGTGTTATTATTAATAGATGTATAATACTGCTCCACTCAGGAGCAGCTGGGCTTTAAGCCCAACTCCCAGTGTGAGCCAGGCTGTGTTTGGGGCAGATAGGCAGGAGGAGTGCTGGGGTGAGGAGGACTGCCCCACAGTCCACACCTGCCCTTGCAGCCAGCTCTGGAGGCTGGCTTGAACAGCTGGCCACTGAGGAGAAAATGAGATCGTTGTCAGATAGCTGACAATGCCCTGCCATTTCCCTCAGTCATAGGCTCTCATTGTGGGAGATACTGTGGACTTGGCAGAACCAAGGGCTTTTTTCTTTCTGAAGGTAAAACCTTGATATTACTCTCAAATTGTTCCTAAAGACTTGTCCCAGCAGGGGCAATGGGTGGGGGCCCTTTTCTAAAGGCTTCTCACTGCCCTTTGGGCTTCTGAGGGGGGCCCAGACACTTGGCTCAAGTCAGTTCTTGTTTATAACAGCAGCGAGTATGTCAGTGAAAGCCAAGCCTTCCATCCTTTGACTCAAAATTATGCTTTTCTGAGGGCATAACCAATGTAGCCATTTGGAAAACTTCCAGGTATTACTCTGCTATCTGCCTGTGTGTTTATACAAATGAGAAAGTCTCTTGTAAACTATTAGAGTGTATACTTCATGTAGTAGCATAACAATACGTGTACTCACATCCTGACAAAATCTCTTTTGTGGTGATTGAGTAAGCCTGTTCAAAGTAAATGTGAAAGTTTTAAAGCTGCTTATGAAGCTTAAGGCACTAGTTCTTGATGGAATTAAGTACCAAAGGTTGCTTAAAAGACCAACCTATTTCCCCAGCACAAAATAATTTGAGTTAGTATCAGATAAGGTGGCTGGATGTATTGGAAGACAATGTCTGAAATAATGCCTGTCTCTCTAAAGATCTATGTTTTGCATTGTTACTGAAATTGCTTGTTTGGGGTTGTGGTGGTTGTGACATTGATTCGGTGCAAGGATGCTCAAAATGACAGAATTCAGCATCTTAAAAGTGACACAAAGTTGAACAATGTTTCTGAAAAAAATGAATAGCATAAAAGCGTGGTCTGGTAAAACGTAGGCTACCTGAAACTAAGGACAGAGCTTGGCAAAACCATTTATTTTCTGTGCTGAGTCAGTCCAGCCTTAACTAAAATCTGAAAATAACAGTGTTGAATCTTCAATAGATATCTCTTTTCTTACTGTTCATGAAACAGAAAGGAAAATAGAGAACAGCCATCTAAAATAAAAGAATGGGGATAGGTAAGGAAAGTTTGACCTGAATAGATTATATTGTATAGTGTGTGGCTGAAGAGTATCAGTAGCTATCAGCCTCTCACCTTCAAAGCTTCAGCTTTTTCCATTTAAAAAAATTGAGCCATCTAGGAAAGCATAAATTTAATTTCAGTAGTTGACATAAGTCAGAGCTCATAATAAACTACCTGCAAGCCAGGTTTACTTCCAAACAGCTTACTATGTCCATTGTAAAATGCAATTTTGGAAAGAATTGAGGTTTCATTTAAAAAATGAAGGAAGATACTTTTCGGTCCCTCTTCTCAGACTTTTTTTATTTTTACTTTTCATGGTCTTTCACTGTCATATATGTGCTCCCATGCATCCTGTTTCCAGGGAGGGAGGAGACAATAGCCTATTTATGCAAGCTAAGAGTTACCTAATGTCAAATAAACTATTAGTCACTAGTTACTTTCAACTTCACAGTGCTAGTAGAGACTAGCTTCGATAATCTAGTCTCTACATTAACTTAAACTCTAGAATAACAGGAACAAAGAAGTGCAAATGTTACCTCATTCTTTACAAATATTTCAAGTAAATGGATGGACCAGCATTTCAAAGACATTAAAATATTAGTCTGTTGTTGAACTGTAGCCGAATCCTTTGTGAGGGAAAAAATTAATACGTTTGGATTGGTACAGATACACTTACAGCTGTAACAGAGAATGATGTTATGCAGTGAGATAGAAGTGGAAAGAATGACATAAAACGTCGAAAATGGAAAGGGGAGCATTAAATAAAGGGAAAATCTTCTAGGAACTGCTCATTCTTAAGCAGATCACAGAATCATTTGTGACCTCAAGAGATTATTAGGTCCAAACCCCCTGCCAAAGGCTCCTTAGGATAGGTCGCACAGGTCGATGTCCAGATGGGTCTGGAAGATCTCCAGAGAAGAAGACTCCACAACCCCCTTGGGCAGCCTGTCCCAGTGCTCTGTCACCCTCACTGTGGAAAAAGTTCTTCCACATACTGGTTTGGAACTTCCTATGCTGCAAGTTGAAGCCATTGCCCCTTCTCTTGTCTCCACAGACCATTGAAAAGAGGCTGGCCATTTCCCCTTGTGTCCTACTCTTCAGATATTTATAAACATTAATCAGATTCCCTCTTAGTCTTCTTTTCTTAAGGCTGAACAGCCCCAGTTCCTTCAGCCTGTCCTTGTATGGGAGATTCTCCAGGCCCTTAAACATCTCTAAGGCCCTCCGCTGAACTCTCTCCAGGAGATCCCTGTCCTTTTTATATCAGGGAGCCCAGAACTGTATGCAGTACTCCAGGTGGGGCCTGACCAGGGCAGAGTAGAGGGGGAGGATCACCTCCTTTGACCTGCTGGCCACGCTCCTCCTAATGCATCCCAGGATCCCATTGGCTCTCTTAGCCACCAGGGCACACTGCCGGCTCATAGCCAACCTGTCATCCACCAGGACCCTCACCACAGAGCTCTTCTCCAGCAGGTCATCCCCCAGCCTGTACTGATACAGACGGTTATTCCTCCCCAGGTGCAACACTTTACACTTGCTTTTATTAAACCTCATCTGGTTTCTCCCTGCCCAGCTCTCCAGCCTGTCCAGGTCTTGCTGAATGGCAGTGCAGTGTTCCTGCGTGTCAGCCACAGAAGAAACCTGGAGAAAGGTACCTTAGCTGCTTCCAAAATCTCAACTCACATCCTCCTTTCCCTCTGGAATAAGGAATATTTTATTAATTTTCCTATAAAAGATTCCTACTGATATGTAAAGTTTAGTCTTTAATTTACAGTAAGGAAGTACCAGGCTGTGGAGTCTTGTACTAGTGCTGAATCAATACAGCGCTGATGGGGCGAGCAGGCTGTGCAGCCTGTATTGTTTGTGTAGCCATAGGCCTGGAAATGGCCTGGTGGGTTTTGGAGCTGTGCAGTGGAGTACAGGGAGCTCGAGAACATGGCTGATAAGCAACCGGATAATGGACTAATGAGCAGAACGTCAGGAATCCATCAAAAAAAAGCAAAGGTTTACGCTAGGCATGTGTGGTCTCGAATGAGAAGCAGTGCAGAAAATACCCAAACATGACAGGAATATGAGCCTGAGTTGATCAAGTTGTTCTTTTAATGACTGGCATGTGTGTGCATGCTCAGCTTCCCAGCAAGTTAACTAATTTGAAGGTGCACATGTGGTAAACTGTAGAAAATACAGTAACAGTATGTGATTGAAGAACCGATTACAATATATAAGGAGAGGCGTGGCCTGGACTCTTTAATAAAATTTGTATACTGGATAGTTTGTTTTTCCTGAGAGCTACTGACTGACTCATACGAAGCACGCAGCCTGCTTTCTGCCACAATTAGAATTTGGTTTAAGTGTGATGCTGTTTTAGTCCGAAGACTTATCTGATTTTTAAACGTTAAGATGGATATAAATTCTGATAATATTTTGATTTTTACATTCATAATAATCTCTTCCTGTTACTCTACCTCACACAGGGACTGCTCCTTTGGTGTTTTAGGACTGGGGAAAAGGAGGAGGAGGAAATTGAATACCAGTGTGTACTCAGTTTTGTTAGGCCTGGAGTTCATGGGTGCAGGACCCCTGCTTGAAATACCGCTAAGTTTGAGCTTAGGTCAGGTTGCTCAGGAGCAGTCAGGTTACAGATATCCCCAAGGATGGCTATTCCATTACCTCCCTCGATACCCGTTTCACTCTTTATCACAGCTGCATGCCTCTTAGTGGTAAGCAGCCTGAGAGACACATCACTGAGGGGATCTCCTGGTATGTTCCAGTAGTTTCATGCATATCTCAAGGAACTGGTTCCTGGGTAATTTGTGTTTAAATGTTTGGAGTGGTTTATTTGCTTACCCTATTTGCTTCCCCCAGCACGTGTATCCCTATTGTACCTAACCTAAGCAATTAAAAATCAGGTCATGCCTAAGTTGTTTTTAACTGGCTTAGTTGGAGAGTGACTTGAATAAACAAACCTCCATTAAAATAAGATTTCTAAGCTATCGATAAAACTTTGTTATCTAATCTAAGAGAGGGATAATCAAATTTCATACTTCATGCAATAAGTTGATCACCACAGGAGTTCAGAAGAAATTTTTCTCCCCATTTAAACACCAAAGAACTTGCTGTTCTTCAGTTTCCTTATAGTCCTCATGTGTTAGGTTGCTAATAGATGAAAGCTGCTGGAATCGAAAGGTCTCATTAACCAAATCCTGGACCCTTTTTTTCATGTCCTTTGCTTGTTCAGAGTAATAGGATGGAATTTTCAGGCCTTTGCTCAATTTACTTTTACATTCTTTCTTAGTGAAGCAAGTTTAGAATGTATCTATGGCTTTTAATGAGTAATGCTGAGGATGTGCAGCAAGAAAGAGGTAGAAGTTGAATACTGTATGTACTTGTTCTGTATGCAAATTTGATACATGTGGGTGGCTTTTTAAATTTTATCATAAACCTGAACATAGTTGCATGACTAAAATCTAGAATAAACAACCTTAAACTGAATTTTTTTTAGTTCAGCTTGTGCGTTCTGATTGTGTGGCAACGCAGGAAGCAATTCAGCCGTACAAATGTTGTTGTGTGGTTTTTTTGCCAGACAGAATTGTGAGTGTCTTTTGTGCAGTTGCTAGAAAGGCTCCTCTTCTGCTTCCTCCATGACACCAGTCATCTCTGCATCCAGTGAGAGGACAGCACTGCTGCTTCAGTGGACTATGGAAGAACTGGTGGGTACTAATGCATCTTCCAAATACACATCTCAAGGAGAGGGGAAGGAAGATGGTCAAGGTGCTCTTCCGTCTCTGCAGTGGGCAATGGGCCTGTTCCATTCTGAGACCAGAAGATAGACATTGCAAAAAAGGACTTCCCATGGCACTTCGCATCACTGCATATCATGAACTGGTTGTTTTTTTGAATTTAAATCACAATCTTGGAACCTGTTATCTTCTCCAAAACTGGATGTAGCAAATTAATATTGATTTGGAGTTGAAAATTCCACCACTGATAGTGATGTCATCTCACTAGATGGTGCTGCAGAATCATTTTGCCTAGAAAGAACAAAACCATGCTTCGTGTGGTGATTAATGGCTGCTATGTTTGTGAGAAAAAGCTGAATTAGAAGCTAGAATTCAAGTCTGAGCAAGTTATGGGTTTTCTACTTAAAACTTTTTAATGCATAATTGAATCTGAACTGTAATAAATAATTTGGGCTGAGAAAGAATTGCATTAAGAACTGAAAAGAATGAATTGTCATTGTATTATATGTGTAAGAGGTAAATAATACAGAATTTCAAAGCTGAGATTAAGGATTTAAAGTCAGACAAAAATAAGGACAACAAAGTAACGAGTGAAACCACATCTTCTGTGAGCAAATCTTTCCAAGGTTTTCATTGCTGCACTTGCTATCGCCATGATGGAGATTGACTTCTTTTTAAAGATGAAATAACTTGTTATTGAATACTGTTGATTTAAATTACACCATGCTATGTTGCTTTCTTCTGAATATTAATGGTCAAATTTAAGGATGTTGTTTAGAGACACTTAATTAGCAAAAGATTTTTTCATATCGATATAAGGAGAGCTAGTTTACAAATTGATGGCTGTACATTACAACATGAAAAGTCCTTGCCCAACCCTGAAGTATTCTCAATACTTGCTAAGCACAGAAGTAGAATTCTGCTTTGCTATTCCAAATATTTTGAATTGCTATTATTATTGTTCCCCAAGGGGAGGTACAACTAGTCAGCTGTTGCCCTAGGATAATAAGGAGAAAGTTTTCTGTTGAAACAAGCAAGAAGTGACAGGTCTCTGCAAAACCAAGGAACCTAGTGCAATGCATAAGCTAAAAAGTTGATCAAGTACAGAGATGGGAAAAAGTGCTTAGCAGTGTTACTGAAATCATTCAGCATGAGAACATCAGTAATATCATCTGGGCATGACAGGTAAATTAAATAGTGAGTGAAAATATTTTGAACATAGGCCATAAGTGAGTACTCATATCTGTCTGCAGAACTTCAACATTCATGGACAGAATAAGGCAAAACTTGCCACAAAAGGCTGAATGCTAAGAATATTGCAAACAACTTTCATTGATAATCTGGTATGTATTGCACTTCATTCTGGATACAGCTACACTTACAATTAGACATAGTTTATACCTTTGAGAAGGATTGCTACTATGAATGCTTATCACACAGCACAGTCTTGGCGGTGGGTCAGTGACCTCTATGAACCAGGGAGCAATGTGAGGTCCCACTGACTATAACATGAAAATGACTCGGTGTGTTTCATATAGCGATTGATATGCTGTCCTCTATTCAGTTCCTGAGAGAACCATAAAAACATTAAGTATAGCTGAGCAGAACCAGGCAAATAATGGACTTTTTGCTTGACTGCTGAAACAAAAGGAAAGTAAGAAGAAATTTTAAAAAAGGAATCAATCAGAAACAGGTTTTGGTTTTTTGTTTGTTTTTTAAATGACACTTTCAGTAATACCACTTGGGGGAAAAATAATTTTAAAATAGAATTTTTTTAACCTTTTAATTCTTATAAAGTTAAATTTGATACTAATATGCTATTTGAAAGTGAAAAATTGTGACTTTTTATATTGGAAGTATAGAAAATAACTGGCATTTCCACTGTTTTTCATTTGAAAATGGATGACACGCTTCATATAAACAAGTGACACTTTTATAGATAATTCTTGCTCTTGCAAGAAGTTGCAGCTCTGTCTTTTAGTGACTATGATACTCATTACTGGAAATACAGACCGAAGTCAGAATGTGTAATGGGCTATTGGAGATAAAATTGCCAATAGATGGCTAACAAGTTTGTCTTATCTGGTGTTATTAGGACTGCTTCATCATCCTGCTTTTATGGCTTATACACATTGATGCATGACATTATTTCTATGATGACAGAAATGCAGAAGTTATTTGTGTAAATGGTGTAATCTTATTGTTTAGTATGTAGCTTTCCTTTCTCAAATACTGCTCTCTAAAACCAGCATAATTTTTATTGAGTAGTTTAAAGCTGCACTTAGTGTTATTGATGTTGTCAGAAATCATAACAATTTTGAGTTAAATATGAGGGGTTTGTTTATTTTGGTTAATACGATGTTCCTTTTTAATCATCCTTTAACAAATAATCTTGCTCTCTTTTTGGGGTGAATGAAAAACAGCTCTTCTCAGGGGAAATTGTTTTGATTTGTATAAGATGTTTGGCATATTATGCTTAAAATGTTTGAAAACAGAATTTATTGAAAGTATTGGAATTTATCTAGAAGTGGAGACAAAGCTGCCCTGTCTTTCCATTTCAGTGTAGGGCAGAAAATGAGTAAAACTGTATAGCAGCCTTTATCTAGCTTAATCAGTGAGGCTAAATTCAGAGTGGTGCTCAGAGGCCCAAGTATTAGGCTCTGTGTTGCTCTGCCTTGAGAAATTCTTGTCCAGGCGGTACAACTGCTCTGAGACAATATATCCTCTGCCAAAGGGGAAGAGGGATCCTAGCAGGAGAATGACCTGGGCTTGTGACAGCTCACGTTACAGGTCTCTAGAGTTGGTCTGCTTTCTGCCCTGTGTCAAGCATCTAGCCTCAACCAGTCCAACTACTGCTCCTCGACTGGGACCGTGCTGCTTCCAGCACCATCATCCCAGCCAGGTATGGGACCTTCTGCCTGTGTGGCAGTCGTGCTGGCCAGGGTGGAAGGACAAGATTAATCTGTTATTTCTCTGCTGGTTGTAAAGGTGCAGAGAGCCTCACAGGGCATGGGACTTTGGAGTTTGGAGGTAGAACAGCCTATATTTGGTGCCTGAAAGGAGTATGCTCGTTGCATGCCAGAGATGGTTATACTTACCTCAAGCTAAGAATTTCACTACAGCTCCCAATTTGAAGGTGAATCACCTGCCTTCACAACCTTGTCAAACCACAATTTCTTTTCTCCACAGCGAAATGATGATCAGACTAATGATGCCAAGTGAGGAAGATTTAGTTCAGTTGCTATGGTAAAACTAAAGAGAAGGACAGAAAGCTTATACAAAAAGTGTGCCATCTTCAGTGTCTTTTCCAGCGTTCTTTCCTTTTTTCTCTTTTATTTTCTTTTTTTCCTCTCCAACTCAGGGAAGACCTGAGAGTCAGGGAGGAAGGGGTTATTACATGTGCTCTTTCTGTTACATGCATTTTTGTAGTATAATGCAGTATATACAAACTGCCATTTAATATAAATTAACAGACTTCTAGAGAATTAATTTACATTATGAGATTTACTCATAATGATTTCCAATTTGGCAGCCTCCTGCAGTGCTTAATACTACATCTGCTTAACAGGCCAGAGGATAATACTACAAACTGTACCCAGATTATGTGCTGCACTGTGAACAAGTGGCTGTGAAAAGAAATATATTACCAAAAAAAGGAGTATTGCAGTATGTTCCAGAGGATGTAAAATCCTGTGGCTTCCACTTTATCAACACACAGAATGGTGTGAGGCATTCTGTATATAATACTGAAAACTGAAGATAAAATTCTTCTGCCAAGTATTGTCAGTGGTACTTACAAATAATATGGAGAAACACTGGACTTAGTCAAAACAAAAAATGCTGATTTCTTTATTTCAAACAAAAAATGTTGAGGTGTCTTTTGCAGCAATTGTCCATTGGAAAAAAACAATGCTCCTTTTAGGTGCATATATGAATATTTATGAAGAAAAAAAGGGGGTGGTGGAAGACTACTTAAGTATTTTGAAAAAGGTTCTTTTTTAATAGGAAGGCTGTCTCATGGTTCCAGTAAGCATAATGGTACAAACCTGAGAAGAATAAAAAACCCCTGAACTAACCCAGGAACAAAACCACCCAACAAAACCCATAGCAAACCAAAAATCCAATCTGAAAGAGAGTTTAATAGAAAGGTATTTACTTGGGCCTGAACTTCTGTTTTTCCTGTAGAGGTGGTACCAGCTGGAGGGACTGATTGTAGTTGTTCGGAACCTGCTCTTCAGTCTCCTTTGGTCTTGTGGTCTCTGTGGCCCAGTGTCTGAGGGAAACTTTGGGAGTCTGGAGTAAATTCAGGAGAGCTCATGGAGTAGTTTGATATGCCATCAGTGCTCAAAGGGTCATGCAGATGAGTGATGGTAGTGACAGAAGAGCTGTGTGATTCTATTTGGTTTATCTCAAGCTCAAATCTTACCTAAAGAAAGAAATGAAAGAATATATTCTCTGCAGCTCTAACTTTATTCTTGGTTTATTATCTTCTTGGGAGTTACCCAATTAGACGTTCAGTTAGAGGAGTGTGTATTCTATGATGAAAGACAAAATATATTACTTATGCTTTATGTTGTGTCATTGAAATGGAGCCTGATAAAACTAAGAACTGAGAAACCACACACAGTATTTTCTAAAGTCTTCCATAATGCATTTTCACAGACTCCCAGAGTGTTTGAGACTGGAAGGGACCTCTGGAGGTCATCTTATTCAACGCCCTTGCTTAAGCAGGATGATTGAGAGCACAGCTTTTGAATATTTGCGAAGGGAGACTTTACAACCTCTCTATTTTCCATTACTTGTGGCTTTTTGTTTGATTTGGCTTGTTATCTGGCTTTAAGGAGAAGAAAAAAACCCAAACCCTGATATTTTACGTACATTCTCCTTTGCAGCAAAACAGCAATATGTACTTTAAAAAATAAATATCCAAAGTGCATTAGTTGGTTGCCTAAAGCACTTGTTGCAGTATTGTAGGAGTTTGTCCCAGGTGAAGCTGCATCCTAGAATCACAAACTTCATTCCACTGATTAAGCTGTAAGTATGAAATCCCAGAAGGTTACCTGGCTGAGAATTCTGAATGGTTTATAAGCTAGAAAGCCCTGGGGTATCTGAAGTTCCTTGATGAAGTAGCTGAGATGTGATCACCTATCCCAGAGGGAATGATTCTCCCTGGGTTTGAGCTGCAGATTGCATCAATCAAGGAACCTGATTGACTTGTCATATGAATAGGTCCTCTGAGCCAAGAAAAATGAAACTTATAGCAATTAAGTTTTATACCATGGTTTAAGGATAACTGTGTGTTCTTAACACAAGCAAAATCTCATATCTTAGTTGCATTTGTGAACATATAGAGGTTTTCTCTTTCTTTTTCTTAAATCTTCCTTAAATTAGAGATGATCAAAATACGAGGTATGACTTATTCTTTTTGCTAGGTCACTCCCATTTTTTTGTATTTTAATTTTTGTGGTTTTGTCGGGGGAATTTTTAAGACCCTCCTAGAAGCCTTTTTAAAACATAAGTTTGGTTTATGTTCTAAAGGAGGTACTTGAAGTGTGTTTTGTGTATGGAGGGTAAGTTCTTGCTAGGTCCTTTGTTAACGTTTTTGCCTTGCTTTGAATTTGTGGTAAAAATTGGGCTCCAGTGCCACTGTTAATATATGCTCTGCCTCTTAACAAATATGAATTGTAATCATATTTTATATCTTTTCCACCTCAAAAGAGAACCAATGTGTATGTGATTGTTTCCAAACTTTTAATATTTTTTTTCCTATTTCTGGCATTCCTAGAGTGATTTCCTTATGCAATTCTTTGATGTCCATCTTCAGATGGTTCCCTTTGGTTGCTTGGGTCTAAGTGACACGCATTTGCAGTCTTGTTGAGTATTACTCAGCATCCTGTTGCTTAGTTCACAGATTTGAACTGCAAAACTGAAGACAAAGGGCAGTAAAACTCACGTAGTGTCTGGCAGGATGAGTTAATAATATGAATATTTTTTCAGAAATATTTCCTGTTCTTTCTATTTCCAGCATATCTTAGTAAACATTTAACTGTAGAGATTACTTGGTCTTGTTCACCACTGCCATCATTTGTATATAAATTAAGGTTGCCCTTAAATTTTTAATGCTTTCAAACTGGTTGCTGGTTAGCTTGGAAACAATTTTGGTAGCTGGTAGGAGTGTTTTCCTTACATTTAGTTATCACATAAGTTCACTACTTTTATAATAATCAAATAAGAATGAGAAACTTGTGGATCAGAGTCTGGTGGTCACCAAAACCAAATGAGCAGCATGGACTGATTGGCCAAATGTGAACAAAATACTAATTAACAGAATTGAGATGGGAGACCTTAAGTAAAAATGACTGAAAAGTGGTTGTGTAATACACAAGTATTCATTCCATTTTATGTTTCTGATTTCTCTTGTCTTGAACAGAAAAATATGAGAGGAATTTCAACAGAACAAAAATATAATTGATAAAGATGTTAAGCTACATGGACACAAGTGATAGGGACAAGTAAATCCATATTAGAAGCAGTGTAGCTGCAATAAAGGAAATTAGGAATGTAATTTTAAAAAAGATAAACTGACAAGTAATTTGTAGGTTTAGTAGAAAATACAGTCAAGCATAAACTCTTTCCCATGCAGAGTAAAATGCTCATTCTGACAATTGACAGCTTCTAAGTATCTGCTGCTTGACTTTGTTCATCCTCTGGACTTTAAACAAAAAATGCAGTGACTTTTTCAATGTGACATTTATACTTTTAGGTATTTTTGCTAAGGAAAATACAACAATAACTATACTGTGTTTCACTGAGATGCAGAAATAATTTTCTTTATCGCACTGCAGTGCTTTCAGGGCAGAATGTATCTGCATAAGGTAGGGCACTGACCAGAGGGCAAGGCTGCAGGCATGTTGAGGAATATTCCAGTTGTCTTAGGGAAAAAAAAAATGGAGAAGATAAGAGCATGAACTATCTTCAGGTTGGTATAGTACTTGCTTCTTTCATGGATCATTAGCCTTTCTACAGGAGGTTGGAGTGTGGCCACTCAAAAATTGTAGTGGCTGCTGATAGTCCCTGGGCCTGTTCCAGCAGCCAGTGCTGCCTGAGCACTATGGCTGCGTCCTGCCCAGTCTCCGAGCTCTCCAGCCCAGCATAAGGCAGGCTGCTTCCCTCCATAGTTAAAGCAGCTGCTGTAAACTGCTCAAGAATTTCACTCTAAACTTTAGTACATAACATGTCTCAAGCAAATTTTGACTTAACATGCATAACACTTGAGTGAAGTTATTTTTTGGTATAATTGTATGCAGCCTGCATTATTGAGGTGGTCTGACTAAATAGACAAAGGATCTGAAATACATAGAGTGGAAAGTGTACATCTCCTTGGCTCTTTATGGTAGGCTATGCTGATTCTCTGATCCGTTGCCTAGAGCTATTGAAGTAATAATGTGGTAGCAGAATGCTTCAAAGGCACTGCTTGCTTCTTAGCTCAAGTTATGGGATATAGTAAATATGATTAAATGGCTACTCCTGCCACTGTTCATTTGACAGCTTGGAGTCTCTTCTTTCAAGATGAGTAAAAGATTGTCTAGAGTGCCTAACACAGTTTCTAGAGCTGCCTTTTACGTCTTTCTCATAGTCATCAAATATAAAGATAATGAATAATGGCAGTGGTTTCATTAGTTGCTCACTGGAGGCCTCTTGTCTTGTTATGCTGTGTTTCATTGACAAGAGATGTTAGTCTTCACATGTTTATAACGCTACTATAGGCCTTGTCATAAGCATCATTTATGTCACTTGAGGCAAAGAATAAAATATATATAAAAAGATTTAAATAACCCATGATTTGCAATAAAAACGTTAAGCCTTATTCCTAGAGCATGGCTGCATCACACACAGAAAACCGTTTGTGTGAGAGAGAAAAATGAATTTTAATGGCCCAGTGTAGACTTTCATATGCTCTCTCACAGTGATCCTGGCATTATGGCATCTGTATTTTATCAGTAGATTGCAAAAATAATAAAAAAAACTTAACCAGAACTGGCAAATAGACAAAAAAAATACTTGTTTTAACTGGTAATCAAAATGAAAATGGGATGCTCATTCACAGGAGGCATGGGCATAATACTTCTACTGTATTTTTCTATGGGTTTAGTGATATGTGTTAAATTTATTACATGTGAAAACACAAAGTCTTTATAGTAAGTGGCCCAGTCTGTTTTACAGGTGTGTTGACTTCAGACTGGTGGAATTAGTCAGTGTGGTGTTTGCTTTTGCTGTTCTCAAAGTACAGAAATGTGTGTGTCTCTTTCTAGAATTTCAGAGGGATACTGATAATTTCCAGGAATGTCTTTTGCAGTGTTCTTGGTACCTCTTCAACTCACATTGCAACATGCAGAATGATAGGTACTCTGAGCATCTTTCAGGCATTATTCTGGTGTTGATGTTTGGGGTTTTTTTTGTTCTTGGGAGGTTTCTTTTGGTGTATCTTTTTTGTTTAGGTAAGGATTTTTTGTTTGGTTTGGTTGTGGGTTTCTTGTTTGTGTGGGTGGTTTTTTGTTGGGGGGTTTTTGGTGTGTTTTGGTTGGGGTTTTTTTTATTTCCACTGTTCCCAAAGGCAAGGTAGTATGTGCTAAACAACATACAGAAATCCTGATGTCTGCTGTGGTTTTCCAATGCAGCCTTATTTATAGGAGCACTGCTGAATTTCACCATGTCTCAGTATGAACTTTTTGTGTGTGCAAATTGCCAAGTAAAGCAAGCTACCCTTTAGAAGAGGAATTTACACGATATATTACAATTTATTTTGCAAATATTTAAATTCATCAGTATAACTGAGCATGGATCTCAATCCTGTGGTACCATATATCCTTGTGCAACCTTCTAGGGAGCAGTTGTCCCCTTCTAGCGAGCAGTCTTCATTCCATGAGTGGGATTGGTAAAGGGCATGCCTATAAAACAGTTCAACTTGTTTATTGGATCAACTCAACAGTTAAAGTCAACAAAAGTTTCATTTGAAGTGTACTAATTTTTTTTACCAGAATGTCATTGCTGTCATTGTACAACATCTACTGTAGAGGCAACATTGAAAGATAAATTGATCTTGGAAGGAAACAGTAATATCTATATTGATATGAAAACTGGTGATCTTTATTGGGAAAAATATGCAATTCTTTATTTTTCAATAAAACACTTCAATATTTCCTTCTTTGTATTTAACAAACAGCAGATTGATATTTTAACATAGCTATTTTTGAACAGTTTTCTGTGTAACTTGAAGGCACACAGATTTTTTTTCCTGGTTTTAAAGAATGACAGCAAAAGCACCTTTATCTGACATTTAGGATGATTAAATTTTGAAAAATCACTTGGCATATTCAGCATGACTCCACAGGGTACTCTTGCTTTATAAGGCAATGGATCATGTTAGCTTAACTTATATTTAAGATTTGCTGGCCTGATATTATTGTGTTAGGCAGTATTGCTGAAATGGAAACATAAAATTTTGCTGCCAGGAGATCAAGTCTGTGCCTGCCCTACACTATAAATTAGTTCCATAAAGTTTTAAAATGCAATATTTGCTCTAGCCCAACTACTGTTGCAAGCCAGCAAATTGTGCTTAAATAGATAAAATTAAACCCTAGGTCAAAAAAGTATGTGTTCTTCTCTTTTTTAATTTTTATTTGTCATTTTACACGCTATACAGGATATACTGCTATTCTAGAAAGAAAAATTAACTTCAATTGATTGTGTTTACAAATATGAATGTCTTGTGTCCATGACACTGATGTTGAAACAAATTTGGGAGTGTCAAAACTTTTACATCTAGGTTCCTAAATTCTAATGTGTTTTTTATGTCTTAATGAGACCAGGCCAAAGCAAAACTCCAGGCTAGAGAAAAAAACAAGTATATACTTTTTAGTAGTCATGAATCTGAGTTTTCTATTGAAAAATCATGATCATGTTCATCAGCTGAAAAAATTGTATTAATCTTTCTACTTTCCTGTGCTTAAACATTTGAGCAATGCTAGTGGATGCCACTGGGCTGGTATTGTGGTGAGGATGCTCTGTGCACCCCCCTTGTACAGCCCCCTTTCTGGTTTTGCCCTTCACCTTCAGAGGAGGTGAGGTATGAGGTCAGGTATAAAGGCAGCATGGAGGTTCCTGCCGAGCCCCTTCGCGTGCCTGCTTGAGGCGGCTGTAAATGTCGTTTGAGTTTCCCTAGTTTTCTTTTCTCCGCAGTGGGAACCCGTTGTGCTGCTTGGTTGAGCAAAAATAGCTTCTGTTAGTCAGGCAACCTCTGAGGGTCATTTTTTCATCAGAAGGGACAAGCAAGTTTTTCCCAAGGCTGGGAAACAGGTACTTGTCTTTGTCCTGAGAAACAGACTTGCTGGGATAAGAGAATGCTAGGTTTGCAGCTTTTCTAATTACAAAAGTGTACCCTTTACAAAAGATTTGTGGAAGGAGGAATCTAGCAAGTCATTTGATTACAGTACTGTAGCAAAAAGGACAAGGAGAACAAAAGTTAAAGTGAAGCAGATGGTCTTAGCATCTTCAGGTCAGCAAAATTCTAACATCCTGTCCGTTTTCTGTCATCTTTTTTCCCCCATGCCTGCATAGATTTAATATTTTTGAGACAATGGACTGTCATACATAGTCCTTAGGCTATGTTAATAGTAAATTAAGAATTTTGTTGCTAAAGTGCAGTGTTAATCAAAGAGAACAACTCGTGCCTTGGTACGCTGGGCTGGGAGTGAGGGCACAGGGTGCTTGTGCCGCTTACAGCCGCGTGCACAGGGCCGAGGAGCACAGGGAATGGGTTCCCCTACTAACTGCCATGCCTGTGTTGGGAGGTTTACTCTTAATTTTGGTAGCTGAAGGACTCTGAACAAATTGTACTGAAGCACTTGTACTTGTAGGGTCTCAAATGATGTACAACAAGGACTCTGGTTGGCCTGTATTGCCAAGATGCTGCTGTTTAGCAGTAGAGCTGGATTTGCAGAGAAAGAGACTGAAATCTGTCCACTCTCCTCTGCACCATAACACAGTGCCCTCCCCTCAGGTGTTTGGTTTGAAATGGCAAACCTGTTCTTCCTGTGGGACTTTTTTTGGTTAGGATTTTCAGAAGCTGAAAGAACTAAAGCAGCACCATGTTTGCAAAACTGACCAAATCCTGCAAGTCCTCCCAACAAAGGTCCTGACACAGCTTTGGATGAGTGGGTTCTCTCCAGTCTGTGACAGCAGTAATGTGATGGTTCGGGTCTGCAGCTGCAGCAGAAAACACCTTACAATCTAATAAAATATTGTGAATTTAGTTGAACTAATAGATTGGTTATAAGGCTTTTCAAATCTGTATTAATGCCTATTGCTTGTCATGTTTGGCTGGAAAAGGCAGACACGGGGAATGGTTTTCAGAGAGGCTGATGTGTGCTGGTTAGTGCCAATGGTTATGCGAAGCCTTGGACTGTGCACTGGAAATAAGCTGCAGCGTGGGCAGTGACCTCGCTCTGACTCCTTTCTTCTAAGTACTTTCTGCACAGCACAGTTCCTGGGCTGATAAATTAGCCAGAAGTGAACAGTGCACCAATAAATTAATGTCTGCTTTGCGTTATGGTTGTTTACAAATCAATTTGGGAATTGGAGTCTCAGTTGCAGAGTTCCCAGCAGTTTCGCTGCAGGTTGCTTCACTGTGTTATTCACAAAGAGTTTATTCTGGGGAAGATGGAACATTTGAAGCTGAAACTGAAATATAAGATTTCAGGAGTGCAGCTTGATGCAGGATTGGAGAAAAAGAGGAAGCCTGGAGAATCATGCAGATATTTGAAAGAAGCTGAGTATTAATCCAAGTGATAAATTGTTGAAGAAATTTATTTATCTGTTTGATTGCTTGTAACATCCCTTATTATTAGTTAATTAAATATCCTAAAGGATCAGCACTCTTTATGAAAGCTTGTTCACTGAAATAATAGCTATCCATTTGTGAAACTAATGTATTTTCAATTAAAACAGACACTAACCAAAACTGAAATCCTCTCCTCCCAGCCCCCTGATTAGTGCCTGTACAAACAAGCATCCATGAATGCTGCTAATAATGTCAGCTGAGAGTCTGCATTTTAGTTTTCTTTGTCTCTTGTTTTCAAAGTCTGTATGAAAACTGGACTATATTTTTAATGCTTATTTCGTTGAAGGAAAGCTATCTGATGTAATCACATGACTCTGGAGGCCGTGAGTCTGAAGTGAATACTGAGTACCACAAAGTTCTTGTGATACAGTCAGGAAAGGTGGCCCCAAATACTGACCCTTCCTTGTACGCTGCAGCCATCTGAAATAAACAGACTTCCCTGACTTAAGCTGGTAATGGTTCAGACTGGGTGTCCTAGTGTTGCCCATGGTAATAAATGGGCTTTGGTGGTATTTCAGCAGCAGTTAGATGGCTGTTCCATGCTGTACACTTCATATTGTGTGAGCCAACAATTCATCCAATATAGAAGAGGCATTTTTGTCTGACCCTGCAAGGCAGCAGCTTTGGGCCTGCCACGCAGGTTGTTCTGTATTGTGCTGTGGAACAGTTGTCTTCTGAATTTTTACTCTGCCAATGTTCTTGTATGCTTTCAGTCAGGGCTCTAAAGGAGGCTGACATCACTGGCCACTGGGCAACTGGCAAGCACTAGCTTGTGTCAGATGGCAGTGATAATGGGAGTGTGTGTGAATTAAGATGTCTCTCAGTCTGAATGAGGTTATCAGCAATCTGGCTTTAAATGCTTTGTATTAGGATTAGTGCTTTTAGTAAACTGGGTAGTGTGTATCTGTATTTCATGAGCACATTTAGCAACTACTGATACACTTTCAGCATTGAGTCTGATACAGGGGAAAGGTTGAAATGAAGCAAGTGAATAGCTAACTAATTTTCAATTAGAGATAAAATATATGCAGTGCTTGGTTTTATACCCATAATCTTGAGATTCTAAAAAATGTCTTGGTTTATTAAGAGCCCTTGATGGAGAAAGTGCCAAAATCTTGATATCCTTCTGTCCCTCCCCAAAGTTGTTGTAACTTATACTATTTTAAGACTTGTTTCTTGGTGGTCTGTCTGTCTGCTTGTTCCTTGCATGATTGGAAACAAGTCAGTCATGTGCCAGGAGTTACCTGTTCCAGAAGGAAAAGGAGGAGATGTTTGAACCAGTTGGACATATCTATCTGTATCTCTTAGCCTGGTCTGTAAATGCTGAGATATTTAAAAGCACAGTTATGCAGATTAAAGTATCTGATAACATATTAGAGGAAGCACTGTATAAGCCTGTAAAACTTCTGCTTTCCCATCCACCTTGTCTTTTGTCTCCAATATTCAGCTTGTCAACTGCCTCTTTTTCAGTAGCGCTGAACAGAAAGCACTGCCCAGAGAGCACTGCCAGGTACCTGATCAGATGTGTATTGGATGAAAAGCCCTGAATAGTGTATTTAAAATTCCTTTAGGTTTGGGATGCCAGAGCACAAGGAGGGATGTGTGAGAAAAAGGCGTTAGTTTATGCTGTGTTTCTGAAAAGGTAAATTTCTAGGTAGTTGAAATGCTATGGAAAAGTGCTGGTGACTTGAGAAATTAGTAGCTGCTTCTGTTTTCTTTTTGTGTCAGGTATTTTTGCTTGAGTTATGTGATCAACTACTGTCTGCTTGGCAATGTATGTAGTATTGTGTTCTACGGCACTAGCAATGACTGTTTTTTGCCATGAGAATTTGAATCCTAAGGAAACAATTTTTCAGTCTTCAGTATGAACCATAGATGACAGGTGCACAGATTTTATTCTTCAGTCTTCTGTTTTATGATGCTTAAAGTTTTCATTTGGATTTAGAAATTGAATATAAACTAGGGAGTAAGATGGGTTTCATGTCTTACATTAAATCCATTGTATTAGCAAATTAGCTAAGCATTCAACTTTGTTTTAGGAAAGTTTTCTGACTTGTCTGAAAAATATTTAAAGCAGCCCAGAAGCCTGTACTGCAGTCACTTCCTCCTGGGGACAGGGGGAAACTTCCTTTGTTTTGTGTGGAGGCTTTTCCAGCTGCTCTCAGTGCCTCACGGTGCTAATGCAGCAGTACTATAACACACTATCATCAAGGTTGAAGTAACGAGACAACATCATCTTTATAGTACATGACAACAAAACACCCACTAAAATGTTTTACAAAATACTTTCGTTCTGTTTTTTCCTTCTTGCTCCGGTTCATTTGTGGAGGGAATGTGGGAGTGAGCACTGGCACGCAGCGTAGGACATTTTTGAGGGTTGGGCTGAGCATGAACTGTGGTGGTGTTATAACTTTTCTTGGAAAACAGGGGAAATGTAATAAATATTTATCAGGAAAGGTGATTTTACATTCAATGCTATTTTCACCATGAAAACTGATAGATGTTCTAAACAAAGTTAAGCAGGGAAACAAACAGATCTGTTATTACTTGTGTCTGCAATGGCCTGAGTTTGTACTGAAGATACTCTTGTTCTTTTCCTTCAGTTCTGACTTTTTACTAAGAACTGTGTAAGCAATAGTAAGAATCAGTGTATTACTAAATGCCTGTTGCATATTGTTGCCTACAGGTAAATGTTTTACATGTGATAATCTGTGCTGTCAAACATGCCTCTGGTTTTGGTTTTTGTTTTCTTTCCCTTTGGTGCCCTCAAAGAGTGGTTCTTAACTTGGGCATAGTGAGGTCTATCTCTTCCAGTGCTTTATAATTCTTTGTAAAATCTTCTGAGTGCAAATGCTTATATTGGGGAAAGCATGGATGATGCATGTGCTAGCACCTAGCCCAGCAGTGAAATGTACTGGGACAAGAGGTGTGCTGCATCCACGTGCTAGTCCTCCATGGCAGTTGCTATGGCTGTCCCTGAGCATGAGAGAATGACTGTGCAGCAGCCCAGCCAGGGTGCAAAGGACAGCATGTAAGAAATATTTAGACTGTGTTGACTTGTGGTTTCATTCCTGAGATGAGCTGTGAGGATTGTGAGGATTCACTTGGCAACTGTGTGTTTTATTCCTTCCCTTCTTTTTTTTTTTTATAGCAAGAAAACTTGTTGGAGCATTCTTGTGCTTTCATTTACATGTGCACCAGCCTTTGGCAGGTATTGTCAAGGTTGTGGAGAACATCATTTGGCATTTCAGCCAGAGCATGAAATGAGGCCTGTAGGAAGAAGCTGCAAGAGATTTTTGTGAGTTAAGAGCAATTAATTTTGTTTGCCTGAACAACTAAATATAGTAGTATCAATACAATTGATAATGAAGAAGTTGTGTGGTTGGATCCCCATTCTCTTAAATGCATTGTCAACTAATAGCAATGATTCATATATTACCTATTAGCAATTTACAAGCTTTTCACCTTAAAGTGTTTTGTAATTGTATTGTTATTATCAAAGCAAAATGAAAGCAACACTGGCTAATTTACTGCATCATGAGCTTTGACTACTGAACCTTTTTTCTGTTACCCTTTGTAATTGAATTGGCTGCAGCTTTCAGGCAAACCACAGGAAGAAACTTGATTTGGAACTTTAAGGTAATTTATTGATTCTCCTTCTTATGTTACATGTTTTCTGTGGTTCTGTTAATATTTGGGATGCTTTTGTTAATAGAGAACATCTTTGGTAAATCCTTTGTTTGTTGAACTACAGTAGTTCTGTGAGAATAGCACCTGCAAGAATATTTCTGCTTTAATAAAAGAAAAAAGTACAGAACTAAGGCAGACTGATTTTTTTTTTCTTTAATCTATTTTAATATTATGTCTTTTTCTCAGCATCATTCTGTAATATAACTGACTATTGTCAGGGCCAACATTACAGAAAGATGCTGAGAAAGAGGAACAGAAATCAGAATCAGAAATGAACTATGACTGATAACCCATATTGATAAGGAGTTTCGAGGGAATTACCAGGCTCATCTGAATGAAGTACATAGTATTTAAATACCACTTTAAGAATAGATTACAGTATTATGTTTACCACTTTTAAAGGTCTGAGTGACAATGAAATTGAGATGTAAGGGAAAACAAAATGTCAGGTTCAACTTGCAAAGTAACAGGGAGCAACGATGGCACCCTTGAGAAGCAGGTTGTTCAGTGTCAAATGAATATCATCTAATAAACAACAAACTGGGAGAAAACTATCTAAAAAGTAACAAATTTCATTGTGTATCAGAAGATTTTTCTGTGTTGTTCAATGTCCCACCAGCCCGATCTAGTGTTTGAGCTTCACCCCCATCTTTGCCAGGAGCATGTTGAAGGCTGCTGGAATTTTTTGTAAGGCTGCGTAGCTCAGCCTTTCCCCCCTAGTGCTGGGGTCAGTCATGGGAATGAAATGTCAGTTCCCACACACTGAGGCTCTGAACAGATGATTGTGGGGAGCAGAGTTGTGTCCAACGTGTGGTGGTCAGCGTTGGAAGATATCTGCAAGGTGGTTGTGTGACAGGTATACTTTTTTCTTATTAGCAGTGACCAAGAAAGTCCAACCCGTTCTACTTGAGTGTTGTTTATAGAGAATTTATTTTCCATTGACGAGGCCATCTTCAGAGGGCAATAAGAAAGCTTGTCACTTTGTTCAGGTTTTCAGATACCTTTCTCTGGGCAAGTGACATCTGCAATGCCAGCTGTCATAAGGGGTGTCTGGTTGTTCCTTTGAGCACGGAGAACAGCATATAGGACACAAAATAGAGATTGGAGTTAAAAATGGAGGGTGCTGTGTGATACATGGTTGTCAAATTCTAAATAAAATAATATGCAGATTTAATTTGCAGAATGAAATTGCTGTGAAATTTTTTTAAGAAACAAATTTTGTCTTCCCTGATAGAGCTTATTTTCAGTCAAAATATATCAGAGATTTTTCTATTAGATTGCTAATGAGAGGAAAAATGTTTTCTGACTAGCTCAGGAAAAATACTTACAGAAGTTCTTATTATGTAACCCAAAAGGTGAATTTAATTGTACTTCCAAACAGTGCCAGCTCGTTTGACCTTTGCTGGAGTGCACTAAGTCCCTTGAGATATATGAAAGCTCTAACTAGGAGAGTCAAACTCAGTACTTCATGTTTCTTCTCAACCAAACAGATGAGCAATCAAGATGCCAGTTTTGTCAGGTATAATTACGTATGGTGTCCTGGTTGCAGCTGAGATAGAGTTAATTTTCTCATATGGGCTGTGGTTTGGATTAGTGTTGATAGTGTTCATAACATAGAGATGTTTTTCTAATTGCTGAGCAGTGCTCACACAGAGCCAAGGTCTTTACTGCTGCTCAACCACCCCACCAGTGAGTTGGTTGTGGGGGCACAGTCGTGACAGCTGACCCCAACTGACCAAAGGCATATTCCATACCATGTGATGACATGCTCAGCTTCCTCTCGTGCACAGGAAGCTCTTGATTGAGTAGAATAAGCAGCTGTGTCCTCATTTGGTATACATGTCCTTTGGAGTTACTGTGGGAGGCATATCCGAATAAAACCTTCAGGAAAGGAAGTACTCAGAGTAATCACTCTGAAAACATCGCTTCACGTTTGAAGTTTGTTTCTGGAGTTCAAATTCCTAATATGGCTGTAAAACATTTCTAGCTTCCTACTGGCAAAATGCTGTATGATCTCAGTTTTCCTAGACTTATGTCTGCTCAAGCCCCATCACCTATGAGAAGCAATTTACATGCCCTTGAATGGACTAAGAAATACTGTACCACCGGGGGTTATATATATGTGATCCTTTCCAAGCGGCTGCTCTTTTCAGATGTTCACTTCACATCTGAATAAGGTATTCTGTCCAGTTTTGTTCCTGTTTTTACTTTCACAACCCCCTTTTTTATTCATTTATCTCTCCCTTCCTGTAGTAGTAGCATGTTTTGTATATACAGCAGGTGTAACAGTAAATTCTCACATGTTCAGCTGTGTCCTGATATTTATTTTAAGAAAAGTAAGCAGAGTGCTGAGGTAGCATATGATCCTGAAAATGAATTTCTGTGGTTGTGTTGTTTTGAGGATAGGGCATGATTGTAGTTTGCAGCATCAGTATGTCTTATTGGGCTAAGGAAGCTTTACATGCATTACGGCATCATATAAAATGAGACTAAGTATTAGTCTTAAGTATTGTTGATAACTTGCTGCTATTTCCTTGATAGCATCTGGAAAACAAGAAACTTCTTGGCTTCTGACCTCAGTGCAAGTTGTGCTGCTCTAAGGGTACAATAATTGTATCTCCAGATTTAAAAACTAAGGTTCTGAGGTTTTTGTGCAATATTCAATCTATAGTATTCCCAGGAAACTTTTTGTAAAAAAATCTTTGTCATAGAAATAGCTACTGACAGGAAAATATCAAGATTTTTTTCTACCTAAGAGAAGATTGGAATCCATAACATTATTTGCTTTCCCTTGTAAACATCCTTGAGTAGTGGCTTGAAATTAATAATAATTTAATTCTCTCTCATGTATTAAGATACCTTTCATTTTCATCAGGCCATGTAATAAATAGAATAAAATATCTTATTTGGCTTCATATTAATTTCAGGGCTTAATAGAATGGACTTATGTGGTTTGAGCTATAACATTTTCAAGAAATTTATCTGCAGGTGATTAATTTTACTACTAGAGCAATCTCTTATTCCCAGTAGAGTTCACGTAATGGGAGCAGCTTTTATAATGGATTAGTTGACCAGTTATGTTAATTCTGTGATTTTACATGTTCAGAATATCACAAATCAGATTAAGAAGTGAAAGTATTAAATATTGTACCTGTAACACCATTACAAGGTTTATTAAGATCATAAATAGAAATTCAGAAGATGTCATAAATTCAGAAGTTAAAATCTTAATTTTGGCTTAGTCTCTTTGAAAACAATGGCTTTTGAGAAGGTTGGAAATTGTATTGAGCCTCAGCGTTTTCAAAAATGTTCATATTTGCACTTGAGCAATATTCTGAACACCAGGAACACCTAAATGCTGCTCCAAAATGCCTTAAAATTATAAACTCTTGTTACGTGTTTATGAAGACAACTTACCTGCATTGATTTGCTGAAAATGTAGCATCAGAAAATCCTTTTCCATTTTGTTTAGCCTGCATAATAATGCCTTTTGCTTGTCTGCTATGAGCTTTAAAGTAATTATGAAAGGATAAAACTTTATTGGTAATCTATATCTTTTGCAGAGTTGTGTTGATTTTAACTGAACAACAATGACAAAAAGGATATTAGCTTCACTGAACCAAACATTTGCAATTAAATCAGAGGATTGGGGAAAGGATTAACACTAATGAGGTGAATAGTATGGATTACAGGATCTACATTTTGTCTGATTAACTTGAGAATCTTTATATTTAGAAAAAATCATGCTTGGGGTAGATAATGGCTAATAATTGTCAATCAGATGTGAAATATAGTTTTGACAGAATACATGAGCACAATGTCCATTTGGGTTGTTAAATTAGGATTTACCATCCTATGGGGCACACTACACCCTCGATCTGTTAGCAGCCTATATCCTGCTGTGCTGTATGCTGCCCTTCTGGAAAGTGGCTGCAGTATGGGTATGCGTAATGTGAATAAGGAAAGCTCTGTAAGAGCTCGGTCCTGACACTACATAGCTCAGTCTTTTACTCTGGCAGTACAGGCAACCAAGAAACGCTGAGATTTTACTCCTTTATTGGACATTAACTTTCTGCATGAAAAGCCTGACTTCTAATTTGTTTCTGTCAGTAACAGCCATATGAGAACTATTTGTGACAAACTTGTATCTCCTTGATAGGCTGCTCCTTAGAAACATTGGTGCCCTCTCCTATCTTCATCCTCTGTGCAAAAAAAGGCCACAAGCTACCTCTGATTTTAGTGCATTTGCTCAAGGGAAGACTAAACTTTGCCCAAGTGTGCATGGTAGTTTGGATGGTTGGAACTTGCATTCAGTTATTTAAAACTTTTGTGTGGGGTTTTTTGTGCCTGGTTTGCTGGTTTTTCCCTAAAGGGGGTAAATTCCTGCAGGGCCTGATGCTCTTTTTAATAACCTACTCAAAGCACTTATTTTTACCATGCAGAACTATTGAAAAATGAATATGTATGCATGAGGAAGCTTCTCCAGTAGCTAAACTTTGGGCAGGCAAAATTGCTTGTTCAAGTCACATCTTTTTTTTTTTTGTATATCTGTGTCGTGGTTTTGCCCCAGCCGAGGGCCGCACCCCACACAGTCGCTTGTACTTTTAAAAGGAAGGGGGAAGGGAAGTTGGGGGAAGGGGAAAAGGGAAGGAAGAAAGGAGGAAAAGAAACCAAAACCAGAACCCCGCAGGTTGGGATAAGGATAGTTTACTAAACAATAACAGAAAACTAGATATAACAATAACAGGAATTTAAAGCACAAAATAGATGAAACTGGTGAGACACAATGCAGTTTCTCACCAAACCACACAACTCAGGCCGCACAGCTTAGAGCCGTCCCGGAACCCGACTGTCCCCAGAAACTGCCCGTCCTGGCGTTGTCTCCTCCTCTTCCCCCCAGTCCCCCTTTATACTGAGCATGACGTAACTGGCATGGAATGTCCTCTTTGGCCAATTCGGGTCACCTGTCCTGGCTGCGTCCCCTCCTTTCTCCTTAGTAAGGAAGTATGAAGAACTGAGAAAGGTCCTTGATTGCCTGGCAACAACCAGAAACATCAGGGTGCTATCAGCACTGTTCTCATCCTAACACCCAAACATGGCATTCCATCCACTGCTAAAAAAAAATTAACTCCATAATAGCTGAAACCAGGACAATCTGCAAGCCCTGAAAGCCCTGAAATTTGCACATGGGAGCCTCAAAATGCCCTATAGCTGAAGACTTGTGAAAGATGTACACCACCCTTAAAGGAATTTAGGGAGTGGTTACAAAGAAGCTGAAGCAATGTAGGTAGCTAGAATTTTAGCCATGGAAAACATTCTTTCCAGAAAGTCTTGACTGAATAATTTGCCAGTTTTTGTCTTGAGATATTTTTTTAGACATCTCAAGAATATTCTTAATTGAATTTGCATATATACTTATGACAGTATTATGATATGCTGTTTCTCTTGAGAATTCTAATATAAAGGAGTACTTACTTAAAACCAACAAGCAGAAGATTTATAGTTTAAGCAAACCTTTCCATAATAAAAAGCTAATAGAAAGAACCCCACACATTGCTTCATAGCAGGAAGGTATGTAACTATTCTAAAATAGTAATAAAAAAATTCCACACAAACCTAATTTGAGCAGAGATATAGAGGCAGCTTCACCCAGTACTACTTTCTTTTAAGGTGTTGGTCCAGTCTGCCCAAGATATGAAAAGAGATTTCAGCTAATATGCTATTCGGTAGATAGTACCTTAATTATTTTCTGTTGTCAATTAGAAAGAAATAACAATCAACACTGAAATAGACTGAAATTTATGTTACTTCCAGGGGCTTGGATTGTGGATTTTTACTTTTTTTAGGGAAGGGTGTGTGTTAAAATTTCATGCTTAAGATTGATTATGTTTATATAAATTGACTTTCTTAGATTGCAAATGTTTGCCTGAAGGAAACTGGATTTGTTTTCAGCTACACACAAAATATAATCAAGAAAATATAATGAAGAGTTAATGAATGTGCAACACATATTAAAGAGATCAAAGAATATTGTGGTGAAATGAATTTTTCGGATAATGTTTTTTTCTGTTTTCTTGGCTGATTACTTGTGAAGGTAGTTAACACACAAAGAAAGAACCACTGCATAATTAATTTATAACTGTTCTACTGCATATATCCTAAACAAAACTGTAAAATTAGAATATTAATATATGCACGGGTGATTGATTGTAAAATGGTTTTTTTCCCAAACCATGTAATTATTTAATGCAGTATTTAGCAGTGACTAACACTAGGAGAGGAAAATAGAATATCTGAGTGACTTGAAGTGTGTATAAAAATATACCTGTGACTTAAAAAAATATATTGAGAAGATTTTTAGGAACGCTATTTAAGTCTTGTTAAATTCTTTATTTCTTTTTCTCCCAGTAGTATGCTATGAGGGTAATTTTTTTTAGATTTCAATTAAAAAAAAAAGTATTGAATATTGGAGTCCTAAACTTTTCAAGTTTCAATTACTGCAATTTAACTGCTCCTTCAAATCATTGTTGATTATTCTATGAAGATGAATGTCCTGATTTTGGTTGGTATAGAGTTGATTTTCTTCTTAGCATCTGGTTGTCATGGCTTGTAACTGAGCACCCTACAGCCCCTTGCTTATCCCTCTCCCCAAAGGGAATGGGGAGGAGAGTGGGACACCCCCCCCTTAGCCCCGGGTTGAGATGATGAAGGCAGTTTAACAGGGAAACAAAGAAAAAAATACAGTAAAAACAACGGTAATAATTATATACATATATTTAAAAAGTGATGAACAACTGCAATGGCTCATCATGTGCCAAAGCAACCCAAAGCCCAGCCTCTTTCTGAGCAGCGATCCCAGCTCACTTCCCCAGTTATGTGCTGAACATGATGGGCTCTCCCAGCTGCTGCTACTCCTGAAGGGTGTGAGAAGCTGAAGAGTACTTGACTTACCGTAGGTGCTACAACTACCTGGCAACAACTAAAACCACCATGGTGTTATCAATGTTATTCATATCCTAAATCCCAAACAGCCCTATACCAGCTGTGAGAAAGAAAAATAACTGTATCCCAGCCAAAACCAGAACAATGATTAAAAGTGCAAATGAGAAAACAATATGTGAATTTTGTGCTGAATGCAGCTCTGGATAGAAAGCAAGGTGGTAACAGGGAGGAGTGTGTGCTACACTTGAGTTAGAGCTTCAATTCATGCAGACAAAAGCAAATCGTGTGTAACTGGAGGAAGTTTAGAAAAAAATGCACTAACACTACAATTGCAAAGGTGTCTAAGTAACTTGGTATCCTCGGTTCCATGTTCAAAGAGCACTGAAACCAATATCCAGCTTTTGTGAGGGCAGAGATTGAAAGTATGGGGAAATATGGCCCAGGCTACTTGAAAGTAGCTTTGGAAAAACAGGACGCTGAAATGAAAACAGAATGGGGTATGAAAGGAGGGAAATGAGTACAGCTTAGTCTGGGTTGGGTTTGCTTGTTTGTTTAGAGGCTGTGAAACCATATTTTACCATCACTTTCACTACTACAAGCACCACGCACCCGCCACAGAAGAGCTGCACTGATTCAGTCTTTCCTCCGTAAGTTAGGGAGGAGAGAGGTTTAGTTTTTATTGCTAGAAAGCTTCAAATGCGGGTGTAGTGACAAAGAAAAAAGCAACTCCTGGGGACATTATAGATATGCTTGCTTCCTCACCATAAAAGCATAGAGGCCTTCTCAAGGTCCCCCAGTTCCTATCTTCTCTGAGTTCTGAGGTCATCAATGTGTACAATGGGCAATGTGTAAAGGGAGTGTTCTTGCCCATGCCCAGGTGCCCCACTGCCATGTGTAATGAGGAAAACCGTCAAAATCTTGGCTGCTCTTGTTTACTTGTGTTCCCTTGTCACCCTGTAGAGGGGTTTTTTCCTTAAACCCTGAAGCGCATGCAACAAGTCCTCTGTGCCTGGGTCAGGCTTCTGACTGGAATAGGTATGACGAACAGAAATTGTTGCCTTCTGTATACCTTGCTGTTCTGGGGCATCATTGTGACTTCCTTGCAGCAGCTGAAAATTGTTGTAACTTCCCAGCACATACAGAGGTAATTTAAGCGATCATTTCAATAACTGTATGTTAAAAATTCACAGTGGCTTAAGAAAGAGAATGATCACAACTTCTCAATTAAGATTTTCCAGGTTTGCATCCACTAGTCTTAGGCTAAGTTGCAATAGTACTGGGCTGGTATGTTTTAGTGGTGCTTTTAACAATTGTCTTAAAACACATGCCAAAATCACCAAATAGTTGTGATATTGTTAAACACATTTGAATCTATACTTCCATTATTAAGCAAAACAAGAGCTTTGCTTGGGCAGAGTGTTTAGAACAGCTCCATCTCTGCAGAGTTTACTTCAGTGGCTGCTCACCAGTCCTATAACAGTGTCTCAACTTTAAAAGTTTCAAACACTGACTTTTACCAGGAGGTTTCTGTCATGTTCTTCAGAATCCAATTAACCTGATCAAGGTACCTTGAAGGAGGACTCCCAGACTGCTAGTCAAAGTTTGAATTAATTGTAAGACCTGTCTAATTAGATAGCATCATTTCTATTTTGACTTCTATTTTCAAATATTTGCAATGTAAATGTTGTAAATTGCTCTCTATACATCACATCATAAATATTCAGATCATCATTTGACACCTAGTTTGTACTCTACAAAATGATTGTAAGGTGCTGAAGCATTTTCCTCATCCCAGTGGAAGACAAAACAAAAAAATAGCAGAACTTTTTTTCAAAAAGGTGTGAAGGAAAACACTCTTAGGGTTTTAAACAAGATCTAATTACTTCTGGTGCCTGTAATGTAGTAAAATGCACTGTGTAAGACTTCCTTTAACAAAGTAGGTTTTATTTTTGATGTGTAAATGTGATGATGCATGCAAATTATCTCTTCAATAGTAATTAATTACTCTGGGATGTTTTTAAAATTTAAGTACTAAATTATGAAATAGCTCAGAGAATAAGGGAGAATTTTTCCACACTTTTGCCTATAACTCTGGTCTTGTGAACTTCAATAAAACTATTGTTCAAGGACTACAGTGATTGTAAAATGTGAATGCTAATGAATGGACATGCTTTTATTGCCGAAAGGGGAGAGTTCTGTTGTCAATAGCTTGAGAGCTGGTTACTCTACACCTTCCCAGTCATCTCATTCCTTTCTTCAACTCAAGATGGTGAAGAGAGAGGGAGTCCACCAGGAAACAGATGCATTTAGCTCTGTGAACTGTTGGGGTTTATTTTTGGGGGGGGGTTATTTTGTGGGTTTGTTTTTTCTTTTTTTTTTTTTTAAATCAAGTTCCCATTTACTGCTGACCTCTGCTGTGAGGTATGTTTCTGCTTCCTGATATTTTAATAGTTAAGCAATATACCTGTTTGAAGATTTTGAGGGACATGGTGCTTCTGTTGCAACTCAGTATATGGGATAGCATACATACAGAGATAGAAACATATTTGTGCTTATAAAATACACATACATGTATCAATATCAGTGAATGGGAAGTTATCATGATGGGATTCTTCAGAAGACTGAAAAGTCAGGCCAGTTTTAAATTTATTTTTTAATAGCACATCTTGATAGCAGTCAGTTTTTCATAATAATCATCACAATGGTCATAAAACTGTTTCAGTGATTATATTCTAAGTTAGCCGTGGGTATACTCTACAATGGAGACAACTGTAGGCAGCTCCTGTGTAAGTTAGTGTTGGTGGCTTGTGGTCTTTGGTGGTTCAGCTGCTGAGGATAAGATAATAGCCTTGAGAACTGCTTGAGAGAGGGCAGCACTCAAGTGGTCTTGTCTTCTTTCTTCTTGGATGTTTTATGCTAATATCTTCTGCTTTTATGCTGTTGTCCCCAAAATGGGGATGGGAGTCCTCTGCTGTTCCTAGATACTGCATGTCCTATTTTCTTTCCTCATCAGTCATCTTTTGTATCCGGGTGACTGTGTGCTGCCTAATTGTAGACTATTGTGCTTATCTTGTCCTTTGCATGGCAGGTTTTATTACTTTGATGCTTCCTGTATGCATCTTTATTGTCCCTTTGATGACTGCCTTGAACAGGTACTCATGTAGAATTGTCTGGTCAGTGATTAAATTATGTTAAAATATTAAATCCTTTGATCAGTTAGTAGTTGAACAAAACAACTCAAGACTTTGTGCAGTTCAGGTTGCAGACCTGTGCCACGGTTGTAGAAATTGTCCTGCTCCAGACAGAGTGCATCTGAACTCTTTTTTACGTAGGTGAAGGTATGTGCAAGCTGCATGGCAGATCACAGAGGAAACATTTGATAAATCAGCTTCCACATGGATTATTGCATTATCAGGGTCCTTCTCAATTTGCTTATCTCTTTTGGAGGCCTTATTTTAAAGGGGTGGTATTTCATCCTGCAATGGCTAAAAAAGAGACTTAACAAAGCTAACAGCATATTAAAGAATAAATGTATTGTTGCTAACAATCGCTGTAAAACTGGCCTAGACAATTACAATTTTGTTTTTAAAGTTGAGGGAGAAGGGTAGAACTAAAAATGAAGAAGAATGCATGGTAAGATTTAAGAGGGTTCAGTACAGCCCTGGGTAGGTGCCTATGGCTCTGTTCGAAATGCATTTTTGTTCACTTAAGTTTTTTGATTAATAATATTAGAAAGAGATGTGTGTGTTGGAAATGACAGTTTCTGAAGCTGTTGAATTGTGAAAGCATGTTCTTTGTAAAAATGTTTATAGAGTAAATATTTACAGTTTCAGAGGTTTAGAATTTGAGAAACATTGCAAGTAAGATTAGTTAAAAAGCCCCCCATAAACAAGCAAAACCCCCAAAGCAAGTCAACTCTATTTTAGTCTCCATTCTATATATTGCCATGCAGTCTGATGATTCAGGAAGTCATTATCACTATCTAAACCTTTGGTCAGAGAGTGCTAACTGGTGAACTGTAAAAAGTCTGTGAAGAGTACAGAGTCATAGAACATCTCAAGTTGGAAGGCACCCATAAGGATCGAGTCCAACTCTGCTACTCACAGGACTACCTAAAACTACACCATATGACTAAGGGTCATCCAGACGGTCCTTGATCTTTTTACAGGCTTGTGGTCATGACCATTTCTCTGGAGAGCCTGTTCAAGTGACTGACCACGCACTCACTGAAGAACCTTTTCCTAATGCCCAAGATGAACTTCTGATGCAGCTCCATAGCATTAACTGGTGTCCTATCCCTGGTCCCCAGAGGGGAGATCAGCACCTTGCCTTCCATTGCTCCCTTTGAGGAAGGTGCAGACTGCCATGAGGATGCCCCTTGGCTTTCTCCATGCTGAACAAACCAAGTGAGCTCAGGCACTTCTTGTAAACCTTACTCTTGAGGCCTTTTGTCATCTTGTTTGCCCTCTTCTGGACACACGCTAATAATTTGATGTCCTTATATTGCGGTGCTCCGTACTGCAAACGGTACTCAAGTTGGGTTGCACCAGTGTACCATAGTGATACTTGGATTTGTTCAAGTGGAGAACAGCTGTCTGCAGTTCAGCTAAAATGCAGATGGATTTTTTTTTTCTTAAGATTAAAAAAAAAGTTTTTGTGAATCTGATGATGGATCCAACTCCATCCAAGAGTAGGGTCTCAGTGCAGCAGGTTTGGCTGGAATTTGAAAAAAACCCAAAAACATCAGGACTTTAATGCTTGAACAGGTAAATGTTTATCCCCAGAACTTACTGATATAATGACTGTGTTTCTGTTACTGAGTTAGGAAAACGAGGACAAAAAGTGACTTGACTGTTTCTGACAAACTGACTGGAAGAATTTGGTAAAAATGTAATGTTACTTTTTTGAAGAAAACAGCGATCATTTAAATACTTCAAAAAGAATCTGCATTTTTCTATGTAAGCAAATAATTACACCTGCTTTTAAAAGATGCTGCTGCAGAAGAGCATCGGATGGGGTTCTGGAGAAGCATTGCAGTGGACTTGTATTATTTTTGTGCTTTTCCTCATACATTTGCTGTTTGCCATTATGGAGACGAAGTGCTAGGTTACATGGGCCTTTCCTCTGATCTCGTATGGTTGTCTGGGCTCTCCTAAAAAACCAACACTAATCCACATATTTACTACTATTAATATTTTTTTCCTGATTAAAAAAAAACAACCTCTTTTTTCCAAATCAAAGTTCTCAAAGTTGCCTTAGATTACTTACTTGACTTACCAATTTTAAATCAAACTAAACATTTACAAATTTTGAAGAAGAAAAGATAAATCCAAGGGAAAAGAAAGAGAACATATAAAGAATCAAAGCTTTTCTTGTAGTGGGGGTGGATTGCCTGAAAAGTAGAGATTAATTTCTTCCTTTCAACTTTAAATGCTGATATAAACAACAGGACATAAACCAGAAAAGTTCAGACAATAAAATGAAGTGATTCCAGAGAGAAAAATTAACTAAATAAGGAATATTGCTCTTGGGGATCATCAAAGCAAATGCTTCACCATGGGACCATAAAATTTAGAAGGCAGTGGCATCTTCCTAACATATACCAAGTGTTAAACCGAGCCTGCTCCTGTGTTAAAAGGATTCACACCCTTATTTGTAGGAATTTTTGATGATTGAAGTTTGTAAGAGCAGGATGTGACAGAGGCAGAGATACCTCATTTGGTTTTCTTTCTCTGTAGGGAAAACTACCTCCTGAAACATGTTTAACAAGGTGAGGTAAATTCATGGAACACCTTTTAAAGAAAGAGGGTAATATGATAGAAATAGCAGGAGTTACAAATTCAAGTCAGTGTGCTAGCATGTTATAAAAATAAATATATATGTGCACAGTTCTGGAATTTAATTGTATATACAAGCTCACTAAGTTTTCTTCTTTCATGAAGTTGAGGGTAAATATTTTGGTTTTCAGTTTAAAGAACAAAATTTCCTTAATTGAAGATGATGTTCTGTTACTTGCATTTATACTCAGAAAGTTCCTTCCCCTCCTTGAAAGGAGACAGAATTGAGCCCTTAAATACTAAGCACTTACTGAACATCTGCAGCATGGAATCTGAACAAATTCATACATTTTACCGAAACCTTTCCCAAAGGTCTGATTTCTGTAATATATCCAGCATGAGAGGTGCTTCATTCTACCTGAGATTTTGCAATACAGCTCTTTACATTGTGAGAGCAAGAAAACTTTGGTTTCTCCTTCATTAACTTTACAAATCTGTTTTTGTTCTTATTCATTGTTTGTACTTCAGGTTTTTTTCTTTGATATTTGAAGTGCTGGTTCAGTTTTTATAAAAGTAAAGTGGAAATGTGACCTGAACTTGAAAAAGGTTGAGGGTCAACTCTTAAACAAGTAAAGCATTAAGTAAATGTGTATTTAAAATGCCATGCAAATTCCAGATGTTTTCTCTTACTATTGTGAAGACTTTTTCCCTATGGGTAAATATTTATTTATATAACCCTAACTCAAGCCAATTAGAATACAGTGTGAGCGTTCTAATCAGACTTAAAGCAAGAATTTACATTTCCTTTTCAAACAAAAGGTTGAGGTCGTCCAGACACCCAGGATTTTTTTGTCTTTTCTTTTTTTCTCTCAAACTGCTGCTTTAGTTATTACATTTTGTAATAAAGCATGTGGTTTTTTCAAGGTTAATTTTTATTTTGCTGTCTCAGGACAAGCAGAACATTTTTTAAAAGCATTTGGTACAGCTCTTCAGACCCTTGCAACCCTGAAACACTGTCTTCAATTTATAAGAGATTCTGGAAATTATATTTGAGAGTTTTCCTTGTACTTAAAGAATACTGTCCTTGCATTCTTCTCCATTGTACGTGTGTCTCAGGTAAGCCACAGAGATCAGGGAGATCTATTTGGAGTGACATTGTAGTGCTGTTATGCATCTTTCTCATTTCTGTAGGGCTTAAAAATCAACTTTTGATGGAGCCTTAATGCAACAGATTGAGTGACTTTCAAATAGGTAGCTTATTTATGTTTGGGGGGAAAAAAAAAACATGTGGTAGAAGTTGCCCTGGACCCTTTCCTGATGAATCATTGTGACTTACTATTTTTAGTACCAGTTTCACAGGGTGTACTTGATTGACACATTGATATCAGGCCCTGCATAGTTTACGGCTACTGAGAAGGAGAAAAATGAGAAAACACTGAGACTGTGAGACCTCTCATGGTGACTGAAGACTAATTTTGCACTTCTAAATACTGGGAGGCAGATGCTAGGCCTGGATGAAAGACTGGTCTCTAAACACAGGCCTGCTCCAAGTGTGTACAGCAAATCTGAGCAAGAAACTTGGGTGCCCCCTTTCAAAAGGGGTGTGATACAGTGATACCATGTGCCAGAAACAGGAATGTCTGAATATTTGCACCCGTGTGTGTATAAGTGCAAGATGGGCTGTCCTTGAGCCCCACTTCATAGTCATATCATCCTTCATCTCTGTGCCAAACCAATGCTCTGTTGTTCGGGAATTGTTTCTGTTCTAGGTGAAATACCTATGTTCATAACCAGTATGGAGTAGATCTAAGACTTTGATGGATAAAACTTGATTCTGAATCTCATTTGCTTTGTATTACTCCTGCTAGAGCATTTCAGATAGTTTGGGCTGCTGTAGAAGTGATCTTTGGTGATCATTTCCCTCCTTATTCTAACTATTAGCTTAACACTTAAGCTCTTTCTTCTTTCCTCCCCACTGCACTTCTCATGCCTGTCACACTGTTGGTTATTACGTTAGTTACTCTGATTGCCACTGGTTATAATTTAGTGCAGGTAAATAAGTTACGGAATTTTTTTCTGAAGTATCTTTAAAAGTAATAAAACCTGTGATGAATCTAAACTCTAACACCTAGATTACTGTCAAGAGAAATTAATAAGCAGTAAGGCTTCTTTCCTCATTAATAAAACACCTTTCATTGCATGACAGTGAATCAACAGCCACACCTTGCAGAACACACCACATTGCATGAAGGTGACTGTTTGCTGTGATGGTCAGCAGTAAAAGGTACTTTTCTCTTGCTTTGGTTGGCCTCGCGGATTAACTTTCTAAGAATGAGCAGCGCTCGGATCATTTTGCAGCTGGGATTGTCTTCTCTGGGTGCATCTCTGTTAGCCTCCCAGTTCATGGCAGTACTGCTCTTCTACTGTAAAATTCTTGACTGTTGCACACCACTGACACTTGGTTCACATTGCAGCACAGCCCTAGAGCTGCAGCTGAAGACAGACTGAAAGTTGATTCTGTTACGTGAGTAACGTTAGTGAATGCTAGTGAAGTTAGCTATGAAATAAAAGGTTTCTTGGGGAGAGCCTGAACTGCTTACACGACAGACCCTTATCTTCTCATTATTTTAAATACCTTTTTAATTTTTTTTTAAAATGCATACGAGGACGTTAATAGGCCTCATACGAAGCATTCTACATGTAGCTATGTTACTTCATCTTCAGACTCCTCCATTTTGTGAATGGAATATACACACCACCTGAAATGGGAAATGATGGTAGCTAATGGGTTTTTTTATACAACCACAGAATAAATAGGAACATAAAACATCATAGTGGATACTGCTGCCTTTCAGCTGTACTGACTCACCAGGGTACGTTTTCTGAGAGAAATGTGGGGTCCAGAAGTAAGCACACAAAAGCTTTATATGTTTGTAGAATTACTGTGGTGGGGTTTTTAAAATGCTATTTCACTTGCTTCATTGTGAAAATTTCCTTTCTCCTCTCAAAGAAAAACTATTCTTAATTTGCAGCCTCTTATTTTCCACCTGATATCAAGGCCTTTGTTTTTCTATCCCCTTCTTTCTAAATCTTATGCTTGGCTGGTTACCATAGCTATACAGAAATAAACAATGTCTGATTCCAGTGGGAAGTGGAGAAGAGAAAAAGCTGAATTTTATTTATATTTTTTAATATTAAAACCTCAATACGTATATTACCTTGATTTGCAGAGAAAGAGATGTTGCTAAGCACATTTTCCTTGGATTCTAGTCCAAGATTGATAGAGAAGGGCAAGTTATTAGCAAGAAATATATTGTGCAATGGTTATAAATATTTGCTTATGAAATTCACTATCCCAAAATGTCATTCTTGTCTCTAAAAATGAGCATGACTCAGGCTGAAACCTGCCGCTGTGCACTGGTATCATGTCTTACATGCTGTGTCTACAGAACCACCTGAAGTCAATGAGAGAATGTATTGTGATAGAAAAATCACAAGTCACCATTGAAATTGCTCTGTGTGAAACTGTTACCTGTTTCTGGGTGTATGGTAAGAAAAGTGTTCTTCGGTGCCTTTAGTGCATGACAGCCAAGATGTCTCTTTAAGGGACTTCTCTGCTTTGTGGCCAGCATATAATCCAATTAAATATTTGTGCTGTCTCCTCTTATGTATTTATATTACTTATTTTCTGTTACCCTTTTTTTTTTTTTTTTCCCCTTTGCCATTTCCTTTCAGGGGAGTTCTCTGGTTGGTTATGTTATTGCTTCTAGAGCAAAATTTCCTGGCTTGTTTTCAGGAGATTTTGTTTCGCTAGAAACTGTTGAAAAGGTGCCAGATTGTGCTTAAATTCTGCTGTAGTTGTAAGCTCTGTTCAAACTAGGAATGGAGTACCACAGAAAAATAGTACATGGTGGCTTCATTTTCCAAAAACTGACACAACTTCAAGGCCACAAGAGATAAAGGTCCTTTTTCCACAGCTGTGACTTGCTTATTTCATGAAGAGATGGCCTGGGTTGGGTGAAGCTTGCAAGCTAAACACATGTTTCTGCTGGTTGTTTGACACAGGCAGTGCTTCATGGCTGAAAGTGTGCATAGGTGTGCACTTCTTGGTGGACATGACTCCCAGTAGTTTTTGTAGTCAGTTTTAGCATGAGTGATTGCTTTTTGTGGGAAACTGGAGTAGGGTTGGCTCAATGTGGGGTGTGTGGACAATGTCTGTACGTAAGAACATGTTATAGATAAAGCGTTGTGGCTGATGTTTACTCTTTGGGGTTCACTAGTACTGAAGGCACCACTGTGCACAACCAGACTTTCAGATATACTCATTCAGGTCCTGAACTGGGACTTGGTTTTAACTGTCTTTATTTTCCTGTTTGTTTGCATTGACATCTTCATGTCTAATTCCATCAATCACAGCTCTCATTGAAATAGTGGCTATTTTCTATGGTGCGTTTTAGAGCAACGCTCAAAAATATATTTTAAAAAAGAATAATTTGAAAGCAGCCTCAAAGCATGCATTCTATTAAATACCATTGATTGCACAAGAAGAAAGTTGCTCCAAAGAGTAATGTCAGGATTCTGAAGGATCTGGGTTCGTGCAAAATATTTTTGGGGACTTTCTTCTGTGGTCAGTTCATAGAAACATAAGTAGAAATAGTAGAGTGACTTTAGACCTAAAAGCTTGGAGTGACAGGAGGCATGCTGTTTACAACACGTTTCATTGTGTGTCTTGGATAAAAAGGGTACAGATAAAAAAAAAAACCTGTCTCCTTAGTACAAAAATAAAATACATTTGAGTTTTTCTCATAATAAAGACAGTCACTAGGTTTTTTTAGTTTATATATAAACTTGAATGAGTGGAGAAGTGCTATTATGTGCTTAAATTAATATAAAATTACCTGTGCTAACTTTCTTTAGGTGAAGTGTCTTCATCAAATCTAACTGCTAATAAGGAGCATTCCTGCTCCATTTTCAAGACTGTAGATGTTTTGAAACTTCCCCAGAGATAAAAAGCTAAAGGTAGCAGCTGAAATTAATTAAAAGAAAAATAATGGAAAAATTCAGAGGCTCTTGAGGTGCCTTCAACATTACAGCTGCATTGTAATGCAGTTGTTGTTATTAAAGGTGGTCTGTTTTTTGATGTGTGATATCTTTTGATACGGTATGAAGTTTCAGGCATCTGGAAACAGGTGAAAATCATGGTGATTTTTGTGACTGCTCGTCTTGTTTGTGTTTATGAACCCCTGCGATTACAATCAAAATGTGTTTAATAAACCATGGGTTTGTTAACAAAAGCACTTGAGGAAAAGTAGTGAAAGTTCTGTGAATGTACTGCAAATACTAAGTGTCAATATTTTTTCCTATCTACTTCTATAAATTCTATGTTTTAAGCTCCAAGGGAAGAAGGGCAGCAGAAGAGATGTGTTTAAGTTGTATGCTCTGTTACAACTGGTATTTTTTCAGGGGTGAAAAAAGACATAACTTAAAAAGGAATGACAGATTATTTAAAATAAAAAACATTACAAATTCAGTTTATATTTTTTAACATCATTCACTGCTTGTTATGTTTGCTTTTAAGGAATATATTGCTTGGATAATACTTGAATAATGCTATGTTGCTACAGGTAATTATTTGCAGTTCAACAGCATCACAACGCTTGATCTACACAGGCTGATTATGTGATTCTTGCTCTGAATCTAGTCATAAGTAAGGAGATATAGCTGCAAGCAGGTGTGGACATGATGATATAGCTAATTAAGGGGGAAAACAACCTTCTGGAATGGGGACATTTTAGGTGATCAGTGTGATGCAAAACGGAAACAAGTGCAAGGGGCCTGCGTGGTGGCGTTGATACAAGATTGTACATGGTTTCTTACTTTTGAGCAGCAATAATTATTTTGCTTAAGAACTTTCACTTTTTGATAAAGAATTTTAAAGTATTTAAAGATAAGAGATTAGTATTTATTATACTAAGAGATTAGTATTTATTATAAGAGATTAGTATTTATTAATGGTTTATGGTTTTTACGATAGGTATAGCTGGCTGTTTACTTAATAGGGGCCTTCCAATGTTGGCCTTTGGAATCGTATAATCTTAAATGATGTGGATTATAAAACTGTGTTCCTTGGTACCAGTGTGGCTTACAATGCCTCATCTCTAATTTGCTTAGTTTCTCAAGACTGATGTGAGATGCTGGAGTTTAATGTTGGCTATATAGGTTCCTTTAAAAAATGTTCAGCAGGGTTTAAAAAAATCCCAAACCCCGCAGCTATCCCTAACTCAGCAGTTTAATTTTAAGGACTGCTCTTGGTTTTTTTGGTCTATGTGCTTTCTCTTCTTGGAGTTGTTTCTTCTAATGAAGCGTTGTAGGTACTGTCGCATTAAGATGAACTGAGGGAAAGATTAGCTTCTGTTGGTGTTAAAAGGTCAACTTTGTAGAAGTTGTGAGTGCTTTTAAATTATGTTTTTTTAACTACTTGGATATCAGGAATTTTACTTAGGTGAGTTGCTGATAGGCAGTATAAAGTTTTAGATTCCTAGTTAAGTGCCAATAATAAACAACGTTGGACTTCTTAACAAAGACAATATTGAATTGTTTCAGATTTTCCATCTGTTTGATCATTATTTCTCAATATTGTTTTGAATTCAGACAAGCGTACTGTCAAGTATCAAGATTATTCATGTGAAAACCACAGTAAACACGTTATGGGACAAGCTGCTGCTGTTAGGATGGTTTTAATCCAGTTAGGATGAGTGTCCTGGTTTTGGCTGGGATAGAGTTAATTTCTTTCTATTAGTTGGTATGATGCTGTGTTTTGGATTTTGCATGAGAATAATGTTGATAACACCCTGGTGGTTTCAGTTGTTGCCAGGTAGTTGTATAGTGCCTACACAAGTCAAGGACTCCTCAGCTTCTCATTCTGCTCTGCTAAGAAGATGATGGGGGTGCCCAAGAAGCTGGGAGGGGACACAGCTTGGACAGCTGACCTCAACGGGCCAGATGGTTTGGATATTCCATACCATATGGCATCATGCTCAGTATAGAGTTGGTGGCTGCAAGGCAGCTTAGGAACTGTCTGAGCATCAGCTCTGGGTGGTGAGCAGTTGTGCTCTGCGTCACTTCTGCTGTATGTTATATTGTTGTGGTTATCTTTTCTGAAGTAAGCAAGAAGCCTGAGTTGGGGTGGATCCTCTCATTGCTAGCTGCTTTCTTGGGGCAGCTCTCAACTCGACACAGAGCATGTTCCCCTATAGAGCAGTTACATAACCCTCCTCACCTCCCATGCACATTTTGTTAGGTTGGTTGGGGCTTTGTGTGTGTATGTGTGTGCTTTTTGTTTTTGTTTTGTTTTTATAAGCTACCATTTGCACTCCTGGATAATTATAGGACCTGTGTAGCTACCACCAAAGGGTACAATTCAATTTAAAGAAAAAAATATGTTCAGGCTCCTACGTTGCAGATGGTCATGCTGGGCTGCTGAAGCTCTGTGGCATTACGTGGGCTATTCGAGTACGGAAGCCAAACATTGTTACTGATTTGAGACCTAAATGATTATTTAAATTTAGTCTGAAGAAGGGATTAATTTCTCTTTAAAGAATGCTGTCAGAATTAGTGCAGGTTCATTCTTTTCTCTCTGGTGTGCCTTCTTGTTGGAGAAGACCATCTGTTTGTCAAGGGAAGTAATAAAATAATATTCGATGTGAAATTTGCACTGAAATCCTGACATCTAGTAACTTCAGTTATGAAAACAATTATCTATAATGTGCCTAATTCATTTATATTTTAATTTCAATCTGTCACTGTCAGATAAAATAAGTTATTTTTCCTTCTGTTCCTGGGTGGCACCTATAATAGCTTAATGTTGTCTGGGTAGTGAAATGGTGAGTTTGGAAGCCCTGCTGCTAGCCAGGGGCCTTTTTGTTAACAGGAGCTGCCCAGATTAAAGCTGCTTTTAGAAATAATTGAACTTTGTATTTCTGTAGTTTATTATTATATTTTGTTTCTTTAAAACAATTTGCCTATCACAGTTGTTGGAAGCCATGTGTGAAGGGAATATGAATGAAGGCAGGTAAAAGATTCTGTTTGGATATGAGGACACAGAATTGAGAAGAAACAGATTCTTTTGGATAATCCAATTGAAACAGTTTCCTTCAAATGTTGCAAAATTGGTAAAATGATGGAAAATTAACAAAGCAATTGTGTGCCTGTTCCAGATCTAATTTGACTCATCCCATTAAATCAGTGGTTGCACTGTTCTTTCAAAAAGTCCATATTTGCCTCATTTCTTTAATTGCCAAGATTGCCTACCAACCTTTGAAAAGGTATGGCTCAGGTCCATAGCTCTATGACACCCCTAGATATTATATTAAGGACCTCTTAAGGAGTTTCTAGAAAGCAGGGTTTCTGTAACTTTCAGAAAAGATCGTTCTTTTTTTTTTTAGTGTCAGGGAGGTGCTTTTAGAAGTATCCAAATTGTTTCCTTTTAGCAAGTCAAACATCAGAAAGTAGTGTCCCTTGCATGATTTTAGGATGATGATCTAGGCCTAAACCATGATGTTATACTGCTTTCCACAGTGGTTTGCGCAATGATTCCTTTTATGTAGATTTCATTTAAGACTACTATTTTACTAACCTTGTGCTCTTATATTTTTAGCTCCTTTATTAGGAGCTGCATTGCTAAATCTGTTGTTCATCTGAGTCTGTTGGCCCTGACTAATGGCAAGAGACTCATGTACTCACGCACTTTTACCCGTAGGAAAACATCAGGATCCTAAGTCAGGCTTATAAGCAAAAGTCTACAGAGCTTGTCTACCTCTTAAATAGTATCTTCATATCTTGAAACTAATTTTGTCTTGAAGTACACCAATGAGTACACTGTGTGTTTCTTCATAGCCTCCCAACTAAGAAGTGATGAAAATACGTAAAGTTCACGGTCCATTACCTACATAAGTCCATCTTTTAGATGTTCTCTCATATAGCAAAGTAAATAATGATACTTTTATTGCCACACAAATGGCATCTACAATTAGCTGCTTCTGGAATATAACCCTGCTGAAAATTCCCTTTGAACTCGAATTATTTTTACAAATCAAGACTTCTCTCCTCAAAAGGACATACTTTCCGTTGATCTCATTATCAGCCTAAACACCTTTGAAGATGTGGACCCAAGTGTTTTTGTCATTTGCAGAACCGCTTGAGTGTATTTGAAACAATCTGTCCATTTCAGGAGAAGCTGGGTATGATTTAGGCCTTCAGTAGTTTGCAGGGAGTCATGAATAAAAAAGCGATAAACAGGGAAACAAAAGAATCCTGCTTTTTTTCATGTCTGTTTTTGATCTACTATGGGCAGAACAAAGGAATGTAATGTAACCATATCCTCTTTTATATAAAAATTGAAAATATGATAGCTATACCACACAGATTAATTCAAGAACTTTTAATCAGTGAAATATTTTTCTTTCTATTGCTTCCGATTCAGGTGTTTTCTTCATAATGTCAAAGGCTTTACATAATTTTATCTTTATAGAATATTCAATGACAAATCCTTTAGTCTAAAAGCTTGGCTTAGAGAGGACTGTTTATTCCATTTCGTTAATTTGCAGTATGCAAACCCAGAGGTTCTGACTTGGGTTTTGCAAGAGAAAAGTGAAGTGTATTTTATCTGTTGGTAAGCTAAGCTGCTTTTCTTCACTCGTCTCTTTACCTAAAGTAATGCAGCTATTCTTACTATAAAATACCCTTGTGCTACTCTGGAGCATGTGTGTGGCAAGGAGCTTTGTTCTGAGGTGCTGTAAATGTGATTGATTTTCAGTAAGTGGCTAATTTGCTTATGAGCATACTAAAACTCTTCATGCAGATAAAGTTAACCTAGAAAAAAGAATATGATGAATTCAAAGTTTTTGTAATTTTAACTTTCTGGCTTTCATGTGCATGAGGAACGACTGTTTTCTCCGCAGCTTGAAGATAAGCATAGCTGATAGCAAGACTTGACATATCTGTAGGTATTCATTCTGCTATGCCGTGGTCTGCTGCTCATCGTGGTCACTGCAGATGCTTCCTTTCCTTTCTCTGGAGAAGAGATCTGGTGCTTACTTGGGTGCCCTTCTGGGATGGTCTTGGGACTGTGTCTTGGAGCACACCTAGTGTGGATGTAGAAAAACTAAAAGTTGGCCTTGATTTTGATTTCTACTCCCCCAAGGAACAGTGAAGTTCATAGTTTCTTGAATATTCAGACAAGCACCTCTCATGTGCTTTTCTACACTGTTGTCTTCATGAATGAAAGGCACTTATTGTAAAAATATGCAAGACAACTGTTACTCTCCCTTAGTACTGCAAAGAAATTTTATAATGCTATCTTATTCTGAAAAAAAAATCAGCAGAAATAGAGCTTAATTTTTGAGAGCGATTCTGAATTGGGGGTGTGTGTGTCTGTTTCTCATTGTACTTGTCAGAATTTTATTCTCTTTCCCTCTTATGCTCCACAGACTAATACCTGTCTCACTACCTACATTCTTCTAGTATTCATTAACATATCCTTCTAGCGCTAGTGCAAAATGCCAAATTTTCAAGAATACTCCTCTAAAAAAGTGTCTTCAGTTCTATAATCAAGTTGGATGGCTACTGTGTAGTTGGATGCATAGGAATGACAGAAATAAAGATATTTTGGAAAATGGACACAGATTGACTGTCTGCTGTAAAGAAGAAGGGGTGTTAAATACATGTTTCATCAGTTATTTCCCTCCAAATTAAAAACCAAAAAACGAACACTAGACAACAGTGGGTTTTGATTCATTCAGCTGTCCATTTATGCTGGTCATCTTTGCAAGTGAAGAGCTCAGTTTCTTGGTTAGAAAACTGTTTGGTTTTATTCCTTCGGGTCAGAAAGAAAATAATCTCCTCCAGAAGGTGAACTAAGCACCCCATCAGTTTTGTAGTGTGTTGTTCATGTACTATTGACAAAACAAAAGCATGTGAAATAATTTCTTCTGCCAATCATCAAAATATCAGTCCTATCTATATTATGTATATTATGTATATTAATTTGATAGTATCTAATAAATCAGTCTGATCTTTGCATTCCCTGGAAAAAACCCACTAATTTCCATTCCATAACCTGCTGCTTTGTTTCTACAGTTTCAGGAGACAAACCTCAGAATCTGATGGTTTGATTTAATTAGACTTAGATTTGGGGCTGGGCTGTTTGGGGTTTTCCTGTTTACCCCATTTCAATGCATGTTTCTTCTATGTGTGCTCCGTATTATTAAACTGTGCTAAACAATCCAAACTGTAGTGAATGGTTCTATTTTAAAAAGACAATAACCTAGTGGTTTTATCTACACGCACTGTAAGCTTCTTTTCTCTGCCTGGTTTTGTGGGGAGAAATGCCTGCTTTGTCTCTAGAAAGGATTTTCTAATGCTGTGCTATTCACAAGATACTTAGGGACAGTACCTCTAGAACAGGAGTGGATAAAGTGTATGCTTCTGCTTTCTGTCTCCTTCTGGCACTGTCCATTCAGTCCATGGTCATGGCAGGGAATAGATTCAATAGTGAATTTAGGGGTCTGTAAAATACTTAGAGAAAGAAAGAAGACTTTCCCTTGCCATTTCATAATCAGTTTTGTGTTGTACATACAGCAAGGGAGTTTCTTAAACTGAGAAATGTTTTAATCTAAAAATGAGGTAGCATGAGACTCTGAAGTGGCAGAAGGTTTTTTTACTTTCAGCTTGTATTTTTTACTGATACCTGTTTATCTGAAAATTTATATTATTTAACTTTATTATTTTGTTATTTAAAAACTTATTTAAATATCTTGTCTATGTTTTTCACCAATGTTAAAAACTGGTTTAAGTTTAAAAGTCCCATAATGCTTTCCAAATATTTTTCTATAGGAATACATTTGAAATATGCTGTTGATGCTATTCCAGTCCTTTAATAGCTTCTCCAAATAAAAAGAAAGGAACTTCTAGTATTTTTACATACAGTAGTCAAGATCATATGGAAGGCTGATAAGGAGCCTTGGGGAACCGTCCTGCTTCTCTCAGGACTTACTGTGTAATTGTTTTGGTGGCGACCCTTCTCCTTTTTTCCTTCATTCAGTAGCATTGAGAAAGATCAACCACATGATGTAATTAAAAATTAGAAAAGGACTTGCTATTCCTGTTAGCTTTTTTTGAGACTTTCTTTTTTGCTACTTCTATTCCCATTTTGTCTCCCATGTTTGTGCCTTACAGTGCACTGGATTGTATAGCAAGGCTTCCAAATTGTGGGTGGCAAAATACTGGACTGCCCATTAAAAAATTCATAAATGCCTCGAAGGAAGGAGGTTCTCTCATGTGTGTGTCAACAGCTAAGTTACGCTTGTTTGGCTTTGCATCTAACTCTAACTTTCTGTAATTCTTTAACAGATATGTCCCTCTTCTGATCTTTACTGTTCTTCCAATATATAACTATTTTACTGTATCTCATCTCCAGAGAAGCCTAAACCTAAGTCTTCACACCAGCACGTGAGATTTAGGATACCATCTTTGCCACAGTATTGTGAGGGGTGCTGTTGTGGCTTACAGTGAACAGTGTAGGGAAAAAAAATCTGTGCAGAAGTGGCTATCACTTTCATAGACAAAAGGTAGGGGTAATGAATTGTTAAGTACTTTATTTCTTTGACATAAAATAAATCAGCCAAAGGTCTCATTGAAAAACCTGGGTAAAACTGGATGTGCAAAGCTTGACTAACACAAGCCAGTCTGTTGCTTGTACCACTAAGCCTATATATGTAATTGAAGGTCTGAATTCTGTATTTTCTGCCTCTGTCTCAAGTTTACTAGAGCATTCTGCAATAGGGTGTGAACTTTGTTATCCATAGGTGATAACAATGTTGACTCTTTCAGTTGTGCTGTGATATCTCACTCCCAGTCCATACCTAAACACCACCACTTGTTTTGTCCTCTGAGAGTGCCAGTATGTTGTTAAATGAAGTTTTCTGTAAAATGTGAGTTTTTCAAACTGTAGTCATGTCAGATTTTCTTCAGTACAAATCGGAGCTTAAACAGCATTCATCTCTTCTTCCAGTCTTGTTTCAGTATCCAGTGATAATAGATAATAACAGTAAAATCTTCTTACTAGTGACATTATGGGGTTGGGTTTTTTGTGTGTGTGTGTGTGTGAGTGTGTTGTTTTACTTTTTGTTTGCTTTTTTAACTTATAACTGAATTGGCCAAGAACTGTCAGGTACACAAGCAGAACCTGCTGCTAAGCAACAAAGCAGCAGTCTAGGGGGTTTCTGGCTTAATAACTTAAAGCCTGTGTCCTTTCAAAACACGTGTTTCAGTTGAAATCTGATGCATCATACCCTAGCAATTTTGAAGAATACAGGTACAATCTGTCAGGCTGTGAACAGTTAGTTTAGTTTTATAGTGTTAAGAAAATTCCTTAGAAAAGTTGAACTTGAAAATGTTGCAATTGCCTGAAAGCCTAATTTAAATTTTTTTTAGTTTAGTACCCAGTGATGTGTAGGTCAAAAATATAAAGACCATTTGCAATGACAAAATTATTGAGCCATGGATAGCTGGATATTATTCCACAGTAGATGGAATATCACTGAAGAGGAAAACTGAAAATGTATTTTTCTGAGACTTATTCCACAAGTTTAGATCTGGTAATAGGCCATTTTATGCATTTCAATATATACTACTTTGTAATGTGTCTTATGCATTTTGTTCTTTCTATATGAGATTTCTTTAGCTGTATGATGTAGGACTAGACAAATGTCAAATCCTTGTCTATGAATGCATGTCTGTTCTTAAGAACAAGTTAAATTGATGGAGATTCCGCTTCCCCTTTCTGCAGCCTGGTGTGTTGTGCTGGTTATTTGTCCATAATGCATCCCAAAATGCTGATAATAATCTCTGTTAAATGCTTTACTACAGTCTTATTCTGTTCCTTTTTGGCCTTTTCCCCAAGGACACAAGGAACCAAATATTTACTCCCTCCTGGCATCATTCTAACATGTTGCCTCCGTCATGATGTGAAAGAAGATACAGAAGGTGAAGTGGAATTAAACAGCAAAACACATCTGTGTTAAATGGTAAGTAATAAATACTTATAGTTACTTTCCTGTGCTGTTTCATGCACAGCCAATGCTCAGTGAGGGATGCCTCATTCCCATTTGGCATCGTGCTGTGTAAGACAGAGAAAACCAGTTCTAAGCCTACTTGAAAATATGAATTCTCTTTGTGTGTGTGTGTCTTTAAGCAGGGGTTTAGGTCTAACTCAGGTGTTTTCCTGTCATCTACTAAATAAGTCACCGTCAAAAACTCACTGCTACCACCTTCATCGTGCAAATACTCTCAAGATTTGGTTTTCAAACTTTATTGCATGCTTTTTGTGTAGAGCGCTAGGTGTTTGAGTTGATTTGTTTTCTTTGGGTGAGAAACTGGATCGTTTTTGATTGCCTTTGTACCATGACAGCCCCACAATCCCACAGAATGGGCTCTTAGGCAGGAGATGGGTGGACTGTGTGCACATAGGCTACATCTAAATGCTTATATCTGTTGGCATGTGTAGGTGGATCTCCCTTCACAAAACACTATCAGGTAGGAAGTCACCTTGAATTCTTGCCTACTGTACTTAGCTGACACTGATGTGGTATTTCACCTTTGTACAACTCATCACACAGTTTGGTTCAAAGGATCAGGTTTCCTGATTTCAGTGCAGGATTATTTTAAGATGTTTCTGCATGTGATAGTTGCTTTACAAAACTTGGTGCTTATCCTGCATAAGCAGAATGCACTGTGTTGTGAATTGAGGACAAACTAGAAGTTCTGTTTTTCCCTTTGCATTAGAGGCGTGTTGAAATATTTTAAAAGATTTCTTTGTCTTCTGCCCAGCAAGGATGTTTATATGGTTGTACGCTTCAAATTCTGGATTCTCAAAAAGTAAGCTTTCTCACCAAGTTATGTTTCCAAAGAAGAAATTTTCAGCTTCTTGTGTGTGATCTTTGGCTCGTATATCTTCCTTGTCCATTTGAGTAAACTTCAGTCTCTTATATTAAGCTGCTCTTAAACCTTGCTTCCAGTTCCTTTATTTTTAAAGAGTACCTACTGTGGAAAGCTGGTTGAAGAAGTTTTTTTACAGTACATGTCTGAGCACATAGCAGAAGATAGCATTTTCATTAGACACAAGTGCATGCAGTTTCAATATGGGGAGCTACTTACTACCTTGGTCAAACAGCAGAGTCAGTGGTAGGTGAGAGTGGGAACAAGACCTGAGTGATCCAGCTCCCTGTCCAGTTTTCACTTTCAAATATTTGCACCTTCAGGGTTCAAATAGACCAGGATGTATATGAAAATAGAAATGGAAAATCTGCAAGTGACTAGAGACAGCTGTCAAACCTTTGGTTGGTTTGCTAGCACCCTATCAACTTAGCAGAGCTTTGGGGAGACCTGCCCATAGTGATATTCCAGGCAAGAGAGAGAGAACGCGTACTGTTGCAAAGCTTTACTTCCAATCCTTGTATGCCATACTCAGTCTCTGAGTACATCACCTAGGCTGGAGAAGGCAGCAGTTTCAAGAATTTCAGATATATCTTTGGTAGGGGAAAGTGATATACCTTGCTGTGGCTGCACTAAGCAGATTTTACTTTTGTAAGATTGAGCTGCACTGATTGATAGCATAAAAATACTACTGTAAATCAGAATATTCCCAGCATTGATTGTTATCTATTGACTAGACCTATACCTGTTTGTTTTGTGTCATGTGCACTAGAAGCAATGACTTTTCTACATAAACTAAACATTGTTACTACCTTTTGCTCTAAATACACGTTCTAGTGTGTCTTTAGTGTAGCAGCATGGTAAACATGGGTGTCACTGGTTAAGATGTCTGGAAAGAGAGGAGGCTAAAACGTTTAAGCAGCATAAGTGGGCATAATTCTTTGAAATATATGGGAAAATGCAGGCTTTATACAAGCTCAGGTTCTGGCCTTTCAAACTTTATTCTTTAAAAACAGTAGAAAGTTTTCAAATAACTGTGGCTATGAAGTTTGTGATGCTGTTATTTAACTAAGTTCCCCCGTATTTAAATGGGCCATGAAAACAATAGTTGGCATTTCTCTGTCCCTATATTCAAGAGCTTCTATGCATATATGCAGGTCAAGGGTACGTAAGATACAGGGATTTCTGCTCTTTCTATTGCACTTGGTAAGGATTTTTTTTGCATTTCATTTTGATTTCTGACCTTTTTCAGAGACACTAGTGTATGTTGTGAATGTGATTCTGATAGATGATGACATTTTCCAAGTTTCTTAGTGGGGTCACTGAAGGGACACCTTCTTTAAGTAAACATTTATTTTTAGTGGTTTTTTTCCTGTTATTGGTTCTGCAGTATGCTCTTCAGGTGGGCATTATGGGGAGTGGTTTCCAAGAATGAAGCAACATCCCAAAGCTATCAAAATCATTCTCTTTTCAGATAGATTGATATCATAGCTTTCCAGTGTCAAGTTTCTGACAAGGTCACATGAACAGTGCTGCTTGAAGTAATACGTTCAGGACAGTGTCTGTTTACAATCTGAGGATGATATTTAATCAGACCCTCCATAATTTTTTAAATTTTTTTTTTAGAAATTTTTCAATGTGTGTGTTGTGGACAGGTCTATGCATTAGGCAATCATTATGTTAGTACCATTGTTCTGAATACTGCAAAATTGTCAGTGTTTTTAAATGAACACCAATCCTACTTCGGACTGCAGACCTCTGTAACCTTGGAAACTATGATATATGTTCATTTTAGAGACAATGAATTTGTTACAGCAGTGTCCAAATGTTTTACATGGAAAGCGAATTACACTTTTTAATTTTTTAAAATATATTTATATGACTCATCTGCTGTTGCTGTTATTACTCTTAAGCTATTATTAATAGTAGTAGCATATTTAATGAATACTTGCCTGTTTTGTAGCACCTGAGAAGTAAATTGTGAAATCTTGGAGTCTATTTAAAATGACAGCCTTGGCTTTGGAGACGACATACTTAAAGGCCTAATGGAGACAGGTAAAGTTGTTACTTGCTAAACAGATTTCAGAGGGCTTTATGGGATGGATCCCATTTATAGTCAGCTCATGGGAGGATTAAAAGAGTTTTGGGAAGGCCTCAACAAGTAAATAAATGTAAAGATAAATCGGGAATTTATTTTACATTTTTGTTTGAAATTACAAGTATTAATATTGCATAACATTGATTGCACTATTTGAGAGAGCACACAATCAACCACATTTAATTATTGACATTAAGTTTTAGCATTTATTTAAAATGGATACATGTGAAAAGTCACTAATCTTTTGGAGGAGTGCCCTCATCTTTCAGTGTTGCTGGTACTTATGTATATTCAGCAAGACATGATAATTCCGTGTGCAGACAAATAATGAGGATGATAAAATCAATTACTGCTCCTTCTGTTTTGAAAAAAGAATAAAACATATTTATAGTTTTCCTTAGTTGTAATAATGTGTGTATATCAGAGACAGAATGTCATCATCCTGCTCATTAGCACATGTGGAGTCACACTCTTCTAAAATCCCAACACTGGTTTGTCACTGTGCTTAACCTCTCTTTCGCAGCGACATATGGCTGCTGGCAAGAGGCTGAACTTTAGCAGGAACAGCAAAAGCAGCTATGTGGGAAGACTGGGGTCTTTTAAAATAATTTAAGAGTTAATTTATAGAGGTTTTGCAAGGCAAGTGTGAACTTGATAAATACAAGAATACAGTTGTCACTAGATGCACCTTTAATAGATGCGCTTTGCAGTTCACTCCCTCAGCGCCATGTTTTATAAATGGGTATGTTGCTGTTGTCTCCAGTGAAGGCAGAATTGGACAATAAGTATATATACAAATGCTTTTGACAAAAAAGAGTGTTTAATTCCTCTGCAGCTTTTATCAAAAAGTGTCCCTGACGCTATCAGCAAAGTTCTTTAAGCTTTTTGGGGTATGTCAGTTCATCCACACAACAGCTTTGAAATTTTTCACACTGGACTGAAAATAAAACATTTGAAATATTTTCTTGTGATAGAATTGTGTCAGAACAGATGCTCTCAATTCAGAAGCTCTGATTTGTCTTTCTTCAAAAGTTTCAAAAGATTTCTAAAACCTCCCTACTAAAAGACACTGTAGGAAAACAAACTGTTTCCTTTACAGGTTTGATTTCAGTGAAAGGCCATTGCAAAATTCATAGAAGGTGGTGCTAACATTTAAAAGCTTTGCCAGAAGCAAGAACTTGATTCTTGGAAAGCCTCAAATCACTGTGGCCCAAATAGAGCTCCCTCCAGTAACAGTAATGTCAAAATTCATATGGAAAAGTGGAAAAATAAATCACTATCTAAACAAATAATACTAAAATACAAATTAGTTACACAAAGTAAGAAGGTAAGGCTTACTAGTGTGATATTTTTAGTTCAGTGTTATTCAAATTATTCATTAAATTCACAGCAAAGATAGTTATTATCAATAGAAAAAAATGGCCAGCCCCTTTTCAGTAGTCTGTGGGGACAGGACAAGGGGCAATAGCTGCAAATTGGAGCACAGGAAGTTCCGCACCATCATGCAGAGGAACTTTTACACAGTGAGGTTGAGGGAGCCCTGGGACAGGCTGCCCAGGGGGGTGGTGGAGTCTCCTTCTCTGGAGATATTCAAGACTCGTCTGGACGCCTATCTGTGCAATATGTGCTGGGGAGCTGCTTTGGCAGGGGGGTTTGAACTGATGATCTCTCGAGGTCCCTTTCGACCCCTATGATTCTATGAATATCTACCAGAGCATCTTGTTCCTCTAATTATCTGGATATTGAAACAGTTTTTAGCACTGGCAGTAATGTGTGACTCAGCATACGATCAGGAAGGCTGCCTGTGCTGTCAAATGCACCCATTCTTTTTGGATTCACATGTTTAAATATTTGTACCATGCATTCCTACTTCATGCTGTTGGAAACGGATGTATGAAAGTCCATGTGCCATGCAGAAAAGACATAGTTGAAAACCTCCCTTCCTATTCTAATGTCTTGTAGAGTCAGAAAAAGGCAACACAAAACTTAAGTACGTAATGGTTTCCCCTTAAAATTGCAGCTTGATGTGAATATGTTTTGAAATAGGTTTTAATTCTTCATTATACTTGTACTTATGCAATTTTTTAGAATGCTATAGTTATGTATAAATATTCATTTCCTTATATAAAGTTATTAAGGTACATAGAAGTCAGATCAGCATACTGCAATGAATCGCAGATGAGAAAAACAACAGCATAGCTCAATGTGTTTTTAACTGGAAATGGGCAGTGAGAGCCACTGTGGACTGAAAGGGCAGCTGGCATGACAGCATTTGACATCCTGTGTGTAATTGCTTTTGAATGCTTGACAGATTTTTATAATGGTAAAGAGGCACTTAGACCAGCAGGTAACTGCTGGGAATAGATTGAGTGGTGGTGAGCCCATTTTCATATTACTCTTCCTTGAGAATCCTGTAGACACTCTTGACATCAAAGCTATGTTCTCTTTTAAGTTCAAGTGCTTGTCAACTGTTATACCAATTTTCATCAAATTTAAGAAAAGCAGACCAGCTTAAAACACCTGCATGTAATTAATTAAGTGAACATTGTTAAGGATGAAATTTGAAGTGCAGTTTGTATGTAGTAGGGGTGGGAAATAGAGTAATAGCTGGGCAACCAGCCTTTAGATTTTGTTTGAATTATTTTTGTTGGCAAACCCTGAGCAGAGGATCAATCGTGAAACTGATGTCAGATTAACCAGCCCAACAACTACAGAGACAAGACAAGCTGTTTCTGTCTGTTGGAAGTGATGGCATTTCTATTTTTTAATATGTGCTGAGCTGATCAAAATAATGTAACAATTTCTAGCTACTGGTTTTGTTTTCTTTCACCTTGGGTCACTGCAAAGTGTAAAATAGTCACATCTCTAGGTTTGATTTTTGCATTTGTTCCTCCTATTTGGTTTTTTTCACTTGTGTTGCTGATAGAATGAAAGGGTTCGCCACCAGGATTTTATAAAAGGATTGGTGGAAACTGATACCTTCATTTCGGGGTACTAAATTTACAACATTGTACAGGAGATTGCATTGCAGATAGTTAAACATACTCTAGGTTCTGAAAATCAGGCTACATGGAATGGAGCACACAGATATTCAAGATTAAAAAATGACCAGTTGCTGCAAAAATCCAGGTCATGCATTTCTTGACTTTAAACTGGTGAAAAGGTGTTTTGTTCTTCAGGAATATTTTCTTAACTCTGCTATCTTATGCACCTAAAAGTTTAGTGTTTCACATGACGTACATTACCATTTGAAACTAGGTGGCTACTTGAAGTTGTGACAATAAAATATCTCTCATAATACACTCTAAATATCCAAAGCAACTGCTATGCTAAATTTAATAGACTGTGCCAAGCAGTGTTCGTAATATTTTATTAATGGCTGTGAATCGGATCTAGAAATCTTTACAGTGGTTGGACTGACCATTCATCCAAAAGATATAAGCACTTAATTGTGTCTAAGCAGCTGTCAATTTTGTATGCCCTTAAGATGTCCCTTTCTCACTTGGCTGATCACATCATGTTTGGAGTCTCTGAAATGTTCAGACTTGAACCTGAAGGGAAAATTTTGCTTGTGACAGAACTGCAATGGCTTAACCGTTATGGTGTCCACATCTTTATATTTTTTCTGAAAAAATACTCAGAGTTACAGGAAAAGACAGTGGAATCAAACTATTGCAAAAATCTAAATACATATTTTGCAGTGTTTTGTGTACTTGCAAAGTAGTTTGTTCAATAATGAGATGAGCCGTTCTGATAGCAGAAGAAAAGTCCTTCCAAAGTGAAAGAACCAGCGTTATTGTGCTCCATAAAACTCTTAGTTTCACCCGACGTTATATTTTTGAGCAAAGCACAAAAGGGTGGTGCACTGGTGACCACCCTTTTCACCAGTGGTTAATAGCTACTTTACTTGTAATTTATAAAGTGGATTGGATATTTTCAAGTCTGACTACCCAGATCTCTTCAGTTCTGCAAACAGTTCTTCATTTTCTGTTGTAAAAATCTGTGTGGTGCCTGATGTCAGACTAACAGATAGATGAAGTGCATTCTGTCTTGGTGCCATTTGGGGTAGAGGAGGTAAAAAAAAAAATAATTAAATGTCTTCTTTAGCACTGAAGTTTGTAATGAAAAACAAATTGTTTTGCAGATAGTAGAATTTAATTTCATAGTAATTTAGGCTCCCTAAAAAAGACCTGGAAATCTCAACTAAAATATTGCTCTAAAATCCAAAAGTCTGCATGGTTTGAAGAATGTTTATGTTTAAAAGTCACATTTGAGACACCCACTAGTCTCCTCTTTGGTTTAATACTTCTGTTGTGCACACACAGGAAAGTACCTGTAGAGAGTCCTATGACTGTATAAGAGAAAGATATTGCTCTGGTTAGGTTTAGGAGAAAGTCCAAAGAAAATCATCCTAGAATAGCCTAAAATAGCATAAGTTAGTATTTGCCACCAAAAGAGTCACTGGTAAGACTAAAGAATGTGTTCCCAAAAGAGATGTTAAAGTAAATGTGCATAAAATGCAAAATGCGTAGGCTGATGTACTCTAAACTATGTAAACATAGTTGTATTTCATCCCTCTTGCATATTTTAATACAGCATATTTTCTTTTTAAAGCATAAATATTTTCTTCTGTGTTTCTTTACTCCTTCCCTCCCAAAAAAAAAAAAATTCAGAGAAATCTTACTGTTCCTCATAAGAACAAAAACCTAGGGCCTGCTTGTCCTCTACAGTTAATACCTGGGAAAAACCTGGGAGCGAGGTAGTGTCTTTTGCATTAAAATGTGACAGAAAGGTAATTTAAATTATGAAGGAGGGCCAGTTCCCACTGAAGCCTATCTAAGCAGAATTTAGCATACCTGTCATAGTCCATTTCATTTTCAGGAGTATTATACATCTGCTGCCTCCCAGAAGATAATCTTGGAAAACCAATTTGTATCAATATTTGACTTACATATCTGAAACTTCTATCCTGTCCTAACCACTGCACAGCCTGATTGAAATATACTGGATTCTATCAATATTGCAGCTGTGCATTTTGGATGATATAAGTAAATTTCGTCTAAATATATGGCTCCAAAATTTCTCAGAAGCAACAAGTAATGTCCTAGATATTCCCTGAGGGGTTCATCTTTGCTATCACAAATCTATGATAAATATTATTTAGATCTTATTTACATACTAAGCTAGGTATAATTTTAAAAGATGTGACTATCCAGATATTGATGGGAAGTTCTTACAAATAGTTGCCTTTATATAACTATATAGGATTGTATTTTTCGCAGTTATCAAAAATACTCTTGCTCTTTATGGAAAAATTTTGAGAGCTGGCTCATAAGAAGCACTTTGGACCCAAGATAACTTTTTCTCTGCGTGATGTTATGACTGATTTATACTTTTGCACTTCTGGACATTTTCGGTTTTCCCCAAATTATTTACAGCTATCATATATGGCCAAAAGTAAGAACAGAATCCACTTGCAGCAGTTGAGAATATGCCAGAGAAATATTTATTTACATCCTTTTTAGAAGGTACAACCAAGATAGTTTCTCCCATGCATTTGTAGGTCCTGCAGCCATAATACTGGTGAAAGGGATTTCTTAGGATTTAAGATGATTCTGGTGAAAAGGGGTAGCTTCTCTCCAAGGAAACACATTTTCTATGTGCAAGACCATGTGCATGCTCCTTAGTGCTTTTGCTCTTGATGAACAGAAGGTGGAAACCATAGGGATAGAGTCTCTTCCATCCCTTTCCCAGAATTTTTCCAGTAATTAAAAACTAGTCATTGTCATCTTTGACCTTTGTTTAAAGAAATAGTAAAGCTGATGTTAAGCTTCCTACCCCAGATTTTCTCCTGTTGCTTGTGTCAAGCTAAACAGATGTGTAAACTGCAGACCAGCAGTATCAGTTGATTGTGCTCTTTCCTACCTTCTGCATATTACTTAACTTTTATATATATATATATGACAGGCAGCTCAGCACTACACAGGCTTTAATATTTATGTAGCTTGTATGTAAATAACATGGTAGGTATATCCATTAATATCGTTATCTTTAATTAATGTAAATGCTCTGCTGATGAATCCTTTTCTTAGATGGAAACTTTTTGTAGTTGTTAAATAGAATTTATTGCAGTTGTGTCAGTTGTTATATCAAGGCAATAGTTGCCTTGCCTATCAGAATGTTCCCTATGAGAATAGCTTTACACCACTCAGGTTTCAGAATGATTTACTTCACATGATTACAGCACACTCATTACAGTTTGAGGAAATATGAATTTCTGCCACGCCAGATGGTGATGGGCATTGACGGCTCTTTCAGTGAAAAAGATAGGAAGCTTCTAAATTCCTTTGCTTCCAAAAGTCGTGCCTTCCCACTCAACTTTATTTCCACCTGCCAGTAAAACAGATTTTTCAGAAGTTCCTCCCCATCTTGTGCCAAAAGAAGTGGCCATATTTTAGCAAAAGCTTAGTGTAATGGAAAGTTAACCTTCGGGGTTTTTTTTCTGAGGATTTAAAAGTGTCTCTGAATGTTTTTGGGCAAAAGCTGTTGCCTGGGACTTTTATTGTTTTTATCCTGACCCAAGCTGTTGGCACCCAGCTGGTTTGGGATTTCAGCTGTCTGGGCAGCCAGCAGGAGCGATTGTATCAGCGCGGCTGAGGGCAGCAAGACGAAGCTCCTGCAGGCTGTGGCTTGGGTAGTTCTGCCGGCAGTGGGGGAACTCACTGGCTGTATAAGCTCAGCCAATCTGCAGTAAGGTTTTACGTTTTGCAGTAGTGCTTGCTCCTCGGTGGAGAGCATGCCCTGGCTTTGTATGTACTGAGGAGACCCGAGATGCTCTACATTGAATGTAGTGTATCTTTTTCCTACTCAGTCTTTAAGCTGCAGTTTCAATAGTGAAATCTTATACTTGCCCCAAGTGAAGCAGATGGTAAGCCTTGTTCTCAGGATAGAGATGCTGTTGGTGCTGATTGTTAGACAAGAGGAAATGTGACAATCTTTGGTATATAGATCATTAATGTAATTTACTGCTACAAATATGTTTTACCTTGAACATTTGAATTACTGGCTTAGGTAGCTGTTTAATATCAACAGCTGTAGGGGCTAACTTGTTTTTAAAAAAGCTGAGTTGTAGTATTGTTGTATGAAAAACTTCAAGCGTAAAGCAGCAGTAAAGGAGTTTCTACAAATGTGGTTTTCATTCAGAGAGAACAAATAGATTTGTGTCTGTTCCTAGGATATACTGGATAGGAAAATGCTGCTTATTCAGGTGATAAATGAAGGTGCTGTATACTATAACAAGTGCTCAAAAATCCAGATGTATCTGGAAAACCAACTGTAATGACAAAATGGGACTTCTAGGGGCAGACTGGAGTCTTGGTGCAATGCAGGAGTTCAGTGATGTGCATTGCCTACCTGATTTGAGCACAAATGTAGTCATACTTCAGATCTTCCAGAATGTGCCAAGGTCTCTTTGTTAAAGGAATCTGTGTAGTGGGCAGCAGAAAAGAAGAAACATACCGGGTTTTACTTGAATAGCCTGATGCATAAGGTAGAAAAGGAGATTTTCTTAGTTTAAAATGTGATCTGAAAAAGAGTCACACAATACAGTTATTGATCACATCTTAAATATATGTTCAAACTTGTTTCATTATGTGAAGTAATTTTAAAGAATAGTCATATGGTAAGAAGCAGTCTTGAGTTAATGGAAGACAAAAACTTTTCTACCAGCCTAGGATCACCATCAGAAAACAAAATAATGATTAGAAATGATATTTAACTCACAAAAAGAGTGGTTTTCCAAAATATTCTTCCTTATCACCCTCTTTGCTTTTGCAAGTATTCCTAGAAACAGAATCCTTATTCTATTCGTTATGACATTTTTGTAATAATATAACTCACCTGATTGGCAAGGCTTGTGGTAGGATTTTCCTTGTTTTTGAGTTGTGGTAAAGCCAGTGAGAGCAAATTATTTCATTTAGATGTGTAGTGCTGCTAAGTTCTATGGAGAAACATTGATGCAAGATTTCTCTAGGAATACATTACAGGGTTTAAAGTATATACTGTGCCCTGTAAGAACGATTGTGCAAGCAGTGCTTTAGATAAAGTAACCTTAGTAACCAGTGTAGATCAGTGATCAATAATACCTGCTTTTTTTAATGATATGGGTATTCCATTTATTTTAATCTATTAATTGTTCACAAATATGTTATTTAAATAAAGTTATTAGTGAAAGAAAGTAAAAATCTTAATATGAATTCTCTTATTCTATGCACTGCCTGAGTTATTACTGTTATGTGGGACAACTGTATTGTTAAGAACAATACTTCTGTACGAGGGTATCATTACCTCAGTAATGACCAGTTCTAATATAGAAAACAGGTATTCTGCTTGGCATAATCCATTTATTGCCTACTCTAGGGGTTATGTGATATTGCTAATGAGATTTATCAGGTATTGTTTGTCTTAGAAAGCAGAGTGTGATCCCTGTGTGGAGTGATGCTGTCAAGGTAAATTCCTATTCAGTGTACAAGTTTGACCTAGCAAGAAGCCCCAAGCTGAGTTAAAATTTTGGGTTTACTTGCAGTTCTTCTCCAGAAGCCTGTGCTTGGCAAATCCTGTTTTGGCAAAAATGGTGATGGTGTTGGTGGGATAATCGTGCTACCTTTGTACACCATAACCATGTGCTGATCTTCCAAGAGTCAAGTTGATTACAAGACCTGATCATGAGCACACAGGTCATGCAACCCACTCAGTTCTAAGTTGCAAATAATTAATTGGCATGGTCCACCATTGGGATGAGGGATTCAGCCTCTGGATGTATGGGAGGCTGAGTAGATCGTCAGGGGTGAGCCAGTGCAGCTACCACCTGAGCAATGTAAGTGCTTGGAAATTTGTTGGTGGAGCAGTTGTCTCCACAGTGACCAACTGTACAGACTTTTAGTAATCAGTCATGTGTGGCAAGGCTTCAGTTAGAAAAAGCAGTGACAGTATGATCTTACCATGGTTAAGACATGACTTTGGATTTTGAAGCAGTTTTGTTGAAGTCCAACTTATGGATTTATGCTGAGCATGGTCAATTTTTTCTGAGAGTGCTGAATGGAAAGAGAGTTGCAGGTGGATTTTCAGAATACTCCCTGGTTTGTGTGGTGTTCTAATCAGCTGTGAAGATTCTACACAAACTTTATAGAACAGTCAGCAAAGGTAGTTGTCTTAAAATCCATATGGAGCTTAGCTGAATAAATATCAGCACTAGAAGTTTCATTTGTGTGTTGCAAATTTTAAGGGCTGTGTGGACCTGAATGGAAGAGTCTGGCTCAGCTATTACCTGCAAGAATCATGGCAGACTTTTTCATGCCAACTCACTGCAGTGATCAATCCTCCTATAGGAAATAGGAAAAACTGTGTTGTCACAGGTTTGTAGGTTCCTGCCCCGCAACATTCTCATGGTGAGGAAATGATGGCTGAAGAGTTCCTGAAAAGAAGAAAGGAAGCTACTAGAACTGGTGTTTTCAGTTTTCTATTTGTGAGGGGGGTTTTGTTTTCTTTTTGTATACTCTGTTAACATAAAATTTTATTTCTCATAGGAACTGAATTTTAATCAGGAAAGAAAATAATGCATTAGGGAATAAAACCTGCCAACATTCCTTAGTCCTTGAATTAGGAAATTACATAAATCAGCAGTCTTATAACTGAATGGCTGTATGGCAGCGTGGATGGATCTCAGAACTTACAAAGGAGCATCACTGCAGCCAGGTATATGATCAGAACTACTTTATGAATGCAATCATTGCCACTCTGAAAGGCAACCTCTTAAAATTGTGTAGGATTTCCTTCCCACAGACTTCAAGTGGTATTTAAGAAATAAAAAATTCTTTCTTGTTTAAAAAAAAGAAATAAGGAATCAAAATAGTTGGAATTCTTGATGTCTAAAGAGGTTTAAGTCAAATTATATGGTATAGTTATTAATTATATAATAGACCCATCAGAAACTGCTTCTGTATATGTTCCTTACTTATTGCTAACAGATGGCCAGCAATTTTGAATTTTCTTTTAATGAATCCTTATCCAGATCACCCATACCGATGAATTTCCAATCAAGAATAGTGCCTACTATGTTTGAGTGTTATCTGAGGACGCCGAACTTTTCTCTATTTCTGACCCTAGAACCTGAGTTAAGTGATGCATTGAATTCTGCCAGCTGCTAGCCAGCCTTCTTTGAAGCTAAATGCCATGAACTAATTTTTCTCTTAATTGTTGAAATTTGAGAGACCACAAATCTCTTAACTGAACATGACTCCTAGTGGCCAGTATTTTAAACAGTAACCAGCGTGAATGCCAGCTCTGTTTCTTTTTCTGTCATAAGGAACCAGCATTGCTGAAGTTGGCACGATGACAGAGCATCCGCAAAACTGATTCTTCAGGAACATTTACAGCTTAAACATATATAATTAAATTCTTCAGTCTCCTAAAAGAAAGTCCCTAATTAATTCATTGCCATCTATGTGGGTGGACCTTGCAATGCAGTCTCTTGAGAACTGCATCCTATACATGGTTTAATAAGTCTTCAAGTCACTTGCAGAAGTGAAAGAGATGCTTGACCCCCTTTTAAACTGGATGGAAGATCTCCGTTATTCATGTGTTGGTTCTGTGCTGTAATGACTGTGTTTGGAATAAGAGACTTGGCATGTTTGAATTTGAAAATTTTCCCTCCCCGTGTTAGGAAGAGGTGCTTGTGAGATATGAACAAGGAACTTTCCAACCATATCTCTGCCTTCACTTTATTCTTTGACTGTAGAAAGGTAATTTTGCTTCCACTGCTATTTTGACCAGGTTCTTCTCTGCTTGTCTGTAAATTCATGACATGCTGCACTGTGTTGTGTCTCTTCCTCATTTTCTCTTGTTCTGCTTCTGTAATCCCTTTAGCTTTAATTTCCCTCTACTTCTGGCAAATCTAATCTAGCTAAGTACTTGTTTTATTTTCATATTATTTTTCTCCCTGATACCTAGACAACTTAAAGCATTTCAGCGTGTTTACAGAAAGATATGTTTCATCTGACCTAAGCTTCTCCCTGTTGCTCCTATTTTTCTAACTTGTATAGTTTCCATTCTGGTAGAAAAGGTAAATTAAAAAAATAATCAGTTTAGTGTTGAAAATTAAGATCTCTTTGATCATGATGGTAGCTTTCAGGGTCTGCCCAGTTGTTTCTGTAATTGTGAATCCTGAGGCTGTGGCCAGAGGTGATGGTCTGTTCATAAAGAACTCTTAAGGTACTTTGCTGTAGATAAATCAGGTCTTTTCTCACAAAAAACTTCATAGCTGCATTAATTCTTGGAATAACCTTCCATTTCTGTATATCAGTTTCTCTTCCATCTTACTTCAAGTCTAGTAACATTAATTTCTTCGACTGTCATCCTTTCTTGGCTGTTAAAACAATCAAGTTCTCTGCTTTATTGAGTCAGTGATCAAATCAGTGATGTCATGCCATAAATGAAAGAAGTTTCTTTGCTTTAGGACCTGATACCTGTAACAGTGAAGGCTGTCATAGGATTCCAGCATTTGGTAGAGTTTTATGTTTCTAATATCTAAGCTTCTGGTGGAGCTTTAAGCTTTCTCAGTACTTGATGACCCTCAGACAACTTGGGAACTTTGAAGACTCCCAGTGCTAAGAGCTAGCATCCACTTGGTAAGCTGTATTAATCTCTGCTGATAGAAAAAATGAGTTAAATCTTTTACAGTTCAAAGGGAAATTGAGAACAACAGAGCATGTTTGTTTTGGAGTTTTTAAAGAAATTACTTTGTTTTCTCTTTCAACATATACTACAAATAGGATAGTGTTGAGTGAAATCTTCATATTTTCACAACATTTTTCTCATGTCTAGATTATGGTATTATTTCATGAGAAATGATTATAAGCCTTCAAAATTAATATCCTATTCAGGCATTGAAGGCAAATTAAATGCAAATGAAACTCCTCAAATGAACGCATAATACTTACTGCAGTGAGGTTTCAAAACACATTTGCGATGCTGAGTAGAAAAAAATCAAACTTACATTGAATGTGCAGCACAAATGCAAATGTCATCAGCCATTTCTTTGTATGCTTTTCTGGTTTGTGTTCTTTGTTTTGCAAATATGGTAATTGTAATGCAATTGTATTAAAATTGGAAGAAGTCATCAGAATTCACCCAGCAAGCATCCTCTCTTCCAAGGTTATTTGGCTAAAAAGTATAAAATGGGTTTAGAATTTTTAGTCACTGGTTTTATAGCTTACTGTGTTACATTTGTATGTTCTTCTTACAGCATGAATGGCAATGGAAATATTGACGCATTAGTAGGAAACTTGAAAAAAAATGTCTGGGTTAATATGTAATTATTTTTTTTAAGCAGCAGGCTGCCTGATGACATCTTTCTGGCAAGGCACCTGTTCTAGTGCATATACTGAGGCCTTTACTTGTAACTTTGAATGGTGTACATGTGTTCAGGGGTTTATTTTTTTCATTTTAATTCTCCAGGGTTACCATAAAATGCCACTTTCTCCATACAAGTCCAGTAGTACAAAAAGGATTACCTTTCATGACTCCATGCACTTTACACTCCCATTTATCCATATCCAGTGGCAGCCTGACTATGCTGGGAAGAGTTCTCTCCTGTTTGCTGCACCACTGCTGACTGCAGTGCTCTGTGATGCAAGCTCAGGGAGCTGACAGATCTTTCTCCGATACACTGCTCAGTCTGCTCCACAAGCAAGCACACGTTTCGGGTTTTTTGACCAAGGGAAGGTGTATCACAGAATCACAGAATCACAGAATTATCAAGGTTGGAAAAGACCTGGAAGATCATCCAGTCCAACCATTCACCTATTACTACTAGCTCCCACTAAACCATATCCCTCAATACAACATCCAGTCTTTCCTTGAACACCCCCAGGGTTGGTGACTCCACCACCTCCCTGGGCAGTGCATTCCAGTGCCTGACTACCCTTTCTGAGAAGTAGTGCTTCCTAATGTCGAGCCTGAATCTCCCCTGGCGCAGCTTGCTACCATTCCCTCTAGTTCTGTCACTGCCTACACGGGAGAAGAGGCCGACCCCCAGCTCACTACAACCTCCCTTCAGGAAGTTATAGAGAGCTATAAGGTCTCCCCTAAGCCTCCTCTTCTCCAGGCTGAACAATCCCAGCTTCCTCAGACGCTCCTCTGCTCCTGGCATGATGACTGCTGATGGGGCTCACCTGTCCCATAGGGGTAAGCGAATCCTTGCCCAGGAGATGGCAGGGCTCATTGAGCGTGCTTTAAACTAGTTAGGAAGGGGGGAGGGGATATTATGATGGCTCTTGGGGTTAGGCATGGGCTTTGGGAGACACAACGTGAGTTGGCGGTGGAAGAAGGTAAATGCCAGCAGCACAGTGACGGACTTGGGGATGTTGTTCCGTGTGATAGTGGGGAAAATTCTGGGGATTGCCCTGAGGACTCCTCAGTGGAGCCACTATTGCCCATCCCCTGTCGGAAATCTCGCTGTGATCTGCTGAGGATACCTGCACCTGCTGCCCCACTAAAATGCCTTTATACAAATGCACATTACATGGGAAACAAGCAGGAAGAATTAGAGATCTTTGTGCGGTCGCAGGGCCACGATCTCATTGCGATCACAGAGACGTGGTGGGACAGCCTGGATGACTGGCACGCTGTCATGGATGGCTATGTGCTTTTCAGGAAGGACAGGCTAGGGAGGCGAGGTGGAGGAGTTGCTCTATGTTAGAGAGCAGCTTGAATGTATTGAGCTCCACCTGGGGAAAGATGACCCATCAGTCGAGTGCTTGTGGGTAAGAATCAAGAGTCACGCTAGTATGAGTGACACTGTTGTGGGTGTGTGCTATAGGCCCCCTGATCAAGAGAAGCGGGCTGATAGTGCTTTCTATGAGCAGCTAGAAGTAGCCTCGAGATCCCAGGCCCTGGTCCTTATGGGGGACTTCAACTACCCAGATATTTGCTGGGCAAGCAATACGGCCAGTCGTATGCAGTCCAGACAATTTCTGCAGTATGTTGAGGACAATTTCCTGCTACAGATGGTGCAGGAACCTACAAGGGGAGGGCAGGTGCTGGACCTTGTTCTTACTAACAAGGACAGGCTCATCAGGGAGGTGAAGGTCGGGGGCAGCTTAGGACAAAGCGACCACGAAATGATCCAGTTCAAGATCCTGAGTGGAAGAAGCAAGCCAAAAAGCAGGAGAGCTACCCTGAATTTTGGAAGAGCTAACTTTGATCTCTTCCGCAACCTTTTAGGAGCTATCCCGTGGGCTACACTGTTAGAAGGCAAGGGAGCCTGTGAGAACTGGCTAGCATTTAAACAGCACTTCTTCCAAGCACAGGATAGGTGCATCCCTTTGAGTAAGAAATCGGGAAAGAGAGGCAGAAGGCCTGTGTGGATGACCAGGGAGCTAATGTGTAAACTCAAAGGGAAGCAGAGGGTTTATGAACTATGGAAACTGGGTCTGTGCACCTGGGAGGATTATAGGGATGTTGTCAGGGCCTGTAGGGACGCGACTAGGAAGGCTAAAGCCCGCTTGGAGTTGAAACTGGCAAGGGATATAAAGGATAATAAAAAGAGTTTTTTCAGATACGTGAATAGTAAGAGGATGATCAGGGGTAATGTAGGTCCCTTGATGAATGAGGCGGGTGTCCTGTTATCGGGTGATGATGAGAAGGGGGAAATACTGAATGCCTTCTTTGCCTCAGTCTTCACTCCAAAGGCCCCTCGGGACCCGCAGATCCTGGATGAAAGTAGGAGTGTTTGGGGAATGAAGAGCTTCCCTCTAGTTGAGGTAGTGGTGGTCCAGGAGCGGCTCAAAGGGATTAATGCACACAAATCCATGGGCCCGGGTGGGATACATCCACGTGTGCTGAGGGAGCTGGAGGAAGTGATTGCGGAGCCGCTCGCTATCATCTTCGACAGCTCTTGGAGAACAGGAGAAGTACCTGAGGATTGGAGGATAGCCAATATCACTCCAGTCTTCAAAAAGGGCAAGAAGGAGGACCCTAACAATTATAGGCCAGTCAGCCTCACTTCTGTCCCTGGAAAGGTGATGGAACAGCTTGTTCTGGATGCCATTACCAAGCAACTGGAAGAGAAGAAGGTCATGAGGAGTAGTCAGCATGGATTCACCAAGGGGAGGTCGTGCTCGACCGATCTCATAGCCTTCTATGATCTCATCACTGGCTGGGTGGATGGAGGGAGAGCAGTGGATGTCATCTACCTTGACTTCAGCAAGGCTTTCGCTACTGTCTCCCATGACATCCTGATAGAAAAGCTGAGAGATCATGGGATAGATGAGTGGACAGTGAGGTGGGTTGAGAACTGGCTGTCAAACTGGGCTCAGAGGATCGTGATCAGTGGAACAAAATCTGAATGGAGGCCTGTGACTAGCAGTGTTCCCCAGGGCTCGGTGTTGGGTCCAGTCCTGTTTAATATCTTCATTGACAATCTTGATGAGGGAATAACATCCACCCTCAGCAAGTACGCCAATGATCCAAAGCTGGGAGGGGTGGCTGACACGCAGGAACACTGCGCTGCCATCCAACGAGACCTGGACAGGCTGGAAAGCTGGGCAGGGAGAAACCAGATGAGGTTTAATAAAAGCAAGTGTAAAGTCTTGCACCTGGGGAGGAATAACCGTGTGTATCAGTACAGGCTGGGGGATGACCTGCTGGAGAAGAGCTCTGTGGAGAAGGACCTGGGGGTCCTGGTTGATGACAGGTTGGCTATGAGCCAGCAGTGTGCCCTGGTGGCTAGGAGGGCCAATGGGATCCTGGGATGCATCAGGAAGACTGTGGCCAGCAGGTCGAAGGAGGTGATCCTCCCCCTCTACTCTGCCCTGGTCAGGCCCCACCTGGAATATTGTGTCCAGTTCTGGGCTCCCTGGTATAAAAAGGACAGGGATCTTCTTGAGAGAGTCCAGAGAAGGGCTATGAAGATGATGAAGGGCCTGGAGCATCTCCCGTATGAGGAAAGGCTGAGTGAGCTGGGGCTGTTCAGCCTGGAGAAAAGAAGACTGAGGAGGGACCTAATTAATGTTTATAAATATCTTAAGTATGGGATGCAGGGGGAATTGGCCAACCCCTTTTCAGTGTCTGTGGGGACAGGACAAGGGGCAATGGCTGTAAATTGGAGCACAGGAAGTTCTGCACCAACATGCGGAAGAACTTTTACCCAGTGAGGGTGGGGGAGCCCTGGGACAGGCTGCCCAGGGACGTGGTGGAGTCTCCTTCTCTGGAGATATTCAAGACTTGTTTGGACGCCTATCTGTGCAATATGAGGTGGGGAGCTGCTTTGGCAGGGGGGTTGGACCCAATGATCTCTGGAGGTCCCTTCCAACCCCTACAATTCTGTGATTCTATTATACTAGGCATTTTAATCTAATGGTAGTTGTGACTTTGAAGTGTGGATAATCTGGGCCATCAGGATTTGTGGGTAAGGAAAATTCAAACATCACCCTATCATTAACGCCATGTGCTGATAACTTGTTGGTCATCAGTCAGGGTATTGGAACAAGCTGACAACATCAAGACAGCTAGGATGATACCACAGTCCGAGTAATGGCATCTTACCAATTATGTTTTTTTACAAAATAATACATTTCTAATGTCAGACTTCCTGAGGTACATGCTCTGCATATTGTTATTCTGCACTGGCAATCAACTAGTGGGTAGTTAAATGGTACTGTACACCCAAATAGCAGAGTAAGCCTACTGAGAGAGGGAAAGCTGAATTGCTCTAAATGTCTGCCATAGAATTTATTCTGCTCTGATTCAACTGGAAGGTGCTGGAGCAGAATAGCAGTATGTCAAGAGTGTGGCCTGTGGTACTTTCTCAGAGATCCTCAGCTTTGTCAAGCCCCACAGTTTGAACAGGTCATAATTAGTGATGAGGTGTGCAGTGCGCACACAGAAGGCTTTGGAAAACTGACCTCCAGGAAAGGTGATTATCATATAACTAAACTAGAAGCGCTAGGAAAAAAATAATCTTCATTTCATACACAGTATCTGGTGAACAAGAAAGGAGTGACGGGGGACGCTTTAGGGAACTGATTCTTAAAGAACACCCAAAGGAGGTATTTCTGTTTGCATGTCTATCAGCTAGTGATGAAACCTCAGTGCCAGTATAAAGAGAACTATAGTTTTGACACTTTATTTTATTCTAATGTTCTAGATGTTTACTTCAGTCTATTTGAAATTTGCTTTAGCTATTGATAATCCCAAATATTAGTTCATCATATGCGTTCTTCAAAACAACCTGCAACTCTGATAGCATAGGAACACAAATGCCATTGAATGTCTATGACACTGGGGGGAGTGTATATTTTATATAATGCATAATTATATAATAAAAAGTTTACCACAATTGTTATAAAGTAGTTAACCATATTTGACCATGAAGTAATACATCAGCAGGTGTGGTCAGCCTCTCTGGTGATACAAATCAGGATAATTCTGTCAGTAGTTATACTTGTGTGGATTTGGCAGAAAATCTGTAAAAGTTGATGTTATTTTTGACCTACATTTGTTAATCTGCTCAAAAGACTTCTGCCATTTATTTTTTTACTGGAGTAGTTGTTGCTATGTGACAGAAATTACAGCAGGCGCCAAAAGTGTTTATAAATGAGGTGAGTTCAGGTGCAGAATTGTGGGAAATGGAAAAGCGGCCCTAGAAAAGAGGCAGTTATGCTTGCTGGAGACAAGCTGCAAGAGCAAGAGAAAAAGCAGGAAAGGGGGTCCTGTAGAGATTTAAATTTGTGTGTCGTTTAGCAGGGAGGTGGCACGGTGTGCTTTGTCATGGTAAGGAAGGGGCAGATGGAAAGACGCCTGCACAGAGGGGTAGGACAACATTTTGTATAGGAATGTTGTCGTTCCGGTATTCATGAAAAGTCCTGAAACCTGACTGGAGGCTGCTGCGCCAGCCATTGAGAGGGTATAAAAGTTTGCTCAGTTGTTATTAAAGTTGTCTTTGATTCACCACAATCGGAGTCCGTGCCTTTCAACACGCCACACTGCATATGTGCAGTGGTGGTTAAAGACTCACAATAGCTTTCACAAGAAATTCCATCATCAGGTGTGCCAGCTGAATTAATATCAACCAGTAAACTATTGCCAGGCAAAACCAGATGTTGACCACAAACCAGGAAAAAGTTTGCTGCTATGCAAGCTGCATGCAGGAGGAGATAAGCACTTTGTGTTGGCATTGTTTGCAGAATCACTCAGGCTCATAGTTTTCAAGAATTCAAGTAAGGTCTCTGGCTATTTTTGATAATGTCTTTGCTTTATGACTGTATGTTCCTTAGACAACTGTTTATGTAAATGCTTCTTTTTTAATGAATTTCTGCATTTGGGACCATAAAACTACATTCTGGGTATATGAAGTATGGCAACTAAATACAGCTGGCCCTTCAGTCTGTATGGTTTGGAATCGCTAGCATATGAAACTGCTGCAGGTAGCAGTCCTTCAGTAGATAAGTTTTTTCTTTGATTCATTGTAGGGTAATCAATTTTCCAGCGTGCTGGGTCATAATCTATCAATGATTCTGCTGTCTTTAGTGGTGGTCTCATTCGGTCAAGATGTAGGCATGAGGGGAGCTCAGTGAGAAGTTTACTGCATAGCTTTCCTCACAGATTTCTTCTTTTAAATTTTTTATTTTTTAGTGCATGTGTGAATGGACCTGAGCTGTTTGTAAATATATTTATATAAGTATAGAATCACAGAATGGTTTGGGTTGAAAGGGACCTTTAAAGATCATCAAGTTCCAACCCCCCTGCCATGGGCAGGGACACCTCTTACTAGACCAGGCTGCTCAAGGCCCCATCCAACCCAGCCTTCAGGGAGGGGGCATCCACCACCTCCCTGGGCAACCTGTTCCAGTGTCTCACCACTCTTCTGGTGAAGAAATTTTTTCCTAATATCCAATCTAAATCTTCCCCCTTCCAATTTAAAATTATTCCCCCTCGTCCTATCACTCCATGCCCTTCTAAGAAGTCCCTCCCCAGCTTTCCTATGGGCCCCTTCAGGTGCTGGAAGGCCGCTATAAGATCTCCCTGAAGACTGAAAAACCCCAATTTTCTCAGCCTGTCTTCATAGGAGGGGTGCTCCAGCCCTGTCATCATCTTTGTGGCCCTCCTTTGGACCCATTCTAACAGTTCCACGTCCTTATGTTGGGGGCTCTAGAACTGGACACAGTAGTCAAGAAATCCATGAGATTTGTCTTATCCAGTATAAACTGGAAGAAAAAAGAGTTTTCAGCTCTGCGCTGTTTTGTTCTAAGGGTTAAATTATATAAAATGTTTGAGGCTGGGTTGGTGGAAATAATTTCAGCCAAAATCCTTTCAGGTCTAGCTGAATCCATAACTTTTCCTTGTCTTTGTCAGGTTAATCAAGACTTTACTCATTCTTACAGCACTAAACCTGAAGTTGAAACTAATTGCATTTAAGATTCTTAAATATAAAAAAGTGTTCAGCTGGCTTTACTTAGAGATTTCATGTCCTGTTTTGCGGATATGCTGATGTTTATGAAACTGTCAAGCTCTGATCATATTGGTTAATCTAATTTAAAGATTTTTAGAATTCTTGTTTAACCTTCAGCTTGAGATAACCACTAGTGATATTTTCAGAGAGAGAGAGTGATAGGGTATTTGGGTGAAATACTGCATACGGGCATTTGTAGCTATTACCATTTAAATAGCCTGTGTCAACCTAAACAATACAAAAGGGTTTGGATGATGATTTTGTGGGAATTTGATTCCAAGGATCGTTACAGCATGATAAGTATATGATCCAAAATGTGACATATTATGGAGATATTCTGAGCGGGTGCAAACACAGATCTCAAGCAAAGGATGACAGGCAAAACTGAAGGAGCAAGAAATAACAAATAGATAGAAAGCACTTTAAACTCTGTTCTCCAATATACAGCACTGTATTGTGACATTCATCAGAGAAATCTCATCTTCCCAAGCTTCTTGCAATTTTCTGCAGCCTATTTGAATAGGTCTACCTCTATTAGAGCCAAATCTAATGGACAAGTTGAGTTTTTGTTCTAGTGCATCAGTACTTCGGGAAGAATACCTGTACAAGTCCCAAACTCTGGGTTCCTTGATTTGTAAATATCATGCATTTGCTTACAGGTACACTCCTGAATAACTCATTAATCTTTTAAATACAGCTAGGAAAGAATTTTCAGGATTGAGGATTAAGGAAACTTGGATTTTTATTTTTTTTTGCTTTATTGCTTTAATTGCATAAGCATTCTCAGTAGATTTTTGTGGCAACCTCCAGAGGTATACATGTTATAAATAAACTAAAGTCTGGAAAAAAGAAGGTCCAGGGACTCTGAGTTATGAACTTGCCCTTGGAACATTAGGCAGGAATGAAGAGCGTTTGCAACCTGCTCCTGAGGTGGGGGGTTCAGGGAGCTGCAAGCAGAGGAGTATTGATGATACCCACTGGAGCTGAGCAGGGGCGAATCGAGAGGGAGAATGCAACTTTGGTATCAGCACCTGCTCTCTGTGTTGCTTTGTATAATGTCGTGTTTGTGTTAAATTGCAGCTTTCAATTGTGTAAGTGGGGCACTTTTATAATAAACTCAGGCTGCCTGGGATCATCTGAAAACTATCTTACATGTTTGATTTATTTTATTCATGGGGACGTTTTTGTCATCTGCTGAGTGGGTTTGGCGCTTTCCCCCCTTTTTTTTCCAAATCTAGCTTTGAGTGCTTGCAAGGAAAGAAGAAAGCGGGGCACCAAGAGGAACTGAAGTTCTTCATTGTGGGAAGTGTGCCTACAAAATTTGCCGTAAAATTGTGTATTTTATTTTTGTAACGAAGTCTCAAATGCTTGAGGAACAGAATTTTCTGCCTGTGTTCTTTAGCTGCAAAGTTGTTTAGATTCCTTGCTTAAAAAGATCTCTTCTCTTAATAAGTGGACTGGAATGACTTGGTCAATAGTAATATTTAAGTCATGCTTTCTATTTGCAAGCAGAAAGTTTTACTTACCGCTTCAGTCACATGAAAGGTGATGTGTGGCATAAAGCAGTACAGACAACATAACGCTGACCCCAATTTAGCATACTGTCAGCACTTAACAGGGCTATATGCTTTTGGGATACATGTATACATATTTATATAGCTGTTGGTCTCTTATCAACCATCTGAAAAAGAAATTCCTTACTTCAGTATCATCCATGGAGAGATGATGTATGCAGAGGTATGTATGTGTCCATACATGCAGGCATACACACAGTATGTGGACTTTTCTCATAGCCCACAGAGTTGTGGAGATGGCTGTTCATCCTTCAACTACTTCCTATAAACTGAATTTCATTTTAAGAGCTCACTGTAATATAAAATATGGTTATGATGATCTTCCAGTTGAAAGCTAGTCTGAACTATACTGTTATCTTGCTAATAGATGATGTGGTACACATGTCCAAACACAAACTTGTTCTGTTTCAAAAATGGCATCCCACATTATTGATGAACTTGAATGACACAACTCCATCAGTCTTGAATTAAGTTAGACTTTGTCATCATTTATAATACATTTGAATTCCTCTGAAACTCTGCCTCTCCTAGGTGTTTAGACTGCAGAAAGATAAAATGCATAGATGTATATTGCTGCCTCATAAATCTCTTCCCTGTTTTTCACTTGCAAAGACAGAGTACCCTGACCTTGGAAAAGGGCTGTAATCTAGTGCCTTTATAGAGATGAGGAAGCAGCTTTGACAAGTAGAAGTTAAATCCTAGATGGTCCAGGACTATCTAGCCGTTGCTTAATCTTCTTAATATGGTAAGACAAATCCCATTCTTCATTTTTATATTAACATATTTCAATTTTATTACAGTTTTTAACTCTTAAACAGAGCTGTAGGAGCTTGAATAGAAATGCCAGGCAAGCACACACATTAATAAAAGAGAAAAAAAACTCAGCTCAGCAAGCTCACAAGTTTCAAAAAGCTTATTTTAAATGACTGTGAGTGAGGGAGAATTAGGGCATTGAGCAAGCCCACGTAACTACTACAGAGACAATATAAGGAGCATAGATGATAATTAATTACTATTAACAATAAAGTACGTTTATTCTTGGTAGGACTTGCTGTCAAGATAGGATTCCTAAGTGGGCACAGGCTTCAAAAAACCCACCTGATTGCTACCTGCATCATCAGCAAGTTTCGTATTTTTGGGAGCAGGATATGATTATCCCCAGTTGCTTCTGAAAAGGAACATATAATGTCAAGTTTAATCTTTGTGAGGTGACTGCCTGTTATTATCATCTGTTACAGTGCACAGAGACTGACCAGAAGGATTTTGCTTTGAAAAATATTTCTGGAACTGCAGCTCTTTTCTTTCCCTCTTTTTCTTCATTTATCTGTCTCAAACTAGTATAATAGATATTATTCTGTCTTTGAAGAAATTCTCTGCCTGTGAGCGTTTTACACATGCTGGTAAAGCAGTCAAATAACTGTCTTGTTTGAAGCTGGCCAGATTAATTATGGATATAAATAATATTTTCACCAACCCCTAACTTTTATTTGGTGATGAGTTATATATTTTATGATTAACTTTAAAACATTTTAACTGCCTTTTCAAGCACAGGGGCAAGGAGTTTGTGGTGTCTGCTCAGTGGATGCTTTGGATATTTAAAATATGTGATCTGAGCTGTAGAGTTGTCCCTGTACATCATTGTTTGTAGCTGTTATCCCTACATTATATGACATTTTTTAGGAAACCTGTCTACATCTGGCTTCATTTCTTCAGTAGAGAATTATTTTTTCTTCTGGGGAAAAAAGATTCTGTGTAACAGTTCACACAATGAGTAATCTATCAGAAGTCCAAATTAAAATTGCTTCTGCTCAAGTGGCTTGTTTTGAAAACATTTCCTGTATTTCACTCGCTCTAACACTTACAATCCCATGTGGGATAAAATTGTTATAAAGTGAAAGATTTGCTGTCCAAGTCTAAACACCCCAATTCAAGTTCTGTACCTTTGCTGTAAGGGTGCCACCAATATTTGACAACCAGAATTTTGAAGGGAGGATTTTCAGTCTGGCTGCTCAGATCTCAATTCTATTCTGCATACTCAAAAATAACCTTGAAAAGGGGTGATTAGTGATTAAATACAGGCTGCTGATTCATTAAAATATTATTGAATACAGTAGAGCTGCTTCTAAAGAGGGAAAACATGGATTTTATGAAGCTGAATGACAGATGAAATTCAATTTTGGTAAATGCAAAGGAATGCATATCCTTAAGCATGCTTTTTGACTTAGTAGTTACTTTTCAGGAGGGAGATTTTATCGTTGTTGTGATTAGTTCAACAAAACTGTCACCTCAACACTAGTTGAAGGGAAAATACAGTTTTACAAAACATCCAGGGGAAAAATAAGAAAAAGTTTAGTACAATCCTTCTGAAATCTAGGTTGAATTGTTATCTTGAATATTACAGACAAGACTGGAAAACGTCCTCAAAGGAACAAGAATAGCTACAAAAAACAAGAATAGAGGCTTGGAAGAGTTTTTTGTTGCAGACCAATTAGATGTTTATATTACTTCTTGTAAAAGAGAGGGCTAGGGCTCTGGTAAAGGTCTAATAAATGACAGTGTAGAAGACATAGTATGTTTTTTTATTAATTCTTATAGATGAAGCTGTATTGAATAAAATACTCATGCAGAAGTTCTAAAAGCAACAAAAGGAAATGCTGTTTTCATAAATGTTATGAATTCTTTGTGATGGGGTATGATCCAGATCTGAAATGTTGACTAGGTTAACATGGGATTTGAATGTTTCATGCTGTAACAAATAGGCCCAATGTTTTGTATTTTAAAGAACATGCAATCTTCAGATATAATTTCTGCTTCTGCTTTCAGATATGCTATGCTGCTGGGAGGATGTGGCATTCTAAATTTTTCTAGTTTTAGAGTATTTCTCAACTGTGGACCTTTGTTCAAACAAAATATGGCTGTTCTTGTGATCTTCAGACATTTGCAAACAGGATTAATTTTATCACTGTAAACAGTTTCTCCATGAAGTGTGATATTAAATGCTTGCATATGTTTACACTTTAATCTTGTGAAGTGCACCTGCAAGACATCCATGCTAAAATGTGCTGTGCTTGGAAACAACTCATCGGTGGTCCATGTGCTTTCTCAGTATATTCATGCATATGAGCTTTGCTGCACACTGTCAGTATTTTTGGCAGTCATGGGTGATTGTAAGGACAAAAGTGCAGGTGCAAATTTAGGGACTGGGCTTTGCTGCTGTCTGGTTGCTGTTGCTTTTGTTTGGAAAATGTGCTTCTGATAATACAGTCATAATCGGCTGTCATCCTGAACTACTAACTTTGGACTAATGATTTTATGTTTATGGAAGTTAAGGCCAAAAAAAGAGTAGCATGGAGCTTCCTGTTGGGGTCTTGTCCTCTTTGCAGCGTTCTGTTACCAAGTTGCAGGTCAGTCCTTGATCAGGAGCTGAAATTTACCCCCTTATGTGTGCCCATGTTTTTTCCTTTTCTATGAAGCGATAAAACATGACTTTGTGATGCACATGCTGCTAGTCATTTTTGGGGTGGACTGTAGCCTGCTTCACCCTCTACTTATTAATCTCATGAACAATTATTTTAAGGTGGTTGTTTTTTGTTCTTTGCTTTTGTCATCTGTAACAGATGCACTTGTGCTTTATGATAAATGATACAAGTTTGTGGATGTATGTCAGGTCTCTCAGTTAACATGATTCTTTTCCTGTCAGAGGCATCACAGGGAATGGAGGAAAATAGGTTAATAATAAAATAAGGTAACAAAAACAGAAGGAGAAAATAACTTCAGTGGAATTTTGAAATATCCCTGTTAGAAAATGTATTGTCAGCAAATTTGGCAAAGTTTTGGTACAGAATGAGGAAGAAAAATATTTCAGGCTTATACAGAATGCAGACCAGTTTCTTAAAAGCCTCTTCTTTCTACTTCGGCCTAAATTTGATGTTGATTGGCTTGTCTTCCTCATGGCAAAAATCCAGGAAAGCAAAGGGTGGTACAGCTGGTCCCTGGCTAGTTCATTGCTAAGGGGAAATCTCAATTAAAGCCTTCCTCATTACATATTTGGTGCACTTGGAAGGGATCAGTTGTTACATAGAATTCTCCATGTCAGGGAAAGCTTCAGAGGACACTAGGCAGGGAATAAAAGTCCTCTGGAGGATGGGGTTTATTTAAAATAGATAGTGGTGCACAGAGGTAGAGTTTTGGAAAATTTGGTTTTTGCTTTGGGTTTGCAATGATTTGGGCACTGTGCCTGTGACTGTACACTCACATCCTGGAATTTCTGCCAGTCACCTGCCACTTGATGTGATAACATCCAGACATGTTTCTTGCCAAGTCCCCCAGGACTCCTCATTGCTTTATGCTCAAAGATGTAAACCAGATTAAAAAGAAACCATGAGAACCAGAGCATGAAAAGAAACCTTAAATATTTGGGAAGCATGCACTGGCCTCTCACGAAGTTACAGCGCTCTTTGGCATCATACATGATGGAAGTGCCGATGGGTATCAGCTGAGAGCACGAACAAGCTGATGATGCATATTTTGGACAGGTTCCGTGGAACACTCTGGCTCTATTGATAGCTTAAGCAAAATGTTGTGTTGACTCAAAAAGAGAGTTTTGTGATATTCCCACTGCAGTATTTCGAGCTAGCAGAATTCTGCTGGAAACATGTATTATTTTAATTTCCTGCCTGGGAAAATGAAAAAAGAAAAGTAGTTTATCAACAATTTCCTTGCACAGAATATTGAAACTGCACTTTTTAGTAGTTGTTTTAATAGAAAAATGCTCAATTTTGCACCTGGAAGTTCGAGATTAATATCTTTGACAAAAAATTGTCTCCTTGTCCAAAGAAAATTTTTTTCAGCTCCGAGTCCCTTGCAGGCTGCTCATGTTGGCTGAGGCTTAGGTGTGTATTGACATATGGGAAGAACCAGGGCTTGTATGGGCTTCTGAATTTATAAAGAACTGATTTATATGGGTAAAAGAACCCTCCTTTTCATAAACAAATTATTAGGGTGAGGGACCTTCAGTAAAATTTTCATATTTTGCTAGAGAACCTTTATGAAGTCTTTGCTCTTGCGTTGATTTAACTTAAAGGATTCGTGCTAAGCACGAATATTTGACCCCACTTTTTCCTTTCATGCATTCCTTTCAGTGTCCAGAAAGCTCAGCTATTTCCTTCCAAATGTATTTTGCGCTTTCTTGGGTGTTCTCTGTCTCACTGTTTCTTGCCTCTTAGGGCTAACGTATTTGGAAGTTTCGCTTCATTATCGTAGAAGAAATGGCCAGTTATATCACACCGTGTGTCTGTCAGGACAGCTGACTGAAGAGATCATTTTGTTGTATACATAGATTTTTTGAAATACCATTGTCTTGCACTGAGAAACTCAGTCTAGCCAAATGCATAAGCAGATAATGTTCTTTTTGTGGTATTTCTTAACGGTGTATGCCAGAATACTTTGCTTCTATTTTACAAATAAAAAAAGTGCAGTTACTCTCAGAAATATTTCAGTAGCTGTTCTATAGCTGAATGACACGAAACCTTCTATATTTTAATGGTTTTAAATTAATTTATTCATGTATCCATAAAAAACAGTCCAGTGGGATCTTACCAAGATTAACTCTAGTGAGAGTATGGTACCTATCAGCAAACTCAAAGGGGATTGGAGTGAGACAATAGTTATGTTTTTAATTTTTTCTAGATAATTCTCAAAATTCTGAGTTCTCAAAATTATTTTATCAGTTTGACAGGGCCTTAAAATGTTTCTTCTTGAAAATTTTTGCACATTTTCAATGTATTTCTGCTCAAGTATGAGTACTCTTGGCTGTATTTAGCTTATTTTGAAGATTTCCAAGGTCAGGCCAAGAGCAACATGCAAGAACTGAGGAATCAGATTCTGATTTGAGCCTCAGCATTGTAAGCCTATGGTGAGATAGGACATTTTGGGGTTTTTTTTGAGAACAGAGTATGACCTGACCAAGTAATTTTGAATGTTACAACGGAGGGGGGGCAAAAATTAACAAGCTCAACCTACTTTAGAGCCATCATTTAAGCCAAATTTCATTAAAAAGAAATTCCGCAGAAGAAATCCTGTAGGCATTTCAGGCACAGACTGTAACTGAAAGATGCTTTTATGTACCGATTCATACCAACAGCTTTCTGTCCAGCAGGTGACTTCCTACGGTATAAGGTTTGTAGAAGTGGCGATTGTAATAGGATGAACAACCTTGATAAAAACCACTTTGATTCTTATCTTTGAAATTTTTTTTCCCTATTACATTTCCCTTAACTGGTACTGCTACTGTTAAGGAGATGTCAGCACTGCCATTGTAAACTCCTTTCACAGGGTTTTATGACTTCATGGTAAAAAATAGCTTTTGTCTGAAATACAGCAGACTTTTTTTTTAAATAACTCTTTGTTCAGTTAAATAGGGAATGTTAACATGAAAAAATTATTGTAAATGAAAGGCAATCTTCAGCTAAGTAATGTCACCTCAGATTAATAAAAAAGACAGTATTTTAAAAATCCAATTTTGTTTTCACAGTTAAGGTTATTTGTTTGATTAGCTTTTTTGCATTGCACTTTGTTTAGACAGGGAAAATCGATGGTTAGTTTCAGGCCACTGGTAATCATTTTCACTCTCAGGTTGTTAGTGCCACAGTATTTAAGATGTGATAGCTGCGAGGTGTGATGAAAGCCACTGCATCTATTGGAATTCTCTGAAAAGTTCTAAGGTTATATCGGTCGCTTTTTGCTTGCACCTGTGTGTTACAACCCAGCAACGTTTGCCTGCTCAGCTCTGATTTCCACCCTCTTGTCTGAGCCTTGCTGCAAAGGGCTTAACCTTGGAAGATGCTATCTGCAGCTCCTGCTTTCTCCCGATTGAGGGGCTGGTCTTGTAAACAAGAGCTGGAAGCTGAAGCTCACCCCTCAGAGGGGCGAGCCCCTTTCCCTGCCCTCCCTGTCTTGTTTCCTTACAAGCCCAGGCTTAGCCCTTTCTTGTTGCCTGACTTGTGACAATGCGCCTGACTTGTGACAATGCACCTGACTTGTTTGTTGAGATCTCCTGGCTTTTGGGTTTATGTTCTAAGCAGTGACTTTGCTGTTGTGTAGCTTAGCAAAAATACGTTGTAATGGAAATGTCAGTCACTTCTGTCACAGTGGCCTCAGTGTTGTAACAAATAACCTTCTGGGCAGGGGTATGAGTTTAGTATTAACAGGTTTTATTTGGGATAACTATAAGAGAATGGTGATGCTTCCTTTTAAGTCTTGGGGTTTTGAAAGCGCGTTTGTTATTGGATGCAGGGCTGAGGCATCGGGTTTTAAAGGCTTTTTCTTGTGAACCTACTGTAAGGTTTCAGGACTCGGGAAAAGACAAGTCAGGGGAGCAGAGGCAGCTTGAAACAATTTGGGCAGTCAAATGCAACTCCCTTGTGGAACAGGTTAGCACGTGGAGGGGTTTTTCTTCCACTGAATGCTGGGAAACAAGTATGTTTTTCCTTCCTTGATGAAAATTCAGCAGAACAACAGCCCATTTTTCCTCTTTCTTCAGTATCCTGCAGCTCAGACCTTCAGTGTCCCCTGAGCTAATTGTCGCTATGGGCTCGCTTATGCAAGGTGTAGTAATTTATTCCTAAATAAGCTTCTTACTCTTGATTATGGTGTTTTCCCCTTGTTTACAAAACATAATTAACTACTATTGTGTAATTCCCTTAAGATGGTTATACTGGAGTTACCAGCTACCTTTCTGTGCTGGAGAAGGCCCCTTCGAAGGATAACAGTGATAGTATAAGGAATAGCCTGCAAGCACTTGCAAAGACAGGATCAAATACAGCATGAAATTGTGTCACTACTATTGTTTGCAAACAGAAGCCATTAGATTTGACTTTGAAATGTTTTAAAATGTGCAAATCCTTTAAGAAGAGATTTTTAAAATGCCTATCTCCGTTTATTGAAAGCAACCCTAATTTGAAATTTGTAGACTGAATATATTGCTTTTGTAACTCAAAACATTAGGCAAATTTGTTTTGTGTTAGGAAATATTAGGACCATAGAGAAGTGATATGAACACTTTAACTAGAAAAGGTTTAGATTTGTGATGCAAATGCATTCATGAAAATGATCCACTTGCAGTACATGAATAATGGAGCTAAGTTATTGGAAAGTAAAGATAATAACTGGGATCTCATTGTTCAAGAACTGCCTATAAATATAGTGCATTATTGCTCAAGCATTACCAGGTTATCTCCATATTGCTCAAATTTGTGTGAAAGACTTCAGCATCTATTGAAAAAGGGTCTGAGAGGACCTGGCTGCTCTGACATCTGGTTGTTCCTGTTTGCCGCATGCAATGCAGACTGAAAAAAATCAGAGCTGCATTGCTAGAGTCAAGTAACATGGTAATCTGAAAATGAGCTCAAGACAGGATTTCTTTGTTGTTCATTCCCTTCAAATATGTGGTAATTAATCAGGAAATTCAATTCAACTGTGAAATTAAATGAGGGAGAAACCTCCTATGTACATAGCCTCTGCAGTCTCTAACACCTCACTGACCCCTTGGTATTACTGAAGTGAAAACTCTTCTTTCATTTACCAACTGTGCTCCTTCCACCTGCATTTTGAAGGAAAGGTTGAGGAGCATGTTGGGCCCTATGTACCAAGAACAGCCAGGAGGTGCCATGACATAGCCAGGAGTCAGTCTCAAAGCACATCTCTTCATCTGAAGGGGGAACAGCTGGGGCACTATCCCTCTTCCAGTGGCTGCTTTATGGAAAATACGTAGTGTGTATGTATACAGTATATATAGTACTACATAGTATAGTAGGGGCTGAGATGTTTATACATGCAGATCATAGAATATACTGAGTTGGAAGAGGCCCATAATGATCGTAATGCCCTGACTCCTTCCCCTTCCTGTAGGCCATATGTCTTAAATTTCTCTGTTGTGCAGTGGGACCATTGCAGTACATTTTCCTCCAGTCAATGAGAGCCTATGACTGGACAGCCCTGATTTTTCTTTTCCTGATCAGAAAGGCAGAGAAAATGCATACATTTTTTCTGTACACATCTGTATGGTCATATTAACTACAGAGGTATCTACCAGATGTGTGCTCAAGCCCTGCTCTCATCTGGTTCTCTATTTTTAACAAGAAGTGTAAGTTTTGCCTAGTTTGTTGGAGAAATGCTGCTTTCAGGGAGGAACTTCAGATGGTATACCACAACAGAAGCCTCTCCTCAGCCATCAGTGAAGTGTGGCTGAGGACCCACATGGTTTCAGTCTTTTTCTTTTGCCAAGTTTCTCGTGCCGACTGCAGGCAGCTCTGCTCTCTGTGCTGTACTGGGTGCTTTTGTGCCTGGCATGGGCCACTGTGACAAACTAGGTTTGGATTTAATGATGGGAGATGGCACTTGTTAGTCACAGAATGTATTTTTATGTCATTCTTTTCTTTTTCTGTACAGCACAAGATGGTAAGGGCATTTGTTCTTTCCAGGTATGATTAGGAGACTTCTCCATCTTTTGTGAGGCTGAAACTGCAGATATTTTGGGCTGTGTATGTAAGCCTGCATTCTTTAGGGAATAAAGTATAAGGGTCTGTAGAAACTCCAGCTAATGAGCAGTATATTTATCTGACAAGTTATTGTCCTTTTCACTTGGTTTATTCTTAGGCTACAAAATTTAGTTTAGAATAAAAATGGAGAAGGACAGATTCCCTTGACTCTCTTACATCCTCCCCGTGCTTCTCAGTGCTAAAGAAAGGTTAGCATTGAATACAGTTGTCCCTGTTTCAAAATAAACTGCTGGCTAGTCTCTCAGCAGGGAAAGCAGCATAGATCGTGTGAGAGGTTCTTCTGAGAATTTTGCTTTAGTAGGTGTCTGGGCCAGAACAGGGTTTTTGAGGCAGACCAGTATTCCAGCTCATGAAGTGTGACTGGTATCAGCCATGAGCAGTTTAACATGTAATGCTTCCCATTCTAGGCTTCCTTCTGCTTTTCGGGGACTTCAAAAAGTTGAAGAGGTTGATGGGGGTGGATGTTTTCTTTTTCAAACAGCAAAACAATAAACAATAACAACCAAGCCATTGGAGTGAGAGAGTGCCTTGGTTCATCAGGTGAAAGTATTACAACAATATGGACTGTAAGCAATAGAAACTGTAGAAAGTGAATGTAATGTTGTATTACTTGCCTGATTACCTCTGCCTCACTCCCTCTGACACCACTTTAATTATTAGTCTTTTCCTCTTCCCTTCATCATAAAATGTCTGTTTCAGCAATTATTTACAAATATTTCAGTGTTCCTGCAATGTATCTATTTGGGTATACTAGAAAATGAAGTATTTTATTTTTCCATAAAAGCAGTACAACAGTAACAATTGCGATGCTGCTGTGGTATGAAAAGGTGCTGGTTTCCCAGTCCATTCTAGGTTTGACTTTCTTCTTCAGACTATTTACCTGCAAGTTATTGTAATCATGGCATGAGTTTGGTTTAGTTCTTTTCAAACACATCTACCTGTATGCATTTCTATTACGCTGTACATGGTGACTTAAGGCCATCTGATAAACTGGATCCCAGAACAGTCGGGGTACAAAGGGACCTCTGGAGATCATGTAAGTCCAACCTCCCTGCTAAAGCAGCAAAGCCTAGAACAGGTTGCACAGGAACATGTCCGGGTAGGATTTGAATGTCTCCAGAGAAGGAGACCTCATCGCCTCTCTGGGCAGCCTGTCCCAGTCCTCTGTGTCCTAAAAAATGAAGATGATTTTCCTTATCTTGAGATGGAACTTGCTCTGTTCCTGTTTGTTCCTGTCGCCCCTTGTACCATCACTGGGCACTGCTGAGAACAGTCTGGCCCCATCCTCTTGACACCTGCCCTTTAGATATTTATAAGTATCGGTAAGATCCCCTCTCAGCCTTTTCTCCTGACTAAACAGCCCCAGGTCTCTCAGCCTTTCCTCATAAGAGATGCTCCAGTCCCCTCACCATCCTTGTAGCCCTCCACTGGAGTCTCTCCAGTAGTTCCTTGCCTTTCTTGAACTAGGTAGCCCAGAACTGGACACAGTACTCCAGGTGTATCCTCACTAGGGCAGAATAGAGTGGATGATAATCTCCCTCAGCCTGCTGGCCACACTCTTCTTAATGAACTCCAGGATACTATTGGCCTTCCTGGCCAGGAATTCACAGTGCTGGCTCATGGATAATTTGTCTACCAGGAAGATGATTAAGGGCCTGGAACAGCTCCCGTATGAGGAAAGGCTGAGTGAGCTGGGACTGTTCAGCCTGGAGAAAAGAAGACTGAGGGGTGACCTAATTAATGTTTATAAATATCTTAAGCATGGGATGCAGGGGGAATTGGCCAACCCCTTTTCAGTGTCTGTGGGGACAGGACAAGGGGCAATGGCTGTAAATTGGAGCACAGGAAGTTCCGCACCAACATGCGGAAGAACTTTTACCCAGTGAGGGTGGGGGAGCCCTGGGACAGGCTGCCCAGGGAGGTGGTGGAGTCTCCTTCACTGGAGATATTCAAGACTCGTCTGGACGCCTATCTGTGCAATATGTGCTAGGGAGCTGCTTTGGCAGGGGGGTTGGACCCGATGATCTCTGGAGGTCCCTTCCAACCCCTACGATTCTGTGATTCTGTGATTCTATGACTTCCAGATCCTCTGCAGAGCTGCTTTCCTCCCTAGGTTGAGGACCCTACACTTGCCTCTGTTGAACTTTCTTTGGTTCTTTGCCCAACTCTAGCCTGTCTGGGTCTCACTGAATGGTGGTGCAGCCTTCAGGTGTATCAGTCACTTCTCCCAGTTTTGTATCATCAGTAAACTTGCTGAGGCTACACGTTGTCCCTTCCTCCAGGTCATTGATGAGTACGGTGAACAAGACTGGACTCAGCACTGACCCCTGAGGCACATTCTGAAAAACAAACCATCATTCCCAAACTTGATGAATTCTGTTTATATCTACTTTTTTTCCTTATGAAAAATAAATTACATTAATTTTTTCAAGTGTGTTTTTCCTAACAGAGACTGAGTATTTTTGTGGAAGTTTCTTTCTGGCTCTGCTTCTTCAGTCATCGCTTCTGTTCTCCCCTTATGCAGAAATCCCATTTCAGTGCTCCTTGTTTCACCTTCTCTAAAACTTGACTGTGGATGAATTGTGTGGCTCTAGAAACCCAGCAGAAAACTCTGGAGGTCAATTCAAGAAGGTGACAGAATGCTACTGACTCAGAAAGCACTCCCTATGCTGAGCAATTACACTTAATTGGTCATCCCTCCCTCCCCCATTCATCTTAGTCTGACTGTAAAGTGCTTTCATGTGTAGTTCCATGTTTCCTGTGGAGCTAAGGCATGTCAAAACTGGTATACAAAAGGTTATGCTCAGAACCTGTGTGCTGAAATGACTTTCATTTTGGAGGCTTGGATGGGGTTCTGTGAATATCTATTCCTTATTCCTATGTCTCAATGTCATTCTTGTCTCCCAGCTTTATAGAACAAAAAATAGCCAATACCAGTAGGCCATGTGACAAATCTGATCATTCACTGAGTGCTGTAATCTGTAAGGGTTCTTGCATTTGGTCTCATACTTTTACTATATAACTATAAAAAAGTTAATTATGTTCAAGTGCTAAAAATAACCATATTCTTAGCTGTTATTAAGAAGTGGTTTAAATATAATATTAATGCATGAAAAAATCAATGCAGTGTTAATGTACCAGTCATAAGCTATTTAGAATAATTTGTTTCATTTATTTCTGTGCTCATCTTTTATTGAATCTTTTTCTATATCTGATGCAATTGGAGCCTGTGTGTTACAGCTCAGCTTTGTGTTATAGTGATGCTGTTAATACATAAGACAGTTGCTTACATCTGAGCTCCTGTTTCTCTCTGTGCATGCTAAGACATAAAGACTTGTTGGGTTGCTGTGTGATTAAATGCTGATATGTCTTTCCCACAGCCCTGTTTAAGACTGTGGGTTTATTAAAATATTCAATGTAGATTAAAACCTAACCATAAAATAAACTGCATTAATAATCTCCTTGGAATATGCAGATAAACGACACATTATCTAGGTGCATGTGTAGAGAAAAAATAATTTCAACAGTTTTCATCACCAGTTATGAAAGGAGAAAAATGCTTTATGGTACTTCAGATAATGCAGTTCTGAAACAGACCTTGCTGCCCCACTTCAAGCATAATCCATATAATGGCTATATTGCAGTGAGGATAAGATCATCTTATAAGTACCATAAAAGTGCAATCTGCCATGGTTTCCCAGTTTTTCCCTTTTCCAGTTCCTTTTTTAAATAAGACTTAAATAGACTCCCAGCAGTAGTTTATCTGTGCTGCATCAGAAGATTGATATTTTGGGTTAGTGAGAACAAAAAGCCCTACAGGTAGTAATTGCTGCTCTCTTGAAGAGTTAGCAAAGAGCTTCTCATTCCTCCAAAAACAACAGAAAGAAGAGGTTATTTTCAGGAACCCTTGCAAACAAAAATTGCCGAAAACTATGTATTTTAATAGGGAAAATACCGGCGTGTAATTAGAAAGGCATTTACTGCAGTGGTGAAACAGAGTTGTTATAATGTTAATAAACACTAGTGATGCCAAGGACAGCTTTAGAAAGCAAGTAATATTTTGTTTTAACATCAACTGTGGCATTTATTAATGTTTTAGCAGCAAGGGAGCATGCCTGTAAAAATGAAGTGCTGTGAGAAAGCAATACTTACCAAGTGCTTCCTAAGGTGGACATAGGTCAGTGGTATCTGTTGCATTTGTGTTCTAAGCATCAACATGTTTTCTTCAATTCAGGCAAGCAAGGAAGTTCTGTACTGCTGTCATTACATTTAACAGGCAGTAGTGAGAAGGTAAGAAGGGGGAGTCTTTGAGACAGGTGCAGGAACAGGGTTTGCTTCCACCATTCTGTGCTGGCCCAGCCAAACCTTTATTTTAATATCTTTCTCCAGCCATTCATACCAGTCCATGTGAGTAGTACTAGTTGTAATAGGGCTTATTCCATCTTTAAAGAGTTAAGATTTCAGAAATGATTTGTTTGGTTGTGTTTTAAACAGTAGCACTCAAAGAATTGTGGTCAATGAATTCATGCCCAAGTTTCAACCAGTGATGAGTGGTATTTTTCAGGGGTCAGTACTGGGACCAGCAGTGTTTAATGTCTTTGGTGACATGGACAGTGGGATTGAGTGCACCTTCAGCAAGCTTGCTGATGACACCAAGCTGTGTGGTGCTGGGTATGCTGGAGGGAAGAGATGCCACCCAGAGGGACCTTGACAGTCTTAAGATGTGAGCTGATGTGAACTACATGAAGTTCATCAAGGCCAAGTGCAAGGTCCTGCATGTGGGTCAGGACAATACCAAGCACAACTACAGGCTGGGCAGAGAATGGATTGAGAGCAGCCCTGAGGAGAAGGAGGCATTAACATGAGCCAGCAAAAAAGATTTTCAGGGTTTCAGGGTTTTGCAGCCCTGAAACCCAACTGTATCCATCTTCACTAAATGACAAGGCACATCTACATTTCATCCCATGTGTTACAAATTTCCACAACCCAAACATACAGTTACTGCAACTCTTTCCCCTATAGCATTGTTTACAGACTGGGGATGCTCTAGAAAACTTATTTCAAGCTGAGGGCAGGAGACACAAAACCAGAAAATAACAGGGAGCCTTTTGAAAAGGAAAACATTACAGGTGTTGAAATCTAGTAAAAACTAGTTTTGTTTGAATGAAAAGTGCAGCGAACAGTACAGGATTCACTTGTTACAAGGCAGAGTTTTTGTATTCTGATATCTGACAGCAAAAGAAGACCAGTTTCAGTCACTGAAGAGCATGCATTGTAATGATGCTCCAAGTAGGAGTAACATTTTTCTTCCCATTACACCTGATTTTTCTTAGCTTGAGGACTGCAACCACTGGTGTCTGTATCTCAGGTTCATGGTTTTACCAGACTAGTGCAAGGCATTTATAGTTGGATAGTTTGGTTAGGTGCTCCTTTGTATTCATGGATCACTTTTCTAGGAATTCCTCCAGAGCACTGATACAGTGCAGGCTGAAGTACATTGAGGATCCTGAAGTGTGCCCTAAATTAGTGTTGCTTCCACAGTGTGTGAGGATGCTTGATTGCATCTTGGAGACAAGAAGCAGTACTGTCTGCAGCCCAGTTTTGGGCTAGACTGCTCTGTTCTGCCTTTGGACTTAGTTGTTGCTGTGTCAATTGATAAGGTCACTGAGTCTAACCACTAACGAGTTATGGAGCCTACCAGTACTGGTTAAGAATCTCTTCAGCTTTGTATTGGACATATTGCTGTTCTTTTTGGGTTTGCATCAATAGTTTTCTACAACAAAAAAAATCCTTTATTGGTTTAATTTTCACAGGAAGTGCAGTTTGTTTCAGATTTCTGTCATTACTGGTGACTAAGTTCTAACTTATTTCACTGATAATCTTTCTGTGTGTTAGGGCCAAAGAGTGTTTAGACATTTCTCAACCATTGTCTGAATTTCCACAGATTTTTCAGTTTTACTGGAGTTGAAACGTCTCCCTTATTCCATTTAGGATTTTCTAAAGTAATCTTATTTCTGTTACTGCTGCATCCTTTTCTAGGTGTCAGCAAGAAGTGGGGTGTTGGATAGATATGCTTTGCTCAGGACCTGCATTCTCTCCAGAGCTTCAACATAACAAAGTAATTGACTCCAAATCAGCTTGGACCAATGACTCTGAAAGATGGAGTTCCCTACCTGTGACTCCACTTTTTATCTTCCAGCTAAAATGCATCCTCAGATGAATTGCAGAGAAGCTATTATCCCTTACAGAACATTTACACTGTCGGGTACTTAGTGCCAAATCCATGACAGGTATGAAGCTGTATGTCCTAAAAAAGAATGAAACACTGAAACAGCACGTTTTCTTCTCTGGCTCGTAAAACGAAGCAAGAGGGATTTGCAGAAGAATTATTTGACATGTTAATAACTACAGTGAGGTGCCTTGGTGCTTTACTCTTTTAATTTCTATACTTTCTAATAGGAGCCTTCTCTTTGGAGGACACTTCCTTGAAAGTACAATCAAACAGCAAGTGAATTCTTGTCTCTTGGAGTGAAAACAAAAGCTGTATTTATGTCAGAGTGTCACTCTCCATTCTGTCCTGTTTCTTGAGCTGACAGACAACCTTCAGAAGTCTGTGGCATTCTACGTTGCAGATTTCTTGGCTTCTTGTGACTGTCCCTGGTTTGGCTTGAGAATTGAAAAATCAGTCCTACAGAAGTTTTCTTGGAGTGACCTACTGGGGAAATAACCCAGACACTGAAACAGAAGTTCTTGATATCAGGAATGGTTTTTGATACTGGAGGGGTAAAAAGGCATAAATTGGGGAAAGAGAACACAGAGGGATCTCAAGTTCTTTCCCTGCTTTTGGTGAAATAGAAAAAATATTACTCCTAGTGACTTGGACTTCTGAGGGACATGCTTTTGCTGACGTGACTCACCTTGTATCCTTTCAGCAGCCTGCATGATTCTCTATATTTCAAATGTGAAGAAGAAAAGCAACCTACTAGGAGTGTGAGCTCTAACTACTCGAGTAGTTTGGAACTTGGTCTCATAGGCAGTTTCCATGTGTTCTATCTTCAATGATACTGATAATGTGAGCAAAGCCCAGCAGAGACCGCTGTGCCTAGGAGCTGTGCAGACACACAGAGCATAGAACCTCTGCTTCAAAGAACTTAAAATAAACTATTTTGTTGATTGACAAATATTCAGATGATGTTCCTTCTCAGGTTTATTCATCTGGTCAGCGAAGATGCTGTGTAACACTGGTTTCCACTCCAGTCTGGTATCACATAAATCATTCTGCCTAACCATTAACCATTTTGTTCCCTCCCAAATTGGAACATAATAAAAATAAAACCTTTATTTGGCCTTTTCAGTAAAAAGATCCTATTTGCTATCAGTCTCCAGATTAGTGATGAAGACATAACTGTGCCTCTCCTGAGTCCCCTGTTCACTGTTTATCTTGTCTTTGTGTATGTAACTCAATTTCTCCTTGCTGTGACACTTACAGGCTATGAACTGTGGGCAATAACAAACTCTCTGATTACTTCCTGCCATTCTTTTTTCTTTGTTTTTTTGACTACTTACTGTTGCTGGATGATGCAGCTTTCTTCTAGTCCTACAGAAAGTATTTTCTGTCTTGTTTCCATAATTCTGTTTTAAACTTTTGTCTTGGTTAGTATGCTGCTCCTTGGTGGAGCTCTATACCACCTAATGGATTTCTGTCTGCAAAGGTGAATCAAACCTATAGGTGAATACAGATTTGCACTCAGGGACCACTCCCTAGCTACCCTGGCTTTTCACTCTAATCACGGTAGACCAATTTTACTCCCTACAATCTGAAAAATAAACTACACAAAAAGCAGATGTATTTTGCATTAGACAAATTGCCTTGCAAAAGCAGATTCATTTTTGTTTCTTGCAGGGCATCTCAAGCTTTTCATGATCTTGAGAATTCCCAACTTCAGCCATGGAAAGGATAAACCTATTGGTGCCTGAGGCAATACAAGTAAAGAATTTAGCAAATCTGAATGTTTATACTTTTGGGAATATAACCCAACCACTGTAATTTCACAAGATGATTCAGTTGCCCCATGGCTTATTTATAAAATGTTAAAACATTAAACAATTAGTATAAGCATTCTGGTCTCTCTGGAGACTCTTTGCTCATAGTATTGCTTGGAGCATGTATAAAATAGTCTGGAGTGTTTTATCTTTTTTGTTGTTGTTTGCTTTTATTTTTTGAGAATGAATGGGAAAGGAAATCTCAAAGGTAACGTTGTTTTTGGTTTTTTTGTTGGTTTTTTTTTCTTCTTCTTACAGGCTACTAAACTCACTTGTGAAGCTGTAGTAGGCTGCTTCTGTCCTGGAGAAATATTAAACAATTTGCTCCCTGTTGTTTTGGTTGTATGCAGTGCTTGGTTTTTGTTGCCATATGATGAGAACGTTGTAATGTGGCCTGTATGTGACTATTTCTTGTCATCAGATAGAGAAAGAAACATTTGACAAGTAGGTGATGATGCTGCAAGAATGTAAAACTAATGTTCCCTTTGCTGAAGTAGGGGACTCTGTATACACAGGATGTCTCAGAAACTAGGTGAGGTTTCTGTTTATTTTAAGACTTAAACAGTTTGCACCTTAGTCCCATGAAAATTGTTTTTTGTGTGATACTGTCACATTTATAGTCAGACAAGGAACAAATGTTACAGCTTCATCCCTGAAGGTATGGCAGGTGACTGCTTCTGTGAAGAGACTTTGATGGTGGAGCTCCTTTTGCTTCAGGGAACCTGCTGGCATTCTTTTACCACCCTTCTAATTCCCGGAGTTTTGGTGGTGATGTTGATCTTGAGTGATTGAAACAACTAGATGAAAGGAGTGGTTATAATGGATTTACCATGGTAGCAAACATGACACAAAGTAAAGATGAGTTTGGATTTCCAGCTGTCATGTGTGTTCTGGTTAGTGTTAAAATATCTGGAATATAGTTGATACTGGTCTTTCAAATTGTCTCCCTTTCCTCCTCATGGACACATGCCTGCTGGCTAGCAGAATAGGATCATCTTTCAAACTGGGACTTTGAGGCAGCTGATTGATAGTAATTTATATGTGGATTTTACTTACGTTACACTTAATGGTAAAAAAAGAGTGTTTTTAATGGATAGAAAATAAAAAGGACCTCCTTGCCTCTTTGTGAAAGACACCATCAGCTTATGAATTCAGTGTAAGCTAATTTAATTTGTTTAGATTTTAAAATAGTTCAAAAAATGTGGACAGAATTCCAAAGGAAAACAACAGGCCAGGTTAAAGAGATGGATGTAAGGGTGATTTGACAGCAATAGAAACTTTGTCTTTAGTGAGTTTTGGCCACACATTTTTCTGAATTTGCTAAATGTTCAACAGAAAGCCACTCAAACCTTGAATGATCTTAACAATTCAGTGAACTGCATGAAGAGAAAGCACACAAATGCAACAGAAAAGAAATGTAGAATTGAGGAAAAGCATTGTCTGAGTTATTTTCTCTAATTTTTTTATGGATGATAGTACTGCTGAAAAGCATTTCTGTTTTTGGGCTTCATGGAGGAAACCTTTTAAATAAGGATTTGCATGAAAAGTTGGACAAGATACAGTGAATTGTGTTGGATGTTAGAAAACAAGGAAAAGAAGAAATTGGAAAAATAGGAACAGAGGAAGTTAAATTTAATAGCAGAGGCAAGTTATTTCCTCAGATTTTCCTCAATGTAGTTACATCTAGTAAAGGAAAGAAGGGCATTAAGACTTCTACTGGCCATACTGATAGGCAGATAATGTCTTTTTAGTGAGGATGCAGGACATCTGCAGAAGGTTGCTACATAGAACCTGAAGAAGTACAGTTTGATCTTCCTTTGTGTTACCACATTCCCAGAAAATGGTTATTTCATTCTGCTGCCACCAATTACAATAGCAATGATTATCCTTTTAATTTGTGACTAATATTATGGACATAGCTGGTGACATCTAAAATCCCTTCCATTTTCTTAGCTTAGTATTCTGGTCCTCACATCCACAACAAAAATAAAGTGTCTCAAAGATTTATTTGAAATGTCTTTGCCTATGACAACAACCAAATTGTAGATGAGATGTGACAAGGTAGAAGGTGTGGATATTCTGTTTTCATAACCATTCATAAGTAATCAATGGATCAATCACTCTATATCAGTAAGGAATAGTGTACTGTATGGATGCAGTTGGCTTTTTTATGATCTGGTACATTGCTCTTGGGGAAGTTCAGGTTCTTTGATATGATAATCACCTGCTCAGAGGCAACAGTGAGTTTAAAATACTGTCTTTACAACCTCCCTAGAATGGTGGGTCAACATGTTAGACTATGTAGTCATGAGTCAGTGTAGGTGTTGTATACCTCTGTTCTACCTGAGGAGGCAAAGAGAAGTTTTGTTGAGCTTTTCTGAAAATTTACTGTAATAGAGCAAGATAAAATGAATCCTTTTAGAATTTCCTTTTTGGTTACATACACTTAGTTATCTGAACTGGTGAACACAAAAGGAGGAATAAATAAGATGGTTAATTTAACAGAAAATCTTTTGTAGAAATCCTAATTTAGTCTGAGTTACAGGTATGTTTTCATTTTGTTCTCAATGTTAAACATAGCCTTAAATCTAATTAATTTGTCTTTGAACTTGAAGAATCATTTATTGCCATGAAATACTGAAACCCTGCAGAATGAACTGGAAGGTTTTTCCTGACAGTGAATGTTTTGACCCTTTGTAACTAACTCTACACTTGCAGTTGTTTTAACATAACAGAGGTAGATCTTTAGTTTCAATGAACTTTGCAGAAAACAGTCTGATTAAACAAATTCTGTCTTTATAACCTGCAGCCTACTTATTTCTCATTTGTTGTTTTTTTTTCTACAGCTTTTTCACAAATAACAGGATCTTTACCCCTTATTACAGCTTATCTGTGACTGCAGTTTTTTGCCCTCACCTGGAGCAATAATCCTCTATTTACAGCACTGTCAGCATCCTCACAGTAACCAGCTGTGATGTCACAGACAGCAGTAGGATTATGATTTCTATTAAAGAAAATGAAAAAAAAATTAAACCCCATGTATTTTCATGACCCAGTGTACATATTAATGAGAAACTAGTCTTGTTCATCTAGATAACAAAATTAAAATCCAGTTGCTTTGAATGTCATGGTGCATTAATAGAATGAAGAATTCTTTCCACGGTGTGAGCAGAGTATTGGTGACAATATGAAATCCACAGTTGTTTCAGTGAAGAATAACTATTCTTTTGCTATTATTCAGCTCTGATTTTAATAGACTTAAACGGCAGATAACAGAAGTGAATTATAAACAACTGTATAGCTTCAAAGACAGCAAAGACAGTGTAGAATAATGGGTAACTAATGGGCCTTGCCAGTTGTCTGCCCTTTAGTTAGAAGAACAGTTCTGAAGTTTTTAGGAATTTATCTTGTATCTTTTCGTATAGAGTTCAGTGTGATTTGAAGCATTAACCCATTCTGAATGTCTGAATTGGAAAACCTAAACTAGTGTCGTGGTTTTGCCCCAGCCGAGGGCCGCACCCCACACAGTCGCTTGTACTTTTAAAAGGAAGGGGGAGGGAAAGTTGGGGGAGGGGGAAAAGGGAAGGAAGAAGGAGGAAAAGAAACCACAACCTATAAACCAGAACCACGCAGGTTGGGATAAGGATAGTTTACTAAACAATAACAGAAAACTAGATATAACAATAACAGAAGTTTAAAGCACAAAATAGATGAAACTGGTGATACACAATGCAGTTTCTCACCAAACCACAGAACCCAGGCCGCACAGCTTAGAGCCGTCCCCGAACCCGGAAACTGCCCGTCCTGGTGTTGTCTCCTCCTCTTCCCCCCAGTCCCCCTTTATACTGAGCATGACGTAACTGGCATGGAATATTCTCTTTGGCCAGTTCGGGTCACCTGTCCTGGCTACGTCCCCTCCTTTCTCACTAGTAAGGAAATATGCAGAGCTGAGAAAGGTCCTTGATTGCCCGGCAACAACTAGAAACATCAGGGTGCTATCAGCACTGTTCTCATCCTAACACCCAAACATGGCATTCCATCCACTGCTAAAAATAATTAACTCCATCATAGCTGAAACCAGGACATTATCCACCCCTTATTCCATACCATTTACGTCATGACCAGATCCAACAATTTTCTTTGGGTACAATCAGTTTCGTGTTTCACATACCCATATATGTATGTACACATGTATGCACACATACGTGCATACAGATCTTATTCCCTCAGTCTGTGAATCATCCCTCTGAAGTTGTTGAGTTCATTTAGTCCATGATTTTCAGGCTCCATTTGTCGTAACAGTTTCTCAGGATAATTGTATGTTCCATTGGCTCGTTGCATGCTGCATCTCAGGCTCTTGACTGATACACCTGGCATGGTCCATGCTCATAGTCTGTGGGTCAGAGTTTATTTTCAAAGGGAGAAAAAAAGTTCTTAAGAGGCCAGGCTTCGGTTCCATCATCATGGCACTCATTCTTCATTAACTTGTATGACTCCGGCTATAATGCTATGGTACAACATACAGCAATCATAACAATAATGAATATACAATAATGGGTTATTTGGCAATTATTATAATTTCTACTCTATCAGTTATATTGGCTATTCTCACCCAAAATCAAATCCCCTTGAGGTACACATCGAACTTCTCCATCCCTCTGCATTACCCACCAAGTACAGCCAGGTCCTTGAGCAAAAACAATTCCAGACATGGGTTTACCTTTGCCTGAAGCAGGGATGACCCAAACTCTCTTTCCCAATACACTCTTCATATGCACTACTGGGACTCCGTCTCCCTCTACAGTACGTGGAAATTTTGACTGGGCAGGGCCAGCCCGATTGGTAGATCCCCTAGTGTTAACTAACCATGTGGCTTTGGCCAAATGTGTATCCCAATGCTTGAATGTCCCACCACACATTGCTTTCAGTGTAGTTTTTAAAAGTCCATTATATCGTTCAATTTTCCCAGAGGCCGGTGCATGATAAGGAATGTGGTACACCCACTCAATGGCATGCTCTTTGGCCCAGGTGTCTATAAGAGTGTTTCGGAAATGAGTCCCATTGTCTGACTCGATTCTTTCTGGAGTACCATGTCGCCAGAGGACTTGCCTTTCAAGGCCCAGAATTGTATTTCGAGCAGTGGCATGGGGTACGGGATATGTTTCTAGCCAGCCGGTAGTTGCCTCCACCATTGTAAGCACATAACGTTTGCCATGGCGGGTTTGTGGGAGGGTGATGTAATCAATCTGCCAAGCCTCCCCATATTTATATTTCATCCACCGTCCTCCATACCAAAGGGGCTTTAACCGCTTAGCTTGCTTGATTGCAGCACATGTCTCACATTCGTGGACAACTTGTGCGATGGCGTCCATGGTCAGGTCCACCCCTCGATCCCGAGCCCATCTATATGTTGCATCTCTCCCTTGATGACCCGAGGTATCATGAGCCCATCGAGCTAGGAATAATTCACCCTTATGTTGCCAGTCTAGATCTACCTGAGCCACTTTAATCCTAGCAGCCTTATCTACCTGATGGTTGTTTTCATGTTCCTCCATGGCCCGACTCTTAGGTACATGGGCGTCGACATGACGTACCTTTACAACAAGTTTCTCTAACCGAGCAGAGATATCTTGCCATAAGTCATCAGCCCATATAGGTTTGCCTCTACGCTGCCAGTTGTTCTTTTTCCACTGCTGCAACCACCCCCACAGGGCATTCGCCACCATCCATGAATCAGTATAAAGGTAGAGCACTGGCCACTTTTCTCTCTCAGCAATGTCCCGGGCTAACTGGATGGCCTTCACCTCAGCGAACTGGCTTGATTCACCTTTTCCTTCAGTGGCTTCTGCTACTCTTCTTATAGGGCTCCATACAGCAGCTTTCCATCTCCGATGCTTACCCACAATGCGACAAGACCCATCAGTGAACAGGGCATATCGCTTCTCATTCTCTGGCAGTTCGTTGTAGGGTGGGGCTTCTTCAGCGCGTGTTACCTCCTCATCCTCTGGTGACATCCCAAAATCTTTGCCTTCTGGCCAGTCTGTGATCACCTCCACGATTCCTGGGCGATTGGGGTTTCCTATTCGAGCCCGCTGTGTAATTAGTGCAACCCACTTGCTCCACGTAGCATCAGTGGCATGGTGTGTAGAAGGAACCTTCCCTTTGAACATCCAGCCCAGCACCGGCAGTCGGGGTGCCAGGAGGAGCTGGGCTTCAGTTCCAATCACTTCTGAGGCGGCTCGAACCCCTTCATAGGCGGCCAGTATTTCCTTTTCTGTTGGAGTATAATTGGCCTCAGATCCTTTGTAGGCCCGACTCCAAAACCCCAGCGGTCGACCTCGAGTCTCCCCTTGTGCTTTCTGCCAGAGACTCCAGGTCGGGCCGTTCTCCCCAGCTGCAGTGTAGAGCACATTTTTAATATCTGTCCCTGTCCGGACAGGCCCAAGGGCCACTGCATGGACTATCTCGCGTTTGATCTGCTCAAAGGCTTCCTGTTGCTCAGGGCCCCATTGGAAATCATTCTTCTTTCGAGTTACATGGTAGAGTGGGCTCACAATGAGACTGTAGTTTGGGACATGCATTTGCCAAAAACCTATAACACCTAAGAAAGCTTGTGTTTCCTTTTTGTTGCTTGGTGGAGACATAGCTGCTATTTTATTAATAATGTCCATTGGGATCTGACGACGCCCATCCTGCCATTTTATTCCTAAAAACTGGATTTCTCGCGTAGGCCCCTTGACTTTACTTCGTTTTATAGCAAAACCGGCTTCTAAAAGGATTTTAATTACCCTGTTTCCTTTTTCAAAAACTTCCTCTGCTGTGTTGCCCCATACAATGATGTCATCAATATACTGCAGGTGCTCTGGTGCATCACCCTTTTCCAGTGTATTCTGGATTAGTCCATGGCAGATGGTGGGGCTATGTTTCCACCCCTGGGGCAGACGATTCCACGTGTATTGGATGCCTCTCCAGGTGAAAGCAAACTGTGGCCTGCGCTCTGGCGCCAGTGGGATCGAGAAGAAAGCATTCGCAATGTCGATTGTGGCGTACCACTTGGCTGCCTTCGATTCCAATTCATACTGGAGCTCTAACATGTCTGGCACAGCAGCACTCATACCTGGAGTGACTTCATTTAGGCCACGATAATCTACTGTCAGCCTCCACTCTCCATTGGACTTCCTCACTGGCCATATGGGACTATTAAAGGGTGAGTGGGTTCGGCTGATCACTCCCTGATTCTCCAGTTGACGAATCAACTTATGGATGGGAATCAGGGAATCTCGGTTAGTACGGTATTGTCGTCTGTGCACCGTCGTCGTAGCAACTGGCACTTCCTGTTCTTCACCCTTCAACAACCCCACAACAGCAGAGTCCTCCGAGAGTCCAGGCAAGGCACACAGTTGTTCAATTCCTTCTGTTTCCAAAGCAGCTATTCCAAAAGCCCATCGGTACCCTTTTGGGTCTTTAAAATACCCTCTACGTAGATAATCTATACCTAAAATGCATGGAGCTTCTGGACCAGTCACAATGGGGTGTTTTTTCCAGTCCTTCCCAGTTAGGCTCACCTCAGCCTCTAGCACAGTTAGTTGTTGGGATCCCCCTGTCACTCCAGAAATACAAACGGGTTCTACCCCTTCATGATTCGATGGCATTAGAGTACACTGGGCACCAGTATCCACCAGAGCTTTGTACTCTTGTGGGTCTGACGTGCCAGGCCATCGGATCCACACAGTCCAATAAACCCGATTATCCCTCTCCTCCACCTGGCTGGAGGCAGGGCCCCTCTATTGCTGCTGATCATATTTGTTTTCCACTGGTTGCATAAAGGACTTAGAGGTCCCTTCAAGAGGATCAGACACATCAGACATATAGGTAGGCCTTCCAGTTGGTCTAGGGAACTGCCCAGTAGAAACTGGTGCAGCCTTCTTCCTGGCAGAATCTCGTTGTGCGAATGTTTTACCCCGCAGCTCATTTACTCGTGCTCAAAGGGCTGAGGTGGGCTGCATATCCCATTCCCTCATGTCCTCTCCATGATCAAGCAGGTAAAACCACAATGTACGTCGTGGTGTGTATTCTCCCTCTTGGAACGATGGACGCTTTCTCCCAGTAGCTGCAACATTGCTCCTTACGGGTTGGGAGTTGGACACATTGTTGTCAAGTCGTTGAACCAGTTTTTCTACTGCTGCAATGACGGAGAGGGAAACACTGTCTTGGTATTTCCTGAGTCGGCAGGCCACCTCATTTACGGTTGGTGGATCCATATCAGTCCAGTCAATTACTGCCAGTGAATTGGTGTACCCTGCTGGTGCACTTCGTACAACCTTACGCCACATAGCTGGAGTGCATAGGACTTCATCGGGATCAGCGGGAAGCCGTGAATTGTCCAGATCATAATAAATTATCTCCCGTACAGCTAATTCTCTCAGGTGCTGGATAGCTGTCTCTATGCTGTTACCCTTGGGTGTCTGACATGTAATATATTCCTTTATGGGATATCTTTCCTGCACACTTGACAGTAGTCGCCTCCAGAGGCTGAGGATTTCCGGCCTCCTCCCAATTGCTTTGTCAATTCCTCCTTCTCTAGCTAGGGATCCCAACTGCTTGGCCTCTCTGCCTTCTAACTCCAAACTATTGGCCCCGTGATCCCAACATCGGAGCAACCAAGTGATAATGTGCTCACTTGGGTGGCGGGTGAAATCTTTTCGAACCTCACGCAGCTCACTCAAAGTCAGGGATCGGGTAACAATCTCTGGTTCTGCCTCCTCCTGATATCCTCGAGATGGCCCTGGTTGATCATCATCATCATCCGTCACTGTGCGAACTGATTTCTTTGTGCATTTCCTCTTTTGTACGGGAGCAACAGACACTGGTGTGGGTTGGTTTTTCTGATCATCTGCAGTGTCTGCTGTAGAGATTACAGTAGCTGCAGTGTCAGCCCCAGTGGTTGCAGCAGCTATAGTATCTGCCAGTCTGTTTCCTTTCCCTTCTCCCTGACAGTGCTGACAGTGCTGACAGTGCTGCCTGCTATCAAGCAGTGTTTGATAAATAGTGGCCAGAGCCCAGCACAGTGCAGTAAGGTGTCCATCTCTGGGAAACCTACAGCAATTTTTCTTTAGGTATGCAGTCACTTGATCGGGGTCTTGTAGCTGTTCAGGAGTGAAGTTCCAAACCATCGGGCGTGAGAAAGTACCTAGGTACTTGCCCATACTTTGCCACATGCCCTGCCACTCGTGATTATTCTGTCTCGGAGAAAGCTCTTCAGTGGTATTCATAAACCTATGCTTGATATATAACAAAAACTGAACCATCTGCCCCAAACCTACCAATAGCAAAATGCTAGTTTGAATATCCCAGAGATATTGAAGGTTTTCAAAAATTGCCATAAGAGCTGTTGTATTTAGCCCAAAGGAAAAGAAAGCAGTGCTGTTATTAACCCCTCCCTGTCCAAAGAATGGACAGGACAGCAAAACCTCATACAAGTACCAGATTAAGCTCATGGTCATCAATATTATTGTATCATAGACCGATATCATAAAATACACTATAATGAAGTATGGGAACAAATATGGGAGCCGCAGACCTGAGAGAGTAAAGAATCCTGCCAGGATTGTATACAGCATGCGATGGTTTTGATACCACAGCCTTGTGAATAAATACCACAGCATCGTGACCAGAGATTGCTTAAACAACAGTGCTTATCTTAATTGCGATAGTTAGGGTCAGATCTACCGTTATCCCAACCGTTCGTGCCCCACGTTGGGCGCCAAAATGACTGTCGTGGTTTTGCCCCAGCTGAGGGCCGCACCCCACACAGTCGCTTGTACTTTTAAAAGGAAGGGGGAGGGAAAGTTGGGGGAGGGGGAAAAGGGAAGGAAGAAGGAGGAAAAGAAACCACAACCTATAAACCAGAACCACGCAGGTTGGGATAAGGATAGTTTACTAAACAATAACAGAAAACTAGATATAACAATAACAGAAGTTTAAAGCACAAAATAGATGAAACTGGTGATACACAATGCAGTTTCTCACCAAACCACAGAACCCAGGCCGCACAGCTTAGAGCCGTCCCCGAACCCGGAAACTGCCCGTCCTGGTGTTGTCTCCTCCTCTTCCCCCCAGTCCCCCTTTATACTGAGCATGACGTAACTGGCATGGAATATTCTCTTTGGCCAGTTCGGGTCACCTGTCCTGGCTACGTCCCCTCCTTTCTCACTAGTAAGGAAGTATGCAGAGCTGAGAAAGGTCCTTGATTGCCCGGCAACAACTAGAAACATCAGGGTGCTATCAGCACTGTTCTCATCCTAACACCCAAACATGGCATTCCATCCACTGCTAAAAATAATTAACTCCATCATAGCTGAAACCAGGACAACTAGTCAGCATTTATAAGGTATGGTGTTTTATTAGGATAAAGAAAAGTATATTAAGAATACAAAAAAAAAAGATTATTTAGTTTTGTTCTTCCCTGCTTTCATGAAATTTAAAATCCAACTGCCATTAGAAACTATTGCTCTAAAGTTAAAATCAACAAAACTTTACTGTCATTTGTCAGAGTAGCTCAGAAATCTAAGGAATTGTTTCTGCTTTACTGGTTATATTCTTCAAAAAGATCTAATGTGGTCGCCAGAAAGCAGACCTGGAATTTAATTGCTCAGTCTTCAGTGTGTTTTCATCTGAGCAATCAAGTGGTAATCTATCGCATGGCTTTCCAGAGAAAGGAAAACAGTAATAATCAGGAAGCAAATAAAGAGTTCAAAATAGTGTTTACTGTTCTCCAGCCTTCTTAAGCTTATGTACTTAGTGTCCACGAGTTGGTCTGCACCGTGAGTCACACTGCTTGTGAGAGAGCCTGGCAGATTGGTACTGTTTCTGTAGAGCAGGTACAGTTGCTTCAACTGGTGAGCGATCAGATATGTCACATGCCAGTGTGGCCATGTTGGCTGTGTGCTCCTTTCAATACATTGAAAGCATTCCAAAGGAGGGTATTAGAATTAAACATTTATTTCAAAGCTATTAGATTTCAAGGCAAACTTCCAAAGCTCAGTACATATGATGCGCTAGTTAAAAATGTTATGGATGTGATCAGATAATTGCCATAGTTTCACTTGAGCGTGCAATGTGCACAATAATTTGTGTTGGAATTTGAGCGCAATTTATGTTAATATACATCAAGAATGTGTGTTGATCCAGGAGATTAAGGATTAAATTGAAATCAATAGCAAACTCATTTTATCATTTATATATAAGTATATACACTATATGTATATATTATATATATCTGTTGTGTAGAAAATCAGCCATTAGGAATGTGAGCTCATCATGTCTGTGCATGGAATGTACTAGCTTGTGGCGCATTAAAAAGACTTACGGCCGTGTCCAGAACAAAACCTTACTACTCAGGAGCAGCAAACAATTCCTCTAATTTGCTAAACAACTTACCTGTGTTACCACAGAATTTACAGACATAAGAAAAGTACTGCTAGTTAGGACTGAGATGATAATTTGCAAAAAACAAGTTGGCTGACTATTTTAGCCCTTGATTTTATTTGCTTTGGAATATTGTTCTCAACTATTTGGGGATAATTCACTGTCATTTTCCATGCCCTTTTAGTTAGATATAGTTGCTTGGATATGCTATGGGATGCTGTTTATGCTCCTTGAGTATGCAAATACTATAGGCTTGCAAGTATTTTTTAGTCATGAGTATTTGTAAATAGAACATCAAAATTTTTCTTCTGTGGACACTCATGAAGAAAAACCTGGTTTTATGAGTGTTTTCAGAAAGTATCAATAAAGCTGTTTAAATATGACAAGTGGATTGCAGTGGGTATCATTCCTCTGCGAGTGAAATGGTTCATTAGTTTTCAGTAGAACAGCTGACCAGAGATTTGACTGTAAGATTTCTCAAAGCACAGGGTTCCCCTCCTTTACAAGTACAGGTTTTATCTTCTTTTCAAAATAAAGTGAAATGGTGTGTAATTTCTTCTACCTTGAAGGATTTGAGAAAAAGCTCGTTAGGAAATCCTAATGTTTGGTTTTTTTTCACTCTACCCCCAAAAATGTGCTTTCCACAGGCAAATATCTTCTAGTCCATAATGAGAATCTTTGATCTTTGAAAGCCTAGTACTAAAACCTGTTCTTTTCTGTAGGTAGGAATTGTCTTTCACCCACAGTTTGTTCAGAAGCAGCAAAACATGAAGTAGCTTCAATAAGATATTTGTAAATTTATAAGACAAAAAGACATCTGAATTTTTGTGGACTTGAATATATTTTAGTAGCCTATTAATTTCTCTGTCTTAAGTCTCTCTAATGCTGGCTGAATGCTAAATACTTGCTTTAATTGCAAAGGCAATAAAAGCTTCATGTTTATGCAGGGTTTTTTTTCTTAGATGAATCACTGCAGTTTCATTATTTTTATAACCCAAAATAACATTTTTGGCTGTATATATTGAAATGAAAACCCACTTCAGCAGTGTCTTTGAGGATAATTTTCATTGCCTCAGATACTTTGCCTGGGTTATGGAACATGCCTGGTTTTTGTTTTTGGTTTTTTTTTTAATCGGCATGTTTTTAGGCTCCCTATATTGTGTTATACTGTGTGCAGCATAGTTGTTATAACAGTTCACTTCCTTTGGTACAGAAATAGCCATTACCTGTGACCAACCAGAATGTACTGTATATGTTAGAACATCATGGATTTGCTTAATATGAGAACAGGTTTGCCTATTGGTCATAACAAACTTTCATTATTTTAAACTGTCTGTCATTTACATTAACTAGGATGTGCATAAGGACCCTTCTTAACGACTTTGGTTTCAATTAAGTTGTTCTTAGATCAAATCAAATAATAGTAGGATTTGTTGATCTACAAAACTGCCTTCCACATATGGATTGGTATGAGATTATCCCACCAGGGGTTTAGTATCTGGGAAATTAAAAAAAATATATCTGAATGACTGAATGTTTTCAAAAGGAGAAAACATCTATGATAATGAAACTGAGTCTATTTTAAAATGCAAAGCATCCTCTTGAAAGCCCGTACTAAGCACACTCAAAGAAAACATTGTGCACTAAACACTGTGCATTATGATTATGAAACTAGGTCTCATTTAATCCATCAATATTTTGGTATGTTTAATATTTAAAGAGTCTTTTTAAACCATTACTCAGAAAACTCTGGGATAAAAATTATTTTAGAAATAGCAGAGCATACAAGAATGGAAGATAATTTGACCTTTACCACTGTATTGTCATTAGTAAAAGAAATTCAACTGTAGCAGTAGTCTGAATATATATGTAATCTGCATCTTTTCAAAACAGAAGAATACATCAGAACATTTTCCATAATTTTGAGACTTGTACAAATCAAGTACATAATAAAATAGGAGACTAATAAATTCAGTTATGCATCCCAGATATATTCCAAGTGTGTTTTCTTATTCGATAGAAAGAAATGCAGATGGTTGAAAGAAACTTGTTTTTGCTGTAATCAGTAGAACCAATTGTAAAGAGTACTTACTGAAACTGGAACAGTGAGTCATCACCTTCATTTTATCATAACAGAGGAAATGTTCCCTTATCAACTTGAGTGACCTGAATATATTTTTTTCACATTCTGGACTTACTTTATAACTGAAAAGCTATTTCAGGGAAAATACATGATTTTTAAAAGGTAATATGACTGTATTATATGATTTGAAGGCACATCTTTCCATCAGAACTTGCCTGGGTTATTGTTTCATATGGATCCTCTCTGTGTGCGTTATTGTTGCCTGCAGACTGAAAGGCATTCCGAAGCTACTGGCCCGTGTAGGGAGGTAAAAATTGAAGCTGGACTTCTTTCACCCCTTCTGTGCTCTCCTGTGCAGTATTTCAACACTGTGTATTTCACAGTGCTAACAACTTCCAAATAGCTGCTCTCTCTATATATATTTTATATATATACACAGACACTTTATATGGAGTTAAACAATATATGTAGAAGTTATGATCTGTAAGAATTCTAGTAGGACGCTGATGATTGTGGCCTTTCAAAGAGGTCTTAACTACAGAGACTTGTGACCTGGGGGGCTCTTAGTCACATTAAGCTGTGTGTGTATATCTAAATAGTTCCCACATGCATACCAAATACCACCACAGTCAAATTAATATGAAGAGTTTTTCAAATCCTTCATTTGTGCATCCTTGGAGTGTCTCATGGCTTCCAAGCCCTCAAATGTACATTGCTTTAATCATTATGAGGATATATGATGTTAGATGGAGGATGTTAAATGGAGGATGTTGTTACTATCTTTTGCAGAATGTGTATGAGAAGATAAGATGCTGCAGCTGGGAAACCTTTGCTCTGTTACATGGAGACACACAAACAGTTTAACCTAACAGAGATCTGCTTAATATAATTCAGAATTAGATAACCAAGTTCAGCGACCTGTTTTTTTGTGCCTCTACTCATAGGGTCTCTATGAGTCCTGTTTTGCAGATTTGCCTGAGTTATACTGAGTTATGTGGTATCAGTCACATTGTTCAGAGAGCTAGATAATGCCAAATACTCAAAAAAACTATTTCCTTTAAAGCAGACTGCTCAAATTAACATAAACCCTTTAAGTTAGTGGGAGAAATGAAGAATGATGTGTTTTAAGCAGGTTATGAAGTGGTGTTAAACATCTGTGGCATCACATTGAATAATGGAGTAAGAATAAACTAAAATACTGCTCTGTTCATTAAGTGAGCATCATCCATCTTGTTTACCAAACAAGGTGGAGTTCTGTGAAAAAACTAACATATGAGTCAATGGTTGCAGTATGAGTGCTGTCACAACTTTCCACTCAATTGCAAGAGCAGATATCTGAGTTACTGCTGTTAAGTTTTCCCTTTAGCTGAAGATTATGGCAGCCACTTGGATAGCTCTGCCCCGCTGCAAAACAAATCTGTGCCCTGCATTGCACTGTTGTCAGCCATTTATGTTCTGAGCTGTCATCCTCGTGGGAGTGAGAAAAACTTGGTAGCATTGTCAGCATCAGGAGAGACAATGTCCAATTGTATAAATATGTACGTGGATTTTCCAGTCGTGATTAAGAACTGAATGAGAGGAAAAGAGCCATTTTGTCTATCCTTGCTTATTTCAGCCTGCCACTAACAATTATTACAATAAATTCAATTTATATATTTGTAAATGTCATAAGATGAATCATAGCACTACTGACAGTCTGAATTGCTCATACTCTCAACTCTTCGGAAGAGCACTACAGCCTAGTTTCACACATGCTTCCTCAGTAGAGGATAATCACAGTTAATCATGCCCAAGTTTAGCCTGTTTATGCAGCAAATAAATTTTAGAGGCATTTCTTTCTTTGACAGGCTAGCTGCTTTCGACAAGCTTGACTTTAACAAGCTCCCTCTCTGTATTAGTTCCTTATTTTCAGTTTCTTTTCTAGACCTTGAAAACTATTTTGTCCATTCTGTAAGCTTAGGACTGTGATGTGTCTCCCATGTTCATGGTGGTGCCTATTTGCTTTTCATTAACCGCAACCTGAGGGGAAATAATGAAAATAAAGCGTGCATGTAGGCTGTTTAGGATTGAACTTGTCCTTTCTCTCCACCCCTGCACACCTCCGTGATGGCAGTCCATCATGTCTAGGACTGGACTGCTGGGAGAAATTACAGACATTTCAGCATGGCAAGGGAAGGGGAAAGGTTAGATTTTGTGCTGGAATTTGCAGTGAGGAGTCTTTGTAGTGTCCAAAGGACATCTGAAGGTAAGAAAGAGTTGCTTGGTCATCTGGATCTCTTTGGGCTTTGATACATGGCTTGGGCCTTGGTTTTTTTCCCCTTCCTCAGTGGCAGAGTGCCATGAGGAATGGGACCTAGAATGTTCCACCAAGCCGTAGAGGGATATCTGGGTACACGTCATGGGGATAGAGAAGTGTGTGAAAGTTAGATACACAGTATGAGATACAAAAGACTTAAATAAATATGGCTATCTAACAGAAACTTAACAGAAACAAAGCAAATCCAATTATGTAAATGCTGTATAAAGAAAATAAATAGTAAATGGATTTAAGCATGTTCAGATTTTAATTTGGTATGTGTATTTTTATAAATACTGATATGAATATTGCGAAACCAGACAAGGGTCACTTAGTAATTCCTTTGTAAAAAGGAGTAAAAAAGGAGATGTCACAACCCTTTGTATATTATGAAAGGCTTTTTTTCCTGCTTGAGTGTTTTTGAATATTTATATATATCCCATTCATGTTTGGAATGGACCTGTCCTTGAATTTTAATTCACTATTTATTTTCAATTTTAATAAATAAATGCAAGAAGCAGGGAAGGAAGATTTGGTTGCAAAAGTTGGATTTTGCTTTAAGCAATTTTAAAGTGAAAAGGAGCTAAGTATATCAAGAAATCTTGTTTGTTTGTGCCTTTTTACTTTGAGTTATCTGCTCTGTAGTGTATAGATGAGGAACAATATAACTCGTAGAAAAAAATTATTGGTCTGACCTGGTAAGAAAGACAATTTATGCGTGTGTGATGTTTCTCAGTACCTTACTAATCTACCATATTTTGGTAACCATGGGTTTGATGTGGAAAAATATTAAGAGCTTATGTAAGAGGTTAATGCTTTTTCCTGGCACTGGAGCTCGGCTCTGTGCATTTATATAACACTTATTAAGGACTTAGGCTTTTGCGACGAGTGCCGGTTGGATTGCAGGCTCTCTCTAAGATCTCTGCAAATTCTCTAAGAGCTGCAAGCTATGAATGAAATGTTGATAGTAGAAAGTTGGAGAACCCACATATTACCTGGCAAATTTTGAAACACTGGGAATGCAGTAGGGTCTTAACAGCTCTCATGCCTCTGCAAGCTGCAGTAATGACTGCTAGTAAACCCCAGTCTGGGCTTTCCTTCCTGTTGGACTGCTAATCGCTGGCATTCTGTCGGTGCTTGTAACACCTGCGTTGAAGCAAGTGGATTCATGTCACCTGAAGCATGTATAAATTATTTTCAAATTCCATGGTGGTTCTGTATGACCAACCAAGAAAGAGGAGAAAATGCATTTCATTTTCGCAGTAGGTCACTGGAGACGATGACCATTTGAAACAGCACAGAGCTGCCAAGTGATTGCAAGGGAAGACTGTTTCAGTGACGGCAGGTGCCCTGAAGTAATGCTGTGTGCAGGCAGTAGTTAAGACACCGAGAGGGAGAGCGCATTTCATAGGAGTGAGTTGCGTTATTTTGTTGGCATTGTGGAACCAGAATGGTTGTGTCTGGTTGATCCTGTATTTTGTTCATCAGACAGCAATGAAAATTCATGTTTCTGAGTCCTGCTCTCACAGGTTTGACATAGCACTCTGTGTATTTTTGTCCCATAGTAAAGGAAGGTGATTGTGGACAACGGCTTGACTTTCTGAAGCTGTCAGAATGTGTGTGCAGGCTGTGTGGGATCTCTCCAGAATCACCAAGCAGAGGATGGTGTCAGTGCCAGGCCAACTTTTGCAAAAAGTGAGTGTGAGGCCTGTGGTTTCAGGAGAACTGAGAATGGCAAGGTCTCTGCTGTGTGGCAAGCTCACTGCTCAGGGTGTGTTTTGTTTTTAGGTAGGCATGTCCACACTGTAGAGCAGAGAGGGTACCTTTGTGCCATTAAAGGATGTGGCAACCTGGAATTTTTTTTTTAGTATCTGGCCACAACTAGACTGAAATTGGCAGGTAGCACATAACCCATCAGAATAGGCGCGTGTGTTTGAGGTTTATTGGATTTTGGTTACTGGCTGCATCCGCGGTCCTTTAAGGGTTTAGTAATAAAAAATACTTTCTTTTGCCTGTAAAGTGGTTTGATGATTGTTGGAACTCGTGTTAATCAGCTGCTGGCATTTTTCTTCTGTGATATGGATTTCTATAAACTTGGCCATACCAACCACTACTAGGTATTTCACTAGCTGAAAGTCTTGCAGCAGAGAACAAGGTAAGGATGAGAACAGAAAATGAATTTGTCCTTTATCCCAGTGGGAAGGTTGCCCCTGCCAGGTGTGGGTTTAGCTGTGTGGCAGAAAGTCTTTGTGGCATGCTTTACCTTAATCTCTACCTTTGTGATGTGATGATTATTTTTTTTCCTTTTCCTTTTTTAATTTGATTATACTTTTTTTTTCCTTTGATTGAATTTGACTTGATCACCTCTATGTCTCATGAAGAAATGTTTCAGACCTGAGGACAGCTTGACTTTTCCAAGTTTTTCCTTTGAACTTTCAACTCTAGATTTTAATGAGCATTCATCTGATTCTACTCAAGCTGCAGCAGGTTATTATGCTGTGGCTACATTACTATGCTGAGATTCTTGGCATTTCTGCAACCACTTTGACTAAGTATATGTTTAAAAAATACAAGAATTCTTATTTCTTGGAATTAAGGAAAATATTTTCTAATTCAGGCTGAAATTATAGAAAGAAAAAGGAACATCAGGGGGCAGTGAACATGTGTAGTCTTAGTGATCCATCAGTTGCAAGAGATTCATCTGCAGTGTTAGAGATGTGCTTTTAGTAACGTGTTAAAGGATTTGTCATCATTGAAATCTTCAGGCTTAAATTTTATTAGGTGTTTGTAGCATTTTCTTCTTGATTTATTTTAACATGTCTTTTGACACCAAACGTTATTACAGTGCTTTTTCTGCTGGAAATGTTGGGACTTACGTAGCTGAAAATCACATGTCTTTGATAAAGAGGAATTGTTCTTCAGGCTGTTTTATTGACAAGAAATCTACAAACATCATTGTGATTATTTGATACAAATCTCTGTAGTTGATTGCAGCTTCTAAAACTTATTACTGTATGGAGGGAGAGTTCCTGTTATTGCTGAATTCACTGTTTCTGTTCTATTACAATAAAGTCTTATTTTGAGTGTCATTTGTATTATCTTTCTTTTCCATCTTTGTGGTGTGAATTTTGTTGTTGAATTTTTTTCCTGTGAGGTTGTTAAGGGCTTCAAATCATACAATGATGGCTGTAGGAAAACTAATTTATGAAAAAAATTGTTCCTAAGCGTAGCACTGATAAAGCAACAGTATATAGGGACATATTTGATAGCCTGGTTAAAATTATTTTTGTATTGTTCTTTGGAAATAATGGAAGGAAGCTGCAGGGCAGCACAAATTAAAGTCTCTCTTGATATGGAAAAAAAAGAATCGGTTTCTGTTCTAGAAAAAGTTTGACATTCTGCCTAAGAGGGGGGGGATCACAACTTGCAAAATCAAATATTACAATGAAAAATGCTCAAATTTCTCAAAAATATGCAAAATGTGGGAATAGCAATGTGACACAGGAATGATGTTGAACAGGGAAGAATGGTGGAAAAAGATTTTTAATGGAGACGTTTAGTTCCTTCAATGAAGTAATGAAATTGCTTTTCTGATTGAAGCATCTTCCTCATTTTCTTTGTAGCCAGCCTGCTGTGTTAACTGTTTCTTTGATATATATTTAAATCCAAGGAGTGGTTTTAATCACTTTGAATCTCCCAGGACTAATTTTACGTTACACAGTGATTTACACACAGGTCTCTTTCAGAAATATCTGGTTGCCCTCATTTATTATTTATATCTGAGCAGTATAATTTGTTTTTTCTCTTCATGAGGACGATGTACAATTTCATTTGACATTTGTCTTGATTCAAGGACAGTGTTAATTCCTTTCTGCTTGGCTTTGTAATATCTGTCATTTAGTGGAAGGGATTGTCTGAATCTCTGTAGAAAAAAAACAAAACCCACCCTAATTTGTTGACTTGTAATATAATGTTTTAAATTCCGAGATTTTTAATCTTTCTTTACATGGAACTGTTACTAATAATTTTATTTCAGATTTTGGGTTATTCACTCCCAATTAATTAGCTGACATGTTCAAAAGTTGCTTTTGTTTACAAAATATAGGTGAGATAAGTTTTCTCCTTTCAGTTTCTGAAATTCAAATTTTCAAGTTCAGCTAAGTGTAGGGTTTAGTATGTAGAAGTGTCTACACACTTTTTGTTAATTAAAAGTAATTTTCTGTGTTAAATCTGTGAGTTATTATTTTTCCTTTGTTGGAAGGACACCACATCAATGCTTTCTTCCTCTTCAAACTTAGATACACTTGAAGTTAGTTTCCTGTAACAACCAACACAGTCTATGTCTCTGATGGTCTGCAGTTCTTTATTATATCTGAGCTTGATAAGTGATATGTGTTACATGTGTTGGATTCTTTGGTTTTGCTAGAACTGGTTTTACCCAAGACTTCATTCTTTGTTGATCAGCATCAGACCACTGGTAAGTTCTTTGTATCCATGAGATATCCTGTATCATCCCAATACTTTCAAGATGTCACCTCTCATACCATGCCAGTTCTGAATTTTTTTTTTTAAGGTTGTGTAGATGACCTTACAGACAAAATGCTTGCTATTATCTGTTAGTTAAAACTACTATATAACAATAGATGGTACAATATACACTTGTGCAAGGCAAAGCTAAGCCAAATAGGATAATATTCATTGTGTCTTTAGCTTACTGTTGCAACTAAACTAAAGCAAAGCTTCACGCAACCCCAGAAAGGTCTGATGAGTTCTGATGCTTGCATTGTTAGCTCTGGGTACTCTGCACAGGATGTAACCACGTCCTGTGTGGAGACAGAAAGGACTGTCTTGCTTGTGTACCATCATATGTCTCTAGCATGGGATCTGGACAAATCCAGATGAATTTGACTATTTTTGCCCTGTTACTTGGGTATATTAAATTACAAAGGATAATAAGTGTGATTTTTTGAAGGATTTGTGTATATTAGTTAAAAAGTCTTTATTATTTGTATATAACAAAAATCTCTCTTATTTGTCTTACGTAGAGACAAATCTAGAAATAGAAGTTACAACTTAAGAGAACTGTTGCCATCCCTTCTCAGTTTTTTGGAATAGAACTTTCTTCAGAAGTATACTTTTTCTTTGGAGTTGCCCAGAAAGAAAATTTTGATTTGGATTTTCGGAGGAACAAAACAGGAGAAACCTGCATTTTGTTATTTGCCATCTACTGGGAGAAATATCCCATTCTTTTCCCTCTGGAACAAGCAAGACCTGGTCCCACAATGTTTTAAGTTTGCACATGCACGCAAGGGAAAAGATGAATTAGGTTGTGTGGAAAGTAACAGGATAATCTGAATTTTTCTTAAGAAGGTGGCTGCTGTGTGGACGGGAAATTACTCCAGCCTAGGAACAAAGATGAATTGCGTCATTTAAAGTTCAAGATAAGAACCATATCTGTCACCAGATCATAAACTCAACCCTTCAGTGGCCCCTCTGTATGCATCATGTGCAGAATTTTGGCTTGCAAGAGACAGAGGCTTTGTTCAGTTCCGGGGACTCTCAAATATTTTCATTCTTTACACTCAAGTGTCCTCTCTTCTTAACCTTTTCCACAAGTGCAACAATTAGGTACTTAATCTCTGACATTGAGCAATCCTTAACAGTGAAATAACCAATTATGTTAAATGCCTCTTTCTTTCAAAAGTCAGCTGGTTATTCTGCTTTACTTTTTAAAGGTAGAAATTATGTTGGAACTACCTTTTAAAATCTTTTAAGGATTCTTCCAGTTGTGAACACATATCTGTAAACATCTTAAATTCAAATGCAGAGAGTAAGTGCTCTACTTTTAGCTCAAGATACTTCACGTTACTCCTATTCTAAGGTTTTTTCTTGGATTTCTAGTTTGTATTATCATTGATTTAATGGTTTCTCCACTTCATTTTGTTTTCAATTTATGCATTTTTGTTTTAGATTATTTCAATTGCAGGGCCTTAAAAAGCTCTGAATTGTGCTTCTTACCTATACACCAAGACATGCTGGTTTACAGACATAAGTAGGGAATTTATTTTAGTCACTTTTCAAAATATGATGAGAGAATATGGCAACTTCTTGTGATTTTCTTTCCATTATTTCTAATTTTGCTTAGGCTTGCTGGATGATACGCCTGTTGCTGATGCTTATAATTGCATATCGATCTATTTATTTTCCAAAGTGACTTTAAAATAGAAGCTTCTGTGGAATACTCTGCTGATGTTCAGTAAACTTATGTTAATAACTCCAAGGAAATTCTATAATTAAATTGATAGACACGACTAACAAGTAACAAAAAATGCAGCAGTCTCCATTTGTGTTGAAATGTGGAAGATAAGGGGATTTTTTGATACTACATTTACCAGAAATGGTTGTAGTTGCAGTTCTTCTATGTGGAATCTGCTTTAAATGTTATACCCCCATTGCCATTTAAGTAGTTGTGAATTATGGCTGTCAATCCTGGGAATAAAAGTAGAAATTATTCAGCTCACTGTAGAACTGCATAAGGGAACTATTCAACGCCTATTTATTGTGCATCTTCTTACAACAGTTGTTGTGGAAAGAGATCAGTTAACTGAATAAGATCTTTTTTTATATAACATATATATTGACTGTATGGTGTGTATAGCACAATATATGTGTGCGTTATAGTTTGCTGTAGGTATTTGTAAATGCTTTTGAAATGTTGCTTACCTAAAGAGTGCGGGTCTTCTAATTTTAAGCATTCCTTCCTTAGGGAAAAAAACCCAAAACCAACAAGACAACTACAAAACCAAAGCACAAAAACCCCTAAACTACATTTCTCCCCCTGCTTTTTCCCAGGGTGGTGTACTGTACCAATAAAATATGATCTCCATTATAATAACCTACTTTATGAAGATTAAATGATTTTGCAATTCAAACAAGGAAAAATTGGTTTAAAGCAAAATCAAACAGTAGTTTGCTAGTTTAGGATTTGAATAGTGTAATGAGAAATCTTTTTTTATATTGCTATTGTGCACTGGTCAGCTAAGAAGTAATTGCTTTTTATAAGGCAAATTTGCTTTTACTTTTCTGAGGTAATGAAATGAACCTGAAACATTTCCTTTGAAATCAAAGTCACTATCACTCAAATGTCACCAGCAGAATTCCATCATATAGTTTCAGCAAACACATAATGAGAAAGTACTGCTTGGAAATGATTGACAGGATTCTATTAGAAAGCGTTACTACGTATTCATCCATAATTATCTGTGTTGTAAATCAATACTGATTTGATTTTTTTGGTATTTATGTCTTATGAACATGCACAGAGGGAGACATCTGGAAGCTATTTGCAGAGGAATAGCTTTAAGATGCAAGTTGAAAAAGCTGAAAATGCATTGAAGAAAGATGCTTGGAATTTCATTTTCATTTTTTTAGCACCTAATGAAATTCTGTGGAAAAAAGCGGCGTGCTTATTGACAGAAGACGGTCCTAAAATAGAATATGCAAAATTATTCAAGGAAAAAAATAATCTAAGATTGAATCAAATCTTTAAACAGATATGTGTAAAGGTCTGACAACGCAATTATTCCCAAGAGTAAATATATTCAGTTGCATAAAATCAAAGCTTCTTAAGGGAAGAATTATGTCAAATACTTTAGCTTCTTTCCAGCCTAATCATCTGTTCTGAAGAGGAGAATTTATCAGTGGTCTGGGAAATGCTTTTTGGGGGCAGAAGGACAAGGGATGCAAATTAAATCTTGGTGGGAGGGCTGCATACTTTTAGCAAAATAGAAAGATAGTAGGAGGAATGTTGCAGTAGGCCTATCAAGTAGAACAGTTTTCAAGCCCATCCCAATGATTCAGATATATTTCTTTTTTTCAGCAAGATCAGAGTGAAAGTCATAAAGTTAAAATGTGAATTAAACAAATATGGTTTCATGTTAATGTAAAGCTATTGCAGCATTATCATGGGAGACTGTATTTAGAAGATATTCTAAAAGTTGCTCAGCAACTGAGGAGGAAAACTAACAAATAGAATACCACTATGGCAACACTGAAGCCCAGTGGCACGACTCGCATGGTTCCGTATTTAGTGTACTGGGGAAGACTTAAGTGGCAGAAGGGAGAGAGAATGATGCTTCATGCCAAATACAGTTTTAGCTGTTTGAATTACCAATAGCTTGGGACATTTCCAGTGACAGTGGATAAATCCTGCAAGATCTGAAGCACAAAATGGTAACGGTGGGTGTCTGCTTTATAATGATCAAACCCAGGAACAGTTCTGCTAAGGCTTATTTATATGTAGCAAGAAAAAAATATACTTCTCTATGGAGATCTTCGAAAATATACATAGTTTTCATGCTAGAACCAGTGTTCAGATAGTCTGAAAGTAATTTCAAATGTCTCTGTATCCTAAAAGATAATTCCTGACTCTGTGGTGTGCTGAATATTACTAAACAAAAAAGTTCATCCAGAGTGAAGATGAAGATTCAGTTATAGCTTGGTAAGAAGTGTTTGACAGGATTCTACTCACGAAGCGGTATGATCAAATTAAGTAGAAGACAAAACTAAATTGAGGTAATAGAATAAAAATTGAGAGCTGCATAAAATATTCAGTGAAAGACAGAGAAAAGCCTGATGCCATCTTTGATCCAGAAGACCCCCCTTTTACTTTTGAAAACACACAGCTCTATTTTAGGGAGAAGTTGGATGCAACTCTATAAACGTTAGATAACTAGGTTTAGCCAAAGTAGGAGTACAGAAGTAGAGAAAAGAAGAGTTTAGAATTGCAGAACGTCAGATGATGGGAAATAAAAGAACATTAAAAAGTATCTAAGGCTGGAAGGTTTTGGTTAATGTGTTTAGTCCAAATGTAAAAAATGCGTCTGAAGCTGGAAGATTTTGGTTAAATTGGTAGAGTCAGACAATGTCTTTGAATGGCAATGAATATACATGAAATAATGAAATTAACCTGTTACTTTATATTGAACTGGAATGGATGTGTGTGATTACCAAAACTCAGCTGAGGTGAACTAAATTAAGCATCTGTATCACACTTGTGATTGCTGATGCAGTTAAAATACATGGAATGTAAGATATATGGCAAATAACTGAATGAACATAAATGTTTAAAAAAAGGAAAAGACATTCAAAAAACCACCTAATTTTCAAAGATTTCTTTCTAAAGAGTGCCTGAAAACATCTTCAAAGCTGGAGTTTTGTTAGCTCTTTTTTACAGAAAAATGAAAAAACCTTTTCTTTCAGGAGTTCAAAAGATATGACCCAGTTTCAGGGTTCAGTCTATGCAAAATAATGGAAGGATTGAGAAAAGGCTTGAATAATGAAGAATTGAAAGCAGGAGTTATAATTAATGACTCCTGAAAAGGCTAGATGGAAGACATATTTTTGCCAAGTTAGCCTGGTATAATTTTTAATGTGATTTAGATTGGCTGATACAAGCAATGGTGTTTTACGTGATAGATTATTGTAAGCATTTAAGATTTTGGTTGAGAAAATGGAAGGATGACAAGTCATATTGTGGACCTTGAGTTATGAAGCGAATTCATAATTGAGTTAGTAGTTTTAGCAATATTTGGGCTAGTAATAGGTTTTTCAGACGATTATTTGGAACACTTTTCTCAGTGAATAGATAGAAAACAGTATTTAAAGTGATAGTGCAGTGACAGAGGTATGTGGGGGAATGAAGAATATTGATTACAGAGTTGTATGTGTGCTTACCCGTAGTCAGTTGCATGTGTACTGCTAGGGTGGTGTTATGGCCTTACCAATCTGGTGACCTTCTGTGATGGAGTGACAGTATCGGTGGATAAAGGGAAGGCAACTGATGTCATCTACCTGGACTTGTGCAAGGCCTTTGACACAGTCCCCCATCACATCCTTATCTCTAAATTGGAAAGATGTGGATTTGATGGGTGGACCATCCAGTAGATAAGAAACTGGTTAACAGACCATAGCCAAAGGGTGGTGGTCAATGGGTCTATGTCCAGGTGGAGGCCGGTGACAAGCGGTGTCCCCCAGGGGTCTGTCTTGGGACTGGTTCTCTTTAACATCTTTATCAGTGACATCGATGATGGGATTGAGTGCACCCTCAGCAGGTCTGCAGATGACACCAAGCTGAGTGGTGTGGTTGACACCCTAGAAGGAAAGGAAGCCATCCAGAGGGATCTTGACAGGCTGGAGAGATGGGCCCGGGTGAATCTAATGAGGTTCAACACTGCCAAGTGTCAGGTGTTGCACTTGGGCCGGAAGAATCCCAGACATAGATACAGACTGGGAGAAGAGCTTCTTGAGAGTAGCCCTGCTGAGAAGGACTTGGGGATTCTGGTGGATGAGAAACTTAACATGAGCCAGCAGTGTGCTCTTGCAGCTCGCAAGGCCAATGGTATCCTGGGCTCCATTAGAAGAGGGTTGGCCAGCAGGGACAGGGAGAGGATTGTCCCTCTCTACTCTGCCCTCGTGAGGCCCCATCTGGAGTACTGTGTCCAGATCTGGGGCCCCCAATACAAGAAGGATGTGGAACTGTTGGAGAGGGTTCAGAGGAGCCACAAAGATGATTAGAGGGCTGGAGCACCTGCCCTACGAAGAGAGACTGAAGGAGCTGGGCTTGTTCAGCTTAGACAAGAGAAGGGTGCAGGGGGACCTCATTGCAGCCTTCCAGTACCTGAAGGGAGCATACAAACAGGAGGGGAATCAAGAGTAGACAATGGCAGGACAAGGGGAGTGGATTAAAGCTAAAGGAAGGAAGTTTTAAATTGAATATTAGGGGGAAGTTTTTTACAGAGAGAGCGGTGAGGGGCTGGAACAGGTTGCCTAGAGAGGTAGTGGATTCCCCATCCCTAGAGGTGTTCAAGGCCAGGTTGGATGGGGCCCTGGGCAAACTTGTGTAGAGGTTGGTGGTTGGTGGCCATGTCTGTCGCAGAGGATCCTGTGTGTCAGTTCTGGGCTCCCTGGTATAAAAAAGACAGGGATCTCCTGGAGAGAGTCCAGAGAAGGGCTACGAAGATGATGAAGGGCCTGGAACATCTCCCCTCTGAGGAAAGGCTGAGTGAGCTGGGGCTGTTCAGTCTGGGCAAAAGAAGACTAAGGGGGGACCTAATTAATGTTTATAAATATCTTAAGTATGGGATGCAGGGGGAATTGGCCAACCCCTTTTCAGTGGTCTGTGGGGACAGGACAAGGGGCAGTGGCTGCAAGTGGAGCACAGGAAGTTCTGCACCAACATGTGGAGGAACTTTTACACAGTGAGGGTGACAGAGCCCTGGGACAGGCTGCCCAGGGGGGTGGTGGAGTTTCCTTCTCTGGAGATATTCAAGACTCGTCTGGATGCCTATCTGTGCAATATGAGCTGGGGAGCTGCTTTGGCAGGGGGGTTGGACCTGATGATCTCTCGAGGTCCCTTCCAACCCCTGTGATTCTATGATCCTTGTGGTCCCTTCCAAGCTAGGCCATTCTATGATTTTGAGTGTCAGCAGAAAGGATCACCTTAACCAATACATAAGCATTTCCAGAAAAAACATATCCAAAAATATACAGTGGTTGGGTTTTAGAGTTACCTGGATATTTTTGCTTTACTTAATTTTTGACCAAAAGACTAATTAGCCATCACTAAAACTACTAGGCATTCCACCTTCTCCCTCGGTCACTGGACTTTTTTTTTTTTTCCCAGAAGGGAAACTAGTGCAAAAGTTGGGCAATCTGGGACCTATACCATGCAAAAGACCATGCTTTTGCCCCATCCAACATGGGCTTGAACACTTTCAGGGACAGGGCATCCACCGCCTCCTGGGCAGCCTGTTCCAGCACCTCATAACTGAACCCTGTGATGAAGTACAGCACTGTGAGGAATCCATCCTGCACACTTTCTTCACTTCAGAAACATGTTTCATGAATGCCAACTTAAATGTCTTATCTAAACATTTTCAACAACTGACTTCATAAAATAAACCTAGCAAATGCACCAAGGTGCTTTATTTCTGCATCTGGTTTCTCCACTTCTCTACCACCTCATGCCTTCCACCGTCTTTATAAAAAGAAAGTGTATCGACAGCAGATTACTGAACCACAAGAACTGTGTGCAGCTCCAAGCATGATCAATCACAAGCACCATTACAAGGTGCCACGGCATGATAGTTCAAGCCCTACTGCACAGCTGGTCTGCCTGTCAACAGGGCAAAGTAAAACTTCAGTGGGAACCCCATATGATGCACAAAAATATTCCTGGCATTTATCAACCACAGGAGGCCGAATTCCAGCAAGCAGGTTTTGGTGGGTTGGTTGGGACGTTTTTCATCTATTGAAGGTTTGATGTTGCACTAGACAGTTAAACTGTCTTAGAGGTGAATTTCAGACCATTTCCATCCTTACAGGTAGCAAGGACATATGGATTAAATCTGCATCATTTCTTTGAGCTATTGAAAAAAAATGCAAACTTATTCAAAAAATCCAGATTTGTGGCTTCCTTTTCCTGCAAAATCACAGAATCACAGAATCACAGAATTGTAGGGGTTGGAAGGGACCTCGAGAGATCATCGGGTCCAACCCCCCTGCCAAAGCAGGCTCCCTAGCTCATATTGCTCAGATAGGCGTCCAGGCGGGTCTTGAATATCTCCAGTGAAGGAGACTCCACCACCTCCCTGGGCAGCCTATTGCAGTGCTCAGTCACCCTCACTGTGAAAAAGTTCTTCCGCATGTTGGTGCGGAACTTCCTATGCTCCAACTTGCAGCCATTGCCCCTTGTCCTATCCCCACAGACCACTGAAAAGGGGCTGGCTGATTCCCCCTGCATCCCCTGCTTCAGATAATTATAAACTTTGATTAGGTCCCCCCTTAGTCTTCTCTTCTCAAGGCTGAACAGTCCCAGCTTACTCAGCCTTTCCTCATAGGGGAGATGCTCTAGGCCCTTAATCATCTTCGTAGCCCTTCTTTGGACTCTTTCCAGGAGATCCCTGTCCTTTTTATACCAAGGAGCCCAGAACTGGACACAATACTCCAGGTGGGGCCTGACCAGGGCAGAGTAGAGAGGGAGGATCACCTCCTTTGACCTGCTGGCTACACTCCTCCTGATGCATCCCAGGATCCCATTGGCTCTCTTGGCCACCGAGGCACACTGCTGGCTCATGGCCAACCTGTCATCTACCAGGACCCCCAGGTCCTTCTCCACTGAGCTCTTCTCCAGCAGGTCATCCCCCAGCCTGTACTGATACAAACAGTTGTTCCTTCCCAGGTGCAAGACTTTACACTTGCTTTTGTTGAACTTCATCTGGTTTCTCACTGCCCAGCTCTCCAGCCTGTCCAGGTCTCTCTGGATGGCAGCGCAGTGCTCCTGCGTGTCAGCCACTCCTCCCAGCTTTGTATCATCGGCGTACTTGCTGAGGGTGGATGTTATTCCCTCATCAAGATTGTCAATGAAGATATTAAACAGGACTGGACCCAACACTGAGCCCTGGGGAAAATATAAATGAGAGGGATGGAAATATGCTTGATAAATAATTTTAGTGAAATTTAATTGCAAACTAGAATATTGCAGTAACTAAACAGCTCTGGGAATTGCTGTAAGATCAGTATGTCATTTTACTTTTCGTAAGCCTCAGATAGGCATGAAAAAAAGTCCTTCCCAGTAGATATAGCCTGGAAAGGAAAAGCATCAGGACTTATAAAAAAAGTTCAGAAATGGCCTTAATCTTCAAAAAGACCATATGCCCTGATAATGAACTTCAAAATCAGCTGAAGGCTCACCTACATGAGAACTCTCACCACACTGAACTTGATCCAGCTAATCCAGAGTGACACCCATGGAAATGTATTTGGAAAACAAAAAGAACCCAAAAATATTTCTGAAGGACCCATGTTGCTATGAAGGGCACAGTGCACAACTGTGCCATTGCACAGGTGGGTCTTCCTCACTACCTCAGCACAGCTTCATCAGATGTTCCTTGCCTTAGACTGCCATAGTCTGTGTCTGGAGAAAGGGAGAATAATGCCACCACCAGTCACCCATTCTCTTTGGTCAATAAACGGCTTAAATCAGACTCTTTGGCACCCCAGAAACAAAAAGAACAACGAACACTGTGCAGGATTTTCTAACAAAAGCAGCACAGCATGGGACAATCATGCCTAACACTTGTCCTGCATGTCTAGGTGCACGCCAGGTACTACAGGCCCCAGAGACATACAAGCTTTGTTGTACTTTATTAACTGAACACTGGAACAACATGATTGTATTTTGCCAATTTTCTCATGAATATTAACAGCAGAATATCCTTTACGAGTTGTTTCAAAATAGGAATATAAATGGCACCATGGTACTTTTTTTCAACATTTTCAACAACTGACTTCAGAAAATACTTCAGAAGTGTTCAAGGCCAGGTTGGATGGGGCCCTGGGTAACCTTGTGTAGCTCCAGGCCTGGAGGTTGGTGGCCCTGCCTGTGGCAGGGGGATTGGAGCTCTATGATCCTTGGGGTCCCTTCCAACCCGTGCCATTCTATGATTCTATGATTTGATCAGCTTGGATAGTTAAGACGCAGTTCCTGCCATGGTCAGTGTGAAGCTCCATCTCATCTAATGATGCTTTACTTTGTTTTGATCTAACAGCAATCTGCATCACAGGTGATATCAATATAGAACATTCAAAGATACAGTAAAAGTGATTGGATTCATGTTTTCTACTAAAAGTAAAGCATTAATCACAAAATAGCTCAGGATTCTAGTACAATATAACACTTGTAGGGAACAATCCGTTTTGCAACTCAGTAGGCTCTTGTGCACAAGTAATAACGTCCAGTACTGATGGGCATCGGCACCTTTCTGTTCAGTCTGTGTCCTTTCATTTGCAAAGGAAAGAAACAAGCGCAAGGCTCAAGCGGGATGATAGACACATCTGGAAGTTTGGGCCTACTTTGTGACAGTTTGATTTCCCCATAACGTTGTAGGGATTATGTTGTGTTGCACATAACTTAGTTATGTGTGATTACTTAATGTTTTCCACCTTGTGGAATACCATATCTGCACAGTATTGAAGGAGCAGCTAAAATGTTACTTCACAGTTTAACATTTGTATAGTCTTTTTCTTGTTAATAAAAGACACGGTTGCCTTTTAAAGCCTTTTAAGTTTGCTGTGTATCTCCTAAGGATTCTGATAAAATTTAATGTTGATAAATATTTTAAGCTGAAGTAATGTATTTTTTTGCCCTTGTAGGTTGGAATGGCTAGTGACACTTTTTATCTGTGGTACACTGTCCTATTTGTGTGTGGTGTTTGGCTTTGGAGTATAGTACTAGTATGAGCCCTGCCTTTTGATGTCTAGTCTCATAAAGGGCAAAATGAGAAACAAAGGTGCTTGCCTAGCATTGCAAAGAGAACGAGCTGTTACAGTAAAATCAGCTCATGCACGATGCTGCCATTATCAAAGAGAGAGTGAAGTCCTGTGCCAGAGTCTTTCTTTTAGCAAAGACGGGGCCGTATGCTGCCCATGTAGCTCTTACATTGTCACTGTCATCCTTGTGCTTCTCACAGACTGAATTCTCTAAAATAGGCATGAATCAGATGACAAAATTTTTATGATAAAAAAAAGATGATTATCATCTTTCCTATGACTTACTGTTCTTTCTTATGCTGGTTCAGAGTAAGTCTATTGGTATGAAAATAGAGGAAACTCTGCTCTTTCTTCCTTTGGTTGGCTTCATCATTTGAGAAGCTCATCCAAAATCCAGTGATTTTGTTGGGAGTCTTTTACTTTTTGTTGCCAGTCTAGAATAAATGCTGTATGTTGTATTGGTTTAATCCAGTGATATTTCCCATATATCTGTATTAACCTGATACTGCAGTCTGAAGATCAGTTCATGTGCTTTGTGAGAGAGAATAAGAAAATGAAAACCAACGTTACCACAAACTTTCAGGTAGTTCTGTTTTTACTTTCCTTGCTGTGCTTTACATATTAATCCACTGTATTGCATTGAATCACCAGAACTCACCCCCACATTTGTATTTTTTTTAAGGGACAGGAATTTCGTGCAGGAGAAAGTTGGAAGATGGTTCTGTAAATATCCGTTTTGATTTAAAATCCTAACCTTTAGGAAGGTTAGAAGGAAATTGAAAAATCAGATGCAACTTTCTGAACACAATGCACGTTACAGTTGTATTTGCTGAAATGCTGCAAAGAATTTCTGTAGGTTTCTTTGCTCTTAAAAAAACCTCAACAAGCAACAAAAACATTTCACAGTTACTGCATGACCTTGTATCAGTGAAAGTCAATGCTGATTACACCATCGTTGAGAAATAAGATTTCTCTTTCTAAAGGATGCTATAACATTGTCTGGTTTAAAATTATCTTTGTAAACTATACTTTAACTGTGTGAATACTATAACTTCTTTTTTGCCTATAAAGTACTCATTTTGCACTTGAATGTTAATTTTGTATAGTATTAAAAAAATCCTGGCGTCTTTCAGTACTTGTGGATTAAATAACTCTTCTACAGGTAAGTGCAAAAGCAGTAACCTGCTGCAGGTAGAAAAGTATATGAAATAACACTGCAAGATACAAGCAGAAATCGATTCATTAACACATTTCCCAAATATATCTACACTTCTTTTTCAAAGAATTAAAGCGTCCGTGATGGGCTGCCATAAGCATAGAGCAGTCTTCCCCTTTCTGTGTTGCCTAATGCTGCAATCTGAATCGGCTCGTTTCCTGGAGTAATCCATCATGTTGATTTACAAGTGCTGCTACCGTCTGTATCGTGCTAATAGAAAGCTCATGGCATCTGTCTTTGTGCTGAAAGCAAGCCAGCAGCATAAGACACATGATTAGTAGATGATATACAATCAGTGGATAAGGGAGGGGAAGGTTGGGCAGGATTCTGGACGCTTTCTGGATCTTAGTCAATGAGCTGGAATTACTCAATTATTTTTCATAAAAATGTGTCTCTTCTCCTGGGCAAAACTATGCAATTCCTTATTGTTCAGGTGGATCACGGTGTATTGCATGTTCTTGGCTGCATCACAACAGAACAGGAAAATTTCAATTGGCTAGTTGTTTCTTTCCTATCGCTGTGTGTATCCCTGCTTTCCACATGGGCCCAGCTAACACTGCTGTAGTTAGCTCTAGCCTTCTCACTAATCACCATGAAGATGGATGAGAGATGTTATGCAGAATTCTCCTTTGAATCCCATTCTTTTCTAATTGCTACTGGTTTAATGAATGGAGAATTTGATTTCTGAAATGGAGAATTTGATTTTGCCACCTCAGAGGCAAACATCTTTCGAATCTCTCTTCTTCTCCCCTTGTGGATTTTTTCCCCCCTCCTAAATTCAAGATCTTACTATCATTTATGTGAATGAGAAGCCACAGTTTATTCCTATTTCTCTTCTATCATTTCTCCACCTTTATTTCCATAAAAGCCTCTAATTTTTAGGTTAGGATATGTTTGGTGTGTTCAGTTGAAGATCTATTCAGAAAAGCCTTTTGCAAAGAACACTGTACAAAAAAACATTTTAGAGGACCTTATTTTAAGTTTCTTTTAATGGATCAAGGCCATTATTATCACCTGGATTCTGAATGATATCTAGTTGATACAATGAGAGCAGAGGCTGCTGAGAACATTAAACCCTAAGGCAAGAGCATCGTCATTCCATGTCCTATCTATTCAGACAAAACTGGTCCTGATGCAGTATGACCTTTTGATAAATAAATGGCAGGATTAAAATATGTTTAATTCTTCTCTGTGTAATCTGCATTTACAGAGAGAAGTCAGAAATGTTTACTACCTTTTTGAGAATTGGAAACAGAGAGCTTGGTACACCAGCGTATGCCTGGATGAGTGCAAGACCTCTAAGGATTGTTCAGTATCCTAATGACCACTTGACAAGAAAGTGTCCTACTTTAAGCGTTTCTTGTGTAGACAGGCACGCTTTTGACCTGGATTATTTGGATAATTGCTGGTGTCAGCATCTAATTTCTACACCTTGAGCTTAAGTGGCATTTCTGAGTGATCTTTGAGTATTTTGATTTAACTCAATCATTTTAAATGTGTCTTCTAGTACGCTATAAAAGGGGATGGTCTTACGGAGATCCAATGGGTTAGTAGACTCTGTAGTCTCTTACTGTTTTTAGGGACAGTAGTGAAGTACTGAGGGTTACAACCCATGGGTTTGCCTTTGCCAAGTAGCAATGTTTAGTGGGTAGGCTTTGGGTTGTGACACTTTCCCCCAGACCAGCTCCTGTGTTTGTGGTCAGCAAGAAGCAATGCAAGCAGGATAATATCTGGCAGTAATAGCAGTAAAATCCTGGGATAAATGTGACTGACTGTGACACTGAAATTTCTTAATAATGTATGCCAGCCTGTGCTGTACTCTGTAAAATCTTGAGCAATTTCATACAGCTGACAGCTTGTTTAATCTAGTTTCATTTTTTTCTGGGAATTAATTTGTGTAGTCCCATGATGAGGAAATGTCTTGTTTTGCAGAGAGCAGTCTGCTCAAAATACCTGCAACTTCTGTAGTGACAGGATGGAAACTTCAGGAGATGAGGTCTTTTCAATTTCAGCTACAAATTGAGTTTACTCATTGAAGTTACAGGTGTTGCGTTCTGTAACAAAACCTGTGCTTTGGATTTCTGTCCAACATCCAGGGAGTACTTAGATCTTTACAGCATAAACAACTAAACCTAAAGTCAGAAAAGCTTTTTTGAAAGTAGATTTTCTGTCCTCTATTTAGTCATCTTTCTTGGTAGCTCAACTTTCTTGAGAATTCTGGCACCAGTTAAGTTTTATAGTAGGAATCAGCTAAAACATATAGGTACTACTCAGGTAGTATTTTGAAAACAGGCTGGAAATAGTCCAGTTAAACTCAAATGCAGGAGCTCAGCAAGTAGTTCATTGAGTAATACTTGTAGTAAACTTCTGAAGGCCAGGATCACACTGAGTTTATGTAACTCACTTTTCTAACGATGCTGAGAAATTTCAAGCTGCAACTAAAGATTCAAGTTAAAGCAGTGGAACATTTATTCATATTTTTTTGATTCATACTGAAATACTTTGAATGCTTTTGAAGGCAATCCCGTTGATCCTTTTAAATAAAAAGCTGAATACTTTCAATTTTCTGTTCCATTACAAGTTTCAAAATTAAAACAAATCTTGAATTTTTCTCATGAATGAAATCATACTTTGTAAACTTCCTTGTGTTTCAGCCTTCCATATCTGGATAAAACCATGCAGAGATGTGTGAAGGTAATCTGTCGTCTGGCAGGTGCTGTCTGACATCAGTCAGATGCTATTTACTGATGCTGGCAGGACAATGTATTAAAGCAGCTTAGTTAACATTAAGATACAGGGCTTATATATAGGAAGACTCAAGCTGATGATACATGACTCCAACTGGATTGAATGGCATAAGAAAATTAAGCATTTTACCTCTGAACTCTCTTTTGCTATGCTGCAAATGAAAGAGAAGGCTGGGATTGTTTTGGGCTTCTGGAACTATTCCCAAGGCTCAGGCTGTCTGAAAATTATGAAAAGATTGCTGCAAGTAACAGTCTTAGGTAAAAATGGGTACTGCGGTAAGGTATCGTCAGTAGCAAGTGGGATCGGGCACACCAGAATCATTATTGGAATCCCAATTAATTTACCTTCCCTTCATTTGTGAATTAGCAAGAAGCTTGTAAACAAACTTGTGCATCTCCTGCATGTCATTTAGTTTAGATTGCTCAGAGGAGGTAAAATGCTGTTGAATTAAAAAAACCTGTATGTATTATATGTGTGTATTTTTAGGAACCCAAGAACTAAATGTGAATGTAACTTTTAAACTGGGATTTTTATTTTTTTTTTTAAGAATAACTACTTACCCCACATAAAAAAAACAACCCAGTTTCACTGCAGTATAGCTTGTAATTTTATATTTAATTATCATGTTTAAATACTTGGTAACAAAAACTAACAGTTTAGATAGCTCATATTTGTTTAGAACACAGTAAAAAAAGTAATTATTTTCCTCCTTCTTTTATGATATATTTCCATTGACAAATTGCACTTTATTAGATATCCAGAATGTGCAAAGCATCAAAAATATATGAAAGGATGTATGAATAAATCAGCCTGCTTACTTTATCACTCTTAGATTTTGATTCAAGTGGCTGGCATTGCTGCAGTTCTTTTGGGGACAGAACATTTAAAAAAACCTACACCGCTGATTGCAGATCTACCTTATCTGAATGCCTGTGGTGTTAATTCACACTTCAAACCAAACAGCTCCACCTATCTTGCATCGTTTTGTAAAGCCATGTTTTGAGCAAGAGCACAACTTAAACCTAGGAAGCTCATGTGTGGTTGGTATTTAATGAACTTGAAAACTCTACTTGCTTAAAGCTTTTTTGAAAGCGAGAACATCCATTCTAAAATTTCCTTTTTTAAAGAGTTTTTTTCAATTTTCTTGTTGGTTTTTTTTCCTCGTATAGATAAAAGGCATATTTGGTAAAGCAGATATTTGCTATGCTTAAGAAAATTATACCTCAAACATTTTACATAGATATTTTCAAAGATGTCTTGCAGGTATTGGGTATTCAAGACAGTATTTTTAAAATTGTGGGGGAGCAGATTGATACACTTCCATAGGCATCTGTGAAAGCCCCAAACAAAAGTTCATAATTCTGAGTTATATCACGTTAATGCTAACAATATAAGCAGCATTATGTATGGAATTTGGGCTTTTGCTGAGAGAGAACTTGGGAAATATTTTGCTGAAGCTGCAAATATCTTTTATGGTAGGCATTCATAGAATGTACTTAAGAATAATAGATGTTTAATATAACAAATCTTGTTTTCTGAAGGAAGTGGTCTCATTTCAAGAGTGTAGAGTTGAAACTTTTGGTGAGGGTTTTTTTTGGGGGTTTTGTTTTTAATTTGGTGCATGAAAGGGCATGTAAAGACAGGAGAATCCATAAATAATGCGAAGGTCCTAGGCAGCCTGCCATTCTGACAGCATATTTTATAAACAACCATAAATAACACTCACTGCAGCATATCAGAGACAATTATACCATGCCATCAGCACCATTGTTCTGATTTACTGGGGTTTTTGAAGGAAAGAAATACTCACCTGTCATGCCAAACTGCAAAGCTTTAATATGGTTGATATTTTTCTTCTCAGGGTTCATTGTATTTGGCTATTGTTTTCTGTAATTTTCTGCTTGTTTTGTGTTTCAAAATGCAGTCAGTAGCAAACCTAGATTTTTATTTTTTTTTAATCCAAATGCCTGAATGGCTGAAAGTGTAGGTGCAAATCCTGTGCTACTGCTAAGTAAGAATAATGCTCTTTATGAGAAGAGTCTAAGTATTTTTCTTCTGGCTCTTCTGAGCAAAATCCTTTTGTTTTGGCAGCGTCTCAAGGAGCAGTAGCAAATAACACAGGATTAGAAGCATGGTGGGAAAGTGTCAAGGCCTGAGGACAGAAGGATTCCTGAGAAAAGGTTCTTAGGTTCTTGTTTCGCTGATGCACTACAGTGAGGGTGGGGTGCCTTTGGAGGGGCAAAGTGGTGTGATACAATGAATAGCATGGCAGACTGGCTGGTAGGTTCTGCAGCAATAGGCACCAAAGAGCATAATTCACAAAGAGATGACCCTGGAAAGATTTCTAGTACGTGTTGGATGGTATAGGGCACACATTTCTATTGGAATTTAACAGAAATTAGAGCCAACAACAGTCTTGGGAACCTTAACTTTTTTTCAACCATAAGTAGAAATGGTATAGGTATAGCCTTGGAAATTTAAGAGGTCAGAGTTTTGAACCTACTTGCTTATTAAGTATCCTACAGCACTTCTTAAAAAGAGAAAGCTTGACCTGATAGTCTGGCCACAATGTAAATTAAACAGTTTGGTCTACTTCCATATCCACAGGGTGATGTAGACTTTGGACAATGTTTTGAAAAGCTCTTTAATGTCATATATAATGAAAAAGGTGTTTCAATTATCTTATCAACATTTACAAACTTCTAAAGGGCTACTGTCAAAAGGATGGGGCCAGACTCTTTTCAGTGGTGCCCAGTGACAGGACAAGGGGCAATGGGCACAAACAGGAACAGAGCCACTTCTATCTTAATATGAGGAAAAAACCCTTCACTTTGTGATGAGAGAGCACTGGGACCAGCTGCCCAGAGAGGTGGTGGGGACTCCTCCTCTGGAGACATTCAAATACTACCATGACGTGTTCCTGTACAACCTGCTCTAGGTGATGCTGCTTTAGCAGAGGGGTTGGACTTCGATGATCTCCAGAAGTCCCTTCCAATCCCAGCTGTTCTGGGATTCTGTTTCCCAGGTGAATTATTTGTAATCTGTAGTTCATAAATCTTTTGAAGAAGGGTTTTGGAAAACTGAGATTTTTTTGGTGTATTTCAAAGCTGAGGCTGCTGTTTGCTGTTTGCTGGTTTGAAAAAAGAAACAGCATTATTTAGCTAGCCCACAGCATGCAAAACTTAGAAAGCAGAATTTCATGATTTATGGATACTTTTGCAAAAACGATATAATCTTCTGTCTCACAGGAAATATGTGTCAGTAAGAAGTATAATTAAGCAAATTAATGCAAATAGATAGTTACTAGATGGCAGCCATCTGGAGTAGAAGCAATACTGTATGGAAAGTTTCTAAGATGAATATTGTGTGTAATGGATAGCGAGGTACTCTAAACTGTCTGGTTTGTGCAAAAGTGCTTGTATTTTCTGAGGTTTGAGTGTTTTGGTAAATGTAAACTATTTCACTTTGTAAATCAATAATCTTAAAACATTTCCTTGCAAATATTTTTTACTTTAACACTTGCTAAATGTGTTGATTTCTTCCTAGTTATTTATTTTACACATAGTTCAGATTACCCTAGTTCCAATAAAATATTTGGGGTATAGGCTGATTTAGAATAAAGAGTTGCTAAAGATACTATTTGAGGAATGACGATTCCGGGAGTTAGTTTGACCAGTGAAATGGGACAGACTCATGTACCTCAATAAAGAGGACTAGATAATTACCAAGGTGCACTTTGGTCTTGTTCTTTTGGATTCTTCTTTGATGATGTAAATCCATCAGTTCTTCAGATGAGTAAAAGGCTTGCCCGTTTCTTGCCTTGCAGGATGTTTGTTTACAACTCAGACCAATGTAAAATTGACAGTATGCAGGATTTTTTTTTTAAACTCATAGGATTTATGATTAAAGAGCTTGTTGTGCTTTTTCTTTTTCACCCGTTCTGTGTGCTGCTTTGCACACTAGAACACTACCTTCTAATTGTGCAAAACATTCCCATAGAATTTTTCCAGTATATTCAGTGTTTAATCTTTTATAAAATTCTTCCAGCAGATGGCTTCTGCATTGTGCATATTCATTGTAATTCCTATGAATGCAAACATTTAATCACTTATCTCTGAAAAAAATCTGGAGTTCCACACCACTTTGTATTGAAGCTTCTAATTTAAAGAGGCTTTTTGACATCTTCTTACTTCCCAAATGGTTCTTTGTCTGTTGAAGTCCAGGAGCTGACCTTCTGTTGATATTAAAAACACATCCAGATGTAACTCATCTGAAAATTAGTTGTGAGAAATAACTGAGTAGTATCTAGCCCCCACTGGATTTACTGGTTCACTGTACTACATCTAGGTGAACTAAACCAGATTGTTTAGGTACTGCTTTTGTAGGTCAAAAATAATAATAAAGTGATAATAAAAAGTTTAGGCAGACATTTTCATCTTCTGTAGAAGCTCTAAATCCAAATCTGAAACCCTGAATACTGTTAAAAATTAATAGTTAATAAAATTAGTACTAGGACACCTTATGAGAAAGATGTCATTTTTGTAGACATTAAAAAACTTTACTTTCCTACATCCTTCTAATATCTCTTTATTTTATTTTTTAACTTTCCCTGATTATGGCATATGATTCAGGGAAAAATTATTATAAGAACAATAACTTTTTGTTATAGTGATGTGTATGAAGTTCTAGTGAAAATTATGTGTTAAGGTATGGTGTTACCTAGCAAAAATGTCAGAGTGCTTGTGGAATGTGCAAAGCATTGAATAAATTTATTGCAATTTTTTTTTGGCAGATAAATTCTAGAGAAGAGAAGAAATATTAAAGAGGGAAAAAGGAGAATCAAGTGTCTGTCTTTATACAGCACTGCATTCCGACTCAGGCATTTTTTCAGAACCAGAGTTACTTGGCTGATGTGTAATTAGGGGTTAAAAAAAGAGGTTACAATTCCAACTTAATGCCAATTTACAATGCCTTGAAATTAATTAATTGCCACCATTCTGTAATTGAAGACATAAGGAGTGCTTTGCAGATTAATACAGCTCTGACTTTTGTTATGTGCCGTAACTGGTTGTGGCAAGCAGCAAACCTTTGCTCTGGCTGTAAAGTGGGTACAAAATACCAAGTACACACTGGCCAGTCCATGGCACAGCACAGATGCTTTATGTGGAGGCAGAAACTAAGATCCTAGTGTGGTGTGGCTGTGTTGGAATGGGCATTTTGTAGCTGGCTTTTAGATTGTGGCCGGCAGAAGTGCAGGTAATCTTTTGCTTATCTTTATTATGTGATGTAAACAGGCATCCGAGTAAGTTCTTGGTCATAGTTTGTTTTGTAATAATTTAGACTAGACTCATTGACTTTGAATCATAGGAGAATTTACATATGCAGAACAGCCTAGAATCTGAAACATGAACCTCATATTGTCTGTGCTTATCTAGGAACTTATGTATATTTCATAGAGAGACTTGCTATTTGAATCTTGTCTTCAGTAGCTGTGCTTCACTTTAACATTCGACGAGAACCTGGCTCGTTTGGATGTCTATAATGGAGAAGTCTAGTTCAGTAGGTTGTGACTTTGAGGGGAAGAACTCACTATCCTGAAATTTGTACAGGGATGTTGCATTCTGGTTATTATTTCTTGATAATGGGGAAGGCCAGGACTGAAAATATTTCAAACACCAGATAGCCAGTCAATCACCTGTTATTTAAACAGGTTGTATATACTTCTCTGATAGCAGGATTCAGAAGTACCTCTTACATTTGGTAATCAGATAGAGATAAGTGAAAGTTGTATGAATTTATTTTCCTCCCTCTATGTGTCATCTTTAATAATTTAGTCTTTTTAGTATTGTACTGATGTTTGCAATATAATATACTCTCAGGATGACAGTTGTGTGATTTTGGGTACAATTTAGGTTATATAAATAAATAAAGCCATACTTAGAAATACTTAAATGTAGTATTTTGTAATGTTAATATTCATATACTAATGATTAAGGGGAAGATATAGTTCTGGTTATTATAAGCATGTGTATTACTGGGAATATTATTAGAGCCATTAAACTCTGTTGGTGAAATGGAATAAACTAAAGTGTTTGTTCAGTTTTCCTTGTGTGCTCAAACTCCAAATTTAGCATGTTTTAAAGCATTTTTAAATTTTGTTGCTGTTAATATTACTGAAGTCAAAGATGTATAAACGTCAAATTATACTCATATACCCTTGCTAATAAAACCTAAATGTATTCACATTATGGTAGGGAGGCAATAACTGTATGCTAGTAGCAGTTTTTCCTTACTAATTCTCCTTTTTTTGGTTATAAAGATTCAAGACAGTCTTGCTTCAGCTGTCTTTGTTCAGCATATTTTATTTATGATGGATCTTTTCTGTATTCAAAACTGGGTGCATAATTCTTAAATATTGTATTATTTCATCCAAGAAATAGGATAAGAAAAATTTCTAAAATAACTTTTAAAACTGTATTTTTTGAAACCAAAATGCTTAGTAGTAGACTAGTGAACTTACAGAATCCTATTTAATATTACCCTTCTAAAGTTTATTTCTACTTTCCAGCTACTTTTTCTTTATTTATTAATGTGGATAGAGTTCAGTGTTGTGCTAATTTTTCAAGAGATACTTACAGAGGTTAAGTATATCAAGTTTTTTTAATTTTCTTTTAGTGGATTAAATGAGATCATGAAGTAGAGGGTAGAAAAGGGATACTTTAATCTCATCCAGACCACCCTGGGTCATGTTTATTTTTATAACAGTAGTGTCAAAAGGTCCTGTTTCTCAAAGAAATCTTACAGGAGAATGAGGATGGCAAGGTGTGGCAGGAGAAAACAGCAGAGAATTCTTGAATTAGAAAAAATTAGTTTTTGATTCTGCATTTTAGTCCCATTCTAGTTTTGCTTACAGGAAAGCCATTTCAAAGAATCAGGAGGCAAGTTAGTATGTGGTTTCCTGCTGCAAACTTCTTTTAGATGTCCTTATCGTGGTTTACAGAATTTGCAGATAATCTGGGACATCACAATTATCTGTGATGATGTAATGTGAGATTTCTCTCTATTGCTAAACTCCACTGCATCTTGGAAGAATTGCTTTTCCAATTTAGTGTTCTTTCATGCAGCTCTTTCTATGGTTTAGAAACTTTTACTGGTGTCTGTCATTGCATTGATCTGAATGTTGTTGCTCTGCTATGCCGGTCCCCTTTAACTTCTACCCAATTTAAATTTATGGAGAGGCCAAGAAGGCCTTTGGAGGTTTAAAACCCTGTACTGCTTTGTAGAGGAGAGAAAAGCTGCACTGAATCAGCCTTTTTTTACTGAATTTGGGGAAACTACTGGGAAGCTCTCTTTTCTCAGAAAACTTTTTTTATCCTTTCTTTTTTAAGTCTAAATAGGTTTTTATGTAAAGTAATGAGAATCTAAGTACTGATGCAGGAAATACCTTGAAAGAGAAGGATGCCCACAGTTGAGTCTGTAAGGCTGAAGTTGAAGCATTTTAAGGGTCAACAGGAACAAAACAAGACGTGACTGTGGTCATTTCTAAAGCACCCTCCTGTCAAGGGGATGGCATCACAGTGGGTGCTTTGACCCAAATGACAACCCCTCCTCAGAGGAGTAAGCACTTACAAGACCTTATGATCCTGGTAATGAAACACTAAGTATTTTAAAGCAAATCCTTGAATGCTCATTGTTACTCAGGTCACTGTAAAGATAAAAGGCGGAAGAATAGAAGAAGGGGAAAGATGGTGAAATGTGTAACTAAAGGTGCTGTGAGAAATGGAGACTGCTGATGTGCAATGTCCTGCTGCAGCACCTGAACACATGAGCTGGGAGAAATACCGCCATTAACTGCTGGGTTAAACTACCAATCACTGTGAGAACTGGCAGAATAGGTCCAATAAGCAGGGATAATGTTGGGATTGGCAGAAGGTGAAAAGGGATATTAAATAGGACAAGCAGGAAAAAGGCAGTTTTTTTAATAGAACAGTATATATTGCTCTCCGAATGTAAGTAGTTCTGACTGGACTGACTGGAGTTTGCTTTGAGAGTCAAAGGTTTAACCCTATAATAAGTGGGTTTACTTCATGTGTTAAAAACAGTGGTCTCTGAGGTATAAATGAGAAGGGAAAAAAAAGGAATTGTGAAATCTATGTACAAGTATCATGACTATTATCAATGTTAAAATGAGGTTTGTTATAAAGGAGAAATGGAACCAAAAGCTAACAAAGAAGAATGGAAGACTAATAAACAATTTTTAAGAATATAGAGTAAAAATGATTAAGTAACAATAATGCACTTGATAATAGACCACACAGAGACAAACATACCAAGTAGCTTTAATATCACCAGTAAATCTTGCTTTATGTTGGATAGCTAAGGTAGGTGTTGATTAAAAATCTTGACTATTTTTCTCTGCCATTGGTACCACAGAAGAGTGAGCACCCTGCTCCCACCATTTGACTATAATTAATTATACATTCTTTAATTTCGTGTTAGGTGGTTTCATTTTGAGTTATTAGCTAATATGCATATTTGAAAAAAAAAAACAGTGAGAGCTTTTCCAGGTCAGTTGTCATGGCTGAAGTTAAAATCAGAGAAAAATATGCATAAAGAATATGTTATAAGGACAGAAAGATCAATTTTCAGGAGTTTCTATATACAAACAAGAGCAAACTTGTTCCCTTGGGTGAGGATAAGTATTCCTCCTGTTATTAATAATGGCTATAATTAGTAGATTACCCATACACAAAGCCACTTTTGTAATATTTTATATATAATCTGTAAATTAATTAATATCCTCAGAGCTGTAAGAAACAAAGTTGAATTGATAATTCAGTTTACAGTTTGAAAGTGTTTTGGGTTAGGGCTTTTTGTTTTGGGTTGGGTTTTTTGGGAGTTTTTTTTAAATCACACAAGATATTGTAGTGCTCTAATACCATGGCTGGAAAGTCTGTACCTTTACTTTGTGCTATCCTGGAGATATTTTCCAACATAATGATTAGCAAATGGTATGGAACTCTCAGATAGTCAAAATGTCAAAATACTAAGTATGCATCTGGTAGTTAATCACTCCTGAACTTGATAAAAACAATTCTTTTTATTACAAAGGGGCTGATTTGGTAATTTTGGAAATGTGTTCTCATGTTTCTGCGATGTGTATCTGTGAGATGGAGCCACCTGCCAAATGAAATGTTCCAAACTGTCTCTATAACAGCTGCCAGAAATGTATGCACAATAGCATGCCTAATGTATGCACAATATTTATGAAGGTGTTCATTTTCAAGCATCAGGCAATTTCGTAGATCAAAATTTGGCCAAATGTGATTATGGAATTGGTGTTTTCTAATCAACCTATAATCACGTATGTGGAAACTGATTATGTTTGCATATTTATTCAGTGTTTAGAAATTGTTATAAACTACCTTATTGATTATGACCTGCCTTATAATAGGTGTTTATGCTAAAAGGGGCGATTTTAATTATACTGCATCCTTAAAAGTAGTGTGATGGTTTGTAACAGCTGAAGGAATTTTGAGTTTAACTTTACAACCTATATATATTTGTAAGTTCTATAATGGTGGTGTTTGTGTTGACTCTGAAAATTTCATTGCCTATAAAAATCAATCACTTACCAGGGGAAGTAATGGCATTGCACAGCGATAAAGAAATGTGAACCTACTCATACCTATGTAGGTTGTCAGGGGGCAAGACAAGTCAGGAAAAAGCAAGCACACCAGGAAGATAAGTTGCTCATTTTTGATCTAGAATTCTCGAGGAGTTGTAGAGTTTTGAATATCTTTACTGTGCTTCTGAGTGATGGCCTGTGATTCAGTGACTACGAAGAAGGGAATTAGCTCAGCATTTTTGCCATTGCAAGTAGAGGGCTCTAGGTTTGCATTGTACTGGAGAGCAGAGTCCACAGGGATGCCTTGGCATGTATTGTCCAGAGCTGTCTGGGACTTGTTTTCCTGTGTCCAGCAGCCTTCTGCCCATGTCCTCACTGGCTGTGAGTGTTCAAGCAGGGCAAGGGCTGGCAGCCCTGGGATCCTGGTGCATCACAGCTCCAGGGGCCAGTGGGTGAAAACTCACATCCCGGTGCCAGTTGATGCTGGGGAAGGCATGCAGGCAGTGGTAAGAACGCATAAAATCGAGCTGAAGCGTAACCAGGGGAAGAGACCTTCCTTCCTTTCCCCTCCCTGCCATCCTGCCAAGACCTCAGCATACTGATGGCTCACTTGGTTAAGCACTGGGGTAGTTAGCCTGTATAGTGCTCTGTGTTATTCTTCTAGCAGAATTTGAAGCACCTTTATTAAGTCTGGTTTAGGCAGGTCAGCAAAAGCTCTATTTGTAGCACGGTATAGTGGACATATTTTGGTGTATCTTACTTTTTTATTCTTCTCTAAGCATTCCCTGAAACCTATGTAACATCCTTGTAGCATAGACTGGCAGGGTGAAGTTACTACTTTGGATATCTGGAAAGGGAAAAGTTCTGTTAGGACAACAGAATGTATCCTAAGTCATTCTTTAGTCTGTGTATACGTTGAAAACTTTCTCCAACTCTTGAAATTGAATTTTTTGCCATTCTGGCTTATGGGGGATTAACTTCAAGTAACTACTTGGATATACAACTCCCCAGTGAGTTAAATATGCACTTAGGGGGTTCTTATGCCTTACAGAATCGTCTCAACAGAAGTGCCCAAGGCTTTAATGGCATGCAAGGTACACATTATACTCTTAATTGCTATTCTGTGCCGCCGTGGACAGATGCTTCTCTATAGCTTCTGGCTGAGGAAAATTTATCTTGATAAGAAAGAGCCAGGTTCATTGCTTGGTGTCCTTCCTCAGGTAGCAGTTCTATCTCTTCCCTGAACATACATTCCTTAGAACAAGTATCTTGCATTTGCTACTACATTTTAACCATTTACAGGAAGTTTGTGACAGTGGAAATGTCTACTTTTGGTCTAACATAAAAAGTCAAAATCAAAGGAAAAATTCACAAGATTGGTGCAAGAATTGATTTACTGTTTGAAGAATGCATTGAAATGTTTGAGTTTTTACTATTAGGAGGATCAGGTCTCATAACCGCTGTTTTATTAGGTGGATGGATATGTGTTCAAATATGACAGAGGTCTCAAGTGAAATTTCAGAATGTTGTTTAAACACATGTTTAAAATGAGTCTTTCACAAATAAGTAGGCTTTTCGAAGTGACCTTGCATGGTGTTTAATGTAGAAAGAAGGAAGGAATGATTTTTAATATATTGATTCTTATTTTCTGTTTTAAGGCAAGACTTGGATTTTTGGGATCTTTCCTCACCTGATGGCTCATGTGTCCAAGAGAATGAAGATGCCACCTTCCTTTGCATTGTTGTGATTCAGAGACATCAGTCTGTATGTGGGTATGCATTTATTTTACAAGAAAACTTTTTGCCCTGGGTCAGTGTGCCACAGTCAGACCCATGTTTTCCTTTCCCCTGTGCCTCTCTGACAGCCATGCTGGAAAGCACCACGTGCTCTGCTCTGCTATACAGCAGTTCTGGAGCAGGAGATGAAGTTGAGACTTACATCTCCATCTCCTCTCACAAACTGCATTTTTATGTAATAGTTTTCTCCTGGTTGTACCTACTCCTCCTTATTTTTGCAAAAGGAAAGAAAATGGGTTGTTAGGATGCACAAGCCAGGGCCTGAGGGCACTAGTAGGGCTTAATGGTCATGTGGAGCTTCACCTGGGGCGCATGCAACCCCTTCCTGCCCAGTATCTCAGCTGTGCCCACAGCACCATGCTCTCTGTCTCAGCCAGGCCCAGGGCCTGGAGCCCAGCCCCAGGATGGCTGCCCGGTTTGACCTAGTCTCCATGGACCAGGTCAAAGCACCGCAGGGCACATTGCTCATCTCTGGACTTGCCTTGCCTGCCGCTCCCTGTCTCTGAGGTAGCTGGCAGCCCGCAGCCCTCACCATGCCCTGGCAGAGTGGGTGTTTGCAGCCCACACCCGCTGCACTGCCTGTTGCTCTAAGGGTGAGGTAAATTGTTAAATATTATCATGTATTTAGTCGGAAAATGTGGTACAGGAGAGAGTTTGGTTTGTGAACAGATTCGCTCAGCTGCCATTTGAATATTAGCAGCTATGTTGAAGTCAAACAAATGTATTTTACCAGGTAGCTATGAATTTAGTGAAACCAAAAAATACTTTTACTGATTGTATGACAAATATGCTAACCAAGGCCCTGGCATGCAGGGAGTGTTTTTTAAGGGATTAATTAATGTGAGGATAGTGTTCTTCCCAGTGGAGCAGAAAGCCATTTTATAGCTTGAGGAATCGGTGTCAGCCGAGGAATACGTTACCTGTTTGCAGATCAGCAAAGTGTGTTATGCCATTAGGTCATGAGTGGCCAACTTCATTTCCTTCCAGTACCGAACACCTTAATTAGAGGAACCTTCCTGAAACTTTTGGCATCCAGAAGTTTGCTGTAGGGTAGTATGAATTTGCAGCATCCTAAATTAAATAAGTTTCAGGGTTCTGGTTTCCTAGATGAAAAATAAATTTCTCAAAGCAGTGAATCACAATTAATGAATGACCATACGACAGTTATTGACAGTCCTTTCAGAATATGCTGCACAATGACAAGATACTTTCTCCTTCTAATAAGGCCTAACATCACAAAGGTTCTATCTGAAGGAACTTCTTGCTTTTTAAATCTCATTATGACCACTTGAATTGCTACATCCTCTGTAATGATTAAAACATTTGACTACCAGGTGTGATATTATAATGAGGATGGAGTTCATAGAATAAAGCATTCTATCATTCTGCAAAGGCTGTCAGCAAATGGAAATACAAATCTAACTCCTCAATGTAATTTCCTTACTGTTTCCATGGAAGAACAAACTCAAAAATTTTACATAAATACTTATATATGCAGGTTTCCAAATCCAACATGATAGATAAAATAGAATTTGAATTTATAATCTCAAGAAAACAAATAAGTAAAATGGGGAAATTAAATGATTCCATGTATTAATTATGAACATTGAACCAAGTCTTGCAGTAGTGATATTTTATTTTTTTTTATTCTATCCATACAGTATGATCTGTCTTAAAAAAAAATTTCCAGTGTTTGATTGCCAGTAGTTGCTTCTGGTCTGTGCCAAAAACTACTACAAGCCATCAGCTGCTATAGACTTTTCTCTATATGGTATTACTTTAGTTATATATACTTTAGTTTTCTTTCAGATAATGTAGGCTCTTTCTGTATCCACAGAGCTCTACTTTTAGCTTGGTACTGTCTTTACTATTTAATGATTGCTTAGTCCTTACCAAAAGATGGAATATATTAGAAGCACAAACATGCTTGCAAGTGGACTGCGTGCCTTTCGAAGTACTGAACGTGTAATGTATATATGTAGTGTAGTTTTCTGCTCCCATAATGAAAATTAATAGAAGTGTTGGTACAGTGCCATTATAAGATAGTGCCAGGTGCCAGAGGTACACAGCATGATTTGCTATTTAGCTAATTCTATTAGATAGGTACCTGTGGGCTTGTGGCAAGTGTCCCATTGACAGTGCTGCAACTCTTCTTAGGGCTGGGAACCATAGCTTTACATCTTAATTTGTTCGAACTAAAAAAAACTCCCGCTTGAAAATCTTCTCAAAAAGGTACTTTTGTTTTGGGGTTGGTTTGGGGTTTTTTTTGTTTGGTTGTTTTTTGTTTGGGGTTTTTTTTTGTTTTTTTTTTTTTTTAGGACATAGTTTATCAAGCTCATTTCTCAGTATTGCTACTCAAAAGACAATTTAGGCATCTGAAGAGTCAAGAATAGCAAAGCTGATGTTGGGAAAAGGAGTGAAGTCCATATGTTTTGTTTTGTATATACATGATATTGGTATTCAGCTGGTGTGCTTGCCAAATAGCAATCTATTATACATCTTTAAAAACAGACCTGGAAAAGCTTCTTCAAATAAAGACAAAAATCCCCAAACCAAAAAACAATCCACACCAGTTCCTGTGTGGCAATACTGCAACCATCAATGCATAGGAGATACATTATTGCATTATGTGGGAAGCCATGTAGATCGTGAACTTCTCATTATCCAGGAAAACCATATTTAAGACTCCAGGTATATTTCTGCTATTTTAGGGCTGAATTTTCACAACTGCTGTTAACAGTGGAAGGAGAATGTGGGTTTTCTGTTACTTGTTTAGGGATTGGTTTAGTTTGCTGTAGTACTCCGCTGTTTGTGAGATCATGGAAATAGATGTGCTTTTAGCATGAAAAAAGAATATGTTGGTTCAACCTGGTGTTGAATTGTTCATTTTTTGAGATCACTCTCCTTAGTGAGAGAGACAAGCCTTCCACTAGTAATGTCACTCTTTATAAGTCACGAATAAGGTACTGACTACCAGAGAAAATTAATATATTGTCTGGGAGAACAAGAGAGTGTTGTTGATTTTTTTACAGTTATTTGAAAAGCCATCTTAATAAGGACATTAATAGGTGTAGTATTTTTATCTGACATCAACCAGACCATACAATGTTTTATGCTAAAAGTTTAAAGTATTGTGTATCAAAATATATGGATCACTATTGTTTTCAAATTATTTACTTACGCTAGGGAGGCTTTGCTCTGTGCATGCTTAAATATACAGTATTTCAATATTGATAAGACAGCAAAAATTCTACCTAAATGTGCAATCTGCATTTTAAAATTACTTGGAGGACAATCTGCTGCTTTAATATCTGTCTGTGTATATATTTATGTCTTTCTTGCTATATATGTAGGATGACTGTTAACATCCTAGTTTGCCTTTGCTAAATAACAGTGCTTTCCTATTAAAGAATAGACTTGGTACCTAAATAACCTTTTTAATGAAGTCAGTCAGAAGATAGCAAAATATTGAAAAATGTTGCCCATACATTTTTGTTTTGCATTACAATACAGTCCTGAGTCATGAAATCATAGGACTGGAGGAGATCTCGATCTCTCCTAATTTCTGCCATGGGCCAAAAGTTAATTCTATGCTCTGTATTCCTAAAAAAGTATTTATTGAGGCTTCTTATAGATGTCTGCAATTATGGAGAGTCAGAAAGCTCACCTCTCAGGCTGTGATCTCATACTATTTTTTCATTAGGATGTCTGTTTTACTTAGTCCAAAGTGTTGTTCAGTTACAACACAATGCTGATTACCTCCCATGTTGTTGATCTATATGTGTATCTGAGTTTATTTACTGCATGCTATTTTGAATTTTGCTGCCAAGATAGAGCTATTAATTTGAGGTGTTCATCAATAGAAAGATTAAGTTTTTTGTTAATTATGATGCATTTTTCCAGTCCCTCTGTAATTAAGATGCTGATATCTTATAAATTAAGGAGTTATACAGTCAGACGATCCAGTAATGGTGACTTTTATATTCCAGAAATTTAGTACCTCTTTAGAATTTGTCTCTCACCCCCAAAGCAGTTCTTCCACTGACCTTGCTGGAAGCTGTGAGTTCTTAGTTCTTCTGGAGGCCACTCTAAGCTCCCAAGTCTACGGATTTAGAAAATTATTAGACAATCAGTGCTGAAGAAATGCTCCCCACCTTGTGATTTTGGAGGCAGTGTTGGTGCCAGATCTATCTATATACCTGGCTTCTACTCTGTTACATAAATTGAAAGAGTACAGCTGGGAGACAATTACGGTCTTCATACATCATCCTTGAGGTGGGAGCCCATTCTGACTTCCTCAATGTTAAGGTCCCTTTGCATATGGGCAAGACACAGTCATTTTTTGAACTTGTGTAGCACAATGTCAGTCTGCTCCAGGTCACAGCAGATTTCTGAGGGTGCACACGCTGATTTGGCAGATTATACTGTGTTCCTCTGATTAAACTCCTGACTAAACAGGGTGAAATATTTCATTCTTGACTTAATTTTCTGTGGAGTGGTTTGATAGGAGGAAGCTTAGACTGTGAGCTTTGTTCAGGCTCTGGAAAGGACTACACTGGATGTGAGGACAGGTACCCTGCCCTATCTCCTTAGCCTGTCCTCCCCAGTATACTAAGTCCATATCTTCTGCTCATGCATTTCTTATGACTCCTGTTAGATCCTCCTTCCATGCAGCTCCTCTCTTCATTCATTTATCCATCTCAAAATCCTCTACACACATGCTCTGTTTAAGTCAGTGTTTCTCTGTGCCAGCCTCCAACAGAGTGCACTCAGCCCTGTTGATCTCTGAGGTTGAGCAGAGCTCTTTCCCTATCACAGCTCTTACCAAACCCTTGTTATGGAAAAATCTGTGTCCTTTCTAGTTCCTTCTGCTGTCATCCTGATGTGTTTTTGTCCAAGATGCAAAGTGAAGAATTATGTTGCATGGCACCTGAAAGAGTTACAATCACAGCTTAATTTCAGCTCTCGTGTCGTAATTGTTCCTCAGCATCTGCATAAGTAGTGCTCACTAAATTTAGGTATTCATGTTCTAACTTCATGAATATATATATATATGCCAGATAGGGCTGACTTCTGCTTTACTTGAAACTACCCATGGGATATTATTCCATGGGATAAAGGACGATGGGATCTAATTGTTAGTGTAATTTGTAGTCCCAGTGGGGCAATGAACAGACTTTTTTAGTTAACTCCACCTGTTTTCACTTCTGTATCCTTGTGATTATTCTGAAGGAGAGTAAGTTGTGGTAAAAGCCATCAGAGTTTTAGTGCCCGATTGGCTTTTTCTGTAGTTTTGTTCTCCGCTTCCTATCTTCTCCTGTAAATAGCCACTAAGAGCTCTATTAAAAAGTTCTTTGATCAGGGTCAAAGAACTACCCAAGCCAGCAAACTAGAAGTTGAATTGGCAACCAGATGCTTGGAAGAAATGAGCACCATTTGGCCATGAACTACCTTTAACCAAGATTTAATTATAATATTCATTACTTTAGAGAGTAGGAAAAATCCAATATGACAATCTTAAGGGACCAATAGTAATAAAATAATGAATGAAACATTCTAAAAAATCAGCCAAGTGAGAGAGTACATCTATATCTGTAAAACGAACTATCATAATTAAAATAGTAATTTAATTTTAAATGTGCAGTTGTTTTTTGTAGCCTTTAGAGAAAATAGATAAAAAGAGAAACCACTGAAAAACCACTGTAGTGTGTCTGCTTGTGCTCCTGCTGGATGCTCAAGATGGTTATTCTGTTACTTATGAGTGCTTTCCCATGTGCTAGGTCAGTCATACATACATCTTTCTGTAATCACGGTAACTTTTTATTCCTTGCTGGCCCAGTTCCATTGTTATCACACCAGTGTTACATCCCTGTCCATCTGGCAGGTGACAGAAGAGCCCGAAGTTCAAAGGGCTGCTTTTGCAAAATACACCTGATGCCTGGTCATAACATCCTTCCTTGCAAATTGCAGATAGTTATTGCTTGATTATTTTTCTTTAGAGTGGGTAAATTAATGTGAGCCACTTGGATTTTGAAGCAGAAGAATATTTTGAGTTTTAATTTGATTTTAATTTCTGCAGAATTTGTTTTAATCTTTGTTTCATGATAGCAAATACATTTTAATAAACTGCTTATCAGCTCTGGGCACCTCATATAAATTATAAAACTGACCCAGGGTTCAAGTGTCAAATAGCGGTTTTCCAAATGTCAGCAGTTTCTGAAACTGCATTTATCCTGGCATTAATATTCTTATTTGCACTGTGCTGTGAGATTCTGACCATAATCCATTACTGCATATTAAAGTCACACTAGATGCTATCATATTGCCACGGAATCGTCATGTAGATGCTATCATATTGCCACTGAATGGTTGATTGCAGGTGCCATTTCCTGCTCTTACGTTGCTCAGACTAATGAAGTTGTCATCAACTGTAAACAGCTTAGGCCTTTCTGAAGTGTACCTCTCTCTGATCTCAGTGAGACTTGTGGTAACCCAGAACAAAGGATACTACTTTTAAGACAATATTTTGGTTATAATTTTTACAGCTAGCTACCCCATGTGCTTTTTCTATTAAACATACTTTATTTTCCCTACATCACAATAGCATAAGTACATTTTGAAGGCTGAAATATATATATTTAAAAGCACGTTTTCTTCCCATCTAAAAGCTGCTACTGTTCTATTTTTGTAATTTCTGAAATGGCAGCCCTTCATGTTACATTCTTTTACCAGTCAGTTAGCTAATCTACTGAGGATGTAATTTGCTGTTCATACCACAAAAGGCATTGTCTTTTCTGAATGCCATATACATATGTGTTTATTATTTTAATATTTATTTAGAATTATTTTAGTCCTGTGACTGCTATTATGTCTTTCTTCCCTTGTTAAGTGCTTCATTCACTACTATATGTCCTGAAGGAGTAGGATTGCTTATTTTCATTTGTTTGGATTTTAAAATGTTTGATGAATTAGATCCACTGAGGGACATCTCTCATGCAACTCAAGTTCTGCAGAAAGTATTTGGGATACAAAGAAATGTACTCAGATAATTGTTTTCAAAGTCAGTTCCTAAATATGCACTAGATTTAACCTAAACAACCGAAGAAACGCAGAAACTAAATATTGTTCCCAGCATGTTTCCCCCAATATCACGTATCTTTAAAGTCACGCTCATACTTTTATGCTGCTCTATGAATCTGCTTTAGTCAAAGAGAGAAAGGATGTGGTCAGAATATGAAGAGGTGGTAAGCCCACGTAATTTTTAATGAAGAGTCATTAGATTGTTATGCTTTCAAGATAATACATTAAATGGAAATCCCCGAAGTCATGTGCTCTGGGCTGTATGGTAATGGTAATAGTACGTCACTCACAAAAAACTATGAAGTGTCTACATTTTACCCACAGCCAAATATCAATCTAGATTATAAATAACACAGAAGCAAAACTTGGGCCCAAATATGGATTCAGCTATCTTTCTGAACACTTTCCTGTCAAAACCAGATCTTGGATTAGACTTGGCAGCTTGGCTAAATACCTAGTGGGTATTTCTGTGCAGAGCCTTAATTCTGTGAGTGTTTTTGCAAATATCTTTTATTAAACATGTACATTAACCTTTATACCGAGTTGAAATGCAGTAGTTGATTTGATTCACATTATTTTGTTTCCATAATTTGTTGGTTCGTGTTGACCTCCATCAGTATGTTACCTAAGATTCATGCTAGTGGTATCTCGGTTACAACATCATATATTGAAGTCCATGCACTGCAACTTCTAAGTCTGGTAGTGGAGCACAGTGATACTCTCCTAGGCTCCAGCTGTAGTTATATGTCCTCCCGTTACGCTTTGTGGGATCACTGCTGTTCTTGTTCAAGTTCTGAAGTCCAAGAAAAAAGAAAATGTTGCTGCTTTGTGAAGGACAAGTCACAGTGCACATAAAATTCCTTAAGATCTATTGTAAGTCATATCTATCCTTCAGTGAAATAATGTTTTGACCCGAACCGCATGAATCTCTTTATTACTTCTCTATCAAAACTAAAAGCAGAAACTATTACAATGATTTTGTCTAGACTTCCTTTCCATAGTGAGATAGTGTAATTGATAATCTTAGATACAGCAAAATAATCTATGAAAAAATAAGTTTTCAAGACGTTTTGAAGGAGATACATTTGAACAGAAGATACAGGATGTGCAAATTTAATTTTCTAAATTAGAACCCTCTCTGCTATCTTTAGATTTACCTACACTGCAGTTCCAAAATGCATTGTTTAGTATTTTCTTTTAATTTATTATTGAAGAAGAATAAATGCTTTCCAGTAGTTCTGGATTCTGGTAAACAGGATCTTCCAACCTGTAGGTTTTAAGTTCATATTGTAATCTAGGCTCAGCCTGGAAACAAAGATGGCTTTTGCGATAACTGTTAAAAAGCTCTTCAGTATGGATATATACCATGGATGCCTATTAGAAATAACCTCTTGAAGCTATGCAATAGTTTTTTTCTGTTAGAAAATTAATGAAAATGAAACTTTTGCAGGAATTTAATATTTTCAATTATTTTAATGTAGGAAGCATGGGTTCATCCTTTGCTTTTGTTTTTAGAGCCTATATTTTATGTTTACTGATTTTGAATTGGATATTACGCCTATCTGAGCAATATGAGCTAGGGAGCCTGCTTTGGCAGGGGGGTTGGACCCGATGATCTCTCGAGGTCCCTTCCAACCCCTACAATTCTGTGAATTCTGTGAATTACAGTGGATAATGTTTTGACATCTAAAGCAAACTGTCATAAGCATTTAATGGTAAATTTTGGAGTTGTATTTGTCTACATTGTAATTTCTTAATTTCTGCTAGATGAAGATTGCATTTCTCTAAACTGAAATTCATTCAGAGATGGAAAGTGTTTGTGCCAAATATAACGTCTTACAATAAGGTATATCATAGTCTGTGCATTCTCTCTGCTCTACTATCAGACTGTTTTGTCTGTGACTGTTTACTACTATTATAGTAGTATTAAGAGGTGACTTGAAGGTTAATTTGCTAATTTATGGGGAATTTGACAGTGAATTGTCTTCAATGTTCTCAAAAGGATCCAACATTAAACAAGAAGTGCTTTTAAATACTGGAGAGTGCAGGCTGAAAAGCTGCATCCTGTCATTTTGCACAAACGAGTAACAGTTTGCTGTACTCTGCTGTCATTGCTCCATTTTACAGCTGTAGCAAGACTCAGATAACACAATCTAAATATACGAGTGCTTTACTGGCATTCACAATACATCTATCAAACCCAAAATGCAAGCATGCACTTCATATTATGATATATCTGATATTTTCTTCCCACTTGGGTTACTGTATTCAAGGCATATTGACGTATAGTTGAGGCACATTTGCAGCTGCGATCATACTGATAGCTGAAGAAAAGGCGCCATTATTACCTGGGATGTATTTAGCAAGGTACAATGCTAAGTGAGTAGAATAGAGATTCTCGGTCCCATTTGTGCATGAGAAGAGATTGCTCCAACGTACTGACTAGATCTACACTGGAAAAAAGAGAAGTGATGGCATAGACCAAGCAGTTCATTTAAAAAAATTAAAAAAAAAAAAAAAAGGAAAGGTGTCCATGAGCCTCACTTTGTCCTAAGAGTGCACATAACTTAAGCTATGTCACCAAATGTATGTGCTCCCTCTGTTCACAAAAAAGCCACCAGAATTTAAGTTAACTTTGAAATTTTATGAAATGGATGTGTCTGCCTGTTGGGAACTGTCTGGACTTTATGACCCAGTATACCTCTCTGTGTCTGAACTAGATACTGTCTACTTGCTTTTACTTCACAGTTTGTATTGCTTACTAGTGTGAAGGATTCAAAGCCTTGCTTTTGTCTAAGCATTTCGTATTACCTGTGTTTGCATTCAAGATTCACTTCCTTTCCTTGTATGCTTCCAGATCAAATATCCTTTGTACCAATCATTCTATAAGCCAGGATCTACAGTAGTAATGATACTGTCTTTGCTCTGTCTAAAGAGCAAAGAATCCTACGATCTGTACAATTCTAATGCAATAGAATTAAAATAATAAAATGGATGGTATGAAAGCAAAAATAATTGATAAATAGGAATAAATCATGCGAACATCCAGTACATAGGCCAAAAATAAAGTAGAATTATTTTCAATGTATTTCACTAGAACTGTACACTGTAGTTTCCTCTACAGACAAAAAATATTTCTTTTACCTGTCACCAGTGTATAAATTGTTTGTAATAACAAGTTTCTTTCAGCCATAGTTGATGCATGTCATGTGGATTATCACCAGGCCAGCTTGGTTGTAAATTATTTTCAAAAATCTGGTAGTATTTTCTTTTCTAAGTGGCATGGCATTGTGTGGAGCATCCTCAGTTGCCTGGCTTAGGAAATTTCATAAGGTAACCAACTGAATTTATTTGAGTGGAATGGAATGGTCTGGGTTGGAAGGGACCCCAAGGATCACAGAGCTCCAACCTCCCTGCCACAGGCAGGGCCACCAACCTCCACTCCTGACAAGGTTGCCCAGGGCCCCATCCAACCTGGCCTTGAACACCTCCAGGGACGGGGCATCCACCACCTCTCTGGTCAGCCTGTTCCAGCACCTTACCACTCTCTCTGGTCTGTCATTAGTTTAGATATGTTATCATTTTTGACATTACTGTATACTGGTTTAGAAGGATTTTCTTTTCTCCAAACAAAAAAATACTCGTGGTCAAAATTTTAATTGTGTCTGCTAGAAGTCTGAAGAATTTGACCTGAGATCAGGTAAGATATTTTTGTTGAGGATGTTTAGGACTTTATCTTAAAATATTTTTGAGGGTTCTCACAGAACTTTTAACATCTAGATGTTGCTAGTTTGTCTAGTTTGTAGGTAGATGCTGGAGTAATGTCCCTATCGTTATTATGCATTTCACTTATAGCTTACAGTTGAAAATATTAATGATATACTTTTGATTTCATCCAGATGTCCAGGTGTGAAATACTGCCTGCATATTCCCTGTGCTGCCTTCCATGCCACAGTAGTACAGCAAAACTGGGAAGTACATGCACTGGGAAGGGCAACAGGTTGTGATTGATGACTCAAAAAAAGAAGGGGGGGGCAGTACATTTCTATCACGTGAGTTACTTCCTGTAAAGTGGGAGTTATTTCATCATGCAAGGACTGTGAGACCTTTTCTGTGATACTGTGTGCAGACTGATTATCTGCACCTAGGAAGACTCTTTCCAGTTAGAATAATTGTGTGTAGAGGAGGGGTGGACCTGAAGTGCTTTCAAGGAAAGGAAAAGCTGATTCTATGAGAAAAGATGAAAATTTGGCTTATTTAGGCTGCTAATGTGAATGCATTTTATAAATAGGTTCGTGTTAAGAGGCAGGAAGGAGGAGAGGGGTGTTTTGTGTGTGTGTGCATGTTTAGGCAAAAGTCTAGCTTGCAGTAAAAGGGTGAAGTAATTTACTTACAAATATTCATGCCTAGGTTGGAAATCATAAGTGTATATCTGCTAACATGCTAACATAGTGATATGTTCTATACTCCTTTAAGAGATGGAGGAATGATATATTACAGGATGTTTAGTGGTAGTAAGTGCTTATGGCCTCTAATATGGATTTATGAATATTAGCTGTTTTTGAGGGTGGTTTGTGGGTTTTTTCATGCTACTGTTATCTGCAAGAGATAAAATCGCTCCTTCCATTGTGTATGATGGGTTTCCAGATCAGTGCTAAGGGAGTGTGGTTTTTAGTTTGCTTGTTTTCATCCATTAATTTTTTTTATTGCATTTTGGTAATGTAAAACTATAAATTATAGACCAGCCCTTGATTTTCTGTCCTACCTAACTCTGTTGAGTAATCTCATATTAAGGAATTCTAAAGATTTTTTTTTTTTTTAATCCATTATTCTCAAATTGCTGTCATTCACTTTCTGGAAGTGTTTTTGTATGGTTATCATCTGTCCAAACAATACAAGGTATATCTTTACCTTGAGAATTTTTGTGGAGGTTACATTCCTGAGAGCATTTCAGAAATCTCTTGACTGTTGTGTAAAAGCCGAGTATACAGTGCTCCTCCAGTATTGCAGATTCTTCATCTGACAATGAAGCTCTTTCATAGGGTAAATTATAATGGGTTGAGAGTTTTACAGATTAGCTGGATGCTATTCACTGGAACGCTATTTGAGAATACAAATTACATCATCTGAAGTGACTGTTTCCATTCTCTCGCGTTCAGGGTCAATGGGTATGTGGGGGCCACTTGATACCACTTACTGAAAATTCTTTCTGAGAGTGATTCACTTGCCATTGAGACAGAAGGTTTGAAAAGCTGCACAAAAACAAGCACTTTTCAGAGATTCTATATTAAATTTGGAAATTGGTTTCACATTAAGTAAAACTATATATTTAAGTACAATATATTGTATATTGGGGATTGACAGCTTTTAATCCACTACGTATCATACTTGAGATCACCGCTTTACACTGAATTCTGTATGTGTGGTCATGTGTCTTCATAAATTCCTAGAGAAACCAGTAGGAATGTGTATGGGGATTGTGTGGCAAGGTAGCGGGGGGCTGCAGGGGTGGCTTCTGTGAGAAGCTGCTAGAAGCTTTCCCTATGTCTGACAGAGCCAACACCAGCTGGCTCAAGGCCAGACCTGTCGCTGCGGTGAGAGCCACTGCGCCTGGTGGGATAGGTACTGGCATACTGCCCCAGCTGACCATGCAACATGTCTTGGGATTTCAGAGAGGGCATCTAATTTTAGATTCTCTGTAAATGTGAGTACTCTTTCAAAGGGAAAATGTGCAACTATTTTTTTCTCCTCGTGCAGCGGAGTGTGAGTGTAGGAACCAGTTAGCTTGCAAACACTGGGCTGGCAAATATTAAAACCTTCTGCACAATGCAAATAAGTGTAATAAATAAAATGTAGTCTAATATACATCCCTTGTCAAAAGTCTGTATCGTTCTTTCACCACTTGACTCGGTGCACTGATTTATTTTATCTCTTCTGTCAGATTTTCATTATATTTATGGACACAAGGTTTTTCAGTCCTTGGTCTGAAAAGAGGCATAAGAGCAAGATGATTAGTTGCAAGTTTGTTGCATTTGCTAGTAAGCTCTAAAATATTATATTTGATAAGTACTATGTATCCTTAGAACAGTAGGAGTATATGGATAAGTTAAATAAAATTACTATGTTCAGAATTTTAGAGTTTCCAGAATAGGTCCAGGCTTTAGAGACAGACTTTTCAAGTAAAAGAAAGAAAGAAATCTGGGAAGTCCAGTGTGAAGAATAATTCCCATTGCCATTCCAAATCTGTGGTACATGTTTATTACAGGTCAAAGTAAATTCCTTGCAGATACTTGCCACTTAATATGTAGGATTAATTCCAGATGACACTAAATAACAATTTGAATATTAAAATATTTCTATAAGAATGATACCTGTGCTTTAAGAACGTTTAGTGTGTTTTACGTTGCTTATATATGTAGATTTTTCAGGAAAGGACTCTAATAATTGACCAAAGTCTCATTTCATATTCCCAGATCAGCTGAGTAACTGATTTTCAGCCTTCTCCAAGGTGAGTTTTGTGCAAGTTTTAACCTGCATACATTTTTGATACATTTGGAAATTGACTTCCATTTCCTGCATGCCTAAAATAATTCCATGTCTTGTTAGATTAATGCCATACATCATATTTACCTTAATAAGTTAAGAAAATGTCTTCAGAAATGTCTCCCTTAGAGCTAAAACTGGAATCGGGTCTTAAAGATTAATCAGTTACTGGGTAACTTGCATTACATAACATAGAAATACAGGCTGAAAATAATCATGTTTAAAATGCCATAGTTGTCCCTTCATACGATGTATTTTCATATCTTAATAAGCTTTTATTTTAAACTTGGATAATTGCCAGTGGGGCTAGCACATGAAGTCTATTTTTTGTTTCTTTGGAAAATATTATTGAATTTAAACCTAATTTAAAAAGCTCTTAATCTGTCACCTTCTATGATTTTCTGATCTGTCTTGCAATTGTGTTAAATAACATGCATGAGAGATCAGGTGTCTGGTGCAATAATTTGTCATTGGTTTGTTGTTTTACTTTCTCCAGTTACAGATGGGGTATATAACCAAATGATACCCCTTCAGGCTGTTTCACAGTTCTTATGGAGAACAGTAAAGACAAAAAGTGATATTTTTTCAGTGAATGACACTGAATGCAGAATGGAGGCATGGATCAAAAAGCCATGGAACTTTAATGTAAGTTAAAAGTTAAAATGTTAAATTATTTCAGCAAAATCAACAGGCTTCAAGGGATATGTTTATATGAAGTGAATGATACGAATTGCACAGAAGACACAGGTTTTGTTGAGTTTCATTCTATAATGGATAGCAAGGGTTAAGAACCATAATCCTTGGCTGTAAAATAGCATTGAAGAACAACTCCCAGTAGAAACAAAGAACAAGTAAAAGTAGTAGAAATCTGTGGTTTAAACTTACACCATCATAAGGCCTCATGTATTCAAAATATTCTGTTGCACCCTTTCCATAGCTGCAGTTCAGATCTGTAGTGGAGTACAGAAAGGAGTTCCATGTGACTATTTGGCACAGGATGTGATGGCCTCCATATTTTCCTTAATGGTTAGGTGCTCATTTGAATTTAGCCTGTGACCCCCATACTGCTTGGCCAGAAATAAGAAAAATGAGCAAACATTTTCAGTACCTCTCATAATGCTGTCTTGTCAAAGACCAGAATCAGGACTTTGCAAGTGCCATTTGGCATGTGGAGCACAGTGCCCAACATGGTTAGCTGCAGTAGTGTTGAAATGCTTGCGTGTATTTAGCTGTGAGATCTCTGTTTGCTACCAGGTCTTCACATCCAGGGAGAAGTTTCTGCTGACACAAATGGAAGTATTCAGAGAAACTAAGTTTGTAACAGTGAAAAGTTGTGTCTTTGCAAGGAAACTTCTTGATTTCATTGATATAAGAGATTAAATTGTGTTACCTTAAATACTAACGGAAGGAAATACCCTTATGGGGGATTTTAATCAGGTGTTTAATTCCACTCCTATAAGCATATGCATAACACTTTTTTTGCATGTAAGGAGCTTCCATGATTACTATTGAATGAATTTGTGTTGTTAATCTTGTCTGACGCCATCCTCACATGTGCAAACTTGGCGGTGTTTGGTTTCCTGTGCTCATTTTCCCGTGGTGAAAATGTGACATATGTTTTCCTGTCCACTGCATGCTTATGAAACTATCAGTGAGATAAATTTATCTTAACTTCCCTTGCAAAACTAGTGCATGCGGGGGATGTTCTCCATCAGACCTGGGTTTTATCTACAAGTTGAAAAGAATAAAAATATAGCACTTAAAAGCACTGTTTGCCTTCTCAAAGGGCTGCAGGAAGCCTCTTTGTAGAAATTGTAAAGCTTTTCAAAGAGCTCTTTAAAGGTTTTGTGTATATGTGTGAGGACTTTGTCCTCCTGGTTCCTTTATGTAAAAAGCAGGCTGTGTAAAACAGGAAAAAAACCGCTTTAAAAGTTTTACTGCAATATATTTCTTTGCCTAGGAGCATAGAGGACTTTATTATATACTTTTTGTTTTGCTTCTTTATCTTTCACAGTATGTTCCTTGGTCCTTGGGCTCTGTCAGAGCGAGTGGTGACGTTCTTGAGATGCATCTGGCCAATTTTGGGTCAGATGGTTAATAATGTTAGGTTGGGGAAACCATGCTGCCTGTTTCTCATACCTGTTTTGCATTTATATAAGCCATTGTTCTGTGTCATTGAAAGAAGAGCCCCATCTGAAAAATACCTCACTTGCAAAGTATTCAAACAGTTTTAAACAGGCATTTGGCTGGTTTTCAGTCTGTATCCTGCTGTAATTTCTGTCCTTTAGGGGAGGTTCTCCTGTATAATTATAGCTGTCACTTTGCAGCTATGCAAGGCTAACTATGAGGGGGGGGAAATCCATTCTACAGAACACACATAAAAGCAAAATATATTTTGAAACAGATATGTGTAGATGCTTTTTTTCTGCACTCTCTGTAGAAATACCAACATAATTTGGAAAATATTATATAAAATTAGAATAATGTAATGTGCATTCATACTGTGTTTCCTAATTGATCCCTGCCAAATTATGCTGTACAATTACAGGTTTATTCATTCTAGAATAAAACTGAAGAATTGCTAATCCACCAGTCTCACAATAGAAACTAGTATTATATTTTCTTTATTTTATGATAACATATTTCAGATTACACATGACAAATATTTTGCAAGGGCAGCATGAGTTCCAATTATCCCCAACCCTGAACAGAGGAAGGAGTTATAGACTGTTAAAAGCCATGGAATGAAGAGCTTTTGGCAGGCAAAGATAATTTTTTTTACAATATAAAATTTATCACTGATGAAAAAGATTGTATGCACTGTATCTAACAGTTATGAGTGATTTATAGAGGTAAATACTTTTAGTGGTTCAGGAATGGACCTGGCTTTAAAGCTGGGAGCTCTCTCTTTCCCTGCCTTAGGCCACCTTGTTTGCTAACTAGCAATAATGATTTCAAAAAGGAATCTTTTTTTCCCTAGATATAAGGAAGCTCTGACTTCTGTTACTTTTCTGTGATCATCAGTTCAAAGGAATTTTGTTCTAATCAGCCAAGATGTCTTCACTGTTTGTGGACTGCAGTTGTCATGAGGTCTTTACCCCACTTACTTGTAGTTCTATGGAGAAGACGCCTTTCAGTAGTAGCAGTGAATGGCATTTCAAGTTTCTATTTTGAGTAGCCGTCATAATATCTATGGTCATATTCAATGCAGAAGGAAGAGGGCTGTCCTTGAAAGGATGGTTCAAAGCAGTTAGATTTCTGTTTGAAATGTTATTTGGAGAAGGTATTGTCTCTTATTATGGCAGAATTAATGACGGCTACTAATTTCCTAATCTAGTAGCATCAATGCCATCTGACAGCTTGCAGAAATAATTTCAAAACCAGATAAAATTTAAGGGGGAGAACAGTAATTTATCAGGCAAAAATTAGGCTTGTAGTCAGTAAGTAGAAACACTTTGGTCTTTGTGCCAAAACTGTGATTGAATTTAGGGTTTTCTCAATTCATCCTCCTGTCTCTAGGAATATATGCTGTATTATACACAATGGGCATCACTTTACTCATTTTCAGCATAGAGATTGTCTATGAAATGTCCTAGAAAAGAGAATCATTAGGTGTGATTTGAGGTCTTGTGGGGAGTGAGCTGAACAGCATGGGGGGAATCATGGATATGGTAGGTATAAGAATGAGAACTTCAGTAGGACCATCTTATATTTCCATGAGAATTTTAAAATCACAGAATCACAGAATAACAAGGTTGGAAAAGACCTTTAAGATCATCAAATCCAACCATTCACATCCTAAACTAAACCAGATCCCTAAGTACTTCATCTACCCTTTTTTTGAACACACCCAGGGAAGGTGACTCAGCCCCTCCCTGGGCAGCCTGTTCCAGGCCCTCACAACTCTTTCAGTAAAAAATTTTTTCCTAACATCCAATCTAAACCTGCCCTGGCCCAGCTTCATGCCATTCCCCCTTGTCCTATCACCTGTCACCTGACTGAAGAGACCATCACCCACCTCTCTATAACCTCCCTTCAGGTAGTTGTAGGTGGTGATAAGGTCTCCCCTCAGCCTCCTCTTCTCTAGGCTAAACAGCTCCAGCTCCCTCAGCCGCTCCTCATAGGATTTGCCCTCCAGCCCCTTCACCAGCCTGGTTGCCCTTCTCTGGACTCGCTCCAGGACCTCCATGTCCTTCTTATGGTGAGGAGCCCAGAACTGGACACACTACTTGAGGTGTGGCCTCACCAATGCCCAGTACAGGGGCACAATCACCTCCCTAGACCTACTGGCCACACTGTTTTTGATACAAAATGGTAAAAGTCAGGGTAAGACCAAGTATGGAAATATAATCATGTCTATTCCCCTCTCTTAATTTTTAACGGCTTTCTGCAGGCATATATTCATGCTGTCCTGGGAATTTCAGTGAGCCCTTTTAAGCAATCACCACCACACAACACAGGTGGAAACTTTTGCCTCTAGCTGAGACATGATGAGTTTCCATATGTGGTCATAGTCTGTTGGAAAGGCTGGGCAGCTTTGTCTTCTTTGCAGTAGCTTCTAAAGAGAAATAAACTTGTTTGTTTGATATGACACGAATGGCCCACTAACTGCTGAAATATCTCTTAGGAAAGAGAAGGGAATGGCAGTTGAAATGTGACTACAGTTTATAATCACTAATCTCCTTAGGATAATCAGGTAAGAGAAAGAGATGATACATACGTAGAACAATACTTGGACAAAACAGTTCTCCCCAGCTTGTCTTTTTATTCAAACTAGTGGGTACAGTCATCCCTGAAGGTACAGTTTTCACATACAAACCCATTAGTTCACAAACCAACTGAAAAGCAAAAATTAGTTATCTGCCTGTATGTTTCTAGACTTGCATCTAAAATGCCTCACACCAAGATGCAGCTTTATGGTCAGACTGTACATACATTAATTTGGTGCATAGAATTTAAAATCAGTATCATGCTGGCTGCCCTTAAGGGTACAGTGAAAGAACAGATAACTGCTTTTTAATTAATGGTATCAGGGTTGTGTTGATGCAGTCTACTATAGCAGTGTAGTCTGTGACTAAAATATTCACTGAAGAGCTGTTTTGCGTTATATAAGAATATCAGTATGATTACATAATAGAAAGGAAAAATATGCATTTCAAATAAATTAGTCTTAGTTCCACACAGGCTTTCACATAATATTATGGCTCAGAGTTATTTGGAGTAGCTTCAAGTAAACTTTACAGTTTTGTAAAATATGTGTCTTTATATATTTAAAGCTTTACTTGATCTTTACTGCATGATCTCCATTTGTCGTCGTCTTCCCCGATTCCAAGGAAGCTGTTAAATTCAGAACAGAAGTGTTAATTGGAGGCAACCCAAAGGTGGAGTGACCTAGCACATCAGGTGTTGCTTTCTATTTTGAAGTTGCATGATATGTTGGTCTTATCTGCTTAGAGTAAACAATGTTTCATTTCCAACTGGCAGCATTATTTTTTTTTTCTTGCTAGAGCAGCAGTTTCATGTTATTATGTAACAGGTACCTTTTCACTGTCTTTTATAGGGTACTATATCACAGTGGGATTCTTTATCACTTAGTCTTTTTTCTTCTTATTTCTGTTTTACTTTTGAACTTTATTTTTCTGTATCTTTTCTATCTTTCCTTTCTCTTTCCCACTGCTCTCAATCCTTGTAGAATTCATCAGTGTTTTTTCCCTTTGTTGACAATATGTAGAGGGCTGTTCTATCAGACCTTGGACCGGTACCACTGAAGATGATGGAGATGTTTTCGTTGAATTCAGTAAGCACAATTCAAAACTGAAGGTCTGACAGTACAAAGGGACAGTACCTTTGGGTCTTACCAATACCTAGTGCATGGTAATTTACTACATGAGATTTCAATCTCTTGAGGTACTGTTTTGTAGGCAGTTATAAATAGTGTCACTACTGTCAGGCTAGCTGGTATGGCCAAACATGAGCAACTATATGAGCAAGAGAAAACTGAGTAGCAGACAGATTATGTGCACCTTTTAAAAGCCCTGAGGCTCATAATACCTAGTTTCTTTTCTTAATCTGTTACACCTCTACCAAGATAGGTAGTTGATAGAGAATAACCCTGTACCCATACACAAAATTCCAAACACAATATGGAATTTTAGGCTAAAAGTTATTCTGTTTATAGTTTTCCCTTAAGTTCAACTGAAAAAAGATGGCAAATTCTTTGATGCAACCATGATGGCTTTTCAAATCCTGGAAATCAATGAAGTTTCACTAACTTCAAAAGGGTTGTCATAAGTTCAGTGTTTATATAACAGCTCCTGAATGTTTAGTTTCCACTAAAGAATAACAATCAGTTTCATCCTGTGTTTGTAAAGAGATTCTGACCAATCATCAACTGGTCATAAGATCCAGTAATGATTTTATACAGAATGTCCAATTTTCTGTAGTAATTTTAAATTATAAATTAGCAAATATGTAAAAAGAACATCTATTTATTAGTGTAGTTCCTGAGATGTCCTGGAAAAAAAAGCCTTTTTAAAAACAATGAAATAACCCATCTGCTATAAATGTCAATTTACAGCTGTTAGAATCATGTAATTTCTCAGTTTAATTGATTATCAAATGTTGTTTTTGTTAAGGAATTTCTCAATTGTCACTTGCCTTTCTTGTCCTGTTTCTTTCCCCTTCTGTGTGGAAGGCAAGTAAAAGAACCATAATGTTTAAGGTAATTAAGTAAACCATCTACTGCTAATATAGACAATGTTCAGAAGTTAATCACAAAATGAGAGAGAACTTGCTCTGAAAATGGAGGCTAAATCTTTCTGTGCATCAAAGAAGAGTTGGGTGAGGTCACAAATCACAGATATATAGGGCAAAACGGTGTGCTTAAATCAGAAAGATTGGCTGAAAGAAATCTGTTTGAGTCCAAATCTGGAAAACTATTTTTACCATTTATCTTTCAGAGTATTTCTCCTCTCTGCCCTTTCCCGTGTACCATACTAGACTGACAGCCAAGAGTGTGCTTGAAATGCTTTCCTTCACTGCCTAAAATGATAGCTTTTATTTCAGGACTTGGCTTATTATTATTTGATCCTATAACCCCTTAAGGCCAGCATTAGCAGTTGGTGTCAGGAAATCCCAATTCCCAATGCTGTGGGGTTAATTGCTTTTTACCGTTTGATCTTTTTATACCCACTTTATATGCTACCTGACCCTTTTACCATCTATAGGAGGTACACATACTTTTCTTTGCTGGCCTACTTCCTGAATCTCCCCATAGCTTTCGCCACTGCTGCCTTTCCAATTTCACATTACATATTTTTCAACCAAAAAATTGCAGTTGACCTGATATTTTCCTTTTTACACTTTCCAGTTTTCCTGGCAGAAAAGGTACTATGTACAGTCATTGTATTTCTAGAGACTGAAATAGATAGGATGGACACATGATATAATAATAATTAAAAAAAAATAGAATATGTACAGTGTTAAGAAATTGGACTGCTGATGTGTTAAATTTAAACAGCTTTGCTGCATAACAATAGTTTTGATGTCTTTTTAAACAATAGAGATTAAGTGTGCGGGGTGGGGGATGGAGGAATCTCTCCAAAGGGCTAAAGCTAAAGCTCCATATCTCAGATTTTATTGCTAAATTAAGGAATCCTAACTCCAAGTGAAACAGTTGATCAGATGTGTCAGACATATTTTTCCTGTCAAGACTTACCCTATGTTCATTGAAAATTTTGTTTTGTCACCAGTTTACAAGAATAATATGTCAATTTCTGTAGGGGCTGCTTGGTTTAAAATAGGAATTTAATTTTTATTTTCTTCCTATTCCACAAAGCTAGCAATCAAGCTTATATTCTGCCATAGTGTGCTTTTTGAAATTTTTGCAACTATTTGCAGGCAATTTTTGTGATATACTTCATTTTCCTTAAGTGATAAAATATTCAAAATGACTGAGAAAATAAAGGAAACAAGCCTACCTCATAGATTTTAATGGTTGCAATTCTGAGAAATACTTCTCTTGGATTTTTAATGTCTTTGGAACCTTAATGTGACCTTTAAGGTCATTGAGTCCAATCATAAACCTAGCACTGCCTAGCCCACCACTAAACCATGCCACTAAGTGCCACATCTTTTCAAATACCTCCAGGGATGGTGACTCAACCACTTCCCTGGGCAACCTGTTCCAATGCTTGATGCCCTTTTAGTGAAGAAGTTTTTGATTATACCTGATGTAAACCTTCCCTCGCACAACCTGAGGCCATTTCCTCTTGTCCTGTCACTTGTATTTGGGAGAAGAGACTGACTTCTGCCTGGCTATATCCTCCTTTCAGGTAGCTATATAGAGTGATAAGATCTTCCCTCCACCTCCTTTTCTCCTGGCTAAACAATTCCCGCTCCCTTAGCAGCTCCATATAGGACTTGCACTACAGACCATTCACCAGCTTTGTCTCATTGCTCAAGTATCATGAAAGAAAGTAAAACAGTATAAGGAGGGAAGAAACTTGAATAGTATATCTGTAGAGGAATGGTTAGTATCAGGTCTTCAGTATAAAAAAAGTGTTAGATGGGCAAAAAGCATTTTACCAGCACTAGAAATTACACACATCCCAGTGTATCTGTCTATTCACACTAGATTGGTTGGTTTAAATTTTTTCCTCTAGTTTATGTATTTATTAGATTTCTTCCATGAGGATTTGCTGGTCTGTAACAGTATGGGAACTCACACATCAAGAATTTTTCTCCAGCAAGGTGCTTGTGTCTTGTCACTAGTCTTGCAGCCTACCTATTTTTCCCAACAGTCAATACTTGATTCTCTTGCAAACCTTACTCACTCGTATTCAGGTTGGATAAAAATGTATTGCTAAGTTAGAAAGTTATTTTTTAGGAGGAAGTGAAAGGCAGGGAAAGAAACATGCAAAAACCTAGTGCATTCATGTGAGATTTATTGTCTTCAGAAAATAGATTAGAAATAAGAGTAAAGTTTTAGCTTTTGTGGATCATGATGTGTTTAAAAGCTTAGCTGTATTGTGCTAGTTCTTTGAAATGCATTCAGTAAGACTGTGCAGGTCTTTCACAAATGTAACTTGCAGCAAAATTTACATGCTCTTGAATTTTAGTATGAAGATAAAAACCTGCAAAGATCATTTGAAAATCCACATGGGTGTTATGAACTTCACAGACCTTTGTGCTGGTGAATTTTGCCTATTTTGAGTTCATTTATCTCCTCCTCAGCTACAGTTTGCTTCCTCTGCAGGGAAAGGAACTAATGCTTTATCACCTTAGAGGAGGCTGTTGTTTTCATCCTGGCACTTGCCTTTAAGAGGCCACAAGGATAGAGACACTTTTCAGTGATGCAGTTGCCTGGTCTCTCTTCAGTGCTGACCTTTCTTCCAATTCTTGTTCAGTGGTCAGAGTACGTGGATTCTCATTCAGGTGCTGCTCTGCTAGATCCTTCTACCTCTGGGACTGAATGGTGCCTTAAAGAGCACACGGCCCTTGCAGGGAGTTGGGGAATTTCGTTCAGTTTGCATACTGCCTACAGCAATTTCTCTCTTTAAAAGATGAAAGACTCTATATAGTAGGATACTTTACATTTTGATTACTACACAGTATGATGCTGTAGGAAGAAGGCGGTTTTCAATATATGTGGGATGGCCCAACCCTGACAGCCATTGTTTTTTACTCTCTCTCAGGATGTTGCGTGAGTAAAGGTAGAACAGTCTTCTCCTTAACTAAGGTGAAATTCAGCCTGATAGGCATCATGTAAAGCTTTTTATTGTTACTTACGTGTTTCTAAAAGAAGAAGGAATCGTGAAAATAAAGTGGTAATTTTTTGGACATAGGTGCCCTGTGGCATTGGTTAGTCTTTTCCATAGATCCTAATAGTGTCTGGAAATAGATTCCAGTGTGAAAACTAAACAACAACCCCTCTCAAAAAAACCCAAACCAAATAATCCTCATTTTACAGCCATTACCGACAACCAGCAGAAAATAGCACCTCATGAATATGTTTATAAATAAAATATATAATTCTGACAATAACATCCCCAGTTTACAAATGTTTTCATTTTTGCTGCCTTAGCAATGGGTCAGGAATCGGGCTTGTGGTACCTTTCTCATTCATTATCCAGACATTTATCTCTCTACACAATAATAACTAGCTTAATTTCCCTTAGGCACCTGTAAGTTTTGCTGTTAGGGATGTGCAGTTGCTGTATCTTCAGATCCTTTGTGGATGTCAGTATATTTTCTCCTCAAAATGCAAACTGAGAAGTACAGTTGGTAGAAAAAAAAATGAGGAAAATAGAAATCTTTCATTTCAACTTCTTGACGCAATATTTCATATCTTTCATGTTGACGTAGCTCAACAAAATTGTTTATTAAATTTCTTTTCCAAAGGGCAAACTTAAGACTTCATTTTCTAGAAATGATTATAAACTGGTCTGAAATGTTGCAACAGAAGTTATAGTGGAGAGCTTTTTTTGGATTGACAAAGCCAGGACAGAAAGAACAATAGCGAGATTGCTTTTTACCAGAAGTGTCTTGCTCAGTCCCCAGGTTGTTTTTTCAGTGGCACAGAACTCTAACTTTTCAGAAAGGTGAATATAGGGAGAGATTTGTGAAGTTGTTGGGAAAGCTTTTCTGCAAGTTCAGGGAGTTGTCAGAAGTGGATACGCATCCCACTGGGCTTCTGGCTCTTAGCTAAACCAGATCTGCAAATGGATTTATGGTAAACTCCTCTAAATAGAGGATAAGTCTGAGACTCTGAATGACCTACTTGTCTCTTTAGCCTTTGTTTGAGGAAACAATACAGAAAACACCACTGGGTTGAGGAGTAGGCTAGGTGAGGCTCTTCCACTGCATGTTTAACCTGCTCATCTGACTATTTCCTTGGACCTTGATAAAAGGATGTTTTTTATTTAATTATTTTTGCCACAGCAGCAAATTGCAAGATCAAGGTACTTATCAAAATACCTGAATTTTTGCATGCTTGAAAGCCAAGGACAAACTTACAGGATTTTGGTGGACTATAAACACTGCCAAGCTATTGCCTGAAGTGTCTTGTAGCTATTCCACTTTTAAACTTGGCTGTGACCTTTCATTATTTTCATTCCCATGACCTCTTTGCCCCTCTTGTCCAATCTGAAGGATGTCATATCTGTTTGGCACCAAATGGTTCTGGTTCTCAGGAGCTTGAGTAAATGTTACAAAATAAGAGCAGCTAATTAAAAATCTGTAGTGTTGACATCTGCTTAATATTTGCAATATTTCTAGAACTTGATAGCAGACCACCTGACAGTTACAAGGGTCTAAGTCAGACTGTTTAAATAAAGTAATAATGAAGTATAGCGATATGGTTGTAAAGCTGGAGCTGTTCCAAATGGAGTCATAAAGTGTGCTAATTGGTTCTGAGAATTGAAATGCAGTAAAAGTCAAATTTTACAACAGTGCCTATTATACAGTGGAATTAACTTGGCTACTCTGGAGGTTTTAAATATACCTAGCCATTAAGAGGCAAAGTCACAAGATAACAGAGAGATTGACATGTCCTTTTTCATTGTTGAAGATTAAGATAACAAGAACAACTTAATTAGCATATTTAGTAAAATGGTGGGAATGTACATTGCCATTTGAACAAATTAGTAATACCTACATGCTTGATTAAGTAACATGTTGGAACATTACCAAAAATTTGAGTTGCTCGTTAATAGATCAAAATATATTTAATTAGCTGTACTACCATTATTTAATCAAAGTTACGGAGCACCTTAATTTCTTTAAATTTATTAAGTTAATAAGTATAGATGTTACGACTTTGATAATGTTTAAACACATAAGAATTTTTAAGACTACAAAGTCTACATGACATAATTTGACAGCACAGCAGTTGTCTCAATGAAATACATCACAAATGTCACATCTATTTGATATATTTCTGTAAATTCTAAGCTAAAAGGAACTGTTAAAGGGTTTCTACTTCAGTCGCTACTGTTACTTGAAGCACTCCCTTTTCTGTGGCAGAAACTTCTCAATTCATTCAAGCCTTTTTTTCTACTTAAGTTGCTATATATATATTTTTGGGGTTTGAGACAACATTTTTTATTACAACTTTGAAAATGTCACCATTTATGTAATCCTTTCTGTATCTGTAAGATAGTAATTACTAGAATCAGAACATGAACTGACAAGTCAGTAGGTCATGGTTATGCCAATTCACTGTGGTAGTCTTACTAGCTCAGGCCACTGCCCGCCCAGTCCTATATTCTTTCAGACAGTGGGAAACAGACTTAGAAGGAAACAACAAAATACCATTTACTGGACAGTTATACTGAAAGTGGTACATGGGGAGTATTTGGTTGCTGCCCTGCTATTCTCTGTGGCTGTTCTACTCTGAACTAATTCTCTAACACAAAATTCAGTGGTAGCAGTTTAATTAAGCCAGCTATGTTCTGTCCAGTCTGTCCTGGTGGGTAGCCCGGCGCTCTGCCTTGGAACAGAGGTCAGCTGGATGCTACAGGATCTGTCATCTGTAGCAGTGTCTGCTACTAATAACCTGTTCCTAAATACTGGGGAACCGTCAGGTGTGGAGAAAATACATGTTGGAGAAGGTGAGTAGGAGACAAAAGCAAGGTCCTCGAAGTCTCAAAATTCTCCATATCTGAAGTAAAACAATTCAGAAGGAACAATTTAAAAGATGAACCATGAAAGCTTAAAAAGGTTGGGCATTGTATGCAGTTGTCTTAAGTTGTACTGAAGTAAATAAAGAGATAACTGTAACAGACAATTCCCATTAATAATTCAATTGGAAACAGGTGCAAGAGTTGAAGTATTTAAACTGCACACCAATGGTGTTAGTTTAGTATCAGTCAGCAGCTGTGGAGTAATTATAAAATTGTTGGCAACAATAACAGTGAGCCAAATCTATGACAATGTTGCTAATTTGATACTTGGAACACCAGCAGATGCTCAGAAAAGCAGGTTTTCCATTGATAACTGAATTTCCATGTAACTTTTTTGCAAGCATATTACTATAGAAATGAACAGCTAATAAAATGTGTTGGTATAGTATGCTAAATTTAGGTAAAAACTTACCTTTTTTAATGCACTAAACTATCAAGAGTAATATGATGTGAAAGGAAACCTTGTCATTCAGCCATTTGTTTTTAAGAGAAAATATTTGATTCTAAACACTGCAGATCTAAATGGGGACATTGTAAAAGGTTTCTGATTCACATCAGATGCACTATAAGGAAAAGCTTATACGATTCTTAAGAGGTGCTGAGGTGATAGATGCCAAATGGTTGTTAACACCATCATTCACTGTACTGCCAGAAAAATAATATAAAGCTGGACAACATCAGTTGTCTCAAAGTATGAATAAAGGAGAGAGATGCAAGTTTATTGACCTGTTTGTTGAAAAGTCTGGAAATAAACTGTAAGCTTTAGAATGTACATTATTTTAAACTATGTCATTAAAAAGGCTTCTGGAGAAAAGAGGCTTCTGAATGTCAGGAGAAAAACATTGTCTGGACCTCAAATGTTCTTCAGCAGTGGGATCACTAGAAAGTAAACATAGAAGCTTGGTGGGGGCAAATGGGGTAGTAGCGACCTTTTTACAGAAAAGATGCTTTGTAATCAACTAGCCTTTCTTCTCTTTCTGCAAACTGGAACTTATGATTTTGTTTGCCTTTCTGTCACTAAAATGGAAGAGGAGAAAAATGGTTAATTCAAAATGCATTTATTACTGGTTTGTTAGTATATCCTAGAGGTAAGCATGGTGATACGGAGATGGGAAAGACTGCACATTGATGTTTTGAAAAATCCAAATATTTCAATTGTTGGACAAGTTTCTGAGCTGTGCAGATCTTTATTGTCACTATAGGGTTATCTTTGATAGGATATAGGTTGATTTACTGTTAAGAATATGAGGAACAATGTGACTGTTAGGTATTGAAACTGTCTGTGCAAACTAGTGTGAAGTAAACTAGTGTGAATTAGAAAAGACATGATTACAGAACATAATGCTTCATGTTATTTTAAATATTACTAGGCCTTGCACAGTCCTAGTCATTAAGAAAGCTTAGTGGTGAGATCCTGTTTCATTTCATTTCAAAAATAACCTCTCTATAGCAGAGCCTGGTAAGATTCAAAGGATTTCTGCATTGTTCTGGCTGTCATTCTTCTGGGAAACTGCGAATCCAAGTGCTGCCAAATTTCCACCTCAGTTATAGCAAAATTTGATTATTTTTTAAACTATCATTTCACAGTCTGATTTTGTGCAGAATCAGAGATGAAATTTGGAAATTGGACTCACCTTCCTACCCTCACCCCTCAAATATAAAACTTCAGATACTGGTCATATTAAGTAACCAAGCAAAGACCTAGATACATTTCAAACCCAGTCTTAAACCCTGAATGTAACATCTTTTAATTTGCTTGGGAAGCTGTTCTATAACTCTCTTTTGTAACCTTTGTTGTTTCTTGCTGAGAGAACACTGTGTGGCCTGAACACACATTTGTCCTGAGGCTGTGTAGGAAGCTTTGTATCTGACTATGAGGTTTACCAGAACTGCATCAGGCACAAATCATCTTCTTATAATGACTAAAATTATTCTTTTAGAAAAGCAACTGGAGAAATACAATTTTTGTAGTTTACAGGAAGCCTTCTCAGTTCCTCTCACGTTGCCATCTGCAGAACAAATTGGCAGTGATTGCTGAAATCCATTTCTTATGCCCATCCTTCTTTTTAGAGTTCCGTGACAATTTATCCTATGAACAAACAGAACAACATTGGTGTGTGTGTATATATATGTGCAATAGTTGAATATGTTAATCATAAGTTTATATTTTTTCTTTCCAATTTCAGGTGATAATTTGTCTAGTTTATATTTAAATTGCATTATTTGGGGATCTTCCTGAAATTAGGGCTAGTTTTCTAAAATGTAGATAAACCACTTCATTTAAAAAAAAAAAACAAAACAGATTAAAATCATCTTGCTAATTTGTGTTTCTCAACTTATTTTTTTATATGTCATAAAAGACATAGTAGTTTAATAGCGCATATTGATTTTTTGTGTGTTTGTTTAAAAATACCTTCTGCTAGCATAATGCTGCTTAGTTTAGCATATGACTACAGGAATCACAGGAGATTATAAAATGCTTTAAATTTTATCAAATTTACGAACATTTAAAAATGTCATTGTGCATTATTCTGTTCTTCAGTTTTGGTAAAAGACATCAGTAGATTCTACTATAGCAAAGCAAGCATCCATAGAATCACAGAATTATTTGGATTCAAAGGGACCTCAAAGATCAGTGAGGGTGACAGAGCACTGGAATAGGCTGCCCAGGGAGGTAGTGGAGTCTCCTTCTCTGGAGATATTCAAGACTCGTCTGGATGCCTATCTGTGCAATATGAGTGGGGGAGCTGCTTTGGCAGGGGGGTTGGACCCGATGATCTCTCGAGGTCCCTTCCAACCCCTATGATTCTGTGATTCTGTGATCATCTAGTTCCAACCCCTCTGCCATGGGGTAGTCTTTGCAGGTACGTTCACAGCTTCTCCCAGTTACTCCGTTTGGATCATCAGGTGATTGCAGCTGTAGGAGAAAAAACATCGGATAGTATTTGGGTAAATATCAGTGAAAAAAAGGGGTAGAAAGAATTAAATCTGAATTTCTAGTCTGAATGTTCAGTGACTTTGAACTAACAAGAACATAGATCCAAAAAGTAAAGAGCTAAGTAGGTAACAGTAAAATGTTGCCAGTATTGTTGGAGCTATGATAGTTGTGTATAAACAGAGTAGGACTGGTTTCTGTTTTGTTGAGAGAATGTAATTTCAACAGGAATTTGGTTTTTAGTTAATGCTGGAATGAAAGTGTATGAGAGATGTAAAACCAGTTGGTTATCATGGAGGATTTTCAAACTAAATAAACCCTCTTTGGGCTATTATATTTTAGCATCTTTGTTTCAGCTAATTCTCCTGCACAGTACAGTGTGGTTTTGAAGAAAGGCAGGGGAAATGCATCTGTATATTGCAAAGAAGCAATGTTGTTTTTCTTTTTTCTCATCTCTCTCCATCTGCTATCCCTCGCTTTTGTTTCCTTTTCTCTCTCAGGCTACAGATATAGTGCAGAATAGTGATGAGGCAAAGTTCACCATAAATTAAGGCACTCATTTCCAGATAACTGCTTTGGTCTGTAATCAGCCTAAGAGTGTTTATTTTCAGTAGATGAAATTGATTCTGTTCCATTCTGTATAGATTCTGTATGAACCAATATCTGTTCTCTTTTTTAAAAAAAGAAAGTCTTGGTGTTGTCTTCTATCACCAAAGAGAGAGACAGTATAGCTTCTCTTGTTTTATAGTTTTCTCCCTTTTCTCTTAAAGGTATTTAATGGAAGTTTAAAGATTCAGGGCAGCTACTAAAACTACAAAGACATGCACAAGACTTGCCTTTGCCTTCAATCCATATTTCACAAATATAAGATGACCTTTATTTATGAATTTATGAGTATATTGTTATTAGGAAGAGGTATGAGTTATGGTAGTCTGGTTTTATCTGTTATGGAACACAGACCACTCTGGAAAAGTTTGGATTTTGCAAAACCACTTTAATCAAGATAACCAGAAATCATTCTTTATGCTGATGGGGTTATTTGTTTAAATTATATTCTCAGATGTATCATGAATGCCAATTATTCTCTGACATAGACATCTGTGCTACAGAGCCTCCATTCCTGTATGACATTTAACCTTGCCTTTGAATCACTTTTTATTTGGAAAATATTATTTTTATAATCTTATGGAAAACAGCAAGAGTTACAAAACTCTTTTTTGTACCTAGTTTGCTGGGAAAAAAACATAACAGAATTCAAACAGAAGTACATTAGAAGTCCATTAGTAGCCATATGTGCTGAAATAAGTAAGAAAATCTATTTAGCTAGTTTCATCAATCCATCCTGAAGAATGTTATGGCCAGCATGTGGGTTTGTACCAGTATGTGTACCTCATGTGTAATCAGACTGACTGGGACAGGTTATGTTGGCTTTGCTGTGCAAATGCAGATGGACTTCATGCTCTGTGTGTTGTGCTGGATTTGCTGTACACATCCAGCAGACCTGATGAGGACATCAGACTTGCCAGTATGGGCAGGTTTACAGTTTTAACCACAATGAGTTCCTTGATCATGAGAACCCAAAACAGATCAAAAGAAAACTCTTTTGAAACACAACTTTTACCTAGAGGGAATAGGTTTTCCACTGGTGACACTGTTACTGGAAAGCTCAAGTTTTGTCATAGTTATCAAGTTGTGCTCTAGCTGCAGACAGTGCAGGATCAGTACCATTCATTTTCCTGCTAGTAATGAATCGTCTTCCTTTTTTATTACAAAGTCCTATTAGTTGAAAACAGCCTGAAGCCTGACTCAATATGCACCTAAGACTGATCTCATAGTAAGATAACTGGTTAGGAACTCAGCTGAGGTAACCTGGGACTTAAATACTTTAGGCTATCAAAATACATTAGGTTCGGGCCAAATAGCTTCACTCTCTTTTTGGCCTTACAGCTCCTCTCTAGCAACCAAGGGTCTAGTGTACTTGTAAGGAGCTGGAGGAGTCAATGGAGAATTAGGATGAGGAACAAAAAGCAACACTCTTTTTCTTTATTTCTGAATATCCTGGCTAGTTGATGTTTATTTTTTTGCATGTACCAAATGAAGACTGAAGATAATTCAGTCCCAATCTAGCTGGCCTTTTCTATGTACTTCTACAGTGCCAAGCACAGCAGACCTCCCATCTCAGTTAAGATCTGTGTGTCACTGTCATCTATATGTTTTAAATCAGCCTCTAAATGACTCACTTCCTAGAAAAACCTCTCTGTCCTTTAGTGGAGTTAAAAATAGGGGTAATATTTTGATATATTTGCATAATATTTTTTCTCTTCAGGATGCATGTTTTCAAATAAGTACTATGAGAGAGTATAAAATGATAAATTTCAACCTAAATCCTGAGTTACAGTAAAATATAAAAAAAAAAAACCCAAGCAGACTCTCTTTCATGACATAATTCAATCTGTCACAACAAGCAAAAATATGAATTGTAATCTAGTGCCTTAAATCTTTTTATGATAAACAGCAGGACAGACACAGTAACTGTAGTTGACAGATACTCAGTTTTTTAAGTAGTTTGAATGTTTTTGTGGTGTATACTAGCAGATTTACAGTTATTTGATGAAGTAAATAAAAATAACAGGTTTAGCAGTTGAAATTTCATTGTATCGGCTTTAGATTCTCCGCAGGTAATTACTACATCTACCTGTCAGTGATGGGGCAATGTGACAGAAAGCCTAATTTATGGAAGGAATCTTCTAAATTTCTCCAGAAGCTTTCAAGAATGAAGATGCAGGTAGAAAAAAAGCTGTCTTTGTACATAAATGGACTTTGACTTCTCTGTTTCTTTTTGGATAGTTTGTAGGACGCTTGTTAGAAATCACTGCTGCTTTGCAACTGGTATTATGGCTGTGAAGTAGACACCTTTTTGAATGGGAGGTCAGAAATAGCTTGAAGTTAGTCTTCGTTTTCACACGTACTTTCTAGTTACACAGAATTGGGTCTCCAGTATTTTTAAATTGTGGGGACCAGAACTAGATATAGTATTCCAGGTGCAGCCCAAGAAGTGCTGAGTATAGGAGGGTCAACTGACTATATTCTTATTGCTGTCCTGCTGAAGTAGATTGTGTTGTTGTAGTGTTTCTATGGTGAGAGGTGAGTGAAAAATGTGCTTGAAAAATGTGTTACAAGAGTTACAAGGTTTGGAACTTTAGTTCTCAGTGTAGGTCTATCTGACTTGGTTTCCAAAGCCAGGGCTATTTTCAGTTATGAAGTACATACTAATTCTGCACTGTAACTGGGTCATATATGCGTGTGAGAGGGATATAATGTGATAAGTATAAGAATAAATTTATAGCACCTAGATTGCGTGGTAACTGCTGCTCCATAAATATCTTCAACAAAGGTTAACATATTTCAGGTGTAAGTAGAAACATATTTGAAAATGGAGGTGACCAAAAATAAAAGTGGAGGACCCTGTCTAATAAGAAAATAGCAGAGAGGATAGAAACAGCATGGCTTCCCAATCCCACACCCCAACACAGCTAGAAAGTAAATAAAAGTAGAGAGGAGTTATCACAATGGTCAACATTAATCTTTGCTAACAGCCCCGTTTCTAGTGCCATGGAATGGTTTTGTATTCCATCAGCACTGGGGCAATCACCAGTGTTACCGATAAATCAGATCGGTCTACAAGGTCAGTCTCCTTTGTGTTGAAGTCTGCACTTAAAGGAGCAAATGTTCCAAACTTTAGCTCTTTCATAAAGTCATACTTTATTGCTGAATCAAGCATTTGACTTTGGAGTTATTAGTTGACTGGAATTGTCTGAATCCTCTCCAGATCTCACTCTGAAAGAATGTGGAACATCGTAAGATACGAGCAATGGATCTCTGATACTTAAGGATGCTTTTATAAGCTCATAAATAGTCAAACAAAATTGCCTTAAAAATAGCTGCGTAGGTTTGTACCAGTTATGGCTTTCTTAATGTTTAGCACCAAAGCAGTAATAAAGGAACACAGACAGGAAAAGAGAAAATGAGAGTTGAGAGAAAAAACAATGCTTTTTTAATTGAGAAAAAAAATCACCTTCAGAACTTAGTTTAGGACAATGAAATTTAGAGATGAGCTGCACTATATTTTAAAAAATTTAAAACTTTGCCACCATGTATCACTTATTAACAAGTTGTAGGATTAGCACATTGTACTGTTCCCATGTACTTTGGATGGTATCAAGTCAGTTTTTACTTCAGCATGCATGCAAAAGGAATCCTAAAATGAATCCACAACTTCTTATTTTTCACTTGATTTTTTTCAGTGGAGTAAGTAGTAAATCACAGGTCCAAGATGAGACAGACTTGTTTGGGGTTTTTCTATTTCAGTGGATTTTTGTCTTTTTTGACAGAATTAGCTTCTGTCTGGGATCAGCCAACCTTTTTTTAAAAAAAAATCCCTCCTTTCAGGTATGCCTAATATACTATGTGGCACATATAGCTCTTTTGCTGTTTGATAAATTGACCCATTTCATACATTCAGTACAATATAGCTACTCAGTGAGCAGATTTTTTTTCTTCATTCCTCCTCAAAACAAATAATCCACTGACAGAAGCTTAGTAGTAGATCTGAAGTTGGATGGACAGAATCATCCATACCCAAATACTCGCTCTTTATTTGCTGTAAGCTTTTAGTCTGCTGATATATTTGGGTTTTGGTCTGCTGATATATTTGCTAAATATATCATCAATGTATTTAGTAGTAATACAGGATCAAAACGTCAGAACTGTGATGGCTTCTATACGATGGTTCCATATACAGAATTTGTGGAAATGAGAAAGGATTAAATTAATTAATTATAATAAATTAATTAAACTATTACCCAGATTCAGGGGGGTGAGGAGGTGGGTTCTTCCCAGGCTGTAGTGGGGAAGTTAAAATCAAGGACAGCTTTCACTTCAGTGAACACTCAAGATGGTGATGGGGAATGATACTTTTCTTGTCTTTGTTTTTCCAGTAAAATTTCATACAATGAAAATATCCTGCCTGGCCCCAACAATGATTTGTAACTTTTGGCATCAGGAGTAGAAATACATATTTGAAAAACATGCTTCCATATTAGTTCAGATATACAAGTGAAAAGAGCATTACAGAATGTCAGGAATTGTTCATTACTGCTCCTTTTGTAGAAATTATTATAAGATTTATATAGAAACCAGATTTAGAAGAAAGCAAGCAGTTTTTTAGAACAAGAAGAGCTTGTATTTCTGAATATACCACTGAATAATTGGCTGTGGAAATGTTCTCCTCATGTTATAGAGAATTACAGCATTTAAAAGATTTCTAATCAATCACAACTGTCTTCCAAAGCTAATATTCTCAAATTCTAGAAAATACTAGTTTGAATCAGAAAAACGCTGTTGAACACTCATTTTTACAAATATGTATTTGCAGAGCCATCTCAAATGAAACTTTTTACAATAATATTTTTAATTTTAAAATTGTCTATAATACACTGGGTTTATTATGTGCTTTTCCATTGTTTAATGCCCATTTTTTTTATCAAATACTCAGTAAAATAATTAAATGTAACTCCGAAGGTTAACTTTCCCAATTAATATATAATTCTGCTTTTCACAGATGAATTTTCAAGTGTTTGTTCAGTAACTTTGTGTCCTTCAAGAAATGGAAAAGCAAATTAAATTGTCCCAAAGGGCCTTGCAGATCAATCTGAAAACTCTAGAAGAGCACGGTTAAGCTGAGCCATCTCCTATGGGCTAGGAACTGTCCTACGGGGGACGGTGCTGAAATACACTGGTTTTGGTCAGGAGAATGTGTGATATGTTATGGACAAGACCACACCTGAAGTATAGTTTCGACTTTAAAATAGCTATTAAGGCTTTGAAATAATGAATAATTAACCTTTTATTTTAAAAAATGGTGTTAATCTCTTAGAGGAAATTATAAAGAAACACGTTAGCCTTCTCCCCCTACCCCAAGTAACAAATAATTTTAACATTGTATGCTACTAATGCTGGCCCTTAGCATACAGCTACTAAAAAGCAAGAGCCAAGAGGCAGAAGTTTGGTTGTTGATTTTGTATTTTGTTTTTTGGTGGTTTTGGGGAGTGTGTGGGGTTTTTTTTCCTTTCCAGTTTTTGGTGTGGTGGGTTTTTTCCTTTCTCTTTTTTTTTTTTTTTTTTTTTTTGTGAACAACTAAAGGTCACTGTAGCAATAAATTAAAGTTTGTTGCTATGGAACAATTTAAACAGCGGACTCCTTTCTTCCCTACATTTGTTCTGTACATTCCAGTTATTCATACAGTATTTCAGCACAGCCAGAAGTCAAACAAAAAGGTCACTACCCGGGTTACTTCTGTTTTGGTCCACCATCCGGTATGTCTGCCTGCTGCATTACATTGTCAAAGTTAGCCTTTCTATTGACAAGCATATTGATGTCCTGATTAATGTACCTCTGTTTTATTGGCGTTTACTACAGGAGACATAATTTTAATGTTTGTATGATCAATAGCTCCATCAACAGCAAGAATTCCTACTGTTAGCCTGCACAGCTCTAACTATGGGGAGTTGTATATTTCTTGATAAATACTACAGGGAAGTTGTAAACATTAGAAAAGCAAAGAAAATTGATGTTCTCTGTAGATTCCTATTGTATTTTTCCCCTAGGAGAGAATGCAAAAACTTTCAAGTAATTCGCTATAGGAAAGGCAACCAGCAGGTACTGGCTCTTTGGGCTGGAATATAAATGTATGGGAAGTAATTACTTTTAGAATTCCCATCGTGTAGTCACTTCATCTCAAATGTGTAAATACCCATAAGAGAAATTATGGCTTGTATTCATTTTTAGATTAAGAAATGACATTTTAAATACCGTTAGTTAACTTCATTAGAGGAATTATATTCTGTGGCTGTCATAGATGCTTCCAGACTTGCAGCTGTCCATAAATTACACAAGGTACCTGAAGGCATCTACTTAAAATTTAGCTGTAGCAGTTTTTGTTCTCAGAATTGTAATGGGCTTTACAATTTCCTGCTCATTGCCAAATAGTTTCATTTCTTCTTTTTGCCTACCTGCTTGCTCTGTTTCTGCCTTTTAAAACCAGAGAAGGAAAAAGAGACTTACTTTTTTTTTTAGTTATATAAAGTAGTAAACCTTAATCATAACTATTTTGCTAAACTGTGAAATTAGATAATTGGAAGAATAACAATAAATTGCACCGTTTCCCAGAAAATCTTCCTAAGTATTTTTCAGATTAGATCCCTTAATTTCTTTAAAGTTTAGATTCCCCTTTGGTTAGCTACTTTCCTTGATTATCTGAAGGAGGTATATCAATGGCATTTCTCAGTATCTGAGGACTTTCTTGTGTTTGAATTTTCATGAAGAGCACAATTTTGTACAAATGTCCTGGTTACATCAGTCCTGGGTCATCCTTACAGAAATGCGAAAATGATGGCTATTTATCACATAATTTATGCATTATATTACTTGCAACCTGTTCTTTCAGTCAGGGATCAGAACAAAGGCTAGAAACCGGGTACCTGGCCATTAATTAAGAGAATGGTGAAGTGAAAGCTATTGCTGAAAAGCAGGTACTGTTCCCTAAACTTTTTGTTAATCCAACAGTTTTCAAACGTACAGATGTTTTGATCTTTTGGTACAAATTTCAGATACTGAGGTGTTTATCACCTATTCCCAGCACTGATGTATCACAGTAGATGGCCCTCTAAAGCAAAAAGAATATTTGTGCAATGATTAAATCCACTAGAGCTAGTGTTACGCTGGTCACTGTATAAAGTGGTAGCCATAGGCAGCTAAATCCTATCACTGGTGTACAGAACCAGACAGAAATGAGGTCAGTAATGAAGGTTTAGTTAGGGATTGGCTTCCTGTATTTGTCCATGGAAGCGTCTTCATATATGCCTGGATTCCTGAATTAATTCACCAAACCAGGGTCGTACAAATCTGCAGAGATTTATGCCTCTGACCATTCATGGAGCATTAGGGATGTTTGGCTAAAATAATAATTAAACATTATAAGTAGGTGCTGCTCCTGATAGCTATCTCTAAGGTTGATTTTAATAGCATATTAATTATTCCACTTGCAGCAAGCCAGCTAGTTTGAGTCATAGCTTTTAAGCAATTGTTTTAACTGTTGGAAAATCTTTAAAGCCACAAGGTTCCCTGGGGAATGCTGATGCTGTCTTTTATGTTAGTGACTTTGGGTCCCTAACTTCTGTTTCTTTCTCCTCTTTTGTTGAGTAGAGACTTGCTGTTCTGAGGTTTCACTAATTTATTTTTAATGCTGTGGGACTGTAAATGATTCCTAAGAGGCTGTCAGCATTACAGTCATCTACCTTCTGGGCCATCATAGGACAACAAGAGTTACAGATGGGCACGGCAGTTGATGAAGCACTATCTTAGGTGTTGTGGTTTGACCCCAGCCAGTAACTAAGCCCCACACAGCTGCTTGCTCACCCCCCACTGGGATGGAGAGAGAACGAGAAGGGTCAAAGTGAGAAAACTCAGGGATTGAGGTAAAGACAGTTTAATAGGCAAAGCAAAAGCTGCACACGCAAGCAAAGCAAGAGAAGAAATTCATTCCCCACTTCCCATGGACAGGCAGGTGTCCCAGGAAAGCAGGGCTCCGTCACATGTAACCATTACATGGGAAGATAAATGCCATCACTACGAACATCACCCCCCTTGCTGCTTCTTCACCCAGCTTTGTAGGCTGACGATGACACCATATGCTACCCTTTGGTCAGTTGGGGTCAGCTGTCTCAGCTGTGTCCCCTCTCAGCTCCTTGTACACCCCCAGCCTCCTTGCTGGTGGGGTGAGCAGCAGAAGAGGCCTTGGAACTGCTTAGCACTAATGAAAACATCTTTATATTACGAACACGATTTTCAGCACAAATCTAAACCATCACCATACTAGCTGCTATGAAGGAAATTAACTCTATCCCAGCCAAAACCAGCACACTGGGTAATGTATCTACTCATACTCCAGAGCAGGTTTTAAAACATCTGTGTCACAATTTAGGCTTAATTTAAAAGGGTTGTGAGGCCTTAAATGCTAGCCTTGCCAAGATAATGGATTCTAGTTTTGTGTTTCCTCCATAAATTGTATGAGCATATAAATATTTGTTACTAAATAAGCTGAAGTGTGTGAATGTCTGTGTACATCAACTATTTTATTAAATAGAAGACTTTAATATATTAATATTTATTTGAAACAGTAACGTAAAGTTCAGGTTTCAGGAAGCAATGATGCTTTTTTGGCCTTAGGCATCTTATTTAACTTCCTTGTGATTTATATCACTTTGGGATGCATGAGGGTAATTTTCCAAATTTGATCCTGGAACAGAAAGCTGCTTGGGTAAGTACAAAATTAATATTAGAGAAATTTTTTGCACTGTTTCACAATGCCCCTTTTTTATGAACCACTCCAACATAGGTACCAATTGGAAAGAATTAATAGCAGAAATGTGCTGCTTTGCTTTTTATTACTTTTTTTTTCCCCTTTCCTTTAAGGAGAATATACCCCCTTACAAACAGTTCCAGCAGAATTCAGGAAAAATGGTACTTAGGTTTTATTTTCAGGATTGGTCATTTATCCAACTTTCAGCCTCAGGGTTCTCCACAATTCAGCTTTTACTTTTTTATCTTTTTTTTTTTTTTAAGCAATCACTATAGCAACCTAGTGTTATCTGATGAACAGTGCACAGAGAGGGCAGATACCCATGCATGCAGCATAAGATTAAGAACAAAACAAACCAGAGAGTTGGGTAGGTGAGTGAGGTAGTATATTAGCCTGTCACACAGAAGATCTGAGCCCAAGCTGCAGTTTTTGTTAGCAGGGACAAATTTTGTGATGTCATCCGTGTTAGGGGACATCTCAACTTGATTAGTGGTTTCTCCTTTAAAGAAGGAAATACCAGTGTAACTGGTGGAGTCTATGACAGATAAGAATTGCATGGAAAAATTAATCAGGTTTTAAATGCTATTCCTTTTGTTTGAGAGCAACACAGTGTCACAGGTAATGTAGGGCCAAAATTCTGGATGTCTACTGACAGCTGTGTTTAAGCAGGGGAAGATGTGTGAGGACAATGTGACACAAGGAACAGTAGGCTTTACATAATATTTTAGATAGAGGCTTGGATTTGTGCTTAACTAAAAAGCTCCACTTGTAGTATGATAATGTATGAATTCAAAGGACTCGGTTCTTCGATCTTTATTCTTGTTGATTAGGCCTTAACTAATGCTAATTGTAATGAAGGACTGCATTGGAACAGAGTAACATCCAAAGGGCAAAATGATGCTACACATCTCAGCCCCAGATCTGTGGAGCTAATGAAGCGGTAACAGGCTGTTGTATGAATGAAACAGTTCAAGTAAAGGTGCATCTAAGTCACCTGCTGGGTACTCATTTTCCTCTCTGTTGAGGAGGAATGCAGTGAGCATTTGAATTACATGCTTTTCTGTCCCACCCCTTTCTTCTCCTGCTGGACACCAGAGAAGTTTCTATCCCTCTATGCCCCAGGTTTGTTCTCACAGCTCTGTACTGATCAGCCTACTTCTTTCTTTATGGTTTGTGCCAGTGAGAGCAGCACTAGAAGCAGGGAAAGGTCAGCACTCATCTACTCTGCATTTATACTTCAGTGCATTGTTTGTTGTAGTCAAGGATTTCATTTTCACACGTCATATTAGTTGCAAAGTAAATAACTGAGAACTTCTATATAATATGTGAAAGAAGAATGTTAATATGCTCCATCTGCTGTTCTGGGCTAATATGGACTCTTGTCTCTGTGGTGCCAACTCTCTGTGCAGCTGGGAAAGTGTGAAGAGCACATTTTTCACTTCTTACTATGAAAGAGGGGACGGGTTTTAAATAGAACTTTTCAAGAAATCTCTTTTACTTGCTTTCATGATGGGTGCCAGAACTCTGCCTGTATGCATGCCTCAATTGCAAAGTAAGGTTAATTGCACCTCATCCTTCACCTTCTGAATAGATGTTATTTTACAATGATTTATACTGGTATTTTTACTGATGTAAAATTGTATTCTTCAGCTCAGCGGTTATCAATTTACCTTTGCTATCCTCACTCTGGGCTCTAAAAGGGCCAGGGAACTTAGTGAAATTCTCTGGCATTTTCTGGAGTAGCAATGCATGCATCTGTCTGCACTGAGCCTCATTATCACAGAGGATGCCTGGGCTGGATATTTGCTTTGCAGTTCATGAAATGGATGCATGCATCCAAGTTGGGCTGTACAGATGATTTGAAGGAGAGGCTCAACTTCTTCATGAGGGCGTGAGGCCTTCTAGGTGCTTTCTCTGCAGCACACAAGTGTGTTGGCTCCACTCCAAGTGTCCAGCACATTGACACATGGATCAGGAAGGGAAAAGGGAAGGTATTTCGCTAGGAATGCTTTAGCAGGTGGCAGTGTGGAGGAGGTGATGACAAGGAGACAAATGAGTGAGACTTGAAAGGTCTATTATTGACAACTTTAGCCACAGTTTTTCTTCTTACCTTGAACCTTAGCAATGTGCTCTCCTGACACATATCTGAGGTCTCAAGACTCAGGGCTTGCTCAAACCCTGACCTATGCTTCCCAGTTTTTTTCCTGTAGACATATAAGGAGAGAGGGTATGTTAATCTAGTGTAATTCCTCATCCCCGAGCTCTTGTGACAAAAGATACAGAGCAAGAAGCCACTGTGAAAAATCATTTGCAGGGTGGGGATGATAGAAGTGCCTTGGTTGTAGGAGGAAAAAGAGGGGGTTTTTTTCCTTGTATTTCATCATGGGGGGAAAATTTCGTGGTGGAGAGATGATACGATTCAGGTTAGTGGGATGACTTTATCAACTCATATTTTACAGGCACCTAAACAGCTGGTTGAAAACAGAAAACCATTTATGTTACTATAAAGAAGCTTTATTCAGAACTATTAGCTGCTGATTCCTATTACACAGTATTTGAAAGAGGAGTCTCAAACCAGTTCTGTAGCAAGTCAAAAATTAAGCTACAAATTTGGCAATTGCAGAATAAATGAGGTCTTTACTTTTAAAAACTTTTAAGCCTAAGGTAGCAAAGGGATGGTTATCAAAATATACCCAAGCACTTAGGTACAGAGTTTATAACTCTCCAGCCCTCACCCTGCAGGAAAATCTATATACTAAAAAGCCCATCTTACTAGTAAACCAAAATTTCTCTTCTAAATCTAAGGAACTAAGTAAGCCTTAATGTTCTTCTGATGCTGCTTTATCCTAAATCATAGGGGGAATTTGGACTGCTGGGAATAGACGGATGTATTTGAAAGTGGCTTTTTCTTCTCTACCCTATTTAAAAACAACATAACAAGCTCCTCAGTCTCTGCTTTCAACCCAGTTATCGTATGCTTTTAATTGAACATATGAAATCAATACCAATTTAGCAGAGATCTAAGAATCTATGGCTTGAACAGTAGGTGTCTGATGTGAACAGTAGGCATTTGATGAGTAGCCTTTTAAGGGTAGATACCAAAAGTTCAAATGATTTTAAACCAGAATGCAACAAGCTATAAATGCTCTCATGAAAAGTGGAGAAAAGGGGTACTGATTCAGTTGCTGTATCAGTCTAGATTGCTTTTTCTTCTGAACTTTGGTCACCAGCCTTTTACCCTTGCAACTGAATTTTCTGTAGAAACTTAGAAGGATAAACAATATTGAAACTCTCAAGCATGATTTAGTGTTACCAAGGTAACCAATTGTAATTAATTTTAAGCACCAGCTGGCTTGTGATGAGCATGAAACCTGACAAAGGCTCTCAGGACCGTTTCCCATTTTCTTAGCTGCAGTAATAAGAATGTGAGAAATTTCTTTAAATAAATCATCTACAACAACAAATCAAGCCACAGCTTTGATACCGGTCAGTAAAAAAGATCAGGGAATAGTTTCCAGATGTAGAGAAGCAGAGATGGACAGCAAAAGATCAGGAATTGTGAACTCTAAATTGATGGGCTGAGGAGACTGGTTAAAATATATAGTCTCTTAGGATCATATTTTCAATTTTTTTCTTTCACTCCCTAGCACTAGAAATGTTTTCTTTCACTGCTATTTTTTCTTGAATTAATGCCATGGTTATTGCATAATTCCCATGCCCCATCATCTAACATTCAGCACAATCATAGTGAATATCCAAAGACAGCAATATAACTAGGTTCTTCTCAAAATAGTAAATCAGAAAATGAATGAGGGCAGGTTTCTTAGTCTACATGTTCAAATAAAGGCACAGAAGAATGCAGAGTGCCTGGATATTTAGAAATTGAGCTAAGTTACTGACATGGCTTGATCATGTCAGCTTCAGTCTGAAGAGTTTTAGTTATTCCATGTTGTGGGGTAATACAGTGTCAAAGCAATAACAAGTGGGAGTGCTTTTTCCTTTGTTTTTAGATGGAAAGATACTCTAATCCAAAAGATTGCCCATACTTGATGTGAAAATAAAAATCCCATCTTAAATTAAGTAGTTATTAAACTCAAGTAAGTAAAATTGCTCAATTTCTCATTTTTTTTGGATGCTGATCTCCTTAATCACAACTGAAAGCTTAAGATTAGTGAAAGCTTAAATATTACTTTTGCTCAAAATTAACGTCTTTGAAAAAGAAATTAATTTCCTGATTGTACAGCAGTGCTGTACTGGTGTGTATGTGTATATATGTGTATATATATAAATCAAAATTTAGATTTTCAAATAACTAAGAGTGAATAAGCATGGTTACTACTTTAACCCTATACAAGATATGTTATAACCTGTGTTGAGATAACCCTGATTCTAATCAGGTTTGTGCTGGTGTCCCTGTGTTACATCCATGGGAAACTAGTGTATCATACTAATATAATGGAATTCAGTGAAATTATAGCTGACTTATTCCAGAATAACTGATATAAAAAGCTGTCCTATTTAGACTGTCACTTAGCACCATGTGTTCCTAATGAGCCACACTTCTCCTGCTTTTACTTTGGCTGAGTTGGACTCTGATACTGAAAAGTTAATTTACACAAAAAGGTGATGTTTTTAGAGTAGAGAGAGTATTGCAGACACTCATTCCACAGGCAAGTTTATAGCCAGAATATGTAGGACTAGCAGCAACTGGTTACTGCTTGTTCGCTGGTTCAAAGTATCCTCTTAGGCAGCACATGCTGTGGACACCCAGTGGCTCTCCTTCAGGGCCAGAATTGGATGTCTCAGACAGCATCTGGATGGTGACAGGCAGTTCTGCTCCAGCCTGTCCTATAACTGATGTCTCTGGCCACTTAACGTGTCTGAATACGTTCAAAATGTAACAGGAGGAATTTTCCTGGGATCTTCTCTTCCTCTTTTTCTGTGCTTGTCATGGCTTAGCCCCAGCTGGCAGCCTTGCACCACGCAGCCACTTGCATCTTGGTGGGATGGGGAGGAGAAAGGGAAGAAAAAGAGAAAACTCTTGTGTTGGGATAAGGGCAGTTTGCTGGGAGATCAAAGGAAGAGGGAAATAACAGTACTTGTAACAGTGTACAAAGTAGGTGATACACAGTGCATTTTGCTTACCCAACTGGACACTCTGTCCATCAGGCTCTGCTCCTCCCTGGTCAGCCCCCTTTATATAATGAGCGTGATGTCATATGGTATGGAATATCCCTTTGGGCAGTTTGGACCAGCTCTCCTGGCTGTGTGCTCTCCCAGCTTCTTGTGACAGTTTACTCTAACCTACCTGAAAGCCAGGAGAGTTTCTTCTCCCTGTTGTGAGAAGGGGATGCACCCTATTTCAAACATTTTATCTTCAATGCCTAGAAGGGGAGTAAACCATAATATCTATATCTATTACTCAGTGGTCCTTTGTTCTTGGTAGCTTTTCAGTGCAGCAGCCTGGAACTGATATCATTCTTACGGGTTTTACTTGCCTCCAGAGAGTTCTGAATGGCAGCAGTAAAATTATTTCCTCTTACTAGTTCTGTTCCTCTATTATATAGAAAGGTAGAAGCAGCACAGGAAGTGCTTGTTACTAATCTTCAGTAACAGGTTACAGATCCTTCTCTAAATTGCGTCCTGAATAGTATTCTGGTTTTAAATTCATGGAAGTTGGTGAATTTACTGTTGGTGCAGGTCAGCAGAATGAGTCCACCCCAGTGGCATGACAACCTGTAACTCAGACCCTGCAGTGGGAAGAAAAACTGCACTCTTGTTTACTTCCTTAATTTTTCATGTAAGGTTTTTGGTTGGGTTGCTTGGGTTTTTTTCCCCTAACTACAAATCAAGCTTGCTTTCAAAGCATGTTTCTAAAGCAAAGTATTTAATGCCTGTTAGCTAATTATGCTTTCAGAACATGAAAACTTTGAAAATCAAATATTTATTTTGAAAAATTTTGTTCTCATCAACAGTTGATTTGTCTTATAATGAATTCCTTCTGCAACACTAACATATTTTGCTGTGAATTTAGAGAAATAAGAACTGCTCTATCCAAATAAAATTGTGTATGTACAGGCAGATGACTGTTGCTGTAATACAGATGATTTGCCCTTAATATCCAATAGTTCTTATGTTCAAAAGTATCAGTTTCCTGGGGTTTTTTAAACTTCTGTTATTTTTCTTATTCATCTCCAGTCATTCAAGGGAAAATGCAGACACTTAATCAGGTAGAACCCTACTAAATAGTTTTTAATTGGTTTGCCCACAATTAGAAACTGAAATGCAATAATTCAGTGTTAAATGTCTTTATTGAAGTTAATGAAGTGATATTTGCACACTTGCTGAGAAAAAGGCCTTCAACACTTGCTAACAAAATGCACACCTCTAGTTTAACAATGAAATGCAGTCAGGATGATACAAGTTGTATTTTCTGTAATGTATCATTGATGAGGGCAGATGGATTTTTAATTATTTTCAGCTCTGGTTTGCATGAAACTTGAGGTATTCCTTGTGATGGCTAAACAAAGAATTGAGAAACTTCTAAAAACTTTGAAGGATAATGTTTGAGGGCTGAGAGCATTCACAGCCTCAGGCAATGCCATGAAACAGCCCCAGCATTGCTCTGTCTCAAAATCCACGGTACAGCTTTAAAGATTCGTTGTGGGAGTATTAAGGGGACTAGGGGGGAAAGCTTAGAAGTGTTTGACTTCTGGTATTTCTACATATGTGTAGGATAAAAAGCATTAGAATATTACCATATCTAAACCAGTTTCATTTTTGTGTTATTAGAATTCAAAGAGATTTAGTAAAGGAAACAAGAATGAAAAGATCAGGGCTGCGATGATGGGTGGAAAGAACATTCTATTTTCATATTCAAACAGTCTAAAAGGAGGAATTAAAACTGTTTAGGAGGGATTTTTCAAGTTCAGTAGCATGTCCACGTGTCATAATAAAGAGTCTCTAATAGGTTGTCCCCAAGTTTGATGACACGTACTTAATAAAATCACACACACGTAGATCAGAAAATTAAGTTTTGTTGTCCAGGTTTTTATTTCTGTCTTACTGATCCATGCAGCTGAGTTGCGTTTTCCCCATATTTGTCAGTTCAGTTTCAGACTGAATCCTGGCAAACACAGGCTCTTATCACCCATGCGGCTTATTCTGATTGTTTCTTAATAGCCCTCGCATTGAAGTTGTTTACTGCCGACTGTTGAAATTAAGGGTAGTGCCTGGCAGCCCAAGAGAAACAATATTTCCAAATTAGAGGCTCAGCACTTTTCATTTCTCAGGGAGCCTTTACATCAAATGCTCTCAGAAAGCTGATGGAAGGCATTTTAGTCATTTAGATCTGGGTTAAATGATTTTTATTTCTTTATTTACTAAATCAGGTTTAGTAGTGAGATACTGCTTAAAAATCAGTTAAGGATTTTGATGCTTATCTGGTATGGGAGCATGAATGAGAGAAGATGCTGTGCCAAGCTGCCGATGTGGATTTTCTGCTTCTCTTTTAGTATTTCTGCATACGTGTAGGCTAAAAAGCATTAGATTATTACCATATCTACCTCTACAGTGCTGCTGGTATTCCTGTCTGCTGCTTTTACTGAAAGAAGCAGTTCCTCTGCCTGTGTACTGGCTGAGGGTAGGAACAAATTCCTGCCAGGGACTGCTGAAGAAACAAAGCTTTACTCTAGATGTGAAACTGATATGACACTGGTGTGGTTGAGCGGGGTTCAAATGTGTGGTCCTGTAGCACAGTAATAGCATATTGCCTTTGCTAGCTGCAGGGCCAAGCACTGGACTTGCTAGGAAAACATTTTTTCTTCTGACCAGGTGGCTGTGCCCTATTTGCTTTACTTATATATATCTTTACATGGTAGAAAATTAGGTTTCATATAGATAATAGTAACAAATAGGTATTCTGTGTAGAATGAGATATTTGTGACTGTAGAGTAATACAGGAATGTGGGGCTGGTATGACAGCAGAGACTTTGAAAGCAGGGACACGGGATGCAGTCTAGTGGGGTACAGGCAGGGGATGACAGGAGACAGGACCCAAGCTAACGTTGGACACCCTCAGAATTGTAAAGAAAAATAAATAATCTCTGGTGTTCAATGAAAGAAAGGCAAGTGTGGGATTTGACCAAAATAAGCTTTAGGGATAGCAAAGAAATAGTATCTAACATATGTAAAGCACACCATGTGTAGTAAATGCACTTGCAGACTATTGAGGGAAAAGCAACATGTAAAAATATATTACGAAACATATAGAAATTACCCCAGTTGGATCCTGGAGTGACGAAAAAGAAACCACCGGCATCATAAACCTCCAAGTGAAAGACCCCTTGTGCATATGACTCGCTATCCATCTCCATGACCACACCGAAGCCATTGACATTAGGACCCAGAGGAACAGAACATGGGTGAATGTAACAGTGGCAAAGGTGTAGATATCAGCAACGTAACAATTTTAGTTTGAGTTTTAAGATTACCTTCTTTTTGTGGAGTAATTTTTTTTCCTTTTTCTGGATAAGTTTGGATTAATAATTCTTTGATTAGACTGTTAAGATTTCAGTTGTACTACCAAAACCAAATTTGGCTTTACATTTTTCATGTCTGCCCATAACAAGACTTTGAATTTAAATGGTTGAGATACATAAAACTGAATGATAGATAGTAAGGAGGATTGCTGCCTCTGAAGAATATACAGGCTGCAGTCCTCGCTGAGCAGCTACTGAGGTAGCCAGTCACCACCGCCCTCCTCCAGTCATACTGCTTTGTGTGCAAGGGGGTCTCATTGCTCTGTTCCTAAGGTCTGTATCCTTTTTCCTACTTGTAACGGATATTTTGCTAAGGGAAGCTATACTGATATTTTGCTAGAGGTTGCATTGCCTGTCACCACTAGGTCCCATTTGCTGCACAACCACATCTCATGCTCACTGGTCCATTCTAGTCAGCTCTTCCAGACATGCTGAGAAAAAACATACTGCTGCTTCTTCCTTGAAATCTGCTTCTCTTCCTGTGGCTGGGATCAGATGCTATTTTTACTTCCAAATTGCAGACTGTAGACTGGTTTGGGTTTGGTGTCCGTCCCCCAACCCCCCACCTGCAATGCTGTTTTTCTAATTTCTTTACAACTCTCCAGCACGCAGTCTCAGCAACTGAGATAAATCAAACTCTGTGTGTGACTATGTATTTAATGCTCTTGCTCTTGGGTTAAAAAAGCAGGTTGCTCTAATGTTTACTTTTTCGTTAGCCCTTCACCTACATTCAAATTAGTTTCCTTAGACTGTGGTTTCATACTGTGACTGATCTGCACACATCTGACCTCAGGAGGTGCATCCATCCTACTCTTGGATCAAATGGCAAGGTGACCATGTGCAGGGCTAGATCAGCTGGCCTAAAGTTTGTTATATTTACTTTTTGATGGGGTAACTTTTCCATTGAAGAAGTCAGATGGTCCAGCTCCCTGTGTAATTTCACAGTGCTGGGGTGATTGGTGATCTATGGCTGAGATCAGAGAGGCCACAGCGATCCATAGAAGAGCTAGTTAGTTTGTGTAAATGCTTTTTAGGGAGCAGAGTCCACTCACTCCTCACAGAAGGAGACAGCAACACTTGAATTTCAGGGATGTAGAATCTGGCTTATTTTACTAGTGGAAAAGGTGAGTGGATGTTGGAAAACCTAAAAGTCTAAGAGAAGTGAGAACTGAGTACTAAAAAATAAAAGGATGTGAAAACATTTTACTGCCTCCCTTTCACTCCTCTGAAGTGCATACTTAGCGTGGGGGAAGCGTGTGTTGTGTTTGCAGGCTATTTACAAAGAAACAAAGGTGATGGTGGTTCTTTGCCCTCTACAAGGTCCAATGTTTTCCTCTGGTGAACTTGTGTACATTCTGTGATCTCTAAATACCTGCTTTTCTTTGTCAAGGTGATGTGTTGTGCACTAGCAGTGTGTCGGTAAAGTAATGGACAGAAATGAATCAGAAGATATGAATACTAGAAAAATGTTAATGCTTCTGAAAAATGCCAGAACCTTGGCTGGCCACATCTTTACCGTCTCTCTATCTACCACCCTCTTGCCACTTCCCAGCTGTTTTGTTCTGAGCGAAAGAGGTGCCAGGACTCTCCAGCACATTTCTGAATAAACCTGCTTGTAGTTGACTGTTTTTTCTTGTATTGAGTGTGAATGCTGCTGGCTTTTATTTTTCATGGCTCTAGGTTGGGGGTGGAATTGAGGCGGTTTTGTTGTTTTTTTGTTTATGTTCTAGTAGGATGTTTGATATAATAAAATCCTAAAATCCTAGTCCCCTGTGAGTTGTGGGATGTCACACTGTATCTAGTGATCATCCCAGAGGAAAAAACCCAAACTCTTCCCAGCACAAAACTAAATTTTCTTGCACTGATGACTCAAAAATAAGGCAATTCTACAATGCTTTAGAAAGGGGAGAGTAACTGGACTTTAGAAAGAAATGATTTTCTTTTCATGCTTAACAAAGTAATGCACCTTGAGATTTATTTCTCATCTCTAATGCAGTTTTGACAGAATAACAGTACAGAATGTACCTGTTCTTTTGCTTTTATCAGTTTCTTTGGAGCATAGCATAAGCACAGACTGAAACAAATACAAGTGGCAGAGCAGCCCTCGGAATTTTAATTCATTTTTCCTCGTTTATAAAGCAGACCTTACCAGACACACATACTTTAGGAAGAGTATTTATTGTAGAAAAGGATTCTTCAAAGTGTCTCAGAAGAGTTGTAGGCAAAGATCTGTGGTAACACTTCAGAACAGGTGAACTGGGTAAATGAAGGAGCTTTGTGATTTGATCCAGAACAGAGTGGGAGAGGAGAAAATCCTGCCTCTTTTCAGTCTTTCACTTCCTGGTGATAATTCAAAGAATAGGGTCATGGAAATAACAAGTGTGGACTTTGTCAAATTCTGTCTCTCTTCCCATCCTGTCTCATTCAGTATATAGGATCAATGGCTGTGCTGGTCATTAAGGGGTTGGTGTGTCTCCACCTCACTGTTTATAAAGAAAAATTGTCATAGGCGTAAGCATCACAACGTTCATGTGTTCCTCGTGTCAGTTGGTCAACAGAAAGGCCAAATGCCTGCTGAGAGAGAACCAGAGGTGATGCATTGGAGAGAGACAGTGGGCCAATTTACTGATGATTTTACAAACATGAAAGACTTTTCTCTGTGCTCACTAAGTATAAATAAAATGTATTCTTTTTCAGCTGGGCCTAATAGGCTTAGAAAGATTTGCTTAATTCAAAGAAATGTATACACTTAATAAATTGTTTCTTAGGTTCTATCTATATTTTTTTTTCACCTGGAAGATAACTGCTTTTTTTTCAAATGGAGAACCACACTGTTCACAAGACTGTATGAGAAGCAAGGGACAGAAGCTTTCCACATTACCAATTAATTGCCCCATTTTGTGCTACGGAAAGCATAGAAGTTTTACAAAGTTGTTTGCAGTGCAAGTCTGGGCCTTAGTAAGGGAATCACTAGTGAGGGAAACAAATGCACCAAGAGCCAAACTGAGTGCTGGCCTTGATGTCTGGTGTAGCATATGGCACGCTGAGCAGAGCCCTCCATGGGAAGGCAAGTATAGCGTTTGTGATAAAGGTGACAGGTTCACACATAGTGCTATGCCCAGCTGCATGGGCTTCCTGGCACAGGCTTATGTTTGCTCTGAATCTTCATGCTCCCTGATTTCACTGGGTTTTGCAGCAATGTGTTGATGAGGAAAGGTGAGCTTTCCCAGTATGTTTTTAAAAATTCTGACTGTATTGTGGAGACCTTCAAGGTCCTCATCAAAGAATCAAGTGAGGGCAACTTAATAGTGACATACATAATATAAATGTATTTCTGTGATAGCAGTGGAAGTAGCACTGTGCTGGGTCTAGATAAATATTTCTAGAGGGGGAGTGAGCTTTGGGGGAAGAGGGGTGCATTTAAAACGTTGTCCAATACTATGTGTATAGGAGCACAGTGGAATGGGCTGGCATACAGAGAGCTATCAGCACTGAAAACAAGTGAAGAGAAGCCTGAGAGTTAAGTAATGAAGCAGTGGTAGGAAACAGGGATGGGAGAAGGGAAAATTTCTTTTTTGTATGTATATTTCCCTGAAATAAACAGGTGATGTATCCATTAAAAACATATTAATTTATACTCCAGGGATTACTGCTAAGTGGTAATATCTACACACAATGTTGCTAATCTATCTCCACCATCATCCTTTTTGTAGAGCAAGAACTGTAATTCATTGTTTTACTGTATTTACTTGACATTTTGTAATATATTCTAGATAATGAGTTGTGAGCGTGAAGTGCTCAGTATGTTAAAGACTATGAAGTTTTAGGTCACCCACTCATCAGGAAAAGTTTTACTTTGTATTTGCCATCACTATTTTTTGCCATAGATGCTAAACGATGTCTACAAATAGACTCAAAATAATGAGGAACTGATAATGGTGAAAATATGCAGCCAATTCAAAAGGTTTGTGTCTGAACAGTGTTTTATGAATGTGCCATGGCAAGTTTTTCCCCTCAGGTCACTGTTTTGGACAGAATGATTGACCTCTACTGCAGAAGACAGGTTTTAAATGTAAATCAGCTATAGATGCTGCTTTCTGGTTTCTAGATGTAAAAGGAGGTTACTAGGTTTTCCTAACATACAGTGTAAGGTGATAGATAAACCAAACCGTGTGGAACTTTTTGTGTCATCAAGCTTTGTTCTTTAATACTGTAAATTCCAGGTCATATAATTAATTTCATTAAATTAGTGAGCTTTATATTTAAAGCAGTCAGGAAAACTGTGAAAGACATAATTGATCCAATAGTTAGGACTTCTCTTATTTTTAGGCTAAATTTACTCATGGCCAGCTAATACCTGAGTTTTGGGGTTTTGTTTTGGGGTTTTTTCAGCATTGTCCTTTAGGATCATAGTAGTTCTTCAGAGCTGTGTATCTCTTGGCCCTACTTGTAAAAATTATTTGTTTAGATTAAAGACACACATCCCCACCCCCAAAAAACCCACAGCAAAGCTCCCTTCTGGTCAACTCAGTTTCCCTGGTCCACCTAAGGGGTCCGTTTCTGTACCAGTTCTAGTTTAAATAACTCTTGAAGACACTTGATAAGTGTGATATGCATGGATTCAGAGAACATCTTGTACAATTATTTTTCTTGCTTGCTGTGTCCTAAGGTCATGTCAGATTCTTCTGCAGCTGTACCACATTGATAGGTTATAGTCTGTGGTCAACTTTCCTTTCTTTAGATGCTTTCCATCCATAAACTCCAAAGTAGCCAAGTAAATTGCTTTCTTTTCATGAGCTGAATTTTGCTGTTTCTCCTACAGCAGTTCTCAAGATTTCCATCTCTCTTATAATTTCATCTTCCTCTTCATTAAGATAATGTAACCTGCTCACTCCTAATTGTGTCCCTGCCATTGAGGAGAGTACTAAATAAAATACTTAATGAGAATAGATTCTTTGAGGAATTGGAAATAACTTGTTTCTTACCAGGTGCTTTCCCTTTCACTGCTTTCATTTTCCTTCTCCCTTAAACTCCTTAATTCCTTGCATGTTTTAAATTCTACTGCTAATCCTCACTTTCTGACTTTACTACTAGCTCTAACGTGACACCATCCGTAATGCCTTCCTGAAATCCTGTTAGATAAGATTTTCTTTGTACCTTGTTATGTTGTATTGAAAATCTATTGAGGAAAAGCTGTCAGGTTAGCCTCGCATGATCCATAGCTGGCACAATCACATTGTGCTAGATCTTGTTTTCCAGTTTCAACCAGGTTTTTAATTATTTTTTTCTTGCCAAATTTGTTTCAGACTTTTGCATGCTCTTGAAGACAGTCTATTGCAAAGTGGATCATTTGTGTGTGTGTGTGTATGTGTGTGGGGGTTTATCTCTCTTTGAGAGTCTACTTTCAAAGGGGCAGTAGCATTAATGAGAGTTAGCTCCAGGAATAAATGCATCGCAGACTGCAAGGCTCCTGAGTGTTAAAATTAATTGGTGTTGGAAATTAGCTTTTAAACTACTAATAACAATGCTAAGCCACTTAAGTATATCTAAATAAACCTGAGACTTGTTCAAATTAAATAATACTGGACAAGGATTTCTTTTTCCTGTGTGTAGTACTAGTGACTCAAATAAAATTCAACATTTAAATGAAAAGGCAGAATTTTCCTTGCTTAGGCTTCATCTGACCCATGGGACACTACAGGGAGAACACTTCTGGGAAACTTAAAATTTTTCCAAAGGTCAAGGAGCCTGTTTTGCACTCCTAGAACACTGCCACTTGATGTAGTGCAAGTTGTTGTAATAACATTGAGAAAACCTAATAGTTAATTTTTTAAAATTCATGTAGTTGTAAGATAATGTTGAAATTATTACTGGAAGCTTATTCTTCCCAACTTCCCCCCCACCCCCATTTCATTTCTTTTTAGACATTCCGTCATTGCATTTGATACCCAGTGGAAATGTTTCTGCTTAAATTAGAGCACACAACGCCAAGGGGATTTAATCACAAATGATTCTGATACTGTGTAAACATTAATTTAGTAACGCAAGGCAGCTGCAAATGATATTAAGTAATTTGCTGTGTATGAATAATAGATGGAAAGTGGATTTTAATCATATTCTTTAGCTACTTTCTGGAAAAATATTTCTCATGCAATGAACCAATGTCAATCCCATGATTATGGGATACTTGGGAAAGGTTTGTGCCGAGTGCTCCATTAAACTATAAATTATATATTCTTTGATACATAATTTGGGTAGGGAAACAATTGTGAGTGCATCTTTGTGGTCTCCTACAATAGTTGATCACATCGTTCTCATTGACCAGACTCTCACTTCTGTAGGGAATGCACGTATTGAATGAAAGAACAATGCAGTCTGCTGTAAGGCAAAAAATCATCAGGCTTCATTACAACCCACTCTACTTAGTATTCTATTTAGCAAACCTTTCATGGACTTTTGAACAATTTTACAGACTTTTGGTTGCTGTGAGTTTTTTAATTCATTTAGAGAGGTTTGAACTTATACCAATTAATTTCTCCTTTTTTTTTTTTTTTAGTTAGAAGTGGCATCATTGAAACTGGAATTGTAGTTACTGTTTTATAAGCATTTTTCACAACTTTCATATAGCTGATTTGCTTTTGATTTGGTACTCTAGTAGGTAGATTAGCAAAGAGCGTTTTGATTTGTACTTCTTATACTGGCATTTTTATTGCAACTTCCTCTGCCACCTGATATTTTCACACTGTGGACCTATCCCATTGAAAAGGTGGGATACCTGCAAAATTAATTGGTATCACCCTAAGATTCTGTTCACTAAAACACTTATTTCCTGACCTAAATCCACATTTTAGGATTTAATTAAAATAATGACATTTGATGGTTTTCCTTTACTATCTTGAACCAAATGAAAGTTTAACGGATTTCTGGAATGGGAAGAGGCACTATTCAGACAAAAATAAAAACACCAACCAAATGACCGATGCAGTATAAGCCTGCTTTCATTTGAGGACATGCATTTTTGGCATCTTAAGAATGGATGTTGCTGTTAATCTAGTAACAGAGACAACACTGACATATAAATGTTGAAAAAAATGTAACCTTCCAATTCATTGTTTCTATAAATGAATTTTAAATCCCCAGTCTTCAACATCGTTGAAATGGAAGGCTTTGGATTTGTGTTTTTAATTAAATGTCTGAAATTCAGGTCTTCTAAAATACTTTTCTTAAGTATAAAGCAAAGACAATGACTCCTTCAAAAAAACATGGCAGTTGCTTTTGCTTTTAATTACCTTACTATCTGTATTCCTCTGAGTTTCTCCATTTCTTTCCTTTACTACTCATAGAGATACAGGTTAGGTTTTACAGTAAATGGTGCTGACATGATTTACAGTCTTACTCTTGTTGATTAATACTTTTGGTTTTAATAGCTGGTACTCCCAAGAATGACATGAGAAGGTGATAATATTCCTTAGTGATAGAAACACTGTGATTGTAAGAACAGCTGTTGTTACTGGAGTCACTTGGTACTTCTGTGCTTAGAGGTAGTTTGAATAATAATTTTTATGTGATTACATTATGTTGGCAATATGAGTAATTTAGTTACTAGTACCCTTTAGAGAAAAACTGAGTCTGTTTTCAGCTGAAAGGAGTTCATACCCATTCGTTGTTGCCTGACACTGTTACTATTCTGATACGTCTTTTTTTGATACAAGAGATCTGGATTTTACTTCAGTAAACATTTAAGTCGTTGATATATTAAAATGTGTCATTTCACTCAAAATGTATTGATTCATGGTGTCTTGTGAGAAAGAGTCAAGTCATTTTGTTACGCTTGAAATAAAAAGGCCATGAAAGGTAATGTCATTGTATAATCTATTCTTGTAGGGGTCATCAAATGTGTGTATTCAATGAGACTATTTCAGGGTGATGTTAAGTGTTGGCTTCTGAGCCGGAGGCGTCCGCGAAAGTGGCTGTAGGCCTGTACTGAACCCTATGCCTCCTTTGATGTGCTTCCTTTCATATAGAAGGCTCTGGGTAGGATAAACTTGTGTGCTTTCAGTTTGGTTTCTGAAGGAGAGTGGGGGTCTACATTAACCTGTTGCTGTGTGTAAAGTATCTGTTAATTCCTTCCTAATAATGTCTGAACCTGTTCAAGAGGTCACTTCCACTTGAAAGGAAGATCTGAAATCTTAGAAGAAAAGGGTTTGTTTTGTTTGGGATTTTTTTTTCCTCTCCCACATCTAGCAGGTAGTGTCTTTTGTGGAGAGTATAACGTTTGCACTTGGATTTTCAGTGGCTGCTGGAGTGCAACTGTCTAAAAGGGGACCTTTTTTGTGATTTAATATGTCAGTTTTGCTCTTTTCAGATGTACAGGCTCAGACTTGTGAAACTGGATAACAGAACATGCAGTATAAAGCTTTGATTTTGAAAATTGCTCTCATACTTCATCTTTTGATACTGTATAAGGTTTTTTTTTTACTGTTATTTGCTATGGTATCTGGATGCTTTTAAGAAATGTGGAGTGATTTGAACATCAGCAGGTCAAAGTTTCCTCATATCCTTTTCTGTAGTAAAAGGCAAACCTGTGCTTTCTATTGATCATACACACCAAGAATTTACCATGACTGAATTTTACTGTAAGCAGATCTGCTTTGCATTGCGCACTGTGCATCTTTGTGAGGTGTTTGGTGAAACAGTGTATCTCCCTCTGCAGGTATTAAGGTGCCTATTGTAGAAGTATAAGGTGTGATCGCATTTCCTAAGGGAACAAGGCTATAAGGAGTGCCTCTGGCTAGACTGGCAACCACGAGCTATAGATTTTAAAGACCGAAGTACTAATTGTTATCCAGTGAATGGAATCGGAGGTTAAATCATGGTATTATAATTTGTAACGGCTGTGACATCAAACTTAGGAGACACACTGGGAACTGAAGCTGTTTCTCAAGAGAATTTGGTACTAGTACAAATTGCTACTAGTTGAAAACTTTATTTTTAGTATCTTTTGATGAAATGCTGTTTGTGTACATTTGATATTGGACTAAGGGAAAACCTTTTCAAAATTTCTTGCCTCCATCTCTACATTTTCTGGTCCAATGGGACTTTTTTCAGATACTGTGCATAGACCGCTTTTGACAGTTTAAAGGGAGATAAAGGAAAGTAAAAGACCTTTTCACTTACCTCATTCAAGCCCACGTACCAGTTCACCTAAAGCAAAATACATAGTGGATATGTCTGCCAGACTCTACGAGGAGTTGTTAAACTTGATTTTATGATGTCAAATTTCTCTACCAAATATCCTGGCCTTCATTCATGTTGATTCAGGAACATAATAAAATGTAATTCCTTTTTTGTATAGGTAAATACACTATTTTTCTGTAATCTTTTTTTCTAATAAATTTTAAAAAAACCCACCAAACATTGCTAAAACCAGTTTGAGAGAGTATTTTGCATTTCTATCTAAACAAACTTGAGTAAAATTAATAATTTTGAATCTTTAAAAATTAAGATTATTGGTTACCTTGATTGTTGTAAACCATTAGTTAAAGATCATATTTGCAGTGCTTATGCAAAAATTGGAAAATGTATCATAATTAATACAATGGGGTTTAGATACCAGTCTTGTTGTAAGAGCATAGTTTTTCAGTTTGGATTGCTATTACAGATTTATTTTATATAGTGGAACTCAATTTTCTCTTCTCAGAAAAGCTACTGTAAACATAATTCAATTCCATGCCTTTCAGACTTTCTAGCTCCTTGGTATGAATTTATTCTTTTTCTGCTCTGTAATACAGATGCATAATCAAAGGCCAGGGAAGCTGCCTGGATTCTTGTAGAACTCTTCTTGCCCTAACTTTACCATACTTTGAAACATTTACCAGGATGTCCCATTGCCATTTGCCTTCTCTGTCTTCCCAAAGAAAAACTGTCAAATATTCCTAAAAAAACCCCAAAAAAACCAAAACTATGACACCTTTTTCCCTAAAATACCTTGTTAAATCTGGATCTTTGTGAAGTATCTTTTTGACAATTTTCCTTTCAGAAAGAAGTTCAGCATGGACTAGAAAGAACATGATATTTGCAGATATATAGTCACAGAAATGCTAAAAAATGGTAGAAATGAAGAGTTGTATAAGAGAGAAACTCTATCGCTTGGGGCATTCATATTCTACCTAAAAAGTCACTGGGTATGTATCTGCAGAATAATTAAGAGAAAAAAAGAAAAGATATTAACTAGAAAATCGTATACTGTAATCACACTGTGGACTTGAATTCAAAGGGACGACTTTAAGTGAATCATAGAATGGTCTGGGTTGGAAGGGACCCCAAGGATCATAGAGCTCCAGCCCCCCTGCCACAGGCAGGGTCACCAACCTCCAGGCCTGGATCTACACAAGGTTGCCCAGGGCCCCATCCAACCTGGCCTTGAACACCTCCAGGTATGGGGCATCCACCACCTCTCTGGGAAGCCTGTTCCAGCACCTGTTCCACTTTCTGCCCAAGAGCTGAATCTTCACTGTAAATGCAACTGCTTCTTAATGAAAAAACAACCTGTATTGTCCTTCAAACCACTCTTTTTGGAGTGCAAGTAATTAACATGAAATTTAAGGCATTTTCTGACAAATTAGGTAAATGGGTATACTCAACTTCATTCACCTGAGCCAACAGATGTGCACCTTATAAAGGCAACTAGCTGACCTATGACACATAGCAGTGAAGTTGCCATCAGTCAGAGTCTTCTACAGAGAAAAGCCACTACTTCTTGATACATCTTTTATATGTAAAATGTCTCATTTTCTGATCTAGGTTTGTTTATATATGACTCAATGGCAGGTAGTGATAAGTAAAAAGTGTTATCCAGGTTTGTTTGAAGTTAAGGGCTAGTCCCTGGCTTTGAGGAGGCAGCTGGACCTGAGCTTTTTATTGAGGAATTTAAGAACAAAAACTCACCCTGTTTTTCCCCTACTCTTCTTTCAACTATGCCTTCCCAAAGGTAATAATTCAACAGTTCTGTTTTAGCTCATGTCTGAATAACTGAAGCAATATTAGTTTCTTAATTACTTGAAGTAGCTGTGCTAGAACACAGCTATTGCTATGGAACTCAAGGTGTATGTAGGTTGAACATTGCCTGTTTTTTCTGATGCTTTTTGAAGTACAGAAATTTTTCAGGAACACAGCTAATCTAAAAAGGCGTTGAAAAATCTTGAATTTAGGAAAATTATTTAGAATTAGGAAATTCTAGAATTTAGGAAAATAATATCCTAGGAATCTCTATGGGTTTAGCCATTGTTTCCAAAATCGGTTCATTGATTCCTGGAGCCCTGCAACTATAGAGCTATACTGGAGAAGTGTTACCCACAGCAGGGTAATGACCTAATGGAGTACCCAGCCTGCTAGAGGTACACATGGGGAGATTTTGGGTAGCTTGTTGTCATCTTTATCCCTACTGTTGTGCTAATTATCAGGGTAATATGTTGTGTATGTACTAGATGGGTCCATTTGCTGCTGACTTCTGAAGTCAGTGAGGCTCAAGCACTGTGCCAGGAGCTCCTAGGGAGTTGCAATTGGCACCTTTAACCTCCAGCTGCAGCATTTCCCAAGTTTCTTGGTTGCCTGCTGCAATCATTTTCAGCATTCTTTTGACAAGTAGTTTATTTAGTGTGGAGTCACTGTGTTAAGAAGTCAGTTAACTAACTTCAGCTCCCAAAGTGACAGCCAAGAAAGACAAAATATGATCTAGCTCCTGTGAGAGCACACTTTTTCTAAGGAAGTGTAGTTTTATTGTTTAATTTTGGGAAAGAGGAAAGGGAAGATCCAAAGATCAGATGTACCAGTTAATAATACTGCTTAAACACAGAAAGCAAAACCAGCAAGAAAATGCTGTTTTCTTGGTTCTTCTCTGTTCTCAATGTTACCCATCTCAGTGTGTTGTCATAACAGATAAAGTTATGCAAACCTGTTGCTGGAGGCAATACTTTCAGCATGAATGCTACTCATTGATTTTCTTCCCAGAGCAGTCTGAAATCAGGATTAGCACATCAGGGTATCAAAAGAACAAGTGGTGCAAGGGCATTTCCGAGTTATCCTGTGACCAGTGGGTTGGGAAGTGTTAATAGGTAGGTACAACTCATCACAGCTGGTTTTCTAGGATCCACCGTGTTGCTAGATTGCCTGCATGTGTGAACGGGTGTGCTAGCTAAATCAGTATGAAAATTGCATCATGACAACATTGGTTGAAACCAATATAAAAATCAAGCTCAAAAGCTGATGGAGATCTGTTTTTCAGTCATGTGGTTGAGAGGCTACCAGTGTTTTCAGTTCTTGTATGTGAGTGTTTGTGGCAGTCATTCTGAAAAGACTGATGGCAAGAACACAGACTTTGGCATGTGACTTTATCATCAGTAGCAACAAAATTGTTTTCCTGCAGATTGTCAGAGTTCCTATAAATGTTGTCTGTTAGCTGCTCACAGTTTTCCATTATGTGCTTTCACATGGTATATCCAGATGCACACCTGTGGTACACGTACACACATATGCATGCATACTTTACGTGTACATTCCAAGTCCCCAGGGGAATCAAGTGTAATCTTTAATGTGAAGAATTTCTGGACCATTCACCCGACTCCAGCTAGCAGAAAGCAGAGCTCACTGGACAGAGTCTAGAATCACAGATTGCAATGAAACTTGCACAACCTCTGCAGATCAGTCTGCCAGGATCTGCGTGAGTTTGAGCCAAGGCACTCCACGCCAAACTTGGACTTCAGTCAGTAAAACTACTGAGCCATTGTTGATGACTAGTATTACTTTTTTATCAGTTATTAAATGCTCCTACTCTGGATGAGTACAAGGTAAAGCCTGCTGCTCCATGCTCTCCTGCGTGCGATATCAGAGTGTGCAGCTGAACAGCTTAGTGAGGTCTGTAAACATTTCCAGTCCAGCCCAGCAGATGACAATTTGGTGATAATGTTTGTGTCTGGACACACCTTTGTTTTTCTCAGGCATTGGAAGGGTCATAGTCCTTGTCTTCTGTACTTACTGAAATGTGGGTCTAAAGAAGGAAAGTACAGGGATGTGCATGAGGTTTAAGTCATTCCCTGTGCATGGCACCTTACCGTTATGGCATGCAGGGAGCATTTACTATTGGATTGGATTAACTAGTAATAAAAGATAGACATCTCAACATCTACTGAGATTTGACGTAAGAATTTCTTCTCTTTCAAACATTATTTACAAAATAAGTAACTTGTATCCATATTTTAGTCTTTTTAGATGGTTTTAATGTATGAGAGATTAAATGGGGTAAAGGAGAATATGTAAAGAAATCTTACACTAGTTTTTACAAATTTTACACATACATCTGTATGCAGCTATAATTATAATTTGATATTTCACATATGTTGATTTAGAATGAGGCAGACTGTGTCAGTCTTTTGAGTAATTTATCTCGTCCGATACCAAAATGACTCCTGAAGATGGTCAGGAACTGTTTTCATTGATATCTTTAGTAGAGGTGTTTTCAGATCTGGTTATCTTTGCTGAGTGGAAAGTTAAAGCTGAAAGAAGCCTTTCAGTCTTATAAAGCTTGCTGTCCAGTAGCTTTATTACTTACAGTTTTATATGTGCTTAACAGAGTTGACTTGTTTGTGTGGTGAGGCTTTCAAAGAGGAGTTGTAAACTGACACAGAGACATGTGATTCTTTCTTGTATTGGAATGAAAATACAGCATTCTGTTTCCTGTGAGGACAGATGGTAGATGGGGATGGTAAACCTGCGGTATATAATCCAGCCACAGCTGTACCAGAGTCAGTAGTGGATGTATCACTTGCTGAGACCTGAAAGCATAAATATCTGAAAAGGAAATTATGTAAACTCTGTGTTTTCTCTGTTCTTACAGATTCTAAATGGCAATAGTAAAAAGAAGCCTGTGTATCAGTGCTCCTTATATATAGTTCAAGTAGGCAAGCAAAATTTAATGAGAAATTTGCAGTGTAGAATATGCTCAAAATGGTACCTTTTTTAACCTCCCTGCAGTTTATGAAATCTAGACAGAATCTACTTTAAAAATTAAAGATGCATTCCTTAGGAACATGAATAATCTCTGAATATCCCAGAATATTAAAAATCCTTCAGTTTATCGATAGCACATGGTTCACAGTTTTCAGTTACATAAAGAAATATATCCATATGCTGTAGGAGATTTTGTTAGTTCAGATTTTGATTTATTTAGAACTTTTGAGGAGATAATATTGCAGGGTGGGCATGTGATTCAAACACTGAAACTGGTGACTTTTCAAATTTAGTATACTTCACCTTTGATTATTGTGTTTTTACTGAACAACAGCTTGATCTTTCCATTTGACCCTCTCTTGTAGAATTCTTCTCTCCATCTGTTGTCTGTGACCTGTTCCTGTCACTTAATTTCACCATTCACTTTACCTTGGAGATACCGAGAAGTATTTGCTGAATATTCTCAACACATGACTCCACTCCTGTTTTACATCTTCTCTCCTGAGGGCTGCAGTTGTGTTAAAATCTGGTTTGTGTCATTGGTTTTACATCACTGTTGCTAACTTGCAGAAATTTCAGTCTGTGGTATTATTCTAAGCAGTTCCTACATATTTTGCTCATGTAATAATTGTCACGAGTCACATCAATGAGATGTAGGTCAGTATATACTTGATCCAAAACTGAGAGAAATCAGTGGGAAGACTGTTGAGTCTGTAGAAATCTGGAAAAAAGTTCAAAAGGTAAATGTTCTGGAAAAAAAATCATAGCATTTTCTCAAATTCATGCTAGTGACTGATTTAATTTTGAAAATCTAAAAATTAACGTGCTTTGTGGTACCCTTAGTCTATATTGCAAAGCTGTCAAACAGTAAGGATGAACTTCAGATCATCTTGATGTTTATAGTAGTTTTGGTGCTGATGTGACCAGGCCCAGGATTTCTCACTGGAATTGTAAACCTGTTATCTTGTCAAATTATTCTCCTCAGAATTTGTTGCCATTAGGATTTTATTGTACTGATTTCTTGTGTATTAGCAATGAAAAATGTCCTAGATTCCAGCTATGAGTGGCTCTTTTAAAAGCAAAAAAAACCCATTTAGCATCAATTGTTACAGGTGCCTGGCTCTAAGTGGAGAAGTGTTAGGAAGGGTAGCACACTGCTCAGTTTGCTATTTGGCTAAATTTCAGAGATTTTTTTGAATTTAGGAATGGGTAGCCTTGCTGATTTCTCATAGCTAGAGTATGTTTTGCATATATATAATTGTTTACTAAGTAATTGTTTGGTGGCACATTTGTATGGCAGTGTTAGTGCCACATTAATTAAAACCCTAACATATCTGTATTTCTAAACTTTCAATTCATTATCTTTTTCCTTATTGCTCCAGAAATACCTATGGAAATGATGTGATGTGGTAAAATTTTCCTATTTTCTGTTTAATGGTTATTTTCTCTTGCAAGACAGTTGAAACACTATTTTTTTCATCTATTTTAGATGTTGAATAAGAAATGCTAAAAACCTAGTGGATCGATAGCAGATTAAGCAGAATCCTGGGAATTCAGTCAGAGGAAAGAAAAAGTTGTTCTGTCAGTAACTCTCCTAACGGCAGTTCACAGACTGCAATTAAAGGTACTAACACTCTGAAACTCTCTGTGAGCTTGCTAGTGAAAAAAATAATCCCAGCAGTTTCAACAGCATTAAACTCATCTGCACCCCCTCCTCCCCCCCCGCCCCCAAAGCCCCCAGTGAACCTAAATGTTTCACTGTGATGCCTTTAGAAAGTCACAAGAATCAGGTGAAGCAGATTGGTGTGGTGAAAGCTCTTGGATTGATTTTTCCTGGGCTACAGCATGCTTGAGGAAAGTCCTGCCTTCCATTTACCAAACTGGCTTTTTCTCTGTAAACTTTGTTCAGTAGAATTGCATGGCTTTACTCAACTTCAACCTTCTCAGTAAGTATAGAAAGGAGGGAATTCCTGCAACTTTCTTCATGCAGTTGTAATAAAATTTCAGGTAGGATTGGCTGTGCAGCTTGTTTTGGTTTGGATTTTTCTCCTCTGCTACATTGGTGCCAGCAGTAACAGGTGATGCACTTTTGAGAAAGCAGTCCAGCTGGGCCGCTTCCTCCTGACCCATCTCCTCTTACTCTGCTCCCCACCTCCCCTAGCTGCTAACGATCATATTGGAGGTGTTGCAAGGGGATAAAGTGGACATGAAACTGTAGAAATGACTGAATCAGCTGTTAAGTGTTCATTCAAAATTTTCCTGATGTAGTAGAAGAAAAAAATGTTAGTTTTTTGACACAAAGTGATGGAAAACTGTCTTCCAGTTCACCCTCACAATCTCTGTTACCTCTCATACACTTTTTTTAGCTGAACACGTTGCTCTGTCTTTATGACAAAAAAATAGCCCTTTTTGTTAATCCTTGCACAAAACATTCTTCTAAAGCAACTTGGGCAAAAGCAATGCAAGACTCAAATGTTGTACTACTGAACTGAAAAAAAAACCCCAAAACCAAGATCTGTGTCAAACTTTCAAGATTCCTGGGCTTGTGCCAGGAAATTTCTGGAAAACTAGATTTTTTGCCTATGACCATGACCTCCTCAATAGCAGGAACAGTAGGGCTTCTGAATCACCCTGGGACCCTCTCCAGACTCACTGATAGGGGTGAGAAGGCTCTCCTCTGAGTAGACTATGGTGCCATAGCTAGGGAAGCTGGCTGCCTCTGGTCCGAAGAGTGTCTGCCTTGGAATGGAGTGCTAGTACCGTCTTTGGCCGAAAGGGAGAGAAGAGCGCCCTACAGCAACATTTTTAGTGCATTGCATCTGCTTTACTTCCAGAAGATGTTTGGACATCCCTTCCCTACTGGAAATCAGTGGCAGGTTCCCAGGACTTCAGAGAGTTTTGCCCTAACTAGTGCCAATTTTAAAAACAAAAAAACCCACCAAAAAACCTCAAACAAAACAAACCACAAACCAACCCCAAACAAAAAAAAAAGTAGAAAAATTAGGGTTTTTTTCTGATAAGGGAAGGTTAGGTGTTTTGTGCTATTTCTGGTGCATTAGTAACATTAGATAGGCGTATCTCCATTGAAATGGGACCTAAGTGTCTGAATGCCGTCACTAAGGTGCTACTGAACTTAAGACATACTGCTATCTCTTGGTCAGCAAGCAAGGATAATTTCTTCAGAGTGAGTATAAAATAGATATCAGCTGCCGCCTAAACTGTGTTTTATAGTTACTTCTGGTGCGGCAGTAACAAATCTTTGCTAGTAGTTTTCTATGTTTCGGTTACCTTACTTCAGCTATTACACCTTCTTTTCTAATGCTGATTACACACTGAGCAGGGATCCAGGATTTGTCCTCTCGCTTTCTCAGTGCTTACTAGAAATGGACTGTATTCCTCTCTCATGGACTGTGAGGGGCTGATGGAAGATTAGGCAGTAGAGTATTACTTCTCCGTCTGATGCTCTTCTACATTTTTTGTAAAATATTATTCTACAAACTGTATGAAAAAATTAAGCCTGTATTTCAAGTCTTGTCCACTTGGCCCTAGATCACAGAATCACATATGTGTCTTAAGTCCCAATAATGTGATAGCAAATAGAGAAAAACATGTTATTCTCTCCAATGATTATCTTGTACGTGCTTCCAATAGAATATGAAAATATAATAGTTGAAATCTGAAACTCATAGGAGGTATACATTTATTTCATTTGGTAAGATTTTTCACAACCTCTGCCTTGTGGCAGATACTGTGTAGCAGCTTTTTGAAGGAAAAAAGTGCAGCAGAGGGGTTTCAACTTCAGGTCCTACTGTAGCATCTTCAACAGGTCTATAAAAACAGGCTGGTGGATAATTTCAAGGGAACCTGGAGAGAGTCACAGTGTAATAATATTCGTGACCATCAGGGCAAATACTCATTCATCTCAGCCAAGAGAGAAAGGGCTATTATGGGATGGGGTTTTATACATCAAAGTTTTATTTACTAGTAATGTACTGATATGTATTAGGGGAACAATTTTACTTAAAAATATTCTTAAAGACTCCAGTCTAGAACTTGTTTGTTTTTTCAACTAGTTGTTTGTGTATTGCATAGAAATAGGAGGAACCATTTCTTGTAGTTGAAATTACCTGCCTGGTTTTTCAAGCCGTGCTATTTATCCGTGTCTTATTACGTATCGCCAGCAGAGGTTTGCAGCTGAATGAGATCACAGGATCATAAATGATTACCTTTATGCTCCCTTATGCATGTGTGTGCACAGTACCTTTTGGAATCTGCATCTATTGTTGGAAGTTTTTGGCAAGACTCTTAAATCTAAGTGCTCAAGTAGTAAGAGAAGAATGATAATTTACCTCCTAAAGTAAGTCGGTGAGCTTTCCCATGTATTGCCTTCCAAACTGAAGAGGAGCTGTACACCTGTCAGCTGCTCTCAACCTGCATGTAACTGCATGGAGAGTGAAGCTCCCGCACTTTCAAGTATACCTGTACCATGGACATACAGGAAACTTCCAGATTGGCCCAATAGGCAGCCTGCATAAAATCAGCTGTGCTGAAGACCCATAGTATTAGAGAATCAACTCTATCTCTAGAATACATCACACTCCAAAAAAGGCAAAGAGAAGACAAGTCTTCCATTTCTGAATGAAAGCACTGGTGTGCTTCTTGGTGTCATTGCTTTGGAATCTGTCATCTTATATAGGCATTGGTGGATTTCTCCTTTGTTTCTTTGGGGTTTTTTTTGTTTTTTAAATTTGTATGCTTTTAAAGCAACCTGTCTTGATTTTTGCAAATGTTTCATAATAGATAATCTTGCTTCTTGAAAAGTTGACTCGCAGGAAAATATGTTGTATTTTGCAATTTGAAGCTACTGCTTTTGAGTTCATCCAAAGTTCTTTATTTCTCTTCTGTAATATGTATTCTGTGATACCTGGCTGGGGAACAGTTTAATGTTGAAAAGCTTAAAGATAAAAAGTTTAACAAGGTGGGGCTCTGTATCATGAATGAGACTGTAGTCAGCAGCCAGAGGTTTACAAAGAGGATTTAATCATTTGTCTCTTATCTAGAATGTGCCTGTTCTTGCAATCAGACAGATGAGTAAAATAGAGATGCATGGAATATAGATGATGAATAGCTATTTTGTTTTGACCAATAATCTAATGGAAGGCTCTCATGCATCATTTTAGTAAGCCTCTAGCTGACTTTGCCTCAAGTGCAGGCAGTTGTAAATAAAAAGTATTGCTCAATTGGATAAAATATTAATTTTGAATTAATTATTCAGTGCTGTCTTGCAGACTTGGAATCTGTTTGTCTGACAGGTACCTGGAAGGGCCCCCTGCTTGAATGAATGATACCATGAGATCTAATCACTGAATTCAGCACAGTTGTATCCAAAGAAGATGTGGTATATATCTGTTCTCCTCCAAAAAGTGTATTTGTTGACAGCCTACTGTTCTCTGTATTCTTCTTGTGCACTGGACTGAGATTTTTTCATTTCATGCATCATCATTCACAGCTTGCTGGAGTAATTCCATAAAGTCAGTACATATCCTTAATACACACAAACAGAAGAGGGAACAGTATATTTTTGCTGTTGTTTTTGAAAGCTGGACACATTTGCATAGATTTCATATTTCTTTGCACCTCCCGGTAAAATCTATTGTGGGGGAAGGTGTGGGATGGAACCGACCCCTAGTTATTTCAGAATACTCATAAGCTTGGAGACCATTACTAATTTGTTACAGTGTTTAGTTTTCTGTGTGTTTTTTATCACTTCAGTTAATATGGAAAACCACCCTGATTTGAAAGGGCAGGCATTGTGTATTCTAGCTGAAATCACCTTGATTCAGTACCTCACCTGTTAGAGTTAAGGCATTTAAATAATTACTTGTGATATCAGTGTCCTCTTGGCTTCTATCCAGAGGTGCAGATGGACTTTCAGGTTCATATTCAGCTACATTTTTTTTTTCTATTAGTGTATGACTGGGGGTGAGAAACTTGTTCACTGCTTTAAAGAGTTTTCTATTTTGTGGGAGTCCTCAGCTGGCGAGGAGGGACTATCAGTGTCAGCGATGTAGGGCGGGAAACTGATGCTCTCTGGGCTTGGCCTTGGTAGGCCTTTTACTACCTGGTATAGTTTATGTCATCAGAATTATTCTAAACTGCAGAAGCCAATATCAAGTTGGCCTTTTAAGTCTTTCTGGTGCGAAGTATCTATAGTGTCTTGTTCCTGTAGTCAGGGTATGCAGCATATACTGCTCATGCTCCAAGCTGTAGCTGGAAAACTTTGGCAGCAATGTCAAACTGAGGATCTCCCATTGCTGATCTTACTTTCTGTCACTGGTGGCTTGTTTGTGCCTTTGCGATGTCACATCAATTTTGGAGTCATACTGAGGTGAATGAAGATCCCTGCTGTGGCAGGGCTGGGAAATAGAAAAAATCACTGATCCATGTTTCTGAAACCTCAGTACTGCTGAGAAGATTTGGCAGTGTAATGGCCAGTGTTTCATCAGGAGGGGAACATGTTGGTGCTTCTCATTTGTTATAGATATGCACGGGTATGCATCCACCTCTGTAAAGGATAGCTGGAAACTGCCATGAGTTTCGTCCAGAACACAAAGCATCAGGGTTGAACTGAGGCTGAAGTGTGTGGTCTGGAGATGGAGAAAATAACTATGCGATTTAGGTGCTGATTAAAAATATATGTGCTTATAAAGAGCTAGCAATAGGGAGTTCTGAAAGGTGGATAGAGAGAGTAATGGAGAATTAAGAGCATCAGTGTGATGTTTCCAGACAAGATGGAGGAGGAGGAGACTGGTTTGGGGCTCATTGCTGACTGTAAGAGCAGAAGCCTGGTGTTTGTTTTCCTTTATCTTACCTGATATGAATAAAAGCAATTACATAAAAATTGTAACATAAAATTGGTCTTGCTTATTGATAATGGGGAAAAAAGGGATTTTTTGGTTTGGTTTGGTTTGGTATCTCATCTGTTTCCAGATATTATTTTTTTAGAAGCAATATTTTGTACATTCAGCTTTTCAGGTTAAACTTTATTCCACAGTTAATATTGCTCACTTAGGATAGGCATGATTACTTGTGGCAACTGAGCCCTGGTTTCTGTAAGTCATATTTTTCCAGCAGATTTTTTTTATAAAATTACTGTTCTGTGGTTTTGAGACTGCATTCAAAAACGTAATATTTGATCTAGAGTAAACTATGTTATTACACATTTATATCTCCATAGATTTCTAGGGAATGATTAATAAGTGTATGTGTTTGCAGCACCTGGAATATATCCCATCTTGATGCACATTTGCTGTGTGCATCAAGCAAATGCTCCAAGGATGCATACATCCCTGGATGGTAAGGCTTGTTGAAGGTCACGTGGCAGCTCACAGTATTAGGCACTTTTGATAGGAAGAACTGCTTACCCAAACCTGAATTCTGCATCAGACTGTGTGGCAAGTAGAGGCAGTGCTAGAAGTGCCTGTGAATAAGGCTCAGACCCTCTGTGCTGTGTAAATAGTATGCAAGGTGATGTGCAGGTGATGACTGGTCACCGCGGTACCTGCACAGTTGTGACTTGCATGTCCTTTGTCTGCCACATCACATGAAAACTGATCATTCTAAGACAAGGCACCTTCTGCATGCTTGGAGCTTTTGGAAATATATATATTGAGCTCTGTAGGTGTCCTGACAGGAAAGAGACTTTCCACATTTTTAACTGCATTTGGTCTCAGCCTTTCTTCTGAGCTCAGCTGAAGTACAAAGTGTATCTGGCAGTGTTGCTAGTTCTGACTGTATCTGTACTGTGTGGTAGCATTCTGATCTGTCCACAAATATTTTTCTAAGAGAAGAAATTAAATCTTTTCTCTTTTTTTCAGTTTCAACAGCATTTCTTGACTGATGTGTCATGTACAGATTGGACTCTGCTTGGTTCAGCAATATAGGGCTGAAAAAATGATCATGTACTGTTTCGGATATTTTCTAAGATGCTCAGTGTTTCATGATGTAGAAGAGACTGAGAAAGTGTTAGAGCCAAGAGTAGTGACCACAAATATCCCAAGAATTGCAGGCATAGCCTTTGCACAGCACTAACAATTTGCTCCCCACCTAGGAAGAAACTCTCATATGTAACAGACTATGGCAGGGAACTGCAAACAAAGGTGACAGACGCAGAACAAAGTACTGGGGCAGTGTTGTGGGAAGAGGCAATAGTATGTGGCCATCTTTCATAAAGAAAGAGCTTGAAGATGCTGCATCTTGACATTTTTTAATATCTGCTGGGTTGTGCATGTGGCCAATACTGATGGAGAAGTTTAACTGTAGGTATTAGTTCTTCCTTTCTTTTTTTCTCTTTTGTAAGATAGCTTGGTCTGTGCTATGGACAGAGTTTGTGACCATGTGAGAATGTGAGACCTGGTATCTTGCTAGGGAAAACGAGTTGCATTGCTGCCACTGTGTACCTGTGAGCAACCTCCCAGACTGTCACTTTGCAGCCTTGGGTGGGACCAGGATCCCGATTTCTGAGACATAGTCAGTAGGTATAACTGTAACAATCTGCCTGGGAAGTAATGGTGACTGCATTTCCTAAAGGCTGCAAATGGCTAGAAGTATTGCTTTTACTATCTTTATTTTTATTTTAATCAGCATATTTTAGGTCAGAAGTACCTGCCAGAGACTTGTGATATAGTGTGAAATGAAATAGGCTTTGCCTCTGCTTCCTCAGAAGATGAGCTATTTTCATAAAAATCCTAGCCCATGGCTGGAAACTATATTTGAACTTATCCTATAGCAGAAAGATCTTTTTCTTACTGATAATAGAAAGCTCATAAAATTACAGTATTAGAATGTGATTTTAAAAACTTGGTATTGTATTTCAGAAGTTCAAAATCTAACATGCCAAAATTATTTCTACAGCACTAAATCTTAGGTAGCTAGAACTTTATTTTGATATCTAAGCTTCAATTCACTTAACAGTCATAACACAATTTTTATTTTCCATGGGGGAAAAAAAAGTAGAAATGAAATACTTGTGTAACATTTTTAAACATTGAAAATATCTCATTAGTTCTGCTTTCAGGGATGATCAGTTTGCATCAGTCTGCATACGATCAGGCTCAAGGAAACGAAACCAAGTACCGTAGTTAAATTACAGTGAGAAATTACCCTTCTCTAAATGTTCCTTCTCTTTTTTTTGGACATAAAGTTGTTCTCAAGTGTGAGTATGAATAAAATATAAAATCATGATTTAATACTTTCAGAGGAATGCAACATAGTAAAAATCTATAACTAAACTGCAAGCATTTTAATCAGTACTCTCTAATAGAAATAATTTAATAACAATTTCTGCTCAGTTATAATGAGACATGCACACAAAACAATTTAGATTAAGCATCAAAGTCCAAATTCTGATCTTAATTAACAGCAGCATAAATCTACAGTGAATTCACTGAACGCAACATTACACTAGGTTCACTGAAAATAGATTGGGATGTCAATGTACCACAAAATACTGTGCTCTTCTCACTCATTTAACACAGTTCAATTCATATAATAATGTAAAGCTAATTGTCCAACCTAAGTTAACACATTCTGTTGGTGTGTTGCTCTTAATTAACAGAAACGGGCTTTTGAGTCATTCAGAAGTTTGCTGTACTTTAAGTTCACATGGATTTTAGGTTGTTTAAAATTGAAGACAACATCACACAAAGTCATTAGAGTGACAACTTATTCCATATCCCTAAATACAAGCAACATAAATTTAGAATAATTAAGTCAAGTTTGTAAAATTCAGTTACTATATTTTATGCATAAGAGCAACTTGCAATTCAGTCTTTGCAGAGTCAGTGCTGCTGCCAAAAGCCTACTAAGACGGTATTATTTGGATGAAAATTCCTCGCTGTAAATCTCTTATAGTGTTATCAGAGTTCAACTCTCTATGATCATAAGGCACCTCATTATCATAATGACACAATGACACAAATGCTATTTTGTATAGAACGTGCTGAATTTGATTGTCATATCTTATTTTTATAAAGGCATTTCTATAGTCTTAATGTATTATTGAGATACCAGCCATACCATAACTCTTACTTTTATTATGGGAAGTTAATAGCAATCTAGAGATACAGAGATTGCTATGTCACATGTGTCTTATCATCTGCTCCAGTGATGAGAAGACATTAGACCCACATGTCACATCTTGCACTGAAAGTGTGAACTCCAGTTCTGAGGTGAGGACACCACCAGTTCTGATGAATCCTCCTGTGATTCTGAACAGCATCTCTGTCAAGCCAGTGTAATGTTTTGTTACAGCAGCTTTTAAAAACCTAATTGGAAGTTTGAAGTTGCCTTAGTTGATTGTTAGGAAGAAGATGGCATGTTCCAAATGATGTCTCTAGGTAACTTTGGACATCTAAGAGTCTTGGTTTTCCTCTCCAGTAACTTCTCAGCAGAAACCAAGTTGAGGTGCAAAAGCATATTGTAGGTTTTCCCCTCACTTCTCCTTATACTTCGTGTTCCTTGAATGGAAAATGAAGTCTGAATACAGACCAGAAAATTAAATGGTAACTCACTTATTTTCCTTCTTTCTTTTCCCAGGAGACATGCAAACCTAAAATCTGCTAAATTGCTTTTGTTGGTTTCCCAATACAAGAAGCTGTATCTCCAAAGTGATTTATTCTGTTCAAAATGTATAATGTACATTGCGGAGGTCCCCTTCAGTCTTGGCTATTTGTGTTTATCCATTTTCTTATCACTCTCTGTCTTCCCAGTGAATCCCAGCCTGGCAGCTGCCCACGTGCCCGCCCCAGCCTCAGCTGACACCAGCGTGTGGGTTGTCAACCACTGATCCCCAGCTGTCAGCCCTTCTCTGGTTCTAATATTCACAGAGCTGAAGCTGCATCCAGGGAAAGCCACATTCACAAGGCCACTGGACACAGGACAGTAAGCCCCAACCAGCTCTGGCCAACACAAGCCTGGACAGCTCCTGGGGCCCAGCTCTCCAGGACAACACAAATCTATGGCTTTTTACTAGCAGTGGCAAAAGTCATATTTGCAGGGCTACATGAGTCATACTTATGCCGGATTTGAGAGACATGTTGACATTGAAAATGACAAAGAAATTGTTCTTTCTAGCAACTTAAGTGTGAGATCCTGGGTGCCAGTGAGAAACCAAAACTAGCTGCCTTACAGCCAGCGTTGCCTCTAATGCAGAATTAAGGGTCTAACTGTAGCATGCTCTCTTTGGATGTGTTCCTTTAGGACCGCTCAGCTGCAGAGAAGAGTCAGTATGTTTTGTGGCAGTATGTTTTGTGGCTGCAGAGAAGAGTCAGTATGTATGCAGGAGATATCCAATAGTACATTTCGCATGTGCTGTGACAGAGGCTTTGTGGAAAAAAGGCATAAACGTATTTTGTCCATCTCCTATTTTTCTATATTCACCCAGCAAGACTGCAAGAACAAACCAACCCTGCCTGTCAGAATGAATGCATTTCAGTGTATGAATACAGCTTTACATTGACTTGTCATCTGGGTTTTACGTTCAGCAGAAAAACTAAATTGCCCTCACTCAAGCTATGCTAGATGACAGGGAAATATTCGCTTTCATATCTTCTTAGAAAAACAGAGAAAGAGATTCCTGGTTCTCCTATTTCCTATATGGGTGTTCTGACTATTAGGCTCAGTACTGTCATCTGAAAAAGGTTTTTTCAGTCTTTTAAAAGAGGAGGGAATAAGCACCGGGATTTAGAAGAAATATAGGCCTTCAGATCGAAGTTAGTGAGAGATACTGCCTCATTCTTCAGAGGTGGGACACTTCGCATCACTGTCCTTATTTGCTGGTTATTGAACAAAAGACAATGTTTAGTGAGCTCAGCATCTGAGGTGAAAGTGAATTCTGGCTCAGCAGAAAGTGAAAAGAGCCTCAGCACCATGTTGAGGGTTTGGGATTTTGTTTACAGACTTAAAATTCGTCCCTCTTTTATAGGCATTTTAATTAGATTTAGTGCTTCACACCTCTGCCCCGTCCTGAAGTCAAGGGACAAAAAAGAACATTTGTACTAAATGATATATGCATTAGATGTTATACTGGATTCAGATGATTTGATTAAAAAATAGTTACAGAGGAAGATGGATAATTCTTAGAAACAATATCCAAGACTGATCTTGTGCCAGCACAGTTAGAACTAATGATACTGATTTTGAAAAGGTATGTTGGTGTTCAGCATGGAGTCTGGTTCAGACTGGGGAAGATAAGAAAATTATGTGATGCATTTGAAGAATCATGTTGTTTTCTAATTGAAATAATCCTGAAGGAACTTAATCTTGCAGTGCAAGTAGCATTGGCATTTTGTATGCTGCAGTTGTAATAGCATGCCCAGAAAATTTAATGTAAATTCAGTGTGGCAGTTCTTAGGGTGGCATTAAATAGAAATTAGCAATTTGTAAAAGCTCTTTCCAGAGTTTTATCAAAGGAGTAGAAGATGCACAGGACAATAAGTCAAATTTCAGGAAGTGTGTTCCAATTAGACTTTTAGAAATGTGATTGTTTTGATTCATGTGGGAATTGCAAATAAGAGCTGCCAGAGCAAGAGACTCACTAACAATTTGAAACGAAAGTATTGTTATTCTCTCCAAGTATTCAGCACACTAAGTTCAGTTTTATAATAGTATCATACTGTAACTTTGGAAATTAATTTTTGAAAATGTGCTCTCTTACCCTTAAATAAAAATGTCATTTTTGTTCCATGAAGGATTATTAAAGATCCGTACAAACAGAGGTTTTAAAGTGCGAATTAAGACTATTTTTCTTTTTTTATTGGAAAGATGGATTTGTAAAAATCTGTCTAGTAATTTCTCTGAAAACTAAATTGTATAATTTTGCTCTGTTTTATTTAAAATTCCCTTATCTTATTAATGAAATAAAAATCAAAGAGAATCTAATGAGATGCTAAGTTTTCAGTTTTTTCAGTCACTGTTTCTCTTTGTTACCTTTGGTGTGCTAATTCTTGTTAAAAAAATGTGGTTTAGGTTTGGTTTTTTTAGTTAGTGGGGTTTTTTTTGTTTTTTGTGAAATGCCACAGGTACAGAACTACTGTTTTTCCTGTAGCTGCTTATTGTAATAGATGTTTATTTGGTATATTGGAAGCAGTCAAGATAGCAGACTTATCTATGTTTCAAAGTGTAGTCATAATATTAGAACAGTTTTACCTCAGGAAGTTAGTTGATTTTTCATAGATGTGTTATAGATAGTTCACTAACTTCAGGTACAATTAGGTTCTTAAAAATCAAGCTGGGGATCCAATGAGCAGATTCCATCTAAACCAAGTTCCCTTGTAAAGAAATAACCAACAGTTTCACTTAACCATTCCAGTCATACCTTAAGTAAAATCCAGTCTTCACATTCTGTTTGGAAGTCAATATACTGACACATTTTCCTTTACTGTAAAATAGAGTTACATGGTGGATAATGTGTGACCTTCTGGAGGTCTAAAACTGATTCATGCAAGAATGCTAGAGTCTTGAATTCGTAAGAGGAAATTTGGCAGAAATATGAACTAGCATGCATTTTTTTTACATCACTTCAAATTGTGTCCATATACTAAGTTAACTGTGGTTATGAAATATTGATTCAGTAATCTACATGAGAGAAGACAGACAATCATCTGGAAACATTAAGACTCTATGCTGAAGTACCAGAGTAGATTTGGGGAGGTTTTTTGCCTGCTTGTTTTTGTAATTTCTGATAATAATTCTTAGCCATACTGTAGTCTTGATATAATCGGCATAACAAAATTTCTGTGGAGTGAAACTGTTAGCCTCAGCTCCTGACTTGAGAAAAACTGTAGTTTCACATCAGAACTCAAATGGGAGCTTGAGCTGGTGGTGCTGAGGTATTTGTCTTCTCAGTGTCGCCAGTGCTTGTAGCTTCTCGATGTTACAAAGCTACAGATTTTTCTTCTTCTTAGGAATTACTAACAAGGCTTGTGAACTTCAATCCCACCTGATACATTTGGTATATTATTGCTTTTGTTATATGTGAGAAAAGGGTATTTGTATCTGCATGTTGAAAGTAGAATTCATGAAGTAAAACTACAGTAGTTCAATGACACCAAATAGTAACAAAGAGGATAAAGCTTTTAGTGTATATGTGGTTACAAAAAACGCCAACAAACCCAGAACCACAATAAAAACACTAAAACCAAACCAAACCAAAACCCAAAACCCCTTTAAATTAAACTTTTGAGATCTCTCATCATTTTCAATCACATATTTTTGGAAGCTATTGTTATCAGTACAAGAGCTGGTTCCACTGTATTGAATTGTCATCATATGAGAAACATATGATGGGAAACAGGAACCTATCTACAAAGTTGTTTGACATCCTTACTTCAGCAGCATAGAAATTCTTTCTAGATCTACTAGGAGAAAATTTTAATGATGCTTTGGTATAACCCTGGCAGTGTAAGGATGATGTGGGCATGACAATATCTTTTATTAGGAACTGATATAGCTGGAAAAAAACAGTTTTGGGCATGCAAACCCTTCATGGACCTTCTTCAGAAACATAGTTCCTGGATAACAGTGATCTTAGAGGACTTGGCAAGATATTTTGAAGGACTTTGAAGTGATACTGAAAACTGTCAAAGCAGAGGGTTTGCTCTCTTTTTCCTTTGCTGCAGAAGTGCAAAGATAAAAATAATTCAATTGCCCTTTGTGTTAGACACTCATGGGCAGAATGCTTGTCTAAAGAAACGCCCAAATTGTTGACTTTTTTTGCATAGGATAGGACTCTGAACTTTCCAAAAGTCCCTTTTGGAGACCTCCTTGTAGCAGTTATTCAAACCCTTTGTCCATCTGGGAGTTCCATTCTGTCTCCAGCTGGCCTGTTCTCGCCAGTGTAGGTGAGTTTCTGTAAACTCCAGGGAGTTTCTGGACACAACTAAACAAACTGTTTGTGCATGCAGACACAGCTCTGAGATCCAGTTACACAGCTGTAAGGACAAGAATTTCATCCTCTCTCTCACTTACAACTTAAATTTCATAGCTCTTGCCCCAGTGGGGAAACTGTTCTCATCTTTTACAGTAGAAACCAAGCATAGATGTAAGATCAGGTGCTTGCTTAAGGACACGAATATACTACTGCAGTAAAAGAACATGCAAGAAGAGTGAGAAGAGATTGCTTTCCCATTATTTCAAAGTGAGATTTTAATCTAGGTTAAGAAGGTTCTTCAGATTTAAAGACTTTATCAGCTCATTATTATTTACTTGTACCTTAAAAAGATTCATAGTGGTAAGGGAATTGCTAGTCAAGTACTTTCAGTTCTTAACTTCCACCATCAGTGATCAGGATGACTTTGGTTCTTACCTTTTCCAAATAAAATGTATGGTTCTTTTACAGAGATTTTGCTTAGTAAAAAGTGTGGCTGTAAAGTAGTTCAGCGTTTTTGAAGAATGATAATCTCCTTGAAAACAGTAGAGACCTGAGTGTTAGAACTGTGTATCTAAAGCTGGGTATCTGTTTCTGTGTTACCACCACCCTCAAATGAACTACTTCTTGTTTTATAAATAAGAGCAATTACTGTATTTATAGATAAACTTGTGATTTCTCACAATTTACTTAAGCGCTAACATTTTTAATTACATTTAATTACATTAATTACAATAAATTACATGTAAATTAGTTGTAATTACATTACAGTATTAAATGAAACTTTCTGATTTGGGTGTCTCAAGTGACTGTAAAGGTAATTCATTTTCAGGATTTTTTTGGTATGTTTTTATACCATTTCTGCTTTGAATTTAAAAATAGAAAAAAAAAATGCATAAAAATACCTCACAGAATAGTTGTAAAATCTAAAATGTTACTTGCTCCTTGATACCTGGTAGTCCTATCTCACTTTCAGTTCTTAATAACTTGCTATAAAATGTATTTTTTGCTACAATTTAGGGCACTGGAGTAGACAAAGACAGATTTTCTAATTCATTATTGCTTGTGAGCAATAGATCATGCCAAAGCAATAATCATTGAATTCTATAGAAAATCCACAGAACTAGCAAATTAAAGTTGATAGTGTTCTCAATACATGAAATGCAAGGTGGATTTTGATGACATTAGTACATTTCACATACAAGGATGGTGGATAGCAGAGAGGTTTTTTGCATTCTTGAGCTTTTTGCTTAGCAAACTCATTCTGTCCACGTGCATGTGGAGGAGCAGAGCTATGGATCTCTGGGGTTTTATGGTTGCAACTGAGATCTGTTGCTTACTAGTGATAAAGATTAGATGGACTCTGCCTCTGCGTAGCATTAATCTTTCATCACTTAGTATAGAATTAATTCATCTTACGCCATATTAATTCATGTGTTTGATCATGTTTGGGCTTTTAATTCTACTTATACAATGCCTTCTATTATGTCAGTTTGTGAAACGTACAATTTCTTCAATAGGTCGGCATGGTATGAGGAATAGGGATTTGGAGGCTTTGTGTTTGTCTCCTTAAAATATTCAAATAAAAGACAAGTTCATATTTTTACTACACAGTTTAATAGATGGTTCTTCTAGGACCTCACAAGGATCTATCTGTCTGTAAAGACTTGGGGGTTTCAAAGCCTGCGTCATAGCTTGCTGGAATGCTTACCTAGAATGTGCTAAGTTGTTCACATTGGAAAGTAAAGCTTTTTCAAAAGACATTTTATAGCACATCAAATTTTAGAAGAGTCTTCAAAGACATGTAGATTCTTTATGTTGATTTTTTGGAATGCTGTCTTGGACACTTGAGGTCTGACTGACATGGTAGTACATGAGAGAAGACACTCTCCTAACATGAACTTGAAAGATCTATTTCAGGTTTCTAACAAAGACCAACATGGGTAATAAATTTGAGTAATAAAATACAAACACATACCAATGCAGTTTAGATACAGTTTTGTCCCAGCAGTAGCACTAATTGTAGATGGGTCGCTGCACGCTGCATTGGGTGCATCAAGCATGGCAAGACCTTATCGTGGTCTATGGCTTCCAGATAAGGGGGAGCAAAGGCTTAGGTGCCAATCTCCTCTCTGGTGATCAGTGATAGAATGTGAGGGAATGGTATGAAGCTGCGACAGGGGAGGTTTAGGCTGGATATTAGGAAGAGATTCTTTACTGAGAACAGGCTCCCCAGGGAAGTGGTCACAGCACCGAGCTTGACTGAGTTCAAGAAGCATCTGGATGATGCACTCAGTCACATGTTCTGACTTGGTTGGACCTCTGCGGAGCCAGGAGTTGGGACTTATGTGTCCCTTCCAACTCAGTAGCTTCCTCTCTGAGTGAGGCTCCCTCCTCAGCTGCATCCTTTAAAATGTACTAGATACTTCCACAAGGAGAATGTGAAATCAATCAAGGCAATGATGCTGATGTGTTGTTGCATTTCTAAGTAGAAATATTTTGGAATTTTTGCTGCAGTGTTTTAGCATACATGCTTCTGTTGAAAATCTGGTGCCTGATAAGGAAAACAAGAGCAAAAAAGGTCAAACCCAGGTTTTGAAAGAACAATCATTGCCACACCTACACAGAAGCATCTGGGAATATTTTAAACACAATTTGCTTCATTTTAACAGAGCTATTTATATACATGAACAGAAGTGTGCTTGCTATTGCCAGCTGTTACCTGCACAGGACTCTTCCTGCACTTGTTGCATGCCTATTTTTCTAGTGGTATCAATGTCTAATGTCTGGACACCTGCAAGTGTGTGCAAGGGACACTCAGTGAGAAGAGCAGCAGCACACAATTCTGCGTTTGGAATGGCAGTAAGTGCTAAGTGTAAGATGCATGTTGATATAGCAAGTATGGATGCATACAAAATGTGTAAGTAATAGCTACGCAGTGTTCAGCTAAGGACAGAGGTGTACAACTCTTTAATACAAGAGATATAGAGTACATGCATTAGTTTGCAAGGGTTTGTTTCAGTTTTGAAAACTACTCTGTGAGAAATGTAAAGGAAAAAAACTGTATCAAGTACTTAGAGAGGATGCTAAAAAATAGTATTATCTTTTAATTGTGTTTTATTTTGTCAGTTTCCTTCAGGATTTTTGTAAATTTATAAAAATTCAATATTGTTGTAGTTATTTTTTTCCAGCTGTATAGGGAGAACTTTCCAAAGTTACATTTGTAGGGCAGAATTTGCAAGTCTCCCTGCTGAACTGCGATGCCCAAGGTAAATAGCAAATGCCAAAGATTAAGTGCCTTGTTTGGTGCCTGAGGTAGGACATCAGGTTACTTCTATGTTTAACTTGGGCTAAGTAATGCCATTCCTACAGTGTATCATTCTATGCACGTAGTTCAATTCTCCAGTACAGGCGGCTTTGGAAATAAGCATGTCAGAAATTAGTATTTTAAGCATGACGCCATTTTTAACCAAGGGAAATATTTTTCCCTTACCCTTTTTTGACTTCAGGCTGCAGTAAAAATTTCTCATCAGAAAGGCTCCTACTTAAAACTTTTCCAACCTGGCTGACCATATAAGAATCAATTTAAATGTTACATACTTAATAGCTGCAATATCAAAAGCAAATATTAACAGGAAGATAATAATATTGACTCTTATCTGTGAATTATGCAGACACCAAGTGGAACAGAAATCCTGAAGTAAAATTCCTTACACACAAATAAATGATCACGTTTGCTCTGTAAAGAAAGCTCCTGAGATGGAGCTAAGAAAAACAGAATAATTCTGTGAACATTGAATGTGCAGAAAAAAAATAAATAAACATGCTGAGCTAAGGTTGCATGGTTGTTGCTGCCCTTTGGATAACATGAACCACTGCTTCACCACCTTGGAGCAATGTACAGAGAGGATGAATACTTTGGGAACAATTCACTTTCATATGCCAAGAGAATAAAAAGCTACTATGAATTTTCCTCAGCGGCAAGAGAGAAAGCTAGTAATGAAAGTTATAAATTAGGGTGCTTCAGACCAAGCCCACAGTTAAGGTTGTGCTTGAATGTGTGGAGGTGGCAGATGATAAGCTTGTTGAGACCATGAGAGGCAGGATGAGGTTTGTAACAAAATATTTTGTCAAATTATAGCATGACTGGAAATTTTCAGATAATGGTGCCCTTCATAAAGACTTCCTTGTGAATAAAGTGGACCCTGTTCCCTTACTTGTGGAGTCTTACTGACTTTTCTGACTTGCATGTATGCATTACCATCTAGTAGAAACAGGATCTCCATTTATTGGTACAGCTTTATCATCTGTTTGGGAAATGCTACCCTGTACCCTTTTACTGTTGAAAATTAAGAGTAATGTGTAGTATTTGGGGATAATTCAGAAAAGTAAACACATTTGTAAATACCAATGAATATCTCTCTGTTCTGCTTTTGGTTGGGATATTTAATTTTTTTTCTAGTCATTGGTATAGTGCTGTGCTCTGGATTTAGGATGGGAACAGTGTTGGTAACACCCTGATGTTTTAGTTGTTGCTGCGCAGTGCTCACACAGATCCAAGGCCTTTTTCGCTTCTCACCCCACAAGCTAGGAGGCTGAGAATGCACCAGGAGTTGGGAGGGGGCACAGCTGGGACACCTGACCCCAACTGACCAAAGGGATGCTCCATACTGGTATGATGCCACGCTCAGCATATAACAATGGGGGAAGAAGAAGGAAGGGGGAGGACATTCACAGTGGTGGCATTTATCTTCCCATGAAATGGTTACATGTGGTGTAGCCCTACTTTCCTGGGGATGGCTGTAGACCTGCCTGCCCATGGGAAGTGGGGAATTAATTCCTTGCCTTGCTTTGCTTGTGTGCACGGCTTTTGCTTTGTCTTTTAAACTGTGTTTATCTCAGCCCCTGAGTTTTCTCATTTTGACCCTTCTGATTCTCTCCCCACCCCAGTGGTGGGTGAGTGAGCAAGTGGCTGCGTGGGGCTTAGTTGCTGACTGGGGTTCAACCATGACAGTCTCTTCTCTAGGAAGCAGTTTAAACAAAAAAATTGCACTGGAAGGTTGATGATTTTCAGTTCTCTTTTCATGCTGCAGTAAGTCCAGGAGGAAATGTTCTTGAAGGCAATAAGGTGCCAGCTTATTCTCTTACAGTAACTTTGCACCTAAGTGTCCTAGGAAGTTTCTTTCAATGTCTTGTAGTTCTATAGGTTACTAAAAATATAAGATCCGTGAGATCTAATGAATGATTGGGGGTTTTTTTTCTTCATCTGGTACTTTCTTCAGCCATTTCTGGGACTGTCTGGAGAAGCTCAAGTAAACAGTTGCAATGGGTAAGATACTACTGGCAGTTCTTATATGTAATAACTCATTGTGATGCAGTTATGGCTCCCTGTATATTACATGCTGAGATATGCGATACAGACATTGAATTATTTATATATGCTATATATATCTTCCATTTTAATAAGCTGTTTCATGCCAAAGCTGATACAAGTCTGAAGGCATAAGGCTTTTTAGCTGTTCAGCCAGTAATTGCCCTCAAAGCAATTTGAGTCAGTTCTAGTGCAACTCCTAAACTAGTTTCAGAAATACTTACACCAGGGAACAGTTCACTGTGATCATACTGGCATCAAGCACTCTTCTGCTCCGAGACTTTTAGAGATATTTTACACATGAGCATAAAAACATGTTTATGGAAACTCCTTAGAACCATGCGTTTCTTTAGTCATTGCTACCATTTGTAAAGCTTGACCTCTTAGTGAGAAATGTGCTCTCTGCAATGATTTGTGTGAATAGTTTACGTTTTTATGGTCTGAGAGGGACCAGATGCTAGGCTAATCTTGAATTTCCCTAATGCTAATTGAAGTTTTATAGAAATTAAACCTGAATAAAAGTCTCAAGATGTTTTTTATCTGGAACAGATAAGCCAAGAACCAGGCCACATGATGAAGATATGATTCCTAGTGTGTTTTGATTTTAAGTGTGATTTTGGTCTTGGCCTTCTTGATGCATTTGCAAATTAAATTGTGTTTAGAACTCCAGTGTAACCAGAATACAGCTGGGCAAACAGCAGTTCATTGTTGCTGATAGTTTTTAAAAGATCTTTCTAATTGAGTCCACAGTCCAACGACAATGTGAGATTTTTTCTTGTACAAAATACGTTCCATTCTTACAGTACTTTTTATTCATTGCCACCAAAAACAGGGATAGTGATTTTTCGCTGTGTTATAGAAACATTATGTATGGACCTTATTATAAACAAATCCCATCTAGCGAACACTGAACTGCTTAGAAAAGCATTTTTTATAAAAGTGCTAAAGCTCCATCTAAATTTAAAAAACCAATGAGGAGATTGAAGCAAGAAAAAGACTTGCAAAGTCTCAATGTGAACACCTAAATGTTTTCTTTCTAAGAGTATAGCCTTTATTTCTAGTTTGTTAGATTTATGCTACACAAGAGCACTGGAACTATTAATGCCAGATGTGATTGATTTCCAGCTTTTTCCACCTAGAAGTATGATGACGTGTTTTATTTTCTTTAGTTATGGCACAATTATTTGCTACTCACACTATTTCTTTTATAAAGTGAGTTACCCTTTTGGCCTTTTCTGTTACTAATCAGTCTTTTGCCTCTCAAAGTGTGCTGATATACTAGAATTTATCTGTAAATTTATGTTTGTAAATCTGCAAAGTGAAATATGACATGGCAATACTATCAACATTTTTAGACATTTAGCCTAACAAATACATGCTTCTAACCAATACATGCTTATGATCAAATGTCGAGATAAGTACTGTATTTCATTAGACAACACAAAGTGAATACATCAGTGCAGTAAGCCATTTACAGCATTGTGCAGAGATATTTTTAGACACTGCGACTGTGCTTCATCCACTTGTGTCTATCGTCGTCTTCCTCTTCCTATTTGAATTCCTTCACTGGCATTGCTTTAGTACCATAAACTTTCAACCCCCCATATATCTACAGCTACATATACACTTAAATGCAGTGATTCAGATAAAACTATAACTAAGAGAGAGGTTTTCTTAGAAATGCAGCTCTAAACTTTTGGGTTGACAGGCAGGACCACTTGAAGTTTTGTCTTTCAAAGTGCTTTTGTGTTATGTTCCCATTGCAGGCAAAATTGTAATAGTCAAATTAATAATTCATAAAATACTTGGCACAATAAAGGGATTTGCTTCCACGTTGGTTGTTTTGAATAATATCAAGAATCCTGGTACTGATTTTTGAGACTGTGCAAAAGCTACAGTATCAGATCATTTCTACCTCTCCTTGGAGGGACTGTGAAAGAGTATAGTGCACCAGAAGGGCTTTTAATGAGATGTGTCCCTGAAGGGAACAAGGAGATAAGCAAAATGATTTCACTTTTTGTGGCAGAATGCAGTGATTTAAGCACAACATTAAGAAAAAAGACCTATTTGAATCAAATAGGAAGACGGTTGAACATCATTTTGGGTTAAATGGTGTATACATGACCAAGGTTTTATCTTCTCACTAGTGTATGAACTGATGTGCAAAGAGCAGAAAATAAAAGATTGTGATCTAATATCCAAGGTGCAGAGCTTTCCTGAAACAGCATAGGCTCCCTACTTATTCATGATTTGTAGTAGCCCTCTGAGAACATTAGTAACAGCCTTTCAGAACTACTGATTACAGAGGGAGATGCTGTGCATATTAACTGCTGGTTTTTACACAAGAGAATCTACAACCCAACTGACAAAAGCAAAAAAAAGCAAGCCAAGGGAAAAAAACAAGGCAACTTTCTTTGAGTAGAGAGATAAAGATGCACGTGAACTAAACCATGTTAAGCAGACAACATCGCAATGTGAGAAGAGAATAAGAGAGTCATTTTAAGCACCTAACTTAACAGATTACTTTAAGAGGCTTAGAAATGGAGAAAATGGGAAGCTAGTAGGTTATATTGTGTAGGAATCTGCACAGTAAAAGAGATTGATTTTTTTTCTCATTTTAAGGCACATGTGCAAGCTTTGGCATCAGCTTGCTTGCTTTATTCTAGTACAACTTCTTTCACGTGAATGAAGGTACAATGTCTTTATACCACTATAATTAAATAATAGGGTCATGGTACTCATCAACTTAGATTGCCTCAGTGAAAAATAAGACTATTTTTCTTATTTGGAAATTAATGCAGAAATTTCTATAGTTGTATTTTCAACACTTATTTTTCTAATGAAAAGGGAGCTAGTAAATTTCATTTTTAAAGGCTCATAAGTTAGTAATTTTACTTAAAGGAATATGATTGTATTACAGTGTCTGAACCGATTCGGCAAGAAATGCAATCTAGACTTTCCTAATAAAAACATTTTATCATTATTCTCACAAAAAATAGTTACTAAGAAACGTTGGTTTTAAAACAGTTTTTGAAAACCGTGACACTAAATTGCAGTGCTGGAACTATTTAAATTGGGCATTTAGTTACCTGTTGTCGTGGTTTTGCCCCAGCCGGGGGCCGCACCCCACACAGTCGCTTGTACTTTTAAAAGGAAGGGGGAAGGGAAGTTGGGGGAGGGGGAAAAAGGGAAGGAAGAAAGGAGGAAAAGAAACCACAACCTAGAAACCAGAACCACGCAGGTTGGGATAAGGATAGTTTACTAAACAATAACAGAAAACTAGATATAACAATAACATAAGTTTAAAGCACACAATAGATGAAACTGGTGATACACAATGCAATTTCTCACCAAACCACACAACTCAGGCCGCACAGCTTAGAGCCCGTCCCGGACAACCCGACCGTCCCCAGAAACTGCACGTCCTGGCATTGCCTCCCCCAGTCCCCCCTTAAACTGAGCATGACGTAACTGGCATGGAATATCCTCTGGCCAATTCGAGTCACCTGTCCAGGCTGCGTCCCCTCCTTTCTCATTAGTAAGGAAGTATGCAGAGCTGAGAAAGGTACTTGATTGCCCGGCAACAAATCGGAAAAATCAGGGTGCTATCAGCACTATTCTCATGCTAACAGCCAAACATGGCATTCCATCCACTGCTAAAAAAAAATTTAACTCCATCATAGCTGAAACCAGGACACCTGTATGTTTAGTTTATAAATCTTGTCTGCTGTGAGAAGATTTTTGAATATTAACCAGTATGAGCAGAGTTAGGCAAAAAGAAATCTGAAATATATTATGAGGTGAGATTAAATATTATTGCACTGGTCTTTAAGGTTCTTGAGAGAATATAATTGATTATAACTAGGGGTGTTTGCCCTTGACTTTTACTGTATTGTCCTTAGTATCAGTACTTAAGAAACATTTGTGACCCAGCCTCCATACACCCCCACCGCCAGTATTTGAGAATTTTTAGATCCACATCATTTTGGTGATGTCAGCTATGCAATACCTTCCTTTCTCTGGATGCTGATCTCCAGGCACCTTGATCCTGAAATTTAGCAAGGGTAACTGACATGATTTTCCCAGACCTGGAGTGCAACCACTGGGGCTGGTGATCTGTCACCTCATAGAGGAGCAAGCACAGTGTCCTTCTTTGTGTGGGCACAAGGCACTGCAGCCTTCAGTAGACAGGTGAATAAGGAGGACTGGGTCCTCACAGAGGGTTTCTGTCCGTCTGTGGTCCTGTCAACACTCTCCATCTGAGAAGTTTTAATAGACAATATGTGAGAACATAACACATTCAGTGCAAACAGCTCTCATTTGGTATAACATATGTAAGTGAGTGGGCATCACATGCCGTCGAGGAGGAATTCGAGAGCCTGTTGTCTTTTCCTTTCCTGTGATGGAAACTGAATGCCTCATAAAGACAGAGGAAAGATGACCAGTACCATGGGAGTGGTATCTCCAGATCCTTTCAGCTAGAGCTTACATCAGCTTCATGTGTGCAGAGGAGACAACTGAGAAACATTTGTCACTTAGAAAAAAATAAATATCTCATCAGTAGATCAGGAAATATTCACACACCTTTCCTGTATGGTGGAAAAAGAAGGGATAAATAGGATGCTACATAGAATCACAGAATCACAGAATTGTAGGGGTTGGAAGGGACCTCGAGAGATCATCAGGTCCAACCCCCCTGCCAAAGCAGGCTCCCTAGCACATATTGCACAGATAGGCGTCCAGACAAGTCTTGAATATCTCCAGAGAGGGAGACTCCACCACCTCCCTGGGCAGCCTGTCCCAGGGCTCCCTCACCCTCAATGGGTAAAAGTTCCTCCACATGTTGGTGCAGAACTTCCTGTGCTCCAATTTGCAGCCATTGCTCCTTGTCCTGTCTCCACAGACCACTGAAAAGGGGCTGGCCAATTCCCCCTGCATCCCATACTTAAGATATTTATAAACATTAATTAGGTCCCCCCTCAGTCTTCTTTTCTCCAGGCTGAACAGTCCCAGCTCACTCAGCCTTTCCTCATACGGGAGCTGTTCCAGGCCCTTCATCATCTTCATAGCCCTACATGTATTTCTTATTCCTATACTTTTTGGTGCCATTCATCTTTGCTTTTAGTATCAAAATGTATTTTATTTACATGCCTGGGATAGTATTATGGCAGTGGCTTTTCATGGTGGTAGCAGTTGTTCTGTTTTGGGTTTTTTCCTGCAGATTGTTAGCCTTTCTGAATGGCGGCCAAAAGTGTTTTCTTCAGTATAGCTCCGCTTATTACTGTTTCACATCTTGTCAGTGCTGGCTTAAATGATTATTAACTGTGAGAAAGCAGACAGGGCAGTTGTATAAATTTTTGAATGATCAGTTCCAGGTCATATTCATTATTCTGAAAAGCATTTAACAGCTTAATAAGACGAGGGTTTGACCATAAACGTCATTTTCATTTGTTTGTGTTATTCCAGACTGTTGTAACTGGCTGCTTAATGGTCTGTGTCATGCAGGTATTATTAGCTCTCATTGGCATATTTTACCTGGTTGTCATTAGTGGCACAGAATGGCTTTCCCATCATTTTCTCTTGGAATCCCAGACAGAGAGCAAGATCAGTGACAGTTTTATCAGTGAGTTACATTAAGCTGCTCTTTGCCACTCATGAATCAATGTATTTTCATCTCGGACTGGTCTCTGCTCTACATATGTCAGTGCCACTCCACTGACTCATTTGCCAAATGAATAAGAGTTCTCATTAAATTAATGCTGTGATTTTTTGCACTGGATTACCTGCAATATGTTCAGTTTGCTCTTTTGATTTTGTTGAAAAATGTCTCTCAAGTGCCAAGGAATAAATAACCACATTTAAATAAGAACTAAAGAAAATAAAATGGTATTTGAGTTATAAAATCAGTCATGGTTCTTGACTGAAAATTCAGCAGTAATTGGGGAGGTTAGAAGCACTATGGCACATTATTTCAGCTTCCAGACCTGTAGTGTGGTCACTTGTCTTTTTATTTGTGCTAATACCATAGGGAGGAAGGAAGAAAGCAACAGCTTGGTCTCTGTTTGGATGTCTGCATCTGACAGGTACAGTTAAAAAGAAATAAAAATTGAGGTATATTTTATGTATCTACTAGCTTTAAAGGAATGAAGTTTTGTTTGCTGATTGAAGAAAACCAAACCACCTAAGTACTTAATCCACAGAGAAAGAGCAATCCTGCTACAAGACAATGAGGATGTGTGCTGCTCTTTCATCTTAGATGTGGAGGGGGGTAAGCAGAATCACAGAATCACAGAATTGTAGGGGTTGGAAGGGACCTCGAGAGATCATCGGGTCCAACCCCCCTGCCAAAGCAGGCTCCCTAGCTCATATTGCTCAGATAGGCGTCCAGGCGGGTCTTGAATATCTCCAGTGAAGGAGACTCCACCACCTCCCTGGGCAGCCTATTCCAGTGCTCAGTCACCCTCACTGTGAAAAAGTTCTTCCGCATGTTGGTGCGGAACTTCCTATGCTCCAACTTGCAGCCATTGCCCCTTGTCCTATCCCCACAGACCACTGAAAAGGGGCTGGCTGATTCCCCCTGCATCCCCTGCTTCAGATAATTATAAACTTTGATTAGGTCCCCCCTTAGTCTTCTCTTCTCAAGGCTGAACAGTCCCAGCTTACTCAGCCTTTCCTCATAGGGGAGATGCTCTAGGCCCTTAATCATCTTCATAGCCCTTCTTTGGACTCTTTCCAGGAGATCCCTGTCCTTTTTATACCAAGGAGCCCAGAACTGGACACAATACTCCAGGTGGGGCCTGACCAGGGCAGAGTAGAGAGGGAGGATCACCTCCTTTGACCTGCTGGCTACACTCCTCCTGATGCATCCCAGGATCCCATTGGCTCTCTTGGCCACCGAGGCACACTGCTGGCTCATGGCCAACCTGTCATCTACCAGGACCCCCAGGTCCTTCTCCACTGAGCTCTTCTCCAGCAGGTCATCCCCCAGCCTGTACTGATACAAACAGTTGTTCCTTCCCAGGTGCAAGACTTTACACTTGCTTTTGTTGAACTTCATCTGGTTTCTCACTGCCCAGCTCTCCAGCCTGTCCAGGTCTCTCTGGATGGCAGCGCAGTGCTCCTGCGTGTCAGCCACTCCTCCCAGCTTTGTATCATCGGCGTACTTGCTGAGGGTGGATGTTATTCCCTCATCAAGATCGTCAATGAAGATATTAAACAGGACTGGACCCAACACTGAGCCCTGGGGAACACCGCTGGTAACAGGCCTCCAGTCAGATTCTACTCCACGAATCACAACCCTCTGGGTTTGGTCCGACAGCCAATTCTCAACCCACCTCACTGTCCACTCATCTATCCCATGCTTTCTCAGCTTTGCTATCAGGATGTCATGGGAGACAGTATCAAAGGCCTTGCTGAAGTCAAGGTAGATGACATCCACTGCTCTCCCTCCATCTACCCAGCCTGTCATGAGATCGTAGAAGGCTATGAGGTTGGTCGAGCACGATTTCCCCTTAGTGAATCCATGCTGACTACTCCTCATGACCTTCTTCTCTTCCAATTGCTTGGAGATGGCATCCAGAACAAGCTGTTCCATTACCTTTCCAGGGGCAGAGGTGAGGCTGACTGGCCTATAGTTACTAGGTTCCTCCTTCTTGCCCTTTTTAAAGACTGGAGTGACATTGGCTATCCTCCAGTCTTCAGGCACTTCTCCTGTCCTCCAAGACCTGTCGAAGATGATAGAGAGTGGCTCAGCAATCACCTCCGCCAGCTCCCTCAGCACACGTGGATGTAACCCATCTGGGCCCGTGGATTTGTGTGCATTAATCCCTTTGAGCCGCTCCTGGACCTCCCCTACTTGAACCAGAGGGAAATTCTTCATTTCCCAATCAGTCCTACTCTCATCCAGTGTCTGTGGGTCCCGGGGGGCCTTTGAAGTGAAGACCGAAGCAAAGGCAGCATTCAATATCTCCACTTTCTCAGCATCCCCCGTAACCAGGACACCCTCCTTATTCAGCAAGGGACCTACATTATCCCTGGACATCCTCTTACTGTTCACGTGTCTAAAAATCCCCTTTTTATTATCCTTTATGTCCCTTGCCAGCTTAATTTCCAAGAGGGCTTTAGCCTTCCTAGTTGCATCCCTACAGGCCCTGACCACATTCCTGTATTCTTCCCAGGTGCTCAGACCCTTTTTCCACGATTCATAGATCTTCTGCTTCTCTTTGAGTTTGCTCAATAGCTCCCTGTTCATCCATGCAGGTCTTCTGCCTCTCTTTCCCCATTTCCTCCTCAAAGGGATGCATCGTTCCTGTGCTTGGAAGAAGTGCTGTTTGAATGCTAGCCAGCTCTCGCAGGCTCCCATTCCTTCAAACAGCGTAGCCCACGGGATAGCCCCCATTAAGTGGCGGAGGAGATCAAAGTTAGCTCTACGAAAATTCAGGGTAGCTATCCTACTTTTTGGCTTGCTTCTTCCACCCAGGATCATGAACTGAACCATTTCATGATCGCTTTGCCCTAAGCTGCCCCCGACCTTCACTTCCCTAACAAGTCCATCCTTGTTAGTGAAAACGAGGTCCAGCAGCCGCCCTCCCCTTGTGGGCTCCTGCACCATCTGTAGCAGGAAATTGTCTTCAACGCACTGCAGAAATTGTATGGACTGCATACGACTGGCCGTATTGCTTGCCCAGCAAATATCTGGGTAGTTGAAGTCCCCCATAAGGATCAGTGCCCGGGAACTTGAGGCTACTTCTAACTGTTTATGGAATGCGTTATCTACCTGCTCCTCTTGATCAGGGGGCCTATAGCACACTCCCACAACAATGTCCCCCATACCGGTTTGCCCCTTGATTTTAACCCACAAACACTCGACAGAAGGTTCATCCTTCCCCAGGTGGAGCTCAACACATTCTAGGTGCTCTCTCACATAAAGAGCAACTCCTCCACCTCGCTTCCCTAGCCTGTCTTTCCTAAAAAGCACATAGCCATCCATGACAGTGTGCCAGTCGTCCAGGTTGTCCCACCACGTCTCTGTGATTGCGATGAGATCATGGCCCTGCGACCGCACAAAGATCTCTAGTTCTTCTTGTTTGTTCCCCATGCTACGTGCATTTGTGTAAAGACAGTTCAGTGGTGAAGCAGATGTAGGTATCCTCAACGGCCCACAGCGAGATTTCTGACAGGGGACTGGCAAAAGTGGCTGCACGGAGGAGTACTCAGGGCAGTCCACAGAATTTTCCCTACTCTCACGTGGAAAAACGTCCCCAAGTCCACGACTGTGCTGTTGGTATTTACCTCTTCCCACCGTCAACTCCCGTTGTGTCTCCCGAAGCCTAACCCTGGCAGCCGCCTTAATATCCCCTTCCCCCTTCCTAACTAGTTTAAAGCACGATCGATGAGCCCTGCTATCTCCTGGGCGAGGATCCACTTTCCTTTATAGGACAGGTGAGCCCCATTAGCAGTACTCATGCCAGGAGCAGAGTACACCATCCCTTGGTTAAAGAATCCAAAGTTCTTGCGCCGGCACCAGCCTTTTAACCACACATTCAACTCGTGGGTTATCCTGTCCTGCTCTGAGCCCCTCCTCCCACAAGTGGGGATAGAGCAGAATATTATTTGGGCTCCCCACCCCTCAACAGAGCGCCCCAGGTCCCGGAATTCCCTTTTGACAGCTTGCAGGCTACACTTTGTGATTGCGTCCCTGCCTGCTTGAACTATCAGTAAGGGATAATAGTCAGTGGATCTTACCAGGCCTGGTAGCCTTCTGGTAATATCCCTGACCCGGGCTCCAGGGAGGCAACACACCTCCCTGCGTGTAGGGTCTGGCCTACATATAGGCCCTTCTGTCCCTCTGAGAAGGGAATCTCCTACTACGACTACCTTCCTCTCTTGCCTAACAGAGGCAGTCTCAAGGCGTGCAGATGACCGCCTCACTCTAGGCCTCCGCTTTCTCTGAGGCAGAGGGGCTCCATTCATCTCCTCAGGTACCTCCTCCTCAACTGTCAGGGCCCCAAACCTGTTGCTCAGGGACACCTGAGGGGGTGGGGTAGGTAGGCAGGGGGAGTGCCTACGACGCCGAGTCGGGACTGTCTTCCAGGCCTCCTCGGGGTTTGGGTCACTCCCATTAGCCTGGCACGGGCAGTGAGGGGGGACCGTCTTCAGGTGTGAGGTGTCATCCCGACTGTCTTCCTTTTGGGACGCCAGGGAGCTACTCCACCAGTCAATCTCTCGCTCGCAGTCCCTGATCACCCGCAGTCTTTCAACCTCTTCCTTTAGTTGTACCACCAAAGCAAGCAGGTCATCGACCTGCTCACACCTCAGACAGGCTAGGTGTTTGCCTCTTATCCCAGGCAACTGCAGGCTCTGGCATTCCCTGCAGAAGGACCAGCAACTGGCTTGCAATACTCCAGTCGTGGAAACTGGCCAGAAAAACAGGGAATGCAATCACCCAGACATTCCTCTAGCCTGATTAACCCTTTCTGCTTTGAAAGCAGTTCCCTGCAAATGCTGTTTGACCCTTGGCCAAATGTGGAAGAGTTATTGCCAAAGGATTGTGCTAAAGGCTATTGCAAATCAGTGTAAGATAAAGTAAAAAGAATATTAAACTGCCAAAGAAGAGACAAGGAAAAGAAGGAGAATGTTCATACAGGTTTTGGCAGGCAATTAGTACTACCAATCAGCACAGAAGCTGTTGGAGGATAAGGAAAGGAAGGTGAGCTCATAAAAAGCATGTGGTATGACATGTGAGAGAGATGGTTCTGAAAAGAGCAGAGACTTTTGAAATCCACTGATTTCCGGAATCATAAATGAATTTAGATGAAAAAAGCAATATGAGCTGTAAGACTGCAAACCCAGGCTTTTAGAGCTACTGTGGGTTTGGGTTTTGTTTAAATTTGCCATGTAGCGTTGATCACACTGCCACACCTGATGACCTGAGCATCCCTTCAGGTTTTAACTGTCAGGTGGTCTGATCCTGAAACCACAGCAAAGCAGTTCTACGTGTGGAGGGCTGCTGTGGCTGGAATCACTAGGCAAGGCATCACTAATGCTGGAAAACTTTAAAAGCACAGACAAAACCATATTGATAGTACAGACATCTCCAGTGTAGAGGAGATGGCTGTTGTCTGGGGAAGCTGAGGCCTCGCAACATTTGATGGCATTAAGGGTATCATCTAAAATTGCTGAAAGGAGCAGAATGCAGGAACATATAGTTTCTTATGTTTATTCAGAAGCATTTCTGACTAGTTATTAGGCTAGAAGCTTTGCTACTCCGATCAAGATTGGTGTTTCTTTACCTTGTTGTACACATCACAGTTCACTGAAAAACCTAGTATTTAAAAAATAAAATTAAACCCATGGCAAAGGAAGCAACTCCTAAAGAAAATTTGGCAAGCAGTGATTAGCTTCAGACAACTCAAAAGGAATAAGAATTTTAGAATTTTTCTCACTTTCAGAAAATGAAGGCCTGTACTTCAAATAGCTTCCTTTAAGGACTATTAATCTTTATATGTCAGGTTTTCCAAAGGGAAGGAGATAAGGCTATTTTCTTACTCTCCTCCAGGAAATGTGTATGTCAGCTTCCTCTTGAAGGTGCTTTGTTCTGCAGGAGATGAGACCAGCAGTGTTTCCCAATGTAATGTTCATCATTGTCAGCTTCTTTTCTAGGGACTTAGAACACAGTCCCATATTTTCAGTGACATAATTACATTTTCTGAATAGAGCAGGAGAATGCAGAGGGAAAGCAGGTTTGAAGAGAACCAAGAATATGAAGACTGATTTGTCATACTGGGCACGTGGTTATAGAAGGAACACTTCAAGTTGCATGCTGACCGCATGCTTGTGAGCAGTATCTCAGAGTAGACCTGTTACTATGTCACCATCAGAGATACCGTCTTATGCTGCAAAACTTTGGTTGTCAGACAAACTTTCAATCATATAAATGTAGGAGACCTTTTTATCTCTGCAAATAGTCTGCTGTCCATTAGCTTTGTTTCTTTCCAGTGTCTGTCAAATCATCAAATTAACTGAATTCTATGCACCGTAATATCTGACATTTGCAACAAGTAAATGGCATGATAAAGATCAACATAGGACACTGCAATAACAGCATGCTGAAATTAAGTTAATAAACCCAGGTTTTCTATTGTGGATTTTATACTTAAGTTTTTCACTTTGATCTGTGGTGTCCTGATGGCTTTTATCAGCATCTTTTTCTTTTTTGCGGTAGTGCTAGAAAATTGTGAAATGCATGGTTATAAATAAAGGAAAATAATTGGAAATTAGAATTCTTAAAGTATGAGGTAAGATACCAATTAGCTCAAGCACTGGAGCAAGTTACCCAGTGAGAGCATGGAATCCCCATCCTTGTAGATTTAACGAACATGCCTGAGCAAGGTCTTGAGCAACCCAATTGCACTTTGAAGCTCCTTTAAGAAGACCTTCCAAATTAAACTTTTCCACTCATTTGCATAAAATCTGGCTTCAAAATTTTGAACAATACTTTTCTGTGTTGCTTATTTGCTAAAGTGTTTGTAGAAGCATCTGAGAAATGGGGCTGTCTTGTCATTGCACAGGTCTGGGTTAAACAGATGGATCACGAGTAATATGTTCAAAGGAACACTTGTTTTTTGTGTATATTAATGGGGTCTATAAAATAGGGTGTAAAAGCTTTATGATAAGCCTGTAATATACATATAACTACTGATTTGTTTTTCTGCAAAACATCTATTAGCATGATTTAATGTATAAAGAAGCAATATTAACAAATACGTTACTTTATTTTTATCATAAAATAGTTCTTAATTTTCTTTCCAAGAGACATTTTGCTGTTCACAGTTTGTTGCATAATGCTTTAAACAGTGAGGGTAGTTTTTTTTCTTTTTTAATTAAAAAAGCAGTACCCTTCCTAGAAAGTAATACAGGCAAGTAATAGATTAGGTTTTGCTGGGAAGATGGAAACCTGTTCCTCATTTTATTCAATACTAACTGGCTTCCAATCACAAAATATAATATAAGCCATACAAAAAAAATATTTTTAAACATGCTGGCATATTAGATGTTAGCTCTGGAGTTTTCTCTGGCACGTCAAGAAAGTTGGGTCACTTTTTAAACATCTTTCTGGAGACTTCATATCATTCATTTTGTAATTCCATAACTGTATTCTGTCACATCAGCCGTCTTGTTGGAAATAATATTCTCTTGGTTAATAGAAGAAGAAATTACCCTTGAGATATTTATTTTGCTATAAATTTTCTTAGTCAGTAATAATATGCTGACATTTCTGCTGAGAGAACTTGATGAAATCTTGTGGTTTTGACCTATCCTTGAGAATCAGTCCTAGGAAAAGCGCACACCACAGCAGAAAATGCTGGAGTTCTGGTCTGATGTTGTCATGTTAAATTCATTAGAAGTACCAAGAAATTGAAATTTTCTTAGCCTCGGAAGAACATGAAGTATGAACCTCTTTACTAGAGAGGAAAGAGATGAGTGGAAGGAAAAGAGAAAAATTATTTGTTCTTGCCTATCTTCTGCCCTTCTTGGCTTTATGCTGTCAGTACAGATAGAGAAGACCAGTGAGTCTCTTTCCCTTCCTTTCCTTCGCTTATTTCGGGAGGAAAATCTAAATCTTCATTCACTTCATTTTCTGCCAAGTGTTTTATTACAGTTTAACTTTCCAGTATTTGTTGTTAGTTTGTTACTTGATTTTTAATTTTAATAATCCCAACAATTACAAGGACACCTACAGAGTTCTACAAGAAAAACCCTTCTTTATTCAAACTGTACCTTAGCTCTTCTTACCTCAGTGCTGTATTCACAAAATCTCAGGTGTATTTAGGTGAGCAAGGTATGCTTTATCAGTCTAAGCAAAGACATCTGTACATCACCAAGTTCATTCATTTTATCCAAAGTTAGAGGTCTAACACAGGTTAACTGGGTAGATTCTTTTCCCTTAACTATTAGGGAACGCTCAGCACAGAACTAAGGTAATATTTATATGAAGAACTCATTAGAATAAGAACAAAATCGAGTCTGAGTTAAGCAAAAGTGGGTTTTCTGTGTTGGATCAGGGACAGAACTAGATCCCAAGAAGCAGCAAAATGATTCACAGGTTCAGACTCATTTATGAAAGCCCACAGCCCTTGTAAGGCTCAGTTTCTGTCCTTGGTTCCATAGTCCTGTGATACAAGCTCTGCCTCAGTCTTGCAGCCACCAAACTTTTTTTCATTACAGAATACTCTAGTGTTAGGTCAAACAATTTCTAAAGTACTGATCACATTTCAGGTTGTCTTTGTAAAGGGAAAATCACTTTTGAAAGCAGAATGAAAGATGGAGAGCTCTCAGTAACATGGCTGCATCCAGAGCCTTTGTTGAGACTTGCTAGAGAAAGACTTGAAAGTTGAGAAGGGCAAGACCTCATCACCTCTGCAGTGCTCTGACACCTGGCCAGACCCATTGTGAAATACACAGAATATGCTCTCAGTTGCAAGTTCTATGTGGAAAAGCTTGTGGTTGCCTTAGTACTTTATTTTTTAAAGATTTTTTATTACCAACACTAAAGTAATACCACTTCAGAGTAGACTATGGAAAAGTGTTAAGGTCTTTAACAAGACTGAAAACTGATTTAATTACTAGTTACTAAATTACTTGACATTTCCTTCAGTTTCTAGAGTTTGTTTATTCCTTTTTAATGTAGTTAGCACAACTCATGAAGAAGGGCAGACACCAAGCACCACTTCATTATTCGTTAGCATATAGTTTAAACTCCTTAGAATGCTGCTATTGAGAAGAAAATCATTAATGAGTAATATTTTTTCCTTTAAGCTTGTGGTTGGAAGTAGATTTACTTCTGTTTGAGGCAGTGTCACTGTGTTTTAAAACAAACAATACATTTTTCTTTTTTTAAATTACCTATTCAATGATATAAAATAGTCTATATTAAGGTTATATTTCATTGGGACTGACTGGGAACAAAAGACTTGTCAGTATCCATGTTTGGGGATTTTCTTTTCTTTTCTTTGTACAACTTGAAGGAGCACATTAAATCTGACAGCACCTGTGCTTTGCTTTCTTTGTGACTGGTGGGCTCTGGTTGGCTTTTCAGCAAGCATGTTCTTATTTCTATGCTGGGGAGGTGTTTAAATATGGTGGTGTGCCAAATTGTATTTATTATTAGCCAATAACTTGCAGTTTTCACCATGCAGGCTCCAAAGCTATAGTTTCACTGATGCAAGAATTTTGTTCAGTACCAAAATAGTCACTTGGTGGTGAAATTAGTTTACAATATTTTAATCACAACAATGAGCTTTTTGGAATTAGATTGAATGACTCAGATTGGGGAATATCAGGTTTTTAAAGGTAAAATGACAAGTAAATAAGCTTTCTCATGTTAAATGACTTGTTTTTCCTTGGATCCAGTGTGTTTTCCTTTTTTCTCCCCTCTTCCCACTCTTTTAGTTTACTTTTTCAGTATTACTTTACATCTTCTTTAAATCTATTTTAAACAAAAGAGATAAAAGAAGAAAAAGGGGAAAGCAGGGCAGCTCAACCACTGTTTCTTTGCAGTGCGGTTAAAGGAAGAATTAAAACTATGTTATCCCTCTCAACTGTGTTTATCAATCCCTGTAAAAATCATCATGTTGATCTTTGAGAAGTCTCTAATCTTGACATCTAGCTAAGGCTGCCCCATTGAAGGAGTCAGAAATTTCATGAGCATTTAATGGAACTAAGCTAAAAATAAGAGGAGAGCTGAACTGTGATTTCTTCTATGCAGCTACTTTTGTTCGAGTAGCATACAAACAAAATACTTCATTATTGTATGTGAGAAGTATAGGCTCAGATATTAGAATGCTTCTTCCAGTAACCTTGTTACAGAAGCTGTGAACTGAAATCAAAGAAAAGGTTAAACATATTTCTTTATGGTTGGTTTTTAACTGGGCACATAGCAAAATCAGAAATTTCCAGTAAAAGTTCAATATGACATCAGGGAAAAGATGGTAAGACTTTAATTGTTTTTATTGTTGATGAAAAACCTAAGACAATGTTTGAGATGATTAAAAAAAAGTCATTGTGGAGTTTTGAAGCCTGCAATAATGTGTTTGTTGCCCTTTCTGAAACCTGGTCTATTGTGCCTTGGCTATCTCCAAGGAGATGTAGACATAGTTCTGTGTTTCTTCTTTCTCCTCTGTAAAGTGATGTATTTAATAGCTCTCAAGTGTAAATGAGTGATAATGGTCTGTTCTTTTCTAAGATTTGGAATGCTAAACTTTTTCAAATACAAGACAGAAAAAGTGTCAAGTAAGACACCAAAGATTTCTGAAATCTTTTAAGAAATGCAACAATTCTACCATTGTGAATAGTGCTTTTTAAAAATACAACTATGAAATTATTTGCTACAATACATTTCATGCTGTATTACTGAGAGTCTTCCCTTGTAATTCCATTTATTAGTTCAGAAATAACCAGTATCAGAAAATTTCATGACTACTGTTTGCCACCAGTGTATTTAATTCCTTAAGATTGCCACAATTGGTTTGTAGGGTATTTTAATTTATATGTTATTGAAATTTGCTCTTGACATTAAACTACTTGAGATTCTCAATTCTGTTCAGTGCATGATAATATTTCTCAGAGTCTCTATTCGAATTAGAAAAACACTCTCAATTCTAGGCAGAGGATCACTAAATGACAAAGACAGGAAAGCATCTTCTGTAGAAAAAACCCACTTTTTGATACTGGAACAAATATTTCAGTGAGTTTCCTGCTGTGACACAGCAGTACAGGGTTTTGGTGCTGGGAGATTGAGTACCTCTGTGTTATGAAATTACAAAAGGATTTTAGCCAAATTCTTGCTTCAAACAATAAATAGGAAACTGTATTGAAATTTTTTTTTAAAAAAAAAGTATCCTGTGCCAAAATTCCACACGTTGTCTGCTTGCTTCTGCTACTTTCAGGGTTCACACCATAGTACCTCCTGAAAAGCTGTGAAGATCGAATACTTAATCTCTTCTCTCACTAGCTGCAGCCTGAGGAGCATGAACTTGCTCCACTTGTGTTGGGCTGATATTTTTACATGCTTTGGATAACAAAATAGTTCATATTAATAAGGATGCTTAATATCCTGTTAATATCCAGCCTCTAAAATCTGTTCAGTTGAGCTTCAACTGCTTCTGGGCCTCAGGAGTCACAGTAGCCTGAAGAAATGTGCCAGTTCCCCTCTTACCAGGGGGTCCAACTGCATTGTATGCCCAGTTCTCAGTAAGTGCTACCCCCTTTGCTGTGTGTCAGAGTAGAAGTAATAAGGTAATGAACGTGGTATTTGGACAAGAAGGAAGTGCAACAGAGACTTTTTCAGTTTTCAGAAAGGATGAAAAATGCCTCCAAGGGAATTTACAGTTTCTTCTAACGGAATCCAATATGAATAATTACAATTTTAATTTATTTTTTTTTCCCCCAGAATTTGTCACTGAACAGATTGGTTCAAGCATCCCATCCACTCTCAAAATGTGAGCGTTACAATTGAAGATTGTCTTTTGGGGAAGGAATTGAATCTCAGCCATGAGACAGAGCCTTACAGAGGTCAGAAGGGTTATTTGTGGGAGTATTTCAAGTGGTCTTGCGTAGGTATGAAACAACATAAATGCTGTGCATTCAAACAGGGAACTCTGCATCCTGTTTTGAGGAGAATAGACTATAACTAAACTTTGTATTAAAATACAGTGAATTTGTAAAATGAAACAAAACCACACTGATTCTAGTGTATTTATAGGGAAAGTACTTGTGAAAAATGTTTGTTTGGGCTTTTTAACAGGAAGTCAAATGACCTGTTTTTTCAGTTCAGTTCTGATTCAGACTCAGCTGAAATTATTTAGGTTCTGGGCCAGCCTAGGCCAGTTCCAGTTTTACCTGGACACTTTCAGGTTGCTGTCGTGTAGTCTGTCTGCATTAGAAAATGTAACATGTGCAATGGGAAAAGCTGTGAAACTGCAGATTTTCCCCACTTCCAAATTTATCACTAGACTGTAATCACCTCTGTCAGTTCAACTCTTAAGTGGTAAGGTCATGGATTTGGAGATAAGCTGCAAGTTCATATTTTACCTGAAACAAATAGTAGTGTTTCTACTGTTTGTAGTGTAATGGTAAGTTTGTTAATGTAATGGTAAGGAAAAGGGTGCTAGTACCTTTTGGAGTGACAGGAAGAAATAGATATTTTGGATACTTCTGCATCATTCACCACATACACAAGTGCATGTCCAGGCAATAAAGTATTTGTTACTTGGGTTTAGCAGAATAGCCACAGCCTCCCTTGCCAGATATCAGTAAGGCAGGTGTGCAGGCTAGTACCTGCTGTGGTGCAAGGCAGCCTTTCCTGGATCACTCATACCTGAGTGACAAATCCAGGTATTTGAGGACCTCCCCTAACCTGCTTTTCCCCTTTTGAGGAAGAAGCAACAAGATCTAAGCTGGAACACAGCTTCTTTCAGGTTAAAAGAACTAATGGTTTGATTTGGCTTTATTGCATGTAGGTTTATATTCCTTAATGTGCTTATTCATATGTGGTATCTTAAAATATTGACACTGTCTTTATGGTATATTTCATTGGCATCCCACTAGCAAGGAAAGGCATTATGAAGAAGCAACTCCCTCTATGTGCAAGTAGTCTTTGTTGAATGTACAGTTCCTTCTGAACTGTGGGCTGTTGCCCACTGCTGTTTTGCTCAGTGGAACGTAAGCGACATAGATGAGTTTCTGTCTAAATGCAAATGTTAGCACTGTAAATATCAATCCATATGTGAAAACCTGCATGTAGATGATGTTTTGTCCTGTGACAGATTTTTGGAAACGCATTTTGTTCAGTGGTTGCAAGAGGACATATAGATGAATATGATCAAATATGTTTGGAACTGAGAAACCCATTGAGTCAAATCAGATACAGCTATCTGCCACCATTAATTAGACCAAACTTTCAGCAGTACATCTGTCAGTTTGTTATATGCAAACCCTTGGTTGTGCAGCTCCTATCTCCTTTTAAGTGGTCTAGAACATTCCCATACAATAGTAATTTCTTGCTTGAAGTTCTACATTTTGGATATGGCCAAACCTTTCAGCACTGAGGATAACAGGAATTACACTTTGATGGTAAACTTGCTTATTCCTGTCTGAGAACGTCTGCAGAGCACCTTGCCAAGATGTATGTTGGGATTAGGAAGTAGAAGAAAAAGAGGGAAATGCAGTTTTCCCCTTAGGAAATGTTTCTTCAAAGAGACTTCCTTTCATCTCATCTTTCTGTTTGTGACACTTAGTGCCAGGGGGATGTCAGTCTTTTTCAGGTGTGTTTTTTGAGAACCGAATTTTGATGGGTACTTTTGTTTAGAGAAGGTGCTGTGAGATGGTATTTGACATAGTTATGCATGTGGAGATACTTTTAATGAATAAATGTAAATAGTTATTAGCTGGAGAAATATTTTGTTCAATCCCAGAATGCCTGATGTTATCATTTGCTGTGATAATGTTGGAAGGCTTTGAACGTTTCGACTTGGGTACGGAGACACTGGGATGGGATGAAAGTATACAGGTTATACATCCGTAACTCATCAAGCTTTTGGCCTACAGATTTCTTTGCTTAGTCTTTTTCAGAGCTGAGAGTTTTACTTTTCAGAGTTTTAGAAAATTCTTTCATCCTTTTTAATTATGCAAGAATACAAGGATTTCCTGATTTAAGGCAGCTGCTTGTTTCAGATAGAAAAAAAAATAAAGTGGAACAAACCTTAGGACTAACATCTTACACTGAATAAAATTGGTGAAGATTTAAGTAAGGTATGATTCATCAAATTACATGTGACTATGCGCAGGCTAAAAGCTGCAGTTCAGAAACCTGTTGGGCTGATTTTAAGATGATTACATTCTCTACTGCAGTGTCCCACAAGTGACGTTAAAAGTAATTCTTTTGCTAGATACTGAAATAGCAGTCTTTGCTTCATTTTCTTTGCCTTGGAAAGGTTTCAGAGACCAGGTCTTTTGTGGGGTCTTTCATCTGTGGGAGGGATAATGTTATATGTAAACAGTCCAGACTGGAAAAGAGGTCGGTGCCCATTGCACTTCAACTAGTGGTTTTGGTTTGTATTTCCTTAGTTGTTGGGTAATGGTATCATACTCTAACATTTGCTGGTATGCCCCACCTAATCTAGATAAGACCACAACGTGCAGGGCAGTGTGGCTACATGCCTGCTTCTCATCATAGCATGTACACAAACAGCCCTTTCCCACAGCCTGCAGCAGCCCAGAGCTGTGCAAAACAAACTTTCTGTATTTCATAGAGCTGTGGGATGGTGCAGGAATGAGAAGGGGCATAGCTGGGTATCCCCATTAAGCTGCTACTGTGGTTTGCACCAGCCTTTTTTCTGTTTCCTTTTGGGTTCCTGGCTTCAATCAGGAACTGGGGCTGAAGGAGCAGAATAGGACCCCTGCATCACAAATGCAACACTGTAGTTGCAACCGTCTCCTATGTACCATCCTTCATAGTGAGTAGGATGGAGACTGAAAAAAATAGCCCAGGGAAGTTAGGTATAGGCAGGGGAGAGATTTAGAAGTGCAGGTCAAAGAAGAGTAGTCATGGCCTGTATTTGTGATATTCCCTATTCTTGTGAGCAACTAAGAGAAAGAAACCACTAAGTGTGGCCTTATAAAAGACATCTCAGCATGCATTGTGTCATTTCTGCAGAACTGCATCCCTTTCTGCTTCCACCAAAAAGAGTTCCAATGCACTTTAGTCTTTTCTCTCTCCTATATATTCTGCTGAAGAAATAATAGCACCAATCAAGTCTTGTTTCCTTAATGGCTGTTGTCATTATATCTGATAACTATCACAAAGAGAAGAAATGATTTGGTTTGCATATTGTAAGCTGTTAACTTGCTTGTCAAATTCTACAATAATGCAGACAGGGCTGTCACTCTGTGTTATTAATTTGCCCCATAGCAAAACACAGGTACATGCTGTACTAAATGTAGAGCTAAAGTGACAGAGTCCTTTATGCAACTAAAATAAACACATCCCTGTTGCTTTAAAATCAGCAGTGCTTTCTGGCACTAGTGGAGGTTAAAGGAGGAAGTGAGAGTGTGCGAGCATTGACTTTCCCTGTATATATATGTATCTGTACTGATTTTAACCTTGCCCATAAAAGGTCAAGCATAAAATTATTTCCTCAGAGCAGCTGTCTTCAGAGGTTTGAATTAAAATAGATGGAGGGGGCCATAGGAAAAAAAAGTTCATTTTACCCTAATTGGATTAAGATAAGTCTCACACATACTGCAAGGGTGAGGTTTCACTAGAGTACAAACTGCTGGGTTGACAGAAAGGGATTAATTTATGGGCCTCTTGTCAGGTTGTTGACTAATAACATATTGATCGTATCTGTAAGATATGCAGAGTGTCTGTCAGAAAGGAAGACACTCTGGAATTGAAAATTGCTAGCATTTCTGACATGATCAAAACTAGATTAATATTATTAAGCAGCAATAAGTAGGCTGCAGCATATATCAGATGCAGAGTTTTATGTCACACGTCTTGGAGAGACATCATAACCAGGCATAACACCCACCCTCAGCAATCAGTGACTGATTTGTATGTAGTTCCTGAATTATTCTTTTTTCTGCTTTTCTTTTATGTGTTCCTGCAGACATATTGAACTACCACAGTTTAATCCCAGAGGAGCCTGCAGGTGGTATTGTCCTTGCATTAAGGAGTTATTAAATTCTTAAGGTCACCATAAAAAGGGTTCCATTAAATTGAGTTAATAAAAACATTGGGCAAAGGTTTGCTAAAAGTGCAGGTGTCAAAGCCTTGGGAATTGGACTGTCTCTTATAACATCAGGCTAAAGGAATATTTTAAAACACCTCACAATGTGAAGATGCTAGAATGCTGCTTCTGTGAAGTTTTGGCTTTGGTGGGATAGAGACACTTATTCTTTGCTGAAGGAAATGTCCAATTTAATATTCATATCTTCTCAAAAGGATGGGCTCTAGCAATTTCAACTGATTAAAGCTTTAAACTTTGTACAAAGAAATACTAACTCTTCCTTCTGTTCTCACTTTCACATATGTATGCATAGAGAGACACAAAGATAAATAGGTGTACATAAAAATGTAGATTAGATATATAGATACATGGGTGATCTGTTGTTAACCCCTGTTTTGTACTTAACAAGGGTGACTGAGCCTGCTGATTTTCCAATAATATTAAGATATGCTGAATGTTCTTTACTCAGTGAAGCTCCTGAAGAAAAGCAGCGTTTAAAATCACTTAAAGCCAATTTCTTTAACGGACTCTGGGATGAGGCCTCTGATGAGAAAAATAATCATAAATTGGACTTCTAGTTTTTTAACATGTTATGACTGATGGTTTTTTTTCTTTAAATATTAGCATTAGATTCCAGCTCCACTAAGGTAAATAGCAAACCCTCCATTTACTTCAGTACAACCCAGATTTCAGGACAAGAAAATGCATATTGTTTTGATGAAATATTTCAGAATAGCTGATGCTATTTTCAACTCCAAAATGTAAAGATGTGATGAATTAAAATCTTTGTTTGCTGCATCTATTGGGGAGCAAATCAAGTAAATGGAAATTGCTGTATTAGCAATTAATTTAGAACCAGTCTAAGGCTTTAATTTTGGGTGGCAGGACATGCAATAAATTACAAATTTAATTATATAAAACAATAATTTTCTCATGTTCTGGATTTGAGTTGTATAGAATAGTTTTCAGTCATCATCTACTTCCTGATAAGTATCATGGATTTCTATTTGTTTGCTATATGACTCCATTTTTTCTTTTTCTCAATTGAAGCATTTTAGGATTTATAAGATGGTGGGGTCTTTTTTAAAGGTCTGTTTTATAAGATATATTAATTTCTCTGTTTGCTCATTAGAGCTTGAGACATTTTAAACGTCAGGTATAAAATTGTAGAAATTCTGTTTCATAAATAGAAGCATCAAATCCCAGGCATCCATATATAGCTTGTTGTTCCATGCAAATGTCAAGCATAGCAACTCTCTATTGTTTAATAAGTGAATACTGTGAGGCTTGATGCATAGTGTGTTAGTAATGAAAATGGGTAGAAATAAACCAATAATAAAGCAAATGAAACTCAGAAATGTCTTATGGGTCAGTCAACCCAATCAGACTGAATGTGGCAGTCCCCATCATTGCTAAACTCAGAAGAATTTTCTAATTTTTCCTATCCATTTTTAATAAAAGGATGGTTTTTCATCTGGTGTCTGTTTTTTCATGGGAATGTGCCAATTTAGCCCTTGTCCTTAGGTATAACCTCATATTAACTCAGACTGCTTAAGACTGAAATAACATTTTGACATTCTTTCCACATTTTCAGTCACAAGCACATAGATCTCAGAAGCTTCCACAAGTTAATAAATTCTCTTACTGTATTGAGAAAGCAAAAGTAGCAATTATTAAAGAGAACATATGGCAGGTGCCTTAAAACTCCAGGGTGACACTAAAGCATATGAATTCAGCTCATTCTAAGTATTTTCTAGGTTCTCCTTAATTGCTCTAGTAATTAAAATTATCCAAAACTTGTGAAAATGCCAAACAATCAAATAATACATTCCTAATGCATGTATTGCAATATTGCATGCAAAAAGTGACACATTTTAAAAATTTTTCAATGAAGTTACTTGTTAATCTGTGTGGTTACAGGGATTTATTTATTTTCATTTTATTTTGTCAGGTTTTTATATTTGTTTTTCAAGGAAGAAATTATACATTTGAGCATTCAGGTAAAATGTAAATAAACCTGATTTAATTAAGGCTGTCATTGAAAGCAAGAGTAAAGTGTGCAGTAAATAACAGATTATACCTATGGAAGCGATGTAACAGTAATGAGAATTCCATCTGTGGGCAATGAAAAGCCTGGAAAAGTTTTCTTGAAATAGTTTAAGAAAAGTGTTAGAAGACTTTGGGAGGGTTTACTCAATCTGATATTTCATCAGAGCCACTGATGTTAAAACATACCTTCAGGTTCAGAGAATGAGGAGTGTACATAAAAGGCAGAGTTTGAGTAGTTTTGACTGAAACGTGAAGTCTGCGTTTGTAATAAACCGAGTTATTTTTTATATGGAATTGCATTCTTAAATGCAAACTTTTAAATGTTTGGCGGTATTAGAGGTTAGGTAATACCCTTGAGGAAACAGTTATTTTAGAAATACAATCTGGAATGCATGGCAGCATAGCCGTTGCAAATTGCCTTTCAAGAGAAGGTTTAGTTATTATGTGTTTAATCAATCCTAGCTGTAAGGAAATTAGGGGAATAGTGTAAACAGAAGAAAACACAGTTCTTTCTTAAAGGCAAAAAGAGAGACTTACAAATAACTGAGCTTTTAAGAGGTTTACAAAAACTTTCATTTGCAGGAGTATTTTATTACAGCCAAAAAGACCTCTAGCCCTTCAATTCCACAGAAAAATTAAAAATTGCATTATGAAGCTAAACATTCCATGTAGACTGACTGTACATGTAGCTCGGGTAGTGCTTGCTGGGCACGCAGAAAATGAGGAGACAGTAATTAGTAATTAGTTGGAAAAAAATGGTTTAAGTATAATCTCTGCTTTGTAAAACTTTGTAACTGTGTTTTTCAGGGTATTAGTGAGGTGCTGCAAGCCTGACTGTAATTTCATTTTCTCATTTACTGTATAATTTTTGAAATTGTGAATGCATTTTCACCTGCACGGTATCTTTACCCTATTCAGGATTTTCCCTCTCAACAGAGAAAAAAATTCTCAAGGAGAAGGACCCAAATGAGTATGGATGAAAATAGATTTTTAGGCACATCCACAGAGCAGTGGGTGTACTCCTGGCTCCTCTTTTACTGTCTTCTGGATTCCTTACTCCTGTGGTATTGCTCCCATTCCTACATGTATGTTTTTGTCTCCCTACAGTCATTTGGACTCTGATTTTATGCTTCTTCCCTTAAACCTGTAGTAGCAGACCTTTAACTGATCTTCCACCACATTCTGTAATAAAGAGAGGCTTGTAATATCTTCTGTACCAAATTAGCCTCCTGTAAGATATGACCTGACTCACTGTGAATTACACACCATGTCTGTGGAAAATAAGGTATGGAATTGTATAATTTAGAGACTGTCTTAGAAAGCGTGTGCAGTCAGAGACGAGGAGAGGCTGCAGGCGACAGCCGTTGTTGTGGCAGGTCCTAAGTATGTGTGCTCAGATTTGTAAGTTTATGGTTCCTTTGACCAAAGCCACCTTGGAGCAGCTGCAGGTTTCAGATCTGTAGATCCATAGCTCGAGGGTTGTATCGTTCAGCTTGGGGAAAAGATTGTTGCTAAGAATATACTGAAACTATGAGAATTTTTCCTCATTTGCAGGTGATGTTACTATAGTCCCACCTTTTATAAATTCTTCTGAGGGTTTTTTTTTTCAGATTTTTCCTTTTTTAGAAATGGGTATTTTTCAGAGAAGAATGCTAAGTTGAAAACATGTTAAATCTTCAGTTATGCTTCAAACCTTCTTTATGAGATCATTCAGTCAGACTTACAATAAAACACCTGTTTTTTACTTAGTTTAGCAGCTGGACTAAATCTATCATACATACAGCTGCTTGTGGGTATGGAATCTTGTTATGAAGCAAGTCTAGAGCTGGTTGTTCACAGCTGTTGAAGGAAAAAAATAAGAGGAAGAAAGTGGATTGTCCATATGTGAGATTGCATCCACCTGCTTTTTGTTTTCTCTCCTGACATGCAGGAGTCTTCGTCAAGGTGCCTGTTGCTTTTGTTTGCATCCTACCCGTACTTGCCTTGCGTAGTGTGTTCCCTGCTCTTGCTATAATTCGAGGAGGAACCCCTCTACCTGTAGGCGAGAATGCACGTGCCACATGGATGGCATTTCTTAATGAGTTTTTGAAAGATTACTATGGATCTGTGAGGGGTACGAGTAGAAACTGAGAAATCTGAGAGAGGTTGGAGGTATTTTGTGCTCCAATTACATGCAAGTGACATTGAGAAGTTAATATAGCTTGTGTTTGCCAGAAATTCAGGATGAGCTAAGGAAAGTTGTTAATGGCACAGTAAAAATTGTCCTGTACTATACTATTTTAGCTAAAAAACAATGAACGAAATAGAACCTGTGGAATGCTTCAATTTCAGTCTCATTCCCAGAACAGTTTGGAAGATATTTCTGCAAAATGGAGAATTGCACCTGATTAATGTATTTTTGCATCACACAAAAGAGAGTAGTATTCAGCAATATGCCTCAACTCAGTGAGCGAAGTGCAGGATTTCTGCAATGACATCCAGGTTGAGATAGGGATTTCAGTTACCTGCTGTTTTCCACTACCTAAAATCTACTTCATGATTAGAAGATGGCATTGAAATATTGTCAGGAAAGACTGTGGGTCTGATTTTGAGTGGTAGTTGGTGCTGTTCTGATGGTCCCTTGTAGATGCTGGCTTGATGAATGTCTGAGCTTAAAATAACAGGATTTGCAAAGTTACAATACACAGAAATAAGGCTAGAGAAGTAGAGAGGTACGAGCCAGGGTCTTGGGGAGACTACTGCTCTATTTAAGCTCAAGTACACATCTTGATTGGCAGTCAGTGCAAGAAGCCTCTTATGCATGGTTGCCATTTATACCACAAAGAAAGGGGTAGCACCTTTGGTCATAACCAAGAGCTGCATTTTTGTGGTACGTAAAAAGTAAATTCACTTGTCAGATAGTATGTACTGGGTTGAAAGAAGGGTTTCTTCACTGCCTAAGTTACAAATGAGTAAATTTCAGTATTTAGTCTTGACTTTACTGCCCTGGCTGGTATAACAGAAAGTGAGTAGCAACAACTAAGACAATAAGAGCAAAAGTACCATGTGACGAAGAGTAAGGAGGAAGCAAGAGGTGGTGGAATGATGATTGGAAAGAAATTATAGCTTAAGATAAGGTTATAATGGATTTATAACTAAAATGATACAAAGGTGAACAACAATCAAAGAAAAGATCTATGTGTTTTGAGTATTCTTTCATTCTTTAACAGCTGAGCTGTGATGCATTTAAAGACTGTCCTTCTTCAGATGGTGAAGAAACTAGATAAGCTCTCTCCCCCTCCTCTCCAGTACCCCTTCTGATCCATGATGAAGGCAAATTAGGAACCGCTAGGACAGAGCACCTAACAAGTATATGCAGTTTCATTCAGTGATTTAGTCAGTGACTTTCTGTAGCAAATGGTCTTGAAGTACGTGCCAAGTGTCACTGGGTAAGCAGACCATGAGTAAGTACTGAAAGCTGAGGCATGTGTTCTTCTTTGGACAGAGCAGTATGCATCTATGTTTTGACAAACAAAAAGTGGTTTCTGAAGCAATTTAATCCACACCTAGTCAATCATAAACTAGCATAAAAACAGGGATTAGTATTGTGTACTACAGGGAAGAGCATTGTGAAATTTGAATAGCTGATGATTATGTACAAGCTCAAAATTCCTCAGGTATAATAAGTAATATTTGTTTTCTGTGGGTAAGTTTAATTTAGAGTACAATTTCATCTAGAGGGGAAATAGCAGATGAGAAATCTCTGCCCATCAGTAGACATTCTGAGGAAAACTCTGTAGCAGTAAAGCACTGCAAGAACATCAGTCTAATGAATATTAATATAATATAAACAACGAATGTTCAGCGTTCAGTTGGCATTTCTGAAAAGACGAGAGTTAACGCAGTGTCTAGAAATGGGGCCTCTGGAAATGTAGCTTAGACCTGTAGGGGACATGGGGGATTCTGCTGTTTTGAGCCATGCACTGGGAGGATCAGCTGTTGCTGCCACCAACCTGTTCCCTGACCATATGCTTACCTGGGAGTGAGAAGGTGCCATGGCACAGTAGTGGCATCTCTTGTGTATGAACAGGTTAAAAAAAAAAGTGCAAGGTATTGAGATCCTCCTCCTCAGTTCTTTGTGCAGAAGTGAACTGCAAATTGTTGGGTGTTCATATCCACTTCAGTGCCAAGCTACAGCTGTGTGCTCAGAGTCCAGCGAAGGGCTATGAAGGTGATTGAAGGACTGGAGCATCCCCCTATGAGGATAGGCTGAAAGAACTGAGGCTGTTCATCCTTGAGAAAAGAAGGCTAAGATGGAATCTTATTAATATTTATAACTATCTCAAGTGTGGGACACAAGGGGAAATAGCCAGCCTCTTTTCAGTGGTCTGTGGGGACAGGACAAGGGGCAATGACTTCAAGTTGGAGCATAGGAAGTTTTGCACCAATATGCAGAGGAACTTTTTCACAGTGAGGGTGACAGAGCACTGGAGTAGGCTGCCCAGGGAGGTTGTGGAGTCTCCTTCTCTGGAGATACTCAAGACCCCTCTGGATGCCAACCTGTGCAATATGTCCTAGGGAGCCTGCTTTGGCAGGGGGATTGGACCCGATGATCTCTCAAGGTCCCTTCCAACCCCTACGATTCTGTGATTCTATGTGCTGTTGTATTTTGACTACTTCTTCACTGTGGTTCCTCTGTTGCATCCCAGGATGCTGGCAGGAGGCACATCTGGGGCAGCTGACCCAAACTCACCAACAGGATATTCTGTACCATATGGCCTTGTGCTCAGCGTATAAAGCTAGGAGAAGTGGAAGGAAGCGGGAGGATGTTTGGAGTGATGGCATTTGTCTTCCCTGGTAACGATTATGTGTGGTAGAGCCCTGCTTTCCTGGGGATGACTGAGCACCAGCCTGCCCATGGGAAGTAGGGAATTAATTCCTCCTCCTGCTTTGCTTGTGTGTGCAGCTTTTGCTTTGCCTATTAAAACATCCTTAAGTCTAACCTCTAAGTTGTTTCCCTTTTACTCTTACAATTCTCTCCCCCATCCCAGTGGCAGTGAGTGAACGAGCAGCTGCATGGGGCTTAGTTACTGGCTGGGTTCAACCACAACATTTCAAATGGGTGGATTAATGTAGAAAATTGAAGTTTAAAGAAAAAGGAATTAATCTTATCAGAAAACAATGCATTTGTTACAATTTTTCAACCAGAAGTGCACAGGCTTTTTATGACATTTGAGGTGTAGATCTTCATTGAAGGCCGTTTTGGATATGCCAGTCAAACACGAAGCAAGTCAGAAGCCAAAGGTCTGATGGTTATGTTTTTTTCTTTAATTTAAAATAAAGATATGTAAACCACTGCCAGGTAACTAAAATGTTTGTCTGAGGGATTTTAAATGTTTTCCAAAGCAGCAGTAAATTTTTAGTCTGTTACACATACCTCCTGGTTATCCCAAATCCATATGCAATAACTTTTGTACTGCTTCTAAGTATTTAAGAAACTTATGTGCACTTTTTACCACGTTTTCTGTAATTTTACAGTTTTATCACATAAATTGTATCTTAACACTGCAGTACCTTTCTCAGCTGATAAGCTTAATATTCATGCAAGCTCATTACTTTTTTCTTTTTTCTGACAAGGTATTGCTTTCTGTGTCACCATTAATCACATATATCTGAAAAATCTGTTGCTTAAAAACATTCTTATTTCACATCTCTGCACACCTTTCAGAAAGGAGTTTAATGAATTTCCTAGCAGTGTTTCTGGGACAATCATGGAATTCCCTGAAGTATTTCTAAGTATCAATGGTACAAAAGAAAAAATCTGAGTGGTATTAATTTTCAAACAGCATATGACATCGTGTGCTCACACCCACAGACTTAAGAAAGTATTCAGTCTGGATACTAGTTTTTGCTGACTGTTTTATGCAGACCAGAATCAAAACCCTCCATGTGGCATACTGGTTTCCCTTAAGAGGGGAGAATTAGTAGAACGCCATACATCAGAGTTTAATTGTAACCCAAAATTTCAGTATGGTCTATTACTGATAACAGTTTGTTTCCACTGAGAAATCATGAACTGGGATATGTGGTTTCTTGCTATCCATCTACTTCCTCTTGTGAAGCATTAAATGAGACATTTCCTTTCTTCTGAATAGAGAAAGGTGATCTAAAATAGGGGAAAAGTAATACACTCAATTCTAAACCACAGACAAACACTTCAGCTGGTACAACAGGACATTTGTTAGAGAAGTTGTTGTGGGTTTTCTTCCTCTACATTTTTCTCTGGTCTTTATTTGGACCACCTCTGAATTTTCACTTCGCTCTCTTTTTGTTAATGCTACCGTCTTACACATGCAGGTAGTGTTAACTAATGAACTTTCTGTGATTTGCTTTATTTGTTTGTGTGTGTCTATGGAGAAAGCACTGGCCAAATCAAAAGATTTTTTGTAATCTTTGAGCATACTGTGGTAGAAGCTTGCTCACTTGATTTGAGAGTGATGCACCTCATAATTTTCTTCATCTTGTCTACAACTTCCAAACCTTTAGTAGATGCCTCCTTGGTATTGATTGTGTTCATTGTACCAACATCTCTTTCCTGTGTCCAGATTCCCTAGCAGGGAATCCAGATTCCCTTTTGGTGGTGTGCTCCCTACTCCTCTGAGTAATGGCATAATTTCTTTTTCACTTGCCAGTTCCTTTTATTTAATACTAAAGACTTTGTAACCAGAACAAGAGATATGACTGCTTTAAAAAAATGTTTGTTTATAGAACTGTGTTTGCCAAATATGCAAATATGAAAGGGAGACCTTGCCACAGAGTCAAGGAGTAGGATTAACTGAATGGTGGAAGAAGTAAATGAAACATGGAACTATGAACATTAGTCTCCTGTAATTGCCTGAAAATTCAGTTATATTTCATATTCTTTGCTGTGATACACATTTGACCCATACATATTAGGAGGGCAATGAGGGGGGAAATAAATAACCCCCCTGAGTTATGCTATCACAGAACCAGGGATGGGGGTGGTGAACGTGTGATTAAATGTAAAAAACACTTGAGAGTTCCACTCTGTGTCTTCAAGGTTCTTTCAGACTAAGATTTTATGTTTATTCTAATAGTCCCCTGAGATCTTATAGCCTTAGAGAAAGCAGTAAATGCCAGAGGTGTCAGCAACAGCCAGCAAGTCTGTCAGATATTCTTTACTCATGTCCCGACCTGTAAAATGTCTCATCTGACACATCCCTTGGCAGTTATGGATGCCCTGTAAGCCTGCTTGCTAGGTTTGCAGTACACGGTATTAACACACAGAAATGGAATTGGCTCTTCATTGGAGTGATGAAAGCAGTTGTCTGTGATAACGTGGGAATGGACTTGATGATCCAGGAGATCCTTTTCATATCCAGTGTTTTCCTCCTAGTAGGTGGGATTCTGGCTTCAGTTTGGTGCATTCTGAATAGTGATCTAACAACTTTTTAGAAGGTAGAGTGCTGACTGGCTCCAACTGACTTGTTAAATTATAGCCTGTGCAAGGATTCGGCATTTCATATGGCCAAGCTGCAAATCCTTCCTTTCCCTACTACATTGCTGCTTCCTCTGAGCCCTGTCACTAACCCTGCACCTGCAGCTACTTCTACCCAGTGTTTTCTTTCTCCTTCCGCTTCCTAAGCTTGCCTTATTCCTTGTCCCTGACCACCAAACAGCAACCCTTTCTAGAACTGGCATGGGGACAGAGTAACCCTTGAATCTGGATGTCATTCACCACCTCTCTCTGACTAGCAGGTCTCTCCCTTTCTCAATATTTGCAGAGTGTGAGTATCTCAAATGCAATAAAACTGGTTCTCTGCAGGAGGGACCAGAGCCACCCTCCTTACAGGTGAGGCCACATATTTCACATTTGAAATTACTGAATTTATTTGGGTTTTTTTCTGATTTTAAATTCTATATTCTGGATGTAAGGATTTGTCCTAAACTGTAGTGGAGATGTGTAGGGAGTCACAGAACAGAATGGAAGCTTGGAAACTTTGGTACTGCAATGCAGTTGCAAGTGAGCCTCCTTATTCAGAGAAATTTCATTGAAAGGCATGTGCCCAGGCCACAGTTACTTTAAGTGTTTTCTTTGCTCTCTTTAGACAGGCATCCATAAAAACACTAACAAAGGAGATGAGAATGCTGCTGGCCCTCTAACTGTTCTTCATCTGCCTTAGAACCACTGTTTTTATAGCTCTGTAACTTTTTGTTTTTACTTTGGCGGATTGCACTCTTGTTCCTTTTGTCTTTGTCCAGTGTCCTTCTGTGCTTGCCTTGGGCTCATCTTAGTTGCTACTCCACATGGCTAGCCTGTTCATCGTGTATTTTGCCAAGACCTCATTCTCTGTTCTAGGTTATTTTTCAAAACACTGCTGTTCCAGAAGGTGTGTAGAAAAGTGTTTCACTGCACTGAGGTGGCAAACACTTTGACAGCTGCAAGGTGTAACCACAGGAGCTCTGTGGGGAGTTGACCCTGACCAACAGCTAAAACCCTTACCAGTTGCTCATTTATCCCTCCAGCAGGCTGGGAGAGGGAATCAGAAAGGAAAAACAACCCAAGGCAATCACTCACCACCTTTCACAGCGAGACTTAGTGACACATCACACATAATGCCTAAACCCAAAGATTACGGAGTGACATTTGGGTTCACTGATGTCTTTCAGTTGTGTGTTGTACCTAAGTTCATAGAATGCCTCTTTCACTTTGGCAGAGTAGGGGAGGGAAATGCTGTGGGTTTTTTAATAGTTTTCAATAGTTAATGTTTTATAAAGCTTTTTGTACCATGCTAATGCTGGTATTTCTGTCAGTCACTGATCACAAAAAATGTATCTTTGCAGTTTTTGCTATCTATGCAAATGCTTGCTAATGGGGCAGCTGGTGGTTGAACATCCAGGGAAACTTGTTTAAATGTATATTTTATGATTAGGTCTAGGCTGAGTATGATCCAAAACTGAATTTGGGTGGGATTCCACTTATTCCTGAAGTTAGTACTTTGTATTATTAGGCTTTCTATCACAAGACCACTAAAGAGCTTTCAGCACTGTGGGTTGCTAAGTTTCATCCATAGGACCTATGTTCAATAGGTAACAATTTATTTGAAGTTTAAGTAATATATAAAGGTATACTGAAAGTGTGAGACATTTCTATCCTTTATCTTGTAATTAATTATTTAAAATACTAAATTAAATAGCCTTTTAACATTTTTTACTAAAATCAGGCTTGTATTAGGTAGTTAACTTTGGGCAATAATATTTTAATAATTTGGCCTAATAAGTTGGTCACAGTTAAACAGTGTCCACACTAAGATTAAATTTGGGATCTCTGACTGGATCCTTCTGCCCATGAGAAGTTGCTGTGTTGATTGTTTTGGTTTTGTTTTTAAGTCCAATAAAACTTTAGTAGACAGGCTTAGTTTCAGTAAGTATTAATGTCTGTGCACTTTATTTTGCTTTGAGGTGTTGTGCAGAACACTAGTTTTCAATTAATATAGATTGCCATGGTAGCTTGGTGATCTTTGGAGAATACTGATTTTCTTTCCCTCTCAAAAATAATAATAAAAAATCTTTTAGCTCAGTAATTCTTGAGTTCCTTTTGTGGAAAGGGAAACAGTATATCTGATAGCAAATAATATTGGTTTTCAAGGGCAGGTGATTAATTACTGCACTTTTTATTTCAGATTTAATAATAATTTTTATTTTGCTTCTCAACATTGTTGTAAAATCCCAGAAGACCTTTACTGAAACAGGAATGAAACGAGTTAGCAGGTGTTATTAAGAGAACGTGTCTGTTGCTTTTGCAAAATGCCAGAAGTTGATTGCAGACCAACTGGGGAAGACCTATGAGATCCTTCCAGTGTACACAAAAGGAATGAACCTATAATTAAATTACAGTTAAACACAGATGGTTATTTTACAGCAGGTGCTCAACTTTGAAAGTGTGTCTCTGGACTATTTTTGTTCCAACATGGTGTTTGGTCCCTGTTGGGTTTCTGGCATGATTTTATGGTAAGATAAAAATATTCCTTTGTATACTTTTTTTTTTTTTTTTTCCTGGGATACAAAGCTATCGAGTGCTGCTATGTTTTAGAGGAAATCTAGAAGAAAAACATGAAGCAGACATTAAACACAGCACATGGAAAAATAAATATTAGACTATAGAAAGGATAGCTGCATACCATTTATGAGATCTACAAGGTTAACATGTACAATTAAATATAGAGCTCAGAATTTGGAGTTATCTGAGGTGAAATAATCTCTAGGCAAGTATTACAACTATATGTTGTATACTATTTGAATGCTGAAAAAGATTACACTAGAATATTAAATCATTGCAAGGTACATTGATGTGATTGATTTCTTTACGTGTAACAAACATTTCAAGGACTACATAGTCTTCATATGTGACCTAAGTTAGCAAGGTGTGAAAAATGCTTTTTTAGGTGTACCTCAGTTCAAATTCAAATCATTCCTTTAAGTACCACATGCTGACATAAAGGCATTTTTCATGAAAATCAAATTTTATTTCTTATTTGATTTTAAATATGACAGAAATCTCTCTCACAGAAAATGACATGTTCACAATCCTGGGAACATATGAAGCTAGCAGTGCAGTAACCTTGCCTTTTCGTGAGTGTGCAGGTTGTGGATGTAGGTTGATAGTGAAGTTTTAGTGAAATCTGTGAATCTGTTATTACTACAATTTTGTATATTGAATTACACTTTAGAAGTTTGGTTTGTCAAGATATTGACCAAATACTTCCGGTTAACAGTTCAGCTTGGGTATGTTGATGAATGTCCAGGGGGCGTTTGACTTTCTGTAGCTGATCGGGTCAGCCCATATAAATAAACTAGTAATAGAGGTACTGGAGCTATAGAATAGTTTTAAGAGAAACTTAGGTAAGCTTTCCAGTTCTCTCATTCTTCAGCTCATGTTTTTAATGTGCACCTCCACCTTCAAGCAGAGTTAATTTCCGCAGCCCTAAGGCTGGAAAAGTCTCATGAGGGATCCAAAGAGTGAGAGGAATTTTGATGCCTTCACCAGCTCAGATGCTGCTGAACAAAAGGAGGCCACGTTTACTCTGACAGCAAAGTGCTCCCTTTCTGTAGCTGATGAGCTTTCTATTTCTGGATCTCTAAATATCTCTTTTGTAGGAGTCTGTCTCGATATCTTATTTGCTATGCTATAGAAATTCACGGAATTCACAGATGTTTTCTGAAATATCCCCTTTGACTTGCTTAGCTAAGCAATGAAAATACTAGTATAAGAAAAAGGAATTAGTTTACATGGAGAGATTATCACTTAAAAATGGCCCACCTGCTGCTTCTTTCAAGAAGAAACCGTGAATTTTTATTATGATCAGTTGTGCAAATGAGGAAAAGCATTCTACACTAGATCGGTGTAGTAACTGCCTGAGTGTTTCTCATTCACCTCCCCAGGAATTGCTCTTCCTCCTTACCTGGGTGATACCAGTTCTATCTTTGTCTGTTCTTCCTCTCACCCCTCCTTCAACTCTGATACAACAGTGGAGAGCACTCTGCACCTTATTGATGCAGGCATAATTTTTTATTTGTACCTACATACCTATTCTTCCCAGTCTTTGTTTGCAAACTTTTTTTTTTTTTGTCTCAGCCTCCAACATTCTTGTTCTTATTCTTGCCATCTCTTCTGCAGTGTCTCTCAGCATTGACCTTCCCAATATATCTGAAATGTGTTCTTCATCGACTTGGACACTTTACAACTGTGTTGCCTCCTTTTTCTGCTGCTGCTTTTGAGGTAATATTTGTTGTGACCTAGCACTGGTCCTGAACAGGTCAATTCATGGTGGGTACTATGCATATATGGTAAGCAGCCCTTATCCTGTGGAGTATGAAATGGAAAGTATTCCTCACTTCCCTCCTTTCCTCTCCATCTGCTCTCAGTTAGAAAGGAGTGCAGAAGCACACAGGCACTTTCTCATTTGCCCATAATGCCCCTCATGGTCTCCCCATGAAGTGGCCCCCTCTTCCCCCGCATCACTGTGCTGTGCCTTCTGCCACGAGTGCTGAAACGATCTTCAGACAGCTCCAGTGTGGGGCCACCACTCCTGAGGGAAACTCTGTAGAAACCCACTGTTTCTCTGGCCCTGGCTTTGCTCACTGTCCTAGCTCACACTCCAGACTGAATTTTAAGCAAGACACTGCTGCTTTTCCCAGGACCAAATATCACATAGAGAGGAGCATCTTTGGCCCCATTTGGGCCGCAAACTAACTGCAAATCATGGCTTTCAACCCTAATCCTCCACAATGCAGTTTTAAAACTCTGAAAATATGGAAGTTCTCTGCATTGACTTTTATGTAGGTGTAGTGTTTAGAAGAATCTCTGTTTGCAAAAAATCAAATACTGAAAGAATTTTTCAGTATTTGCCAGCGCGTTTTCCCCTTTAACCAGTTCCTGCGGTAACTGGTGCTGTTGGTTTATTGCAGCCTGGACACTTTCTCTTATCCCCCGCTGTCACAAGGCAACATTTCTAATAAAGCCCAGTATGTTTACCATTTAAATTGGTGCTTCTAAGCTTTGTGCTTAGAAGGGGTGTCTTAGAATTTTGAAAAATATACAAAATCAGAGAATTATCAACTGCATTTTTGTGCATTATGTGCAATTCTTTTTACTCTATATGAATATTTCCTGGTTGCTTTTTTCAGCACACATTCTTTTTTCTTGTTATTCTTTTCTTTTGTAACTGATCTGTAATATTGAGACAACGAGATTGGAGATTTCCTTGTTATACTTCAAGTATGACAATCTAGGTTGAACATTAATCATGGGAAATTCAGTGCTTAGTTTTGAAATTTAGGCTGAGTTGAAGGATTTATTCTGTTACAGTTATGTGAAAAGACTATGATGGTTTGAATTAGTATTATACAATGTTGGCTAGCTGTGCATTGTTTCTACTTGAGTTTCACCTTTATGGATTTTAAATTAAAATTTGCTTAACCTTATTGAGGCAAACATTATAGCTTTATCATAGGCCAATATAATAAAATGGGAAACGTAATGATAGCATGACAGAAAAAAAACCCCCACATTTATAGCATAATAAAATGCAAAGATTTTTTTTCTTTTTTAAGATCAATTCACATTCTTTGCTAATATTTAATCAGTCATACTGACACAGTGATTTACTCGGCATTACCTCTGATGCATTCCGCTGAGGCTCTGATTCTTGAATTATTTGTCTTTGAACTCACTGTGACCTATATTCAGTCTTCTGTGGCTGATGAAAATTATTCCTTTACCTTTCACTGCTGATGACTAAACCACCACAAAAAGAAATATGCATTGACACTCTTAACAGCCACATTAAGTTAGTCTTAAAGTATTAATGTATGAGAACTTTTTCTTCTTGTATACATAATGTTGCTGTAGTGAAGAGCGGCAATCCAGGTTGCACAGGTAGGCAAGACTTCTGAGCATTGTTGTAAGTGCAGCCTGCCACGTGCTTTTCAGCTATGGTAGTAAGGAGAGCAGAGATGTTGGAGTTTAAAAAAGTGATCTCCAACAGTGGTCTCTGTGGGAAACTGTCAGGAGCAAAGAGAGCAAACCAAGTGCGTCACAACAGCAGTATGATAGACACAATCCAATTACTGTAATATTATGCAAGTTAAATTGAACACTAATTTGGATTCTTGAACTTTCTAGTCTGTTATCTCCCCTTTGTCATCTTGGTTTTTTCCTTTTAGTTAATGGACATTCTCTCTGTTACAGAGGAGGACTATTTTCCTCTCTCTACTTGCTTTTGCTGCTGACTGCTGCATCTCGTAGCTGGGACAGAACAGGTGTGTGACAAATACTGGCTTTGGCAAATATTAATTTTAATCATACATATTTGTATAATTTTAAACTACCATATTTGCTGGAATCTCAGGCAGATATTTTCCACAGATGTAAAAAAACCACAAAAAATAAGGCATAATTTATATCCTGGAGTTGCTTTTTTCTGATGCTGTTATTGCCATGATCGATGGCATAGTGGTAGTGATGGAGGTAATGTCTGATGAGCTTTTTGATGTGTTAGTATGTCTTATGCACAGAAGGTGTAACAGCCTGTAATGGTAAATAAAAGGCAAATAATTATGGACACACTGTTTATCTTCTTACTATTTTCCATGTAAAACATTGCTTTTGTAGAAATGCTAATTCTTGAAACAGATCTCCTCTCTACAAATCATGGCTCTGCAGTTCCCATGCATGTACCTCTCCAAATGCACACAACTGGGTTTAGCCATGCCGTGCAGGCTTGTTGTTGTGCACCTGCCTCTGCAAATCATTGTCACCCACCCAAAGAGCACTGTGAAATCCTGTGTCCTGTTGGCTGTCTGTCTCGTGGCAGGCACCACACTGTTGGTCAGTGACATCGTGTTAGAGAGTCATTTCACAAAGACATCTGGTAAACGGTGGAGGGCAGGGACGAGTCTCCATTAGGCCAATAAACTGGTTCTTAGTCACAGGAGGTGGTGAGCAGCACCTGCTCAGAATCCTTCCTCATGTGGCAAGGAAGAACTAGAAAAAAATGTTTAGTGAGATCATCCAGAATGGAAGGAGACTCTATGTGCCTTCCCTCTGAAAGGAAAAAGTGGGGTGGTTGTTTTGAGGTTTGTTTTTGTCTCCAGGACCAACAGACCAATATGAGGATTTGGCCCAAGGGTAGTAAGAAGTGATCACAACACAGAAGAGGAATAACTGAAAATAAGCCAACCCTTCAAAGATAAATAAATTTATTGTTATAGAGTTACAGTTCTCAAACAATTGAAACGAGGTATCTGAAGGCTCTGTAACCTGCATGGAGAAGGAGCCAGGAAAGGTAACTGGGTGGGAAGTGAACGCGCCCTCTGCTTACCTATGAGAAAGTCCGTGGTACAGCCTCCTCCGGTAGCCTGTCCTCATTTGTTTTATATAAAATCACATTACTCTTGATAACTGTGTTCAGAACTACGCTGCCTTCCCTTCCGAAATGCCCTAGCCTAAATTGTCTGTGATCCTTTAAGCATGTTTTGTTTCTCTCTTTTGTGCATCGTTCCCAAACCTTCCACTTAGAGACTGGACTTCTCTCAGAGAAAAGGTTTCCAGAGTAATTTTTAAAGGAACAGTATACATAGCCTCATATATGTATGCATGGCTCTCAGCTGTATTTAAACAAAAAGAATGTGTACATTAAAGACCAAGTACCTTTCCTCAGTGCCAAAAAAATTGTCTTCTGGCTTCATTGCAGTCAAAAGTCATAAACTTTCAGCAGATAAATGTCATTGAAAGATTTCTCATATAGTTAGATTAGGTCTATCACTAATGCTTATCGACCAGTAGGATGCATCTCATGCTCTTCTTAGACATAGAGGCATTACATTTGTCTCCCTTTCCTCTCTTTGTATAGACAGTATTAAACTGTAAAGACACCCTACATCTGGGACCTTCAGCATGAACCTCTGGGACTGCTGCTCTAGAGTAATTTACAAAATGTAAATGAAGCGGTTTCAGCACTTCATCGATGAGATGCTCAACAATCTCTGCCTTTGTATCTGACTCTCATGAAATGTTAAACTCATTTTATTATTACATTTTTTCCATTGTTGCCTTTAATTAAATTGTAAAGCTGTCATCTTTGTGTACTTGGCTCCCAAAGGGGGAATTACAGCTAGACAAACTATTATTGACAATATTGTCAGAAGTGAGATGTGGAGATATTATGTTCACGGTAATAATAGAAAAGGAATTCCCAAGGCTGACTTTTAATGTGTATGCCATTCCCATTCAGACTGCAGGGCCCATAGCTCAGTTCTTCTTTTGGGTAAAGAGAATGACAGTATGAGTTAATTTGGTCTGATTTCTTAACAGCACCAAACCTTCTCTAAATCAGGCCTATGGAAAATACAGGTGGTCTGCAACCTGAGGGCACGGGAGGCTGATACCATGAGCTGATACCACCGCTTCTCTTAACTGCTTGTTACCACAAACAATACATGGTTTTCATAACGAAAAACACAAAAGCTGTATTTAAAGAACAGAGCTTTTCCATAACAAGCAACCCAAAATTTAAGATATTTAATTGCTTAGTGGTATCCCTAGATTTGGGGAAATTAGACCTAGCTTTGCTATAGTTTTGCTTGTGCACCGGAGATAGGAGTGGTATTTTGAGAGGCATCAGGGAACTGAATAACAACCACCTGATTAGGATGCTTGTAGGAAACAGTTTGTCTGGGTATAACGAGCACCCTGAGGAAGCAGCAATTTCCAAATGGATTCTGGGAACATATGGAGTTATTTGTATGCAGCACACTGAAATTTAGTGCATGAAAATGGGACAGGACAAATATCCTCTCCACATATATGAATTCCTGTGCTCAAAGTCCTGTTTTGGGCAAAAAAAGGGGAATGCATCAGGTATATGAAGCCAAGAATTTATTGTTAGTTTAATTAAGAGTATGATCAAAATACAGCAAACAGTGATTACTAGTTCAGTTATGATGGTAGTATTATGCACAGCATTATGCTAATTAGATAATTTAGCCACATTTAAAAGTTCAAAGAAAATAAGCCATGAATTACCAAAGCTTTTTGATGTTATGCTCAACCTGCTGCTGATCTTCCAAGTCCAGAAGCCATCTCAGCATCTCACTGCATTTGTCAGCAGCCTGTGGGGCCCTGTGGGGAATGACATGTTACTGACAAAGGTTTCTTCCTCTTCTTTGCTGGGAGAGTCATGCTGATGTTTACTCACCTCTCCAAAGGTTTGGTCATTTCTGTGTTGTTTGAAACACACTATACCTTGCTCTCATTGGGCTGCAACTCCACATTCTACCTGGTTTTACTACGTGTGATACATTTTGTATATCCTCAGTACTTGTTCACGTCTTTTTTCTTACCCCTAAAATTGTTTCTTTTCCAGCTCCACAGCATGCATTATTACCACTAGCTGACCACTGCTGAGTTGTTCGCAGCTGCAGGTCTCATCCTTTGGCTGCTGCATCTCTGAGGTGTCTTAGTTTAGCGTCTGAGATAATTAATTGTACAAAAGATAACTCCGTATTATTCTTATCTGTATAAAAAAATATTAACAGGATCTTTATTACAGTATGTAATCATATGAAGCTAAGTTGAACTAAAATGCATGAGATAATAGCTACCAGCTCATTAGAAGCTGGCTGTTACAGCTAAGGCTGAAACAAAGCTCTCGGCCAGCTGAGGCTAGGCAAGGCAGGCCTGCCGATTCTAGAGGCCTACCTCTGTTAGCAAATCACAAAGCCCCTGGCAATGGCAGACTGTGTGGGGCTACAGCGTAGGTAGGGATTATGGCAGTGGTTTGAGTAGTGTTCAGCCATCACTGTTAATAGTCCCAGGCCCCCAGATGAGTTCTGTGAGCAAGGGAGAATTATCCTGCCAGGGGAAAGCTGTGACCTGCACCCTGACCAGCTGGGACTTTCTTTCATACCATGGTGCACACAGCAGTCTGTGGAGATGCATGGCATCGATTGAGAAACAGCTAGCTCTTTTAAATATAAATCAAATAATGACTGAACACAAGACAATACATTTTCTTTAGTACAATACTTGATATCCCATCAAAGAAGAGATTCGTGAATTATCTGCATGTAATTCAGTTAGTGGCTTGTGCAGAGAAAGAAGTATTGTATGACATTTCTTCTGCAAAATCTCCAATCATTTGAGCACCTAGGAGGCATCAATATTTTAATTAATGTGGAAATAGTAATTCCCAGCAAAGTTGGGCATAGTCCTGGAACTGTATTCAGAAATTCATTCCCGAAGAATGATCAGGCCAAGTAATGGAGAGCTCAGATTGTGTTATCATGGGTAGGTGTCCTAGTGCTTTTAACTAGCATCTATTTCTGTGAGTAGTTTGATGAAAAGAAAGAAAACATTAACCTCTATCTTCGTCTGAGATATATCCTACAAAGTTATCCACTAACAGATGATGTGTTTCAAATCAATGTCTGCAGTTAATTAAGTAAAGTTTTTGGGGTAGGAAAATAAAATTACCTTTGATCGAGAATTGTCATATGTTAAAGAGAAATAATGCACAGGCGAGAGCCGACATTGAATTTCCAGATAATTTATTCTAAATCTAAAGTGCCTAAATTAATTCATGAGCAGCTCTTTAAAAGCCAGTTGCAAGCTGCATTTCATCCCTTTATTGTGCTGTGTAATAAGCATAGGTTATGAAAGTGTGATCTTTATAGAATATAGTACATCAATTTCAATTAGTTTTATTTTGTTATTGTAAATCACTTTTTTGTAGCTTAAGTAACAAACTTAATATTAGAGCCTTTTAGAATACATTTGCATCAATGGTAGTATCTTAGCACTATTATAACTTGAAGCAGCTTTTAATTACTCTGCTCGGGGATGTGTTTGCCTGAATAAAATAGATCCCTATAATATCCATAGTAAGTTGTTTAATACTTGGACTGTTGGTTGAATCGCTGATGAGGGGCATAGCATGTTCTCTAAGGTAATTGGTTGATGAATCTGCAGTCTAAATTTATACAATTTGATTAGTTCCACTGGCAGATAATTGGTAATTAGATGGTACACAAAATGTCATTTTCTTCCATGCTTCATCTTTCAATCTTATTTCCTAAATAGCATTTGTTGGAATATAAAATCATAGGCTAACAGGAAAACAGCTTTATATCCTAGATAATGCCATGGAATAGAGAATTTGGATTGATTGGTATTTTTTATACTGATGGTAACAATTAATTTATTCCTTTTAAAGAAAATGTGATTTAGGTTTATTTTTCACCATAACATTTTAAAGACAGATCATCTAAAATGCAAACCTTTTATCTTGCAGGAATAAAGCATGCAATGATACTGCCTTGTTTGTCATGTTTAATTTTGGGGGGTTTTATTAAAAACTGTCCTCCTTTTAAGGCTTTTACAATAAATTATTTTGACATATATGAAAATCTTATTGAAAGCTTGAGATATCCATTACTGGTGAGTTATAAGACAAATGACTGTAAAATTTGCTTATTAGCATAGCAGAGCAGTGGTGCATGTCCCATTACTTCAACAGGATAAGGCAGCAGCTTCATTAATTTGGAGACCAACAGGAACTAGACAAAGCCAAAAGCTGTCTTTTGTTTCTTGATTTCTTATTAAATGCTATTCTAAGCTGTGGCTTCCATTCAAGGATGAAAACTAAGGAAAGGAAACATTGCTTACTAAGGGAGGCCCTAGATTCTGAGCCTGGCTTCAGAAGTGTGTTAGCGAGCAGTTCATTCCTGGGGAAAAACAAAACCAAACCAAAATAAACAAATCAGAATTACAAATAGAAAGGAAATAATCTGACAGAGTGAACAAGTGTGGAAAAAGTTACATGATTTGGACTGTTTGCAAGTTTAAAGAGCAACTGTGCCCAAGTACAGAGGAAGTTATACTGAGTTCTTGAATTCCGTAGTGTTTCCTTGGCAATGTATACTTGACTAGGTTTATTTAAACTCTTCGCCTCCACTTCACTCATAATTAAATAGCAACAAAAGGAAACAAAGGATTTGAATCTGCAGGTTCTTGCACTACACATACTCACCTGTGTGCTAACACTTCATAAATCATTACCCCATGAGGATGGTAGTACTCTGAACCCATTTGGACCAGACATAAATTACTTTGCAAAGTTAAAGTCAGTGGAGAAGGAGGCTATATTAAGCTTATATAATTTTTCTGGTTCAATTAATGTTTTTAAAGTTCAAACCCTGTAGAGAAGAGGAAAAGCTCAGTAAGGATCTGCGCATCTTTATGTTGATTATATATAAGCCTATTTATGAAGTATATCGCCCCGACGTTCACAGGGCATCCTGCTCTTCTATGGCTTTTGCTGGGGCAGGCCAGAAGTAGCTCTGAGTTACTCTAGGTAACTCCAAGGAAAGGGAGAGAAAACCTTGGTGAAATGAGACATTAGTCTGCAGCCTTAGTCAAAAATTAATGCAGAAATAAACCAAAAGCACGTGATGTTAGCTCTGTAACAGAATCACAGAATCACAGAATAATAAGGTTGGAAAAGACCTTTAAGATCATCAAGTCCAACCATTCACATACTAAACTAAACCATATCCCTAAGTACTTCATCTACCCTTTTTTTGAACATATCCAGGGAAGGTGACTCGACCACCTCCCTGGGCAGCCTGTTCCAGGCCCTGACAACTCTTTCAGTAAAAAATTTTTTCCTAACATCCAATCTAACGATTTCCTAACATCCAATCTAGCGACTATGTGATTCACAGCACTTGCTGTGTATGTGGCATTTAGATTCAAATCTTTTTTGTAGCTTAAAGCATAACCTCAATGGATTTTAAGTAGCGCTATTTCCTGTTGAGAGCTTGCCCAGCCAGCAAGGATTTACTGTCTCTGGGCACATTCCCTCCTCCTGCCACAGCGACCTTCATTGTTTCTGGCAAACATCGCACCTCTTGTGGCGTCTGTTTAGTTCACTAATCTGACAGGTGGGTTTCTGCTCCTCCCTGACTCAGAGAGAGGTTAGGCAGGTGTCAGAGTGTGCACTGTGCCCAAAGAGAAGTTGTTTGGCACAGGATGAAGGAGGTGGGGACCCCAACAGGGGCTGGTTCCCACAGAGAAGCAAGGAGAAAGGGAGACAAAGAGCAGACTCTGCTGGTCCGTGTGTTGCTGGAACAGAAGGGCAGCACAAAGATTTGCCGTGTGGCGCAGACTAATGTCGGGATAAAGTGGAAGATGATTCCATTGCTACTTCCGCAAAGCAAGATTTACTGCCTGACCTGGCAGGTTGGCTCTAAAATGCCTTTTGGTTTACACTCTGCACTGTGACTGGAAGCAGTGGCTGTGTCACAGCCCCAAGCGCCACCAGAGACTCTTACTGATTGGTTTCCTGCTTTGCACCTTCTCCAGCCTGTGTGCAGAGCCTGGGGAAACTTCAGGAGTGCACTAGTGGATGCTGTGCATTGGGATACCAAAGCTAGGCCATATCAGTTCTGAATGAGTACTCTGAAAGTCTGTAGAAAAAGTGGATGATCCCAACCTTTTAATAGTGTTTGGGGTTGTATTTTTAGAACTCTAGTAAAAATTATTTCTTTTCTAGTGGAAACATTCACTAACTGCATAAAGTGTGGCAGCCTTCTGAGGCTTCTTATTCTGTCTCACTTGCTGAAATGAGCAGTGTCTAAATGTCAGCTAAGTGGCTTACCTAGCCAATGGCTTGGCTAAAATTCAAAGGGCAGTACATTTCCGTGTGGATTATCTTCATACTCAAAGTTGGAAAGTCTCTTAAATTGTCGTAGTGAATGATGGCAAGAAAAATATAGCTTGTGCAGTGGGCATTTAAATGCACTTTCTTACCTATCTTTTAACAGTGTTTGTGGGTACTAGTAAATTGTGTTCATGGTTAGTAACTGATTTTACAAATGCTCTGCAATACACACCCATGTACCCAAGCCTTAAACTGATTTTGGCTTCCTAAAATCATCAGAAACCATTAATGCAGTGCTTTTATCTTCTTAGAGTTTCAAAGAAAAAATAGGTATTGTTTAATTGTACAGTTATGTAGTAGAGACTCAATCAATGCACAATATTAAATAATTTCTTTATCATATTGGTATTTTATTAATTAAAGTCAAAGTTCTGTCCTCCACAGTATAAAGCATGTGGTTTTAAAACATCTGTCATTCTTTGAATAAAAATTGGATAACATCCAGCAGCAAATCTGATAACTGAAAGCACATTTAAATGCCAGGATTTTATTTCATTTAAATTTAAAAAAAAAAAAAAAAAATCACTTCAGTTGCCATTATGAGAATCTTCTAAGAGACTAAACTGATGTGAATCGCTAACCTAACTACTGTAATGTCAGAGCACTGTTTAAATGCATAGAAAGTTTTATTTTCCTTGTCTAGCTAGTTGTCTAATAATTACTGAGACTCGGTAGTGCTGCAGTAAGCACTGACCACACACGGCGCTTAGACCAGGTACCTTCGGGGGACGGAGGCAGGGCGTGTGACACTGTTCGCTTACTGATCCTGCTGTCCTTACTGCGTGTAAAGTCAGCGGCAAGGTGAGCAGAGGCTCCGGGCGAAATCCTCCCCGGGCTGGAGGCTCTGAGAAGGGCAGGAGGGTCTCCCCGTGCTTGCACCCCGCACCCCGCACCGCAGCCCCTTCGCACGAGTGACATCTGCCGGCACCCGCCAGCAGCCACAGGCGCTACGGAGCTCCGCGGGTTTGCACAGTCCAGCTGTCATCCCCCTGACCTGTAGCTGCCAGATCAAGGGGGCGATGAATTAAGGGAGTCACTGAACGAAGCAGCTCGTTAGCTCTTCGGTGATGATCAAACATCCGTAGCCACGAAGATAGCTCTGGTGGCACGGGGGCTCTGTAACGAATGAATTCCGATATACCAATGTCTGACCAGTACAGATCCACCCGGCTTCTTTTACCTTAATATCTTTGAGTACTCAGTGTTGTTAGAAATCTAGCCATTACTGAGCACGGCTTCGTTTAGTTTTCAAAGTTGTATTTATAGTAATCTTACAATTAAGATACTCCTTAGAATTTTGAGCCTATCCATAGCCTCAAATCATGCTATCTATGGAGCTGGAGGTGGGAGTTTTCACTTGAAAGAAAACATAATAGGGTTAGTGCCGTTGTTTGAAGAAATCCATGTTTTCATACAGTTCAAGAGCATTACAAGTCTCATCATGTGTGTGTGCATCAGTACTTTCAAGATTATGCATTCAGTCTTCAAGCTGGCATTGTGTTGCTGTTTAAATGTTATGTTACAGCATTCACATGTCTGTCTCGCGTTGGAGAAGGATTTATTAACCTTTGAGTGCTCATTTGTCTACTAATTGTCCAGGCTTATATGTTAAGATGTTTAAGGTGGACTGGTTTAAATCATCAGCTCTAGTCATGTTTTACAGTAATAATGTGGAATTTGATTTTCACTAGTGTATTTGACCTTTTTCTTTAACTGTAGCTGGTGGGAGGTTTTTTTGTGGGGTTGTTTTAGGTTTTTTCTTCTCTGTAGTACTTTTAGGTTTTCATTGGTTAGAACCTTCCAACACATAAATTTTCTGTTGATTGTTGCATTTAAACCAAAGAGATTTTTTTCTATTTCTAGGAGACTACACTACTTTGATTTTCATCTTTTTAAGCAATTTGGCCTTTGTATATGTTTTCATTTCCTGTTGTGGTTGGAAATCTTCTTTAATTACCCTTTTATTGGAATTTGAATGGAAATTGAGGTGGCATTATGGAATTATTTTGTGCTTTATTAGTTACAAAACTTTAGATGTGTTCATAGAATTAAGTTTAATGAAATTTAGCAAATTTATGCCAGGTCTCATTTCTTCTGCAGGAGCTATATTGCAAAGTTAAAATGTTGAGCTACTCAGATCAGAGCTACAGAACTAGTCAGAAGTAGTAGATCTCCCCTCTGAACCTCTCTTTTTTAATTGGAGTACTAAAAGTAAGAAAAAGAACTTTATCTCTTTTGTTTGTTTTTTTTCCTCGAATAAACTAGTTATTAATTGAATCAGCTAAACTTTCTGCACCTTCAGGACAGACAGCACTTTTAATCAATATTTTTGGATGTGAAGGTGTTTGCAAGTTTCCAGCTCTAACCATTTTGCTGAATTTAGGTGTTTTAGAATGCTAGAACATGACAGTAAAAGCACATCAAGTTTCTGGCCTCATTCTGGGATGTGAAAGCAGGAATGTATTCAGAAATAGGAAGTAATCCTTCTGCTCCACTCAGTGTAATACAGCCTCTGTTGGAGTCCTTTTGCCACTTTTTGACACAAATTTCAAGAAATGCAGGGACCAACTGGGTAGAATCAAGTGACACAGAGAAGGAGAGACCCAAAGTCTAGAAAATGTAACTTCTGAAAATGAAATAGAGAGTTATTGTGGGTGTTAAGAACAGAGAAGAGAGGACTTGAGACATTGTAGGTCTTCAAATGCTTTAAAGAGAACTGAAGAGAAAGGCAAGAAACTTCCTACCCCTACCCACAAAGGACAGTTGAGCTTCTGTTGCAGATACTGAGATTTATATTAAGCCTTAATAAAAGCTTCCCAAAGTAAGGACAATGAGAGATACTCTCTTGTAGAAGTTTCATATTGCCGAATCGAATCTCCATTGCTAAGGTCTTTTATGTACAATATACACAACCATCTACCAAAAATGGGTCAGATAGGTATTTTTAACCCTTTGTTCTGGTAAGAGTCAGAAGTCTCTTCTTGATGTCTCTTCCAACTATTTTTTCTATTATTTTCTTTAAGTATTATCCATACAATTACAAAATGCTTAGGAATAAGAGCTTTTTATCTCTGAAAAGGTATGGATTTTTTTCTTCATAAACTTTTTTGCTCTGATAAAACATGGGTTCTGCAGCAAATTTGATGTACAGTTCGCAAAAGTACATGTACCTTCCTGAAGGAAAATGCAGTTTAGGCTTCTGCCATAAACATGCGTTTGTGAATTTTCCCCATAGTGATATCTACATAAAAACTGTGCAAAGTAAATATGTTTAATCAGTATTCATAGAATCTTTCCCCAAGGGGAAGGGTACTATTAGGTGCTACTGTGCCACAAGTGCTGTCCTTGCGTTGAGGAGCAGTAAGAAGGTTGAAATGTTTTATAATGCAGAGTGGAAGAAATAAGCAATTTTGATGCTTTAAAATATGCTTCTATAAATCCACAGCAACTATTAAGACAGCAAATTTTTGAGAATCTGTGTTAGCAGCAGGATTTACATCTTCCGATGTAAGGAGGTGGGGGGAGGGTGGTGGTGGAGAAACCATCGCCAGGGGCTGAAATTCCATAGAACTGGAGACCTAGGCAGTGTTGTAGTACACACTTTGCAAGAACTGGTGGCAGCATTAAAACGTCAATTAGAACTGCTGACATTCTTGTCGTGGAACAAGTATGTGGCAGGTCACTTTGTCTGATGTTCTTGCAAATGAGATGTGCTGGGCATAAATACAAGATATTACGGTCATGCTTTTCCACTGCAAGCCATTTAAAAGTTTGATGAAAAGAGAAGAAAAGCCAAGTAAACAATATTACCAAATATTCTATCCATCCCCTCCAGCTGTTTATAGGGTCCAAAGGAAGCTATCCAGTTGGAAAATACGCCCTCCAAATTACCAAAGATGAGATTTCCTATTCAATCATTGTTTTAATGTTTATCACAAAGACCATGGAAAAACATGGCCTCTCTTTTTGATGTCCTGCTGTCATTTTTGTGCTTTTTTTGTTGGCATCAAGACTGGAATATATTTTCAGACTAGCCTGTGTGTGTCGGTACACACAACGAGGGCTGAGAGCCTGTTGGGCACAATGCTCGGCACGGAGCCTTTACCTGAATCTTCAACAGTTACAGCAGTTTGTTCATTGAGCTGTTTCCAGTGTTGGCAGAAGTTATTCTTGAGGGAAAATTCTAAGCATCAACAAAATGTGTTTCTGGTTAGATAATAAAACCTTGGTGGAGTTGATCAGTTGGCAGTCTTCCAAATCAGAATCTGACATGCACCTGCTTCATTTATTTGTTTTATGCAGCTTCTCATTTAACATACTGTAATGTTCAGGGAAAGCAATCGGGTTCTACTAATCAAATTGCTAACGCTTTCTTTATTTAGTTCAAGAAACTGCAGACAGTAATGCCAGGCTGCAGTTACAACACAGGGATTCTCTTCAGAGGATTGGAATATAATTAGAAATGTGCCAAATTTTTTCAATAGAAATTCTCTGAAACAGAAGCCTGTCGGCACTGATGCTTTTGGTGGCCAAAATTGCTCTGTGGGGATGGATGAATATTAAAATACAGCAGAGTTGAGATAGTAAAAGACAAACAGACCTACTACAACTTCAGCTTGATATTTCACATTGTTCATGTGAATAAATATTAAAGATATTAAAATGCTGAACCCCAAAATATACAGAAAACTCATGTTGCTTAGACTAGCTTGTATAAATATGTCCTCTTCATCTGACATTTCTTCTGAAATCTTTTATCATATAATCATATTCTGACTGCAGACAAACTTGTATGGTTTTAATCCAGAAGTTCTTTTGGTGAGTCAGTTTGAACCCTTTATTGTGTGTGGTGTTATTTGGAATTATTTAAATCAACAGAATGTTACTAAAGAAAAATACATGATCTAAGAAATAATCAAACTTTGATTGTATTCAGTGAAACAATGTAATGTGTATTATTAGAGAAAATAATCAAGCTACAGGACTTCATAGGCCAGCTAGTGAATTAATGCAGTGAATTTTTACTCCTTTGACTCTTCCCAGACCTCTCAAATCTGTCTAGCAATCTGTCTAGCAATGGCAGTGGAAATCATGGCTGGATACCAGTTCACTTACTAACAGGTGTTTCAGGAATAGCTTTTACATATGTAGGCAAGTATGTGTAATATACATGGAAGTACTTCTATGATGGTCAGGGTACACTGCTGAAGATATCCTTTGCTTAAATGAGTGGTTTTTACAAGTTTGGTGTAATTATCTCTAAAGGTAGCTGGAAAAGTATTCTGTCCCCCTTCAAATTCCAGTTGATTTTCTTTTCTAGTTAACCTTTGTTCCATGCTTCGTTGCCATACTTTTAAAATTGTTTAATTGCTTGCAAAAGCAGTGCTGTTTTTGACTTTGTATTCAGCTGCGTCCCCAAATATGTCACTGAGTTTGGAGCTCCGGGTGGGAATTGGGAAGGGCTTTGTGCAGCACTGTCTGAACTGCAGCTGCCTGCCTGCTGACAGGTACGGAAGTCAGTGTCAACAAGATTTAAGGTTGCTGTCATGTTTACACAGACACGTGGAAAAGGTTGAGAGAGGATTGTGGTTTTGTGAAGCTAAGTACCAACAGTTACTGGACCATAGCATACATACATAGTGTGTATTGGTTATGATTAATGTTTGACATCTGCATCTTTTTGAGATAATTTAACCACTTTTCTTGTCAAATGAAAAGCGCCCTGCAATATCTTTGTAATTTGGGGGGCTTTTTCTGTGGACTGAGGTTTCTAGCATTGAGACTGAGCTATTGAAGTCATGTAAGTCTTTCATTCTGAATCCTTGGAAGGATTTTCAAATACATCTGGGAAGTGGGGAATTGCATATTTCAGTGTTAAAAATACCACTAGATAACACACAGTTTTAAACTATTAAATACTCTCCCTTGGTTCTATCTGTGGTTTCTGTTTTGATCCTCTGGTAACTATTGATGAATACTAACCAATATGGATATGTTTGCCTTTACGTTTGAAAATTGCTACCAAAATTGAAAACTGTTTCAGAAACTCAGAGTTTTCTTTCATGGATATTTTTACTTCTGACAGATATGGCAATACTAGGAACCAGTATTTGAAAAATTAAAACCAATTTTTTACAAAGTTTACATAGATTTTATGGAAAGTTACAAATTAAAATGACGACACCAGTCTGATTCATCAGGAATGTTTTCTCTTTAGTTCTGCTGTTAAAATATTTTACTGTTTTCTGAAATTTTGTGAGATTTCTCAAAGCATCTCAAAAAAACATTCTCAAGCAGTACTCTCTAAAGGGCAAGAGGCAGGGCAAAGAGGTCCAGTTCAAAGGATTGCTGAGTACCTAGACTCCTTCCAGGCCCAGGAGCAAACCTTCACTCAGTAATGTAAAGTGTCGGTCAGAACAGCATGTGTGTAACTTCTGTGCTTCACTGCGCTGTGTAGGCATAGCTACCGCTAAAGAAACCAACTCACACCACTGCCTCATGAAAGAATGAATTGCTCTCTACTTTTTGAAAATGATCTTTTTAGGACTACCTGTGAAAAGTTAAGATTCTACCATGTAGAACTACAGATTCACAGTTCAAGCAAATGTATCTCAGGCTTATCTTAAACTATATGGAATGGCTAATTTACCACCCCTAATTTCATAATTTCAATGCCTATTAGCAAGTAGCAGACAAAGTTGCCACAAAAAGGTTCCTTTGATACTGTTTAAATCTTCCTCCTTCAGCTAAGCTAATTAATAACAACAGGAAATTAGGACCTCAACTGTTCATTTTATATCTGTGAAAAGTAGATAAATCCTACACTCTATTTTAGATATTTCCTTTGGAAATAAACAACACAGGACCTCCATGAGATGATGGTCGTGCTCTTTTTCCAAGATTTTAAAATATCTAAAATCAGGACAGAATTTGGGTATAAATCTCACCAAGAAGTTTAACAGTCCAGTCTGTTTAGATGGTGTTATATTGTCCAATTTGAGAATAACAGCAGCAACTGATTCTTCAATAAAATATGTGGGGACCACCAGAAAGCAAGCAGAGACCTAACAGTCCCCATAGTTCTGGTTTGTCTACTGAAAATTTGAGACCTGGTGGTAGCCAGTTGTGTCTTTTTAGACCCTCCACTGTATCCCCTTGTCTCAGGAAGAGTGCATGTTTGACTTTCCCCAGAGGAGTTTGCTGAGCTGCATGTGTATTGCACAGGATATTTTAAAATCTGTCCCTTTCAAAAAGCACCAGAAGTCTTGGATCAGAGGTGGAGAAAAGGCCCAATGTGGCAGTTACCATTACTCACACTATCATAGTGCCGAAATTTGCTTTCAGGATAAAACCAGAACAGAAAGAAGATATTCTACGTGTAATTTTGTGACTTTCCCATTTTGGGTGAAATTTTTCTTTCTTTCAGTCATTGAGCAAGACATGCCTAGAAACCTGTGCTTCGGTCCCAGGGAGGTAGCCTTGTGTCACAGAGCCACCTCGAGTCCTGTGTGCTCACTTGGCTCTGGGACACCTGCTTTTGTTCCGGGGTTTTAAACAGTTTTAAACAGTGTTGGCATTGCAACAACTGTTTGTTTGTGTTATAAAAGGTTTATTTGCTATGCACATGCTTAGGTAATGCTAATTGTGTTTGATGATTGCTGCTACATTCACTAAAGAGGAGTTGAATGTACCTTGCTTTAATAGCAAGAATACAGATGCATTTTTTGTCAGAAATGTGTGAGTATCTTAAGCATCTTTTGAAAGAAAATGCAGATGTTCGTATTCAGGATGGCAGTTTTTTTGCTTTGATGCCCAACCTGCCTTGAGTAGGATGGTGTGTAGGTGGATGCAGTCCCTACTGAGTACCATTTCAAAATAGGACCGGACGTTGTAAGCTGTGTTCTGCAAAGCCGTGGCCCATCCTCACAGCTCATGCACCAAGCTGCACACTTGAAACATCTTGCTTTGGTTCCCCATGCTTTTCACATGCATTGAGATGGCTCTAAATCAAAATGCATATATCTAAATCCCTCTGATATTTGGACTAGTTTGAAATACAGGTCCAAATTTTGGAATTCCTGATTGAAATTGAGATATTGATCCTGAATCTTTATTGATCCAAAATTTTTTATTTTGATATATGTAAAATCTGGATATAATATGAACTTGCCTCTCTGCTAGGACTGTCATGTTACTTTCTTTGGGGTTTTCTTCTATGGTAAAAACCTAGGACAAGATTAATAAGAAGCCAGAAAATGCTGCCTGTACAGATTTCATTGTCCTCACTGTAATGAAGCATCTTGATGTGTGCAGTTTTCTGCTTGATTTTGGAAGAGCTCCCATAAATATTCTGTTTTAGTCACCTAGTAAATTTTAAATTTACCACTGTGCTTTACTAGCTGTCATAATCAGTTACCAGGTTAATCATCAGTAGTGACATCACTGCCAATGAATTATACTTTCAGGTTATATATCTGGAGTTGATGACCTTGCAGTCAAGGTATACTCAGGAGATGCATTCTCGCAGGGGGAAAATTTGTCTCCTTTACTGTTTTTGTGATTTTGGTGCTGCTTTGTCTACTTTGCATTAATATTGACTTATATTTCACTCCCCTGCATATGATGTGATACTGATGCTAGAACACCCAATGTGGCTTTTACTGTAGGTGATAAAGGATTATCTTTTCAATTATTAGAAAAATGTAAATTATTTACAATAATTATTTTTGCAGTGAAGTAATTATAACCCATCCTTCATTTATGTGTCAATGAAAATGATACACATTAGTTACAATACTATCAACACACTTTGTGAGTGGGTTTTTTCCGCAATATGATTTGTGTATGTGTGATATGTCAAGGGAGATGTAATCTGAAGGTATGTTGTTTGCATATTAATGTTATGTGAGGCATTAAAAATTAAATTAATAATCTGTTTCAGCATTATTGTTCATAACCTTCTGACAAAGACAAAGAAGTCTTAGTATGCAAAAGGGTTAGAAGGGCTAGAGGATGCACAAACAGGTAAAACGTGAAAACTGATAAAATAGTTGTGAACCAGCCTTGTGTCTTGGGATACAGACATCAGGGAGCAATGTTAAGCACTTCATCATTCCTGCCCTCCAGTGTCTGATGTTTCTGATTTCTTCTTTATTGATTTCAACTAAAGAAAATATAGAAGAGTATAGAGGTGACCCATTTTGTTGACAGATACATGTGTTAGTCTTGTACTGCCGGCAAATAGTTTAGACATCAGGAATAATGGCTCATAGGTAAGAAATAAACACAATTTCCTGTGGTTTCTAAACCTAGTGAATCAGCAGGCAGAAGTTAAAGACACAGTCTGCTTTCATAGTTTCAGTTGTTTATCTGTTATTCAACAGACTGAAAATTTCACAGGAAATTGGGAACTATAAAAAAAAACCAACAAACACCCAATTAAAAAAACTAAAACAAAACAAACCCACAAAACCACAGAAAAACACCCAACCATCCGACTAACCAACAAAGAAAAAAAAATCCCCTATATTATGAAAACTATAGAAATTTTTATTGCCTTGGGAACATATTCTTCACTGTTAATAAAACCAGTGACAAACCACCTCTCTTCAACCTTGTGTGATCTCAGAAGCCTGGTCATTTCATAACTTGGATCTAACTGATGTCCTGCACATCAAAATTGGGCATAAAGTGTTACTGGTGGTATATTGCATAGCTTTCCATGGGTTGGATGCTTCCAAGGCTGTGGTGAATTTCAGCCAAGGGCAGTAGTAGAGGACTCCTGATGGCATTCCACATACAGGCAGCATCATGCCTTTCCACACTGCGGTTATAAATGTCAGTTATTTGGTGTCTGTGTTCAACATTCTCCATCAGGGAAATAATTCGGTGTTTGTCTCACATGACGGAAAAGAATGCCAAAACAGTGCAGTGAAAGTAGAGCACGTGAAACAGGGCAGACCTGTTGCATGGTGCTATTAGTATTGTTCATGTCAATGCATAAAATGGCAGTGCCCTGCTTTCATATGATTTTCATTTTTATGTTATAGCTTTGGAAATGCGTGAAGTCCTTTATGCTCAGGTGGTCACTTTTCCAAACTATTTACTAAGGATGTGTGAATTGTGGAAGAAAAAGGAGTTCCTAGGTTTTTAAGGAAAAAAATCCTGATGGTTTTTTTTTACCCTCCCCCACGCCTCCACCCCTTCCCCCCAGAAGACAGTGTGTCCTAACTAACTATTCAGTGTATTTGTGTGACATAGTTTCAGGGCACAAAAAATGTCTTGTTGCATTTTATTCCATATTAGCAGTGATTGCAAATGAGAGATCCACATGATTTTCAGCTGGGATTTAGACTGATGCAACAGTGTGGAGGTGGTAATGTCTTAGAGATAGGATATTGTACCCGGTACTGACAGAACTGCACTGAGCATTTTCTGCACATTGGTCCTCAGCCTGACCAGTTGCCATTCTAATCCTTGAAGATCGGATCCTGTTGATACAGGAACCCATGCATGAGTTGTGGGAAGCGTAGCTGTTGGCTTTTCATTAAAAAAAATGTACATAAAGTGCAGTTCCTAGATTGCATGAATGAACTGGATTTTCCTATACATGCTTACATTTTGTTCTGTGTTCATTCTGATGCTTTCAGATGGTTAGCTGGCCTGCTTAGGTGCGTCTGCCACAGGTTGTTCTGTGCAGGTTAATGGCTTGGGGTTTTTCCTGCAATCCAAGTGGAAGCATTTGCTATTCTTGAGAGGAAAGACTTTTCTGGGTGGAAGACAAACAACTTTTGGCAAGTCTAGCAGTTTCTAATCTGCCACAAAGTTGTGATGGGACGCAAGCTGTACCAGGAAAGTTTTCAGTACCTTTTATTTGATGTAGAATTTGAAATAGAATGCAAGTACAAGATAAAGTTAAGGCCAAAACTTTTATGAGCTCATCTCTTCAGCTGAGGACCTAATAAGCAAACTTTTTGTTTGTTGGTCTGGTAATTTAATGCCTTAACTAAGTAAGGATACTTACCATACCAAAACACGTGGCATGATTTTTCCCTGATATAAATTGGTTCTAATGTAGAAAATAGTTTTTTCTATTAATGTAGCATTGTTTAATTGTTTTGATTTAAGTGTATATTGTATATTGCTGTTTGATTTGTCTACGTAAAAGTAAACTATCATCTGGAAATTGATTAATGAGCTATAAGACCCTGTAAAATCCAGTCTTTATCTCCTGCTCATTACTATTGAGATGGGAATGAAAAATTATTACATGCAGAGATCTAAATCTAGAATTATAATTATGTATCTGGTAGTTAAAGGGGGAAAGACCATTTTAAAATATTGTATTTTTTTCTGTGACCTTTTCTTATGCTAGACTGCATATTGTAATTAAAACCCATAAAATTACAAATGAAAATAGTGAAAAAGATTGGAAATACAAAGTTATGCAAATAAGCTTAATGGGAACCCTGTTCTCTTGTGATTTTTTGACTGAGATAGTTGTGAGATTTTTCGTGTGATTTAAAGCTTCTTAGAAATAAAGATTTGTGGATTTTGGGTTTTTTTTTTTTCATAAATTTCTACAAATTTTTCATGTTGTAGTTGTCAAACTAAAATCAAGAAAACCTTAGATCCTGTAAAATCTTTATTTAATGTGGGTAAGTTGTTTAATTACCAGTACATTCTGAAGAAAAGGCCAGAAGCCCACATTAAATAGTGAATAATGATGTAGGTTGAACTTCTGTCTATTTCTACAAGTCTTTAAATGACACTGCAGGAAGCCAAACACCTTCAGCTGCTATTGAGCTGCAGTATGTGGGTGCAGGGTAATGACAGAATATTTCAAAGAAGTGCAACGTTAGTCTTTAGTTAACCTTAGCGAACCAGTTAATGAGTGAACCCTAGTGGTGTGTACACATGGAAATGAACCAATTAAAACCCCAGGAAAAACTATATGGAGCTAAAGGGAAAATCTTATAGGAGCTGAGAAAAGTGTTTCTTTATGGTTTCTAAGTGGGGGTAAAAGGGCATTTATACAGCTCAGTCCCACACACGCTTAGCAAAAGATTACTTTTTTCCCTTAGCTTTCCAATTTCTGGTGGCACATACTCCTTTATAAACCTAACCATGTTGTAGTTCATAAGGTAATAACCCAGGAAAATTGTTTGGAGAAATATTAGTTATTTGTGGACTGTGGGTAATCTAAGAGCCCTGATGATTAAGAATGAGTGTGGTATTTCAGAAACTTTATATCACACTTCTACCATCAAATCCATGTGGGATTTTTTTTTCCCCTTGTGTGATTGTTTCACTTGAACCAGAACCTCAGAACACCTTTCAGTTGTGTTTTCAATCGCTACCATGTTTCTGTCTTTACAAAGAAACCAGAGATACATTATTTCAGACATTTGCACTCAATCTGGCCTAGAAACTCTGCACAGCAAAGTTGGATTAAATGGTCAGAGCAGCCTTAAAATCATACAATTTAATTATTTGTATTATTGGAGCTTAATGAGATCTGAGGACACAAGCATAAATATGTGACCCATTTAGACCCCTCAAAGTGTGATAGATTATTTGTAGCAAGCAGTAATACTTGCAATGAGGAGAACGTTAAGAAGTGACAGCCAGTTAAATGTCCATGTGAGAACACATTTAGGGATCAGGTCTTTCTTAACAACCATTAGTTCCCAAGGAAAGGGATTTAAATTGAGAGAGGAGTGAAATTTAGCTTGTGTGTTTAACTGGGCTTACAAATAATACAACTTTACCTTAGAAACCCTAAGGTGTATGACAAAACTCTAAATTACTTCAATGAAGATGAGAATTAGCTTTTTTTTGTTCTTAATTATCTTGTGTATCCCTCATTGGACTTATTTTTCATTTTTCTGTGTTTTGTTTGTCGTTTTTTGATATACTGTATTGACACTGATTTTGTATTTTCTTTCTCTTTTCTCACAGGTACCTTTTCACACTCCTTTATCACTTTGGTTTGATCTTAAGGCCCTCCTCACTATGCAAAACAAGCTGCATAACAAGTAGGAGCAATTTAGAGATGCACTTCAAAAATGCACTCCTGACCCCAATGGCATTCCCAATGTAGCTGCACCACTGGGGTCTAGAAGCTAAAGAAAAGGAATCAGGAAACCCACCACTCTGGATCTCACTGATGAACTTAGAAATATCTAGAATCCTCTGGTCTTCGAAGGTACAGTTGACAAAAGAGTAACTCTACGTTAGTCTTTACAGGAGACAATATTTAAAATTTCCAAAGTTAGTGTCAGGAGCTGTTTTGGGTATGGAGAGAGGGCACAGTTCACAGAATCACAGAATCACAGAATCACAGAATCACAGAATCGTAGGGGTTGGAAGGGACCACGAGAGATCATCGGGTCCAACCCCCCTGCCAAAGCAGCTCCCTAGCTCATATTGCACAGGTAGGCATCGAGACGAGTCTTGAATATCTCCAGAGAAGGAGGCTCCACCACCCCCCTGGGCAGCCTGTCCCAGGGCTCCCTCACCCTCACTGGGTAAAAGTTCTTCCCCATGTTGGTGCGGAACTTCCTGTGCTCCAGTTTACAGCCATTGCCCCTTGTCCTATCTCCACAGATGACTGAAAAGGGGTTGGCCAATTCCCCCTGCATCCCATACTTAAGATATTTATAAACATTAATTAGGTCCCCCCTTAGTCTTCTTTTCTCCAGGCTGAACAGTCCCAGCTCACTCAGCCTTTCCTCATAGGGGAGATGTTCCAGGCCCTTAATCATCTTCGTAGCCCTTCTCTGGACTCTCTCAAGGAGATCCCTGTCTCTTTTATACCAGGGAGCCCAGAACTGGACACAATACTCCAGGTGGGGCCTGACCAGGGCAGAGTAGAGGGGGAGGATCACCTCCTTCGACCTGCTGGCCACACTGCAAGGAAATGGAGCTTATTTGTAGTTGGTGGTGGAATCTTTACTCATAGGATATGAGCACTTACCATCCTAAGTAGTGGTCAAGAATAAAAATCCACCTACTGAAAAACTGGATGGAAAAGAGCTGCCGTGCTGCTGCAGACTTACTTTGCTATTTGTATACTGGAGAAAATATGCTATGAATGTTGGCATGAGCCCCATGCCATTGATCCAGATTTCAGCGCCTTTTAGTGCAGCAGTTAGGTGTGGTGACAGACTGTGTTGCATCTAAGGATAAAGTGATAGGAGTTGCAAAAATAAGTGCTGTGGGTTATAGGAGTATCTAAGTCATGGTACTTTCCGGAGCTCACCATGGGCCAGTCCAATTACACACTATACTTACAGCAGCTCTGCAAGTAAGCTAAAAATTAAAGACCTTAGAGAATAAAGTTGATTACTTTCTTGTGATCATTTGCATTAAAGAGTTAGTTTCTAAATGTCTCCGATCAAGCTGTTTCTCATAATTGGTGCATGGAAAGCATAACATGCCACTTACACAGCAGGGCCAGAGTAGTAATATTCCTGCCACGGCTGGTGAAATTCTACCCAGTGAATACAATATTCCAGTTTTTTCATGCCTTTTTTTACACTTTTGCTTTTTTCTTCAGTAGTTATTTCCGGACTGAATATGATTGCTGTTCTTTGAGTGCTGTCAGCATTCTGTTGGAAAATATACATGTGTTCCTCAATAAGTGGCAGTTAGTAATGCATCTCTGTGTTCAGAGATTTTTTTTCCTGTATTTTACATACATTTGTAGTTTTATCTTTGAAGTCTGAGGAATGTTGCTCATTATATTTATGTGGCACCCGAGATCAAAGTAATTTCTATATGAACAAGCTTTTAATTTGGCAGTGACTGACTGACAATGAACAGAAGAATGTCTTAATTTTTTTTTTATGAGAGTTGTGAATAATTTAATCCAGAAGCTATCAAATTATCACTTGCAAAAGTATTAAAGGGTTTTTTCCTCTCCCTTGCCATACACTACTCTCTACCCATCTGCTGGATTTTAGCATATGCTTAGCTATTATGGCTTGACAGTATGAACAGGAATTTCAGAAGTGAGTGCTCACCATTGCCATCACTGTTTCCTCTTACAGACAGCGTAAGAACTGTGCATATACTTGCAGTCCTTCTCACCCTCATGCCATCCCCAGCTCTAGCAAGTACACACTTAGCTAAGTCTGTAGTGTTATTAACGAAAATGCTGGAGAAATCCAAACCCAGGAGGGTTTCTGGCACATAACAAACTTTGAAAAGTTTGGGTTTAGTAACAATCAATGGAAAACTAATTTTAGGCAATGGTCATTCAGACAGCTTTTGTACCCGCTTTTTGATGTTTTATCTGGGTGCTTGTCAAGTGCTGCTGATAGTATCAAGCAAGACACTGTCAAAACTTTCCTGAAATCAGGATGTAAGAGTTAATTTCCTGTCTCTTTAACACTGAAGAACCACTGGCCTGTTGGAAAGGGAAATTAAACTGCTTTGACTTTACTGGTGTTGAAGTATCTATACTGTCTGCAAGTTTTCTGTACTACTTCTAGATGGTTACAAGTAGGTGGATTATGTAGTCCAGAAATTTTGGGGGGACTGAAGTTAACTCTCTGGCCTATAATTTTTCCTTTTTTTCCTCTCTTTCTTGCTTCTTTTTTTTTTTTTTTTAAACACAGGCACTCTGTTCTCCCACTTTGCATCTTCTGGCAACACTATGAGTCCTCAGAGATAACTACAAAGAATGCTGAAATAGCTTTTGCCAATGCTTTAAGTATCCTAGAATAAAACTGATCATATTCAAAGAATCTGGAAACAAGCTGCTTTTCAGACAGCTTCCTACACTGTTTACTTTTAAGGATGCACACCATACTTCAAATTTTATTTCAGCTAACTTTTTAAGATAACTTAACATTCAAAATTCCACAGTTTTTCATATTCTAAAAGTCTGAGTTATTCCTTAGTGGATTTAGTTTTACAGCTGCATTTGTATGAACATTAAAATGACCGGTAAGAATGAAGACATAAATAAGTTCTCACTCAACAACTTAGGAGAAAATGAGACTAGTAAGTCAGCATTGGATTTCACACAGTTGCAGGAAATAATTTAAAATAGTCAAATTTATACTCTACCTTTAGTTTCTTTATTGATTATTTGGTTTATTTAGTATTTAAACAGCATCATCCTATTTATAAGGTTTATCTGGCCATTCATGCACATCTCTTGACATCTGCAGGACACTTTAGTGGAACGTATCATTGATGCAACTGTTTCCTGAAGGTGTAAAATTTAGAGGAGGGAGAAAATGATTAGTCAGAGTGACAGAGTGAACATTTGGGAATCACTTTTCTGTGCATATCATTAAAAAAATCAATAAGATTAATATATAGAGGCCGGTAGTATTTACTGTAGAAGAACAAGAGAAAATAGAACAGCTATACTTTGCTTTACTTGGATTTTGCTGTGTGATCTACTCTTGTGAGGTGAAAATTTGAAGAGCTTTAATAAAGGCTGTTCAGCGTTTGTTCTCTTGATGGTCCCAGTTCACATCTGCACCTCCTGCAGATGGCTTAGTTTTAAAATCACAAATTTACCTTCATAAATAGTGTTCATAAAATGAAATTATTCTGTGCATTCTTTACCAACTTGACTTTTTTCACCTCAAAACAGTGTTTCTTTTACTTTGGATGATTCTGAGCATGTAATTTTCCCATTTGGGCATTGATGTATGACTTAACACAGATAAATCTGAAAACAATATAGCTTGTCATGTATTAGCTCTTCATCCTGCATTATGCATGGGAAATTATGATTCAGTAGCTCCTCCCCAAAGAAGAAGCTGCTAGGTGAGTTGATATGTCTGTGGCGTATTACACGCTTCAATCCTGGTATTTCTGTTCTTATGAGTGCTTCTGATGTACCCACCTGGCATGTGCTTGCAGGAAAACCTCAGACCTCTGCATGTGACACACACTGACTTCAGCCAAGCAGACCTGCACACAGGCTGGCATGTAATTTGGTCTGATGTAGAGTTTTAGTAGGCTTGGATGGAAGATCCCTTTAAGGCTGCTAATACTGACTAGTCCTGTAAACCAATTATGTGAGTATTTAGGCTAACATGTTGTTAATAATATCTATAGCTATTGATTTTTTTTGAGGAAACTTCTTGGTGAGGCACTAGAATACCAGCATTGATATTGGCACTGAGATAGGTAGTGAAACAGCAGAGCATGTTACTGTGAGAAAATAGCTAAAGCAACAAGAATAGAATATGGTAAAAAAGAATCCGCAAAAATGTTTTTTAAATCAGTCTTAGATGGTGAAGATTGTTTCTGACAAGAGGAATCACGTGTTTTCATGATATAGCTCTTTAAAATTCTTCTGGATTTTGGTGCTGTTTGACAAGATCTTTTATTTCTGTGGAAGAATAAGGTGGATAGAGATACTCTGGTGCAATATGCTGAGATCTATTGATATTCTTACTACATACAGTGTGACTTCCAAGCCATGCCCGTAACTGCTACAGATGCTGCAGGAATAGGTCCAAAGTAATTAGTAAATCTTATTTTTCTATAAGATTAGTGTGTATATGAATGTTAATGGGTTTTGTTTGTTTGTTTGTTATTTTTTTTCTTCCCCTCCTGCAGTTTTTTTGCTACAGCAACATGCAAAGAAACTCTTCCAGGGTCTTCTCTGTCCCAAGTGAGGAGATGAACTACAAAGAGACTCCAAAGGCATCACTACTCACAAAGGATTCTGCACCGTTGTGAGTACTGATCTATACTGATAGCATCCATTTGTGTGTTTGCTAAGAATTGAAGCAAGAATTAAAAAAAAAAAAAAGACAGGGTCAGAACAGGAAGAGCTTGGTGTCAACTGCTGAAGCTCAGCTCCGTCTTAACTTCTCTATCTGTAGTGATTTTATGGTGCCTGCACTCCTGTTTGCAGTAGAGTGGGATTCAGAGACTCAGGTACGAGCACTGACTGTGGTGGCAAGTTACAGTGCTGGAAACAACAAACAGCTCCTAGCTCTGCGATACATCATGCAGCATTTTTGAAGTGTCTTGCAAACCACCATCCAGGACAGGACTCTCCCCTGTCTTTACAGAAATGCTGCCATCAAGATGGTGCTTTAACTTCCAGTCCTCTCGTAACCTGACTCCATGTAACAGGAAGGTACCTACACTGGATTTGCAGTTCTCAACGCTGGATCTGCTCTCAAAATAGGTGTCTTTCAGGCATGGAGCAATGGGCACTTTTTTTCCCCTCCCCCTTTTCTTTATAAAATGCTGAAATTCCTTTGTGGATCTGGGTCAACAATAGAACAGCAGTGCTGTACAGGTAAGAAAATGTTTACTGTCCAAGTATATGGAAATAAATAGCTACATGATCTTTAAGAAATAAAATCATATTTGTGAAGCTGTCGGCCGTTAACAGAAGCCCATCAGGGAATGCCTTACTTTTTATGACTACTCTACAAACATACAGAGCCAGCAGAGCTCCTTGAAATCACAAAAAAGTCTTGTAAAAGTGATGCAAGTTCAGATCAAATTCTGAAACCTTCATAAATGAAATGTGAAACTTTAAAAGTCTGGATTTCTTTTTAGTTTCTAATGAGAGCTCATCTCATTAAAAATTAACACCTTTTTATTATACCTAATTTACTTATAAATCTTATTGCTACCCATTATCAACTTTCATGGACATCTCAATCAACCTTATGACTAAATCTATTTTATTCAGGCTGTTCTTTTCCCACTGATTTTAATTCTACCTTAATGACTCTCTTTTTTTTTTCTCTTTGAAAATTCATTGAACTTCGGATACTTTCTCATTGTTTCAGGTGTCACTATTTTTTCATACCTTTAAACCTGACTAGTTTTCTAGCTTCCAGCTGGGACATTTTAGTACATGGTATGCTGTGTGTGCTGAGAAAAAAAATCTCCTAGCTGTATAAACATCTGAGCATCCATAAATGATTTTTTGTAAAAAAGGCTTTTTCATACCTCCCACAAGTGTTTAAATACAAATAATGGGCACTACATTTTATATCTCACTTCCAATTTTTTGCTAAGGAAAGGGGGCCTTAGTTGTGACTGCGTAAGCACTGATTGTCAGCCCTGTCATGTGACAAGGTATTAAACTTGATCATCCTGACCAGGTGAAATAACCAGAGGCAAAAACAAGGGTCTGTCTATTCCCTGATGTTCTGGTGTGCCAGAAAATTATTAGAAGTGCATGCTAGGCGGTCTCCTATGGAATGTGAAAATGAAGTCATTATTATACCTGATTATGTCCCTCTCTCTGTGGCACATCATGTGTACTAGGAACTAATAATAGGCTATCTATAAAAAAAAAAAAAAAAAAAGATTTTTAATAAACGCAAAGCCGTCTTGGAAATAGAATTCATCTCATTCAGTTCACGTGGTGTGCGATATCTCTGCACTTCCTAGGCCAAGGTGTTTCTCGTTGTCAGGCAAATGAATTGGTAGGGGCTTCCCCTTGTCCTCTTTACATATTTCACTCTGCTGTTTTCTTGAAAGTGTGAATTTCAGTGTATTTAATATGAATTTAGCACTATTTCTTCCAGAGGAAAAGATTGCATTGATTATTTCTGTTTGTTGCAGTGATACAAAACAAAATATCTCGTTATATCTCAGTGCATTTCTTCTTATTGAGTGGGGGTTCAGTGTGGAATTTGCCCCACTGAGTGTACATGCAGGAATATGGAATGCTAATGCTATTGGCAAGACAAAATCTCAGCAAAGGCAAAACATCTCGGTGTTTTCCTGGGTATGTGTTCTAAGAAATGAATGTCAGGTGTTCCAGTAAGAACTGCAACAAAAAGAAAGCATAATGAAGACAGTGGATTTAAAGGGGTTAAGTAGCAAAATGTGGTTATATTCTTAGTTTATTTCAGTGACTGCAAACAATGCATTGAGCATATATATTTGTTTAAGCATTCTCCAGAACACCTGGACTTTGAACTATAGCCATGTTTATATCCAGTGATGGCTTGTTTTAGCAGGTGTATGTTCCAACTCCTGTCAGTCCTGACAAATGGTAGGGTTACTTGTTTGTTTAATTTTGTTCTGGTTTTGTCTGTACAAACTCGCTATAGAGGACTATTTTAAGGGGAAATGCTATATTATGCTGTCATTCATTCCCATTGCTCCCACGGCATAATATTTTTCCTTTATGCTCTGTGGTTGTTAGTCTGCCAGCTTGTATGAGATAATAGTCAGATAATCATCATAACACAAGTTTTCTGTAAAAAGCCTACAAACCTTGAAATCCCCACTGTATCTTCTTTGGAGAAATAGTTTCAATATTTGTCTCTGTTTCAGCTTGCATAAGCAATATTGCATTGCTTGAAATTGTGTTTTCCTACGATGATTCCCACAGGTAAGGACTCTCCGCAGCTTCAAAATCATCTTGTCCCGTTTGGCACAGGTAGGTTTTGCTACAGGAGCTTGTCAAACACATGAAATAATGGAAAGTCTTGTTTGGCCTTGAATCCAAAATTTCCCTCAGTTCTGTCTCTCTAGATCTGCCTTACTGCTTCTGACCTTTTCAGACTGGACTCCCCTGTTTGAATAGAAGTGAGATGGGTAGATATCTTTGCTAGCTATGTGACATGAAATGTTTCTATTTCATTTTCACTTGGAAGTGAAATAAAATTCAAATTCTTTGAATTTAAAAAATGTCCCTGCTTAAAATACTTAAAATTATCTGACCTGTGGGTCATTGCTGTCTAAACTGCTTCAGGCTGCTGCTGCTATTTAATTTACAGAGCTTTTTAAGAGTTGCCTCATTTTGTTGTTCTTTGGGAGGAACTGAATTTTTTTAGTTTTCTCCCCTCTGCCCCTCTGGTTTCTACTTAATCATCCCATTTCTTTTTGAATGAGTCTTTCATTCAAATGGGACTTTAGGAAGTTTCCTGATACCTTTCTTGAGCAGTATTTGTCACCAATGTGAATAAAATACAATACAATATGATAAAATAAAATCTGCACACTTTTGTTTTCATAGGGAGCAGTCTCTTCTGCAGAACATTTTGAGAGTAAAGCAAGAGAAAACTTGACCAGGACAACTCTAAAACGCTGTGTGGCCAGGAGCTTTTTGGACTTGCACCCATGATAGCTCCCTGTAGGTAAACACACTGAGAATTACTGGTCTCTAGTAACTAGAGCGGAGAGCTCTAGTTTCCAACCAAACAAAAGTATCTGTTAGGACGCTGTTGGAATACGTGGATAGACTGGATGGAATGCCACTAGTTTGCTTTTGGATGCTGTGCAAGGTCACTAATAACAAGCTGGAGCACTTTAGAAAAAGGTTTCAAATCTTCTAACAAAACATACTCTGCAATCATATTCCTTATTGCACATTATAATGTATTTAAACTGCTGTTTGCATAGTTAGAGATTTTTGAAGCAAAATGAGGTGTTAAAATTTAAATGTCTTATCCTGAGGCAATTATGTGATTTTTCATTTGATAGTGTGTATACAATATGTCTAGAAGTTACATTAAAAAAAAACCCAAAAACTTTCTTGTGTTCACAATAAAGTGGTGGCATTGACATTAAATAAGTAAGTTCACCGCGATGTTCTAATCATACAAATGGCATTTATTCAGCTACATAATTCTCTGAGATGGCTTGATTGTATTCATTATCACCAGTTAGAGACTTCTTAATGTTTTTATCAGCCTGATTCAAAATGCTAAATTAGAGTGCAGATGTTAGAATTTGCTCTTAAATCAGCCTGCAGTTTAATATTTTGTATTTTAAACATTCCTGAACTTCATTCCTTTCTTGAGTCTTGATTTGAAAACCTGTTGCCCTCTGAAGTTATCTGGGTGTCAGGACAACTAGCTGAACTTATTCACAGAGTAAGCCATACTAATCTGTAGCTAGTTCATTTCATACTGTCATTCTCAAATCACTGCAGGTTGGTTGGATTATGTATTGCTTTACTGCCATGCACACCCTGATACACCACCTGTCTCTCGATTTACCACTTCAGGAACTGGTTAATGATTCCTCAGGCCTTTAAAAAACCTCTCTGGCAGAATGTTAAATTAAATTATAGTAGGCAACAGAAAATTAGTAGTAAATGCCTCCTGATCCCATACAAAGGACAAAGAAAACTAACACTTTACTGTGGAATAAGAAAAGCTGCTGGATAAATTTGCTGTCAGTCAGAGCATCTCTGCACTGCTACCTACATATCCATTTACCCTTTGAACTTTGAAGTAAATAATCATTTACCCTTTGAGACATCCTTGACAAACACCAACTACTTTATAACTCTGTGGAATGACATTTATCAAGCAGTTATAGATTTCATTGGGAAATGAAAGGCAACAGTGTAGCTTCTCTCTGGTGGTTGCAAGGTTTGGGAAGTTTCTGGAATTATTTTGGACAGAAGGAACCTATATACTTGTAAAATCCTACTGAGTGACTTCAGATAAACAATGAGTTGGTCTTGGTGAACCCACTGTTAATCCTGTCAGCATTAGCAGAAAATTACAGGAATCCATTATTAATTAATGGCATGTTCCCAGTATTGAAGGCAATAGAGGAACGTGAAAGGGAAGATAACTTAGATGTACACAAACCTGAAACCCAAGCCCACACTGGGGCTGTTACTAGAAATCTGAGGCAGGGGATTTCTGTTCTGGTTTTGCCTTGTTTAGACTCAACTTCATTTTACGTATTTAGGATGCCTGAGTGAAAGCCACACATCCTCTTGTCATTGCAAGTAGTGGTGAGGAGCATGGCAAAGGCAGCAAAATCTGGGATGAGTGCATGAGGGGAGAAAGAAAATAAACCCATAGCAAAGCTACCTACTCCCTAGGATCAATTATCCTTAGATAACGTGCATGTGTTATGCCAGCCTGTCTTATTTGAGACAAAGGCTATCTGCTTTACCTGAGTTTGTGCAATACTTGTCATAACACATCCGCATTCTTGGTTGGTCCTTGGGCAAGACCATGAAAAATTATATCATCAAAGGATAGCTGTGGAAGTGCATGCCAGTAGTGTTTATTTTCAAGTGTGAAGCACACAGATTTCTGTATCTTGGAAAACAAATTACTTTTGTTGATGTAAGATACCAATACTGCTAAACAAACGCCCAAAAATCTCATTCCTCTGCTGATTTTTTTCTTCTCTGCTTGGAAAAGAAAGATATAGGAGTAAAATTCCCATGGTGGCATCTTCATTTACTTTGTTCTGCTGCATTTATTTATCCCCAATTGAACTCAAGTAGGATTAAACAGAAAAGGTGGATAATTTGCTTGTGTTCATTTTGAAGAGGGTGCTTTCCTTGCATCCTGCTGCATCTTCACACAAGTCCATACAGATATTAGTTACTGTTCTTCTGTTAGTGGCTTTCTGTTACTCTGAATTCAGTAAGTTGCTAATAAACCATACTGCAACCCACTGAGGTTCAGGGAACTGTAAAAAAGAGATTGCAAGTCACATCATTTAAGAACTTTCCCTAAGTGTCCTATAGCTAGGGTAGCAGTTCTGTTTCTCATTACGATGTCAGAACTGGAGCTGTAATCTGAGACAGTTCAGTGTCCCAAACTATCTTTATTTCTGCTGACATTTGTTAGTGAGACAGTGATATTTTTTTCTAAGGAAACTGGTTAGGCAAATCTACTGCATTAACCATATTTCAGTATTTGTCAATGTATTCCTTGGGGAATCCTAGATTCCTTGTCTATGGAGATATAAAACAGAAACTGTATCATTCTGCCCAAAATACATGGAACCATTTTATTAAGTGCAAGAAGGAAATTCCCAGTTTGTGCAGGTTGGAAGCAAAAATACTACTTATTGCATCTATATCTTCAAGGAATTTGGAGTGGTATCTGTATAGTGAAACCAGTGGCCAGTGGCAGGGGAGATTACTTCAGACTCCAACTAGTGCTGTCCTGTAACCTGAATGCCAGTGTTTGGAGAGAATTAATTGTTTGCTGGACCACATCTGATTAAGCTTCAAGTGAAAGGAGAATCTATTTCCTTTCTGTCTCCTCTAAGACCACTCTTCAATGTGAAAGCAACTGCATGATGGGAAGATAACTGAGCTACCCTTTTCAAAACCGTGGTTGTGGTCTGGACTAAACTACTAATACAATCTTGTCTATTTTAATTGGGGTCCATCTCTATAGGATTATGCACCTCATTGCTGTTGCTAGTAGTGTTAGGGTGCATCTTCCTGCCAGTGTTATTCAAGGGAGGTGGAAATGTGAGGCTGTAAAAGATTAAAAGAATACCCAATATTTTTCCCTTCAGGAAGAATGTTGCTCCTTTCAGTAGACTTAAATGTTTTTTCTGGTTTTTTGTAGGGTTTTTTTGTGGTTTGGTGTTTTGTGGGTTTTTTTTTTTTTGTTGGGGTTTTTTTTTAGGGTTTTTTTTTCAGTTGGGGGTTTTATGGGGGGGTTTGGTGGGGTTTTATTTGTTTGTGGGTTTTTTTTTTCCCAATTCCTCTAATTGTTTTACTGGAAACATCTTGAGATATAAAATATTTAGGTCAATGCCTTGCCTTTCTTTAAGGAGAGAAAGGATGGTATAGACAGATGAGTAGGATGGTATAGACAGATGAGTTGTCATCTGAACTGCAACTACTGATGTCATACAAAATATCAGAGGGAGACATTTTTTGATCTCTCAGTTCTCTTGTTTCAAATTTTCATGGTTACAGTTTTTCATTACTTTGAACACTGATTCACATCTGATTGCTAGAGTATATTTTATAAAAATCAAAGACAGAAAGACCTACAATGGTTTCCTAGCTCTTATTGACAAGTCTGACTTCACAATCCATAAATGTGGGGGGGGGTTGGAGTTTGGCTTTTATGTTATTCAGAAACATTCTGCTTCATATTTAAGAAGGAAACAAATGATATGCCTTCTTAGTAAAATATGGTAGAATATAAGACAGCGTTCAGTTAAAAGGAATACAGATATCCAAAATAAGCATAAGAATTCACCCTTTTATTTTTGGAAGTGTGATTATATGCTCACTGGGAGCTTATTCATTAAAATAGTAATAGCCATTATTTACTCTCTTTCCACAGTGAGAGCAAAGTGGCCATGCAAAAAGGAACTGCCAAAGTGATAATCCAGCTGTTTCTTGCTGCTTTTACCTTGAGCGTTGAAAAATTCATGGCTACATTAAGCAGTAGGAAAATATTTATATAGATAGGACTGCATCTTGGGGATAGAGGGAAGGATGACTAAAACCATAAATTAATAACTTCATAAGGCCAAGGAAAATGAGAGAGTCCTGATAAAACAGAGTGTCTTTTGAGGACACCTTAGCATAGTTCAAAGAATAGGATTTTTTTTTACTGTTGCTAGTGTTTTCTTTTGTCCTGGCAGAGCATGGTTTGTGTTGGCCTGAGTTTATGTGGCTCATTTTCCTGTGTCCATCAGCCTCATGCCTGTGGTCTCCCCGGCTGTGGCTTCAGCTCTGTGAGTGCCAGAGCGGAGAAGGGGCTGCTGGCCTCAGAGGCCAACATGGGCAGCATGTGAATCACTAACCATCTCTGAGGAATTAAAATCAAGAGTGCAGTGGTCAGATTTAAAAGGTAGAATGGAGGGGACTGCGCACTTGCCCAGGGAGGTGGTTGAGTCACCTTCCCTGGATGTGTTCAAAAAAAGGGTAGATGAAGTACTTAGGGATATGGTTTAGTTCAGGATGTGAATGGTTGGACTTGATGATCTTAAAGGTCTTTTCCAACCTTGTGATTCTGTGATTCTGTGAGTTGGCAGAGGAACGGTAATAGTAAGAAGAATGGATTACATGGCGGGAGGACAGCAAGATTGCTACATGAAATGGCACGTGGACTTTTTCCCAAATAGAACCCCCCAGCTTTTGAAATAAACTTGATTTAGAAACTTGAGGAGCTATTGTGTAGTCAGGAAAAAGAAGTCCTCCTTTGGATAGTGGAGAGGTTAGGAAATAATACGTGACCTGAATGTTATAAAGGTCAGAGGAACTAAACTGAATTTTCTGGATGTGAAGCTTGGCCATGCCCCAGCTGGCCCAGGGTTGCAGATAAGGATTGGTGGATATAGGGGTGCGAGAAAAAGGAGAGTGCAGAGGGTGGGAAAATGGAACAGACCTGTAGGACAGCTGCATAGTTCTAAGTAGCCTTCGTTTTCACAGAAGAGTGTAGCCTACTAATATTAAAAAAAAAAAAAAAAAAAAAAAAAGGTGAAGGGCCCTCCACAGAATCTGTGTTACTGAAAGTAATTAATTTCTTTTAGAAAAAATAACACTTATGTTGTTTGAGCCTGTTCCCTGTAGGAGCTGTAGGAGCACCTCTGCCTTTTGAGTTAACATTTCTATTCAGAAGCAGGGGAAGAGGATGGGCAGCATGCAGAGTGCACAACGGTTTCTGGGCTTTATCAAAACCAGCTTCGTGGTTAATCCGTGTATATACTGCGTGCCTTATGTAAAATGTTGATCCTTTTGAATTTAAGCTGTTATTTTTCTAACTATCTGACAACCCACATAAATTCACAACTGCTTTTATGGTGCTTTTCCATTATTTTTTGTTGCTTGCTAATTACTTTTCTTGCCCAATTTCATTTGCAGTTTGAATAAATAAACTGTTTGGTTCTGCCTTCAGGTTATTGTAGGAATAGTCAATATGCAGCTATAATAAAATCATAAATTTCTTTGAACAGGCAATTTCGAACATATCCTTCCACAGGGTTTTAAAGTTCTATTATTGTAGAAGCAACTCGCTTAGGCGCTGCAAAGTTTCAATGCTAATTTCTGAAGTTTGGAAGAAATGAAAATCATTCATAGCTCTATACACTGTACAGGTAGTTTAAATATTTCTGTGGCAAGTTAGGTGAAAATGACTCTGTTGTGTACTGGAATGCCAAACACTGAACAATTTAATCCCCTTTTTGTCTAAATTTAGGGAAGTTTTAGGCCTCCATCAATATACTTGGAGGAATCAGACTACATGTTTACTGAATAATGGCCAAATTTCACTATTTTTACCCTGCATAAACTTTTATAAACTAGACACTGGCATCCCTTTCCATGCTGCTGCTTTTTTAAGTGCTATTCTGCCTGATCATATAAAATGTCATTTTTCATTTTCCTCCTGCTCCCCTTCCAACACCTGAGATTATTACTTGGATTTATTACAGGCATGCTTAAAAATCTGTAAAGAACAGGAGAATCACTAACTTCCAGTAAAATTTCTAAGAAGCATTAACGTGAAGGACAGGCAGATTCCTTTGAAGGTAGGGCTCGTTTCCCCAGTCACATCAGTGCTGCAGCCAAGGTGGGCCCTGCTGGGTATGGGAGCAGGAAAGGGAGCGCACAGTGGTGGCACACAGACTCGGCTTCCTTTGTTACTCTGTTAATGGTGCATAAAACAACTGTTTCCTACACAGGTTCAGAGTTACATGGCAGTTATGCTACTCTCCTGGGAGGCTTTTTTCATTTGTAGCTAGATATTTTATCATTTCCACACTTCCTGGTGCCTGTAAACCTGAGTGTTTTCGGCTTGGTGGGTTATGCCCCTACAGCCTGATGACTCGTGACTAACCTTGGAGAGCATGTATCCCATTTTCTCAAATACTTTGTTCCCTCTCTGTATCCCTCAGGCTTTGTAATTAGATCATAGAAAAGAAAATGATAGCTCCGTGTAGCTTTGCATGTATAAGCTTGAAAATAATAAGCCATGAATTTCATTTTGTCTAGTATTTGTATCAACACAAACACATTTGCATTTGTAACACAAAGCAGTGGGCATAGATTAGCCATGATCTGATACATCAAAGCACCAAGAGGGGTCATTACCAACACTATAAATGCTAAGAATTACTTAGGTATATCTAAATAGTAACAGAGATAATTGCTTTTTAGCTGCCATACAGCTATTTAATATTCTTTAGAGGTCAGTTTCCTAAGCCATATGTATTGCTACACTGTGCAGTTTGTAGGAGCTGGGAATAACAGAAATGTGTGAAAGACCTTGTAATATATAATTGTTAATAGGCCACTAGTGGCTACTGCCTCAAGAATAAAAATTAGGCTGTCTCATGAAGAGTTATACACATCTGGTTGATGTTCTGTGGATGTAACATGTCCTTGATCTCTGGACTAGAAAAAAGATCATGGTGGCAAAGAAATTAATTCAGCTTGGTTAGCCTATATTAGTGGCAATGGATGAGGTAATCTGTCAGGCTACAGCTGAGTTTGACTAAAATTTCCTTTCTTCTACCTTTCCTCAAAATAACAGAGGGCTAGTAGGATTTTTAGCTCTGGCATCTAAAGGAGATTTATAATCACTGTTGTGTGCTGCTTGTATAATGTATAAACTTTGGGAATAGTCCAGGTATGTACTTTCATACCTACCATAAGTAAAATATTTTGGCAAACACTGAATTAATGGATGTTTAATCAGCTTGGAAAGGGTTTTTTGAGGTCAGAGTCACATCTAGATTTTATATTCATCCAGAAAATTCCTTTTTGTCTCTTTGTTTTAAGGCAAACACTTAAATGTGTATTTCTGGTACTTCAGTAGAAGATGTGTCAAATAACCAGCCTCCTACAATATGATGGGCCAAAACTCTTAAAGGTTGAAAGCTTGAACTTCTTGTGAACCCAATGAATGCTGCTGTGGTCTGCAATATTGTATGAGTTCTAGACCTGAGAATACTGATGTTTTTTATGCTGCTACCTCATGAATGATGAAAGGATATAAAATGTATATCAGCCTTTTAAACCTCTTTAAGGCTAGAGAAGAAAGCAGGAAGATGAATAGCCTATAGCACGCTTGTAAATTTTATAAGTAAATGACTTCTCTGCTGCTATTACATTCCACATCTGGAGGCTGCAAATTCTTGTGGTTGTCCATATGATAGCAAAACATAATATTTATCCCAGCTAATGTGTGTCAATGTGTATCATGGCTAATTTTCCGTGAAGGGACTACCAAGGCATTGGAGGATGCAGATAGTTTTCTGCCACCTTTTTCTCTGTTACAATGTGCAATTGTTTTGACTGCAAAAGCTGCAGTGCTTTGCAGTACTTAAGTATCATGACATACAGGATATTCCAGGTCCCCAAATAGCATTTTTCTGTCCCTCTTTCCAGATAGCAATTTTAAAATAAAAGAAACCACCAAGGACAAGCAGAAGTTACAGGCAAAGGGGCAGTTCATCCATCCTTGAGAAACCCCAAGTGACTGTTTTCACATGCTAAATTGATTTAAACCCCCTCAGTAAGAGCGATGAGAACTTTGCTGCCATGCTAAGGTGCTTTGGGCAAGTGGTCCACCCATGTATCAGAAAGTATCTGAAGTGCAGATAAAGGATGCAAAATGGAAAGAATATGGTAGAAGGGACATAGTTCTGGAATACAATGACGTTGTGATTGGGAAGATCACTCAGGTGCCTAAGAGCTCTAGAAAGCAGGCTCCAGTAGATCTGGTTGGGGCAGACAAAGAATTTACAGCCCTCACCAGACTGTCCTTGCCCTCTTGCATCCCCTACGTTATATATAGTTTTATTTTATATATATATCTATCTCCATGTAGTGATATAACTGATGCAGAATTGTTTTATTATGGGTCATGACATGGGGAATGGCCTCCTCAGTAAAATGTTCAGGCACAAGGCTAGACCCACCATAGTAGTTTTTACTACGTCTTCAGGTTTTCAGTGAGATCTAAGTGACATCATAGATTTATGGCTATTGTTTAGTTTATGATGTTTACAGTACTTGCAGACCCTGCTTTTTAGGGTATATGTTATATTATATCTGTATGTAGACAGATATAATACCTGTACATGCTAAGCAGCAGAACACAGCTCATTTGGTTGTCATAACCCTGAGACTGCAGAATGGGAAGAAGCAGAAGGAGAGACATCAATCAGAGGTCTGGAGGTGGTCTGACTTTCACTTTTTGCACACACAACTCAAATACAGCTTGCACAACTCTTAGTAAGTTACTAACACTGCTTCTTGGCACAGTCACACTAAACTGGCATGAACTTACGAAGAGTTGTGGTGGAATATTATTATACTGCTGGATATCGAGGTTCATCTTGCTGAAAAGCATCAGTTAGGATTTAATGTTAGCATTCAGGGTTTGCTCAATTCTTCAGTAGTGAGCAATGTCAGTTAAAATATTCCTCTGTATTACATTATGTTACGTGAAATATGACACTGTATTTTATATTAGAGATTTCTATTTTCCATGAATAAATGCTTATTAATAGATGTGAAATATCTTGTCTTTCAAATGCAATAATGTTTATTAAATGTATAGTAAGCGGTAAAATCAAACACTGTAGCCAATCTAGACCATTATAATGTAAGTATATAATAAGTCAGATGGTAATTTATGTTCCAGAATTTACTGCAGATTCTTTAGTGAAACTGGCTGTTATGAAATTACTTAATTGCGTGAATAGAGTTATGTCTCTGCTTCATTTTCTTCAGAACTGAGCAGTAGATTTTTGGACAAAGATAGGAGAACAAATTGTCATCAATTCTAGAAAAATTATTCAGTTAGTGACATTGCACTGCTTAACTCAAATAATTTCCCCTAAGAGTGTCTCTTCATAGGTTCATCCATCCTTGGGAAACGCTGAGTGGCTGTTTTCACATACTGAATTGTTTTAAACCCCCTCAATAAGAGAGATGAGAACAATGCCCTTTATTTAAAAGAACCTCTTATTTTACCCTATATAAAGATACTTAATTTGTTTGTTGATTATTTGTTAATTAAAGTCAGTATGCTTTATGAATATTGTTGCTTGCTTTCAATAGCCCCTCTAAAGCATTTGTTCATGATCTTACCTTTGCCAGTATGATCAGTCTCATTATGTTGATTATGACTGAGAGTCAAACATTGAAACCAAGCATTTGTTTTACCAATAGTACCAGATTTAGATTTCTCTAAGCATGAAGGTTTTCCTCACATCATGCTTTCCTTTAGTGATTAATGCATGAGTTGATTCACCTTCCCACAGGAACATTTTCATTCCTGATAGATTTTGACATTTAAAGTGTAAGTCTTCCAGCAGCAGCATAGGACAAAAACTCTAGGAGACAGGGTTTTTTAAAAAATTATTAAAAGATGTCACAGAAAGTATAAAATGGTAAAATTGCTCCTGCTTGTGAACTGTGACTAACCCAAGTACAGGCAGTTTTTCCAGTAGTTGGACTTGAAAATTATTTTGTAATTTAACACTCTCAGGTGTCAGTGTTAGATAAAGAATCCTATTCAGCATGCTATCGCGCATCCCTGGCCAGTGTGAAAACCTGAGCCTGATGTAATTCTGATAGGTTAAAGTTCCAGTGAGAAGCCCAATTCTAATATTTTTTTCCCCTTTGGCTACAAGGTTTAGTAATTATATTAAGATTTTACGTCTTCTACCCTGGAGGCATATACATTTAGAAATACTGAAGTCAGGTATGAAGTCCTTCATAGCTAAAGTTTAAACCCTCTTGGTTCTGACAGAAGTTATTTTCTCCAAAGAAATGTAGCTGGCAGTACAAAAAATTAGGATATGTTTTAGAGTTCTGAAATTACTGTCTTCTAAAGTGAAGGAAAGAATCCTGAGTATTTCCACTTCCTGGGGAAGTTCATTATACCTTGTGAGACTGACAGAAGATCCTGGAAAATGTTGATGGGTATAAGCTCCCTTGGCACTGTCCTGGCAGGTGCTGGCATGTCCCCTAGGAAGGTATAAGAAAGTTTAGCATGGATAAGAATCTGTATGTTTGTACCTTCCCTTTTTGCCGAGGTTACTCCAGCAGCGCCTGTTCACTCTCACTGGTAAGTGGGGAGAAAATGTAGAAGGAATACATAAGAAAATTCCTGAAGTCAGAGACAGCATGGCAATTTCTACAATTACAACTTTCTTTCTGCCTGAGAGCTGATGGTTAACACAAAGCCTCCCAGCTGTCCCCTCTGAGGGCAGGGAGACGCTGCCATGAGAAAGGAGCAATACTCACAAAGCTCAGCATCAGCACTTTCTCTTCTCAGGGGCATAAGTACCAATGCCACAGCTGCGCCTGGGCAAGGGCCAGCAAAACAGTCTCATGTTTTATTGAAAGTTGCTAAATCCACCATAAAAATGAGAGATGGCAAAATTTGGACTAAAGCTAAGCCTTCCATAAAACAAGAGAGCTATAATAGCTTACTGTGTCTATAAGGTATTTTCTTTTCTCTGTTCCCCTCTCTCTTCCCCTTTTATGTCTTCTAGTCAATCTTTTATAGTAGTTATGTTTTCCTCCAGGCTGTTCCTTTCTGTAATTTTCAATCTTCTTTAATTGTTTCCAGTTTTCCCTCTCTAAGACACTCTCAATCTTTAAGACATTTTCGTTTTCCTAATTCAGCTTTTCTTTATCAATACATCCATATATTTGGGGGAGGAATGTCCTTTACGTTAGCATTCAAGTGACGTTCCTTGGGATTAAGCATTAAATGCCCTCCTGAGAAGAAGAGTGTCTTAAATGATTGCTAACTTTGTTGTAACTATTATTTAGGTGAATATATAGAAAGGGGGTACTGCTCTGGTCAAATGGTTATTTTTGGGAATATAAATTAGTCTTGGATTTTTACCTTCCCAACCCTTTTAGCCTTTTGTAATTAGCAAGTAGATAAACTTGTCTTTCTGTAGGATTCTATAGAAAGAAGCTCCTTCCCCCTACATCAGGGACTTCTCAGTATGGCAGATCAAGAGGTAATTCTGTCCTCTAATTACGTCTTCAGTAGGTATTTGTTCTCTTCTGCCTGCTTTTATTTTCCCTGTCCTATTGGCATTTTAGGGATATGGGCCCTGAAACTTAACTCTTCACAGTGCTGATACATCACTGGGTGGCAAAATGAAAATACAAAGCAATCCTGGATTTATATCATCACACCTAAAGGTGAGCTTGGTCTGTGTCTTTTTAGATGGAAAAAAATAATCTAGGGAACTGTAGAAAATGGTTAAAATTAAAGTTTTTTTGAATTGTTCATGTTGATCATCAACTCAAAGATAGGGAAAAGTGCTCTTAAAATGTAAACAATGCTTGTTCATATGCAAAGCTCTCATCTGCTCAGGCCATGCAAAAGTTTACCACAACCCTGCAAACAATGCAGATAATTATACTGCAAATAAATGCCAACCAGGGCACATACCAGGCAGTGGTACAAGGTGTATAAATATACTATAAATCACAATCCCTGCATGAATTTGCACCTAAAAGCTGGCATGAAAGGTGATGAGACAGAGAAGAGGATGGCTGGTATAGAAAGACAGATTGGTGGTGGAAACTGGATGTGTTCAGTTCTTAGCCAGCCAGCAGCAGTTGTACTTCTCTCCCTGGTGAATCAGATCCCTGTTTGTGATACGGAATATGTGAGAGACACATGAAAGAGGGTAAAGTGGATAAAGACTCCTTTTTTGTAAAGCTATAAAATATTAGGTATGGGAGAATTTTGAATATATTTTTCAGAGAAAAAAGAAAATCACAGATCATGCATCTTTAGTATCACTGCATTGAGAGCTGCTCTAGAAGCACCACAAAGAGATCAGGTTAGAGAGGCCTTGTAACAAGGGCTAGAAACAAGTATTTCTCCTGTCGTGGAAAACAGAGATTGACGGGGTTGTAAACTGTATTATCTAGTCCAATAAGCAAGGAAGATTATGATCTTTAAAATAGTCTCTAGAGCAGGTTTTGAAGGATGAGGTTTCATATGTCACGACCACAGACAAGGAGATAACAGTGATTCCAGTTTGAAAGGAAAAGGGGTGGATATGTTAGTTAATAGTCTGAGGAGGGTGGAAAGGTTAATTCCAGAGGGTTTTGCACGAAGAAGACACATGGCTTCTATTCAGCCTATGCAGATGAGCAAAAAGCAACAAAAGGTTAAAGTTGAAGTTAAAATTAGAAGTACAAGCAGCAGAAAAAGGCGGTGGTGATGTTGACTATAATAATTCACAGGGGAAGCTGAAAGGACATAGAGTAGTATTTGACAGAAAAAAAAAGGTGAACGTAAGGCGAGAGGATTCTAAATGCCAGGCAACAGCTATATTTATGTATATAACTGTAATTGAAACATACTCTGATGACAGAGTAGCATTCAAATAAAATTAGCCAGCAGTTGTAGTGGTAGACTGGTCTAGACTTGCAATATTGATATGTTCCTTGGCATAATATTTATTCAGAAAACATAGAAGTAATATAGATATATAGATATAAATCATTAATTTCATTTTAAACCAAAATTTTAAATAAAAATACATATTTATGCTCCTAAAATCTCCTTCTGCTGTGGTCAAATTTGATTTCTTTCTCTCCTTCATCTATAACATATGTAAGTAATATTAAAGATGTCTGTGCATGATAAAGTTTGCAATATGGAATGCTAATGGCTCCATGTGCATAAACTCTGAAATCAGCATATAGAGTTTCCTCATTTTACCTTTTTTTTCCTTCTTGTCAGCTGTTTTCTGGATTGATCTGACTGTGAACAGACAGAAATTCTAACCTAATGTTAAACCACTACTCCAGGGCTAATTACTGCAAAACAGAGTCACAGTCCCAGCTCCTGACAGCATAAGCTTCTCCTTTTGCTTGTCTTCAGTGGCCTACAGTCACTGGGCCTTGAATCAAACCCTCCTGTCCACCCGTAACAGTATCAAATCATGAAATGCTATGAAATATTTTTAAAACATAATTGAACACACAGGGCATTATTTCTTAGCATAAAACCAAACTGAATTTATCCTGCTGTAACAGTAGCATTGTGGTGCTGTGTTACGGGAGGTTTGTGCTCCTTGGGCGAAACAACTGTTACCTAATAAAGGCCTAGAGCATGATGTCTAACATGATGCAGTTCATCACTAAACACGAGATCTGTGATCAAAATAACAAAGCATCATTGAAGCAAAAGGATGCAAAAGCTGACAAAAAACAAGCGGCAAGAGCCTCCCCGCTTTTCCTGAAGGAAGGGGGGTTTTGCGCTCCAGTTCCAGGCAGCCAGTTTGTATGTCATCTGCCTGCTCTGTTCTGAAGACTGTTGATGGGAACAAAGGTATTTCCTCTTCACATCAGCACTGTTCCTGTCCAGGAGGACATGGAAAACTTATTAATCTATTACACAAAAGAAGACTTGAAAACTGTGTAAAATCGTGTATAGGTATATATTGCATGAGTTGTTGGACTGAAGCATGAATGAGCAGGAAATCAAACTGATAATTCCTTTTTGAAAGCCTACCATGTGAATGCAGAAAAGTGATGAGGAGGACCATATGCACAATGAAATTTACTGTTGTTTTTCAGTTAAAAGTCCACAAAGCTTCCACTTTCATTCTAAAAAGCCCCTGGTGGTAAATAACCTCTTAGCAGGTAAAAGATTACTATTGTGGGTAATCTACTCTTTCCCTGTTGCTTTATATTTCTTTCATTCTTCTTTCTCTTTCCATCACTTTTATGTGTCCAGTTGTTTTCTTTCCTCATGTAACTCAGCATTACCACTGTGCATGAGTGTCATGATACTCAAAAAAGTAAATAATGCTGTTTTGTATATAACATTTGTAGCCTATGACATTTATGATGGGACAAGTGCTTCACCAATTTAGCTTCAATTTCCTGTCCCTGCTGTGATGAAAGGGAGACAATCTTTCAAGAGTGATGTGGGAGTTGAGAAAAAGAAATGGAAAATCAGTGGAGAGCAGTAACAGGAGTTTTGCACATTTGTGCAGTTGTAGAAGAAATTAAATTATTGACACTGAGGGAATCTTCTGTAGGAATGTTGCATAGCAGAATGCACACTATTATATCTCATTGAAGCTCATTTCTTCATTTGGCGTCAGAACTTGCATTTGCTGCTTGATTAGAACAAGAGAATAGATGCAACCATTACTCACAGCCCCCAGGCATGATTCCATCCCACCATTTCTATATGGGGTTAAGAAAGCAGTATCTATTTTAATTAGCAATCTGGCAGCAAGGCCCCATAATGAGATTCCTTGCCTGCCAACAGCCTGCTGAATCATGTAGTTTACTGTGTGTATATTACAAGTTCAAAGAGCTGGCATTGTTTGATCTGCTCCCTTCCATAAGTCTCCTTTGCCAGCAGGGTGGACCCAGTCACTTGTAAAGCAAATTTCTTTCAGTCCAAAGGCTTGCACTTGTTTCATGAATTGGTATATCCTACTCCCATTGTCTTCTGTCAAAATATACATTGAAAATATTCTGTCACCTCAATTTCCAAACTGTTTGGACTTCATGACAAGTAAATGAGTAAGCAGAAATCTAACAGCTCATATTACGTCCAGTGGTGCTGGGGTTATTTGTGTGAGTTTTGGGTTTTCTGAGCAGGAAGAAGGCAAAGTGTGTGATTGCTTTCTGAAGACATTGTCTCTCTAAATGTGAGAGGCTATGGACAAGTGTTTAAGAACGTTTATGCTGACATTCACTGCTGCATATAAAAATTCTGTCACACTGTCCTCTGACTTTCCACATTAGTTTCTATAAATTTATAAAGAAGGACTAAGTTATTACTGCTGTCTTCTAATTCCTCAGATACAAAGTGATGCCTCACAAAGCTGGCATCAAAACTCAATATTAAAGTTATGTTAATTGTCTCTTAAGCTACATCTATATCAATCTGCTCAGTATTATTACATTTAATTGAATCAAAAGTGCCTCTGAATTTGCAAACTGCACACATCTGTGGAATAGAAAAGCCCTCTACACCTTTCAAGCACTCAACCATCTGACCTGGTCTCACATAGATTCTGTGTCAGTAGCATGAAGACTCAGAGCCAGGACCTTTTAGTAGCAGGGAACATGGTACATCAAATTTTGTATACCTGGAGCTTCTTGTTTGCTCTGTGATCCTGTGTGTCTGATACTGGGGACTGACACAGTCTGTGCTCCATAATGTAGGGAGATTAGAGACCAGTGTTCACACAGGGCCTTCAACAAAATCAGTGTTCCAGAAAGGTAGCCTGAAAATATGATTCTGCATCTCTGTCACTCAGCACCTCATGACTGGAGATGTCCTTTTTTTCTGAATTGGGTGTGCTTGGCTAGTTCTAGCATGGATTTAACATGTAAAGCCTATTGTAGAACAAGAATGGAAATTATTCCAGTAATTTATTTAGGCTGTCATCAGGCACTTACTCTGTTTATAGTGATACCTGCAGCATTTGGCTTTTGCAGACTTAGGCCTCATTAGCTGAGATCTTTTAGTATTTGTAGATCTGCTGTAATCTCCAGTGTTAAGCAATACTGTTTCTCCTAATGCCTTAGAATTTATGGTCATACTTTGGTGTCCTGATTCTGGCCAGGCCAGAGTCAACCTCCCCAAGCAGCAGGCCCAGATGAGCTGAGTTAGCCTGGGCTGTTATCACACCACCTGACATCACTTCCCCATAAAAGGGGCTGGTTGGGGAGGGGCACTCCTGGGAGCCTCTAGGGCAGTCCAAGGGTGGTTGGGGCATCAGGTTGGTCCTCATGTTGTGTAGTACTCTCTTATAACCAGGTAAGTGAAACTTACTCCAGGCTGTTATTGTCCTCCTTTCACTGTGCATTTGTTAGTAAACTGTCCTTATTCCAACCCATGGAGGCTCTGTCCGTTTCCCCTTCAGGAGTGAGTGAGTGGTTTGTGGTGCTCAGCCACGGTTTGGGACTGAACAACCACATTTGTAAAGCAGATGTTTATCTTACTTAAAACATATCAAAATCTAGTATATGGAATGAGGACAAAGTTCAACTTAGCCCCGTAGATGAAAGCTTAAGGAAAGACTGTAAGAATAGATCAAGCATTCAGTCAAACTGTCCCTAATAGACCTGGTTTTTCTATCAGTCTCTGGCTAAACAAGCCCCTAAGCTAGAAGCTAGTGTTTAGTAGAACTTGGTGAGTTTTTCTTTAAAAAATGCTATTAAAAACCCAACCAAAATCACCAGAGACATGCTTTGTGGCTCCAGAATATTGGGCAGCAGTGAGTTACCCTATTTATGTATGTATTCTGCATGCAAAGTACTTTGAAATAGTTTTAGATTTGTTAACTACCACTTTTTGATCCCTGTTATTTTGCTGTAAAAATAATGTAAAACAGTCATATATCATTGATCTGTTCTATTAATCTATTTAATAGCTTCCTATCATATTTAACTTGAGACATCTCTTTTCCAAACGGAAGTATGTTATTCTGTTTAATCTCCCCCTCCACAAAAAGTGATCCATTAGCTCTTATCATCACTGACAATCTTCATGGTATCTTTTTGATTCTGCTGTATCTTGTTTTTAAGGTGGAGAGAACAGGCATGCATTTAGCATTCAAGGCATAGGTAAACCAAGGGACCCTAATGGTGATTTCTGGCTAGCTCTTTATTTCTTTTTTATCAATTCTTAATCATCATCTTCCCTTTTTCTGAGCTAATGAGCTAACTCTTTCCTTGGTGGCCCTCAATAAGGTGAAGATTTTTCTTCTGAGCCATCAGTGTTATCTACGTGGTTAAAATGGGTTTTCTTCTATGTATATATTACATTGAATTTATCTGTGCTGAATTGCATCTGCCATTTGATCTTTTGGTCATTATATATCATAAAATCTGTTTGAGATCTTTCCAGTTATTGTCTTTAGTGCCTGAAATAATTTTATCCCATCCACAAACTTTGTCCTGTCACTACTCTAGGCCCTTTCTGGATCATTAATAAATATGGTGAGGGACACTAGGTCTCTTACAGATACTTACCAATCTCTGTTGCTAACCCCCTTATTCCCATTATAAAAGATGACCGTTTGTTTTCAGTTAGATATTAATCTGGGAATTTTTACTTTTACCTTTGCTTTTAAGTTTTTAGTGGTCAAAATTGACAGCTTTCCTGTAGATTAAATCAACAAATTTCTCCCTGTGTGCTTGTGGATTTCCTGACAAAAGTCTAGTTTGTTTGTGCAGTATAGTATTTATGTACAAAACATATCCTGTCTCTTTTGCATTTTATCATACCTGTCAAGGCCTTCTAACTCAACATATTACTAAAATTTCTTCCTGGAATTGCACTAAGACTTTTTGCAATTATTTTATTTAGAATTACTTTCTCTCTTCCTGGTAACTTGTTACATTGAGGTGAATCTCATCCTATAGACATAAAAGGAAACAGTTTGGAGAAATGCATAGAAGTGATTGAAATCAGATGTATTTATTCAGACTCTACATACTCATGTACAATCAGATACAGGATATGTTTATGCTAGAAAAAATATAATGAACTAAAAATGTTTCCAAAGCAGAACTGAAGTTGAAGTGATAAAATGCAATGTGGCTGTAATTTTATGATACATCGCTCTAATATCACTGTAAAACTTAGGAACTAAAACTATCAAATAGTCTGTAGACTTTATCTAAAAAACAGAGTGTTGAATATATTGTCTTATTTATTTTCATCTTCTAACCTGTCAGGATAGTGTGATGGTCTTTCAAACATGTAGCTCTTGAATAAGAGTCAATATAAACTAAACTGTGTGGGATTATATATCTTTAGCTAAATGGATGCAATATGACACAGATCATTAACTCTAAACACCTCATCCATTCATCTTTACAACGTACATATTGAGGTTGCTGGATGAGAAATCTCATTGAGGGTACAGACAATTTTTAACAGTGATAGAAGTAAAAAAAAGGAAGTTCCTGTGAATTGTGTATGTGAATTATTCTTTGGTTTGAATAACATTTGCTACATATATCCCTTCCCAGAAATGGTTAGTATATATCACCCTGAAATATGAAATGGGGATACATCTACTTTAGAATGTTGGAAAAGCATAGAGAGGTGTGTTGTTTTATTTTTCTGATATGTTATACATTATATTGGGGGTTTTTACCATCCCACAAAGAGGATTCATGTAATACAAGGAAACAGTTCTCTGGCTATTACTAATATTACACCTAATCACGGTAAGTTACAGTATGTCATTGCTGTTACCTACAGTTCATAATAAGATAAATCTCAGAACCCTCCAAGGCAAAGAAAGCCCATAGTTATAGGCTTCTAAAGCCGTATTTCTGTTTCACAGATAAAAATTTATTTGGTAGCAGAAAACATCCCAGCATTTTAAAATATAGATTTACAACTGTGGTATACTATTAAAATTTAGTACAGCTTTTATGTATAAGTACTTCACAGTTGTATTTTATAATAGAAAGCATAATCTACACTTACAGATTCCCGTGTGGACTTTATACTCACTGTACCCATTTATTCAGAATTCTTGTCTGGACTGTAAAAGCATTTGTTCCTCTCTAGCTAGGGTTAAATAAATGCAACGTTAAAGAAATAGAAGGGAATGTTCTGCTATTAAGGTCAAGGAAATAATACAAAATATTAGACTAAATGAAAACAAAGAGGAGAAAAGTTGTAAGTTGTGTTCTTTTTAATAATAAAAAACCCACTCTGAGGTGCAGTAACAAAAAGAGATCATAGTCAAAATATGATTAATGGAGAAAGAAATAGGAGCCGCTATGTCAGGAATTTATTGGAAAACTAACAACTGGATTTGAAATAAATGCTGTTGTAGTATCTTTTGATTGAGGTTACATTGTAAGGATCATTTTCAGCAATGGAACTGACAGTTTCTCAGCAGTACCAGAGAGAACTATGATTGATCCAAAATATATGCAATTACCGGCTTTCCAGTTGTTCCAAATATTACCCATAATCATGCGGAGATTTCCTTTGAAACCCTTTGACTGCTAACAGCTATCAAGATTTCATAATATATTAAAGTTTTTACTGTAACTCCATTATCTTTGTCCTTATAAACTTAATTTTTCTTGCCAAGGCAAAGACTGAAAATCTAGCTGCTCTTGATATGGAATGCAAGGATCCTGAAAAATTTCTATTTGCCCCATGCCATTAATACCTGCCAGATCTTGACCTGCCAGTATCAGATGTAGCTGTTTGGCCTTTGCTCCCCTCCTCTTTCCTTGTCATAACACCAGCATTTTATGTATTTGGTGAGAAGGCATTTAGCTCCTTTTGCTATTTTGGCTAAAGACTCACAGGACCATATTGCCTGTATTTATGCCTTTTATACTTCCTCACAGGTAACGTTGAACTACCTGAATTCTAGAAGTGTTGGTTAATAGACCTGATGGATTTGGCCCATCTCCTGTCTGTACCTGTTGATGACAGTGTGTTAGAGAGTGGGAAGAAGGTCAAGATTAAGAGATGGAAGAAGGGTGTGAGGGGAAGAATAGGTGAGCAGGAAGAGTTATTTTTGATCCATAAAATTTCAGTTGAGGTACAGTGTCTCACAAACAATGGTAGGAGCAAATATTCCCAAGATCCAATGAATTTTGAAACTATAGGCCAGATGTCCCCCAATATATTTTGAATATCTAGCCCATAATGCTATATGGGAAAAGGATTCATGAAATTCAGAGTTGCAGATGAAGACTCTACAATGCATAGCACCAAGTGAAGTTAGTATGTTGTAATGGATACCTATCTAAACCCTGTTTGTTTCTCTTCAAACTGTATGTACCTTCAGTTCATCTTTTGCATTGTTGTTGATCATAAAGCACGCTGCAAAATAAAAAGCAATACATAAGTTTTAAACTTCAGTGGAAATGTTCAAGCATACCTAAAACAGCGTGAGTAGACTTTTGCAGGTTTTTGTCCAGGTGCTTGAATGCCTCTATTCTCAATCATTTGTTGCCCATACTAGGCAACGTGAAGTCTTAAAGAACAGCCTTTGCATAATCACTGTATGACAGCTTTTAAGCAAATATTCCTGAAACAGAACATCTCATTTGTGTAAAACCTCTACAAGTTGCTTGCCATTTCAATCCAGGAGAACAATAATTAAAACAACTGCATGAGGGTTTTTTCAGTGTTGGTTTGTATTTTATTGTATTACCTTTTGTCTCTTATGTTTACAGGCTGTATATTTGCAAAATGAAATCCCTCTTTAATATAGTCTGCTTTTCAAAGAACCTATTGGATTCCCCATGTGCAAGGGTTTAATAACAAGAGTGATGGTTAGGATTATGAAAATGCCTTTCCCCCCTCAAAGCATCTCTCCCCAGTGGCAGAGAGCAGGAAATAATCATTGCACCTAATGGCAGAGAACAGGTAAATCTTCAAACCTTGTGAATTTATTGTGTTCCCTCATATCATCCCCTACTAATATTTAATTCTTTCAAAAAAATCTTTAGACTGGCTCTTTTTTCTCCTCTGAGCTCCATTATCCTAACTCTTTTCATGCCTTTTGATACAGTTAAGAAGCTTAAACAGACTTAGGAGCAAAATGTCTTTTTTTTTTTATTTTAAACACAGGAAATCTTCAGGGTGTCTCTTAAGAACAAGCTATTTTCTGAAATTACAGTGATTGTGTCAGCAGTCTGTACAGCCACGTGGCACTTAACTCCTAATGCAAAGTCCCTTTGATCTGAAGGAGTAATTCCCTTGACATCATTGGGGTTAGGACCAGGCTCCTTCCATCCATCAGTCCCCATGTTTCAGCATTTCTTAATTAAAGAGCAGATAAATTGTCCAAGTACTAGTGCCATGAAATACTGACTTTCTAGCAAAGATACATAAAAATAACCTCTGTTCAATCCTTCATTATACCTGAGGCTCCCAACAGTAGTATTTGTACCATACCAGCACATCAAAACAGAGGGTGACCATGAGGCTTTTCAGCTGGCCCAGGTGAGTGACATACAGGAGAAATGCTCCCTTGGGAGCCACTGGCTTCCTCTTCATCAAATGCAGAAACCTGCCTGGGCAACAGGCAAGAAAGAAGAGGAGCTTATGAAGCTTAATTTCCTTGATTTTTGCCTCTGGGCTATAACAGTTTGGGCAATGCATGTTGCTTCCTCAGTGCCTGCAGTTGGCCCAGAGCTGTGCTGGGAAGAGCTGCAGCAGGCTCTCTTTTGCAGTCTCTGAATTACAGCTTTTAAGAAGTGCTGTTCCTCATGTGTGCTGCATGTTTTGTTGAGTTATCCCATATTCCATATGCTTCTATGACACAGGAAAGCAAGGCAATAATAATATCAGAAATAATGTCTACCTTATAGCACAAAATGTTGGAGGAATGACTGTTGAGAGGAAACAGCTGTGTCATTTCAGGATTTTAGTTTGCAGTTCAGCCTGAGTTTTTGACCTTGGCCAAACCCAGGTTTTTTAGTTTTTGGCTATCCCAGAGATAATCTGGAGATAAAATTAATGAGTATGACACATTCAGATTACACAAATAAAACCCCTAAAAGTGTTTAGATCGGCAATATGCTTCCAATAAATACTAGTGGAAATCATTTGGCTTTTTTTTTTCTGTAATCAGACTCCAAACTGGAGAGAAGGCAGCTGCCTGACCACAAAATTTTTTGTTCTTGTGGTTTCAAATGATCCACAGAAGGCTTGAGATAAGGTTTATGTGAGTGGTTCTGTAGGATTTTAATGGTTACCAATTTATCTTGTATGAACAGATTAATCCTGATAATGCAACTACAAGTCAATTGCCTGAAATTTCTAAGTGGTGCAGGGGGACTAGCTACCTGAAATTAGGTGATTTAAGCCGTAATTGGGCTCCCTATTCAAAAATAGTTGGATTTTCACTATGTTTAGCACCCACAGCTCTACTAAATTAAACTTCATTACCTTATCAAAAGACACAGTGGGAACATCGGCACCAATAATAGAACTAAGGGATTCCTGCCAGACAATATAGCATTCACACCACTGATGTCTATTATAGTGAAGCCTGGATAAGCAGGAAAACGTCAGCATACACAATGAAGATCTTAAGCATAAATAATGGAGAGAAAATGAAATTTAGGGTTGACTGAAGTCAGTGGCTATATTGAACATAATTCAGCCAGGGCTTAATTTAACACTTTGGGCTTGATTCCTATGTGCAGTAAGCATTTACATGTCCTTGATTGCAAACACTGATTGATGACAAAATATGAAAATACTCTTCAGGTTACTAGGTTGATATAAAGTAGCCGTAGAAGAGAATCATGTCCCTGTAAGGAAGATTTGATAAGATAGTGTTATTCTCTGTGGTAAGTTACTGGTTGCAGTAATTCCATACCTGCTACAGGAGAGTATTCCTGCATCAGAAACAGATGTGTAGGAACAGAAAATGAAAGATGGAGGGATATTGAGTAATAATGCACAGTAGTAACTGGACAAGAAATCCTGCAATATCCCAGAGGAGGATGGTAATCAAAAGACAGTTTTAAAAAATGAACTTGAAGTATTTTTATTTTCCCAGCATGCAAAAAGTGAGAAATTAATTTAGGATGACCTGAATACATTTTGCAAAGGGCAATGCTAGTGGAGTGGAATACCAATGATTCCCATATTTCTGATATTCAAGATGATGAGAAGTTATCTACAGTATACACAAACTATCAGAATATGATTCGAGGGTACAACATTAGCACATTAAATATATAGACTGTTCAGAAGTTGTGATTTTGTTTTAATATTGCTAATCATAGATCTTTTGAACAAATGTGACTAGTTAGACTATATGTTACATATTTAAATCACCACAACTCCTCTATTTCACAGTAACTAAGAGCTCTGGGCAATAATAAAATGTGACCAATGACCCTTTTCATTTCAGCACTGTAAGCAAGAGGTAGAAATGCTCACTGTTTCTGAGAAAATTGTGATTGGTGGAATGAATAAGCAGTAATTATTCTGCATTAAGTAAACAAAGGAAACTAGCATATATTAATGCACTCTCCATTTTATTACAGCTCAGTCAGATACTCTAATCAACTGTGACAGGAATGGAATGAATTGGCTGCACCCAAAGGTGCTGTTTATTAATTTATCTTAACAAATAATGATGATGTGTCAAAGTAACATATGTCAGTTCATATGTTGTGTGTCTTTGTATTGAAATGCCAGCAGTGAAAGAGATCTGTTCACTTGCTTTTTTCCAAGTCAGAAGTGTTGTCGGGTTTTATGTTCCACTCCCTTTTTCCTATAATTCAAGTTAATCATAGGGTAACTGTGTAGGCAGACAAAATGAGACACCCACGCATGTGCATGTGTTTTCCCAGGATGCTGTTTCCGTATCCCTTTGCTTCTGTGCTGGGATAGTTAAATTCAGTGGAGGCTATTTAGTATCTGGTTTATATAACATTACTGCTATGTGTATGTACTTCAATTAGCATTTAAATGTCTATTATATTTACACATGTGTGTATGTAAACACACACAAAAATTCCTAATCTAAGCTATGGGATGGCTATCTATAAGGGTAGAAAGAAATGATTAATTTATTTTCATTCATGAGGACCAAAACATGAAACTCTTAAGTGATTTTTCCCAGTGCTTGAAAGTAATTTGTTGTCACAGATAAGCATGTAACCTAAATCTAGTAGTTGGGGAAAGACTGAATATCCACTTTTTTCAATAGATAAACTTATTGATATTATTATATGGCATTAAATGTTCATTGAAGCAGCAGTTAAGGGTTTAAAAATAAACAGAATACTCAACAAACAACAGGTACAGACTGCTAATTTGGAAAAGAAAATGCCGGGGGATTGCATCTGTGAGCCTAGTGACAGGATCTGCGGGATGTTCACATTGCTACTGAAATCCTGCCACACATCCTGAACTCCCCCTTGCCTAGCAGACAGTGCAACTGCTTTTCCCCAAACATGCTGCGGATCTTGTTTGGAGTCAAGTCCTGTTTCTCAGGTTCATTGCCATCACAGCCTGGACCTCACTGTTTTCCTAAACTGCTGCTTTCTGCTGGATTAGCGGTAGAAAGCAATGGCATGCCTGGGCAGGTTGTACTTGTTCAGACATCTTTCTGGATGAGTCTTTTAAGTAATATGAATGGAAAATAAATATTTTTCCACTCAAAATATACAGAACTATGTGACTGTCGCTCCAATTATAGGGTTATCAGTATGCACTATACAAAGTGATTAAAGAAAACTAATCTGGAGAATTGCAAGGCAAAATGTGTTTCCAGAACACTTTTATTTTTTTTTTTAATTCAACATTTAATATGTAAGCTGCTATGTGTATATCAGTAGAAAATATCATTGATGTATCTTAAAAAAAATCCTAAATCTAGCATAAATCAATTCATTTTAAAGTTACTTTACGTTTTGTATCTGCTCAACATATTCCCTTATTAGAACTTCTGTGTTATAAAAGGGAACACAAACACTTCAAACTAAAACAGGACACATGTTGAGTTACTGGAGCCTTGCTTTGCAGAATGATTCTGAGGTATCTGTATACCCACAGTGGCATAAGGAAAACTGTTAGTGCAAGTGTGTTTCATCTTGGTAATCCACTGCTGGTTGATGCTGATGATATATTTCAAGAACTTTGTCAGAAAGGCAATCTTTATGAAATATATCTAAGAAATCTTAGGAGAGTCTAATTAGAACATGTTAATACTTTATAAAAGCTGATAAAATCTTTCTTTGTCTTGACTATGAAAGTTCCACAGCAAGCAGAAAGAAAATGTGGCTGCATTTTTTTTCTTTCAACCAATATGTGTATGATTTACAATGCTTAGAAAATTACCCTGCTTAGAATTACGCTTCTCAGAAAAAGAAGAGTTTCAGCTTTCATGGGATCGTGAAAATTGTGAGTAGAAAATCATGAAGATGGCATTTGCACTACACAGAGAGGAACACAGTGGAAAGCAATAATGCAGTTGCTTGAAAGGCCTGATCGGTCTGGAGTATTGCTTCTCCCCTTTTCATATTTCAGATATATTAATCTTTGAGCCGGTGGACATAATAACCAAATTTCCCTAACGAAGAAATAGAAACTCCTTATACGAGGCCAGAAGTCTCAGTGAAATTATTTTTGGCTTAGATGCGTAAGTGAAATGTAGCTGTAGGATTGGGCTTAAAAGCGGGTGATTGCAGCCACTAGGCAAATCAGCAGTGCTGATGAAGAGTGACTCAAATGTGCCTGTTTACTGTGCTCTCAAGTCCACTTCTTTGCTGACTCATTTTACAAGGCTAGCAGCTCCAAACAGCACTGCATTTCCAAAGTCATCCACTTTGAAAATTCACGTTCTTTATATTTTAGGATTAGCGATATGAACACAATCTGTCTGAGGTGAGCTAATCTGGTGTGATGAGAGAGAACATTCTTTAATTGCAATTTAATTAATTGCATTTATGCTTAAGATGAAATCTGAGAATTAATAGGACCTGAAGTATTTTGCTGTATCTTTTAGTTTCTGATAATTCATCACTTTTTTGACTGTGACGACTCAGGTTTTACTGCCATGAATCTTGATCTGTCTAACTAGATCATAAATCTTTCAATGGGTATAAGCTTGAGCTGTGGATCTTGGTCACCATGGTTTCTCACCAGCCGGCAACTAAGCCCCACGCAGCTGCTTGTTCATTCCCCTCAGGCAGGAAGGGGGAGAGAATTGGGAGAGTAAAAGTGAGAAGACTCTGGGGGGCTGAGGTAAAGGCAGTTTAATAGGCAAAGCAAAACAAGGAATTAATTCCCCACTTCCCATGGGCAGGCAGGCAGGTGTTCAGCCATCCCCAGGAAAGCAGGGTTCCATAATGCGTAATGGTTACTAGGGGAGACAAATGCCATCACTCTGAAATTCCCCTCTTCCCTCTCCCCCCAGCTCTATATGCTGAGTGTGTCATTATATGGTATGGAGTATCCCTTTGGTCAGTTGGTGTCAGCTGTCCCAGCTGTGTCCCCTCCCAGCTCCTGGTGCACTCCCAGCATCCTGGCTGGTGGGGTGAGAAGCAGAAAAGGCCTTGGCTCTGTGTAAGCACTGCTCAGCAATAACAAAAACACCTCTATATAGCAAAAACATCTCCATGTTATCAACAGTGTGTCCAGCACAAATCCAAACAATAGCTCATATGAGCTACAACGAAGAAAATTAATTCCCCCATCCAAAACCAGCTGGAGGCACCACTAGGAGCTAAACTCAGGATCTCATGTTTACTAAACAGCACACCTCAACAATATATTTTATTTCTGAGGATCCTTCATATTCATTAAGTTCACTGTATTTTGTGTGATTTCATAGAAGTAAAGTTGGGGGATTTGCATCTACAAAAGAGGGTGGTATTTGTCAGGGTTTTTACGGTGCTAGCTGTGACATTGGTGGCTCATGCTATAGGTTACCTGTGATAGTTTGACTGTACGGCTGTGAAGTGTAAACTGGCTGTCCCACTAAATTGAGTTAGATTGAATCAAACCTTAATTTTATTTTTCTTTAATTTTTTTTTTTTACAAGAGAATGGTCAGCATCTGAATGTGAGTAGAAATTAGCTTCATTTTGCAATTCAAGTTGTCTGCTATTCAAATGTAATCAAGGCCTCAAGTGATTTGCCAAATTGGCACAATATCTATTATTTATATTAAAATATACATGTATGGAAGTGTTCAGATCTTTTCTGCATTGTTTAAATATTCAGCTCTTTTGTCTTCCGATCCAATGCTAAGTCAGAGTACTTGGCAGAGTTTTTCCAAGAAGCCTTGCCTATGGTCCTCAAGTATGTCAGAAAGATTGGAATAAACAAACCAGGAAAAATAAGCAGTAACCAAAGCTGTCTGCAGCTACTGGTGTTTGTTTCTGTTCCTGCCATGTTTTGAATCACTTGTGTGTTTGTTTTTTGTACACTCACATACACACCCACAGAGGTTTGCAGCTTTTACACAAGTAAGCTGGGTAGTACAGCAGGCCTTCAGAAATGTATCAGAAAATTGAGTAACTAAATTGGGAATTAGGCAAAAGAGAAAGCAAACTTTCAGAATAAAGTGAGTTGTTCAGTGTCAGCATCTGATGTGTTGCTATGTTTTACTGGCTTGAGACAGCGTGACTGCATTATGACTGGAAGATTGCTTTAGTATTTCAATTTTAATTGAGCTTTCAATATGTGAATTCTGTGGACATGTGTCTGAGTTTAATAACCTTCAAATACATGTTCAGATTGAATGACCAAGTCAATTATTTCCTCAAAAGTACTTATTAGGATTGTGTTGGATGCATACAAATAGCAAAGGAAACACACTCATGAATATGCCACTTCTTTCCAAACTAATTTCTCTCAACCTTGGCAGCATGCTTTTTCTTAAATAATTATTCCTATATTTGAAGCATTCTTGTAGTACTACAGCAAATGAAAGTTGCAGCACTCTATGTATTCGCTGAATAAATGAGCTTAGAATTACAATGCTATCGGAGTCAGTGCTGTATTCTCAAATGAAGTGAATGTGATTTAATTGGGTAGTGAACAATGGAACCTTCCTGTAATCATGGTGTTCAGTGACTTGGTAAGTTGTGTTTTCTCCCAGACAGTATTTACCAGTATTAGTGAGGTAATTCTGGCATATGTTAATTGTGGGTGGGAAATGGGCAGAGGAGTGGTAAAGGGAGCATTTATATATCATTGGACAACCACAGTCATAACACAAGCTTTTTTTCTGGAACACTTTGTAAGAGCAAATAGGATATTTATCATTTTTTTCAAAAGTATTGAGCAGCTGTTGTTCATTTTGCACCAAACTTTAAATGCACTACTGTTTAAAAGGTTTACTTTGTTATCACCTGCCTGTTTAATGAGCAACGAGGTAAGGCACTTTGTGGAAAGGAGGGAAACAAGTTTTCCTTATTAGTGCATGTTCCTTTGCCAGTTACATGAAAGCAGACTATGCTGTGTTCAGAAGCACCATTTCTTGCACTGGGTAATTTAGCAAATTTTTTCATTGAGAAAGGCATGTTTTGATCATAAAGTGCTTCCTTAATGCACTTACTCTGTGTGTCATGAGGACACTTGGCCTTCTCCCCTTCCTTCTACCCTATTAATCTTTGAACCTTTTTATCTCAGCCCTCACACTGATAATGCCATAAACTAGAAAGCCATGGGATGACACCAAAGAGAAACAAAGAACTATTACTGGATCAGGTAAATGTAGTGCCACTTCTGCTAATCCTAAATTACTTAGAATTTAGTGAGGTTTCTTCAGTCACGTCATCTATCACAGGGAGACAACTAATGCAATTAAAAACATGTTCTTCATTTCAGGCAGTTTGTATTTTCTTATTCAGTTAGGGCTGTCTCGTTCTTCCTGCCAAGTATATAATAGTTTGTAAGTTTTTGAGGTTGAAAGTAGTGTCCCTGAAAGGACTTACATTACAGCCATGGAGGACGGAGTATAAATATATTTTACTTCTAGACCAGGTGCTGCATTAACAATGACAGTTGAAGCTTCCCCCAGGCTGCCCCATTATTACATGCTTCCACCTTGGCCTGTGATATAAACTCTTGCAGATGAAATATAATACTTTGACATTTGGTTTGGTGGACTTCCATGTCGCACGGTTCACCTGTAGCCTTCCCTGGCTGAGGAAGATACCGAGTCAAGTGCTGTGCAGGATCTCTAACAGGACTGAAGTGTTTTATATGCAGCAAGGACAGAGCTATGCAAACTAAGATAATAAGTGTAATCAAATTTCATACTCCAAGGAATACACTGATTGCCTCAGGGATCAGGAAAAATTTAACTCCATGTCTTCAATTTTTGTGCTGCTTCATGCAAGCAGAGCAGATGTAACAGGGCAGAAAGTCCTCTCAGGCACCAGTTCTTGTTCACTTTTTCTGGCAGGATAGCAAATTGTATAGACCAGTAGTTCAACAAACAAGAACCTATAGAAGAGTGAAAACCTATGCAAAAAATATCAATTTGGGGTGGGAGAGAGATTTTCTACACTGCAGCAGCTTACATTAGCAAATGGTTTGCTTTAGACTCCTGTTTGATTTGTCTCACATCACAATCCTAAGTACTGCAGTTCCAGTCTTCATGTTAATATCTTTGCACATAAATGTGTGTAAAGCTGTTGATATCAACCAAGTATTCCCTGAGCAAAGTCCTGGCTAAAGCACTTTATACCAGCTTAACATCTTGCTCTTAATTATGAAATTCTTTTGTTTCCTGATTTATGTGATAGAAAAACTGTGCTTTTGAGTGGGCTGTTGACTCATTTGTGAGTCGCAGCTAAATCCACCCACCCGTTTCTGTTGCTGGAACATCTTTGGTTCACGGCAGGGCAGTGGGAAGCCCTGCTTCCCTTCCCCCAGCAAGACTGCCACAAAACTCCCCCCTGCCCTGGCATATAGGGTCAGTTTAGATGGTGCAACATGTAACTGATATCTTTGGCACATGTTTTGGACTAAAATTAAGGGATAACAGCAAGCACCTTGGTTAATGCAGGGTTTTGTGCTGTGAGGGGCTGTTGCTGAATTCAGCCTGCTCTTTTGCAGCAGGTGTAACCCCACCTGGTGAAACAAGCCACTTTGTGGGGCAGCTGTGTGCCCAGACAGTAAGGGCTCTGACCAGCCCCACCTGGCTCTGGCCTTATTTAAACTCAGGTGGGGCTGGCCACAGCTTCTCTCTAGGCATCTGGGACTTTCCTCCGGATTTCTTTGGACCTGGTCAAGCCATGCAACCCTGAAGCCCTGAGGGAGCCTTTCGGGGTGCCAGCTGCAGCAGATAAGAGGGCTGGTGAGGTCCCTGACACTGTCACCCAGGGTTCCTGCTCCCGAACTTCTCTTGTGCAGTGACCTGAAGCTGGTGGGGTCACTCTCTCCAATGAGAAGGTATCTATGTGATGTCATAGCCTGGTTTTGGAAGTCTGGAGTTTGTAATGTTAATTTCTGCTTTGTTTGCCTCATTAAAAAGGTGATCTGAGACCTCTTGAAAGGATGAATCTCCTTCAGGTTGCGGGGAGGGAGGGGGTTGAGGTCTGTGCTTGTTCTGTTTGGTTTTGTGGGCCTTTGCTGGTCTGCTTTAAGTTGGCGTCCTGAGATGTGAAATTTGTTGAAGGATTTTGTGGTCCCTTCCTGGTTTGTTTATTGTCATTTATTTGGTTTTAAATTGTGGGGGTTAAGTGGGTTCCTTGAGATAAGATGTGAGATGGTAGGTAAGGTTTTTGTCTTCTTTAAGTGTTACTAAATCAAGGTTACCTTGTTTGAATTAATGCTGTTCTACCAGTATAAAAGTAGATTTTAACGAAGAAACTGTCTGATAACTGGTATGGTTTTATGCATCTGTCCTTTTCCATTAGCTTTGATATGTTACCTTTTTAAACTCTGGATTTTCCTTTATTAATCAACAAATATGAACGTGCTAGCAAGAGTGTGAAGGTGCAGGTAAACTGGAAAGACAAGGTGGTGGGAAGCTCAGGCTGGGAGGTGCTGCTCAGGGGAAACTGGGGCAGTCTGTGGGCAGAAGAGGGAAATGGGCTGAGGTCTGTCCTTACGTGCTGCCGGCTGGGGTGAGGACAGGAGTAGAGGAGCTGTAATTGTGTAGTTGCTGTGAATGTCACAGCAGCTTACATCAAGGAAGGTGTCCTGGTAATGGAAATAAATTATGTGCTGTGGATTTGTGGAGGAAAACACAGTGATGAAGGATGGAGAATAGGATGTTAACTGCACTGGACTTGGAACTGTAGCAGGGATATTGAGCTGAAGTGAAAAAGGCAGAAGTAAAATTAGCTGACTTAAGAAGGGGGACGTGTGATGCTGCAAGCAAAAAAACCAAGGAGACTGCTTGTCTACAGAATAGAGTACCATAAAGGAAATGCAGCTTTCCTGACTGGCCCTGTAGCTGCCCATCTGAATATTTACAGAGCAATACATGTTGAGCAAAAGGCAGCTCATCCCTTGGCTTTGCTGGGAGAGGGATATCCTGCTTGTATGAAAGCACTACCCAAAAGATAAATATGACTGAACCAATTTTGAGTATTAATGTTCATAATGCCACTGTGTACTCACAGGGTAGCTTTGTCACTGGTTTTATTGTAGTACAAAATGGCAGTGTGCTGAACGCTTACTCCTGGGGCTTTTTTTCAGGGCTCCCTGTGTGTCCCATGAGTCACCTGGTAGGTCTGGGTTGTTAGCAATGTAGCCATTACGTTTGTTGCTAAAATCATTCAGTGTGATGGGAGGAACGGAAAGAAGAGTTTACTGGTGCAGCTGTTTTCAGAGCAGTGGCAGCTTGCGCTGGCTGTGCTGCCTTGGATCTGCTATTAAAATCAGCATCGCATTCTTGGTACTGCACAGCTTCTGTGCCGAGAATCAAATCACCTGGGCGGCTGCTGCTGGTTTAATAGTATAATTGAGTAATCTTTGCAGCTGCTCCAAGAGGCTTTAACCTCCATGTATACACATTTCCTAGGATTTTGTTTTACAAAGAGAGGGATTATTGTCATATTCATTGTAATCACTCGAAGTACTGTGGGTCTGATTCTTGACTGTCTTGTACCTTCTGCAGATATTTAAAACTGTCTAAAAGGACTATGAAATGTGATGACACTAGAATGGCTGCGATCTTACTATATTTGCAGAGAGATAAATGATTGTATGTTGTCTGTGGCGGTGGAGAACCAGGCCATCCACAAAATGAGTAGAAAGTACAAGTATGATGTCACTGGAGTGTGACACAGTAGAAAAAGGCAGCAGAAGGAAAAACGTATTGGAGACTTTGTACTGTAATTATAATTGAGGTTTCAGTTCAAATCTATCTATGTGTCTGCTGTGGTGCTTGGGCTTGCTGGGAGTTGTGTTGAGCCTCAGGGCAGTCTGTACTCTAGGTAGTGGCCCGTGCCAGGTTGGTAGTTCTCTGCTTTTTATGTTTCCAGGCTGCATCAGGCATCTTAAGCTCTCTGCAGGCTGTCATACCAGCAGTGGGCCAGGTGTGAGGAGCTGGTTGTAGGCAATAATGATTTTGAGGAAACATAAAGGAGAATCTGAAGCTGGGGTTTGCAGCTAAAATATATCTGAAGTGTGCTTAAAAAAGTGAACAGCAGACAGACTTGGTAGCTATATTGTAGCTTGGATTAAGTTTGCAGAACATGACAACTTAAGATAGTTATGGCTATGTTGCTTCAGAGGTGAGGTTTGAAGAGTAGAGCTTCTCTGCCCCAAGTGCCAGCTCTCTCCAGACAGAGTGGGACACAAAGAATGTGGGTACTTGAAGATAGTGACTGACAGCTGAAGCCAAGATGGCAAGAGATGCCCATTTATATCTGGTTCAACCAGAATGCTGTAACTGCATTTCCATGCAAGCTGTAAATAGTTAGATATCCTTAGCAAGTGCCAGGGGGAAAAAAAACCATTTAGTCACCTCTTTGGGGCAGCGTATATGTCAGTGTCTGTGACTCCAGCAGCACAAAATGTCTCAGCCATAAAATGCCAAATCTTAAGTATGACAAATAATCCTAAATTATATTAACATTTATTAAGGGGAAGGTGGAGAACACATTTCAGAGGTTTAGTAGTTTTACTAAATTTCCATATGAAGAAATCAATCCATTATTTTATTATTTGGAAGTGCTGTATTTCCAAGGTTATGCTGTTGTCAAGGCAAAAGGTTCCATATTGCATTTCCAGCCAAGCTTGACTGATTAACGGTGTTGGGAGGAATATGTTTTCCTTCCAGAATCTTAATTAGGTTGACTTTAACTCACGACAGGAGATTCTGCCAGCTGTCAGCTACTGCTTGGATCTCTTACTAATTAAAACTCAGAGGAAGCCTATTAAAGGTGTTCAAAAAGCCAAATCTTCCTTTAAAATATCTCTGGCATGGCAACAAAGGGTGTATGACAGTGATATTGCAGCATAGATAACTTGTCTTCTGCTTTTCATCTTGGCAACATGCCAGTTATTTTACTTGGCTGTACAGGCTCTTCATTCAGAGCTCTTACCTCTCACCTTCCTGCAAATGGACTAAAAGGAATCACAGTATTCAGTTTTGAGATACCTGACATTCAGATTTTCTAGAGCAATGAGCACAGCCAATACTGAAATACTTGAGGTTTAGTTTGTGAGGCAGCAACATCCTGTAGTTTGTAAATATTCTGAGCATTGAAACTGATGATGTAACTTACAATTAACAGTGTTGCTGTGCCACACTTCATGTTGATAATTAAATGCTGCAACTGGGTTATTTCTGTACTTCTAAGCTTTTCCAGTGTGCCTTTTCCAGATTCAGGTTTTTGAAAAAATAATCCTCCCTACATACCTAGTCAGCTTTCTAGGCCAACAAAAATCCAAAGCAAGGTATGGATATACTGCCAATTTTTTGGGGTTTTTTTGGCAGTATTTTTTCCTACTGGGGAGCTGGCAAAATAACTCTAGCTTTTGTGGGCTGTTTGCAAAGGCAAAAGTTTGGTATTATGGCTGTATTTTATCTTCTTGGGGGTAGACTGATAAAAATCTAAGATAATTTGGCAGAAAGAGAATTATTGAAACAGCAAGAGATTTCAGGTGGTTGGGACACTGTATGGATGGGAAACAATGTTTAGTTTTCCAGATGTCACTGAATTTAGAACCTCACTCAATTTGTTGTAATTCAGTTCAGACCTGGGTTTCTATGCAGGTTGCTGGTGGCTTGGTAAAGAACCTGGGCCACAAGAAACACTTTTCTGACAGATGAGGGAGCCTCTAGGTGAAGTTTTTCTCATTAGATGTCTGCTAAGAAAATTAACTAGCCATAGTAAGTTCCCCCCACATCTTCTGGAAGGTGGCATGTAGCAAGATTTCTGATTTCTGGAAGAAAAAAGCTGAGACCTGCTGCCAAGACGAAGGTACCTGGGATTACTCAGAAGTGAGATGTGGGATTTCTCCAGAGGAGAAGTTACAGTCTCTCTAAAGTCACATATGACCTTCAGTCACTCGTGATGGTGGGTGATGTTGCTGCTTCTGTTCTCTGGCACCACACAAAAGTTTTTAAAAAAATCTTCCTGTGTTCCTTCTCAGAGTTGAGTCCCATACCAGGTGTGATTTTATTGATGGTCATGCCCTGACTATAAACATTCCTGGTGATCCTTTCTTCCAGCCAGGGGAGTGTCTAGCAGGATGTGTCCAGATTGATGGATGTATGGTGCATCTGGCTCAACAGTACAATGGTTTGTTTCTTCTTTCAGGACCTATCCTGTTCCCATATCGTGCTTGAAACAGGTGCCTTTTTGCAAACAGTTCATGTGGTGACCCTCTCTAGTCTCTGGCTACTTAGTTGTAGAATAAGAATTTTTCCCACGTCACATTTGTTCATTTACTTATTCCTATCTGGTGATAGACTTCTTTGAGCCAGTATTGGTCTTATTTTTCATGCTATTTTTCAATTAAGCATGATGTCATGTCAGTTACACGTGGTTTTACATTACACAGTCATAGTTTTTGCAGGCTGCTAAAGCAATTAATGTAGTTAACAACTTTATAGGTTAAAGGGATTATTCAATTTCACTAATTGAATTTCAGAAATTGGGGAAATGATGACACAATTATTGAAACCCCCATACCTGATTTGCTTGGGTATGTCCATCACTGCAAAAAAGAATGGAAATTTTAGCAAAAAAAAAAGTGCCACAAGAAGTTTATTTGAGCAGTCCCAAAGGGATATATTATATGTCGTGCCTTTCTAGGCAGTGCTTTAGGCTTATACATGTCTGTTCCTTGATTAATAAAAACAAATTTAAGAATGGCATTATAGTTTGGGGGTGGGGAGTGGTTCTGCTAAGTAATACTGGTTTGGAACAAAGCCTGTTTATTGTGTGTTTCTGTATGCTTACACAATGAAATATTTTTATTTTGAACCTTTCCCTTTCCTCCTCTAAGGAAAGATCCTAGCATCTGTCCTTGATACTATAATAGATTATCTTGTTTTTCTGGAATAAATATGCACATTTATTTCATAGGCACGTGGTTCATTTAGGCACATTTGTATCTCAGTTGTTTTTGTGTTAAGGTTGATTTGAAAAAACATCTTTCAATTAAACTGCAGAGAAAAGAGTGAAAATTTGTTATTAGTAAAAGCTTCACTTGAAAGGCATTAAATACTCATCCATATATGAATTCACTTTTGTCACCTGAGGATACTAAACTATTCTAACATTGTAATAATAACTCTACCAGGGTCTTCACTTAATGGTGTAGAGTTATTTTTAGGTATTATTCTGTAGTAATCTGGAAACATTTCATTGTATAAGAAGCAAAATAGATAACAGTCATCAGTGCATCTGCATGAAGTTCATATGGCAAGTACTCACATTTAATAAGGTTGGTAGATCTAGAAATGTGTGCTTGCTTGGCACCATTTTAATCTAATCAAAACCATGTGGCTAGAAAATCAATATGACCATGTGTTAACATCACTGAATGTTGCATCTTTCCTTATATCTGCCAAGAAAAAGTTTGCAATCACTCTTATGTGTGTATATTTATGCACACATGTAAAATTTGTGGATTTGCATGGGTTGGTGTGGAATTTGAAGCTGTTAACAGATTTCCTTCCCACAGCTAGAGCTATGTGCTACTCCAGTCCCTTTTGGCAGTAGTTTTCACATCAGCATAGGTAGTGATTTATCTCATGGAAAGGTAAACTGCAGGAAGGAGACTATACCTTTTGACCTGTGATAGTAATACAAGGCATTACTGAAAAAGAACATACCAACCCACAAGTAAAATTCGCCAAGGTGCTCTGTTAAGATATAAACTTTTTTTTCCAATTAATGTGAGGACTAATCAAGCTACAGGAGGTATTAATCTCTTTTATAGGTACACTGTTTTAGTGATTAAAGTCTAAAGTGTAAATCACTTATGTAAAACATAAGTTTCATCTTTGGTGTTACCACTTCAAACTAACAACAGGCTGAAAATGCTAACCGGGTGTCAGGTCAAAGATCTACTTTAAAATACACAATCTGTGTTTTACATTGGAATTTTACTGTCCAGCAGAATGGTAGCTCTTTTTTTCTGCCTCTGTGGATGCCCTGGCAACTTGGGCTAGTGACTGCCCTGGGATTGGGCCAGGAGTGTGTGGGTCAGCACCCACAACAGTGTGGAGGCTCTCCCTGTCCCAAGCCAGGCTCTCCTGGCCATCTGCCCTTCTCTGCTCTTGGCCTTTGTTGTGGCACTGCCATCTTGGCCTACCATCATCTCTGTGGTGTCCTCCCTTCGCCTAGCGCTGACTGAGAATACCTGCCAATGACCTTATCAAGGATTTTTTTCCCCTTTTACCCCCTTGTGAGCGGAGGAAATTTTCATTCACATTAAGTATAGTGGCACAATTCAGCAGGATATGGGATTCAGTTGCTTGTTCCAGGTATTGCAGGCAATGAGTAAAAAATGCCTGAAGTCCTCGCTTCTGAGATCTGAATGCATATTCAGACACAAGGCCACATTTCCTCTGTGCTGGACTAAAAGTTCACTGCTCTTATCTTGAGAGTAACACTTCAAAACTCAATTAAGGTAGTACTGATAGGCAGCCTTTTCTAGCTTCCAACATCAGGTACATTAAGTGAAAGAAATCGATGGCAAGAAAACCCTTGTGAGAGTAACACCTGGCTCATCATGAACAAGCAATGTCATCCTTCTGTTGAATTACATCCACTTGGACTTACATTTCCTTTTTCTGTTTTATGGTCTCTTATGAGAAACAATTATCCCTCATATTTTGCACTGTTTGGCAGGTGAGTGTTTATAGATTCTGTGCAAGAATGATTTTCTGGCTGTGAAGCTCATTTGCTTTATTATGCACATAAGGCACACTAATATACCAGCAAAGGGGACCATGGAAACATTTAGACAAAGATTAATTTGTTAAACAACTGTTTCATACTTCACATACAGAAATGTTGAGTCTTAAGTCTTCAGGTATAACTAAGCCCTTCAGGTAGTTCACCCTGTTACATCAGAAAAAAAAACCCTAGCCAGTATTAGTCTTGCTTTCTTGAAAAAAAGCAATATAGGAGTAACAAAAACTAGAATGTAGCACAGAGTGTTTGTATCTTGTATTCTAAGACCCTTGTGTGCCAGTTTTACAGGAATGCCAGTGGATAGCTTACTGCTAAAACACTTTCATATAATTTTAATAAAACTCTGGAAAAGAACTTGCAAAGGCTGTTTGCTCCCTTCATAATCCCTGCCATGGTTTTTTCCTACTGTTGACTCCCTGGTTTAAATTAGTACTCTGACACCTTGAAAAAAGTTAAGGTATGCAAAGTGTAAATGGTTTGATTTCTCATCTCTTTCCACTAGTTTGTGTTTCCAACAGCATCATACTTCTCTGAAACTTGCTACCCTGAAGCTTTCTGGAATGTTCTCAAGCTAAAATTGTTTGCTTTAAGCATTCAAGCTACTGCAAGACTACTAGAATGCATAAAGCTGCATTGTGGAACCAAAGGGATGTGCATTTTTGTTTTATGATGTGAGAACACTCTCTGTTCAAGCAGGTATTTCAGAAAAAGTCTGCACAGGCTACAACTGGAAAACAACTTGCACAAACTGTGTATGCTGTATTTGAAGGCACATGTCTAATTAACCTCCACAGTTAATATGTTGTTCTGTTAGCATAATTATTAATGTTACTGAGGAGATAACAAAATCATTGATTTTATAGAAGCTGTAATAAATGCTGTCCTTCTATTGAATTATTGCCTAAATGCCTCATCTTACTGCTTTAATTTTTGAAGAACTCTGCCATAGGAGGAAAGAAAGGAATGTTAAGATACACTAAAAAATCTTTAAATGTAAATTTATCTCACTTATTTGTATTATGTGATGACAAAAAAAGCTCTGGGTATTTCTTGTTGTAGTATTTGCTTGTATTTAGTAAAACTGATTTCCACCACCCCCCCCCACCCCCCACCCCCCCCGCAAAAAATTCAGTTTCTGGGAGAAAATCAAACTAGAGAATTAGCTTATTTCTTGGTAGCTGAGATGCAGAATGGGGAATGTTGGTGTTACTGACTATAAATGGATTGGCAAAGAGTAGGTTGCTGCTTTAACCTTGCTGCCTAGAGAAACAAGGTACCTATTTGCTACCATGAGCTCTCATTGTAAAGGCATATTTAAGATGCAAGTGTGAAAATGAGAAAGTTGCTTGTGGCCTGTTTAGAAGTTATATAAATCTTCAGATGGTACTTCAATGCTGCTTCTGTTTTGGTAAGCCTCCCATGCTAAAGTGCATAGGAACCTGCTGCTTTTTTAGTGATGGAGGCTGCAATATAAGTGTCAGTCTTGCACATTTTCCATATTTCACTTCTTTGCTTACACCTTTGTTCAGTCAAGAACCTATTAAGCTCTCGCATCAAGCTAGGAAATTAGTAGCTTTTTTGCTTAAAATTATATTCACTTAAAACCTAATTAAAAACAAATACTTGCAATGAAATCCTCAATTGTTATAAAATTGCATGTGGTTGCCAGTTCACCCTTGTGTTTTATTTTGAGGTGAACATAGACAATCAAGCATGCTAAGACACAGGCTCTGTGGCTCGGAGATGCCATGTGATACATTTCATGACAGGTGTGTTTGGTTTGGCAGGTGTCTGGAGTTACACTGAAGTGTTTGTTTCCTGCTGTATCCTTTCCTGAGCCTCCCTGTTAGCTTTTCAGGCCTCTAGCACTTTCGCAGTTAGACAAGCAGCTCTGATAACAATTTCAGCCTCTCTGCAGAGATTTCTACCTATATTTACCAATTCTCTTCTGTCCTCTGTTCTCTCTCTGCTTTTGTGAAGTGCAGGATGTATTGAACATGATGTTAAGTGCAGAACTACTTTCAAAACTGAAGTATGTCATCTGGTGGGAGGGATCCTGGTTCTGGAAGAACATACTGGGTTCCTGGCTTAAAGGCTTAACAAATTCTTCTGTGTGTCAACAAAGGGAAGGGGACAGAGAACCTCTGTGTAGCAGTCTTACCTACAATTTGTATGAGGTATTGTTAGTAGTGTCCTGCAACTGATACACTTTCGGAGGTCAGAAATCCACAAAGATGGCACAGAGTCAAAGCTCATCTGCATTTTTCTTTTTTCCTGCTAAGATTTAGTCTAGAGGGATGGGAAGACACCAAAGGCTGCCTCCTTCCTCCAAACCAAGTCACACCTAAGTCTTAAATCTTTTAAAGGAAAAAACCCCTTTGAATAGCCATTCTGTTATTAAGTTGTCATATTCTCAGGTTGGAATCCCCTAGGCTGTTAAAATGACGAGCAGTGCAAAGACAGGCTGGGATCTTCTGCTAGTACTCATTTAACCCAAGGGGTGGTTGTATGTGTACATGATGCTACTTCGGTTAAAGTAGCCAGAGAGAGACTGGTTGGTGCTTTTTAAACTGGTTTTGTTGACAACGAAGAGAAGTTGATATTTAGCCTGTGATAAGTTTGAGTGGCATAAATGATACAGGACTGATTTTAAAATTTTGAGACAAAATCTCCTATCTGGAATGTGAGCTCTTCCAGCAACATTTTTAGTTGTATTTATCAAATATAAACACAGGATCTCTACACTGACATGAGCAATATTCTGAAAAGAGAGCATAAATGTTGTCTTCTGGTGTTTATCAGTTCTGGGGTTAATATATAAATAGAAATAGTATAGTATAGAAAATGCAACAGCACCAAAACCATTCTTTTCAAGAGGCAAGAATACTGGATTACTCCTTAAAAAGAGAAAACTACAAAAATGTTGAGCATTCTTGAGTTTATACAGACTTGACTTCTCAGTGTTTATACATGAAATACCAGGTTTTAGTCACAATGTTATTCAGCAGCTGCAATCTGAAGAGTCTTAATAGTAACATGTGTGACCAAATGTGTGTAGAAGAACCTTAAGGTTACTGATGACTCCAATCACACCTCCATCTGCTGTCCTGTTGTTGCTTCACACCCTCCATTGCATTTGTGTATTCTGTATGCCATCTCCTACTGGAGGGCAGTGTTTGAGGAATGTGAGCAGTAATTCTTCAAAAAGAAGGATCCTGATCAAGGTTCTTGACTACTGCCACAGTAGAAATAAAATTGCAATAATGATAAATTAACTTCTGCCCTAATATGTTGTATTAAGCAACAGAGAATTAGACTTTTTTTAGATAGCAGTCTGGTAAAACTTATCTCTTGTGATTGGGAACTAGAAAATTAATGGTATTATATATGACCCATTTTGAATTTAAAAACATGCTGTTTTATTTGTTATTGATCTGTTATGCTTTAACCCCAGCCAGCGACTAGCAACTCACAGCTGCTTGCTGGCTTGTTCCCACCCCACACCCGTGCAGTGGGATGGGGGAGAGAATCAGAAGGGTAACAGTGAAAAGAATTGAGGGTGAGATAAAGACAGTTGATTAATTAAAATAACTTAAAAAGAAAAGGAAAATCGCAAGAAGAGAGAAAGAAACCCTAAGAAAACCAAGGGATACAAATGAAAAGTAAGTGTGATTTAACACACTGTTGTTATCAATTTTACTCTCATCCTGCCTCCAAACCTCAGTGCTAACCAGCTACTAGGAAGGCAATTAACTCTATCCCAGCTGAAACCAGTTGTATAGAGTCCTGGTACATATCTATTATTGCAGGTATGGTTTTGAGGGGGAAAATGATAGCATAAATAAAATGTCCATAGGTAATATGGCCAACACAATGTTTTCTTATTGTGAGAATAATGCAGTGCATTATTCAGATGCAACTGAGAAGAGGAACTGTTTCTGTATTATGAATATTATAAGGTACGATGTTACTTAACACAATATGAGCTCAGTATTGCATTAGAGCCTCTCAATGGGAAATCTAAATCACATCCAATTAGTGTGAAATATGACCTTCTGCTACTTTCTCCTATCTGGTTAAACTTTCTCTCTAGCAGGATCTGTTGCTCGGATGTAAACTACCCGTTTCCCCCTGGAATTCCTGAACATTATGTAGCATTAAGGTCTAATAGCATAGGCTGCTACTTTGTTCTTGCTGAGCACAAGACAATGTTTTTATTATGTTAACACATATTTGACTCTCCAGGACTTGTAACAGTAACAAGTTCACTTGTTGCATGTGAACAGGGATAATGTTCTCAATGTACCACCCATTTACAGGGTTCCTGGGATTGGACATGGGTCACATTCACCTCCTGTGCAACTCTGCAGCTACGTCTGGGGGGAATTAGGGTCTTAATGAGGATGTGGAAAGATGTTGATACCATTCACAAAAGGTATTTAAGACTCAGAAATATTCCAAGCTGCTAAAAACTAATGGGGGGTTGTGGGGGAAAGAGTGTTCAATTTGGTTTTCAACAAAATGTAGCTTGGGTTATTTTTCCTCCATTTTTCTTCTTTACTCAGCAACAGATAGCATAAAACACTACTCATAATTTGTAAATTGTTGGCTAAAGTTAAAGCTTCTAAAGTGTCTTCTATAAAGTCTGGCTGCTGCTTCTGAAGTTAATACTGCATAAATTTCATTTTAAAGAATCCTTTCCTAACAGCTTTCATTTTTCTTTAGGCAATGATGAAGCTAAAAAATGAACTTTGTCCACCAAACTCCTTTACTGTGTATGCAAACATTTTTTGCTCGCTGTTCTGAATGAAGACAAACACAATGTGGCTATTCTTGGATTCTTGTGCTTACCTGTGTTGCTGGTGAAATGCACAGAGAATGCGAAATATGCTTAAATGATTCAACAGAGCTGCTATGTTGGCTGGATTTTTAAGAGCACATTATGACTTCTTTCTCTGGGGTAAATGATGTGCTGAAATCTGATTAAATTTTGTGTCCATGTTGCTTTGTATTTTTAGCCAGCAACTTTGCTTTCTGGTGAATGAATTTAAGATGAGTTTTTATTATGCTATTTTTCTATGGGTTAAAAATGTGCACCTGAGTAGGTAGCTCAGCTCACGTCTGGTATTCTGTAAAGCTCTAGATAAAGTCGTGTATTTGAGCCTGTTAGAGGCAGGGTAATTTGTACCTGTATTATATATTCTTTAGTCGAAAATCTTTTTGTGCAGAGAGTGAACACTTAAGTTTCATATTAGTAGCAGCTGAACAAGCCTTATGTTGACCCTTTGCACAGGCATGAACTTTATCTAAGGAAAAAAGGGTAGTAAAATGTCACTGAAGTGTCACATATTCTGCCCACATTAGCTTCACGTGGAATGTAGGATCTGAATATGTTCAATCTGCTCTCTGAGGAGGAGGAGAGGAAAAGGTGCTGAAAGAGCAAAATGAGATTATAAGAGGTATCAGTGCTAAAATGGGAACATGACCATTATTATTTTTGCTAAAGATGTTTGTTGCTTAACGTTTGTGTGCAGGTTTAAAGTGCTCATTTCTGTCATGTTTGCATGATACTTCATAGTTAATGTGCAGTGGAAAAAAAATCTGTTAGATGTTGGACAGTCTTGATAAAACTCAATGATGTGAGACTGAGACATGCAATCACTTAAGCCAGACCGTAGAAATCAAAGCTAAGAGCATTCTATAACATACTGGCTCTTTTTCTTTAACTTGCCTCCTTTCCCCATAAATGCAATAAAGTGAAATGTTTTTCCGTGCTATGGCTAAGTGCAACAGAAGCTTTACAGGATGGTGGACAGAGCAAATTAAAAAAAAATCAGCTGGGCCTGATCTTGCACTTGATTTCATGTTGCACTTGTGCTGAGGTTCATTTCAGTTAAGTGTTGCAGGTCCCAGATTTATCCATTGCTATTGTCCTGGTTTCGGCTGGTTAGTGAATTTTTTTCCTAGCAGCCAGTACAGTGTTGGATTTGGGATTTAAGATGAGTGCAATGTTTGTAACACATGGGTGTTTTCAGTTGTTGCCAAGCAGTCAAAGACTTTCAACTCTCATACTGTCCTGCTAAGGAGGAGGTGGGGTGGTGCCCAGGGGCTGGGAGGGGACACAGCCAGGACAACTGACCCAAACTCACATTCCATGACATATGATGTCATGCTTGTTATTTAACGGGGGGCTGGCTCTGAGGTGGTGCTACTCAGGAACTATCTGAGCCTCAGTCAGTGGGTGATGAGCAGTTGTGGTGTGCATAACTAGTTCTGCATATTCTTTTACTATTACTGTTTTTCTCTTCTGTCCTATTAAATTGTCTTTATCTCAACCAACGAGCTTGACCTCTTTCTAGTTCTCCGCCATCCCACTGACAGGAGAGGAATGAGTTGCATGGTTGTTTTAGACACCTCGGGTTAAACCATGACCCAAGAGATGAGTTTCTCTAGTTAATGTCAGTATTTTATTTTTTTTTCCAAAATGTTCGTATTCACAACCATGTAACCTATGCCTTCCTCTCCTCTAGATATGACTAACTAAACAGCCCCAGATCTTGAACTCAGGAATTGTGGAAGTATTAGCATTTTTCCTTGTACAAATAAGACTTAGGTGTTGAATGCAGTTGTCTCTGGAATAATCAGGCTTTTGTTATCAAAACATCAGTGCAATCAAGAATGCCCAATAACTGAGGGGTAGGTTCCTTCAAAATAGCTTAAAGGTGAAGATGGAAATTCTAGATGGGTTTTGCCCTTTTCTATTTTATTTGTGTTTAGGAGATGAAAAGAGTGTAGTACCTTATATTGTATGCATTTGGGTATTTGATTTTTGGTGCTGGTGTGCAAGCTACCATTCAGTTTTTTCTTCATATTGCTGCATAAAATATTTAAAACAAAATTTCCCCATATCAAGCAGTAACATCTTGCTTACACAACTGGATCACTGGTAGGAAAGGTGTGTATGTTTTACCTCAGGGTAGCAGTTGTGAGTCAGAGCTTAGACAGGCTATGACATATTACTTGCACTGCGAGGTAAGTAGATAAGGTCATCTACAGGTGTGAGGAGAGTGAAGACAAGGTCCATAGCAAGTTTCATTGACCAGAGGGCAGCGAGTTCTGCACAGTGAAGATAATGCATCGAAATGCGGGGAGCAGAAGGAGGAACAAAGCAAGGGAGAGAGGTAGTGATATACTTCTGGGGGTCAGATGACAGTGAGAATCAGTGAGCAATCCACCTCTTAAGGTACATGAAGATATAGGACATGAGAATAAGAGAAGTTATCTTAAGAACAACATGAACAATTCTTTTAGGAAAATTCCTAAGATTCCTGCCAGAGTAGAGCTTGAAAGTAGGACCTAAATACACTCAAGAAGTGGAATCTTACCAACTGACACATGATAGGAATTGAAGGTATCTTTTAGAAAAATATCTTCATGGACTTTAAATTGATTACAGAAGTGTAGGTACTGCAGACAGTGATTCAGAATTTTGATGTCCCTGCAGTTGGCAGTTGCATTCTGGCATAAAAAGATGCTAATTATTTTTATTCAAATTCCTGCTGGTAGTTCAATTTGAAGATGTTCAGCTGAGACAATATGCTTTGAACATATTATCTTTTTTGGTCTTTGTTTCTATTTGCTTGCAGATACTGAGTAACATAGTGATGTGACTGTGTCGCATTATAAGGTGGCACCAGACTTATAAAACTCAGAGTCCTTTTAGCTCTTCTTGTGTCCCTGCTGTGTATTACTGTCCCAGATCTTGCATTATCTTGAGAGAAAACCAACCTTGTGTTAACCTCAGCAGCAGTCTTTACAAATTCTTCCTTTCCTATTTGACAGAAGTTTTCAAACAAAGCTCCCGACTTCACCTAATTCTTCTTTTCAGAATGCCACTTTTTAAAAGTATGTTTTATTTGCTTGTTTCCTCATTTTCACACAGTCAGCATTTGCAAATAGCATTACTCATTGTTGATTCTTGTTGCAAAAAAAAAAAAAAAAGAAAGTTTGGAAGTTTCATTAGAAGAACAGGCTTTTGCAGGCCTATGCATGGAAGGCATCCTGGGGGCCAGATCAAGGCTTAGACAATACAGGCCCCAGGAACACTACATAATCTTAAAATTTTGGCTTGTCTTTAAAATAAATCCCATCTTGTTATTTATGTTTGTTGATGAAAGCTTTATAAATATCACTTAACCATGCAGTGGTGAAATCTCTTTTGGGTTTGTTAGGCAACATGACTGTAAAAGAGATACTGAGGGATCTGAATTGCTTCATGCATCTGTGACTGCAGGCCACCCAGCCCTTGGCATTGCCTGACATAGCTGATGCATCTTATGCACAGCTGAACTTTAATAGCAGTGAGAAACTAGATGTGTATGGGTCTCTGTTCCAATTAAAATAGCTGTGCCAAGAGCTTTGTGTGGGGAAGGTATGATTTGATGTACTTACTAGCTCTCTTTGCTTTAATTCTGGCATGAATCCATGGCACATGCTAGAATTGCACCTTGTGAACAGTAGACAGCAGCATGGCCCTATTATTCTACAAATTCATTCTGCTGTGTTATTCCAAGAAGGGTATGTTAACTTGGAAATGGGATGAGTGAGAGAGCATACTAACACAGTTGTGTCTTTCTGGTGTTAAAGCTGTGTTTTAGTTACCATTTCATGGCAGAGTGTCTACAGCTTTGTATTTGACATGATCAAATAAAAGCTGCTTTACTTTCAAGCCTGTTCTTCTCTCTGAGACATTTTGAGATTCATGTATAGCTCTTCTGTTTCAGCCTGTGTTACTGCAGACTCAATATAGGTGAATGATTGGATTTACCAGTCTCAATGATGCTTGTTTCTTCTCTAACCTACAAATAGACTACAGGCCAAAAGGCACATACTCGGTTCTGCCAGACCTTCAGGGCAGCTTCTGTGGTTTTTAATAGTAGAAAATTAAAATGCTTTACTGAACTTGGATGGACTCCTGCTATGTGGATTAGAGAAAAATTGGTATCTGAAGAAATTTATTCACTCTTCCTGTTGGAGACAATGATTCTGAGACCAGAAGTGACTTTCTTTTGACAACAGAGAGATTCTCAACAGCTGGGTTAGGTTAGACATCTTGCTTTTAAATGGCTCAAGTTAAATGAGCTGTGTGTCACACTAGGTGCTCAACTTATTGCAGCTCTGGGTAGATACTTTTTTTTAAATGCCAGATTTGGAAATGAAGACACAAGCTTCTACAAGATACTCTTGAAAGCATTTTTCTCTGTAGTTAATATTAAACACAGATCATCCTAAATTAGCCTTCTGAACCTGCTCCCACAGAGCGCTTCAGACCTACTTCTGATTTTTTGTTCCTACAGCATGTTGTCATTTCTCCTCTCACAGGACATACATAATGTAACTTTTTTGTGCTATATTATACTGGCTTTAGAAGGAAACAGGATTGTAAAACACAGTTGGATTTCTTCTTTCACAGACCCTTCTCTGTGTTGCAGATCTTACTTCACTGGTAAGCATTTAACCAGGATGGCTGCTTTACTGGGACATCTCCCAGGAAACCAATTTAGCCTAATGATAGTGAATGTCAATGACTGCTGTTTAATTGGGACATTATTAGCCAAAATTCAGCTTATATTAAAAGTAGTTGGCCATTGCGGTGAGGTTAAGTAGTGTTTAACCAGGTGTTAAATAGGCCTACAGGCCTCAGCTCTCTTCTCAGAAAAGGAAGTAGCTGGATTTATTTAATATATTAAAATTTTTGAAGTGGTATTTTTTTCTACTTGTTACGCTGTTAATATAGGAGAGCATAATGCATGTGCCCAATTCTTAAAAAGCAGATTTTAAGTGGGTCAGCTCCAGCTGTACATCTACAGGACAACTTTCAGCCTGAAAATGGCTTGCACTGTGCAGTAGCTTTGAGTGCTCATCTCTCTGACTCTCCCTTGGTGCCTCTTGGCATCATGGTAGGGAGGACAAATTTTAACATGTTTTTGCAGCGTAGGGAAGATGCGGCTGAGAACTGGTAGCAAGTGGTATTATCCCAGCATGGCTGAAGCAAGTTCCAGGCTGTTTCTGTACTTGGAGGAGGAATACACAGATTAAACAGGAGTGTTGCAGACTGCATCTGGATGATTCAGCTAGTGGCACTGTCTTAAGCAGGTGTCTGGGATGTTGCTAGAAGCATGACAGAAACAGGGCACAGCCCCTGAGACAGGGGACAAATTTAGTTTGGGATTTAGTAGTCATGAAGAAGTGTGGAAGATCTAGATGAAGAGTACTGTTTTTTGATTGAATATATTCCATGTTAGTTTAACTCTGTAAAATAGATGGGAGTCCTCTGTCTTCTCTCCAGTGTTCTCACCTTTCACTTTTTCTACTTGACTTCCTACAATATCTTCTCAACAGAACAATAAAAAGAACATTCCTTTTGCTTCATTCATAGTTTGGCCCCAAGGTCTTTAATTCTTAACAGTTTCTGAGCAGTTCTTTCTTAGGCATTAACACTGCATCAACATTGCATCATACTAATGTTTCTGCCCCATTAAATCAAGCACTTTTATTAAGAAAATAGTGCTATTAGTTAGTGGAACATTTGTTTCATCCCTTCTTTCTCTGCTGGTGCCTAGGGTATGGGGACCCTTTCCCAGTGCTATATTGGTGTGGTTTAGGTGTGCAGTCTGCTTGCAGACCTGAGTCAGGTCCCCTGGGGAAGAGCACCTGGCCACCTTTCCACTGTCCCTGCTACAGGAGGGCTTCACAGGGTGAGAAACAGCTCTCCATGCTGGAAAAACATTGGGGAGCTGCCCACCATGGCAGTCATACAACAGATGTGACTGCTGTCACTCACTACTACCAGAGTGTGAGGTGTCCCATGTGTCTTATGTGTTTTGCAGAGCCCTTTCTCTTTGTTATTACCCACAGCTGCGAAGAACTAGACTGTAATGCAGCTGGTCTCTTCAGTCAAAAACTGAGCCAGCTTACACAGTTACTAGGATCCTGTGGTCTGAGCTCACCTTGTATCCCCACAGGAAGAACTTTGGTGCAGCTTTTTCCCATCAGCAAGTCATGCACTTTGGTGGAAAATGGCAAGTCTGTTATTTCTGATGCTTTTGGAAACTGAATCTTGGAGACAGGCTGATTACAATTAACTCTGTGTATGCAGTCTTTAAAGTATATGAGAGGGTATAATTAACAGTGAAAGATGTTCCTATGTCCAGTTCTCTTATTAAAGAAAAAGTTCTTCTTTTCCAGCTTATTTTCAAGGTCTGTCTCGACCACCAGAAAAGGTGACATAGAATTTTTTATAGCAAATGTGAGAACTTTAAAGTTTCATGCTAAACATGTTTTTCTAATGTTTAATGAACAAAACACAACAGCTCCATAAAGCTAACTTTTAAAGTCCAGAAGGTGCAAAACCTAAATCTGTGTGAACTTTCACACCAGCTGACCACTCAACTTTAACAAAAAGCCAGACAAAGCCCCATTTTCAGTTATTCTAGATAGCAACCTTTGTTACAGCACTCCTAAAGGAGTTTTATTCAATACAGGGTTGAGTTTGCAAGGTTTAGTGCTTTCTGTTTTGTAGTGTTTTCTAATGGCAAGTGTAACTTGAGCCTGCTTTGCTCCATCAAGCCTGTCTGTCAGAACAGCTGTTTCCTATTTGATTGATAGGTACAATAAACGTGATTGAGATGCTTTTTTGATGGTTTTGCTATTTACTTTCTGGAATAATGACATTAGCACTGAATCTCAAAGTAGACAAGGATCTGGCCCTAAAGTACTTGTTATAACCCAAGATTGTATGTGAGTAAGGAGGGTGTAAATGTAACGTTTGTGTGAAGAGTGCTTAAATGTAAAAGCAAGTCTCAAGATCACTTCGTGATTTTTGTATTTGAGTAGTTGTATTTGTATACAAAAAAGGTTATTGAGGTCCTAAAACTCTGGTTATGTGCCTCTACTGCTACAATTCTTCCACCTTTGTGAACGAGCTGAAAATTGATAAGACTAGCAGCAGACTGAAAGATGTAGTTATTCGAGGTCTTTCCCTGAGCGGCAGAGGAGATGAGTATTGCTTTTGTGGATGGGTCCCAGTGCAGACCTGGATGGAAATACCACAAAGGAAGAACTAGATGAACTTGAGGACTGTAATAATGACAATGGAATTCTAATTCAGTTGTATAAAATGCAAATTCGTGCCCTTTGAAAGTAACAATAGGGATTTCTGCTCCAATAAAAGCTCATCAGCTGGAAGTGGCAGAGGGAAGGGAGGACTTTGTGTGCTCTTTCATGGAATGTCCATCAGGCACTAATGAGACAGAGCCATAAGAGAGATGCATCAAAAGATGGTTTTTTCCCCCACTGAAAAAAGGAAATATTAATGCAAGTACTGTAGTGACACTTCTCAGAAAAGCCAACTGCAATCCTGGTTACCCAGAATTGTTTCAGAAAATGAGTTCAAATAGGAACAGATTAAGAAAAGGTCTAGTAGCATGATTGGGGAACTTGTAATGGAAAAAAGACTAAAAATATGCAACTGTTAGACCTCTGATGCACTTGTAGAAAGTGATTGCTTTTTCAGCTTTTGGTTTGCTCTGCTGGGATGAGAGCGAGCTATTTAAATTCAGAACAAATGGTGTTCTAGTAAAGGATAGATGTTTGTCTAAGAAGTAATTCAATTAAGATGTTCTCCAGCAGTTTTCCAGTAAGTGCAAAGGGGGTCTACAGACCCTTTTTTAAAAAAGAGCTAGATCAGTTTGAGTGTAACAAGGTGAGGTGGCTGTGGTCATGAACACAAAGTGATGCTAGAACCATGGGATTCTTCAGCAGGAATGAGTATTTGGCAAGTCTCAGTGTCCTTAAATGCGGTAACTCTACAGGGAAAGGGACCTGACTGTCCACACACCCTTATTGTCCTCAAGCCAGGTCTCAGCACAGCAGAGCTCCTCAGAGCCATCAGCCACTGACACCAGTGGCCATGCAGCAGTCCCACTTCCCGCTTTTTCCTTCCTGAGGGTGTAGATCCTTGTGTAGTCCCACAGTAAGCTCCACTTAAGATGCTGAACTGGAAACCAGTTTAAACTTGTAAAAAAGTGTTGGGGAAGAGTATTTTCTGAATTATTCATATCCATGAATCCCCTCATAACGGAGAAGAGTGTTGTTGATGCAGAGGAGGGTGGATTTTGAAGTATGCCGTGACAAGGGAGACAGGCCTGAGCCACTAAGTCATCTTACTTCAGCATTTTTAGTTTAAAATATGTTTTTAATTCCATTTGTACAAGCTCCCTAAGAAAACAGCGAGCAGAATGACCTCTACTTCTTCCCATCTCTCTTTCCCCATTTACACATTCTTCTAATAGTAGCAACCGAAACTTAAAATTCAAGGGTAGAGCTCAAAGCTGTTAACACTTGTCCAGGAGAGGGACATGGTTCAACACATGCTCCTTCCATTAGAGTTTCTTGGTGGCTACTACAATAGCAGAAGGTAGCCACGGTGAATCGGATTCTGCAGTATTCTTTGCAAAGATTATTTTTTAACCAGTTCTGATTCTTTGTAAAGTATTGTAGAGTGATGTTTTCCTTAACTATTATGCTACATTTTTGGCTGTTTATCTGCAACTGGGATCACACAGGTGAAGTATTAGATTTGATTTTATGGACTCTGATACACAACTTATACTGCTTGAGCGGAAGTGCCAGTAATGTAACTTGTGAGAACAATAAAAAAATCTTTAAAAACATCCCCATATATTGGGAAACCTGTGCAGGTTCTGAGCAAGAGAGAATAAATGCAAGCTGTGGAGTTGGCCATAACAGGTACTGAATTCCTCCTGAGAGGCAATCCTCAGGAAAGTATTGGCAAATTATGGGAGTAAAGTTAGAGACAAGGAGGGAAATAGAAATGACTTTTGAGGATCACTAATGGTGTGTTTATTCATAATTACAGGAAGATCTAGAAATGGGCTAAATAAGAAAACATATGAAGAAGCAGTTTAAATGGAAGGAACTAATCCAGTAACTATTTAATGAGCTATAAGTATGGCAGATTAAGGGCTGGAAAAGCTCAAATTAATTTGACTTCAGGGTAATGTTAGGCTATGTTTCACGTTTAACTTACAAAAACTATTCTCAATTTTTTTTTTTCTTCTATTGGAAAGTCCTTTTTATCCCAAGTATGTTTAGGTGTATAATACATATGTAACTCTAGAAATAGAATATATATGGATAAAGCTTTATATATATGACATCTGTGTGTATAAAGCATGTATTAGCAAGAGAACTTGTAAGGATTGTCGTATATGCTGGTGTCTGATTTGGACCAGAGGGCATTTGAAACAATCCTTAGAGCTATTCCCATGCCCAAGTTTGCCCTTGCTCAGGTCATATACACATCGTAATTTCTTGCCCTGCTTCTGTGTTTTCTCTGTTGTGGGACCTATAGTCACGTGTCTGTAGCTAGCGCAGCCTCCACTTGCAGATCCCTTCTAGCAAGGCTTCCTAGTGCAAACCCGAAACTTGAATAATGCAAGGTGTTGAGGAGCATGTGTGGATCTGCAAACAGCTCCTGCTTGGAGGCAGCTGGTTCCTGTGTTCTTGCCTCTGTTTCCTGGACACCAGAGACTCAGGATGGGGAATAAGGGAAGTTTGCTTCTAATCGAGCCCTTTAAGAGAAAAGTTTGTTCTGGGACTGACCACTAGATGGAGACTGGCACATATAGACTGTTTGGGTACGGTGTAGTATAGTTTTCCAAACTGTTCCAGTAAGACTGATATATATTATCCAGGTTATAGTAAAGAGCAAGAGAAAAATCCATAAAACGATGTGCTTAGATGTACCTTTTCCTTCCTGTTGAATGATAGAGTTCAGTAATTTACAGCGATATGTGTATTGTGCAGTACAGGAGTTGGCGCAGCGATAACTACTCTATTAAGTCAAATATAATGAAAAGCCTAAGGCAGATAACTAATGCAGTGTCATTTTGGTAAATGTCCTTATTTCCTTTTAATAACACAGGTGCTGGATGTGGGTGTTTTTTCAGAGGTGGGAATATGGTCAGCTTTATTTACTACACAATTATAGTATGGCATACCATTGCAACATAACGCTTTATAGACTTTATAAACAAAATGGTCACAGGAACACTTCAGGTAGCAAAGTAAAGCACCCAAAAGTTAGGAAATACAAGAATTAAGGACTGTATGTTAAGAATAAGGAACAAGTTTCATACTTATCTGTTGTAGCACTACAGAGTGCCTCTAACCACAGTGTTGCCATTAATCTGTGGCATCTGTCTCTTTCAGTGTGTTGTTGGGAATACTCACAGTGAGCATCTTCAATATTTTTTCACCGTAATTGTACACAGTGTGGCCCCAGCCAGCTCTACTGAACAAGAGTCACATGAACGCTTCAGAGAACTTTTTGCCTTTATGCATCCTCTGTGAAATGAAGGGATGATATCATCCCCATGTTATGGACAGAAGGGAGAAACACAAGGAGAAATGTGAACACATGTAGCAATGTATCTTTATTTTTCAGACCAAGAACAACTCTCAGAATGATGGCGATACTTCCAGCTATGACTACGTTCATATGCTTCAATAGCAAGCCCTCCCTCCAACACCCTGGCTCCTTCGAACTAAGTATTTGAAGCTCAGAACCAGGTAAGGCAGAAGTTCTGTGCAATGCATCTTCTCACGTTGTGTTATGCTGACTTATCCTACTTACTAGTCAAGTTAACTTCCTGGTTTTTCTCCTTGCCCTGACAGCCTCAGTTTTGGGAAAACTATGCCACCTTTCAAAGGATTTTCTTGCAGGCTGATTAACTTGGCATAGTAGTCATCTTTTCTAGAAGACAAATTACTAATGAAATGAGAGGTGGTTTGCCAACTGTCTGAAAATTGATATTATTTAGTTTGAAGTAAGAATGGTTATGATGTCTGGTGTTGCTCTCTAAAATGCAAATACGGGCAGCCCTAGAGAGAGGCAAATTGCAGGGTATAGCTGCCTGTCCTAAAGGAGAAATTAGGGGAGAGCAAAAGAAATTTCTGGCAGTAAGTATACCTGAAAAAAAATTAGAAATTGCTAAGGGAAAGTAATTTTGGCTGAATATATTGATTAGGGATCTTGGAAAGTAATAGTGGAAAGAGGCAACATTTTAAAAAGGGCTTAATTACCTTTAAAACCACAGTAAACTGGCTAATTTAAAGCTTTGAGTCCACAGTCAAGAATTGAAAGTGAGCTACTGAATCTAACATGGGCTTGGTATAAAAATAATGGAAATAGAATTACAAAGACACTGCAGATTCTGCTACCAGGCATGTTTCTATCTCCTTCCAAAGAGGATGTTAGGGTAGAACAGTGATCTGCTTGAGAGAACTCCGAGACACCCTGCCTCTTTATTTTGTTTTCTGGACTCTAATTTGTGATGAAAAGATAAGACTGATTCTTATACAAGCCTTTCTCATTAGGGATTGCTCAGAAGTTTCCATGTAGGATTAGCACTAAACTGGAGGTGTTTCTGGTAAAGGAGGTGTAAAGTTCTGAGTAGCTGGTGTGTGTATGTGTGTGTGTGTGCCCGCCTGGCTTCCTTTATCTGAAAATTTTGTGTTGCTGACGTTGCTTCTAACATGGTTTTTCTTTCTGACACTGTGACAAATGTATTCTAATAGTTCTTGATTTCTTGGTTTTGTATAACTATCGTTCTCCACTTACTTGAGGGAGGAACTTCTCTCTTGAAGGGATAAGACTTTTTTGAAAGAGGTGTTTCTTATCATGGTGCAGTTAATTGACTTTTCTCATACTGCTTGCAGTTCAGCTGATTGCAGTATTTTGCAATTACAGAGGGCTTTATATTGCTTCTTCCATATAGTATATTGAAAAATGTTTTATTATCACATATACAAAACCAGATTATGAATTCAAAGGCAGGTGCACAGCTTATGCAAAGCAATTACATACTTTCTTTGAAATGGAGCACCTGAACATGGTAAAATGAGCAAGGTTGGCAGAGTTTGTGGTAAACTGACTTTGAAGGAGTTCATAGTGTTTTGGAGTGAAATTTAGAGTACAAGACAATCAGAAGCTTATGTGCTTAATTATGCAAATAATTGCATATAAAGCTAAGATTTCTGATTTTAGCAACTGCAATAAAATCTATATTTTCTCATGCTATGTAGACTTTACATCTATGAATCTCAGTCCACTTGAAAAGGAGATTGAGTGAAAGTATGCTGCTTTCCAGCTGTACAAAAAGCCTGGATACAGTCAGCATGTGCTAGCATGAGTCTCTACCTTCTAGGAAATGGCTTAACTATTGCCCAAAAAAATCAGAGCATTTTGCAAGGAAAACAAAGTGTATGGTAAATGTGGTAGTGCTGGCAGATAGATCTGTTTATAGTGCTTACTGTTGTGCAGGTGGTGTGCTTCTGCCACAAAGAAATGAGGTAATAGTCTATAAACCACCTAATGGCATAAGAATGCAGTGGGGGGGGAAAGTAAGTTCTGTGTTAATGAAAAAAACTTAGAAGATCCTGAATTTTGGCTTGCCTGTGTCATAAATGTGGCTTCTGGTTTCTCACATCCATCTTTCTTCACCGTCAAAAATAAAAACCTAGGGAATGACTTTCCCACCGGGACAACGCGATGAGATGCTGCCATCTGCAGGTGACCACCTCCTCTTGAACTTGTACCGTGCACAAAGGGATCTTTGCAATTCCTGCTATGTATAACCCCAGTGTTTCAGACTTTCTTTTGAACTCTCAAAGTATGCTTGTTAAGAAGAGTCCATAAGGAATTTGTGTAGCTGCAGGGTATGTAGCAAAATTCCTGTTCTGTTTGCCTGCTGCCTGGGTACAGGTATTTTGGAAGGTACTGAGAATTTAAGCTTGTGTCTGAAAAATATTTATGCATGCGAAAACCTCTGCACCCTGAAAAGTCCCTCTGAAGTCCAAAGGGGTCTGGTCATGAGTAAAGAAGCTTATCATGTATTCAGCATCTGCTCAGCGAGGACTGAGGTGGTTATGGATTTCTCTGATATGCCTAGTTCCCTCCTCCCTCCCCATTTTAGGATCACATGACAAGAAAACAGAATTCTAGTCCTTTTTTTACTTTTAAGCTTTGACTGGCCAGTATGTTTTAATAATGGCTTAAAGTTAACCAACATAGTGAATGCTTCTATGGGTTTTTTTTCTCAATTCATTGGATGAACAAAAAATCAGAATGCTGGAAGTGCAGTACTGCTGAAGTTAGCATTAGCCTAAAGATTTTTTTAAACCATTTTAATATTACCATTTCTGTGGCTTTTCAAATGTCCTCAGCTTTAAGGTACTTGTTTGCTTAAAGGATTTGAGGGAAGATTTGAAGCCGTTAACTCTATATCGGACTTTGTCTCAGGCTTAATTGATTGTTAAGGGATATTACAGAATAGTCATGCTCTAGGAAGTAATGTGCTAGAAATAATCCTCTCTGAAGAATTGTATGGTTTGATGTACACTGCTGAAGCAGGAAGCAGTGACCTTTTAAACAGATAAAAAGCCTGAAAAATAAGTTTAACTTGTATAGATTTATTTTGGAAGCAGGATCAAGTATCAGCACAAACTGCTTTTGGACTTTTATCTCGACTGCAGAACAGCTTCCTGATTAGCTATTGTCGCTATTGCTACAATAAAAAGGAGATCTGGACATGATCGGAGTAGTGAAGGGGGTGAGACACTGATGGCATTGGTGTCCCAGTTTGAGGAAGCATTTTAAATTCTTACCATCAAGTAGGTCTTTAGGTCTGACTTTAGCAAAATGCTTTTCTGAATTGTGGCATGCGATGAAAGTACTTTGCACTGCATATCTAAAACTACTGGAGTACTATGTAGGTAATCAATAAGCCATGTATCAACATATATTTATGAAGTATACCATCGTGCCTTCTGTGAACACTGCAATTCACAGAAATGTCACTGTGAAAATAACTTAAAAATTAGCAGGGTTCATATCCTTATCTGCACAGCTATGCTACCTTGTGCCTTTGAATACAGCTTTTTCAGCGAAAGGTAGCTAAAATATGCAGGTGTAAACACAAGGGATTCTTGCAAACGTCTTTGCTTGTTGGACATGCCTAGAATGTTGGTACCTTGTAATCTGTACTGAGGAGACTTGCGTGGTTTTTATGGTATCAAACATGTATTTCTGTCCTTAGTTGCTCGTGATATTGTTCTGAAATGGTCACTACTTGGATGGACTCCCTCTCCTGATAAAGGCTATTTTAGTGACACAGTACAGTTGAGAAGAGTGATGGACAGAGAATCTCTGTTACGTAAAAATGTTGTATGTTTGTTTGGGAGCTGATCAGGGCTGTGTGTATGAGAAAGCAGCAGCAAAATTGGAGTGCTATTCAGGGAGCTGGTATTCTGTCTATGCAGCCTTCCCTATAGCTCTTCACTCGCTTTTCTACTCTAACTACACTTGCATCTGTGGAAGCTTTTTTCCTTCTCATTTAAAATGATCATTGCTTTCTTCCTGTTTTCCATTAGGCTTAACCATCTCTTCTCTCTCTCACCCTTTCTTATTTTTTCCCTGTTTTTCTTTGTTATAATGGTTAGCCTTTCCCTGTATTTTCATTCAGAATAGCTCAGACTTCTTAGAAAGGTCAACTTGATTTCAGGGGTTTCCTTGACCAGAAGTGATGTTGTCTTCTGCCTTATTAGGTTTTTATATTATTTCATCACCAGTTTACTTGAATTTTAGACTTTGGTAAGCACAAGATTGTGGAAAGAAGTTCTTCATGTCCAGTGGAAATACATAATGTTTATAGGGTAACTCTAGTTTAGGGTTCAGTTAATGGCTTTCAGCTTCTAGAATTTTTATGCTTTTCCAGATCTGTTACAGTAACTGAATTAAAGCTGAGGCAAGTCCATCACATTCAGTTTAATGCTCCATATCAGGGTTTGGAACTGGCAGAATGGAGCTCATGACCTCTGAAGCATAGAATCATAGGGGTTGGAAGGGACCTCAAGAGATCATCAGTTCAAACCCCCCTGCCAAAGCAGCTCCCCAGCTCATATTGCACAGATAGGCGTCCAGACGAGTCTTGAATATCTCCAGAGATGGAGACTCCACACTCCCCTGGGCAGTCTGTCCCAGGGCTCTGTCACCCTCACTGGGTAAAAGTTCCTCCACATGTTGGTGCGGAACTTCCTGTGCTCCAATTTGCAACCATTGCCCCTTGTCCTGTCCCCACAGACACTGAAAAGGGGCTGCCCATTTCCCCCTGCATCCCATACTTAAGATATTTATAAACATTAATTAGGTCCCCCCTCAGTCTTCTTTCCCCAGACTGAACAGTCCCAGCTCACTCAGACTTTCCTCATAGGGGAGATGCTCCAGGCCCTTCATCATCTTCGTAGCCCTTCTTTGGACTCTCTCCAGGAGATCCCTGTCTTTTTTATACCAGGGAGCCCAGAACTGGACACAATACTCCAGGTGGGGCCTGACCAGGGCAGAGTAGACAAGACAGCCAAGACAGTCAGAGGCATGTGGCTTAACAAGGTGCACCACAGCCAGCCCAAGGGAAGGCAGGAAAGGGTGAAACCCTAGAGACATCCAGGAGGGAGGGACAGAGTTGTATATGGTGGAAGAAGAGACCAGAAGGAAAAGAAGGATTTCCAGATATTTTGGCAAGTAAAGGAGGGAGAGTCTGGAAAGTTGCAGAAGGAAGCTGAAGAAAGGAGGACTTAGGAAGTCGTACAAGGAGGAGGTAGGCATGTCTGAGGGAGGAGGAGATATCTCCTGGGAAGAGGTCCCAGTAAAATGGATTACCAAGTGCTGATCCAGCGTGTTATACATGCTCTTAACTTCAAACGTATAAAGTCAATGCACTTAGAGTAAGTGCATTTTAAGTACCCTGTTGAATCAGAGGCAAAGTGTGTAACTCCCATGTTTGATTTAATCCTACACACATTTAACTCTTTGGTGGGATTTCTGACAGCTGTATCTCTTAAGTTTGCAGAATTGTGTCTTTTTGTACGAGAAAAAATTTGTCCAAAGTAACTTTATTGGCAGCACGAATGTACAACATATTTTTTTATAGAATTCTGCGTTTAATGTCTGGTTATTTGACTTAGTTAATCACTCATTTGTTACTCTCTGTCCAGACTCCCTGCTCTGTTTTGCTCTGTACAGTGATAATATATAGTTTAATCCAAATCCCACTGAAGCTAGTGGAAAGACTCATTACTTCCATAGCTTTTCTTCAGACTTGTAATATACACAGAGGCCCAGATAGAAAAGGATAGCTTCTGGATACCTGCAGCAAAAAGCAACACATTGTGTGGCTTTAATACTGTCATCAAACTTCAAGAACCTATGTTTTGCATTTTTCAAATTAGAACTATTTTCATTGCACCTATAGGTCTGTAAAAATGCAATTTCTCTTTCCAATTTTAAAGAAGAGTTTAGTGCTCTGAATCTTGCAAGATTCCACCCTTCCTTGGTGGGATGAGCACCAGTGGAGAGAGTGGTAGGAGTTGGGAATTGTTGATAGGGTTTGGGAAATTCAGCAAGCAAAACACAACAAACTGGGAGGCTTGCATCCGTATGTGGCTGTAGAAATCAGTAGGTTGATTTCTAGAGATGCCGAGACTGGGAAGTTTTCAATTTTCATTGTGGAAGAAAAAGTGTCTTGTGAATAAAGCACTCAAGATTTGGAGCAGGACTCTGGAAAAGGTGAAACAGAAGATGCAGCTGGAAAATAGTGAGCTGTACTGGACCCTTTTAACGTTGCTGAGTAGCCAGCCCCGTCATCGTTTGACACCAAACCGGAATTATGCTTAATATTTTTAACAGTGAAGACAAGGGGGTTCTTTATGTTTTTTAACCTGGGCCACCTCAACCCAGCAGGGAGTATAAAGGCTAAAAAACAGCAGAAAATTTGATTTTGATGTGATCTAATGAAATAACAAAAACTTGCAGTGGCTTTTGGGATGGGCACAAAATTTTCAGGCTGGCTTCCAGGGTTTATCTGAGAAACTTTGCTGTGATTAAAAGGTGATGTTGAGGAGAAACTTTTGAGTCTCAAGCTTGAGTCCTGTGTGCTAGTTGAGCCCATATAAGCTTTGCATTATTCAGGCATGTATAGGCTTCAAAAATTTGTGCTAAATCTATTTCCCTTCTGCTGTCCTTTTATACAACTTCAGAAAATGTAAACTGTTTTTTTCCAAGTGCCTAGTATTACTCCTTTTTCTTTCCTGGTGATAATTACTAGAGTTGTTAAGAGTTAGCATGACCTGTGTGCTCTGCTGTGATTCTATTAGTGAGATGAGGAACGGACTCTGCAGCAGGAGCTCCGGTTGCTTGGTTGCCTACTTAATCATGGCGACTTCCCAGCTCCAGCATCAGCTGACTCATTTGCTCCTCACCCCAATTTGAGCTGCATCAGTGGTTTCAGTTTATATTCCAGAAGTGTAACTTTTACCTCTGTGTGCCATGGGTGACTGCTGCAGGAGTTTGGAGGCATTTCAGCCATTCTTAGCCAGTTACTTTGCTTATTTCCAGTTCTTGCAGAATAATTTTGTCAGTGTATCAAACAAATACAGAGTATTTCAGTGTCTGGAGTGCAGCACTGGGAAGGCTAAGTTCTTGCTTGATCCCTGACACTGGTCAGATTGTGTGGGCATTTGTCTGGTATCTGCATGTTTCAGGTATGGCTTCCCTTGACCATATTCAGGAAATGCATCTCAAGTTGATTGCTGTCACTTTCTTTCATTCCTGGTTTCTCCGTTTTTCTCTTGCTGTAAACATTACAGTATATCCTGTCAAAATAGCAATTTACTTTGAGTCAGGCTATGTTCTCACAGAAATTTCTGTCCTAGAGAGTTGGTGGCTGCTGTGTGCTGACTGTTCAGTATTACCAAGTAACCTTTACTGTAGAGTCAGGCTACCTAGATTTGTAAACCGTCTACAACAGGTAGCCCTGATACACTTCCGTTAATAGGATTTCATCATGTTTCTATGAGCAGCTGAAATAAATCGCTTTAAAAAAAGTGCCATATCACATTAAACGGGGTTATGTGCAGTTATCCTCTGTCATGTGAAATAATTCACAGTCTCACAAAATGCAAGCTGGGAAGCCACCCCCAGGCATTTTAAGACTTTTTATTTATTTTTTTTCTTCTGAGCCTTGGAAATACTAGAAATAGCAATTTAAACAGAATCCATAGCCCTGTAACAGTAGTCTGGTACAGATTTTTTCTTTTAGCCTGATCCTGCCATCTTTACTAATATGAGAAAAATATGCATGGAAGGAAGTTTATTAAATTCTTTCAAGCAATTTTTTGAGGATACCTTAATGTTCCTTTGTTTTTAACAGATTTTGTGTATGTGGTATAAAACATATTTTGGATAAGAAGTTTAATGTGAATCGTTTAGCAAATATCAGGATTGAATAGCTGAATCAATGTTATTGACAAGGCTATTTTATGGGTGCACAAAATTAGCATAATACATTTCAATTTATTATGGACTGTTAGGTGTTCTCTTCTGTTTCACTGTCAGTACTGTGTTTAACAGATTAAATGTTTTATCTTAGAAAAGTTAAAGTAGGCAAGCACATATGCAACTGAATCTCTGTGCATTCTTGACCTCTGAAAACACAGAAAATATTCCAGAATGAAGGACACATCTTTTTTTTTTCTTCCGTCATCTGTAACAGTGGCAAGTTTTGGACCTAGCGATTTGGCACCTGATTTTGAAGGAAGAGAGGTCAGGTTTTAATTTTTATTACAAATATGGAAGCCATTGCTAGCTTTGCAGGCTGGCTTATCTTGTAGAATTGAAAAAATAATGTATTTGTAAACAAAGTGGCTCATATAGAAGCTCTCTTCTCCCCCCTTAGGTATAAACTTGGAGTGCAGTGCAGCATGCACTGTGACTGTATGTATTGTCTGTTACTGGTCTCTGATGAACAGCCTGGGTCAGGCTTGTTGCTGTTGACATACAAAGACTCTTCCCTCTAGAAATATGTTCGTCACTAGTACAGGCTTCTTATGTTACACCACCACCTCGCCTCTCCTCTCCACTGAGCCCAGTGGAGGCCAAAGAGGCACAGTAGGCTTCTGGCAGACCCCAGTGCTGCCAGCACTGGCACTACCACTGCCATCATGACCATAGCCTGGGCACTGCACCCCAGTCTGTGGGGTCCTATCTTGTAACCAGCAAAGTGGATGTAGTTAATTTCCAACTGTCTGAAATTGGTTTCCCTAAATTGTTTAGCAAGTACCTAATACGCTTCAAGAAATTTATTTAAATTAATTATTATTATTTTAGTATTATTTATTACTATATATTACAGAATTAATATATAATAATAATTATTATTAATCTAATTGGGATTATGAACAGCTCACAAATCATAAAATACAGTATACTGCAGTAAGTAACGGAAGTTGTTGAAAATATCATTAGCTCAAACCATTGCTAAAATGAGCTCCAGCTAACCTAAGCATAAACTGCATGTGTGTTCTGGAAAGCATGGGGTTTCTGCTGCTGTAGTTCTTACTAAGTGTGGATTAGCAGGAGAGGAGGCAGGAAGCTTTCTGTATACACAGTATATATCTATCTAAAATGTAAAGAATAGGTGCAGCCACTATAGTTTAAAATCGTGCATACTCATGTGTACAAATATGTGTAAAAGCAGTAAGCAAGCTCTTTTCAGTATTTCTGCAGGAGTTTCGTTTTGATACTAAAAACACTTGCATCTTTAACGTCGTTTGGCCTGGATAGGTCTAAAGCAAATTAGTTCCAATAAGAGAACTCAACAGTTAAAACCATAAGAAAAGCCTACACCCAAAATAAAAGTTCTGGAAAATACACAACTTCTGCACCTGATTGACCCACTGTGGAATTCAATGACGTGCTCGGAGATGCAGGGCCCAGTTACTTCAATGGAAAGAGAACCATGAAATGTGTTTTCAAATAAACCTTTCAAATGAGGGTAAACCACTCTGAATACATGCCGTTTAATAGAGTATAATTGTTTTAATCAGTGTTTGACATACACCGTCATTAACTATACAGATAATTTCTACCTTGTTTAATAGGAGATTAATCCCACAGCTATCCAGCAGTATGTGGAAACTGTGTGGTATCCAAAGGGTACCACGGCTTGCTTTCTCCCCAAAGCCTTATTATGGAGAGAGAATACTTGGATAGTTACTCATTTAAGAAGCTGCTTTGATTTTATGCGTAGGAGTTTTTAAGCGGGTGTATCGCAGTACTTCAGCAGTGCTCACGTTCACAAAAACGCACTGTCCTTCAGACATCTGAGGCCCTTTTCAGAAGCATTTCACCAGCAGATATTACTGAAGGACACAAATCTATCTACTTTCCCCTCTACACAGAAAAAGCCTCCCAGGCAGAGGTTTCAGTTCAGCACATTCATTACCTTTTAATTGCTTCTAAATTGCATTGTGACCTGCCGCATCAATAGGCGAATCTAACAGAAACCAGCGCAATCTGAGCATATGTGGTGTTAAAGCTTAACTGGCAGCTGTTTTGCCACTGGACTGCGTAAAGGACACTGCATGAAGGACAATGTCATTTTGGGATGTTTCTCAGTAATGTATCGTTAACATTGTTTAGAAGTGGCTTTAAATACCAGCTTGTTTATATGCCAGAAACATTTCTTTGGGGCATAGAACCTTGTTATATCACTATCAGATATGAATATATATTTTAAATTTTAGTCTGACTAAATGTGAAAGTTTCAATGTCAGCTGTGGTGTATAAGAGCTTCCATGGAAAATATGCTTGCTTGCAAAGTCACAATTGAATAAAGCATTTTATTTAAGATTCTAACCCATGGTATAAAAATCAAACTTGGAGAAAAGATAAACTTGAATACGTTTTAGGCTGAGCCACAGTGGGCAGGATGCCATAAAAGGTAAGCTATCATACCAACCACTGTGGAAGCTAAGATATAAAAATCATTGCTCCCCTGGAAGACTTATTCAAAGCTATTTTGCAATCACTTACAGAATGTAACCATACCATCCTACCTACTAATAATTTCAGCCAGCTAGCATGTGTTAGTTATTCCTTTGTTTTACTCCTCCCCACCACCAAAAAAAAAAAAATGTACAGTTACCATGAGCCTCAGTGCATTGTTCACTCTGTATTCCAGATGCACATTTTCTTTACAGTTAGATAGGCATGTGTATAGGGTAAGTGCTGCTGTTGCTCATGTTGCACAATTTTTGGAGGATGCTCTTTGTAACTTTTTTGCTGGAAGAGTGTTTGGTTAACAGTGAAGAGCATGGCTGTTTTTACATGGCAGCTTCCTTTGAAATTGCCCTACTTTAGTGATCGTATCTGTTATAATAGCTTAACACCAATGGCATTTGTCCACTACAGACTGTAGTGGCTTTGTTCTGTAAGGCACTTTCCACTTCAGAGCCACGCATCGTTTGGATTGCTCCGCAGGCTGCCTCAGGGACTGCAAGGTGGGATGCTGGAGGGAGACTTAAAGGAAAGTAGTTTGACTCTGTTCCTAGGTAGTTTGTCTGTTGGCTAATATACACTGATGTATTATAAACATTTGCATCATTTGTGTGTGCTCTTCTCAAGTTTTGAGGCCCCTATTTATTGAACTCTGATCAGGAAAGGCTTTTTCTGAGCATGCTGGGAATATTGGAAATCCTGTGTGTCCTCAAACTGCAGTAGCATCACCCAACTCCTGCTGGGTTACTGGGTCTTGCCTCTTTTGCTGGGGTATGAGAGAGACCCCTGAAGGAAACAAGATGAGGGAAGTGAAACATGGAATAAACTGGCAACGATGAAAAGAAAAAGCATCAGGTTTCTGTGCAGTGGCTCTTGGTGGATGGACCTGCTAGAGACCATAGATGTGTGTTATTACATGTTTCCTTTGGGACAGATGGCTACCACATCCAGATAGAGGTCCAGTCCTCAGGCCACATTTCAGTTTAGTGGCACCACCTTTCAGGTTGTAGTCTTCAATTTCATGTCCTCATTTGAACATAGAGGCCTGGTAAGGAACTGAAGAATAAGCACAAAGGATATTTCACCTTCAAATGCTGTTTATTTGCTTTTGAGATACATCTACATTAGGTATTGCTGAACCCCAGATGTCTGTAATGTTCAGGAAACATTGCAGACTAAAATGGAATGCTTGTCTGGAAATCATATGGGAAACTATTATTGCCTTCTGCCTAGTTACAGGCATTAACAAATTAGTAACCTGATTAGATTTCCATTACATATAAAGAAAAATGCTGACTGAAAATCTGTAGCCACAGTTACGTAAGTAATCGGGCTATGTGGTTATAGTCTTCAATTCTGACCTTAAAAGTATAACATCTATCAAATATATGAAGCATTGTTTCAAAGGTACTTCCAAATCTATCATAAGGATGACTAAATAGATTATTCACAAGCACTAGCCTGGTTAAAGCAAAGTATTGGAAATATTAACTGTATCTATATTTATCAACTGCTCTTGCAAAAGAATCTTGCTTTTTGCTGCATTAAAAAAAGAAGTCTACATTTCCACCCAGTGCCCCAGAAAGCTCTCCTAGTACGAAAGATCTCTTGGACTAATGCATTTCAGTAGAGTTCAATGGACTATTTCAATGAAAGGTCTTATCCCTGTTTTTCTCCCCATATGGTGGCTTTCAAATTTTGACAGATGTGATCTACTGCAATGCTCCAGAACTGTGTGATTGAAATCAAAGATAAGCTTTTGCTCTCCTTGAGCTGAGCAGAAGTTGACTGACCTCACTAAATAAAAAGCTATATTCAGAAGTGGTTTTAAAATAATAAATGAATACCAATGTCTTAATTTCAAAAGCTGGATGAGTCACTCCATGCTCAGACATCCACAGGGATTAGTCATTGCACTGTGGGTCTCCACTGCTCTCAATAACCACCATATGATGTTTGAAGCAAGGATGTGATTCAGCTCACTGCCATGCTCTGGCTCTGCCTGTAGGAAGCCAGATGGATGCAAACGAGCCCATGAGTGAAGCAGCATCTCTGACTGCCCTTCATGAGCAGAAGGAATATCCGATTGTCTCTACCTGTTCTTTTATGCATGCTCTTGGACATGTTGATTTTTCCAGTCAGGCATGGGTGACTAAAGGCAAAGCTTACAAAGCAGCGTTTTGGCCCAACCTTGTACCTAGATGCTGGGCGTGATAAGAACAGCATAGCCTGTAATTCACACCTCCTCCAGGAAAAAAAGTGTTCAGACCTTCTGCTGTCCAAGTATTTGTCATATACAAAAGAGACCATTTCCTTTAGGCTTCAAAGTGTCAATTCTGCTATAGATCTGTTCCATCTTCTGTATAATGAAAGCTGTTAACCATGCTTAGTTGCCTAAGGCCCTCTGGTTTCTTTCATGCCTGTCACCTTGTGAACTGAGCAGGCAGCTCTCCATATTTGTTATGTGTAGGTTAGCATTGCAGCTCACTTGCTAACCCCCGCCCCCCCTCCCTGCCCAGCTATGGCAGCGTAAAAAAACAAAAGAAAAGGTGTAAACTTGCCCAAGAGGCAGTGCTGTCTATGGGATGTCCTTCCTGGTATGCATCTGACTTTTAGCTAATTCAAGTCTGGTTTGTCCCACTTGTTGGAGGGGCAGGAAAGGGCAGAGCTGCCTTGCAGCAGAGGATGTGAAGTGGTATCAGGTTCCCTCAGGCCTCTGGGCTCTTTGGTAACAGCTTTAAGTTGCTTCAGGATCTGTATAATCTAGTTGTGTTGTGGATACTTCAGGTTTTTTCAGACTGAGGTTCAGAGGTGCTTTCGCTTCGTGTGAGTTAGGCTTGTTTTTTACTTTCTGACAACTGGAGAGGTGCCATCCTTTTTCCAAGGCCATGGAAGAACATAAAGGGATCTTAGGGAGAGACTCCAGGTATCTTGAGTCTTATTTCTATACATTAGTAACAGAACTTATTTTCCTTCTTTGCTCCTGTGTGTTTCTCCTTTGCTTCCAATGCTGCTGGCATGTTGGTTTTTTCTGTACTGTATGCACTGCCAAGCTTTGAAAATACAATGTTGTAGATAATGAATGGTAGCAATTTTCTTGCAAGTACTGTGTATCCATAGTGCAGCCACGTAAACACTGACAAGCTAGCTTTTATGATTGGTGAATAAATCCTGATGACTAGGTCCTAAGTAAAGGTAACATCTACCACATAGATATTAACCAAGGGACTAAGCTACTACTTGAAATAACTTTGGTCTTTGTAGTTCTGTGACTGTTTGGTTTACCCCATAATCTGTTATAAAATATTCGTGGAAAAGCTCAAGATATTAAAACAGACTAAAAACACTGCCTATATTTTTCTTCCCAACTAAGATATAGGAATTTGTGTGTCTTTAAAATCTGAAAAGGAAACAAGACAATATATATGCAAGTATTACATGATGAAATAAACACACACCAAGTAATCTTTCCATGCTCAAATGTACACAAACTAATTCTGTTTATAACTCGAGCTGAAATGCTATTTAATGAAAATCTCATGCAGCTTCAGAACTAAGTTCTGTGGTGTCAAAGGTGTTTAGTGTTGAAAGTATAAGAAATTACACTGCATATAAAGTAAACAGGAAAAATGAAGCCAAAACCGGGCAGGAAGAAAATTCTGAATTATGGCCATCACTGAATCAACTCTACCTCATAAGGTTTATGTGTTGCAGTAGATAATAAATATTGCATGGTGGTGTGAGCCTACCGGAGTGCTCTATAAAACCACCTAGCATAGCCACCTACCCAAGCAGTGGCAAAGTGAAGTTGAATGTAGGCTGGTTGCTGAAGTAAGATCCCGTAATTCTGGGAGTAGCAGGGGTCAAGATAGATTCACCATTCTGATGAGACTATCCTCTAGGCTGCTCAGTTTTATGCTCAGCTTCCTCTGTTCTCAGGAGAGAGGTTTTCTTAGGCATAGCAAAAGTGTAATTACTCCTGTGAAGGGGTAGTATATGCAGCAGTATTGTGTTATGTGGGGGTTGTGTCATCCTGGGGAAATTCTTGAGGGTTACTAGATTTTGGTGGAGTTGGAAGCTAAGATTCATTATTCCGTGTCAACTTTATAGCATCCATTAAAAATATCTTTTCCTACGCAAGTTTGCAACCCCACGCAGCCATGTAAGAAACAGTGAGGAAAGTTGGGAAGCTCAAATGACTTGTCACCATGGAGGAGCGTTTTAGTCTGTTCTAACACCTGAATGGGGATGTAAAAGTAGATCAACTTACATTTACACATTTAGGGATGAACCTGGGGATTTTCAACAATAACTATTCCTTGGTCTGTATTGATAAGGGATTCACAGAACTGAATGAGATTTCCAGAAGTTTGTTATCGTTGTCTATCAATTTACTTTGTCTCTTCGTAGTTGTCTCCAAACATATTTATTTGCGCTTTTTATTCCACTCAAGTTTGTTGGTCCTAACGCCTCTAGTCTAGTCTTTGGAGCCATTACTTGCATGTCTCCTTTATACTAGACATATAGTAAGCACACCATTGCAGCTGGGAGGCTGCAGCTAGAAACACCATAATACGGGTGGCTATAGTTGTATAGGTCCAGCAGCTTGAGTCTAACTACAGTGAGTTTTGACTGCCCCTTATAGAGCATGCATCCTAATGCATCATAACCCACGTTCGCTAATTGGTTTCAGAGCTTATTCACTTACTGCCTATACCAATCATTTTTCTTCCTGAGCTCCAGGCTGTATTCCCTGATTTCATGTGTCTTGCTGCGTAACCTTGAAAAGGGCACGAACATGGTAAATTTTGAAATTAGATTTGAAATTAGCTTTCTTTGCAGGCTTTTATCCTCCTCACTGTAGTCTTGCAAGGGAATCACCTTTAGTTTTTCACTACAATAGTTTGGTTTCTAAAGTAATTGTCTGCTCTAATGTTATTTTTTTTTCAGTTGCAACATTGCTGCAAATAAAAGAACAACTTGCTTGTGACCTCTTTATAGTTACAAGGGTGAAGAACAGTTTGCTGGCACACCAGCACAGTTTGATCATCTCATTTGTTAAAAATCCCAGTGTTCCACTTGAATATATATTTCCAGGGAATTAAGAGGTGGCTGAAGAGTTAGAAATGACCATATGTGTTGTGGGAAAGTGCAGCTGGGGGACAGTCCCGGAATCTGGCATCTTTTGTCTCCTCTTCTGATTTTTAGATAATTTTGTTTGTTTAGTCTGAGAGCTGTCTAGATTAATTCTGTAGGCAATTGATATCCAACGTATATCAGCTAAACCAAGTGAGGTTGTTGTTTAAAGATGCGCTTTCTTCTTTCTAAACAGTATTGTGAGATCCTAAATAGCTAGTGTATACTGCATGCTTAACTAGTATGTGAGGTGTCCGAGAAGCAGATGGAATAAGAAAGGTTAGTCTGTTTTATTTTTTTCCCGTTTAATATAAAGTGTTTTACTTAAAGCTAAGAAAACCCCTGGCTGGGAGATTAGTGAAACAAAAACCTTGAAACTTCAGATCCTTACCAGCCAAACAGAATGTGCTCCTTTTGCCTAAACTAGTGTCTCAAAAAAAAAGAAATCAGTCTTGTGCATACAGAGAAATGAAGGACAGAGAATTATATTAGTTAGTCCTCATATTGTTTTATTAATATTGTAGCTATTAAATTTTTACACAGACAAGATACTGCTTTATATTTTAGGTAGCTAAGCTTTTTAATTTTAGAATTGGTAGGGAATTTTATTGTGTAATAAAATTTTGTCTAGTTCCATATTTTTTGAGAGCTAGAGTCCAAATAGAAAAAGGTCATCAAAACTTAAGTAATTCAAGGCTATCATCTTGTGCTTATAACCCCATAACATCTTAGAAAAGAAACTCATTATTGATTGTGCCTAAGGCTTAGGATAAAGTATGTCTCTATATAGTTAATTGTACCCCATGGTACTGCATCATTTCTGCTGTGGCAAGCTCAATTTAGTTTTGTAAAAGTATTACCCAGCAAGGTTTGCAGATGGGTCTAATAGATACCCATTAATTAGGTGGCCACAGGAAATGTGGACCTGTCCAGCTGGGAAATGGGACTTTGCAATGAATAATGTTCAGATGTGCCTGTATTAATGGCATCTCAGCATTTGTTGATATGTACCAGGGAAAGCAAATCAAAGAACTATTTAAATAGGTTCAGCTGAACTTGTGGTTTGGATTGCAGATAGGTTAAAAGTGGCTAGTTCAGGTGCAGATACTAAGCTGTCTTGGGTCACAGGAAGTTTGAGTCACATACCAGTAGTAGAATAAAGATTAAAAACAGTGTTTGAAAATAGCAAAAACTTGTCAGCTTGTGTGTTACTGCAATGGTAACCATGTTTACATAGGAGTACCTGGTTGTCTGGGTGAGCTCGGTATGCTCTTGGAAAGAGGCAGGAAGCACAGAGTCTTGTATGAGCATCTAAGCTTCAACTTCACAGAATCACAGAATGACTAGGTTGGAAAAGACCTTTAAGATCGAGTCCAGCTGTTCTTGTCGTGTACTAAACCATATCTCTAAGTACCTCATCTACCTGTGAAAGCACTTATTTGTCATGGGAGTAGCTGTATTTAAGAACCATTTAGCAACACGTTCCATATTTCTTCCTGTAGAGTGGCTTGAAACCAAATGCATGCCAGAGCTGTGTTAGAGAAGTGCCTTGATTTCTGGAGTATATGGCCTCCAAGGAGAATGGCAAAACTCTCCTTATACTTTAGATGAAGTACTCTAAAACCCCAATGTTCCAACTGGTTTCACAAAACTGTATTGTGTAGTGCTCTTACAGAGTGCCATTAATGTGACTTTCCTCTCTTAGGCATGTCTCTTTTCTCCTATTTCTTACCTGTGGGTTCTCATATTCACCAGGGCAGAGATGGGTCAGGGCTTGCATCCTAGTGGTATAAACCTGGTAATGTTACTTTCCACAGTTGTATTTTTCTTGATGTATGCTTTGCTGTGGCACTTTGGAGGTAGAGGGGAAAACAGTTCAAATCTGAAAGGCTCATACCTGTTAGGTGTTTCAGTGGTAGCTATTGACTTTCTGGGATTAAGGCTTCTTTGTAAAAATGACCATGGAAAAACAAGGATTACCTTGAGCAAGGCACTGCTTTGCTGTGAAGATTATTTTTTAAGCATAATTAGAATTAGTGAAATTGAAACACAAAGAATAATTTGGGTGCTGTAGTAAACACCCAAATGACTCTGAAATAAGCAAGTGGTTGCAGCTCTGTATAGAACAGAAGCTGATAAACTGGAGGTGTGTAACATTTTGGATTACTTCTTTAGATTCTGTCCTTTTCAGAATTTTCAAGGGTTCTGTGGAACTGTAAATTATTTTGTCTCTTGTTTTGCTCAAAATAAGTTATATAACAAAAATATTGCCAAGAGAATTGTTGCAAAAGTCACAAATGCTCTTTGATATTACATCTAGTTGTCTTCAGTATTTGAAGTTATTTTTTGGACTCTCTGATTAATTAGTACCATATCAAGTTATTTGGAATAAAAGTAAACTGGATGCAATTTGCAGAACTAGGTTTTTGCTCAGTAGATGGTTTCCATGGAAAGCCCGTGCTGTAGCAGAAGATTCTTGTGTGTGGCAGCATTTCAAGAAAAACAGGACTGTGAAAACAAATTCTCAGATTTATAAATTAAAAGAAAAAATAAAGGTCTACTTTGCTGCAAAGATCAGTCAAAAGCTTCCAGTTCTAATTCATCTAGCACAAGCACATGGAAAAACACTACTTTCACCAGAGCCAAATCTGATCTTTGTCCAGAGCAACACCAACAGCTCATATATCACTTCATTGAACTGAGGGATTTATGGTCCATGTTGTATTATTTTTCAGGATGATTAAATGATGAGACAAGAACATGAAATAATGAAGAAATTGAGTTGGCAGGGTTTCTATAGCTACATTTCTTATGACTTCATCTCAATTCTATTAAACAATTAAATTTATACATTAATTGAAGAAAACTATAAGCTGGAAACATAATGTAGCACTTCAGTTGGATGACTGATCTCTATGTTCAGTCCATGTGTACAAAATTTTAGGTTAGCTTATTGATTGTCTGGTTGAAATACATACCATGTGGAACACTAATTTTTGTCCAATAGAAAAATTAAAAGAAACTTCAAAAGCTCTAATGAGTTCTATACAGTTACGTACTTAAGTCAGCGCATTCATTTTTTTAGGTGCACTCAGTTTGATGAGCCTGCTGCTGCACATTTAATCTTTAGAATCTTTACATTTATAAGCTCAGTATTAATTCTTCTGTAATTCTGTATTTAAACAAATATATCCACACTTGCAGACTACATAGATAACTTTCTTAGAAATGAGTTTTCCAGTGAAGCAAGAAGCAAGCAAGTTCTCGTAAATTAGAGAAAAATAATGGTTTATAACCTGTTTGTAACAACTTTGAATTTGGATTTTAATAGAAGAAATTTATTGTTTATTTTAAGTGTAGTTGGAAAACATTTTCCTGTATTTTTTTTAAGAGGACAGAGAAGTAAAAAGCAAGCATTGCTGAAGTCCCTCAAATTATAAAGTACAGTAGCTTGCAGAATATAATGAGAGGGCAAGCACAGGTTCGCCTTGTCTTTCCATCATCTAGTCATCAACAGTGTCTGAAGATGATGTCTCACGAGCTAGGTAATACATGCCTGAAACCAATTAAACTTTTCAATTGACACAGGGTGCTCCCAAGGACCATCGCACAATCAGTAGGTATCATTCTTACAGCTGCCAAAAGTGCATTCTGCTTCCAGTGGTACCTTGAGAGTAGTCACCAATTCTTCATCCTACCCATACAAAGTTTTATCTGGGCAGGAAGCAAGGATCCAAAGGCCCATCTGCTCCATGTGCTGTGGCACATAGAACCAAGCAACTTATGTGTCCCATGCACCATTGATACCATTGCAAGAGGTGCTGTAGGAAAATGCAGGCATCAAAACAATGGAAGCCTCTCATAACTGGAGGCATACAAATGGAATCTTTACTTTCAGTAGACTTTTTTTAGTGTTGCTAGAGTGGATTGGAGCACAACAGACTCGTCATTATTTAAAAGCAGAGAGTTCAAAGCAACTCACAAATGCAAACTGATTTCTTTTTAATGCACTTAAAACCACTTCACAGGATTTCCCTTTTATGGGAAGGGAGTCATCAAAATAGTTTAAAATTAAGCTTACTGGAACATAGGCATCCTTCTTTGAAATGGGAATGCAAATGGATTTTTAAAGACATTTATGTCTGATGCTGACTGATCACAGAATCACAAGGTTGGAAAAGACCTTTGAAGATCAAGTCCAACCATTCTCATCCTAAACTAAACCATATCTCATCTACCCTTTTTTTGAACACATCCAGGGAAGGTGACTCGACCACCTCCCTGGGCAGCCTCTTCCAGGCCCCGACAACTCTTTCAGTAAAAAAGATTTTTCTAATCTAAACCTGCCCTGGCACAGCTTCATGCCATTCCCCCTTGTCCTATCACCTGTCACCTGGCTGAAGAGACCATCACCCACCTCTCTACAACCTCCCTTCAGGTAGTTGTAGGTGGTGATAAGGTCTCCCCTCAACCTCCTCTTCTCTAGGCTAAACAGCCCCAGCTCCCTCAGCTGCTTCTCATAAGATTTGCCCTCCAGCCCCTTCACCAGCCTGATTGCCCTTCTCTGGACTCGCTCCAGGACCTCAATGTCCTTCTTATGGTGAGGGGCCCAGAGCTGGGCACAGTACTTGAGGTGTGGCCTCACCAATGCCCAGTACAGGGGCACAATCACTTCCCCAGACCTACTGGCCTTACTGTTTTTGATACAAGCCAGGATGCCATTGGCCTTCTTGGCCACCTGGGCACACTGCTGACTCATATTCAGCCTGCAGTCAACCAACACCCCCAGGTCCTTCTCTGCCTCACAGCTCTCCAGCCCGTCCCCCCCAAGCCTGTAGCACTGCCTGGGGTTGTTATGTCCCATGTGCAGCACTCTTCACTTGGCCTTGTTAAACTTCATCCCATTGGTCTCAGCCCATCGGTACAGTCTGTTCAGATCCCTCTGAAGAGCCTCCCTCCCCTCAGGCAAATCAACACTTCCTCCTAGTTTAGTGTCATCTGCAAACTTACTGAGGGAGCATTCAATCCCTTTGTCGAGATCATTGATAAAGATGTTGAACAAGACTGGACCCAGGACTGAGCCCTGGGGGACGCCACTTGTGACTGGCCTCCAGCTGGATTTTGTTCCATTTACCACTACCCTCTGGGCTCAGCCATCCAGCCAGTTTTTAACCCAGCTGAGGGTCCACCTGTCCAGGCCAGTGGCAGCCAGTTTCTCAGTCAGAATGCTGTGAGAAACTGTGTCAAAGGCTTTATCAAAGTCCAGGTAGATCACATCCACAGCCTTCCCCTCGTCCATTAAGCGGGTCACCTTGTCATAGAAGGTGATCAGGTTAGTTTGACAGGATCTACCTTTTGTAAACCCATGTTGACTAGGCCTGATCCCCTGGCCATCGTGCATGTGCTGCATGATAGCTCCCAAGATGACCCTCTCCATGATCTTCCCCGGGACTGAGGTCAGACTGAGAGGCCTGTAGTTCCCTGGATCCTCCTTCAGACCCTTTTTGTATATGGGTGTAACATCTGACAACCTCCAGTCGACTGGAACTTCTCCAGTCTGCCAGGATTGCTGATAGATGATGGAAAGGGGTTTGGCAAGCAAACAAATGGGTATCCCCACTGCAGAAATTCCTGTTGACTTTGGGAAGCTGTTTCAGCATAGTGCTTTCTGTAACCCTGGATCTACCTGGGGCCTTCTCCACTATTCCTTGCTAATGCACAAAACTCAGTGGGGAATGCATTTCTGTGAGAAAACAAAATATCTATGATGGGGGAAAAATGTTATGCCAGAACACTCCATGGTGGCACACTGTATGCTAGCCTCTCTTTTCTGTATCTGTTAAAATTTATGTTATGCATGAGTAAGCATTAAAGATATAATTAACAAACACAACATCCAGCTTTGTCAGGGAGTATTTAGAGTTGCAGGTCTCTTAATAGCTTCAGTTAAAATACATCAAACTGGTGAAGCAAAATGTCTGCTGTTTAAAAAGCAGATCAAATGAGAGCTAACCCACTATATTTAAAAAGAAAATCTGTTTTTATCAACATATGCTAGAATAAATATGCATTGTGCTCAGTAGAACTTCTGAATTCTGGAAACTCACTCCTGTATTCATTCTTCCACTTCTCCCCATTGTGCCTCAATTGCTTTGCATATTGAGGTAGGACATAATGTTGACTGACAAACTTGCATGTATTATGTGAATGTATATACAGAGAAATCTGGCACGAATGGCACAGTGCAGATGAAGTGCACAGAATGAGCAGCTGTGTCAAACATGCGTGTCTCTGCTATTACTACTAGCTATGTGAATTTGGAGATAAAAATTTCAGATGGTGCCACAGATATTTAAATTGTCACACTGCATTTCCATAGTAACACAGGACTAGTGACTGACATCCTGTTGAACCTGGATTTTCTGTCTGACACGGTATCTTGCTTATTATTCCTTTCCGTAGTGTCTCATCCAGTTATTTTAGTTCATGCTGCTTAACTAGTCCTTCTCTAGCAGAACAGCAGCCCTGGGGTTCCTCTATCTGGTGTTTTTCCATGCTTTCTATTTCAGTGTGGAGTTTCAGCTCCATGCACAGCTATGGGAAGAAACAGGAAGGTGACTTAGAGAAGGCAGAGTATGGTGTACTTCATGTGTGTGCCGATTCTTTAGTCAGAACAGGGATAATAACAGGGCATGCAGATGAGGGGGCTGCAGGGATCTTAAGGAAATGCTAGCATCAAGTGGCTTTTATCCAATGTCTTTGTGCAGCCTTGTTGTGAAGGCACTCCCCTTGCATTAAAGTCTGTTTTGCAAGGATGGGTACTGAGGTCAGTATCACAGGAATCTTGTTTTTTGTGGTTTTTGTGAATGCTACTTAATGGTAGCACGTGGTAGTCAGTATTTTATATATATGCTTAGCACAGTTGTGAGTGTTATGTGCCAAAAAACACAATTTCTTTCTCAAGTCACAATCCTGCACCAAATTCTAGCTGCTGTTTTTAAATTACATTGATGCTTCTGTTTGCAATTGTACCTTTCTTGTTGATCTGGATTTTTAGTTTTTCACAGCAAGTTTCTTTTCCAATAACTTCTGGCTGGTGTTGAATATTTTTTTTTTTTTAAGTTGAGTCTGTTTTGCCCATGACAGTAATTGGCGAGTGATCTCTCCCTGCTCTTATCTCGATCCATGAGCCTTTTGTTACTTTTCCTCTACCCTGCCCAGCTGCGGAGGGGAGTAAGAGAGCAGCTTTGGTGGGCGTCTGGCCTCCAGCTGTGGTCAACCCACTACAGACCTCAATTCAACTGAAGCTTCTGAAATCCTCAAATGATCCCTCCCAACAGCTTCAGCTTGGGTGGCCCTACTTTAAGAGCGTGCGTGCTTACTTGCTGTGTTCTGACTGACTGTGATTCTGCCCTTCAGCGTGGCATGCTGATAACAGCCCAGCAGCATCTCTGCTTGTATCACTCTGAAATAAATTGCAATTTCTTTTTTGGAAATGTTGCTGATAAATTACGACAGGCTGTTGTACTAGAGTAGAGGTCAAAGATAACACTCAGATTGGGGTGACAGGGTTCTGAAAGTCCTTAACTGTTAGGAGACTCCTCTTAAAAATGTCCAAGATCACTGTCTTGAAACATTTCTCTTGCATTCATGCCTGTATTACACAGGTATAGATCTGTGAAATAGAAAAGAAACTTAGACTCAGGCACCAGAGAGCTTGTCCAGCTCTCATCATGGAGGACATGTCTCTAGTGGTAACAAATAATATATTTTGTGGTGAATGCCTTCCACAAGCCCTTTCATTCCTGTTTAATATCCTCCAGTCATGTTTAATATCTTCATTGACGACCTTGATGAGGGAATAGCATCCACCCTCAGCAAGTACGCCAATGATCCAAAGCTGGGAGGGGTGGCTGACACGCAGGAACACTGCGCTGCCATCCAGCGAGACCTGGACAGGCTGGAAAGCTGGGCAGGGAGAAACCAGATGAGATTTAATAAAAGCAAGTGTAAAGTGTTGCACCTGGGGAGGAATAACTGTGTGTATCAGTACAGGCTGGGGGATGACCTGCTGGAGAAGAGCTCTGTGGAGAAGGACCTGGGGGTCCTGGTTGATGACAGGTTGGCTATGAGCCAGCAGTGTGCCCTGGTGGCTAAGAGGGCCAATGGGATCCTGGGATGCATCAGGAAGAGTGTGGCCAGCAGGTCGAAGGAGGTGATCCTCCCCCTCTACTCTGCCCTGGTCAGGCCCCACCTGGAGTATTGTGTCCAGTTCTGGGCTCCCTGGTATAAAAAGGACAGGGATCTCCTGGAGAGAGTCCAGAGAAGGGCTACGAGGATGATTAAAGGCCTGGAATCTCTCCCATGTGAGGAAAGGCTGAGTGAGCTGGGACTGTTCAGTCTGGGGAAAAGAAGACTAAGGGGGGACCTAATTAATGTTTATAAATATCTTAAGTATGGGATGCAGGGGGAATTGGCCAGCCCCTTTTCAGTGTCTGTGGGGACAGGACAAGGGGCAATGGCTGTAAACTGGAGCACAGGAAGTTCCGCACCAATATGTGGAAGAACTTTTACACAGTGAGGGTGAGGGAGCCCTGGGACAGGCTGCCCAGGGAGGTGGTGGAGTCTCCTTCTCTGGTGATATTCAAGACTCGTCTGGATGCCTATCTGTGCAATATGAGCTGGGGAGCTGCTTTGGCAGGGGGGTTGGACCCGATGATCTCTTGAGGTCCCTTCCAACCCCTACGATTCTGTGATTCTGTGTGATTCTTTCCATATATTCGTTCAGTCTTAGTATGTTAGCTTAGAAAATGTTTGCATGCTTCAGAGTGAATTCTGTGTGACACCTGATAGTTAGGTTACCAGCTTGTTCTCAGCTTCAACTCTCATTGAATCGATGAGGTGCCCAGTGGTCAGCTACAGGTTTTGCATGTAATGGGTAACACACTTGCTAAAACCACAGAAAAATTTGCGTACTCTTGGCAAAAAACAACACAGTTGGTCTCCTTGTGTCATATTATCTTGGGGCACTTATTCTTCTGGTTTAAATATAATGATTTCTGGTCTGTAGATTCCATGGAATATTCACAACTAGTACTGTACCTGGAACCTGAATGACCAACCACTTTGGTTGTGGACAGCATTTAGGCTGTGTGTGGTGTACAGAAAGAAACATTAATTAGATAGACATCTAATAACATTCAGTAAGGCTTAGATTAAACCCAAGAGGCTTTTTCTGTACTAGGCATAATGTAACTACAGCAGGAATAATTAAAGTATAAAAAAGCCATGTGAAAACAACTAGTTTTATAACTCTGCTTTGTCCCATAGGAAAAAAGAAATCAATAATGCAGTTCCCATCTCAGTTTTTTTTTTTTTTTATTATTTAGTCAATAGTTGGGTATATAGCTAATTGGTCAAATGTTATATAGTTCTCTGGTTTTCATAATTCTAAATATTGTATTTAATTTCTTTTTAGCCAATTAAAATTCTAATTGGCAACTCCTCCCTAGAAAGTAGATGCATATCAATTCAGTAGGGGATGGCACTAAGTTTAGGATCTTTTTCCTCCAGACATACTGATTGATATCTTCAAGCAGGGTCATAATGTGCTTTTGGAAATCTTTCAGTCGTCCAAAAGATCAGTTTTCTAACTTTCCACCATTACATACAAATTCTTTAATCTGGAAGATGCCAAATTTTCAATATACTATGCTCTTTGAACCTACTGGCCTTATAGTTATTTACACAAAAGGTAAATGCTCTTTCCCAGTAATGCATTATCAACATATGGGGGGAAATGGTATGTCTTATCAAAAAATATTAATTCTAGAAGGGTAGGCTGCATATACCTTGATTGTTTTCTGTGAACCCTTCAAAATGGTTCCTTCCACAAACTGGTCTCTGAGCCAACCCTCAGGTATGCAGCAGCATTAGTAATTTAGTTGTGATTACTTATACAACTGTGGCATAGTTCATTCAGAGTCCACTGTTGCCCTCAGATAAAAATGCTCAGTTCTTTTATCAAACTGCTAGTCTTATCATAATGACAGTTTTACAGGAAAGAACAGAATTAAGGGAAGCATAAATCTCTTAAATCCACTGACAATATAGCAAGGTTCATACTTATGTCTCTTGTAATATTCTCTGTTATTACCAGCAGGAGTAGAGCTTTTGTGGCAGGCAGGACCCTATTGTAATCCTTCCTTAACTGTTGATACATATCCAAATAATTTTCAGTAAGTGTTTTGATAGGTAAAGTAGGAAGCAATTAAACAGCTTTTCTTTGCCCTTCAGTTTACATTGCAATATTTTATTTTTCAGGTGGTATTTTGCTTTAGAGAAATATGGTTGAATGTCTCATATTTTGTACTGGAATTAACCAAACTCTGTTTTCCATATTCTGTGATCTCTCAGTAACATAATGATAGAAGACCTGAGGGGGGGACAAAGGGTTTTAAAAAAATCCCAAGGGTCCCAATTAATCTCTTCAGATTTCTTCATGTATTTTTTTTTTAAATACTGCAGTAATGGTAATGGAAAGTTTTCTTATTCTGCTACCGATGATAACACTTTGGAATACAACTTTGTATGAATCAGTAAATTACAGTGTAGTTCCATTGCTCCTTTTATGAATGGGTCTGGTTGCAGTTCTGCGATACAGTCTCATGAGCTGTGACCTTGCTGGTTCACAACATATTTCCCTGCTGAAGAAGTGAAATAACCTGACTGTTTTCATTTTACCTGGACTTACTAAAATACCAGTCTTCTTGAAGACCATAAAGACATGCAGGTCTAATGTTAGTAAGCAACAAATTTGAGTAGAAAACCCGCTGGAGTTGCTTTGGTTCTGTTCAAGAGCTGAGTTCCAGAACGGTGTGAGAAAAACCTCGGTAGAGACATCTCTAAAGCAGTATGTGATTTGGCTTTAAATATCAAAATCATCGAGCTTTGCAATCCCTAAATAAGATTCCTTTTAAATTCAGGACCTTACTAAATTCACAGAAGTAAATTTAGGAGCTAAGCTGTAATTGCATCTGAGCAGCTGACAGCCAGAAAAAAGATTTTTAAAAAATGATTTGTATGAGAAGCCTATTAAAGGGAAGCCTAAGTAGTTTATCTGATTGTGACTAATGCAGAATAAACAAGCAAAGGTGGTGTTGAAAGTGCCACTGTGCCTCAAGATGAGGAGGAAAAGCAGCTTATAATGATTCATGTGCAACTGATTCTGTGTGCATGCTTTGTTATTTACAGCTGGCTGAAAAGTATAAGGAATTTGGAATAAACCTGATGCAATTTTCATGCTTCTAGCATATAATAACTTTTTAGACAGCAGGTAGAGGAAAGCTGGAATGTAGTTTTCAGTTTCTGTACATGATGGCTACTGCAGGCAGCCAGGAGCTGGCTGCTCATTCCTATAAGCACCTGTGCGCAGATGGAGGACCACTCCATTGCCCAGCCAGTGTACATCTGGGCTAGGATTGAGGCTGCAGCAGGAGCACAGAGCTGGAGATAGATCATACATTGGGAAAATGCAACAAAATGTTTGATGGTGTGATTATTAGAATCGGGTATTGCTGGGCAAGGATCTGCTGTTGAGAAGGGCATAAGGATGTGTGCTTGGAGAGTGCAGTTGGAAAGGGTGCAGAAGCATACCTCATTTCTATATGTCCTCTGGCATGAGGCTGGTATCTGTAGCTGCCATGAGCAACGTGTATACTGAGCACCACCATCCCTTCCCCTAGTACCACCGTGGCTGGCTATCGGCAGTATTTGAAAAAAACAACTTTGGGACAGTCAATATCCAACCATGGCTCTGAGTGGTTTCCACTAGAAAAAAAACAACTGGTGTTATCAGATGTTTTGTTCTTATTTCTTTAAGATACATATACATTATCCTGCTTCCATGAGTCCAGTGGAAATTTTCCTTGGTGTAATTTCTAGGCATGCAGTGCTTCCTCAGCTTCTTGTTTTTAATGTCTTCTGTCTTTGGAGCTTTCTCCTTGAGTTCCTGGGTTTTTTTTCCTCCCGGTGTTTTCAGTCCAAACTTACCCAGGTGCTCACTCGTTTGTGTGTGGAATTAATCCCTTGGGAAGCGCTGCTTTTCTCTCCCAGTTAGTTCTTGCTCTGTTTTTGCCACATTGTTCAAGATCTTTAATGGTAGCATCTATTATTTTCTTTATCTCATTCCATAAAGAAGCTTAATTGTTTTGTTTCAGGCTTTTTATTTAGACTGAACGATGAGCATACTAACTACACTAAAACTTCGAGGCCCATGATTGCCTATAGATCAAAGACACTTATGATGCCAGCCACTAACACTTTCCAGGAGAAGAGGTTGTTTAGCTGTGTATTAATGCTGCTTAGCAGGTGGATGTGAAGAAAGGCAGCGGGATGAGATAGTGCTCATCAGACCCCTCTGTGTGCCACAAACCATGGTGCTTGAGACGAATTCAGCTGCATCAGCTGGGCTGACTTCAGCGGGCAGTAAAGCCCAAAGCAATCACTGTCTTTGTGTGCTCCTATTTCATACTACTTCTACGGATACACAAGGATGGCTATTTTGTCCTTTCAAGTAACTTCTCAAAATCACAATGGAAACAAATTTCTGTATTTGTTATAACTGGTAATGAATTATATTCCTTTTTCTGAAGAATATTTTCTATAAGAAGATATTATGTATCAGTGATTCCTATGATTCTTTCCATAATACTTCAGGTCTGTGAACAGTGATCTATATAACTTTTAATTTGGACAAAAATAGCAAGGAGGTGGCCTACTAGGAAAAGAAAAAAATGTAGTACTTTGCTACTCATTATTTTTTGCTGATGCTAAAAAAGCAGAGAAGGCTCAACCAAAAATAAAACGTGGCTGTGTAGCTGTAACTTCAGTAGAGGTATCTAGGATTTGTTTAAAAGCAAATGAAACCTCCTAAAAGAAACCTGCACCCTAAGCAACAGTGTTGGAAAAATGCTGGCTGAAAAGGGTGAGGTATAGCCTTAGACTGTAAACTCTTAACTCATTTTAGAGGTTTCAGCAAGCCTGTTTGTGAAAAATGGTACTTTTTTTTTTTTTCTAGAATGAAATTGATTTAGAATGTGGCAAGAACTGTTCGGATGTGGTAGTCATTTAAAATAGATTATAATGCCAGGAAAAAGGAGAGGGGGTAAAAATAAAAAAGCTTGCAAATAGCTCTAATGAAAACAAAGAGTTGGTCAAATGTATCCAAAAGCCCCATTCACTTTTTAATAGATACTGCTAGGTTCCTGAGAAACATTAACAAGATAAACCATTTTTGGTTTGTTTTTTTTCAACTGGAAATATTAAAAGGATTTAAATTTGAAAAAGATAATTTTTAAGGACTTAGACCAGAATGCGAAACATACAAAGTATATATTGGGATATAATTGCTAAAACTATAAAACACTGAAGTAGAATCTCAATTGTTTAGATAAAAGTAAACAATTTTGTCAATGTATCCAGAAATAATAGATAAAAAATACTAACGCTAATGATATGGTAATAAAAACTCTTTCCTGATGCAATTTTCAATGTTTATCTTTAGTATTGAGTGTCCCTAAAGTTAGTGATATCAACCCTTATGATCACCGCTGTAAGTAGTTACAGCAAAGATTCGCAGATAGTCATGGTGGTTCTGGGTTATTAACAGTCATCAGTGGGAAAACTGCAGGACTAAAAACAGTATCTAGATTTTCAGCTAAGTGCATTGCTTAAGACAATTCACCTTGGTGTGAATAATTTTTGCTTTGTTTTTTTGACTCATGCATTAGAAGAATCATTCAGTGCATTATCTATGCATTATCGAGTCTGACCAGATGATTCTGTCATTCATTTGTGTTGTGTTGTCCCATGTCTGTCCCTGTCCCCCCCATCCCCTCCAAAAAATATGGCCACATTTGGAGCTCTAGAATAAGAAACCTGCTGTTATTTGATGACATTAAGTGCAGCCTTTTGTTTCAATCAAAGGGTTATGCAAATATCCTACATGGGACTCCAGTAAAGGAGCGGAGCATAATGACAAAATGCCTACTTCCTGTCATGAAAAAAGTACATTTCCTGTTCCTGCTAACGTGTAACTAGCACATACAGTTTGGAAATGAGGGGGGAACCAATCTAAGTTTTGCATATGTTCAGTTTATTCACTAGCCCTTTTTCTTGTACATAGATATGCACTATAGGTATGTATTCAACTTTATGTAATGATGTAGCTCAAGGGCTGAAATTCCACAACTGATATCAGCAGTGATGCTAAAAATGTTTTTTTTCTGTAGTCAGTGCAGTATAAATGGTTTAGCTAATTCAAAACAAATCATTAAATCCTTTCTGGTTTGCCTGGCCTGGTTATTTTTATTCTCTTCCTTCCTTTCTGCCATCTGTCTATAAACCTATTGATTTTCCCAGTATTCTCTGGGTTTTGCTGTTGATGCAGTGTATCAGTTTCCTTTTTATTACAGGGATTTTTCCCTCCTGATCTTTGGAGGACACTTATGTAAACTGAAACAAAGATTACTTATATCTAATGATGTAATCAGGGGGAAAAAGCTGCATTGATCCAACATTGACTACAGTCAAGAGGAATAAATTATACCATAGAAAAAAGGGATGAGTTCAATAGTTTTGAACCTCTTATTTAATATAAATTTCATATATAAAAGTCTAGGTATTTTTTCCCTGTGTTACTATTTTATTGACCAGAAATGATCTTGACAGGATTAAAAGAACATTGTTAAAGGCCTGTTGAATTTTTTGAGATACACATTGCATATTCTAGTACGCAGATTCAGGTAGTTAACAGCCTTCTGGATAGACTGTGCAGCTCAGTCAAACCACTTAAAGTGAACTGATGGATCAGGCTCTGCATAACTTAAATATCCTTATAATTATATAGGCACACAATTAAAGCAACTAGCTCTTGCAAAGCTTGGTTCCAGATTCCTTTTAAAGTTACCTAGCAAGAATAAGGCAAGTAGCAGTTGATCCTAACAGTCAAGGTTTAAATTAGAATAGATGCAATAAATCATATCTCTCAACAGGAAAGCTGTACTCAATATATTAATCCATATAAAGACTACACAGAAATTAAACCTAGTAGTTCCACTCTAGAAAATAAGTTTATAAACAGTGTTTCTGGTTGTCCATGAAAGTACCCTTCCCTTGGTGGAAGAGCTCATCCTGTTGGTGTTTTGCTAGATTATTTTTTTTCCCTGTGCAGATATTACATAAGGGGGTATTCTCCTATGATTGCTACTGTTACTCAAAGGGCAAAAGCCCAGAACATAACTTGAGAGGAGTGATAATGAATTAGATTCCCGAGTACAGATCATTCTCTTCTGTCTTTTCAAATCGCACTTCTCTTAGCACTGATAAGTTGGATTCTTAAAGACAGAAATCGCTGACCTTTTCTCTTTCTAGTATTTTGATGGAACTCAGACAGAACTCCTTATTTCTAACAAAAGATATTTTCTGGTCTTAGTAGACTGAATCAGCAGACCTTGTGCCATAGTTTGTGGCAAGCTGTCTTCTAAGGCATGATGTTGCAGGGGTCAGTGCTCCAGTGGTGGAGCCATTCCTGTGTCACAGTGAAGTAAAAGAGTATAAGTGGATTCAAAAGAGAATTTGACAGATTGGGATGAGTAGCTATTAATCCTGTTGTCTAGATGTAACCTCCAAGTCAATAGTACCTTTCTTGTTGGAAGTCAGAAAGTTACGTTAGACTAGGATCATTTTATGCATCTTATAATCGTTCTCATAGTATCTGCTGCTAGGTCCCTTCTGAGTCAGTGCTGAAATACCAGTCTGGTACTGCATGGCCGTATTTTGATTCAAGATCTAGGATTTACTAATTTTTAAGATCATATAACTACAGCTGAGAAGGAAAAATCTTTGGCAGTCACCAGAACTATTAAAGCTTTTGTGGAATTTCTTCGTTCTCAACATTCTCAGAAATGAATAGTTGTTAAAATCAAGCCTTCCTTGCAGGAATTAGGTATTAGTTTTGATAGAGAATAGAATTCTAAATCCTCGATCTCCACAGAATAGCTGATAGATAGAAATGAACCTTCATCTCGCATACCTATGGAGAGTGCCTCAGGGGCTTTCCCTGTTTTATGCATTAGCTGTTCTTGAAATGGTCCTGAGTTCATCCTGGTGAGATAAAAAAACTTTGAAAGACTAGAAGAGAGTTTCATATTTGGGTTTTTCTTTGTCATAGTCATTAGATACTTGCTGTGTTGTTAATGCCTTGCTGATCAGTCTTCCTTCACTGACTGTAAGGAAGACAAAACTTGTATTTTACCTTACATAATTCAGTTGGATTCACCAAAAAAAAGTGACCATTAATCTTAAGAGTGAATGTGTCTGAAAAAAAAATTAATTAGTTCTTCTCAAAATACATATGAAGAATTTTGACAAAATGCATGTTTCTGCAGAAAATTTTAATAACACCATTGTGCTTAAGTTTTATATTTTTGGGTGACCCAATATCTTAATCTGAAAGAAAGATTTCTATGGTCTTGAATTGTGGAATTGAATAATTTGATCCTATAAATTTCTTAGCAGGGTGTTTAATTAGATGGCTGGAATTATCATTCAGACAGGGATTATTCAGAGGAACCCAAGAAAGTTTAAACAGGCGCTTAGAAATGATATTAGAGCCCTAGGGTTGGCAGCCTGCCCCCAGGCTGGGATCCCATGCTCTCAACTGCCCCTCGCTGCAGGGATGTGTTAAGTCTCCGGGGCATTATATGTACTTCTGTGTTATGATGTTGCATCATAATGTGAGCAACTAACCAAAAAACCAAACCCCTAAAATACTCCTCCAACTTTTCATGCCAAACTCCTACTCATTTTCTTCATTAATGGAGGAAATAATGATATTTTACCTTTTTTGTAATCATGTAAGGCTAGCTTTGTTTTCTCATTTCTAGAACTGTTTTTTTTTATTTCTGAACAAAGACAACTATAATAGAGGGCTGTTTCAGAGAGATATTTTTGCAATTGGAGTTCACCTGGAAGGAATGTTAATTTGCAAGTACCTCTTAGAGAAACATTTTTTTTATTTTCCCAAGCTCAGGAAATCTGCAGCTTTTCTAAGATGGCTGTTTAGAATCTTCTCTAGTCTAATCTTGTTTCTCCTTCTGTTGTAATAACAATGTCATCTTTCAAGAGATAACAAAATCCTCCTTCAGCTAGTCAGTGCAAACACAAACCATTCTGTGGAAAGGTTCGGCACTTTATGGTTCTTCACTTAACAGGTGCTTTGCTTTCTCATTGAGGGGGTGGGAACATCCACTTCGGTCTTCTTACCCAACATGTCCTTGAGAATGAATTCTCAAGAGAAGGGAGGACTTTGTTCCCCAGCTAAGAAAAACATTTAAGAAGATTTATGACTGCTGTATGCAGTTTCTGTTAGTTGAACCTCTGGAAAATGCAGGAGTATAAGGGTGTGGTTGTAGAGTGGCTTTTAGATCCACCAGCTGTCACACTCTGCTCTGGCAGTGTCTGTAAATGGGAGAGAAGCACTGGAAATGGGCAAGGGAGCTCTGGTTTGCCTTCCACGGGCATGTGGGGAGGGAAGCCTTGAGTATGTTTACAGACAGAAAGTAATGGTTGTGGTAAGAACACAAAGAACTCGGGGAATTGATGGGGGGGAATAATTAAGAATAGAAGAATACACTTTCAGAATAGAAGAGAGATTAAGAAAAAAAAAAAAACCAGAAGGAAATAATAGTGAAAATATCAAGAGAGTACAATTGCCTGTGGAAGGCAGGAGCGTAGCAGTCAAGGCAAAGCTGCCTGCTGTAGCATGCTGAGAATACTACCTAAAAATATAACAATGTGGGTATGTGTAAAAATGAAATGCATCCAATTTCTTTTTCAAATGAAGCTGTGAATGAGCTTGACCTGACCTTGTATACTTAATTTTACATATGCATTTTTGTTTTGTAACTTACCATGAGAAACTGTTTACAGCTGTGAATCTTTCATGATAATCCATGTAAACTTCTCCATATTATTTGAGATCAGTAAGCAGAAGATATTAGGCTGTATCTGAAAGCTTTGTTGACCATAAGGCCTTTAAGACTATGGGAAACCAGATCAGCCAGCCATTTAAGTAATTTTTTTTCCTAGTATAGTGTTTAGCAAAATATAAAATGTTTCTCAGTAAAGATCACTTCAGTGGCTATAGAGACCTAAATCCCCATACCTCTAATTCAAATAACTAATTATATTCTATAACCAGATAAAGCCAAGATTTTTTTCCCAGGGAGAAAGCAAGGAAAATTGCTAGCAAGTAATGTTACAAACAGCTTTACCAAATCAAAACTACTGAAGTGCGATCACGCAAACAGCACAATGATATCAGATTGAACTAGTTAGTCATTAAATAAAGAAACATGACCTATTCAAGGTAATCCTAATTAAAATCCAGTGTCTATGCACTGAAACTTACTGCACCCTTCCCAAGCTTTTGTTTTCAAAACTAATTGGAGTGATACAAAGTGAATGTGTTTTGATTTTGGAGACTTCACATTCATAAACTGGTACCTAATGCTGGTTCCCTCCTTATGTCTTACATAATTTATCCTCAAAAACTACATGTGCTTTGTAGCTTGGTGTCATCCTTTCGCCAAGACTTTACCCTCCCTTTCATTTTGCATGCCTTTGTTGTGCTATCCTCAGAATATTTTCTGGTATGTTTATTTTTTCAGGGAGGTTTTTTTGTTTGTAGGTTGTTTTGGTTTGTGCTCTGGCTGGGTTTTTTTGGGTTTTGGTTGTGATTTCATTAATAATAAAAGGGAATTTTCTGTGGTTATTTTCTGGTCCCTGGGCTGCACTTTATTAATATTGAATATCCAATTTGCCTTCCTAAAACTGTATGTGAGGAGGGAACTAAACTGACTTGATAATAATTTTCAGTATCAGCCAGACTTGTATATCTCTGTTCTATGCTTCTTGCTGTACATCAAAGGTTTAAAGAATCGTTACGTGCCCCTACCCTATTATAAAGTAAATAAGGATACTGGCTTTATAAAGTAATTTAGGACAGAATTTGTTTAAATGCATTTTATCTGCCTTTTGGGCAGTATGTTCACAGAATTATAAATGTATAATTGGGAAGAGACTTCACCTATCATGGGTTAGACTTTGTCCAAAAGGGCATTTTGCATCTTCTGAAGCATATGTCCTTTTTGGAGGAAGAACATAACACTAGATGGATTATTGATGTAATCTGTAATGGCAGTTACTATTTCTTGTGTGCTTGCAACACAGTTGTATATCTGGAGTTAGCCGAGAGAGCAGAACTTGGGCAGGGAATGGCACAGTCTGGATACCAAGCTCTGCAAGCAGTTGGACTCCTAATAAATGGCATTTGAGCAATCTCTAATATTGAATAGAATTTACAAGATTGCAAACAACACTTTCAGCAAAGCATTTCTTTAAGCTCTTCTGTTTTGATGTATTTTCAGAATTAGACATCTTTCTTTAGGTGTTCATAGTGTAGCATGTCACATAATTGGAGAGGAAAAGACTGCATTAATTTTTTTTTTCTGATGCTGTTGATACATCTAAAATTTGTCACAGTGATGCTTGCAGAGGTAGCTTCTTCCACCAAGCACCACAACATTCTGAATGTCTTCATAACAGCATTTCTACAACCGTTAAGTTCACAATTACTTTTATGCTAAACAGTTTGATTGTTAGCAGGGATCAGTCTCAAATTTACCTGTCCCTTTGCTAATGAGACTAGCACTGCTGTCAACTCTCAACCGTGGAGATTAAGATAGGGCATTCACTGTTCGTATTAAGTTGTTTTGTACTACTAATTAGGAAGCAATTGGGGTTTCAGACAGTCCAGACTTTTGGTGGTACTTGTCATGTAGATAGGTTAGTAAAATATTTCTTGGCTTACCAGAAACCTTTTGGGATCACAGCCTTTTGTTAAGGGAGTACTAACAGCTGATCCTGTTCATCATGTGTTTGCTTCCAAGCTTTCAAACTGGGTGACAAAACACAACTTAGTATCAGGTGATCTTACCAACTGTCCTTGCAGTAATGCTGTGTTTTCAGAAATCGTGGCAGGCTAATGTTTGACGTGTCTCGCCTGGGGCAATGCAATATTAAAATGCTTTAAGCATTTTAAATGTTTAGCAATAAAATGAAAAGTAGTGTATGTGGTGATGTGCATGGCCAAGGAGTGCAGTTGGAAAATTTACATGCCAATTACAAGGACTAAACCATCATATTTTATGATTTAGTAAAGGGAAAGGAGAAGCAGCTTCCCTGAAAGACATCTTTGATATCTGTTGGTTGTTTTCCTTTGATGAAGCCAAAGGGATTGTGAATGTGAACACCATTTGCTACTTTCAAATATCTTGTAGAAGTTAATAACAAAGTACTGGCTTACTTAATTGGATTTACTTGGTATTTATGAAACATTTTCCTCATTTAAGTTTCCTTTTTATATATATCCCTATCACAACCACCACCGGAAGCAGACTCTGCTGTATACTTGCAGTTCTTGTTTGAATCCTTGAGGATACTAGAAATGAGGCTCGCTTCCTTCAGATACATACTGGTGGATATCCCTCCAGACCAGAAACTATTTCAGCTGTTGTCTTTGTGGATTTAGCATACTTTCCTCAATGCTCTGATCCAGAAAAACAAAAAAACGGGGGTAGAGTACGGTAGGAGTTTGGGAGTTAAGAGCAGAGTTTTGAAACTCAAGATATAGGTACCAGTTAGACAAATCATAATGAAGTTGGGTTTTTACTATGTGGAAGTCAGTGAGATACTTTTTAGCAGAATTAACAGGTGAAAGTGTCTGGGGAAGAGAATAAAGGAAAAAAAGATGTTTTAAAAAAAAAAAAGGTAGAAGAGAATTTCTGGTTCTCAGTCTCTTAATGTACTTTACTTTAGGTCACTTGGATATTATAGTTCTAGAGCAATTTTTCACCATATATGAAAAATGTGTGCACTGAATGTATAGCATCTGAAGACCAGTGTTTGCCTCTTTATTTTAACTTTCAATATTTTGCATTTCTTCTTACCTGAGATTGATTCCTCTGATTGTTTGGGTTTTTTTTGAAGCATCCTTTCCTCAAGATTTAGGAGGGCATTTAACAATGCCATCAGCCTTCTACTAGGGTAATGGCCGAGATGAAAACACGCTTTGAAATCATAGGTAATTTTAAGTGCAGGGATATAGTCTGACAAAAATAGCTTTACTGCCATTTGTGTGCTCAGTATCATCCTGACTCAGGACAAGGTAAACTTGCTTAAAGACTTTTTTTAATTTTCTTTGATACTCTTAACGTTCCCTATAAACATATAGAGATGGGTGTCTTGTTTCCAGTAAGTAAACATTTATCTATTTCTTTAAGCTGATAATTCATTGTCATTTTGGTTTTAATTTTAGAGACTAATTAAAATGAGTCAAAATTTTATTTAAGCCTAGGTTCACTTCTGCTTAGGCATGTTTGAAGGCATGACATATATCTTGCTTTCACCAAAACCAAATGATCATTTGAACAGAAAATGCAAGTATATGTAACAGCTTAAAATTAAAAAATCTTTTGATATCTAGAGCCATGTATATGTATATAGTGAGCACTTGCAGTTGTACTTGAGATAAATTGCAGTAGTGACATGGTTTTGTGCTAACCGTTGCCATTTCCAAGGTGTTTCTGTGGCTAAAGTGGGTCCCTTTGTATGTTTTTGGGGCAAATGAATTCTGCATTTCTGTTTTGTTGTAACAGCTGGTGTAAAAATCTGTTTTCATATTTCCATTACTGCTTTTGGTCCCCTGAAAGGATAAACAATTGGTGTTTTCTGGAAATCCAACTCTATCGGGTTTTGCTGTCAGCAAACATAAGTGCAAGTGGCAAGCAGTAAGGTTTGGCTTGGAATTGAATTTCCAGTGCTTATTTCTCTAGTTCTACTATATGCAAGTCTTAAAGTATGAAATTATAAGATAATACCAAATTATTTCTGGTGCAGTTGTGTTAATAAACACAATTCCGTTTTACTGACTTTCCCACCTTCTGTTTTTAATGTATTAGATCAGCAGCATATTTGTTTTTCTGTCAGAAAATACCAGAATATATTTACTATTTAAAATGTAGTCCAACTTTTCATGCTGTTTGGGTTTTTTTGAAGTGATGAACAATGCAGTATAGTTTAGATAGATTAAAAATTTGAAAATGCCTTTTTTTAGGATTTTGTTGTTATATAGTAAGACTCCTGCCTACTCCCTAATAATGACAAGGTGCTGTTTATTCAGACTGTTGGATACAAATCCATGCAGTTCACTCAAAAACACAGTTTAGTATTTCAAGCACAAGAAAATTTCCAATTGAAGTGAAATGAGCCTCAAAAAGCAGAATTTGTTGTAGTTCTGAAATTCGGGAGCAGCAGAGCAGGGTGCACAATTTCTATGTTCATTCAGTGTACTTCATCTTATTTTTGATTCCTACTGAGTTAATGTATGTTTTTTCAAATTCATGATCTGTAGGATTTTTAGAGGTATTTGAAATTTCTGAGAGCTATTAGATTTTTGTTTAAGTTTGATACTTTTGAGAATTGAGATACTTTTGAGAATAAGTCCTTCCCTATAACATGGGAAAGACCTGCTGGTTACTTAATCTTATTTTGCTGTCGTAGATAACTGTGCCGTATTATCAATCTTATAAACCAACAGATATGGAGATGTCTTCAGTTTTGGAGCCAAACCTTGGTAAACTTTAATTACTAATTATTCCTCCTACAATGTGGCCTCACCCCATTGCGTTTTTTCTCCCCTCTGCTTTCAGGACAAGAAAGACATTTCACATCCCATCACATTGTACAAATATATTTATTTACCTTTAAGGAAACCTCCCCCTCACCTCAAAAGTCCTTCAAACTCTTTTTTTTCTTTCTCTTGCTCCCCCTTACACCTCTTCCTCCCCCCAGCCCCTTGTCACTGGATCAAATCCAGTGCTTTTTGCTTGTGATGAGGAAATGTCCTAAGTTGATGGGAGCTTTGTCTTTTGCTGAAATAGCCTTGAATGTCAAACCTAGTCATTAATACTGAACTTTGGAGGAAATGAGGATGGAAGGAATGGATTATTCTGAGATTGTAAAAAGCTATCTAAATCAATTCCAAACCCAAGTAAAGCAACATATGAAAGATAACTCTGAGAACACTAAATATACTGGATATCATAAAACACCTTAAAGATTTTGTCAACCGCAACTCAAACTTGTATTTAATGTTCCCTGTTGAGAGAAAGAAATGACAAAGGATGTTGCCTTGTTGAGAAGCATGAGGAATATAGAAGTGTCATTCATGTTTCTTTACATTTTACTATACCTCTGAATGGAAGAAATATAAAATATCAGCAATCAAATGAATCTTGAACTTTGCTAGCAAGGTAAATTTGATGCTTTCTGTGAACAGACATCTTGTTTGACTGGAAAAGATCTTGCATCCAATTTCTTGTCAAATGTGCTGGTTTCTTGCTGTCAAAAAGTGCTGTTCCATTTCTGGTATTTCAGCATCAATCTTTTGCTATTACAAAGCTGGTGCCGTTGGCTGTCAGGCCTGCACAGTCTCAATTGGCAGACTTATCTGTCTTCAGCAGGATTAGACAGAAATATGTCTCCTTCACACGATGCTCCAGCCTTAGGCTGCACCAGCCCCAGGAAACTTGAGTACATTACCTTCAAAGAAACTCTCTGCAACCTCCTCTGACAGCATACTCTACAAAGTACCCTCCAATCTATTCCTCAAGCTGTTTGCTCTGTGTTTTTTAATATTTACTCTTTGTATTGTATAAATACCTTATCACTTGTCTGTGACAGTTAAGTTTTTTAATAAAAAATGCTAGACCACTTTTTTCCAGTTTACCTCTAGTTATGATCTAAAATACTTCAAGATATAATGAAGTCCATACCAATAAAAAAAATAAAAAAATCCCTATGCTTGGAAGCAGAAGATGAACATAAATAGCATCACAAGACAGGGCTTATTAAAGACCTTCCCATAACTGACACTATGTCCTGATATAAGAATGTTTTTCTTCAGAACAGTGAATATACTCTGTGACTTTATTTGGTAGGAAAAAAAAAAAGGTATAATGTGACTATTGTCTGTGAAGGTCTTGTCATCAGCTTATTTAGGCACCACTTCTATTCTTGTATTTAAATAGTAAAAGATCACTTCAAAACCTAGTTGTCTTCATTAGTCTGTGTACATTCAGTCATGGTCATGTATTTATGTATACATGCACAAATGTTTTATTTTCTAGGAAATAGCATTTCACAGAGCAGTCCTGGTTTGCATGTAAAACATTAGGCTATAAACTGTGGTTTTGCTTTTTGGGTTAAACTGTGGTGTTCCTCAGACAGCCAGGTGTTACACATTACAGCACTTAGTGTCTGTGTAAGCTACTTGTTGTCAGTGAGTGCATTGCTTAAAACCTACTTTTTCTTAATAGTAGCATAGTCTGCCTTGTATTTTATGTCATTTCAAATTACACATACTGCAACAGCAACATACCCCAGCAGAGCCATGGTAACAAAATGAAACTGCAAAAGTTGAAGTCGAAAAGCTTGGTATTGAGGTACCATGCGAGGTTTCTTATTGCTGTGGTACTCAGGAGGAATGAGATGTGCACTTCACTGTGAGAGCATTACTGGTTTTTTTCTCTGACTGCATAGGGCAAGCAGGGGTACAGGGAGTATGACTGTGCATGCATCATGTGAACATGATGCCTTGAAATTCCCAGTTCTAACAGCATCTGTGTTCATAGTGAAAAAACATCGTACAGACAAATGTGAATGGCTGCAATGTGCCTGTCCATTTCTACTGTATTTTAACTGAGGAAAGGGGGGGGAGGGAAAAAGTATTCTTCCAAGAGGAATACATTCAAATTGCAAACCAGCCTAGAAATACATATGGACCTCTGTACAAAACATTTTAAACACAAAATAGAGATGTTCTACAGTAGTGTCATAATACGCATACACCTTTTTCTCTCCATTGTGCTTGAAACAGGTCACCAAAGGTTTTGCAAAGGTTCCTGTTATGATACATATAGAGAAATATCTATACGAATGATTACTGCAATGTTTTTGAAGCATACTGTATTAGTGGAGGTTTCTGATACTGCATTGGACTTTGTCATCACTCCAGCAACAGCACAGCTACAAAAAGGAGGCAAGGAGTCTTCTTCAGCTTCAAGACTGTACAGCATATAGTTTTGTGGACAAGAAGGGATTGGTCATTCTTTCCTGGCTTTTTGTTGCTGTTGTAAAATTCTCTTCAAAATAGGGGCTCAATATTTGGCTTCCCTGAAATGGTGGTTCTTGTCCTTGAAATATGAAACTTTAGCCCTTGGATAATAATACCCAGAATGTATTCAGGATGTGTTGATCTGATCTCTAGCAATAATAATTCTGATGAAAGTTTGGGGTCTTGGTTTGTCTTTTTCTTTTTGGAACAACTATACTTACCTTTTGGGTTAGTAGTGATCAAGTTTTGTCAAGGATGCATCTGCAACCTCTTCTGTTCAAAAATACCTCTATGTTGATGAGAGAAGCTTTGTGATTAACCCCTGCTCAGTCAGGTTTTGCTCAGGCTTCGCCGCTAAAAATCTCCATGTGGTTGATATGCAGCAGCTCGGTACTGAGTGGGACTTGCAGATGACACTAAACTAGGAGGAAGTGTTGATCTGCCTGAGGGGAGGGAGGCTCTTCAGAGGGATCTGAACAGACTGGACCAATGGGCTGAGACCAATGGGATGAGGTTTAACAAGGCCAAGTGTAGAGTGCTACACATGGGACATAACAACCCCATGCAGCGCTACAGGCTTGGGGGAGACTGGCTGGAGAGCTGTGAGGCAGAGAAGGACCTGGGGGTGTTGGTTGACTGCAGACTGAGTATGAGTCAGCAGTGTGCCCAGGTGGCCAAGAAGGCCAATGGCATCTTGGCTTGTATCAAAAACAGTGAGGCCAGTAGGTCTAGGGAAGTGATTGTGCCCCTGTACTGGGCATTGGTGAGGCCACACCTCGAGTACTGTGTCCAGTTCTGGGCTCCTCACCATAAGAAGGACACTGAGGTCCTTGAGTGAGTCCAGAGAAGGTCAATCAGGCTGGTGAAGGGGCTGGACGGCAAATCCTATGAGGAGCGGCTGAGGGAGCTGGGGCTGTTTAGCTTAGAGAAGAGGAGGCTGAGGGGAGACCTTATCACCACCTACAACTACCTGAAGAGAGGTTGTAGAGAGGTGGGTGATGGTCTCTTCAGCCAGGTGACAGGTGATAGGACAAGGGGGAATGGCATGAAGCTGTGCCAGGGCAGGTTTAGATTGGATGTTAGGAAAAAATTTTTTACTAAAGAGTTGTCGGGGCCTGGAAGAGGCTGCCCAGGGAGGTGGTCGAGTCACCTTCCCTGGATGTGTTCATAAAAAGGGTAGATGAAGTACTTAGGGATATGGTTTAGTTTAGGATGTGAATGGTTGGACTTGATGATCTTAAAGGTCTTTTCCAACCTTGTTATTCTGTGATTCTGTGACTTTCTGAACAACTACAAGACCTAACTGGTTTCAGTTATGCTGGGCTTGATTTGAGAGTAGGTAGCTTACTGCTCTTCTGCTTTCACTACTAAATGAGGAGTCAAAAAGAGGATGTAGCTGCCAGGTTTTAATGCAGAAAATACAGAAATTGGACTGGGTCTGAGAGCAGCTGCTAAGTTAAAATCTGTGGTGTCAGGAAAATAGTGAATCTAATTGATGGCTAGGAACACACTAAAAACCTGCCAAGATGAAAGGAACAAAAGATAGACATGATGGGAGGGAAAATAGTTCCAGTTCAGCTCTTAGTACTAATTCAGAACCAACACATGTCAAAGTTTTAGCCACATTAGCAGAGATAGTGTTTTGGCCTAAAGCTGTTTATAAGCCCTGGCTGTAGTGTTGGAAGATCTATGTATATGGAGGATTTGCCATAGTGGCTGGGAACTTAGATGTTAGATGTCTGTGATGCATTTTGTATGAAGGTGTGGGTGTCCTTTGTGTTTCTGCTGTGTTTTACAGTATGTGAACTGGATCCTTAAACATTCTGTCTACATGTCATTAATTGAGGGCCATGCTTTTAAGGCAAGTTTTCTCATACACAGTAATTAAACCAGTTTTGCTACTGTGTTGTGGTTTTGACCCAGCTGGCAGCTCAACATTATGCAGCCGCTTGCTCACTTTCCACTCGTGGGAGAGGGAAGAGAATTGGGAGAGCGAAAGTGAGAAAGCCCAGGGGCTGAGATAAAGGCAGTTTGATAGGTAAAGCAAAAGCTGCACACACAAGCAAAGCAAGAGAAGGAATTAATTCCCCACTTTCCATTGGCAGGCAGGTGTTCACCCATCCCCAGGAAAGCAGCGCTCCATCCCATGTCACCATTACATGGGAAGACAATGCCATCACTTGAACATCCACCCCTTCCTTCTTCCCCATCAGCTGTGTATGCTGAGTATGATGCCATGTAGTATGGGATATCCCTTCGGTCAGTTGGGGTCAGCTCTCCCAGCTGTGTCCCTTCACAACTTGTTGTGCACCCCCAGACTCCTGGCTGGTGAGGTGGGCAGTAGAAAAGGCCTTGGCTCTGTGTGAGCACTGCTCAGCAATAAGGAAAGCATGTCTACATTACGAATGTGATTTTCAGCACAAATCCAAACCACAGCCCATACTAGCTGTTATGACATAAAGTCACTCTATCCCAGCCAAAACCAGCACATAGGAATATCTGTCCTTTATTCTTTAACTTCTTGTCTCCGTGAATAATCTTTTCTCCACTGCTAGTCTGGAGCTTTCCGTGTGCTGGACGGCTTGCCATTTCCAGGGTGCACAGTAGTCAGTTGGTAGCTGCAAACAGGAGATGAGCCTACCTGCTCTCCCATCTGTGGAAACAGTAATTAGAGTTTGCTGCTTCTATTCAGCCACCTTTTTTTTTTTTCTTTCCTGAAACTTGTAGGAACTTAATTATCGCTGAGAAAATTCCTGTCCCCTGCCCTGTGTCAGTTGGATTTGGATAAATTTAAACAGCAGAACTTCTCAGTTATTAAGGTAAAAACAGTGAAACAGGTTTTTTACTTTTAACTTTTTACTTTTACTCTTGTTTACTTTTACCATTGCAGTCATAGAAATCAAGGCTAAAATGATTATTTGTCTTAGGGTGACACTCACTGATACAGTTACACTAGCCCTAGGCCTAGGGGTTTGTTCATGTACAATTTTTTCTTTCTGTCAAGTACATATTTTTGTAATATAATGGTACAGAAATCAGGTTCTTCCCATAATCAACAGCAGTGATGCAGTTGCATATGTTGGCAAGAAGATGGATAGTATGGAGTATAGCTGCTCAAATACTCATTCTCCCCAATTCTGCTGAATTATTTTTAAAGTATCTTTTAATGTTATATAAACAAGATAACTCTGAATGGTTTCTTCTTTTACTTCATTTTCCCGAAGGTTGTCAGCAATGAGATTTGCCTAAATGTCTGATCTGTGCTGTTCTGAAGAGAAGCTGTTGCAATGTTAACTAGACCTTCATTCATCCTTTGTCATATGTTAACATTGGTAATGTTCTGATTTTGTGACTACAATATAGTTCTCTAGGGAGTAATTTGTCCCAGCTACACCATCTGAAAACAGGTACTTCATGCTCCTTCTCCCTCAGTAATTCAGCTATTTCTTCAGTAATTAATGCTGTTTTAATTAAAATTTTATATATGCCTCTCTGTATGTACATGGGCATAACCTAAGGGTATCCAAAAATGATGTCCCTCTTTCTTATTGCAACTTTCTCCACAAATGTCCTCAATTATTACAATAGTAAAATAACGAAACTGGAGCTCTACAACTGAAGGGCTCATTCCTGTTTATTACACGTAGTGGTTAGAGTATATGCCTGGGACCACTCAGGATCAGGCCACACATTTATCTCTCCAAATAAATCTCTAAACTGCAGTTAGTATCAAATTCTGTACATCTGCTGGTTGGATTTTTGTTGTGTGTTTTTGGTTGGTTTTTTATTTTAAATCTGCCAGCACTTGCTATTATAAAAGTTTGTACAGACACCCAGGAAAGCCTTGCAGCAAGAAGCATGCCATGTGATAAAATAAACCATTTTTCTTAGCATGAAGTTGGAGCCACACTTTCCGGCTGCAATTAAACAAGCATTTAAACATGTGCATAAGTATTTGGATTAGGTGTATAGCTATGGCTTGGCCTTTGCTTTGCATGCCTAAATGGAAAAGGAAAGTTCTATTTTGTTTCTATTTATGATACTTACAGAAGTGTATTATTTATGACAACTTCAACATTCTGCTGTGGGAAATTAATTTACTTTGAAACCTCTATAAATTATGATCAAGGTAGGAGTTTTGAACTGCTCCCCTTTACAAAGACAGGCACTCGGCTTTTATGACACTAAAGTTAGTCATGTCTTCTCAGTAGTAGTGCTACTTCTGGTGCAAGAAGGTTGTTGAGCATGTTTTCTTTATCTGCTTAGGTAACTGAACTTAAGAGCACACAAGAAGGAAAACATCTGGCAGCTATTACAAAATGTCCATTGATGCTATTGTAGGCTGATAGGAGAAAGTAGTTGGATCATTGCTAGATCACTAAACTTCAGAGAATGATTCTGCTCTGCAAACCATTTCTGTGCTTTAGAGGGAAAGCAAATTTTTGCACTGGGGCAAAACTTTCAAGAGATTTGTGGTTTTGGGGTTTATTTTAACCTTTCCTCCATCCTGAAAAGCTCTTTCAATATCTTTCTTGAATCAGAAATTCAAGATAGGTTCTTCCTGGCACACATTTCGTCAGCAGTGAACTTTCTGTAATCGGAGCTTGGAAGTGAAAGCATGAAGATACACAGCAGTTTTAAATACAGTGTCTTTGGGGAAAACAAAATATAACTGATGGTTGAAGGTCTGAACCAGCTGCTTTCTGGAGTCCAGGGAGCTATAGGATTTGCTGATGCTTCTGTACTTTTATGTTTTTATCATTTAATTCCCTGTTCAAGACTGTAAATACTTGTAACTGATAGCGACACTATTCTCTCTGCCTCCACTGACTTTGCTCCTAAAGGAAGAACAACTTAATCCTGGGATATGTCCTTTGTCCTCCCCTTCCCTCTGGCTTGGCAGCTGTGACAAGTTTTCTCAGCTCTTTTAACACTCAAATTTGTGCTTGGAAAGCATAGGTACTTTCTAGAAGAGCAGCAACCAAAGGCACAGGACTGGGTGGTCTCAGCACAGGAGGTGAGTAGAGGGGGAGGCCGAGCAGCGTGCCCTTGCCCATAACGCACCCTGTTAGCAGGGTCCTCCCCAGTGTGGTGGTACCCTGCAAACACGCTATGCCCAGGCACAAGGCTATGCCAGCCTTTATATTTCACAGTCATCACTCCAGGTAAAATAAAGAACTATTTTATTGTGCTCGCAAGAAAGAATAAGCATTCATTACCCCAGCTACAGCGGCTTTAAGAATTATAGTCAAGAAATAAAATGTCCTGTTTGAGCCTGCCTGAACAGGGCAAGCCAGTTGGGGATTAGGACTGTCAAGGTGTGTTCTCCCTGGCTGTTCTCGCTTCCAGCTTGTCCAGTGCCCCTTCCTTGCCTCCTCAGCACACTTTGCAAGCCTACAGAGATACCAATGCAGCTTGCAACATCCAACTGTCATACCCTGTCTGGTTGCTCTCTGTCTCCTGGTTTGGACATAGTTACCCAACAGTTTCTTTTGAATCCAGTTACTCTCCTGCTCCTGCCTTGGTTTGGTGCTACTGTTTCTCCAGATGCCAGGTCTCTTGTTCAGTTAATGCTGTGCTGCATTTTTTTCATATTCCCTCTCCTCAGCTGAGAGGAGAAGAGTGTCCAAATGGAAGTCTTCAGGGGGACCTCACCTTGGGACCGATTGTTCTTATACCTGTGTAACAGATCTTATTTCCTATATACTGAAGTATGTCAGCTGCAGACAGAACAGGCACTGTCCCCTTATGGCCACTCTGACCAGTGCAAGCTGGTATTCCTGTTTAAGAAATTAAAAGGTGAAGGTATCCTGAAGGGATTACTTTCAGAATATCCCTTCTTGCAAAATTTTAGAATTGCCCTCCAGCCTGGTCTGATTATCACTTCAAATGCCTTATACTCATGGCTGATGCTTCGGTTCTGGTGTAAGCAACTGAATAGCCCTGCAGCCAGTTCTGTGCTGCTGCCAATGTGGGGCCAGGGAGGCAGGAAGAACATTCTTTCCCAATCTTATCAGAAATCCTATCTTGAAACACCTCACACTTTATTGCAAATACCATAGTCCCAAGTGTGATTAGGATGATCCATCTTTTAGAAACTGTTTTTTTGAAACTCCAATGAGGTAAATCCTGCACTTCCCATCACACTGCATCTTTGTACAAATTTAAATTTTTGCTAGCTTTTAACTTAACTGTTTCTTCACTTTAGTGAGAGAGTATCACTTATCCCAGTGCTTGAACAGTGCCTGTTTGGCTCTTTCCATGAGGCTCGTGTAACACTGAAGCTCTGGTTCATGCAGTGGCAAAGCAGGCTGCATGAAACCAAGAATGCAGCAACGTGGGGAGAGCAGTGTTGTTTTAATGCTGCTCTTGTGGACATCCAATTCCCTGGATGCTCTTAGAAATAGTTATTTTCTATAAAAGCGACGCTGTTGTTGCCATTAACAGATTTCTTGATGTGCCTTGCTCTGAGAATTTTTAGTGTATGTACATGTGTGCATGCCTGTGCATAGAAATATAGTCACTGAATTTATGGCACAAGCTATTACTGCTTTCCTTTTTAAGTACTCACAAACGAGACTATGAAAAATTAAAGGCAGCTACAGCGAAGCTGTTGATCCACTAAAGTAGAATTACTCAATCTATGTCTAACCAGCTTGATCCATCCTATCAATACCAAGATGAAAGGATAGTTTGTTCTCTTCTAGTAACTAGCCTTGCAGTTGCCTTTTTAAAATTCTGTCGTGCTGAATTACGTGGCTCTTATCATTTGCAGATCTTTTTTGAAAGCAGCCTCAGGTTACATGCATATTGGATTACCAGGCATCAAAGAGATTAAAATAGGTGTGTTATAAAGATAAGGGCTTTTTCTTATTCTACTTGTAAAAAAATCACATTAAAAAGGCCCTTCAGAGAAAACAAAAAAGGACTCGGAGGGACCAAACAAAGAAGCAGCTCATAGAAAATTGCAAAATGGCTGACAGATTCCTGAGACTATACACTGATGCTTTGTTTCTGGCTTTAATGTGTGTTTTATAGCCTCATGAAGAAGCATAAAGTTGGGCATTAACATGTGAGAATAGAAACTACTTACACATTATTGATTCATTTTATAGTCTTGTGAAATTCACAGTTACTTTAAGATGCTAATTTTCTCAGGTACTTCTCACTGACAGGCCCAATGTGAGTTCACAGGTGACCAAATATCTTTCCAAGTGCAACATATGAATTTATTCAGCAATTTTAGAGGAAGGTTGATGTGGGGCATCTATTTTTAAAATTTCTTTTATCTTGAGGTCTGGAAATTTGAAATTTACATTTGATCGCATTACATATTGGCAATAAAAAGCCCACAGCTTGAGATTGTGAAGAATTGTATGTTGCTATTCATAAGTGCTTCCAAGACCTACCTTTGTACACAGGAATCAAAGCCAATTAGGAATTTGCAGTTAAAATGTGAAAGAAGAGTGAATAAAAAAAGTTTTTGAGAATGACATGTGCATAGGTGTCTGCTTCCTGCTCTTGTTTACTGAGGGAGCATCCAAGCTCTGAGAGATGCTCTTGGCCTTCACATCAGTAATCCAGTTCTTGAAAGCAGATACATTATCTGATGTTGATTCAAGGAGCTTTGGAGATACAATACTTGGTGGGAAGGTCTCTGGTACTGAGTAACCCAACTTGCAAGATAAACAAAAGCATGAAGAAGCATGAACTGTATCAAATATAACCCAAAAGAGGTTATCTGTGATTCAGGATGTTCTCTGTGCAGTCTGAAAAGCCTCTGGGTTTGCAGGCAGTCAGATTTTTTTGAGCTGTAGTTGATTAGCAGTTATTTTTAAAGAACGTATACCTCCAAATGATCTGAAGTGTTTTATTTAGAGAATCATTAGGGATCAAATGTGTTAGTCTAGTGTCATAAACTAACTAGGACTAAAGGAAACAGTAGGTAACAGAATGTAGCTTCGATGCCAGAAGGTGCTGAGGGTGGGACACTGCATATATTATTCACCACATTTTGGCAAAGAAGAAATATTCGGATTTATTAATTTATTACTAAAACTGCACCAGAGTGAGAAGCGTGTAAACTCTGATGGTCTTGATCTCACTAGCCTGCCCCAGACAGCATGGGGTGGGAGAGAAGGCATTGTTGTTGTCCCCCGTGGCAAGGGCCCTGGGGGAAGGAGAAGCTCTGCCCCAACCCAGTCTGCTCAGTAGAGCACAGCTGGGGAGGAGGAAGAGTGTTCTCCAGCTGTTGGTGTATCAGCAAAGTAACTGTCTCTCTGTGAGGGAAAAGATGGATTGTCTGGGAGCTTTACTGGGTTCTACCCTGTTAGCACTGCTGGCTTTATGATGGTGTATTGCCTGATCCTTCCTAGCTCTGCTGTGCATTCTGTTTACAAGTGCATGCTTTGCAACTCAGACATAGCTGAGTTTTGTACCCTTCTCCTCCTTGTGTTATATCTCTGAGTACATCCTCAACATTGTAGGCTTATCCTTGTAATTAAAATGACATTCAGATTGCATTTCAAGACCAAGCACCTTATTGCACTAGTGGTGATTATCTCATAAGAATGCTCATTCCCAATCACTAAATCCATTGATCTGGGAGCATCAATTGAAGATTAATGTATTGACCAGTCAGCTTCCCTAAAATACCACATATTCCTAACAACGGTTTGTGCCTCCCACGTGTATGCCTGTAGACCCCTAGCAAAGGGAAAACGTAGTATCTGACTTTTTCTTAAGCCTGCCATCATCTTATGAGCCTACAGATAATACCTCTGGACCCATCGCACAGGGACTGTATTCATGCCAGTTGGCTTCTCTAGAATGGTTTCTGATGAAGTTACCCCTTCCCCTGTGAGTACAGCTGGTGCTGGACTTTGTGCCATTCTGCAGCTTTGGGATGGGGCCAAGACTTTGGGATTAACAGAGGAACAGCTCACCTGTTTTCCAGGTGATATTTCAGTGTGTTATATGAATTACTTTGCAGCTGCAAGCCAATAGTTAACGAAACCCTAACACCGAAAATACCTCAAGATGTTTGCATATAACAGTTTCTTGTAACCTCATCACCTGCAGTGTTCTTAAGATCATTATTTCCAAGTTGTTACATAGTGTCGTGGTTTTGCCCCAGCCAAGGGCCGCACCCCACACAGTCGCTTGTACTTTTAAAAGGAAGGGGGAGGGAAAGTTGGGGGAGGGGGGAAAAGGGAAGGAAGAAAGGAGGAAAAGAAACTACAACCTAGAAACCAGAACCACGCAGGTTGGGATAAGGATAGTTTACTAAACAATAACAGAAAACTAGATATAACAATAACAGAAGTTTAAAGCACAAAATAGATGAAACTGGTGATACACAATGCAATTTCTCACCAAACCACAGAACTCAGGCCGCACAGCTTACAGCCCGTCCCGGAAAACCCGACCGTCCCCAGAAACTGCACGTCCTGGTGTTGTCTCCTCCTCTTCCCCCCAGTCCCCCTTTATACTGAGCATGACGTAACTGGCATGGAATATCCTCTTTGGCTAATTCGGGTCACCTGTCCTGGCTGCGTCCCCTCCTTTCTCATTAGTAAGGAAGTATGAAGAACTGAGAAAGGTCCTTGATTGCCCGGCAACAACCAGAAACATCAGGGTGCTATCAGCACTGTTCTCATCCTAACACCCAAACACGGCATTCCATCCACTGCTAAAAATAATTAACTCCATCATAGCTGAAACCAGGACACATAGCAGTACCAACTTACTTACTAGGCCTGGTAAATTAACCTTTGCAGCAAAATTCTGACTCTATTTTTGTGAAATAAAATTCATCAGGAGACTGAAAAATCCTCAAATTTGCAGGGCTGCATCAATAATAGAAAAAAAAAAAAAAGTCAAGTAATGCATAGTAAGTAAATAATAGGGTTTGGTTTTCACACTGTTGTTTCTGGGCAAAAAGAAATCTTAGCCAGCATAGATGGTTTTTCATGTAAGGATGTCCATGAAAATGCAAATGTGCTGATTCCGCGCTAAAATTAGTTAAACTTTATATGAATACCAGACAGTAATGAGCTTTTGAAGTCTCCCTTCCCATTACTCTGGAATTAGTTACAGTAGTAAGGAAAAGAAAAAAATGTTTACCTTCCTTTACTTACTAGTATTGAGGTGGGGAAGCCGACTAGTTCCTACTGACTCCCTCACATCATTTCTGAGCTTGAAATTAATTAACATAAAATCTTATATAAGTGGTAGAAACTTTGAATCTACACTTTGGACTCTATCCAGAGTAAGAAATGTATTTAAATTTATAACATAATATTGTTTTTTAATAAACTTATTGCTAGATTCTTGAGAGCTTTTGGGTGTGGACTAAGATGACAAGGGACTTCAGGGTTACTAGCAAGCAGTGGACCTCACCTGGACCTCTATTAAAATTTTTCACCCACCAAGGTGAAATACCTTTTCCTTACAGATATGGTTTGTTGTTTCCTTGTTTTGCAGATGTATCTTTAATTACAAGATTTTAAGGCCTTTCTATCATTTCCTTGACAGCTCATGACATTTAAGCCTTTCAGTCTTCCGGCTGGTCCTGCTGAGTCATAACCCAAAATAATCTGTGTCCAGATGATTATGATGTCTTAATTAAAGAATTTTAATTTCATGTGAGGAATAAGGATCAGATGAATTAACAAAAGCTGAATATCATTTTCAATGCTAATAGTTTTAAAAATAAATGGCAAAGGAATAGAAACAGAGTATATGTCAGCAGTTTAGTAGCCTCAGTGCAGTGCATCAATAACTTCTGAAGATCTTGTGGCTCTTTCATTTCATATTTAATTAGGCTTTATAATTCTAATAGTAATTTCTTTGAAATAAGTAGATTGATACATTCAAATATTGGACTTGAGCATTTGAAGTGGAATTTCAGCCTCTTCTGAGGTATCACAAAAATCCTATGGTAGCAGAAAAACTAAATTAATGCTTCAAGAAAAAATTTCACATGTTGCTGTCTGGTTCTTCACAGCTACCAGCATTTCTAGCTGAATAAAAGGTGGCTGGTCAGATTTTGCAAGCTTTCCTCATGCACATGTCACTTCTCTCCAATTCACTGAATGCTCATGCTAGTGTAGTGGGGGTACAATTCCCGAGTGGTGAATTTTGAAAATCTTGCCTGGCTAAGAGCACCTGGAGAGGTGAAGGCCCAGTGAATGTTCTTCAGTGTACAGTGAATGTTCTTCTGCAGTATACAGAAATATCTCTCCTGGTGGAGTGCCAGTCCAGGGGCTGTCTTTTAACCCTGGATTTGTTCCTTCCCACGGCCAGGAACTGGGACTATGCGTAGCTCTCCAGTGGGCTGAGTTTTTTTGTTAGACAAATTCCCTGCATTACACATGAGACTGACTGAGAAGCCATGTGTGGCTCAGGAGCCGGAGTTTGCTCTCCCTGGCTGTAGTATCTCCTCTACACCACTCTGTCGCACACAGGCATGCAGTCACAGATCTCATGTTTATTCACAGCACTGGTTCAACATGTGATCTTAAGGAAGGCACGTTCACTTACAATTAGGTTGAATAACTGATCAAATAGTAATAACAGTGTCTGTGTAAAAGAATACATAGTAATCCATGGGAAATACAAATATTGCCACATAAGAACTGATGACAAATACTGTATTTATTACAGTATCCGAATTTTACTCAAAGAGTTTCCAAACAATTTTGGAACCCTGATGTATTGGAAGTAATATTTTTGGGGTTTTTTTTTTTCAAGTTTGTCCACATTTTTTCTGTAGTCCAGTCAATGGGAATCTTTCTGTGTTTTTAGTAGCTCTCCATCAAGACAACATAATTTTCATTATAGATTTTTTTCAATGCAGTTTTTATATCAAAATAACACTAGAATGCTAGCTCTGCTATTTAGTCTAATGGGTTTTGGAAATGCGATGGCTAGGTAAAGTACTTAAATAGCTCCAAAATCTGCAGCAAAAACCAAGCATGTGTCTGGTTCAGCCTGACTGTTAGACTTTGTCTCTCTTCCTACTCTACAAGAATTCTGAAAACACTGGCAAGTACCTTGCTGTGATTGGTTTTTTTGATAATTTCTGGATTTAGTTTTTTTCTTTACCAGACATGTGTAAACGGATGTCATTACTGTTTTCTGTTAAGAGCGAATAATTATAAAAAGAAAAGCATGTGTTGTAGTCATGCCTAATGCCGAAACAATTACAGGTCTGGCAGCAAGGTGGAGGACCTTTGGTTCAATATTGAGCATGCCTGATAGTACAGCTCTGCTTTGATAAATGATTAGGTCTGCTGAAATGTACGTTGCTTAAAGCATCTGTGGTTGAGTAGCATTTTTCAGGACAGTGTACCAAGGGATTAAGGTAAAAGAAGGGAGTTTTTATCATATTATAATAACTCTTTACAAGAAGGCCTTAATTCCTGTTGCATTCAGGAAAACAAACAAACCACAATGCTCTGATTTTTTTCATCTTCATTCTTCTCAGATGACTTTTGTCTCTGCCTTTATCCAGCTGAGCTACACATTCTTCTGAATAAATCCTAAATGGCAAGAAAATAAAAGCAAACCCGAACTCTTTATAGCATTAAATTAAGGACAAATTACGAGGATTTTTTGGTGCATACTATCTCTAGTAGAATTTAGTAAAGCCAATTGCACAGTGGAAGTGTGAAAACAATGATTAAGACTTAAATCTTTTGTAGTTCAGATGTCATTAAGTTAAAACTTATTACTGGAGAAACTGGTTCCATCTAATTTGCAGACTGGTGATGGCTATCTTCTCAGCTGAGGCAAAATCTCAGTAGATAAATCATTAACTTTGTTTTTTGAGCTTTCCTGTCTGGAAAAGCAAGGTTAAGAGGTTTGGGGTTGGGGTTGTTTTGGTTTTTGGACTTTTGGGGGAGACACTGAGCAAAAAATTTTTTATTTACATTTAGATTTTTCACTAATAATATTTTTTTAAAAGCCAGGTGAAACAACAGAAATCGAATGCTTGAAGAGGTATAAGAGTTTTGGTTAGTGAACATTCATCACCAGCTTTCTTTCAAACTTCAGATCAGTGCTACAGTTACTGAACTAGAAATCCAACTGCATTTTGTTAAACATAAAGTTACAATTCTGAAATTAACTGAACAAATGGTATAAACTGAGATCTTAGCTATGATATTGTTTAGGAGAAAGAGGAAGGAAGGACTTCAGCTCCACATAGCATTCATTAACAACTAACACAGTTTGGTTCTTCAGTGTGTTAAAAACCATTCCATATTTGCTGCAGCACACAGATGTTCTGTTAGAAAATGTGTTTGGTTTCTCAGTCTTTCTTAAGCTTTTATCATTGGCCTTCACATGTCACCAGAATTTTATGGCATGAAATAATTGTGAAGTTACTCGTGTTCCTTGAAAGGCAATAAATTTTAAGCATCAGTGCTGCTCAGACATTGCCAGTCATGTAAGACTTGATCTGATGTCCACTGAGTACAAGGGGTGTGCTTGTGATGGCTTCAGTGGCCATCACATAGTCCACGCTTTTCAGTATTTTCTGTGTGATTCGTGTAATATTTTGAAACCTTTCTAAATAGTAAGCTCTTAAGTGAGAGAAATAATGGATCAGAACCTTTATTCCCTGAACTTTTTAAAGAAAAGGAAAAACTGTTACAGAGATATTAGAAGAAAATTTAAAATCCAGTAAGTTGCAGCCAGCATTGTGTTACCTGGAATGCCATGGAAACCAGGAGCAGAAATACAGACAGGGAGAGTCAGGCAGCTTGGAGATGGCCTTGAGGAACTGCTAGTAGCTGTTCTAGTTGTTCCAAAAGACAAAGACGGGAGATCAGTCAAATAAATAAATATATCTCCACAGCTCCTCAGCAGGAAGTAACCAAAGTGTGTTAACTAGAATAGTTAAAGTTTTTTATGTTAAAACCAATTTCAAATAATATCGGGCAGTCATCAAAATGAAATGAAGATAGGATTTCTGATTTTTGTTCCTGTAGAGAGACGTTTTCAGATCAAAAGTATATATACCATGTGTAACCGTGGGAATAGTGTGAGCTGAGTGTGGTTATGCACTCTGGATACTCCTCCTTCTTTCTGTTCATTCCTTACAAGCTGTGATGTGTGGCAGCAGTATGGTAGTTATGTAAGGGAAGTGTGGTATCTGTTGTTGGTACCACAGGAAAGGTATGTAAGGGAAGTGTGGTACCTAAGAGCATGCACCAGAAAGCAGCAGCTGGAGGATGTTTCCCTTGAAGGCCAAAGTCTTCCAGGGCACTGACCTGTGTGTGCTTACCCATACTTGTGTAAATTAGGCATTCACTTGCCCTCTAGTAACATGAGTTCCAGTATCTGTAATGTATGAAAAGGATTTTAAAAGCCCTTCAGAACTGCAATGCCAGTTGAAAAAGTCTGTGATTTTTTAAGGAGGAGAAAGTGCTAATATCCTAGTGAAAAAGCTATATATGTATTTTGAATTTGTAGAATGAGGTGAGTGTGAGCAATTGTCTAGCACTGAAAAATGAAGATCACAAAGATCACAGGGTGACAAATAGTGTTTTCCACAGAATAGTCTCTCTGCTGTTACCCCCTGCAGGTATCAATAAGTATTTAACAAGTAAAAGACATAGGATCGTGGCTCAGGCCTGTAGAGTGTTGCAGAGAATTGAGACAGTGGAGGACAAGTAAAAAAGTAACTTTCTGTATTCCTTTTTGCCACTTAAATTTGTGGGGGGCAGTTCCAAACCTGATGTTCAGAAGCTTGCAAATGTCTACAAGATGAATTAGTGAACTACTCAAAATGCTGTCTTTTCTCTGTATCAGCAGAGTTGGGTGTTCCTGAGGCAGGAGGAATGTTGACTGCTTCGGTCTATGAAAACATGGGAGACTATTCTGGTTGTGCATGATCCATCACTAATTCATTACCCACCAGAGACAGTGCACGTTTGTTCATGCATAACTATAGGAGCCATTTAATAAGACTTGACCTAATGAACTTTAAAATCTTCTGAAAATACAGATGAGTACGCAGGACAGGCTTTATATGTCCCCAGATTCTCACTGCTGTAGTATGTGTACAGCCCATAGTCTTTAATGTAAAACTCCCACAACTTTTTATTGGCTACAAAGGACGTGATTTTTATCTCTATAAGGTAGAATGTATCCTGCCAAACTTTTAAATTGGGATATGATGGGTCAGCACACAGGTTTAACCAGGAACACATCTAATGTGAAGAAAGATCATTGGGCCCGCACATGGTCCTTGGTGAAGAATTAATTCCTTTTTTTATTGGACAGAGTATTTATTAAGAGCAAACACTCTGTCCAGCACTCCCTCTCCTTCCTGCCATGTGCTGCTGAAGGCTGTTGGACTTTGGGAATGTCAGTGTCCCAAAGTACTGAGCATAGCTTTCCTTCCAGCAGCTGACCTGGGGTGATAGGCTCTCCCTCGCAGTAAAGTGTGGTATTTCAAAAAACCCAGGGAATGATAGGCAGCGGTCTTGGTGTTGCAATTGTTTATAGATCAGTCTAACTAAATGAGTACACAGGGTGTTTTCACAGACATTGAAAGAAAACAATAGTGTGCAAGGGAAAGGTATTGATAGCATGATTCGTTAGGCCTGGAATGCAACAAATGAGCTATGATGTGAGAAGTGCAAACTTATGCATTTACCTAAAACCAAGAATTTCAGCAATAAACCAGGAACTCTTCAGCTGAGGAGGCCAGAGGAGCAGAAGGGCCTTGGAGCACTAATTATTTAGAGATTGGCTTGGAGCCAGCTGTAAGATGCAGCTGCGAAAAGCATAAATTTGTCTGCTGGAATTTCTTCAGCTAAGGTAAAGCCAAATCTCATCTAGAACACTGATCTAGTTAAACATGTTTGAAAGGTATTGGAACAGGTGAAGCAGAGAAGTTTTGAGATGGATTCAAACAAAGGTCTGGAAAACCCCTGATGGACCTTGGAAAGAACAGGATGAAAAAAGGTCTTTACTGGGTTATAAATCTACCATAGAGGATTTGCATGAGCAACAGCACAGTAACTTGCCACAGGAACAGTATTGCTGGGATTGCAGTGTGGAGTTTTGTTTCCAAGTAGTTCTTCTGCTCTTTGGTCTTGGATAGTCTTTTCCTTTTGGGGATATTCTATCAAAACAAGAGCTGGGCCTGAGTGATTGAAGAGGAAGAATAAAAACTGGGAGAAGAAACTACTTCAGAAAAAACCCCAAAACAACAACCCCCCAACAAAGCCCAAACCAGTGTCAATGGTATACATATACAACAATATATAAAGTTATGTACACACTCAAATGGTATGAATAAATGCTGTCTGAAAATCTGAATTTCCAGAACCCATGAACTAATATGTCTGTGAGTGGGATGGGGATCATATAAAATGATATGCTGTAGTAGGAGCATATACTGAAAAGTCCTTTGGGTCATGTAGACACAAAGTGTCTAAAAGGATTTAGAAGTTTGTATTACACACATGAATAGTGTCTGCTATTTTCTGTAATGGAAATTTAATCCTTCCCATAAGTAGTACATGAAACACCCTGCAACAGGCACACTTCAGTTTTGAAACAATGTTGTCGTAAAAAACATATGCTAAATGGTAATTTCATGCAGTTGGTAATTAACTATTGTTTTTTTTGGACTGTCTTTGGATATATTTGTCAGAATGAGTCAAAAATCTAGAAATGTCCTGTTATATGATTGGGTTCAGTAAGGCACCCAAACTGTTGATGTTAGAGCATCAGCAGAAAAAAATAGATTATTGATTTGCTCAGCTATTAAAATGCATGGATTACACACTAGAGTAGGCATAAAGATTTGCAAATTATTGATCAAGAAAATGTCTGTTGCCTTCAGAATCAAATGCAATAATGCATACAGATACTCTTCAGTGGAACTGAGAATCTCAAAGATGTTGAAAGCACACATTTCTGTAAAGCATAAAGTACTTGGGACAGGGACCTTTTCCCCCTCATACTTTCCTTCTATTCTTTGAACAACTAAGATCTGAAATTTAATTTTTAGAGCAGTGGAAATCTATCATAGATGTCAAACTCTATAGGACATTTAATCAGATAACTTTTGCAATCCTATTACAAGTTAACCTATGCCAGATGCTGTATTTCCTCTTTGAGTGAGAAATAGAAAATGTCCATGTGGGATGACATGCACAAGGAGAGCTTCAATCAACAGTCTTAGAGTACTATTTTCAACATTCACGTGTCTTTTACATTAACACCTAATTATGGAAAACTGTGATATCACCAAGAATCTTTTTGTCTTGAGTAGATTAGCACCAGAAGCTGAAGTTCTCTCTGAAGGTGGCGATAGTAGCAAATAATGTAAAATCTCTATCTGAAAAACTCTGAGCTGGTTTTTATTGTTAGCCTGTTGTTGAGCCTTTTCAGGAGAGGAATGTTAGAGTAAGGGATATTAGAGAGAAGTACATGTTCCCATTTTCAGGGAAGAAGAATAATTTCAATGCAGTTGTGGAGGCACCCTGCACTAGAGACCGTAGGTGGTGGTTCTCCCACCTACCCAGTGGTGAGGTCAGCTGGGTGACTAGGTGACTGGCCCCCACTATCTGGACAATGACTGCTGATAGCAACAGCAGGAGTTTGATGTTGATTTTATGTTGTTCTGGTTTGTTTGGATACCTAAGAGGCTTGCTTTATGTGTTTGCCTATCCAGAAGCTTTTCACACTGGATGTTGTTGCCCCATTGTAGTGTCTATGCAGTACTGGGAAAGATAGATGTTGAGGTGTTTTTAATCCTTTCAACAAGCTGGCTTGAGCTTTTTCATCCAACCTACAAGAAGTTATGTATTACACCTGGCATGACTAGTTGCTTGCAGTCTGAATAAGACTTAAACTGTGCTATTGGCATGCAGAAAGTAATGTTCGTAATAGAGCAGGTAGTTCCTATCCCCTTTTTTTGAGAGAAGGGGATTTTTTTCACTGGAACAAGAGATTTGGCATATTTTGAGGGCTTATTTTTTAAATGTGTAACAAAATTACCACTGGACAACCTATGTCGAGATTCACTGTTTCTGTTATAAAAGCTTTTCTGTTATAACAGCTTTTCTGTTATAACTAAACATTCTCTTCCACATGAGAAAGGCCTGTGTCTCCCTCCCTGCTGGACAGGTTATCTCACATTTCACATAAGTAAAACACTGTGCCAAGCCAGTTGCTGTGAAGCAAATGTCTCTTCAAGTCATTCTGTATGAGTTTTCCTTAAAGAGGAAGCCCAAAGGAAAATGTTCTTTCTTTTCCTTCAAATTTTACCTACCTAACCATCAAGTATCTGACTTTGTTCATTTCTCTGTTTTCTGTAGTGCAAAACAGTGAGTCTTATCTGTGAAGCCCTGTGCTCTGGGGATATGGGTGGTTTTGATGTCTTTCCCTCTCCATCTCTCTCTTTTATTAAAGAGCTTTTGTTTATGTGTATATATTTGGAGGCATCTTCAAAGTGTCATATCATAGGTAAAATTATAATCATGTTATTGATATATTAAGGCTCAATGTGTTAAGTGTGTGTAAATCTAAACTTGTGGCTTATTTTCATAATCAGTCTTGACTTCTTTTTTTTTGACCGTCATTTTCTCAGACTAGTGATGGAAAAAGGGACAAAAATTTTTTCAAGCAGTTTGTTTTCTGAAATGTATGTCAGAATTACTGAATATAAAGCAAATATTTATATAACTGATTGTAAAATGCTCAGTAATGCTGAATATTGTAATGTTGTCTTGTTTGCATACATTTTTATTACCTTAGTATCTTTCTATTGTTGGCATTCTTTACCTACACTCTCTATTTTTAATATTCTCTATTTTTAGTTAAATTAGAATATTCTCAGTGAAGGCCAAATTGTTTTGAGGCTAGAGTCTCTGTCAATGATGACTTTTTATTTCTTCTTTTCTCTCTTCCTAGATCTTTTTGAACAGTGCATTTGAAATTACCCTCTCTAGTTTTGGCACAATAAATCATGAGAGTTCAAATTAGCTAAGGTCAAAAACCTTTTTCCAGAAGGACTTGCATGCTAAATGTATTAAAAAATGTGTTGTAACTCTTAAAAGGCAAAGTGATGAATAAGTTATCAAAGGAACTTATAACAAGAGTGGAAGTAATATATATCCCACAGGAAGCTATTATGAGCCCATTAATACCAGGAGCCAAAGTTTTACTTACTGAATATAATCTAAATTGCATTGAACTCACAAACTATCAAGGGAAATGCTCAGTTACTGTGGTCTTATGGTTGATTCATTCCTTTGATTTCTCCAAATATCTTGCTTCCTCCCCTCTTTGTTTACATGAACAGTTTGATTTCAATTACATAAGCTGCGATGATTTGGAAAGTCATTGTTCATAACAGGGTGATGTTCCTTGATGTCTACGAATAATAGAGAAATTTCACTTCATGATCCACATGTGATGTTCCCAACCTTAAGGAAGTGAGATTTGAGCCATACTGTGTTCCATGTTCAATGCTCTTTTAGGTGCTCGGAGCATGTTAGATTTTGTGTGCACCCTTTGCAAAAGGCTGGGAGTAAGTAGCATGGCCAGCACAGTGCTGAAGGAGCTGCTCAGCTTGCCTGGAATTGGTAGTTCTCAAGTTGAAGGGCTGTTTGGGCAATCTGGGGAAACGTGGGCAAAGATACCTCATGACTAGCCTCAACTATGTATGAGTAAGAAAAGGTGGTTAAAGGAGTGGTTTCTTTGTCATGCAAACCATCCATACATGATGAATACTGAGGGTGCTGCAGTGAACGCCTGCGTGCAGGGAGAAGAGGATGGCTGTTCCAGGTGTGCAGGGGCTGCTGTACCTCCTCCATGTGTCTGCACGCATCTATAAAAGTGTCTTATGAGGGAGCATTGGTCTGTGCCCCAGCTGAAGGGGCTGCGGGAGTTGCTGGTCACACCTCACTCCTGGCCATGACCAGGCCAGCGGCTGCAGTCAGCCAGAATCACTGTCCTTTACATGGGCTCCCATCTTGAGAACCTGCATATGCAGCATATTCAAAGCCTCTCATGGGGCAGCTGTGGTCTTCACCTGCTTGGCAAGTCAAGGGTGCCTGGACAGGCATGGCTGGTGGTGGTTGTGCTGGTTGGCACAGCTTGCTGCAGCCCTCATCCCACTTGTACTATGCCAGCTGTGACCCAGCAGTCAATAATGCAATCTCACCACTTGTCCTGTGTTGACACCTCATCTTTCAGCCCCTGGGACATCTAGCTGGTGGTGGCTGTTGTCTGACATCCTCTCCCTGCAGCTAGGTGAAGCCATGACTAAGTATGACTCCCCTTCTGCTCTTTCCTTTTACTTTACCCTCATTTCCGGGGGATGATGGCAAGCAGCTGTTTCCTCATGAGCTTTCTCATGTGAGCACAGCCACATGCTGTGGCTCCAGGTGATTTTATGGTACAAGGCTTTTTTGGCCTTTTTGGCAGAAAAGTTAGCTCATCCTCAGAAATTAAATTAATATCCCCTAAGAATAGATACTGTGCTACAGTTAACTATTCCCAGCATTGATTTAAGCTGGAAAGAGTTAACCCGATTTCTTCCCACAAAACAAAAAGGCATATTGTTTAAAGACAGGATTTTGCACTTTTTCTGCTTGGGAGAGTGAGACCTAGTTCTGGTATATTTAAGGAAAATGTCTAGGTCAAAGAAAAAATAGTTTCCTTTGGACTAAACTGCCTCCAGAAGGCAGCAGAACAGGGGCAGGGCTGCACGCCTGTGCTTCGCACCCCAGGTAGTTAAAGCTTCCAGCACTTTGCACATCTATGTCTTTAAACAGTTCTCACACAGGATTTTTCTTTTTTTTTTTAAATAGTATTAGGTAATTTGACTATATCAAAATTCCTCATGGCACATAAAATGTATTATTTAAAATATTTCTCATTTATATATTGCCCTTACTATTGCTAAGCAGCAAGAGGACCTCCACTGCAAAGTGTACCAATTACTGAAAGTGGCCAGTCTGAGCTCCCCTGCCACTGCAAGGGAAGGGGTTGACTGAGGGAATGTCACCAAGTTCAGCAGTCCCCATCTGACCACTACCAAATATCCTTCACTCTCAGATTTTCTTTAAAATGACAATGATCATGGGCTAAATATGAAGCAAAGAAATTTGATCCTTCATGCTTGAGTCAGGCAAACTCCCAGCACCTAGGGGGAATCTTGAGGCAGTAGAGGATGATCCCTAAATTGTGTCTTGTTGTAGTGGAGAGGCAAGTCTATGCTAGTTCTGGTCAATGAGGGGAACCTTTGCACTTGTTTTGGGGTTTTTTTATCATACAGGAACTATATATGGCCACATATTATATGCTACTAGTTCCTTAACAGGCCCCATTGAAAATGTTTATTAGTGTCTCAATTATATTTTGGTAGGCCATTAACCCCACTTCCCCTTTCATGCTCACCAAATTAAAACATTATCCTAAGATATGTAAGGAAAAAAAAAAATTAAATAGAATGAAATCTCAGACAATCCCACCCCTGCAATGGGGAGAGCAAAGCTGGGCATTGAGATGGTTTTGTAACAATTAGCTTCAGTCAGGCAAAAGCTTTTGAAGGATTCTGCTTCTTTATTTATCCTTTCTGTTCTGCGTTTTTAGAGTGGTGCATTCAACAATCAATCATACAGTACATACCAAATAGCCCAGCAGCCCTAGAAGGTACTTATTATGTATGCCCTTCACATTTTTGGCAGCTTCAGTTCTGTGACTCATTTTATCATGAGCTTCCACTTTGATGGCCTTTAAACTATCTATCCATAGCTGTTAAAATGGCTGCAAAGTTTGAAATCCTTTCTTGGCACAACTTAATTCTATAACCCAATTAAATCAGATGGTGTGAGTGGTTTCTTGAGCATTCTTGCTTGTATTCCTTACTGCTCTATCTTCAGCTTTTCAAGTAAAGTTTGAGGAAACCTAAAGTTTCTATCTCCTTTGTTATCATGGAATGCACCTAAACCTCTTTGTCATGAAAATGTATTTGATAAGAAGCTAATGGGTACAAAGATTTAAATAGAATGTTTAATTTGTCCATGACACACTTCAAATGTATTTTTGGAATATGCATCGGATTCTTATGAGTGTGGCTAGATTAGATTAACAAACTCTGCTGGGTCAGATACTGAAATGTCTGCATATCCTTGCTGTTGCTTTCCAGGGAGAGCTCTTTCCATGCTCCTTGTGTGTCCTTTTCGGTTGCTCTCTGTGTGTAGAATGAGAAAGTGTTCCGGGTGAGGCTCTCGGTACTGTTATAAAAGAAGGTGGTGTGCATCTCTCTAGCTTGTGTTAAATGGTCATGCTGATGAACAGAATGTGCTTTAAGTGCAGCCTAATCCCATTTCTTGTTCGATTCCTATGCTACTGCCTGCTGTTGGAAACAGAACAGCAGGTCTGCCCACATATGACAGTTCTGCGTTTCAGTTTCAGATACCAAGCCAAATGATCCCAAGGCACTGTAGTTGTTTAGGCATTTTGTTATATCTATGCAAACGTGTGAGCAGGTTCACTTTTGTGGTTCATTTCAGGGCAGGGAGCAACATTTGTTCCTGCTCAGTAATGTGCTGCCCTGTCTCCTGTCTGCTTGAAGCGCATCCAAGCTGATGTGTTTTGGAAGATTCTTGACAGTTGTCATGAAGATACAAGGATATTACAGTGATAGATGTCTGTCTAGGGCCATATCATGCTATGTTTTTCTTTGTGTTACATGTAACAACTAAAACTTTACAACGATGAGCTTTAGTCCTTTTTCTTTAAAGAAGTGTATGTGATGTTATATGGTGACATCATTCTCATGCTTAACTGAAGGGGATACCACTGAGGTAGGGGAGGGAGTTGTCAGCAGCAATAAAGAGCCAAAAGTGTTTCACTCTACTGGAAAACCTGCACTAGCAGCAGATCCCCCCCATTGTAGGTGTAACCAGTTATAATTTGGTTGTATACTAATCCATGTTGGTAGCTACGTGAAGTTGGATTTTATAACTTCCAGCTTTTGTGTCACAAAACTGGTTCATTCGTGTTTGAATGCCACAGTAGGAGAAACAACTTGACACATTTTAAGAACTTTACTATGTTTGGATAGCTTCATGCAACACATATTTCAATATAAAGAAGAGAATATGGCGTACATTTTTGGTGGTTCAACTAACTTTTACAGGACATCAACCCAAGTTTGGCTTTAGCTCTTTTTTTCTTTTCCCCCAGATAAGAGATAAGCAGTGGTATCAGGCTGATTGACACCAGGTGAAAAAAGGAGCTAGTGTGAGAATTGAAGTGTAATTATTAATAATCCCAGGTTTGCCTATGTTTAATTGGGGCACAGCTTTTTCTTCTTCAATCTTTATCGCTGGGGAAAATCATTGAGGGAATAGTTGTCTTCCTTGATTGTATTTGGGTATCACATCAAATTTGAACTCTTTTTCAGGAATTATGATGTATTTCTCTGTTCATCCAGCAGCTCAGGAACTGGGGAGTTTTTAATTGACAATATAGGACACAATTACAGTACTAAAGAGAGATTTGAGGGATGTCTCCCTTCATTAGTATTTTCTAATAGTTCAGTTTTAAACGTGTAACACTTATTTGAAGAGCTCCTAATGAAATACAAGTCTGGAGGCCAGATTGTGACCTTGCTCTCCCACTGAGTTCATGACATTCAGAAGCATCAGGATGGGTTTGTATTGCTACGTTTCCAGTTTTGAATTTCTATCAGAGAAGCTATATATAAGTTAACCCCCTTTCTGTTACAAAACAGAACTTTTATGAAACAGAAAATACTTCATGCTAAAACCTTTTTTTTTTTGTAAAATCAAGTTAAAATTATTTATTGCCAGACTTCTTTATTAAGGGATGACTAAGAATATTTGGGATAATAGAGAATGTACCTGTACCAGTAGTTTTAAATGTATATTTTATAATTACAGAATCACAGAAACATTAGAAACAGGGAAGCCCGGAGGAGGTAAAATGCTAGTTAGATTTTCAAATAGAAAGGGTTTGTGGAGTTCTGTTTTCTCGTTAATGCATAGGGCATTTATGTGTATTCTGCCACATAGCATTAACGGGGCTACCCAAATAAATCCTCTGTTGTGTTGAGGGGATCTTATAGAGCATAAACCACCAATGGCATTTTTGCACAAATGGAAATGCAAAAATGGCTCTTTAAAGGCCTGAACATTTAAAGTGAGTATGTTGCATTAGGTGTTTATGGTGCATAGCCAGTAACACAATTTAAGGTACAGATTTCTCATTATCCAAAGAAGCAGTGACATGTAGTAATTTGTACTATTGTTATTCCAAGTGTAAGGAAATATTAAATATGCAAGAAATAAACACTAGTCAATTATGAAATTATCTAGATGCAAATTAACAAAGTATGCACTTATTAAATTTTAAGGCCAAGTACATAAATTCTCTGGGTGAATGAAATGAAGCAATTTTATTGTCTCCTTAAGGCTGACAGAAGCCATTGAAACAGAAATCTTGTCCTTGGTCATACTTTGTGCAATAAATGTATAAAATATCATCTCCTAAAAACATATGAGTAACATAGTGCAGTGATTGATAGGATGATGAATGTAAAGATATCAAAGAACAGTTTAACTAACTGAAACAAGTAAACTTGTTAGAAGAGGTAGTGGAAAAATACAATTTGGGTCATTGTGTTTTGAGGGACAGGAGTTTCTAATGTTCCATGTAACACTTGTGTAAAATGGGACTTGCAAGTCTGGCAAGTGCCTATATCTAATCCAAACTCTTCTCTGTTTCCCTGCCAAACGTCTCAGTGCGTAGTGCCTTAGGTGTCATATCCTTTGCCATGCTGAGGACCCTCCCATTTCCCAATCCCTAGCATGCCTTCCACTCCCAGAACTGTGACCTCTGAAATAAGTTGTGGCAGTGTTAGTTTTCCAGGGTCTCTGTGTCATGATCCTTTCCCTTGTTTCTTTTGCTGTTATTTTCATGGTCTTGTACCTGCAAGATCTAATACTGCTTTTACAGCGGTTTCTCATGGGAAGCAGTTGCTACTCCTGTGAGAAATCATCCCTTGTTTCTCTGCCTTTTCTTACTCATTATTTTGAGCATTTGTTTGGAGTAGAGAAGGAACAAAAATTGGTACAGAATACAGAAAATAATAGGTATTTGAATATTTGTTCATTACCTAGACAGTGCTACTTGTGTCACCATACACATTGAGGATGCTTCAGTCCCACTAAAAACTTCATAAATACCAGCTACCAACAGGAACTTTGAGAGGTGTGTAGGCCTGGGGAGAAATCATGGTTGTGTTTATATCAACACTTTGCTCTGGCGTGAGTAGCCTGAGGAAGATAGTGTACAGGGAGTTCATCACTGCTCTTCTCTGCTCATCACTGGGGAGAGTTTCTCCTCCACCCCCTCTCTCTCTCTCCCCTCCTCTCCTCCATTTGTACTCTAGGTAACTTTGAACCCTTTGAACTTTGAATGTATTCCATGAGCTATGGACTCTGCTGTGCTTCTATCTCAGCATCTTTCGCACTATGTTGTTTTCCGTATGTTTGTGAGAACAAAGAAAGAAATAGAGAAGTATTTTTGATGGAAGCTCAGCCTAAGTTCAGGACCTCCTGTCTTGGGTGTGCCTGGACACATAATGAGTACGTTTACTTGATGCTCTGCACTACTATGCAGAAGTTCATGAGAAGCATTTTTACTACAGGCTTGCTTGGGTATTTGAGTTTTGCAGCCTTGATGCTGTTGAGAACATGGCCGGGGGAAAGCTCTGCACTTAGACAGCCACATGCCTTCTGGTACCCAGAATAACCTGGGTTTCTCCACTTTGAACTGGAGTGTGGACATTAACAGTAGTGATCAGGAGTTCTGCTTCTTAGGGTCCATTGGTTTGAATAAAAATTACAATTATTCCACCAATGGACTCTAAGAAGCGGAATTCCTGATCACTGCTGCAACTTAATTGTGCTACAGGACTTTGCATCTAGCCAGATTTACATAGTATTCTGTGCTTGGGAACTTTTCATCCTGTTGCATAGAAACCTGTTTACAAAGAAGTTATGATGTTGCTACATGAGCTTTAGCACAATTAATCTGATAGATAGTTTAGCTAAAATGTATATACTTTTTTTTTCCAGCTTTATTAAAAGCACACGATGCAGGGCTGGTAGTTATCCTACAGTGAAATTCCTGTCAGTTTGATCTCTCTGATTTGGGGTCGTCTTACCCTAATTCCAGATTTCTGTATGCCTTCAAAATACGTTTAGAGTTAAATATAGAACAGGGTCATGATCAGGTTTGGCTAGTCTTTAACAACATTTTTAAAAGGTTTTTCAGAAGTCTGGAATGGTCAGATGTAGCTTGATAATTCTGCTTTTTCTCCGAGATTAATAAAACTAGCTCTTAAAAGAATCTGACGCAATCTAATCTTTTGATGTCCCTTAACTCCAAAGAAAATGGAATCTTTCCGGATGGAGGTCCAAAGAAACTCCAGAAAGAATTTGGAAGAGCTTTGAAAATGATAACCAGCTGGTTGTGAAGCAGCAGGCCTCTACTACAGACAGTGCTGTGAAACTAATAATAGCGTGGAAAGAATGGCTGGCTAGCTTATGCTTTCAGAATATCTGTCTGAGTATATCTCCTTTATCCAGTGCCTAAGTATTTCAGCTCGGAGACCACCAGCATAAATCATCCTTTTTAGGAATGGAAGGTGTACATGCATACCTTGTAACATGCTTTTCACACTAAATCATCCTAACTACCACAGCTTTAGCTGACTGGCTTCCGACATATAGCATATAATAACATAGTATTCTTGATAAAAAAAAAATAAAGCTACTTCTCTTTTCTCTAAAAGATGGAAAACTATGTAGTTTATAAAATGACAGTTTCATTGAGTTTGCTTATAAAATGATATGCTTTACTTTGAATGTCTACTCGGGTGGTACTTGGATTCAGGCAGGACACAGACATATGGGAAGACTTATTTAAGACCTCAAAGCTTTATATTGATGCTGAATATTTCAGTCTTTGATGCATTACCCATGTGAAACAGGTTACTGCTAAATGCTATTTCACAAACTGGCTCTTCCATCCTCAGAGAGACCTGAGGGTATGTGTACACCATGTAATATTAACACTGTGGAGACAGAAGTCTGTCCTGAAATAGGTCAGAAGTCTGTATGATGCAGACATTATTAGGTCTTAACTGTCCAATAAGGAACATTGATAAATATTCCAGAAGGGTGGAACTGCACCCATTTTTAATTGGTCCTGCTTAATACAAAACTAGCTGAGTTTCTTTGCGCAGTGCTCAGCTGTATCACCTGGCCCAGTATACCTGTAATATTCAGCATGTTATCAGATTTTAACCAGGGTCCCACCAGAAGACAACAGGAGGGGATGAGAGACAATCTATTACAAGTGTAAAACCATTACAATGTTCTGTTGTACAAGTGCTTTGAATGACAGGCACTGTGCTTATAAACAGGCGCCGGAAGTCTCAGCTTCAACATCTTGGCTCTTCTACTATATAAACAGTGCCACAAGTCACACTCCAGGTACAAAATCCAAGATTTTCTGTTCATTGCAGGAATAGAAATTGGAAGAACTGCTAAGCCAAGTGCTTGAAAACTAAGCAGGTATTTTGACAAATTGAAGCCATGAGGAGAAAAGGTTTTCAGATGTGACTGCTCAATACGGAGAAATTGTGAGCAGACTAGCACAGATTGTAAAATGCTTTGAAATAAGCAACTGAATAATAAGTGGATAAGGAACTAAAGAGATGCAAGAGAAGAAAAAATGAGAATGAGCAACTGAATAATAAGTAAGGCATGGAAGAGACCTAAAGAAAAAAAAAAAAAAGTGAACACAAGGAAAAAGAGAGGACTTTGTAAACTAGAAAGCATGGAAATAGGAGCAAGATCTCATTTCTCACAGAGCTAGAGGGCATGAGACTGAAAAAACCCTTCTGTCATCATTTCAAACCAAGGTGTCCAGAATACGATACCTAAACCTAAATATCAGTGCTAAGATCGGTGGTCTGATTTCACAAGCAGCACAGGTCTTGCTGGTCCAAGTAGATGCAGCACTGCAGACACCCACCCATGTAGTCTCAGAGGCTGTGAATTGAGATATGGGATACTTGCACTGTTTATTGCAACGCTTAACTGCTCTGCTTTATTCATCCAGTTGGAACCAACAGGTCCTCTGCTGCAATACAGTAGCAGGCATAATAAAGATTCTCTACTCTGTCCCATTGATTTTATATGTAATTAAGATCCTGGTTTTCGAAATATGCATGGCTTTACATATTTGTTCGTAGCTTACTGGTTTTCTCTGCAACTGAGTTACATTTTTTTGTTTTCTATTATTCAGAGAAAAGAAGACAGCAAATTTTAAAATCTTTGTGATACAAAGAGACTGAATGTTTTAGGTGGGGCAGACATTATGCTTGCATTAATACATTGTTTGTACTTCCGAACTCTGGATTTCCCACTTCTGGATTTTTCTATCCTTTCCAAACAGCTTCCAGGTTTGCCTTGTATCAGGGAATATTGTGTCATACAAAATGACAAGCATTGAGATCTCCAGCCAATTATTTGAAGTTTCAAATGCTTTAAAGCTGATCAGTGAAAGCAGTTTTTCTTGTACATAAAAAACTGAGAAATTTGCTGGACTTACATGAAAACAGATGTGTTCCAGACATGTTGCAGACAGACTCCACAGGAGCTCAGGGCATCAGCCACTGTTCACAGGTCTTATGGTGTCTTCCCTCTTGCACGTGGCATGGAATCAGCTCTTCTTCATCTCGGTTCAGCTTTGTACCTGATATGGCGGTGCATGTAGAGAGCGAGCTGCAGATACATACGTAGTTCTGTAACTACAGGTTCTGGGGTGATTTTAGCAAACAGATAGAGCCATATGTTTGAAAGAAAATGTATGTAATGCAGTTTGACCACTTATGTTCCAAGTCATCAGATTTCACTTGAACACAAAGATTACTTTGTTAACTTTAAAACGCCACCTACTGCCAAATGCTGTATCCTTTTTACTGACAGACAAAATAGTCAGAGCTGACTTTTACAATATGATTGTGTAAATACAAGTGTCATGGATGGAGAGATAAGAGGGATGTGCTTCACTTGAGATAGGCAACAATATGTTTGTTGATATAAAACAAAGGGTGGAACGGTGTTTGGTAATAAATGTGACAGTGATTAAGGTTTGATGGTAAGGTAATCTTCATTATTTAGTGCATAGAGAACAGAGTCAGATGAAGCTGTCAGGGAGACTGTCCCCACTGAGTCAGGAGGTTCAGAAAGGACCGCCTTGCTTTCTAAACTCCTTCTTAGAGAGGAGCCTAGGTGTGGCTAGTCTTAGTCTCGGACTTGGTCAACAGTTTATGTTTAGTGTACTTATTCCCAGTCCACTTACTGAGGATCTGTTGTGGATTTGTTGAAGCAAGGATTCTCTCAACCTTGAGGAGTAATCTTGAGAGGCATCCCTTTCAAGGGGAGATCCTGATGTGCAACCTACTGTCATTTCAGGAGAGCTCAAAGAGCTCTTAGGCTGCTCAGTATTTATGGAGAAAGATGATTGGCTCATAGTCGTATTTACATACCACCTGCAGGTGCCAGTGGACACTGACCAGCACTCTGTCCAGGTGGGCACGTTAGCATAGATAGCCCTTGGCTGTTGTGGTGTTGGCAGTCTTCCGAAAATCACCATGAAGTGGATGCAGACATCATGACCATCACGAATGATTAATCCAGATTTATGGGAAAAGTCGGGCAAAGGTGAGGGCAGCAGGGGAAGCATACCATCACAATAAGGCAGATTTTTTAAAGATATTAAATACCCATGCCATCCATCACTACTGATTTAGAATAGTTAAAAATAATTAGTATAAGGATCACTAATCTTGCTTTGCAGAATACTGAAAGTGCTTTTACAAATGCATATTGTATAAAGTTGTCAGGGGAATTAAAACACATAGGGAAATACATTTATTCACTGTACAAATGCTCCAGCAGCCCAAAGACAGAATTGTTTTAAGAAATTTTTGTTCATTTCTTCAGTCAGAAGTATGAGAGAAAATATTTACTGAGGTTTCACCCAACTAAACTTGGTTTTTCCACATTTGTTACTCTCTATATTTATAAATACACCAGCAGAAATGTTAGACAGATACAAGTGGCAGGAAGCCAGACAGGAATGAAGCTGCACAAAGTTCTAGGAGGAGGCACCAGGATTAAGCAGCTGTAATGATAGCACTATTTGTCTTGTTCCACTAGGATCCTTAGTCAAAATAAAACATGTTTTTCCCTTGATCCTTCAGTGTTATTGCATGAACACATACATATGCAGCAGTTAAACAGCGCAACGGTAGCAGAGAGCCCATTTCCTCCTCCTAATCTTTAATTGTGAGTAACGAAGAATATAAAATAATGTGCATATAAACCTGGGAAACATCTTTATAAATTTCCGTTCCCATGAAAAGCAAAATCAAAGTTGTAAGTATGTGCTTTGCAGTGTATCTTCAATGTCTTTCCTTTCTTTGAGATGCAGCTTCTTTGTAGCAAAGATTTTTTTACCATCTTGCAATGTACTCTGACAACAAAAGGTTGAAAGAAACACTTCTGGACTTCAGTAAAGCTTTTGATATGCTATCACCTGGGAAATCATGTAAATGGAATAGAATGAGGACCAGGAGGAGAAATATAGTGTGACTGAATGGCTGCTTGTAGAGCAGATGATGAGGTATATGGAGGGGAACTTAGTGAACTGGAGGAGTTCCTTAAAGGTCTACTGTGTTGTAGTGGTCAAAAGAAGTAATAAAGTGGTATGGTGATGACATTGCCTGGGGAACAGAAAAAGAAAGCTGGAAGGCATTATTAGGATAATACACACACACAAAAAAGAAAATATAATTTAGGGAAATTATAGAAAGAAAAAGAAGTTTAATAACACTAGTTATTAATGCACATTCAAGGTTTAATCACAAGCTCTTCAACTGTATAACAAATAGTTCTGCACATTGGAGGCTCTCATTGATTGATGATGAGTGTATTGTCTGAATATATATTTATGCATCCCATGTGATTGGGAGCCATGACTGTGCCAAGAGCATGAACAAACCCGCTGTGACCTTACTGTGTGTCACATAAGCAGGCGTATGGAACTGAAACTATCAGTGTTCAAAGCGCTGTTAAGTTCTTCCCTGAAATTCTGGAATACTGCCTTCAGACTGGTGGGAAGAAGAGCTGTGGTATCCAAAAGTGGTCGCAGAAATGTTAGCAGCAGGCATGAGTGGTGGTGCTGCAAGGAGCTGGTGCCCACAGAGCACAGCAGAGCCATGCAGCCTCACAGACTCTGTCCTGGAAGCCATGCAGTGCCCAAGCACAGCAATGTGCCTGTCCCAATTAGCTTGGGCTCTCTGCAGGTCTATTAACTTGCAGATATTTGAAAGAACTGTTGAAGTTAAGAGTTAGTGTTGGTACATGAACAAGTAAGTATTAAACTGCAGGTAAATAATTTTAGGCTGGAAATAAGATGGTTTCTAGCCCTGATAAATGTTATCTGAAGTTCTGAGGAACAATCTCTCCACCAGGAGCTGGGAGATTCAACACTGTTTGCTGTTTAAAGATGGATTTTATATGTTTAAGGAAAAGACTATGTTTAATATTTACCAGCAGCATAGGGGATTGAGTCATAGGCTGTAGGTTCTTTCCCAGTCATATTGTAGTTAAACTTACTTGTTATTTCCTAGGTGCTGATGTTATGTTTCCACTTTTTTTTCACTCAACTTGAGTTTTTTTATAATGCTTTGTTCAAGATGCACCACACTTTCTCTCTTTCTATGCACACCATAGCATGTGTCTCCTAAGTAGATACAGCATAAAGCTCCTCCCTTCTTGCCTGTGCCCCTGGTATTTGCTTTCAGCATAATGATAAAGTGAAGTGTGGTCTGTTCTACTGCCTTCCTCTGGGCAAAGAGGAAATTATTTGGGTTTTGGGGGTTTTTCCTACTGCCTCTACTGATGAAAAAAAAACCCCTAGCTCTAGCTCACTCTTTAAGTTGTCATGGAAAGTCAAGGTGGTGTTGAGTAGGATGTTAACTATATGGATTTGTTTAAAAAATTAGTTTCTGCTAGATCACTTTGATGAGGTTTAATGCTCTGGTGTGAAGGTGACCCAAGGATTTTCCTCTTCTTGATTTGCTCTAGAAGGGGTTATCTTACCCCAAAATCCAACTTCCTCCCTGCACCATGTGGAACTTTTTGCAGTGCTTATCCCTGTACAGAGGGATCAGCAAGTGACCATCATGTCCTGTCAGACACCATTCTGAGTTTTCCAAGACATTTAGCTCAGGTCAATGCTTTACTTAAAGGTTTAAATAAAAATAACTATTTTATGTTACTAAAATAATGTTAATGAATGGCTTGGTGAAGTATTAAGCAGTGACTCCGTAAGCAACACATTTTGGTTTCAGTTGCTTTCTAGTGTAGTTTTGGTTAACATTGCTCATTTGCTGGTGCAACGTACTCTCGCCTTTCAGGGTTGAATCTGTTGTGCCTATTAAACATCCGTTGGTACAGTTTTGTGTGTTGTAAAGGCCCTTGAAACTGAATTTGATGTAGTTGAGAATAATCTCAATTCTTTCAAAGCCCTGGTGTGCAATTTAAGGAAACATTGATATCTGCTAAAAATTTAGAGGAGAAAGGAAGCGAATTTACAGTCCCTGGGAGAAGGTTGTAAACTCTTACTGGGGTGCTTATAAAAGGACATTATCACATTTGAAAAGCCGAGGCAGTGGAAAACAGCCTTCAGAGCTGTAACCTTCAGGGCTGCTTTTTCTCCTTGAGGAAACCAGCTTTCTGTAACCCACAGGGTTTTTTATGCAAGAAACTTTTTTTCTTTCTTGTTTCAGCTTTTCAACTTATCATTTTGGGTATGATGGTGGTGCAGAAGAGCAGACACTAGTAGCTGTGCAAGTAGTAATCCTAGCCTTACATTGATTGGTATCCAGTGATATCAAGTTTTTCATAGATATATAGAAAGAACTAAAGAGACCTTTAACAGCTTGTAAATGCTTTATGGTTTTAGGCTAGGGTAGTTCAGCATGTATTAGCCTCAGCTGTTACATTGCCTGCTCTAAGTGAAATTGTCAATCTCAGGCTAGTTTTTGCTGGCCTTACTTCCACATTTCTAAAAGGGAAATCGTCACGCTTCCTGCTTTTTTTGGTGATGACAGAAGAAATGCTGGGCAGGAATGAGACATGGAGGCCGAGCCGTTCAGTGGTCTTGCTTGTCCAAGCTGTGAGTGCTGGTAACGAGGCCCAAATCAGGTAGGACAGAAGGGATAGTTGTACTGTATCACCGCTTTAGCAAGCAGTGACATACTATCTATAATATATAGAGGGAATGGCTAATAATAGTAATATTCATACAAAATAGATTCATATGAGGGAAAGAAAAAGCAGTGTTATCTGTGCACCTACCTGTTTCTGAGTATTAGTGGCCTTTACTCTCCCTTTTATCTGGGTACCTTAAGTACCCACTTTTAGCCATTCATCTCATTGTTATGAGGTATTTTATCTTCATTCCCAAAAGATATCAGAAATTTATCTGACAGATTATCTGTGAAGATTATACTGAGGATAGTCCTTCCTGTTACAATATTTAAAAAAAGAGAGGAAAATGGATGTAGCTTCAAAATAGTTAGCGACTTGTGTAGCTGCCTGTGCTTCCAGCTTAGAAATCCAAAAGAATCCTGTGGAAAAAACCCCAAAACTCTTAACTATTATATAAAATTGTTGTCAATAACCTGAAATGGATGTAGAATTATTAACTGAACAACAAAGAATATAAGCATTTGCTAGTAAAATATTAATCTTTAGCTTGCTCACCACTGTTCAGATATATAGTAAAGGATGCCTGCCCTGATAGCTCACTGTCTGCATGATATGGCATCATTAAATTATTTGACTAAATTAGTTAACATGATAATATAAAGGATTCTCATTCATACCTGTCTGTCATATTTAGGAAGAATCCTAAGATTGAAAATTTTATGCATGAGCCAGAAAAGGAATATACTCAGACCAGTAATTAAAATATCTTTTCATTTCCAGTGGTCTAATATTGAAATTCCAGCTGTGTGAAAGGCTTCTATCACTTTGTATCTCTGGCTTGAAAGAGATGAAATTTTTTTATGTTCAAAAAATAATAGGCTTTCCCTGAGGAAGGCATTAGGTGTCTTTCGTCTGTATGGTTTTCCCCTGGTGATTCAGTTCTTTATAATCTTCAATTCTGTAAAAGTTAATATTGTCTATTAGTTTAATTTGCACCAGATAAATGGTAATTCTTTTATAAACCACTTAAAGCAAAGCTATCCAAATGTAACTGAAGATATTCTATCTTGGAAATACTTGAAGTTAACACCCCATTCTGTACCTGAAATGAAATGTCCTTTATCGATGCTCACCGCTGCTTAGGTTTGTCAGCCAATTCTTATTACAAATGTAGGCTACTTACGAGCAGAGAAAATATAAATATTTGAACATAAGTGTCTTGTGATTCATATTGGAATAAGCCTTTTGATAGGAAGGATTTACTGTACTAGATTTATGAATTAGCAATTCTTTTTCAAGTGAATTGACCCCTTTTTTTACTTTGAATTATTTGCATAAGGATTTTTTTTGTTGTATACCTCCACCAGTTTTTCATTGCTCTCTAATCCTATGTGATCCCTGATCTGTGCATTTCTCTTCACTCACAAATTAAAACCTTTTGCTACATTTATGAAAATAAGATGATTGTGGAATGTTCCATAGAAATGTATTCATGCCATTTTAGCTAATATTTTTTATTTCATTTTTGAAAACTGAGAATTTTAGGGAGGCACTTTAATAAGTAGAAATGCATTTTGACAGATACTTGCACATATTGATGCTTTTAAATGTTTGGCCTTCCAAAAATACCTTAGCTACTATTAGGAGATGCTATTGTTTGGGGGTGTGCGGGAGTGTTTTTGACAAAAGTACAATTTGGTCTCACCAGTCTGAATTTTTTTAGACAGTTACTTTCATGAGAAAGAGCAAAAAGATCCATCCAGAGGTTCAGTAGATACAAATCTATGCAGCTACTCTTGCATTGTCTGACATGTGACACTGTCTGTAGAGTAGCATAGAAGTAACGTGGGTCCAACTCCTATTTTCTACCATGTAGAAGTGTCTGTCTACATGAAAAGCTCCCCATAAACATCTGAATTTATTTAGTGTTGGCAATGAACTAAACTGAGAACTTCCAAATTGCAATATACTTCTGCCGTAAGAGGTTTTGGGGTACAGCGTTCTCATTCAGGTGGAAGAAATAAGCCACTTCTAGGAAGCCGTGGGCAATATTTAGGGGCAGGTCAAGGGGTGTGGAAGGATAATCTAATTTCTCTACTCGTGGTTTAGCAACATACATTAGGACACTTCAGTTGCTGTAAGGCCAGGCCTGTGTGCCTACACCTTTTCCCATACGCACACAAAGCTGGCTCAGGAGAAAATGTCTCCCCTTATTTCTTCAGCTGTGGCATCTTCTATTCTAAGGAGACTTTACTTTTTTCCATAATAGAATTTTTATCAGCCCAGAGCTTTTCAAACTATAGGAATCTGTAGACTGAGACCTTTAGCTTTTATGTTTATGAACGCTGCTGAAAATAAAAATAGCATTTGTAATCCTCATGTTCTAATAGAAGCTGTATCTTTTAGGGAAAATTCTATTGATTTGCAGATCAGTTTTACCAATGATATGAGATACACATTTATTTTGTTCTCTAGATTAGCACGAGTAATTCCACACACACTGCATTTATGCAATAGCCCTGCAGGGCAAGGTCTGCCGGAAGATACTCGTCAGTGCACACTTGTAATGCCAGAGTGAACTGGAGTATTCACACTGAAAAGGAGTTCTAATAGGTACCACACCACATTAAATTACATTTGACCACTAAATAATTTTCACTGAAATTAAAGCTGAAAATTAAACGAATAGGCAGTCTATCAGTGTCTTTTTAGACAGAAATGTCAGCAGTTTTGCCTACTGTTTTGCTTTTGTTGTATGATATAGAGAAGATCTTTAAGGGAAAACATAGTATCATGCATTTGAGTTTCCCTCTCGAGAGAAACAGCTGAAGTTTTACGTCTGTATATTTTTTAAACATGATCATCGGAAGTAAGCATCGCTGCTGGCATACCTGCCACATTTGGAGTTGACACAAATAATTCCAGTTTTCAGTGAACAGAATCCTCCATTCCGAGCGTGTTTCATACATAAAGAAGAATCAGTATCAGTTTGGTTGTAAAGATGTCTGAATTGCAACACAAATGTACTGGTAAAATGGGTACCCCAGGCAACTGCTCAATAATAACCTGACCCATGTTATGCATTTATAAATATATCTCTTATTTTCAGTATCTATAAGGAATTGCACTTTTTTGGTAGGTCTTCTCAAGAAGTCCACACTGTAGCTGTATTTATTTGAGATGGACTCAAAGCAGGACAGGAGCCTGGATACCTGGCTTGCAGTGACACTCAGGATCTGAATCATGTAAATGGTCTTCTGCTTAGCTATAAAGTGAACCGAGTGAAAGTCTTGGGCCTGAAATTAAAAAGGCTTATATTGTGCCTTTAACTCACGACTCCTGATCTATTTCCGTAGTCTTTTCTTAATTAAAGATCTGGATCTTTCATACACATGTTATGTATCCCATATATGAAAACACTGAGTGACTTTCTGTAAAAAGTCTGATCTGGAAATACGTATCATGATTTACTATACTAAATTGCTGTATTTCCTGCATTTAAATTACATGATTCAACAGCTATATTTGGACAGTTGAAAACGCAAACACAAGTAGATATTTCATAGTGTAAAACAGTCAAAATGCACCTGTGTGTTTTAATTTGTAGCTTTTTTAATATGAAAAAAACTGAACTAATTGTAAATATGCTACTTTTGTTTGCATTCCCTATACACACGGTAAGTATTGTACCATAATGGCTCTTTATTAACATTCTGTTGAAAGGATAGGGTTTGCCTTGGCTTCTCTTTTTGCATGACTGATTGTTTTACACCTGTTAGAACATACAACTGGGGAGGATGCTGAGCAGGCATGACCACTGCAAACTCCCTGTGTCCTAGATAACAAAGCATCCCTATGCTCTCCCCTGATTGACGTGGTGACTCTCCTTGCATCAGAGTGCAGCTGCCATTGTCGGGGCCTTTTCTATCCAAATCTGACTGTGTTGAAAAGCATAGCATCTACGGTTCTGACCTTTGATAAGTGTATTCTTACAGAAAGCGAATTAGAATTGGAATCTCCGTTTTCCTCAGGAAAAAATAATGTTCTATTTACAATCTCCAAAATTGTATTCTTGTTTTCATAACCCTGAGAAAATGTAGGATATTTCTTCCTTACCACTGTATTCCTTGATACACTTGACATATACCTTCCTATACCTTTATGGCATACCTTGACTCCTGTGGGATATTCTAATTCAGACTGAACTTTAGTTCTCTCAGCTGTCCATTGTCATTGTCTTTTCTGCCTCTTTGTCTTTAGTCTCTCCCGGGGTGAAGTGTCAACTGTTCTGACTTGTGGTTAGTTATTCTAAATGCTTTTTCTTCTCTTATTCAGTTATTTTCATCGCCACTGTATTATGTCCCTCCAGGGAACACCTGATGCTTTGGGCACAGTGCTTTGCATGTGAATGAGACTGTTCTGTTCTGTATGAATTTTTGTAATGTGTTTACTACCTCAGGATCTGAGCACTTCCCAAAAGTACATTAAGTAACCAAATCTGTCACAGGTTATTTGCTTCCTTATTCTCTCCTTAGACTTGCAGTGGAATATTTTCCTTTGGTATGTTTTTTCTGTTGTTATTTTTAAAATGTGAGACCTATTTATTTGTGCTACAGAAAGAGAGAGAGTTGAAAGAATTGTGTTTTGTACTTTTACTAGAAGTGTTGAGTTCTTGATTCCCAGGGATATTAATCCCAAAGTCAATTCCCAAATAAATAGCCTAGTTTTCACAAAGGCAGAGTGATGACTTTTTTTTTTTGTTAAAATGCTACTAATTACCATTGCTGCTGATATAGAAATACATCTTTTGGCTACTCAGAGAGTGATTTTAACCATGATATTCACATTATTTTACTGAGAAAACTTAAGGAAAATAAAAATTCTAACTTGCTATCCAGCAATGTCTTTAAAAATATTTTATGGAATGTCAAATCTAATTTCTGTTACAGGTAATGTCACAACACTGCTCAGAAATGGATGTTTTGTTTCTTAGTAGACATTTCTCTTTTCTTGACTTCTCTAATAAGCTTAGTAGCAGTTTTCTTTTTTAAATATAATCATATGTGCAGGTTACACTTTATTTACGTTTGTATTATCGTCAGATATACGGTATTGGCTTCATCACTGTCTTCTGTTTTTGTGCAGTGGTGCTGCCAAACGTGATGTGCTTGAAATGTCAAATGCCTATAATGAAAACACAGATGAATGCTAGAAACTGAAATTTTTAATTTTTTTTTTCTGAACACGATGCATTATTTGTTTTACAGATTTTTCAGGTAAAATATTACAGGAGGACTAATGCATTCATAGGTCTCAGAGAATTGAGTCAGCATTGGGTTTGCATTCGTTATCTGATAAGGCCTGTTGATGGTATCATCTCTCTCCATTCCGTGAATAGTGAACACCGAGGCTCTTCCTGCTCAGAACAGCTTATTACTCTTAGATTGGCTTCTAAACCAAGCTAATGCAGGTCACAAAGTGTGGTAAATTGGCAGCTGCTCTAACTGATGAAAAAAATAATTGCAGTGTGAGGCAGGAGAAGTTCTAAAGTAATTTTTCCTTAGCAGAAAATAGGTATTATCAAATACAGAGAAAGCTATGTTAAAGTAACCTTGAATTTTTGCCTTGAAGCCAAAAACAGCTGGAATTTTCATTACTGGTAATGGCTACATCTGAACAGTTGCATAATGAAACTCCAGCATCTCAAAAAGTTTCTTGCACATCCTCCATGCAATTCAAAGGTGTTATTTTTCTGGGAAGGAAGTCTGCATAGCTAGGGCTTTCTTTCACACCCTTCAGAGTAGTGTCCTTGAGACCTTTCTAATGCTTTGATGTGGGCTAGACTGGTAAGGCTGTGGATCTGAACTTGGCACATAAACGTTTCACTTTAAGAATTCGAAATCAGGTCATTGTAATTTCTGAAGAGCTAACATTGAGATCTCAGCATTAACTATAAGCATTGTCAACATTTTTTTTTAAATTAGGTCTTTTTGAATATTTTTCTCAAATTGTCGTATGTAGTTAATAAAAGGTCTACTGCTAAATGGACAAGATTTGCTAGTTATAGAAGAAAATACGAAGATATAGTAAATTAATTCATACTGCTTTATGTCATGAAGATCAGAGGATCTTGGAGGGAAAGTGTGAATATGGTCAGAAAGGGTTAAACAAATATATTGCCAACAGGTAGAAGACCTTGTATAATCTGAGGAGCAAACTTCCTTGGTTTCTTTCATCTCTGTGATTTTTAAGTGACCTAATATGAATTGTAAATGGTTAGATGATTGCCAGGCAGCAAACTCTTATTGCGTATTCTTCTAGCAATAATGCCTTTTAAAATGCCTGCAGATTGTTTTAACACAAACTTCAGTATAATTTCATTTCTACAAGACATACCATTTTGTACTAGCAGAAGGAGTACTTTCAAAAACTGAGCTAAATATCTGATGCAATTTAAGGATAGACCCTGAAGCAGAACATAATATTTGCATAAGAAATGACTGACTTATCACATAAATTTTCCTGTGTAATTTGCTAGCTTGCCTCCAAGGGGCATGTAAACCTGAAAGAGAGAGAAGTCAAATGTAAAAGAGGTATTTCTGCTTCAAAAGAGCAGTCTTATCTGAGGTGTTAGTATGCTGTATCCTGATAGGAAGGGGTTTGTCTCTCTGGGATATGTGGAAAATTTTGTAGGCAACTTGTGCAACTTCTTAGTTGATATATTGAAGGTGTATTCCATGTATGTTATACTGCAAAATTATGGTATCTTTGTATGTCCTTATGCTTCTTAGAAATGAAATTGCAACATCAGAAGTATTAAAGATGATATAAGTATTTCTATACAGCTGAATTGCTAGGAATTGGTAATGGTTTATCAGAATATTGTATCCCATTTAAATGTAGTGTAAAAAAGAAGCTATTTTTAAAAAGGAGGAAAGACTGATATATACACAAGGTAAAAAATGTGAATTAACTACAGTCATCCAAATCATTCTAGGTTCATACAGTAAAAAATTGAAGAGAAGTGGTGACTGGCTGATATTGAGCATGCACATAAACAGATTACTTGGACTTGAAAATATAACTCTAATTCAATACCAGTAATGAAAGGCAAGTGTAAAAGGGATGATCTTGGAGAGTGTGATACCAAACATCACTGCTTTAAATATTTATTCTTATAAATGCTGCCGGTTGGTGGCCAGGAAAATTGGAAAGTATCTTTCCACTCAGTATATTTTATTAATTATACAGGTTTTTCAAGAGGAACATAGTCCTATGCTATTGGTGAATTGTGAACATGATGCCTCTTCTGCTTTTGGCACTCAGGAGGTTTTGTACTTGTAAGCCAATGTCCATTTGAAATCAGTAAAAAAGGACGTTAAATTAAGTAGGCAGCAGATCAGATTCTACTCATTTACCATGAGACATTTTATCATTGATTCTCATCTGCTTCTCTCAGTCAATAAACTACACATGGCACTATCTGAAATGTCCCCTTTTGCTGATGTCAAGTGTCTTCCACATGTCATCAAGTTCATGACATGAATGGCTCACATGTGTTTGCTGGATAAAGGTCTTGATCATCTGGGGTGTAAATTAAGGAACCTTGAAGTTAAAAAACACAAAGAAGGGTTTCTTTAGGAATTAGTTTTTAAATTGATACTTATTAAATTCAGTGAAGCAAACCCAGGATGCATCACTGATCCATTTGCCTGTGCAGTGTGCATAATTCTTCCCATTTATCCAAACCACTGAAAGTCAGGAAGATGCTCTTTGTGCAGGATTGCCTAAAGTCATACACTGTAGAAAACTTACACAACTGTCAGCACCTGTCGTCTGGCTACAATCTATTTGTAAGATGCAGACTGTGTGTTCTACTTGTTTGGCATTTGTGCAGAACTCTGTGTGAACTTTTGAGTCCGTGAATCGCTCAACATATTCCCAATTACCTCAGTGGAGTCAGCGGGTTTCCCCCAACAACGCAGACAGGAAAATGAAGCTCTTGAAGTATCTTAAAAATGCGACTGAAAGTCTGGGTTTATACAGCTGTGCTCAAACCGTGGTGCTCAATGAAGAGAGGTTCTGTTGAAAAACTGGAAAGAGTCTGTCTGGACAGGCTTTTGAGAGCTGTGACATGCTGGTCTCTGCTGGAAGATGTATTTTGCATATCTTACAATAGCAGCATTTTCTACCAATGCCAGAACTAATGTAGTCATTCATCATTCATGGAAATGTAAAGCCTTTGTAAGGCCAAGTGGTACATGGACAATGACACCGGCCTCATTGCAATGCATGACACTTGTATATCCTAACCATACGGAAATATCTGTGACTGCAGATGGCCACCCCCAGCTCCTTTTCAAAGAAGCATTTGGTCATTTGCATATCAGAAAGTGTTTCATCAGGCTGTAGTGCTGTAAAATGGTGCAATGTAATGTTGTTTCTGCCATTAGGTTGGCCATGAAATTTCAGTGCTACCAATGTATTCTGAGGCAAAATGACCCACCAAACAACTAAGAATAGACTCCACCTTATTAAATGAGTGATAAAATTGAACAATATAATTACCAAAAAAGTTGTGAGGGATTCAGGTGAAGGTTAAGAAACACTGCACTAATTTAGCAGTACAAAGTCATAAATTCAGCTTTTGGAGACATTTAAGTGAAATAATAGTGCAGTATTGCAGATGGCAGTTAACAGGTCAGTATTGTTTTTGTGATTGAGAGGAATATCTGCAAAATCTGAAGCAGCGGTAGTACTGGTATTAAGGTTGAGAATATAGTTTGAGTGCAGCTGAAACGAACTCTGAAACAAAGCTTTGTTGTTCCAGCAGAATATACAGGCAGAGATTACAAAGTCAGAGTTACAAAGATCACACTGGTGTCACCACAATATATACTTTATAGTATCAAAGCAGAACTCACATCTGGCTGCCATGCCAAAGGTTGCTTTGCTTTGTTTGCTTTGCTTCAGAAGCTTCTTTCTTTTTCCTTTGATGCATGAGGTGCTGGCATTGCTCATCTGGGAGACGGATCTAAGAGCTTTGTAGAGTACAGTGTTTTCATGCATTAGGACAATCTTCTGTTTGCCTGTTGTGAACAGGCTGTCTGCTTTACAATGTTTGGGCAATGTAAAGAAAACAGATCGTGAAAAAAACCTCTGGCTTTCCGCATGTCTGCCTGCACATTTCTCTCCCAGTAGTTTTCCTCAGGAATTCAATCTGTACTGACAACTGGTAACACAGAGCCAGATTTTGAAAAGTTTTCTGTTGGCTACTATGCAGACGGATGGCCAGAGGGGCCTCTGAGTATGCCTGGGCACAAACTCCCCTGAAAGCTTTGTCAGAAATAAGCTTTCGATTATGATCTATCAAGCGCTCCTTCAAAATAAGAAATAAAGCCAGAGAGGGAGCTTAAACAATGTCACAAAGAAAAAAGATAGGCTGGTTTTCTCACAGTACAGTGCTGTGAGCCAAGCCATCGTTGGCAGAGCTATAGGCTGTCTCCACTGGCTGCTTTATCCTGGAAGAATGCTTTAATATGGACTGTTCATCTTTTCAACATCTGCTTCTTTCAGTCTTGTCTCATCATCTCTTTTTTGCTCTCATCATTTCACCATGAAAGGATTACTGTAGGTGAAAATCTTTTAAACACATCCCATTCAGATTCAGTTGAAACTCACCATTTCAGAAGCCTTTAAGCCTTTACTTAAAACCTTTAGTTTATTATCAGCTCTATACCGATAACTGCTAGAGATGAGGTATGTGATAAAAACTATGCACTAGGGGAAAAATTCATAATGCCACAGTGAAGCCAGCAGGGATGGTGCAGATCATAAACCTGTTTCCATCTGTAAGTGTAGTGATTGAACTACCAATCCCTTCATTCAAGGGAGCTGAAATCGGAGGATTTTTTGGTGGGGTTTGTTGGGTTTTTTTCTCGGAATTGTGTTGAGCACCCAGAACTTGCACTGACTTTACATGGATGTATGGTACTCTGCAACCTTGGAAATTCAGTTCCTGTAATTCACTGTAAAGAGCTCTTTGGGGAGAGTAATTCTAAGTTCAGATGTGTTACCTGGACCAGTAAAGACTTGTTCGCATTGATGAAGTACCCTAAAAAGAGATGAATGTTGGCTCACAGACACTCAGCATTTAAATGTTCATCTAAAACTATCCAAAGTGTTCAAGTGTGGAAACCAGTCTGGAGATATCACAAGGCCACATTGTGTGTCTATGATTTATGGGTACAAGAAATTCCTCCTAGAGATATTTCAGTGTGTCTGTATCAAATAAGGAAACTAAAACAATAACCATCTTTCTTTTCTTTTTGTCTTTCAATATCAGATGCATATGAGTTTGGTACGATTTCCAGACTTAAGCAAGTACTGTGTCCAAATTATTTCTTTGCTGTGTCCCATCCATAAGATAAAAACAAAAGAAAACTACTCCTCAATGTTATTATATTGGTTTTGTACCGTTAGGGATTAAATTATTTATGACAAATGGTTGCTGTGAGTGTTTGAAACAAGAATTGAGTTCCGATTGCACCTCTTCACCTAAATTAAGTAGTATTTATTTTGTCTGCTTTGCTTTTCTTCTTGGCTGGGTTTACTCTGATTTTGCTAGTTGGGCTGAAAAAGCTGAAAATTAGTAGGCTCTGTCTTCCGTCATGGAGAGGTGATGAAAAAAAGTTTAATTTTATTTTTTTTTAAATGTAAGTTTTCTACTCTGTGGTGCTGAAGGTCTATGTTGTCGAAAACTCTAGTCATTAACATCAAGTAGGTCAGTGAGATTGCACAGGAAGACTAAACAGTTTTGTGCAAAACTAAATTTTACCATTCAGTGTTCTTCCTAAAGCATAGGTTTTCTTCCATGCTGTAGCTACAAAAAGGAGTGTGCGTAACATACTCTGTCCAAGTGCCATCATGCTTCATATCTCCTGAATTTATTCATCTCTGTTTATTTCATCTGGGTTATGAACCTGGTTCCAGATTTTCATGACGCTTTGAGGAAATCTAGAAATAAGGTTTTTTTTTTTCCGTCCTGTTCGTAATCTCTGCAGATTATTCTAATGTCTTGTTCAAACTCTTGCACATCTTTTTCATAATATTTTTTCTTTCCTCTGTCAAGGAAAAATGTCTATACAAATCTTCTTTTTCAGTAGTTAAGTTTTCCTTTTGGAGACATATTTATTTCAATAGACTTGCATTATTTCAGTACATATCAATAGTCTCTAGAGATTGTTAAAGCTGAATCCTTTCCTAGGTAGATAGACACCAATTCACTGACACTCATTAGTGCAGAAGTATGCCTCTTTCTGCTGAAAACTTTCTTGCTTAGTCTCACTGGAAGATCAAGTTGATTAATTGAAATGTACTTAACAGAACATCTGCCCTTAGCAACTGGCCTGCAAAGGGATGCCATCTTCATGCAGAGTGTACAGCTGGGTATGCTAATGTTACCTACTCCACTGGCCAATAGCAGTTTTTGTAATCTAACCATTTTTCGTGGATTATGTGTAACTACAACATGGTCACTACTCTATCTTCACAGGTTAAGAGGTCCTTGTTATATATGAAATCTCATAAAAAACATCTGCTTTTCTCCTACTAACCTGTACTTTCTGCACAGGTGAAGCTCCTTAGAAACCAGTGTATTGTCCCAAAACTACATGCTTTTCTGATCAAGATCTCTTAGAAAACCACAGAATTACAGAAAATGGTGGAAGAAAACTCCAGAGTGAGACACCCTTTTACATACTCTAAACTGATTTTTCCCTATTTCACCTTAGTTTTATGGCTTCAACTTGTCCTATGATCCACTACAGGTAATCTAGATAATTGTGATTGTCTACCCTGTTATCTAGGAAAGTCCACTATAGCTAAGGGTGGCAGGAAGAGTTCCTGTAGCTCTATGTAATATAATAAGAGAACTGGTATATCTGGAGCATGTGGAGCTATCTGCTGTACAGAGTAATAAGCTCATCCCCCTACAAACCAGGGAGCTTTTCTAAGCTTACTCCTCTCACAAGAAAAGATACAAAGTCATATCGGCTATTTAATTATCAACAAATTAAACTGTAATCTGTGTAAAGGCAGGCCCTTCTAACAGGCTTCAAAAAATACTTTTGCCCCACCATTACCATTCATTTTGTTTATGTTATGTTCTCCAAGCCCAACTGTTGCCATTATTCTTTTGCTGTTCACACACTGGGGCAATGATAGCATTGCAGAAGTGCTATATCCCAACCATCAACAAAGTTTTTTCTACTTGAAGTTACATTCTGTCTGTATTTTGATTCTTATGTGGGCATCATAGGTATGAAATTATATGAGCAAGAAAACCTTTATGAAGAGTTGCCACAGATACTTATGATACAAGGATAAAAGCTTTTTAATAAACGTCGTACCATAACATGTGAAAAATATATTTCTTCCTGATTACTGTCTATCCAAGCATCTGATTCTCAGAACACTTAAAAAATAATGGAGTCGTGCCACGTACCTGCTGTTCAGAATTTTGCTCAGCACAAGTCTGTCCATTCCAGCCCGAAGCTGGTGTGAAGTGCCAGCTGGGAGGTACAGTTATGAAATTGTATCTTTCAAACAGAAGACAAATACTCTAAAGGATTCAGAACCATTTTCTCAGAACCCCCCCTTTTCTTTCAATACTTCAGTGCACAATAGTGAACAAACAAATATACCGAGTAGGACCAGAAGCATCTGTTCATCACAAGAAAGACAAGTGTAAAAATTATTTGGATTGACAAATTGCATGTTGGCATGTGATTGATGGATTTAGCACAGATGTATAGAACACAGATTCCAGTAATATAATGAAATGAGTCCATTTTTACCAAACTTGCATCACTTTTTGCCTCTTTTCTCTTGACCTCATACTGAGGTGGAAAGCTTTAATTAAAGTGGTTTATTATAACTGAGTCCAAGCACAGGGACAGAAAGATTAAGAAGCAGCAGACAAGTCAAAGAGCATAATAACCAGAGACGCACTCAGGTTTTTGAGAGAAGTACGTACCGTGGCTACTGCCCTGAATTTTCCTGTAGCAGCTTTCCATTGAATAAATAAAGGGAGGTACATTATAAAAGGCTACAGGTCAAAATATGAGTTTACTCTTAATTGGAAGATAGATAGCAAAGACTTTATCTTCTGCAAAGATTTAATTGCTAAGAGTTTTTCTGGCTTAAAATCTATATTAAAGTAAAGCAAAGCAAAGAAAAAAGGATTATCTGCAAGGAAAATATCATGCATATGGATGAAAAAGGGGCTTTCCTAATTTTGAAAGTGGAATGGGATAATTAAACAAAGCAGATTTATAATTTGAGATATGAATTTATTATTAATTTGTAGTGTGAAACCAAGTTAGATTTCAAAACACAAAGATATGCCCATCAGTGGAATAAGCATAAATAATATAAATGCTTCGCATTTGAAAAAGATGAAAGATTTAATTCTTGCTCATATGTTCTAAAATCTAGTACATTAAGAGTTTTGCAGTAGTTACGGGAAAGAGTGGTCTTTGCCCTCCACAGGCACATAAGGAAGAAGAATAATTGGAAAATGAGTTTTGCTTCCCCTCTGCCTAGGGCTTATCCAGACAGATTAGACAAAAATCCTGTCTAGATAGGGCAAAAATAGGTTTTTTAGTTGTTTTGGGGTTGGGTTTTTTATTTTACCTAATAAATGCTTTCTGAACATCTCAGGTGAAATGCAGGAATTTCTGGGACATGATGAGCACCATCCCCAGGGATATAGCCTTGTGGGAGGACACTGCATAGAACAACCAGTTATTCAACAGCAATTCCTACCCCTACCATGGATGTTATCTTCCCAGACTTGCTGAGCCCTGAGCAGGGGTGAGGAGACTTTTGGGTCAAAGAGTAAATGCTGCTTAGACTCAGCTCTCTGGGGCCTGATTGATGGGAAGTTGTTTGAGAGAGCATCCTTGCTATTTCATTTTCTCTTGAGCAGGATTGTGTTTCTCAGATGCAGGTGATGAGGCTGCTAATAATGTGATACTTGAAATGTATTGCTCTATCAAATAAGCAATGTGGATGTATAAATTAAGTGTGACAATAAAGCCTTTATACTTTTAAGCACACTAGAATGCAAGAGAACCTAAACTTGGCCAGTATCTTAGCATTTGTATAGGTATAGACTCTATAAATTAACTTCTGTTGATTTATAATGATATCTTCTTCTGAATATCAAATTAACTTCTGTTGATTTATAATGATATCTTCTTCTGAATATCATACCCAGTTATAGTCACCCAGTCATAGCACTGCTGTGCTGACTTTAAGTTGCTATTTTCTGTCATCTTCAGGAAAAATAATGTCACGTTACTATGATGATACAGAGGGACAGGAGTCAAGTCACACAAACTAGTACACTGTATAAATGCTGTCATTTACCCATGCAAACATAGTCATTACCAGACTCCTCTACAGCAGAATTTCACTTTTACTTTAAGTAGCTTCCCAAACTTTGACAGTAATTTCTTTTTCACAGAAGATGTGCAGAGGCGCACCTTTGCTCATCTCTAGTATTACCTACGCAGTGCAAGAGCATGCAATTTTCTCATCAGTGCAGCTACTAGAAATGGTTAGTGGGGCTGTGAATGTGACAGAGAAGGTGAGCATTCTGTAATTTCACTAGAAACCCTACTAGCTATTTCTTCCCATTGGTTTTTGCATGCATTAGTTTAAAAAGAACAAGTGCAAACCATTGCTACCTAACAAAAGCTTCTTTTGACCACTCTCTGGAACGTAAAAGTAGGTCACAATAGCCCATGTCATCATCTGTGATTAGCGCAAGGTGTCATGTAAATCCATGTCCTGATTTACAACACATGCTGGTTTCATATACCTTGTCTTCAAGCTTAGACTGAAACACAAAGTGTGATTAATATAATTTTCTTGATTTATAAGATTGGTGGGGAGGTGACAACAACCAGAGCCTACATAATTGCTGTGTGAAATCCTGAGATTAAAAATATATTGATTCAAATGTGCACAAAGTAATTCAAAGAAACCCAATAGCGCTGGACAAATTACAGTCTGAGAGTGCCAAAACAAAAATCCTTGCATTGGCATGTCAGGAATCTGATTTACTGTAGTTTTTGTTAAATTTATATCAGGCTGTTCAGTGTGGGGAGGGAGAGAAAAGTCTTTTCAGTGTTTTCATGAGGGACCCTTCCGTAACACACAGCTGAATATGGTAAACTGTTTCTTTGAACCGCTTGCAGAATGAAGGCTTTGAAAAGTCACTGCATTTTTCCATGTAACCTACAGTGAAGGTCACGTCAGCATTCAATCTTCGTAACATCAGAGCGGCTATTTGAGATAGACAGCCAAATTCAGTTATGAGTTTAATAAACATAAAAATATAAACATAGAGCTACCCTTTATTTCTCCTTACTGAGGTGACTCTATACTGATTAATATCTCAGAAATTTCAGTATCATGTAAAAAGAGTACATATCAAGGTGTGTTCAGTGATATATTTAGAAATGTCACTGGGCTTGGCAGTCAAGATTAAAGACATGGTCAGATTTACATCTTGTAATAAAAACCCAGTTGCTCCTAAAGATGCGTGATATCTGTAGTTCTACCTCCAGCCTTCAGATGTGTCAGTGAAACGTTTGAACATCTTAAAATTTCTGTCTTTATTTGCTATTTTTGTTGACCGTATTACAGCAGAGTGGCTGAAAAGCTGGCCTGGTGCTGAGGGCAGGTCTGGCTCCTCTACCTGAGCAGTTCAGCCACCCTGCTTGGTTTGGAAAGAGCACTGTACACAGTAGAAAATGGAGTTAGCAACACTTGTCGTGTGCCTCTGGGAAGTGCGACGTCCACACTTTCCAGTGCTAATAGCTATTGTTTATTTTTAATGTCCTGGTTCATGCAGCGTTACTCCCATTCTCGTTTAATTCAGACTGTACTTTTGTCTGCTCACCGTGGCCCATGGTTCTCCACATTTCTAACTGCTTGGTCTTGCATTGAATGAAAACTGTAGGGAAATATTTCACAATTACTAATGTAGCTAGATGACTCTGCAATTCCTATCTTTGAATTTTTCTTTTGTTTGGACTTAAAACTTGCTCACTAGAAAAACAAGATGGTGCCATATTATAAAAAAAAAAAAAAAAAAAGGAATATGTTGATTCCGTACAAAATTTTTCCATACTAAGTTGATGTCCAGGTTAAGACTCATCATGCATTAATACAGAACATGATCCAATCATTTTCTTTTACAGTTAATCTGCATTTCTATTAGCTCCTGAGATTAAAACAGTAACATTATGGTATTCTCTTGGCTTCATGGCCAAATATGGGTATTTCTCCAGGCTCATTCTTTATTATTCATCTAATAGCTGCTTTAGGGTTTATGAGAAAAAGTTAAACCTACCATAGGGATAATCTCAAAGATGGCAAGCAGCTTTTGCCAAATGGTTCACAGCAGCCCTGCAATTACTTTATTGCTTTATTTCTCAGAAGGGAAACGCTCTTTTCTCAAGATTTTGCTGTAAAAACTGTGAAACTCTAAAAAAAATTATTTCTATTTTAAAGGTCTGATTTAACATGAAAATTATATACATTGTAAATGTTTTCTTGGCAATTTACTTGTCATAAATGTCTATTGTACTGAAAAACTCTACAGGGAATTGGATGTATTTATTCTGCCTGTACTTAGGAATTTGTAAAAAGACACAATGACAATAAAAATAGAAATATTATGACTAGCTGCAAACCCCCAGATACAGAGATTGGTTTCAGCTAATGTAGCTTTCTGAGGTTTGAGTTTAAATGAGGCTTCCTAGCAAGGATTAGGTACATGCTATTGTCCTTTCATAATGAGGGGAGCACCAATCCAAATATAAATATTGTGCATTATTGACAGAAGTTATCCAGAGCTGATGCACATAAAATACTGCAGCAAATAACACACAAGGCTCTGAGCACTGCTGGGTTTGTGCCAGCATTATTCTGAGCACAGAGCTTAGCTATGTTGCTGAGAAAGTAGTCCAAAAAGAGTTGCTGTGGCCCAAGCTCTGCTCCAATTCAAAACCTGCCGCCAGTGGGAGGTCCTTGGAAAGCCCTTCCAGCTTTTGTGGGGAAATGTGACCAAGGGGTAGCATCTCTAGTGGAAAATCTGAGACCTTGATTTTCACATTTTGCCAAAATGAGCCTGAACCAGCCCCCAGCCTCTCCCATCCATCAGTATTTGCAGTTGCTGGGGGGAAGCTCAGCAGGCTTTGAAGTGGAAGAGTCCTTCCAAGCACTAACAGGACCAAGATACAAATAATTTAATCCATATTGGTCAAAACTCTTCCAATGGATGTTTTTTCTGTCAGCCTATTTCAAAGATTCTTGCTCTTATGCTATATTAGCTGGTTTCTCTTCTTTAAAGGCAGTTGCTCAGAGCTGTACTCCTGTGCGGTCAGAGTGGGGGGAGCTGCGTGTGAGCTCACAGGCGTGCGCTGGTTTCCCTTCTGCTTTGTTTTTCCACAAATTGGGCTTTTTGTTCTCTCCTTAATCGTGGGAGCATTCCTGGACATGGGAGACAGCAAAGGCACACAAACGGAGTTCAGAAGTGATGCGACTTGATTAGAATTGTTTGGGAATGTTAAAAAAAATAAATGCTGGAAACTGTCAGTTCAGTAAAAGTAGCAATTATGCTTCAGAAATCAGTGTACTTGAAAGACTATTTTATGAAGTTATTTATAATTCATAAAAATACATAAATCTGTTCCCTCTATGGAAGCTAACTACAAGGTTTAAAGATAAGTTTGAAATTAGGCTTTCAGTTACAAAGCATTTTTGAGATTTTTGTCTGTTCAGGCTTTTTGGAATTGGGGATTTCTTCTTTCAGCGTGAAAACATGTATGGATGGAAAACCTTTACCTCTCTGGCCTTATTTAGTGCATATTGGGCAGAAGGAGACTTTCGTTAGAGGCCAGTCATCTGTTCCTTCCCCAAGAATTTTATGCCACCCGCACAGTGGAACAAAGCTGTTACCATTAAAACTCCAGTAACAAGAGGATTATGTTATGGCCAGAGTTGTTCAAGAAATTCCTGGCAGAGCCACAAACAGCCCTAAGAGGCTGTGGGGTCTCCCTCTCTGGAGTTACTCAAAACCTGACTGGACATAATCCTGTGCAGCCTGCTCAAGGTGATGTTGCTTTAGGCAGGAGGTTGGATGATCTCCAGAGGTCCCTTCCAACCTTGACTATTCTGGGATTCTGTGACACTCCCACAAACTTGAACAACTGCTGTTCTGTTGAAATTAGTGCTGGTCTTGAATTAATTTTACCACTTTGCTGCTGAAGCCGTGCTCAGCCCCCTTACTTGCCCTGTTAGATAGCACCAGAGAGGTTTTTTAGCCCCTGTACGTTTCGCAGCCGTGAAAGTGAGCTGATGGTGGGCCTGCTCTGTCCCTGTCCCTGTTGAACTGGGCCTGAGAGGAACAATTGTTGATGTAAAAAAACATGCAAATGCCCTGAGCAGGGTCTTTCCAGTGAAGAGGAGATAGATGCACAGTGCCATGTGGCGGGCTCCTGCCTAAGCCTCGTGGAGACCCAAATTAAATCATATCTCCAGAAGTTGCCATTCCCTAGATACCAATATGAAAATAATCCATTTCTAAAGATAAATTTTCCCCACACCTCAAAAGCAGAGTACATCAAATGTTGCAAGTAGGGAAAAAATAGTAGCTGTAGGGATGGTTTCAGAAATTTCAGTGCATGTAGAGGAAACCCAGGGCTGTTAGCATATATTTTACCTTTTTGACAGCAAGTAAATGTTCTGTGGCAGACAAATCTGCAGGAAATAAAATTTTATGATGTGCTGTAGCCATACTGGTTATATATCTGTACACTACTGGCAGACTATCAAAAGACGCACATTTTCAGCTTTTCTGAATGTGACTTGAAAGCAGCTTGACTTCTGTAATCATAAACACTGACAAGTGTGCTCTGCATTCGTGGACCTGATGATGTCTCTTTTCATATTAGCGTGGTGGTGTTGTACAACCAGTCCAGTGAGACTAAAATTAACTGAGAGGCAAAGCGAATTTTCTATCTTGCCTAAATATTGATTGTGAACCAGTTGGCCTATAAAAGAAAACGGCCATGCATAGCACTGGGACTCCTTCTGTTTTCTGTCCTATTAGGTTACTGTTTAAAATATCAGTAAGCACTGCTGGCAATTCTTTTGATTCCGTTCTATGCATTTTAGCAATCTGGAAACAAATTCTCTTTTCCTTTATCCTAGGATAATCCCTAATGGAGGGGTACTATTGAACATGAAAGCAATTATAGCTAATTACAAACATGTAAATATCTTTGTGTGTACATATTTATATTTACAAGAAGAGCTCCGATCTATACTGTATTTGTAAGTTAGATTTTTTTCTCCCTCTCTCCAGGCCAATACCTTCACACAGAAATACATAAACAAGGTGTAAGCATATCCTTCAAAAACACTTCCCTTTCTCAGGTGCTTTTTCTACCTACTAGATATGGTGTACGTGATTTCTAGCTCAGTTGAAAATTGGAAGTAATTCATGATGATGTTAACTTTCTTTACAAAAAAGTAGTGCATCCAGGTAGGTATTACTGGTATTTTAGTTTGAGGCATTTGGACTTTTGCATTTTTGTCTGTGCTCTTAATTTGCTCTTAAGGTAAAAGTGGGTTAGGTAAGCTTCTCTAATGCTTGCAAATCAGAGTTTCAAAGATGAAAGCAATGTGTGTTTTGAGACTTTCTTTTCTCATGCTGGCACGTGGTAATACCCAGAGTACCAGCACCACAGCTTACATTCCATAGAATAGCAGCACTGACTCCAAGAACACAGAAGATCTGTCATCTGGTCTTGTGGGTTCATAATCCATTCACTTAGCTTTCCCTCTGGCTCCCTGGCTCAGAGTAGGCTCTCATACCAACAACTGATCTAGAGCATGGTGGTGATGGAGATGCCAATGTATTTAAAACATGAGAACTGGATGCATAAAAGCTTGCTGTCTTGTCTGTCACTGTATCAGTTATTTGTTTTTTAGATAGTATCTCTTCTATCATGCCTTGCCTTCGTTACGGCTTCAGATCTTCACAACAACAGCATGACTATAAAAATAGTGTAGCTGACTTCCAGTCTGAGTAACGTATCCCCAGGTACATCTTAGGAGGTCCCAGGGTCACGTTCCAAGGTTGTTTGTTGGTCTGTAAAGGAGCAAATGGGGATGAAGCAAGCCTAGGATTCTGTCGCTATCTCTGTGGCATGTCACTGGTGGCATAGGCAGGATGTACAGGACCCAGTAGCTATGAGAATGAAGCCTGCCTCAGTGAAAAGCTTTGTGAGTACCTAGGGAAGGGCTTGTGATTACCAGAAAATTTCTCTGCCATCAGTAGTGAAAACAGCTCAGTGAAATAAATGCAATGCTTTTCAGAGAGCAAAATATAGAGCGCACCAAGACATTCGGTATACCAATTTTCAGCATGAACTCTGCATAATTAGCATGCTATTAGAGAAAATAACCAGAAGGCACCTTAAGAAATTGTTTTTGCCCAGGGGTCTTCAGTATACAAAACTAATCGTACCATGCCAGATTTTAAGCAGTAACTGCTATTTATGCTGATACTAAAAAACCTCCTGAAGTGAACTTTTTCTTAAGCTTCTCAGTTTAAACATCATCTACACATTGTTGTTCTGATTTACCTGTGGATGCCTGGCATTAGCTTAGTCAGGGATGCTGTGTATAGCTTTTGCTCAAAGTCAAGTCAAAATCTACCATGAAAAACTTTGTGCAGCTGAATTCATTAGTATTCCATAGGTGAAGTTCAGAATATACCTGTACGCTGTCCTCTATTTTGAATCAATTTTATAGCCTTAAATGATTAGGGCTTGAAATGAATGATTGAATATGCCTTGTAAGAAAATGTGCGATGAATAAAAAGATGACAGATACTTTGTTTTGTGCTGAGACCTGGAGCAGATTTATCTTGTTTAAAAATATTACTAGAGTGATGATAAGGTTATAATCTTGATTTTCATTTTCAATTAACAGAGAGATTTGCTAAGACGGGGTTTTCCTAGAGTGTTGAAAATCTTTTCTAGCATAGGGCTGCATTTTGAGCCTCCCATCTGCTGCTTCTTTTATCTGTATAAAGTTGCAGGTGTACACTCTAGCTGCTCACTGTTAGCAAAAAATTTGTGACAAGCGTTCCCTGCTGAAAAGGGACTGCATTGATTTCCCCATGGCCAGCTCTGAAACTGTAAAATCATTCCACTCATTTGACTTGCGATTTCAAAAGAAGACCCGGGAATGGATCTGAAAGCCTTAGGAGTGCTATTAGATAATGTATACGTGGCAGAAAAGACAGTAGCATCTACTCAGCCCTAGCACTGGTTTTAAGCATGTATTTCTTGTGAGGCCCCAGCATGCTGTATAATTAATGCATACAGTAACATGTTTCCTATCTCTGTGGGAATTAATACGCTTTAACTGAAAACAAAAAAATCACCTTTTGAAAATTGCTGGGCAGAACCTGAGGAGACCTGCATCTCCTGCCTGCTTTTGGACTGCAGAGTATGTCCACCTTTTGTGTACAGCAGACTTTCTTTGTCTGGACATGCATATGATTAAGTATATTGCTGAAGAATCAGGACCCTTACGCTGTATTTGTGCAGGGGCACTTTCAAGTGTCCAGCCACTTCAGGGTGTCCATTTGCTGCTGGAATAGTGCTAGGCAGCTTTCCTACCCTGGCACAGTGATTCCATGGCTTCTGTGTGTTTACTTCCCAGACAGGAAGAAAGAAAAGGCTTCTTAAAATAAACTGTTACTTGATTAAGGGTAGAACCCTTTTTATTGCTTTCTGAAAAATTAGCATGCTGGTAAGGAAAACAATCAGAAACCACCTTCATATACTTTGGATTGCTTTGGGTGTGGAGCTTTCCATCCTTTTACCTGCTTAGGGTTTCAGACCAGCATAGTTATTAAAGCTTGCTCCTTCGGAGGATAGATCTCCTTGGATTTAGCGCTGTGAAGCAAAAATGTCTCATTTGCACAGGGTTTTATCACCAGTGTGCGCTGACCCAGCCCCTAAAGCACTTACCCTACAGTGGAGGGGCTGGGACAACAGTGGGCTTTGTATTTTTGTCAAAAACATAATATACACCCAACCGATATTGAAGCTGTGCATGCCAAAACCTAGTCAAATAGGGACAGCAGTGAAAGAAAGCATAAACGTCCATTACATCATCCAAGCTGTATTCTTGAATGCAACTTGTAACCGATCTGTAATTGCCTTAAAAATCACACAGTTGAAGCTCATCCTCTGTCTCTTTCTTACTAAAGTAGATATTTTGTCTAAAGCATGAATTAATTCATTCCTTGTTAGGAATTTTCAACAGACGCTGTCCTTTCCTGTAAAAGCAAATCCTATAACTTTATCCACTTAGACTGCTATGATACTTACAGTCTTTCCCATATGCTGATAGCTGCTCATTTATCTTGCACTAGCGATAGTCTTTTTAGCTGACCTGTGGTGTGATTTAGCTGGATAGAATGCAAAACAGGAGCTGATAAAGAGCATTTTTACATCTGAAGGTCATAAATATTGAACAGATTCCCTGTATGCTTGTAAAGATGAGTGTCATGCCTCTTTTGGTTTTGGAGCCAGTCTTTGAAAAGCAAAGGCCTAGCAGGAGTACTGGGGTATATATAGAATACTTCTTCACACTTCTATCAGAGTACAGACCCACTTCTACGAATTTAATAATAAATACAAACAGTCTGAGCTTCAAAATGCTACATTAATGCAGTGCTAGCACTGTAATATCAGGCACTCAAAAATCAGAATATTTTAGAAGGTTGGGCTGTTCGAAGTGTAATGTGGCTAAGCTGCATATCCCACATTGCATATTGCATATTTTAATAGTAAGAACCTATTAAAACTTACATTTTAAAACCCACTTGTTCAATACACAAAGCTTATTGTAATGAAGAGTGAGAGACAAAGTCAGATTTGAAGGTGTTCTGCTCAGTGGTTAGGAATTTTCAGTGTTTCATGCTTCCTGTCTTGACCATCAAGTTTTTCATTTAAATAACCATTAAGCATGCTGACTGAAATGCCCAGTGCTCTCTACAGAGTTAATCAGCTTGCTATTTGCATAACATCAGAACCTCTGAACTATAGGTCTTTATTTTTCCAAATGGGGATAGATATATAGGTCTTTGAGTTTTTTGAGAGTACCAGCCAAGAGGCTCCTCCACAGCCTTGCTAGTCAGGAGTGTGTGCTAGGAAAGAGAAATGGCTGAGGGAGATTTCACACCTTTTGTTTGAGACCAGCACTGGAAATTCTATGTCAAATTGATTTTATGAGAGGCGTAGGAGTGGATATTGTTTTGATGTCATACTTTGTTTCACGGATGCTTCAGTATTATCAGTTTGTAATTGAGTATCTGGAGTTATCCAAATGCATGAGGTTGTCCTTTCTTCTCTATGTTTGGGTACACACAAAGCAGCATTAGTGTGCATTTCAGTATAATTCTAGAGCCCCGTTTTGAAGAGGTATGCATCAGATATTTCATGGTCTTCCCATGGTCTGAAACAATGTATTGAGGTGGTTAACCTAGACACCTGATTTTAGGAAGCTTACATCAGGTGGAGGCTTTACCTTGGCTGGGTGTTGCTATGGTGCTTCTGGAGGAAGCCAGCTGGGAAAACGTAGAGGTGGGAGCGACCTGCCGGGGTACAGACATTTCATCCCTGTGTATGCACTGTGCTGCCATCAGCCCCAGCCTGCTGCAGACCTCCCTTGAGCCCACAAAGGCTTCAATGGGGAATGGGACAACACTGCCCCACACCTCACCCCCAGCCTCTATGATTGGTGATCTTCTGTGAGTCACTTAAACCTTTCTTTTAATCTGTAAATATAGCTTTTATCTCTTTGGGAGGCTGAATTCAAGCTGATTTTAAAGATGCAATCTGACTTTACTACTACATACTTCATTACCTGAATAAGGACAGCACATTTAGATTTTACTCTTGTAGAAGTGCGTATGTTATTGTTATAGATGAAGAAGTGGAAAAATTGGGGACTGTTGAATTCCTATCTGTTTCATGTACCAAAGGGTCAGGGGTTTTTTAATTAAAATGGGGGTGTTATTAGAAGGGAAATTAATCAATAATTTATTGTTTCTTTTTTTAAAATGGTTCTTAAAGCATAATAAACTCTCATGTAAAATGCTGATGTCCAAACAGTTGATAAAACCAGTCTGTAATCTGACACAGGTTTTTAAATAGGGTTATAAAAATTCCTTGACATTTCAAAAAATTCTGTGTTAGAAGTACTAACGTTCTTCCCCATTAGATTGACTTTTTCATCGATTGCGATGACTGAAGATAGAGCCTGCTCTGGGTAGAAAATAATCCCATTCATATTCTGAAGCTAAACAAGGTACTGGAATCTTGGTTGTACAGACGTATGTCTTTCCCCACCCTGCACAGATGAAGCAAGGTGATAGTCCAAAGTCATGAAAGCTTGCTTGCTATGCTTGTCAGAGCTGTAGCACAGTGTCTGCATCAATACAGTTTCTATTCTTAAATTTCAGGTAGCTGTACCTGAAATTTGCAGTCTGTGTTGCAATTGAGTAGCCGTATCAATTTAACAGTGCCCAAAACCCATATATTTTCAGGGGTGTGCTATGTCTTGGCCCCAGCCTGTTTATTAGTTAGTTCTCTCTCCTACTGAGGATGTTGGCTGTTCCCCTCCTAGAATTACCAACCATCCAGGCAAAGCTGGGCTTTCTCCTTCTTGAAGCTGCCAGAAGAACTAAGTTATGGAAATGAAACAGAACTGTGAAAGTGCTGCTTTTTTTCCCTATCGGGAGTGAATTCAACCAGATAAATAGGTTATAGATTAAGACACATTTTGCTCATCCATGAGCAACGTGCTTGGATTTAATTTCCTGCACTGGTCTGTTCTCTGTTAAATTATTTTTTCCTTCTTTGCACATCTTGTCAAAGGCTAAGCCTCGGGGAGCAGAAGAGCCACTGTCACCGAGGGCCATTCATCCTTTACTTGCTGAATAACATGATGCCAACTGAAGCCATGAGCAGTTGTGCACTCTGGAGGCAAGTGGGAGCATTTGAGGCTCCTGATGAAAAAGGAAAGTTGAAGCCCCAGTGAAGTGGTTAGTCTTGAGGAGTTCGCAATGACCTGTTGAGAACTGTAGCGACAGGGCTTTAGGAAGGCTACTCCTCTGCTTGCAGGATCCACAGGGCTTGTCAGGCCTCTGGAGAAATTTTGCAGCAGCAGCAGTTTAAAATTTGTTCCGCCACAAAAATGGGTATGTTCTCAGATCTGCAGCAGATTGCTTGTCAGAAACACCTGAACTGGGCTCTGCATAGCGGCTTCCTGATTCCTCATGTTCTGTGCCCGTGACTGACCCCAGGCTTCAGCAGGTGGAGGAAGATGGTCCTCACACATTTTGTGTCTGTGAACACACAGAATCAGTCATGAGGGCTACCCTGAAAGCTTTGTTCAGCTGTTGCTACAAGAACAAAAGTGTGCCTTACTATTTATTAAGGGGTTAAGAGGGAGGTGAAACTTAATCTTCTGGTTGAAGTGAAATGGCAGAACAGTTTTAGCTGAAACTTGCTAAAACTATTTGCCCCTGGGCTAATACAAAGTAGGAAAGTATCACCAGAGAAGGAGACTGTTTCAAAAAGTTATCTGCATGAAAGAAACAGAAAGTTATAATGACACTCCTGACATAGTCTTACCAGGTAGTGCTACCTGGAGCTTACTGTAATAATGTATCTTATCTGACCCAAATCCAAGAACAAATAATTCTGTTCTCTGTTCCTGTATATTTTGCTGCTGGCTACAGATAAAATTCTGCATGTTTCATTCAAAGAATATTAGTATCTAGACACCGATTATTCATCCACTCGTAGTTACAAAAGGAATAGTAAGAGGTACTTGCTTCAACATAATGACTTCATTAAGCACACGGGAACACAAATAGCTCAGTATGTAGAAACAGAGTTTTCATAAGCTGAAGAACAGGATAAGGGGTGATTGCTCCACTTTCATGGAATAAAACTAGTGACTCCTTTGATAAGCAGTATCACAAAACCAAGCTGGATATAATTAAAATGTGTCTTGACTTTGAATAGTTGTGAAGACAGTGTAAATCCTTAGAGCTATTTTGCTTGTATCCATCAAAATAAAAGGACTCAATTCATAATTTATAAGCATATCCACTTCAGTGAGTGTTCCTGCAGGCTACTGTGCCTACCTGTGCAACCACCAGAGAATGCTAAGCAGAAACAGCAGTGACCCCTCTGGACATAAATACTTCTTTCCTTATATCACTTTATAATTTTCTTCTTTTTTTTTTTTTTTTTTTTTAAATTTTTGGACTGCTAGGTCCTTTGTCCTCTGCTACACAGGATGTTAGCAGGTCATCTTCATGTTGTTGTAAAGATGAAAAGATGGGAAGTAACACCTAGACATCTCCCCTGCTCCATGCTGACAGGGCAGAGGCAGCCTGTATCGATTGTCACGTCCAACTAGTAATAAGAATGTAAGCTCAGCCTTGCACTACTTTCCATCAAAGCAATGCAAGCCAAGCTTTCCTTTTGCTCAGACCTGCATTCATTTCTCCAGTTGTCAATATGTCCTGATAGAACTTTTAGACACTTATCAATATTTAACTGCACCCCTATTGACTCAGCAGTAACACAGTAATTGATTTAAGATTGATTATCATCATGTTAACATTTTAATGGTCAAAGTCTAATATAACTAACTGGATGTGAAATTATTTTAGGGTTTTATTACCTTTGTGCATACACATTATTGTTCCTTGTCACCAGACTTTAAGTTTTACTTAATGTTGTATTGTTTACCCAATATAGTTGAAGATATTGTTTATAGCCTTACTCTTTGTCAGTAATAAGCCCTATTTTTATAGCACAGTGTATTTATAAGTAAAATATTCAAAGGGAACCCTTCAGAATAGTTTGTTACTGGTTAAATCATATGAAAAGGGGGGGTACTGGGAAGTGATTAATTCATCCACTGTGCCAAACATGAGACAACAGTTATTTTATCAACTGAAGTGTTGTATCTAAGAGCTAGATTTCATGAATCAGTTTTATTGATTTCTTGCATGAAGAGGTGTAGTCAGAGCTACAACAGGCTTGAGATCTGCCAGCTGCAGTGGATATAAATATTAGCCAAGAAAAATATCCAATAAATAATACCAAGAATGGGGAAAGATGAAATCTTTTTCCAGTGTAACAGTGATTAACTCAGTCCTATTGGTGGTGTTAACTCTTCAGCAATCTGTTGTGTTCAAGAGCAGTGGAACGGGAGGGAAGGACCACTGGCAGCCAGTACTGGTTCAGGATTTTACATGAGAGATAGGAAGGAGATTGTATCATAAATAAAGGGTTACTTTTAGCTAACTAAAATCCAACACAAACCTGAGAAAGGAGTGGATTACAGGTGTTTTGAAACTGTCACTGTTGGCCATTGCCTACACAGTCTTTTCTGAGACTACCAGAGATTAATTTAAGAAAATCTAACACCTTTTTTTAGCTGTCTTTTGTCAAAATTTACCTTACTGGGGCACTTTCCAAGAACCCAATTCTGAATTTTTTCTCAAGATACAGAGGCCAGTTGCTTTCACAAATAGACACTGGTAGGCTGACTGTTGGATCTGGGCCTTAATCAAAGGGAAGAAAGAGTAAAGGCATCTTCAAAGGTTTCCTCACTATGCAAACGAAGAGGTCAGTGAGCTATTTCATTACAGAGCCAAATCTTTTGCTAGTAATAACTGAAAAATGATACTTTCAGCAGTAAAGTGTTAAAGGTTTAAAAAGTTTTTGGAAGTTTGCGAATCCTGCTTAAAAAAGCTGTCACAGAACTGCCACTTGCTGGGCTGCCATGCAAAAGGTAGAAAATCTTGCTCCTCAGCACTGTCATTGTAGGATTTAGACAGATCTGCGACTATTTATGATGCATATCTTTGTGTCTTCTTTTCCTCTTTTATTAGTCATTGGAAGTTTTGCAACTTTCAGGCATGAGCATTCCTGCAGACATCTTTAGCGTTAGTCAGAATCTTATGCCAATTACCCTGTTGAATTGAAAACATTTATTTTTTTTATATCAAAGAGAAATTATCATAGGAGCATGTTTCCAGGAATATGGTCACCTCCAAAACCACGGTCACTTTTTGGCCCAGTTATTTCTCAAATCCAGAACACCACCTTCTGTGAGAGACCGTCCAAACTATATTTGCCTTCACCTTAGGTGTGCTTGAAGTTTGGGAGCATTTTGGATTGTTTCTGTAATTTTGGCCTATCCTAATCAGTCTCTTTACTCTAGCTGTACTGTGGGAGCACGACTTCTCAGAAAAAAAGAGGAATTCTACACATGTTCCTTTGGTTTTTTTCTTCCTTTTAGCTATTCCCTTCTTCCCAAATTTGAGGGTACAATCTGAGATGGTATTGAAGGGGGTATGGGCAAAAATGCAATAGAAGGAAGTTCTTTAATATTAATACATAAACATAATTTGGCATGTAGTAAGAAAAATAAATCATCAGAGCCTTCACTAAATACTAAGATTGCTTCTTTTCTGTACAAAGATTCCTTGAGATACACCATTTCAACATGCCCACCTTTTAGTGTAATTTCAGCACAGCAGCTCAGGCTAAGCATGGTAATTAAAACTTGCAGCAATAGACTGGTAAAATAAGGTAAATCTAGCTTCAGGACAGTATCCCATACACAAAGTTCATGTGCTAAATTCTCATTAGTGTAGTGCCAGATCATGCAGCCTCGGCTTGTGGCAGCTGTGAAGTTTCATAAAATACACATTTTGGCTAATTTAATAAGAATCTGGTAATCTTTGTGGTCTTGTCCACCTTTGTATTAAGGATTGCAGTACTGCACCCTAACTTGAGGCAAATAGCAAAATGATATTTGTAATCAAATAATGAGAGGTGGTATGAGTGCAGGAAACCCTGAGCGGCAACAGTAAACTTTCTCTAAGATTCCAGGAGAATTAATCCTGATGATTTGATAAATCTATTTTTTCCAAGGCATTGGTTGAATCCCTCTAGAAAGGGCCACAAACAAAGGCTGTGTTTTGTCAAAAAAATACATTAAAATATATATCAAATTAAATCTATAAGAGCAGGAAAGGTATTTTAAACATACAATTGTCTCAAAGATCCTTTTTATCACTAATATACTTCAGATCAATAGTTTTCTCCTATGAAAAACCCATAGACATTCTTACAGTACTGAGAAAAAAGAGATACTCTTCCACCAGTAATAATTGCTATTAAGAAGCTGGTTTTGAAGTGAGTTCATTTCTGTCTTGCATCCGTGACAGGTATTAGATGTGCATAAAACATCCAGGGAACGCTTCTCTTCTGACCTTGCTGTACTTTTCAACTCCTTTGCACTGTTTGTACATGACTAAACCAAGTCTGGGGCCTGAGTGGGACGTTTCATAGAATCATAGAATGGTATGAGTTGGAAGGGACCCCAAGGATCACAGAGCTCCAACCCCCCTGCCACAGGCAGGGCCACCAACCTCAGGCCTGGAACTACACAAGGTTGCCCAGGGCCCCAACCAACCTGGCCTTGAACACTTCCAGGGACAGGGCATCCACTACCTCTCTGGGCAGCCTGTTCCAGCACCTCACCACTCTTTCTGTAAAAAACTTCCCCCTAATATCTAATCTAAACTTTCCTTCCTTTAGTTTTAATCCATTCCCCCTTGTCCTGTCATTGTCTATCCTTTTAAAAAGTTGAATCCCCTCCTGCTTATAAGCTCCCTTCAGGGACTGGAAGGCTGCAATGAGGTCCCCCCGCAGCCTTCTCTTCTGCTCTCATTCACTGGACCTAAATTAGGACAGTCAGGAAATGTCAGTCTGCTGAAAAAAAAAAAATCCAATCCTGCCTAGGAAAGAGTGGGGGTTTCTGTTTTAAGGCTTCGGTCACTCACTTTGGATAATGCATTACACTTTTGGGTAGGTATCCGCACAAAGCTGATAGAGATTGGACCATCACTAATTCTGGGTTCATTTTCTTTCCCAGTTTTTAAACGAAGTGTGCAGTAGGTACAGGACATAACTATGTATACCAGGTGGAAAAGTTGATTCCTATTCAGTCAGACTACTGATGGTGAAATGAATAAAACATTTTAAAATGACAAACCAGTCCATGTGTCTACAGTTCATTTCAGCACTTCATATTTTATTTAGAACTCTTATCCATAGGTAGAAAATACTGAGTTTCATATTAAATATTTCATTTTAATTAAAACTCAATACCAGGGGAAAAAACCAAACAAACTCCTGCAGACACTCTGTGACACCACAGAATTGTAACACGACTCTCAGAGCCTCCTTTCTATCTGTCCTGCTTGAAACTCTGAGGAGCTGAATTTTTAGAGCTATTTAGTGTCACATTTTTGTTTGAAAGTAGGAGAGGCTGCAGCTACCTCTTATTTGTCAAAGCTATGTCCGAGATAGCTCAAAACAAATATCTGGGATAACTTGTCCACGAGAAAAAAATGGTGCTTAAAGTTTGGGATTCTTGAGTGCTGTAAGCATCCACAGGCTGCATCCATTTCTTCTTCCCTTAAAAGTCACAGCAGGCCTCACGGGAGGCATTTTTATTTGTTTGCTTGCTTGCTTGCCTGTTTCTAATGAGCTCTGAGTGAAGTTTTGATAAGGATATGCTCTCCCTGGCTGCTGATCAGAACTAAAATGAAACATACTGAGCTACTACAGTTCATGTAGTCTTCAAGGTATGTCCTGTGACATCTCTCTGACATTTGCACGGCCCAGGAAGTGGTACCGTGACTGTACCACTCAGACTCTGCTCTACCTCATCTTCCCATGGTACTTCTTCCTATCTTTGTGTAAAATCTAGTTTGAGTCCTAAATAGATGCTGTGATGGTTAGCTGCTGCTAGAAATGGTGATAATACTTTCATGGAGGCTTTTAATGAGATTAGTACCTAACAGCTCTGAAAGTTTTGATATAAGATATGTCTCATTACGATCCTGCATGTTATTTTCATGTTATTCTGATTATGTTTTTATTTTAAATTATCAGTGCTCTGTTTCTATTTAGCTTCCTTAGAACAATTTTTTAAGTTAAGAAATTCCTTTAAATATAAACTTAACGCTGCAACAAGGTTATCTGTTCAAGCTAGTCAAAAGAAACTTGAACATGCAGCTAGGAGAAGACCTATGCCAAACTGAGCCATATATGTGACAATCTCATTATAATGTGGCTCTGCAGAGCCATCAATATTCAAAAACCTAGAGAGAGAGAGAGAGGGCAGTAAGGGCAGTACTGCAAAGAACTTTTACAATTACTCTACTGTGTTCAGCTCTCTTAGGCCCATCTCTCTTAGGCCCATATTAAAAAAACCCTACTCCTTAGTTATGTAGACATTCCTTCTCCAAACATATCCCCGACCTGACTTCAGTGTAACACAAGATCCAGAAACAGCTGTTTTGCACGACAAATTACACTGTAACAGTCACTCTTGTAATTAGGATGGAAAGTAGATATTTTAAACCCACATTTAGGGAAAAAGCTACGAAGGATTAATTGCAGTTTATTGAAATTCTAAATTCATCATCACTGGAAATTTCCTTCGCTTTATGGGAGAGTGGGAGAAGTCCAATGCGGTTGTGAAATGAATCCAGTATGCGTTAATCTGCCATGCTGACCTCATTCAGACTCAAGAGCATCAATGTATTATAAAGCATAATTACCCTAGAGCTAAAATCTTAAGGAAGGCTTTGAGGGCCCTGTCTGTGAAACACAAATTGAAATTGCCATCGTTCATGTATAAACAGAGAACTTAATCAAGTTGAACCCATAAAAGCAAGGCCTTCCTAACTTGCCCCAGGTATCAAAACATAAAAAGTATTATTAGAATGTCCACTTTTTATAATGTTTTTGAACACTGCTCCTTTTAAAATGGATTTAAAGACCTCTGATATAGTGAAGAATTCTGTGGTTTAAATTATGCATTTTTAATTTCTTTTCTATTGGCTAGCAATTGCCACAGTAGAATTCTTTTTTTAAAAACATAATTATGCATGCAAACATTAAGTATTTGCATAGATTATTGTGAGTCTATGTATCTTTTTTTCTGTTAGTGCTATTCATCTCATTTAAGTTCATTTTTATCATAGAATATGTAAGATTTTTAATAATATATTGTCAGTACTAAAGCATCATAGAAGGGACGATGGTCTTTCTTCATTAGCCTTTTTTCAGGCTAGCAGTGTAACTTCTGAGAATACCATTCAGGACCATTTAAATCAGTACTTCATTTTTTGTTGAAGGTAATCATAGAAGCCTACTTTCAAAAAGTAACCTGATGAAGACAAGTGGGGTCAACAATGACAAAGACAAATGATTCTTCACTACCGAGAAACCCATTTGGTAATGAAATGTTCAGTTTAAACCAGAATTTCTGTTCTGAGCTTTGGAAAACTCTTATTTGCTTACTACAAGCAAGCAGAGGTTAAGCTCAGAACAAACTTCTTCTACCCTTCTTGTCTGACTGTACCATATTTTAAAAAAATGGTGATGGAAAATCCCTGGCAGTAGCACTTCATTACTTTTCTATAATATCCATAGTTGATTTATCCTGAAATGATTATAGCTTGATGATCAGCTAATTAGAAACACTCATAATAATTTTCATTGGCTGTTTGCAAAATATTACATCTGGGTAATTTAATGCAAGTTACTTCATGAACACTTGCTTAAAATAACACACACACACACACAATATAAGCAGAAGAGATATCTCATTTTGTGATAGCATTAGTAACGACATTCTGTAACTGACTATGAAACTGCTTATAGGAACAAACTAAAACCACAGGAAATGCATAATGGAGACTCCTAATGTGCAAAAACATGATCTTTGTTTCTGTGTAAATTGTTCTCTCAATAGCTTTTTGCTCCATATTTTTTCCTGCTCGAATGCATGACTTGAAATAATTTCTTTTATTTCATATACGTGAAATTCCATGATGAGTCACTTTTTACAAACTTAAGCTTGCTATTTGCGTTCACCATATATGACTCACGACCTTGTAGGCCTTATATGTGCCTGAAAAACGAGTGGAAAGTATAGGTTCTGAAATCATTAGAACGGCTTTTGGTATTTGTTTCAGTAAAGATGTTGCACAGTCATCTAATAAATTATAACAAAAATTTTCATAGCTGGCCACATTCATTAGGCATAACATTTCTTCCCTTTTAATGTCATTACATCTCCCTCAACCCTTGATCAGATTTCATTCCTTAAACTCTTTCTTCTCTGATTTCCTGAACCCCTTCTCCACCGCTTCATAGTTTATACTTGACAGTGTTCCTGTTCTACCTTTAGAAGAAAAATTACTTTCTAGTCTTCCTTTAAAATTATAGGCATTCCTTGCTCATGTTCCCCTTCTGTCTAACCCCTGTAAGCTCTTACATTTTCATCAAAAGGCTGCAGTTGCCCAAGGGATGGCATCTGGGCTCTTTGTTAAACTGGTGGTGACTGGAGGTGGATAGAAGGGGTAAAAAGGGAGAGGACAGCCATGTCATAAGGAAATAAGGGGAAACTGGGGGGAGGAAGAGAAAGGAGAAATGGAAGAAGAGAGAGAAGGTTAGTGAGCAGAAGTTGATAAAGAAGAGGATAAAAATGGTGAGAGAGATGGTGGTGAGAAACTGGGGAGAAAAGATAAGACCATCATCAAGAAAAATGGCCCATGCATAAAGCAAAAGACATGGACATTGCTAACGCAGTGGTATCAATCCTCTAAGATGCTATAATGTTAATCAAGATTTAACAGGTTAATTGCTCAAATGAGCATAGGTTGAAGACAAATCTGTAGTAACTTTATAAAGGTTTTTTACAGCATTGCATAGGTTAATTTTATACATTTAGCAAGCTAATTCCCCAGTTTTAAGATTGCTGATTCAGGTCTCTCCTAGCTCAATAGCTCAGTCTGTGTTCCTGACAATCTTATTTCTGTTAGCAGTGGGTGTTCTAATATTCCTTTAGTGAGTGGTGTTGGATCTGAGTTTTTCCTTTCTGATATGCTCCTGTAAACCTGGAAAAATGTCACTGAAGTCATTGCTGTTCCACAGGCATGAAATTTTTTGAAGGGAGAGATAAATCCAACCTCATCCACAGGGTTCTGGAAAACATGTTTTGTACTATGGCAATAGCTTAGAGTATTTATAATAAATAGAGCATCATTACAGCAAGTAGCAAAACTTAGAAGCTATAAATTTCTGATTAGGAAAGGAACCTCGCTTGTGATTTGGTGTATTAATCTAAATGAAATGAAAGAGAATATTAGATTCTTTAAGTCCCTTGTCTTTATGTAGGATTTATTTAAGGCAAAATCGCAAAATTCCTTAAGGAAAGCAGAAAGTCTCTTAGGGCGGATAGGGCAAGCTGCAGTATGAGGTATTTGCTTCCCCTGAGCTGCACTAAGAGGATGAAATGAGGCAAAAGAATGCTTTCTATTCTTCTGATCTGCACATTATTTTCAGTTTATATGTCAGGCCACTTCCGGATTCAGTAACAGGGGCTTAATGGAGAAGAAAGTGGAGATCTTCATAAAGCATTGTAAGATTCCAGCTATATTTTCTGTTTCAAATGAAAAGGATTTTATCCAAGTTATACGTGTACAGAACTTAGACTTTCATGTGTCATAGTTATGTGGTGTGGTTATAGCAATTAGACAACATACCAAAAAGAGATTGCATGAATAATAGTTCTTTTTCCTAAGATTTTACACAATGAAAGTATGTATTCTATTGTAAAACCCCAAATTTTACACAACCTTAATCAGTTGTTTATACAGTCATTGCATATGATCCATATTGAAAATACAAGCAGCTAGTTAATTTTTTCTATGTATAGAATGAAAAAGTGTGTTAAGATGCAACTTTAAAATAAATAACATTCACAGTTTATTAGCAGTATTTATACAAATATGCCTGCAAATAAAAGAGGAACTCTGCAACAGGGACTTTTTTTTTCTGCTATACAGCCCGAAGGAAGCTGCAGGCACTGCAATATTAAAAAAAATTAAAAATCACTATGTGCAAAATAATATGACTCAAATAAGATATAAGAGCATACTGAATATGTGCCTTTTTCCATACTGGGTTCATTGTTGCATTTTAAAAAGGTGAATGAAATATTTGGTTTGTGAAATGAGAATTTGATCTTAGTCCAGAAGATAAAGAAGCAAATGTATGGGAAACTCAGCTGGTAAATATGTATTTAAAGGACTTAGGAAAGTTCTAAATGGAAACCTCTTTTGCTGCTCTGTCAACGTCATTCATTGCTTTGTCTTGTCTATTCTACAATAGTGGGCTAAACTAAAAATAAATAAAGGTACTGTCAAAGATTACGATAATCATGGATCTGGACCAAACACTGAAATTAGAATAGGAGGATTTGTTAGAAATAGATTATAATTGGCCAAATCAGCAGCCAAAGGGTGTGCTTCTTGGAAGGGTATTCAGCAGACCACTCTGCCTTGGAGATGCCAAAACCAAGCCAGGCAAGTGATGTGTTGATTCATTGCTATCTTCTGCCTGTCCCAGAAGAGCAGGTATAGATTGATTTTGTAGGACTGTCTGCCAGCCCATTTTCAGTGGTCTGTGGGGACAGAACAAGGGGCAATGGCTGCAAGTTGGGGCACAGGAAGTTCCGCACCAACATGCGGAGGAACTTTTTCACAGTGAGGGTGACAGAGCCCTGGGACAGGCTGCCCAGGGAGGTGGTGGAGTCTCCTTCTCTGGAGATATTCAAGACTCGTCTGGACGCCTATCTGTGCAATATGAGCTGGGGAGCTGCTTTGGCAGGGAGTTGGACCTGATGATCTCTCGAGGTCCCTTCCAACCCCTACAATTCTGTGATTCTGTGACTGTAGTGAAAAAAATCAGATACTGTTTTCCTTGAAAGGCTAATAAGAAACAAAATATTTTTTCAAGCTAATTTGAAAGGCTCGTTGTGTCAACACTGCTCACTGACTCTTCCATTCAAAGCTCTCTGTATTTGCACTCCATTCTTGCATTGTCTAAACACATCACAGTGAAATGAGACAGGTTCAAGGGAACTAAAAATAATGTATTATTTGCTGTAGTTGAACAGTAATTTACTTATATTTCTTGGACCCATAGTCTTGGTAAAGACATTCGATTCAAAACCAACTTAGTCTTTTAGTGTTTTCCTGTGTTAATCAAATACACACTCTACTACCTTCCTAAACATTTTTGTAAATGTTTTAATGTTTGTACAGGAGCTGACTCCACAAGATAACTCAGTGTCCAGGTATTTATCCATTGTTGGCATTGCTTCCCTAGTGTTTATGATAAATAGCACCTTTCCTAATGCAGTACTTTTTTCCTTCAAGTATTTGTAGTCTTGTGTCATGTACCCACTGTGTTTCTGCTTAGTTAATCTCCTGTAAATATATATATATTTTAAATATACCTCAAAAGTCAAATGCACTGATTCACTTTTCTGCATAGTTTGGCATTGTGTTCTTGTGCCTGGCACGGAATGTAATATTCTCAGTGTGACCATTACAGAAATGCTTTAAAAGCATTAGGATGTTGCTCAGAATACTGCACAAAATGTGATAGCCTTTTGGCTAGCTTCACAGAAGTTTTTTAAGCTTGGTGCTGTAGTGCCTAGTGGTTAGGTGACTTGTAGGTGGAACAGAGGTAACCTGTCACACAGAGGAACAAAAGCTGGCCAAGGGTCGCTTCCCCCCAACACACCAAGGAGGGACTAGTCAACATAGGAAAATAGAGAAGACCAGTAAGACTGACATGATTTTGTCTCCACTCATCAAAGAGAATTAGCACTTCAAGCCTGGAATAGACAATTATGAACCTTTTTGTCGAATTGGTTAGTAAATTAAGCTTTGATATTCTCAAATGAGGTTAATGACGGTAATTCTGCTCCTTTCCTTTAGCCCTTAATCCTAGTAGTTAGTGGATTCAACGAGGGCTGGATTTCATATTTCCCTTTACAGTCCCCTGAACACAAAGTATAGACAGTAGCTCTGTTCCTAAATCCTTAGGGCATCTAACACTTGGAGTCAAGTGCAACTAGAGCATGAGTATATAAATCTTCTAAGAATGGACTTTAATTCTCTGGGGGGAAAAAAAAATAGACATTCTTTAATTACTTTTGCTTTCTTTTCTTCACTTTAAATTCACTACAAATGGTGAATCGCAGATATGATAATGTTATCCTCCTCAGAAAATGAGTGTTGTAATCATAATAGCAGGGATATGGCTGTTCTTTTGAAATTCTTTCCTTAGGATAGAGAAAAAAATATTGTTCTGACACAGAACTTCTCAGTTTTAGTGTGCTTAATTTTTATCTCAAAGGGAAATTCTTGTTAAATTGTAGGGTCAAGTACTAGAACTAGAAACCTGTGACTACAATTTGAGAGCTAAAAGTAGAAGCTAAAAATCTGAAGACAGAAGGTAAAGACAGAGAAGCCTAAGAATGAGGCAAAATAATTGCTAAAAATGTATATTCTAACCAAGTCAAAAAGTATCTTTCAAGTGAGCATGAGTGTATCTGTGTTCAGAGATTTTTTTTTAAATTCAATTATTATTCTTCTTAGCAAAACAGATGTCATAATGACTGAATTAATAGGTGGAAGGTTAATGTTAGGTGTGTTGAATGTGATGTACCAACATAGCTTCCTGATGGGTACATGAAGTCCAACACGTGTTCAGGGTCTGTCTGGGCTTAGCTGAATTGCATGAACAACAGCAGCAAACAGAAAACAAGATGCAACAAAAAAGTTAAACAACTAGAAGTAAAGAAAAGTAGCACAGAGCCATGTGGTAACCATGATGAGTAATGGGATCGTTACCATTATGAAGGCAATATATAACAGAGTTATGCTAAGAAACCTGTCAGAGGCTTTTGTGAGATAACTACTTAGCAGCACAATACAGGGTTGGGGGGGTGTCCTGGGTACCTGCTGGAAGCCACAGAAACTCTTGCTCTAACTGCACTGTGTTTCCTAGCTCTGTTTTTCCTTAATTCAAAAGTACTTTTTCCCAAAATTTGTTTCTTAAAATAATGGCAAATAGCAGAAATGCACAGAAACGGAGCTACACTTGAAGAATTGTTAGTTCCCAGTTTGGTGCTTCAAAATGCTTTTTCTTCATGGTAATCTAGGACGTAGTTTTTAAGAAAGAGGCAAATAGTCTCTAACTTTACATAGAATATTAAAATAAATGTTTTCTCTAGCTGCTTGCCTTTTAAGTCAAATCATTGTCTAAAATGCTATGATATGATTCAATGTAATATTTTTTAGATACAGTACTTTAAAACATAACAATTTCCTTCTTGCAGGACAGTGCAGAATGCACTGAGTACAAATCTGCTAATTTCCTTTCATGTTTGATCTTTGCTTCCTTGATCATTTCCGTAATCTCTATCATTTCAGCTGTCTATGCCTCCACTTGTGGCATTAACCTTGATGTTTTATAATAGATGTCTCTCACGGCCTTTGCTCTTTCCTGTCCTCTCCCTTAATTTCCTTGGTTATCCACACTAGTGGTTTCTTCTTTTATAGGCTATTTATTTTCCAGTGATATGTTCTTTCCTTGGACTCCCATTTAATTAAAGCTGTACTGTCAACTTGAAAATCACATTTCCATCTGAAAATGTTGTATCTTCTCTTGTTATGAGAAGCCCTTGAGATGACTCTAGCTAAACGGCAGAGCAGATCTGGGGGGAGGTTGCCTTCCCTTTTTTCATTTCGCTTAACTTGTGTAATATTCCAGCATTATTTGAGCATCTGGTATTTCAGGTACCTGAAACTGGCTGTTTGCGGAAGGAGGAGAGAAATGACCCCTCCATCCTCCCCTCATTTCCCCTGCGGCCTTTCAGGAACACGTGATTCCAGATCTAGGCAGTACTGAATGAATTAAGCTGTATTACAAGGCTGCTTTAAAATGAAACCCAAGACCTCTTGCTCCTCCAGTTGTTAGGGAAGGACCAGGATGTGTGTTGGCAATTCTGAGATGTTTTTATTAGAGCTTTCACGATTTCTGAAAACATAACTACTTCTGTTTCTTCTCTATTTTTCCCTGCTCTGCAATTCTGTGCTCATCACAGAGCAAATACAGCCCTCTCAAATCAACCAAGTGTTGCACACAGAAAAGTTCTTTTTGTTTCTAAGTGTCCCCCATTAACAGAGAAATTATTCCTGATGCACCAAAGCTGTGTATTCTGGGATAGTATTTACTTCTTAAATTTCTAAGTTTAAAACCTCATCTGAGAGAGATTTGCAACAGTATTATCATCACTTACACGCTTCGGCAGATGCACTTACACTCACATCACATAAAAGGCATGACGCGTTTGATACTTCAAACCCATTTGGAAATAGTCACTGCAAATAGAGGCAGCAGCCTATGTCTTATTATGGATATGGATATATTTATGTATTAATGGGAGACAGGGAGGTAAAGTACAAAGAGGATTTAGGAAATACAGAGGTGATTTGTATGTAGTAGTAAGTTATGGCCCTCTCTGAGGCTGGAAATATGGACCACAGTAATGCTACAATTAATAAGAGAACATAATTGATACCCCCAAGTTCACAAGATTTTTTTTACTTTTACCAATACTTGACCATGTTGCTGGTGATGAATACAGATTGACTTGTAACACTTTGCAAGGGTAAGATGGGGAAGGAGTACAGGGTCATCTCTTTGTAAGAAAGGAAAAATAAAATTTCCTTAATGGACTTTTAGGGGATTTCTAAAGGTTTGATACTGCACGTGAATGTCTTGCTAACAGACTCAGTAATATCTTTTCCTTTCTCTTTTACTCAAAGCTGATGAATTTTAAAGGTTTTTACACAACAGAGGAGGTAGGTTTCTAGGAAGGTAGTACACTAGAAAACCTGCACTGCACAGACAACTTACCCACTGGGTTATCACATGAAAGGGAAATTTCTCCATGCTAGTATTATGAATTAAATTGCCTACATTTTTAAGTGGGCATGTAGTCAATTTGAGACATGTTTATCAATATTTTCTGATGAACTGCAATGATGGATTTTGGCAAATCTTGCAAGCTTGGCCCCAGTATGGAAGATTTTATTCCTTGTGGTAAAAGGATGAACATTCTTTGGATGCATCTCAGTATTTTGTAAGTGTATTATACTCTGTATTGAAAAAAAATTACAGTAAATAGACATGAATTTCCTAAGCTCTGGAAAGTAATGGCTTCCTCGGGGTGTGGGGGAATTCCTTGATAGAGGTACTTGGGCAGGGTAAGATGTTTGTTTCCCAGAGAGGGTTATCAGTGTTTTGCCTCATGCATTGTCACTGCCCTCAGCATTAGATCAGGATGTTATCGCTGGACAGTGTTTCTGTTCCTACTCTGGAACTGCTGTGACAAACTTTTTTTTCTTTGCAAGTGCAAGCGTATTTCACGTTTGGCTTAAGAATATTTCTGTATTTCCTATCAATCTGACACTAGCATTCAGTTTGTATATTCATAAAAAAATTAGTCCTGAATCTAGCTTCCAAATCGAATAAATAGTTTGTTAAAAAATTCATCCTGCATTTAACTAAGATGTTTTGTTTAGCAGAATGGAAGGAAGAATGAACTCAAGGGAGTGTGAATGCAGACAGTCCATGTGTAAAAGAAAAAAAACTTGACTTGCCTATAACCAAATCTTTTGAAGGTGGCCTCTGCTCATTCACAGCCACCAGCAGCAGCTCGTTTTGCTTTGAGTTCTGCTGTTGGGGAAACTGTGCTAGTCTCATGAGCAGAAAGCCCCAAGCCCCCTGGGAGGCACTGCTAGGAAACAGCTCTGCTGTGACAGTGTGCACTGAAGGATGCTTGTATCACATGAGTAACTTTCTTACATGCAAAATATATTTTGAGTGACAAACCTGTGATCATTTCCATTGAGGAGTACTTATTACAGTTTTATTTTGCAAATTTGGTAATGTGTAGTAACCAGAGGTACCTCTTACTGCATGGAATCTTCCACAATGTACTACATCTAATAATAAATGTAGCACAATAATAAATCACAAATGTAGTACAATAATAATAAATCACAAAAATGTGATGGAACAACGAGTTTCACTGACTGCAGTGAATAGGGGGGTATGGGTGGGAGGGAAAGGAAGGATGTTCAGTTAGCTCTGACTATTGAGGGAAGCAGCGGGAGTGGTTAAGCCATAGAAGGGGCAATGGTAGCTGAAGAGCTTATTTGATAAAGTGTCACAGTTATGAAATATGTCTTTCTACATTCTAAAAGTCTGTAAATTTTTAGTCTAAAGATTGAAAGAAATGTGTTTTATTCCTAAATAAATTTCAAAGCACTCTGCTGTCCTCCACAGTCCTGACAGTACTTGACTTTCTGCAGCTTCTTGGAAGGGATTTACAGATCAAATGTTTCATTACCTGTTTCAATTGCTGGGACAGATCGTTCATACCAGTATTTCCTGAGACTAATGGGGAATGATATTTTGTGAATGTTAAGGATTCTTACTCTTTGCAGTGAAACACTATCAAACACTGGTGTTGACAGTCTGATTTTCTTTGCATTGCTGGGAAGATTTAAATGCTCAGACATATGGTAGCTGTGAATTAAAACAACTGGGGCAAATAAGGAATAAGCTATTTGTCCTTTTAATGGAAAGACTATCTGAACAAACAGCATACAGTTTTCTTAATAAGACTCATAATCAAAGTGTCCTGTTGAGTATTCATTTGCTTCTGGATTCCTAGACAGCAGCCAAAAGCATTTTTTCCATCTTCAGTTACCAAAGAGCTTGTCCCCTTTTCTGTCCAACTCTCAAAATGGTTATCCGTGGCTTTTTGTTCCCAGGTTAAATTACACTGAGCATCTTATAAAGGTCATTTGCAGTTTTCAGTTCAGCAGCATTGTAGGCACAAAGCATATCATCATGCATTAGATAGATTTTATGTACTGCTTCTGTATTCAGTGCAGGTTCCTGGTTGCAGTCCTTTCTTTGGATCTTTCAACTCTGCCTCTCTTGTCATGCTCTGCCCTTGTAAGTGACATGAGCTGAGGCATTTGAGATAACCCTCTGCAGGCATTTTGGCAGTTGGAAACCGGACAGTCTCATTGACAGGGTATCATTTAGCATTTTCTTTCACTCTTGATCCTTGGAGATTATTGACCTGCAGAATATATAGCTCAGCCTATTAAGTATATTTTTTAGTTGCTTTCATGGTGAACTTCAAGAAATGGTGAGGTATAAGGCAGTATTACGATTTTGCTTTCAGTCAAATTACGTGAAATTTAGATTAGGGAAACTTCACAATTAAAGGTGGCTTGCACAAGGAAGAGTATTGTCCAAGTGCACCAATACAATTATCATTTTTGGTTAATCTGATTCTCTTTTCACACACCAGATGGGAAAGAACAAAAAAAAAAAAGCAACTTCAGTGAATTCATCGGAACTTCACAATTGCAAGAAAAGGACATTTTCTGACTACTTACCATAGCATTTTTAGGACAAACCTCTGGAAAACAGATGCATGTGCCCACGCTCAATGACATGCATTCAGTCTTTTCATTCCTTGTGATAATGTAGGAAGAAATAATGTGCTAGCTTTTTCTAGAGTGCCTGGTACCTTAATGTGTAAGACATAACGAAGTAAAATGAGTCGTCAAATTAATTCTGAAAATTGCTTTATATGAATTTTCATGATGATAACTTAGGTTAAATAGACTGCTCAACTTTTCTACCCAGTTATGACAGGGACAGTTTCTTCTAAATCTCATTATCATAATTCTATTACAATATTCTTGGGGAAGGGGGGGACACACACCAACACAACAAACCAAACTTTTGAAGTCTGCTTTAGTGACTGGCATCTTTATGATACCTAGGTGTTCTTTGTGCTTCTTTATGAGAATTGAATTAAATGACCTAGAAGTTCAGATTAAATGTTTAAGCTTTACTAGTCCTTGAAAAGTGGTAAGATGGAGAAGGTGTTGCAATACTTGTTAGTGACACTATGCAGAAATTGAATTACAGACGCTTTCAAGGCCATGTCCCATCCTTACATAATTTACAGAAGCAAATTATCTCCCTGACCCTCAACCCTCCTGTACAACTATTTCCTTGTTTAATAAAAACAACTAGATCATCTCTTTTGACAAGCTAAAACTGGGAGTTGATTTTTAAAGCCCAAATCCAGCAAGCTGTTGAATGTCAGTTGTTCAGTATTGCAGGCTGTCACTTCCTCCTGCAGCTGAGGATGCTCAGTAGCATGCTGGATGATGCTTGCAAGCAGGTGTGCAGTGACTTCATGCTTTCCTCCTGTTTTAGAAGTGGTTAACTCTTTCTGATATCTCCAAAATGCAAAATTCACTTAGAAACACGTTATTTCTCTCTAAGTTTCATTGTTACCCTTTCCATACTCCCTGACTTTGAACAGAGTTTAGTCAGTGTCCTGGAAGAGCCAGATAAGAGGGACACGGCAGGCTGCATTTGAACTCCCTTGCTAGGATGTACAGGTTGTCTGTACTACAAGCTCATACCGATACAACGGTGCTGCCAGTGTGCACAGCAGATGTGAAGTGTGCTGATAAAAGCTTTTTTCCACTGAAGTAGATACACCTTTTCATTGAAAGGCATGAAGTAAATGGGCAAAAAGTATTCTTTTGGGAGGATACTTCCCTCCAATACAAAGCTGAGATGCTTACAAGTGGTCTCCTCTCTGGCTGTGGCTTTACAGGCTTCTTAACATACTAGCTCGTTCAGCAAACTGTTTAGCCAAAGTTCTAGGTATTTTGTGTTACTGAAAGTGAGAATAAGAAATGTGACATGAAGGGCAATGCTAGTTGTGTGTGCAAAGATGTCAAAACAGGTCATACAGTGGCTATAGCAGTGGCTTTTAACAGATTCCCTTAATGATTTAAGTATAGAAGAATCCTGATGTATCTTGAAATTAAGATGGGAAAATTAAGAATAACTCTCCTGAATTAACGTATTATATTAATCTGAAGTGTCGTCTTTTTTGATATTTGATGTAGATGGAAATTTTCAGCACAGTTACACTTTAATATAGGTTATTACAACCAGTTGCAAAAGTTTTGTGGAGTACCCTTTGCTTCCTAGGGGATTATATTTATACTATAAAGAATGTTTTGTAGAAAAAAAGAACATTTGTAAGTGCTAAATCAATCTGCTAGATAAATTATCAACATGTGAACTGGATTACAGCAAAATAATATTTCATTAAATTGTAGTGGACTGTACGCCTCATCTTTGAAATTATTCCAACCTCATTGATAGACAGCTCATTATTTAAATTCTGTCATGACTGGTGAGATAACTACTTTATCTTGCAAAAATGCCAGAAAAATACAACTGTATCAGGGTGGTTAAACAGTGTTAGTGATGCACAGGTTATCTAGGTCCTTCATCTCAAAAGCTTCCAAGATAGAATTAATCCTTTAATCTTCTGTGTGAACCTCAAGGCTCTCTTTTTTAATGCTGTACTACATTTTCACCTGCTTTTTCTTACTTTTCTGAATCTCCTTGCTAAATCTATTCTGTGTTTATTAGGTGGTAGACATGTCACTTCAGCCTTACTGACAGCAGAGGCTTTTGTGAAGTTGTTTTTTTATATATATAAAGAAGATTGTTTTTCAGGGTATGCAAGAGTTAATTATTAATGGCAAGAAAAAGATTTTGAACCCTACATTGGTTGAATGATGGGGCAGGTCACTAAAAGAAAACATAGAATGCTACAAAAATGGGACAGGATGGTAAAATAAAAATATATGTTGCCTGAATACAAGTCATTTATATCTGGGAGCTGATTTCTCCTTCAAGAGTCTGAATTTAATAAAATTCAATGAAAATATTTATTAGCTTATGGTAAATTATGCTTATTTATCTATATTTTGTTCTTGTACAGTAGCAACACTATTTAACGCACACCACAGAGCAGCAGCCAGTGATGTACTCCACATGCATCACTGTATTTGACTTAGAAGCAACTGATGAATCTTTATTGTGTTCAACAATCTATGCAATTTCTAGCCCGTCTCCTGGTGACACTGAGATGTTACAGCACCATAAACCATCCCAGTGGTGATAACATATAGGTGACAGTAAGGGTGAGTGTATATAAGTTAAATAACAGTAGGTGTTATCCCTTGGCAAAATTACAATTTGGAATAGAACTTTAACTGTGAATGATTGCATCATAATCTGTATTTGGGGCTCAATTCTGTATGGCCTCCTGTGTTCCATATATGCATGCAGAACATGAGTACAAATGCTACCAAATAAGTCTAGTAAGTAGTACCTCACAGGAGAAATGCTAAATATAATTTGTAGACTACATTCACACCATTAGTTCAATCACTGCCTTTGCCTGCCCTTGAGTCCTGACACATGGACCCTCCAAACCCATTAAACTTGCCAGTCCTTTTCAAAGTACCTTCTGTGATTGTGCTTGGAAGCTCTCCTGGGAGGACGAGCCTGTGAAAGATGAGCATTTCTTGATGACTGTAAGCTTCCTGTCTGGATCCCAAGCACTGCTGTCTGGACAAAATGAACTGTGCTAAAATCATGCAAATGGACAGCAGTATTATTTTTTTACATGCACTGACTTTGTGCTGGTAGCACCTTCATGGTCCATTGCTCTAGAAAACTAGTTCCAGAAGTTCTTTCTAGCTGAGGAAATGATCAGTTCTGTATTTTTATAATAAATTATCCAGCTGATGGGAAGACACATTCTGGTTTAAAATTTTGACAATTGTAGCTGTGCAAAAACTGTCTGAAGTAAAGCTATTGCGTAACCTGTGTGGACATACATTTGGGAGGCTCAGGAATAATTTTGGAAACAGTACAAGAGCTCTTTAGCATCAGTATATGTATAAACAAAACTGAAAAAATTTACTATCCATAACCGTATGTACAGGTAGGCTTCAAAATGGGCAGGGAGACAATTTTGCTTCCTAAAATGTATAGCTAGCTATGGTTTTATCATACAGTTAGTCTTCTGAGAGTTAGCAGGATTTCGACTGTTTCCTGCAAGAAGTACCTTTGGAAACACTGTAAGAAATTTATTTTAGTGTGACCTTCGACAGTGATTATTTTGGATGATGATGTCCAAATGCTACAGCCTGGAATTAAACTGTGTTGATTCTGCCTTCCAGTATAATGTAGCCAATCCAAACTGACTCAGCCCTGGGAAAGTTCCTGATTCTAATCACCAGCTTTGAATGTGTTTGAATCTAGGACTCACTTCTTCCTTCATTTTAATGCAAGACCTAGTTCTGAGTTGTTCTCAGTGCAGACTGGTTCCAACATCAATTGGTCTCTCCCCTGATGACTTAGAAAAGCACATATATTCATAGCAAGGTTGGGCAAATTAGGAAACATTTTATTCTTTAGTGAATACTGATCCCACAAAAATTGTAATCTAAATTGAAGCCACATTTAACATGAGGCTATTACACAGCATCATTTATCACTTTGCATTTTGAAGTTTTTCAAGAACTCTTTCATCCAACTCTAACAATTTTTTTTTCTCTGTTTTGATTTTGAAACTACCAAGTTTTGTTATGGGATAGTTTCCATAACCTTTTCCTTTAAAAATTATTTTAAATTTATTCTGTCAGAGAAATCACCAATTATCCTCATTATTTCCTTCACAGTGTATGCTTTCTTGCTATAATGCTAATAAAATTTCTGGTGAAAGCAATGGATAAGCAATGTTGGGAAAATTCCACTTAGTCTGAGACTATTTGTCTTATCTACAATCCAACTCCAAAATCCATGGCTTTAAAGTGCCATAGTGCAGCTAAATCGGTAAAAGCTTAAAACTAGATAGTACTATCTCTTATTGCCATGTAATGTGAAGATGAAATGATAGCAGAAATAAGTAATATAGCTAAGTATCAGTTGTGATAATTAGGATGTTTTACGTAATTAAAAAAGTTTCAAAAACTAGAAAGGGTTTAGTAAAGATTTATTCATTAGAAGAAATTCATAAAAATAGCTGTGGACATTGTTGAAATAATATGCATATAAGATCTGACTTTCATCTGGGTAATTTTATTTGAAAAGTCCTGTACAATTTCTTAGTTGCAGATAATTGAAAAATCACACTTGGTACATGGGACTGAAATATTTCCCATTATTTTCTATGAGGAAGCTCAGCGTAGCAGTCCAGTGCCTTTGGAGTGGTTATAATATTTTCCAATAAATCTCTTGACCTTGTCTATTTTCTAATGTATTAGTTATTCTGAAATTTTGAAATTCACATATGTAAGCTTTATTCAGCCACATGCATTTTTAAAGAGCTAGTTTACATCTTCATGTGAATTATCTAGAAAAATTCTATCAGCATTCAAAATGCAGGGAGTAAACCTGTCTTATGGGTACGCCACTACTTGGATGGATCTTTCCAGATCTAATGGCGAAATCTAGTGCCATCACCAGTGATCCTGTGTCATCCTGAACATGGATCTAAATTTTTATCCAGGGAATTAGATGTATGGATAACTCGGGTTTGGGTCTCAAAATCTGCAATCCTACTTTCCCTTGTCAGTAAACTGGTGCTACTGCTCATCTTGCTTTCTACACAGAGATGCAAAACAAAGTTTGTCAGACTTTCAAGACAGTGAAATACCAGGTGAGGGGAATAATGCCTGTTCTCCTGAAACTTTATTGCTAATTGTTTAATTCTGCTGCAGACTGCACTGAAGTACCATCCTTTAAATGAAAGTCACAATGGTGAGATCATGCACATATGCAGAAAGATGCATGTGCAGTAACTAACTTTCATTTATCTGATTTCATAAAAATAAGAAAGGCAATATAATATATTCTCAACTAGGCTGTAGTTTTGACTGAAGATTATTTTACTGTTTTAACTATTTGGTGGTTATCTTTACTTTTGCTCCTCCCTCTTCAATCCCCTGTGCAACAGTATTTTAGTTATACTGTTGATTTTTCACCACAGGCATAAGTTGTTTTTTTTCCAGAACTGTATCAAAATCATCATAAAGATGGGGGAAAAAAAAGTTATTTTACACATATGTAAAATAAAACATCATCTTCTTCCTCCCTTATGAGAAGAATGAGATCAAGAAGAATTTCCTCAATTAATACATGTAAAAAAAGTGTGTTTTAAAGGGAGGAAAAAAAGGAACTCAGAATTCATTTTACTCTAGCTTTGAGATAATTAGTCTAATTCACATGAGGTCAAATCACCAATAAATCAGAGTGTATGCCATTTGACACTGGCTGGTTTTTTGGGAATAAGGGATTAGGATTCCCTCCTAATCAATTAGAAAAAAACAAACAGCCTCAGTTTTTTGTTCCTCCAAGTCATCTTTAAGAAGGAATAAATTTTTTTGTCATTCACATCTATCTCACCTTGTCACTATTAGAAGTTAAAAGCAATACTCTACCGTGCATAAAGATCTTTTTGTAATGCTTTCCATGCTCTCAGCTAGAGATAGTGGCTATTACGGGAGGTCTCTTCTTATATATGCATTTGCTAAGAGAGTTTAAGTGATGAACAAAAAAGTAGAGTTAGTACAATTATGTTCTTTATTACTTGGGGCTATCCAGGTGGAAAACTGGTTCTCTTGCCTTAAACTGTTTTGTTATTTAGATGTATCAGCACAATGTTCTCAAAGATCTCTGTGGAATATAGCTTTTATTTAACACAAAATGCATCAGATTGCTGATATCTGAGTGAGAGGTAGCATGTTGATTAGCAATTAGTCTGAGGTGCTCAGCAGTTTCAAAGTTCACTGACAGCAAAATATAGCATCTGGGCCAAATGTATGTTGGAGCTATGCAATGCTGATAACTTTGGAAAATGAGTAGTAGTTGAGGATGGGAGAACTTGGAAGAGATTTTTCTCAGTAGAAAATATCATTGCCTTTGAGACACTGGACTAAGCAATTCCTGATACATCTACACGGTAGCTATGGTGATCTTATGAATAGCAGAGGGCATTTGGGGAGGTGGTTCGATCTATACTAGTGCCCATTGTATCAATGAAAAAAACCAGCAACCCCTGGAAAGAGTTGAGGTTAATGTTATGGGGTAACAGTGGAGATTATATTTGGTGAGGAGGAACAAGACGATGCATGCGACCACCAACCTCAGAGTCTTTTCTCAGTGAGCACAAGTCTTCATAGCAGAGAATAAAGGTTGTGAGTTCAACTGGCTTGCATCACACAGAAGCACAGGAGATGCAATCTGTGTCCTCTCTCAAACTCTATGACAAAGTTTAGCTTTAACTGCTCTGAAACTCAGGGACTGTTTTTCATAGTAACTGCGAAGGCATATACTGATGTAAATCCATTTGGCTTGATTCCAGCCTCATATTGACCCAAATGAAAGTACACTGCGGTCAAGTAACTTCAGGATAAAAAAGTAGAAGTAGATCATAGTCAAGTCCCTGTTCTGCTATTACTGTTCTTTTTTCTCCCTTCTGCTTTTGGATACTGTAAAAGAGAAGAAATTGGCCTGCTCTCCCCCTGTGTTGCATCTTACATAGTCAGGTGGACTTGTGCAGAGCTAAGGCACAACAATCACTTTTTACTTGGAAAATGTCTCATTGAGGGCATCTTACTATTCATACTTAACTGGCAATTTTTTTTTTCTCTCATCTGCTGCAGAAATTCTGCAGTGCAAACCTTTAGCCTGGTATTAAAATCTCTGGTGCAGGAAGGAAATGAAACAAAATTTTCTTCCCTCAGTTTTATTTGATGAAGCCCCACTACTTGATATCACATAGGGCTTTTGACCTACTCTGAGGGTCCTTGAGGTAGGTCTTCTATTACTTCTCACAAAGACTGTAGGTCCATCCTGAGTGCTGTGTTTCATTCTAGGTGGTGCATTATTTTCCTTTCTTTGCTCTGTACCTTATTTTATAGCAAGGGTATTATAAAATCCAATTGGGTAGTAAGAATATTACCAATGGCTCCCTCAAGAGATCAGTTACATTATTCATGAGACTTTGTGCTTCAAGTAGGATCCTTCACCAGAAATAAAATAGTGAAATATCAAATAGGAGGATGGAGTTATTCTTGTTCTATTCTGCCAGGAATAGTGAGGAAGGGAGGGAGGAAGAACCCACAGTCCAGTGATTTTCATTTAAATCTACTTATGTATGGTATTTTTTAAAGAGAACGCGTATTTCTATTCAGAATGGTTGCCAGGTCAAAGACTGCTATTTACACATTTGACTGTAGCAGTTCTGCTTGCCTCTTATCCATACATTGTCCTTTAGAGAAAGAAATGTATCTGGAGGCAGTATTTTTAACAGCAAAAATCTCCTTGATCTGTCATTGCAGGAGGGGTTGAGAAAAAACTCAGCTTTGTTAAGTGCTGTGAGAAAACCTTTATGTCCCTCAGAAGATTTAGACAATTCCTTTGCATGTTTCAAAATGTATTAAGAAGGAAAGAATGGAAAATTTTAATGCTAACCTTCAGATAATTTTCCCAGGAGAAAAAAAAAAAACTAAATAGCAGGTTAAATTATTACAATATTGTCTGTGCTGGTGGGAGTTCATTAACAAATTTTGATATAATCTCGATTGTACTTTTTTACTGAAAGAGTGAAGTGTGTGTGATAGCTGTTTATTAAAAAATAATTTAAGCTGACTCTAGAAAACACTCAGATTCTGACCTGTGTTGGTATCTTCTTTTGCTGTCAGTTTTGCCTGCATTTTCATTGCTAGCAATGGCTGTTTAAGTGGAGAAATGCAACTCCTGGCATGAACGGATTATTTTGCTAATCTTCCTTAAAGCTCCCCCAAGTATTCTATCAATATGAGCTTGTTGGTAGGAGAAAACTTAATATAAATCCTGGGTTTTGGAGCTGTGATTTGAAGTTGCATGACATTCCACAGTCATATAGAAGGGCATTTACTAGAACTGGTTTTATTCTTCCTTTCATTCTGTTGTCCCCTAAATCTAAGACCCAACAGGAATAATATTTTCCTGAGCTGCCCTGGCAAATATGGCTTTTATTACAGGAGATTCACATATCTTTCAAATCCAATTAGACTTAGGCCATCCTGCTGTGGCATACATTAAAATTTAGCAAATTAATCTTATAGACTGACCTGCTTCTTCTGCCATAGTGTTTCTTCCTTTTATTAAAGGTTTCTTCAACCTGTATTTTATTTTTTTCTGGTTTTCTACAGTAGGTTCTTCTGGGAATGGGAAAATGTGGGAACACAGAAAATGTATTCAGAGGCAGTGCTGTAAATTGTAGTGTGTTCCATCTGAAGTAATAGAGATGACCTGCTGGTTAATAAAAGATAAAACCATTTCCAGGGCCCTGAGCTAACTAGCAAGATAACCCACAAGGCAAATGGTATTTTTCTGTGTAGGCTTTTTAGAAAAACAAAACCCAACACCCTCCACTCCCATTTTAGTTATCTTACATGTGTATTGGGAATATATGCCTCCATAAGTAAGTGATGCCACTGTCCCAAAGGTACATTGTGATGTGATTTCACCAAGAAAAAAGATTTACTAAGATTCTCTTTAGTAAAAGAGACTCTGGCCAAACCGCAGATTATTATAGCCAGAGTTGGACCTGACAGATTCTTGCTGATTGACTGACTTAATTTTGTTAGGTGCAAGAACTTCTCATCTAGCACATCAGAATATGAACTCACACACTAAATATTTTATTCTGTGCAAAGTATCTCACAGGCTTTAATTCATCTTCATCAAGAGTCCTTATTGAAAATAAAATAGGCACAACTCAGGACAGTAGAAGAGGAGAGGTGTAATAATTAAAGCAAAAATAATCAGAGCATATGACTATTAAAATTTATTATTAAAGCATGCCTTGTAAAATCTCTTGCAGTTTTAGGGGTGCTTTGGTTTGATGAAGTGTTGTAGCCTGGGGCACTGGATTTTTGGATCCTTGAATCTTGCAGAGGCAGCCCTGGTAAGTGAAACAGGCCATGTGTAGCAGCATAAAGCCAGTCCAGTCCCATGGAAGGACCCGCAAACTGCCCCAGGGCTCACCTGGAACAGGGGAAGTCTTCACCCATTGGTGCTACCTCTCTAGGTCTCCCAGGAACCAGAAAGTAGCTTTGCTGGTTGCCTTAGGGAAAGACTGGTTGGAAAACAAAGGGCGCTAGAGATTCAGTGCTCAGTGAGTCCTGGAGGGTCAGTGTGAGTTTTGGACCCTGTATCTGCAGCCTGGGACTGAGCTGCTCCCGTGCCAGCTCTGGGATTAAGGAACTACCTTTGCCTCTGTTCTTCTGTGTGCCAAGCACAAGAGGCATGTATCTGAGGTTTGTACCTGGCTGCTTCATTCTTCAGATCTAGGCTTGCAAGATCTGAGAAGGGCCAAAGGGGTGTGCTTTAACACTTTGATAAAGACTTTTCTATTTGTAGCAGACCTTTCCAGATGGCATAATGGTCTAGCTTTATCTGTTATATGGGTTTTTTTCAGTCCTGTGTTTTCATTGCTTAATTCATTTTAACTTGTGTTGATGTGAGATTCTTATATGGAGACATTCCTGCTTACTCATGCATGGAATTTGTCCCTGCAGCTGCAGTCTGAAAATCTTTTCTAGCTATGGCTGTCTTGCAGGAGCATGCTGCGTACGCTGTTGCTCACAAACAGTTTGTGTCATATTTGCTTTAGAGAATGATCTGGTATCAGAGTGAACAGAAACTGTTGTTTTTGTTGTGGGTTGTTTTTTTTTTTTTTCAGACTGTGGAGTCTGGACTGAACGTGTAGGGTTGGGATTGTGTTAATTTTGTTTTTCTGCCTTGTTACCTCATGATGCTGTGGTTTGTATTACAACTTTGGCGATTCCTCATCCAGTCTATTCAATTTCCAAGAGAATGTGCCTGGAAGTAATCATCCTTTTTCTGCTATGCGATACCTGACCTTTCTTGTCAGTGACTCACTCAGCCACTCTTCCTTTTCTGAACAAATGCCAAAGGTAGTGAGCCAGTCGACTTTAATGACTAAGCACATTGAAAATCACAGAGTGGATGCATTTAAAAAGAGTTGAGAGCCTGCCCCCAAACAGCTTTTGAAACTGCACTGGAAGTATGGATAATCTTTACCAGCAAGATTGTGACTGTGGTGTCATGTAGTAGGAACCCCTTTCATGCCCTGTGGGAGCTAGTTTGTGTGTCTTTTCTAAAGGCAGAACAATATCAGAGAATTTGCCTCCTTACTCTATTAGGCAAGTGCTTGGGCAGGTAAGAATAGGCAGGAAAAGACTGCAGCCTCATTTTCTTCTTCTTCTTCCCTCCTTAAATAGTCTTTGATTCTGGTTTGGAAGGACAGTAATTTAGTGTTTGTTTTTACTCAGGAATGGCTACGTAGGCAAAATCAATGTTCTGTCAGAAATTATGTGAACTAGTTGAGTTTGAAGTCACTCATTCATCAAAGGCACTTTTTCCCACTGAACTAATGATCCTCCATTTAACCATTTTCCAGTCCTTGTTTATGCTTCTCTCCAGAGCCAGTGGGAGCAACCATGAGCAAGGAATTCTTTTACTCTTTTAGGCAGGAAAAGTCTGTGTAAAGCTGAAAGCTGTTGTGGTAGTGTAAGAACCGTCAGGGTGTATGTACTTAGGCAGGCTCCTGGCTGGCTGTGCACAGGGCAGTCCCTCTGGAAGCAGGGCGCTCTGTGTGAAACTTTCTTCCTTGAGTTACTGCCATAAAGAGGAGTGATCTGACTCATATATATTAGAGTCGAAAAGACCTCTGGAGTCACCTGCTCCAACCTCTGCAAACAATATAGGTTGACATGATGATCCTCAGGGGTGAATATTTGCTTTGAAATCAGTGACCCACTCTGCCATACTACCTCCCTCTTCTCTCATTTGGTACTATCTAATCTACATTTTTCCCTTCAGTAATTTTGAGCTATTACTATACTTCTACCTACTTTCCCTATGCTGCCAACAGTCCTCCCACACCATCCTCCACCTTCTTTTTATTAATTCTTCTTAAGTACTCACAGCCTGTTATCATGTCATCTTTTCTCTAGACAGGGCGAATTCAGCAGTTAGTTTTCTTGCCTAACTACTCTTAATACAATAGTTGCTGTCTTCTGAACTTTGAGATTTTTTCTGTGTTTGCTGGCTGCCCTAGTTAAGTCTTCTTTTTTCTTTAAGTCTACCACAATTTCCTAGTAGGGAATGCTCAGAGCAGTACAGATGTAACCTTACCAGCAAGGACTGTGTAAAACATCATTTCAGTTCCGTGTATGGTACCTTTCTTCATGTAGCCACAAGGACAGTAATCAATAGGACAGCAGAAAACACTGAATTTTACAGAAGTCAAAGGAAAAATGACTGAGCAGTATGGAAATCAGTGAAAGATTAATTAGGACAGAAAGATTAAGAAATTCATAGAATGATGTGCTGTCTTCTCAGTAATCCAAAGATAGATATCCACCCATAGATTTGTATTTATTTTTTAGAAAAAAATATTTTTAAGAGCATAGAAATTATGTTTAAAAACCATTTTTCCTTGTGTCCTCCACAAAATGCTTTGAGCCAAAGCTCCTTTACTGGTTATTATTGGTCCATCTTGAGTGCACACAGCACTTCGCCTGCTTGGCTGCAGGGTGCCACCAGGCAGCTCAAAGCCTGAAGAATGCCACCTCTTCTCACCTAGCTCATGCATCATGTTTAAATCACAGCATTTACTGACTGCAGGTGAAATAACTTCGCATAAAAGCAAGGTCTGACGTGAAAGAATCAGCACCGGTTTTGCCTTGGAGTTAAGAGCATATTGACTGTGAAAAGGAACATATAACCTACCTGGTTTTAAACCGAGGAAATGGGTGGGTTGGATTATGTATGTATACATTATATGTTTCTTTGCTTTAATTTTAATTACAAATAATTTTGCATAATGTGTGCTCAAAATTGTTTTAAACACATAGACGGTAACTCATCATATTTCTCAACACACTGTGGAAAAGTAATGGGGGAAAAGGATATTCTTTTTGAAACATAAAACTTTAATTAAAGATATCTGTAAGTGAAGCATCTTTCTTCAGAATATTATTCAATATTGCCACCTTCAGGCCAAAGTGTATCTCAGCATTCAAGGCGATTTTTTCCCACACAGCGTTACAGTTGTTAAAAGCGTCCTAGCGTTTTTTGCTCTGAGAGTTGGGAGGTGGAGGGCAGGCGGTGGCCGCATTTGAATTTGGGGATTAAATTCCTTGAGTTTAAGGAGAGAAAAGCAGAGGGTAAGAAAACACCACAGTTCATACATTAAACCCATACAGTGTGTGGTTTCCTTTAACAAATCATCTCAGAGAATTAGAACTGTGCTTGCTGGTCTTCTGCACTTTCCTTTCTGTTGTCTTGTCTCCCTCAAAACTTCTCCAAGCTTTCCCCTTTTCCTCCTACTTCTAACTTGAAAGAATAAGGATGATTTGTAAAGTGAATAGGTTTGGCTTGCTTGAAACTCAGATCAAAGTTAAACCTGAATTTATAAGAGAAATTCACTAAGGAGAGATAGTGAATTCTTCTTGAAAAGAAACTTATGTGATAGTAATTAAACTGTCATCTTAATCTATAGCAAAAATGTCAAAACTCTTTGGTTGTACCAAACATTTGAGTCTCTCTTTAAAGGTTTAGTAAAAGCATTGATAAATAAAAGTAACCCTCCTAGGTAGGCACTCACATTAAGCAACATTCGCTTTGTCCATGGTCTTGCCTCTGCTGGTTTCTTCCAGTGCTAAGTAGGGAGATTGGTCCATGGCAGTGAGTTATTGACTAACTGATGGCGGGATTCCATTTCCTGTGCATCCAAAGCCAAATCCTTTTGAAATACAGCATTACACAAAGATTGCCTTCCACCCAGGGAAAAACGTCATGCTGTTCAGTAACAACAATGGCAAACACTCCCTTTGGACTGAGGCATAGCGCTTCACTTCCCACTTAAATGGTTTTGCACTGTTGCACTAAAGAGCTGGCGCAGCACTCCCCACAGGTGGCTGCATTTCAGCGGCTGGGCAAAGTGAGTCTCCATTTCATCTTTCAGCCGGAGTGAGTACTAAACATAACATAGGGCTCCTCTATTTCCACAGGCTATTAACCTTCCAAAACATTTACCTCTGAGGCTAAACTTTGCAGTACTTCAGCTTCGATTCCGGGAAATGTCTCTATTCAAAAACAACGCATTAAGTGAGAGTGAATTAAGTCCCTCTGCAACAAATGGTAAGCGTCTGCCAGAGCTCAGCTGGGGTTTAAACAACTTTCTGAATTTGGTCTTTCTCAACAGTAATGTTTTTATTTTAGCAAGTTTGAGCAAAACCTCTTCATCCGTTTTTCAATAATGAGAGAGTGGCAATAAAACACTTAGCATTAATGAACTTCTGTCTGTAAGAGCATTGTAAAATGTGGCACTTCATCAGCAGTATCTTCATAGGATTTAAAAAACACAGCAGAAGTTCAGAAGAACTTAAAGCTGACATCTCCAAGAGAAAATGGTTGACACAAAGCCCCCTGAATTCCTTCTCAGTAAATACAATCCTCATCCAGCTGACAACAGGACCACCTAAACTAATAGCTTAAATTCTCTGTTAGCTGAAGGTAGTCTAAACAGGGCAGATGGAAAAGGTTGTTCTCAACAAGTAGCTAGGCGGTTGTTTAGCCTCAGGCCCTTGGACAGCTTCATGTGTGAGCTTTATGGAGGAAAGGAAGGTATGTATATACGTTACAGATGGACTAAACAAGGTGCTGTTTACACCGTGTCTATGAAGTATCACACACAACTTGCAGAGAAAGGGAACAGTGAGGCATTCAATACCTCGTTCTCATTCCCACTGTCATTTAGAAAATGTGGCTGAAGATATTCTCTGCATTTATAAAATGGAGAATTGTAACAAAAAAATAAAGGGCTGTAGAAGTGGGTGGTTATTCAGAAATACTTTCTGCAGTGCAAAGAGGAAATAAAAGTAAAATTAGACACTAAAGGGAGAAGAGCACATCCAACAGCAATTCAGCATTCAGTCACTGGCAAAGGGAGCTTAGCAGTCTGAACAATAGATTTTGAAATATTTCATCTGCAGGACCTATGGAATTATGTATAGGAAGAGATGTCTTGGCTGTTTTCGCAAATTAAATTGATTGAGTTCTGTGCATTATATTACATGGATTTATTCTGGTTAGATCTAAAGCTTAACATCTTTCTTCCCAAGGCAGATTCAGAAACTCAAGAACTTTTTTCTTTTTTTAATGTTGTGGGTTTATCTAGGGGACACTGCAGCATTGTTCCTGCATCCATAGTAGCTCAGAAACTGGGATGCCAATTGGCTGCTGCCTTGCATTTCAAAAGCTGCTGCAGTTCAATGTGGCTACATGGAGGCAGTTATAATATACGCATCACAGTGGTATCTGAACACTGTATAATCTCTAAAGTGCTTGAGGATGAATGGCTTATAAAAATGTAGAATATTATTACTGTACTTAATTGGGACATACTGCATATGGATAGCTGCTTTACTGGTCTAACTCTGTGGAAACTGATGGCAGCCTGTAGTAATGACTGTTAGTTAATCAAGATAGTATTGGCATATGTTCTTCTTAAGAGGTCTGATCTAGTTTCTGCGGAAGTGCTGTTTAGCCAGGTGACAAATAGGTGTGAAATCCTGAATTGTTTTTTAAATATACAAATTGCCAAACAAAGACAAAGAAGCATATTTTGGTAGCTCAGTCAAGAGTGGCTGAGTTCAGTGGCACTGGCTGAGGGTAGGAGCTGTCTGTCGGCATTGCACCAAATCGCTTTCAGTTGTGGCACCAACAAGCCCACTGGCAGCGATATCCCTGCTTGGCATTTCTGCAGCTCTAACGGGTGGGTGTGTGCGTTGCAGCACATGAACAGATGCACGCCAAATACTGCATCACACCACCCAGTTACGGGCCTGACCACCCCAAAACAACCCAGTGTGTGTGGTGCCCCTTCCCCCCAGGCTTCCCCAGGAAGGCAGTAGAGCTTTTGGAGTGTATGGGAAGTGTCCTGCTCTTCAACAAGTTGTCTTGCATTTAACTTCTTCCTTGCCATTTTGAATCACGCTTGGGTCTGAGCAGACTTTTTCACATGAATTGGGTAGGTCTCCTTGGACTGTGGTTCAGTGAAGTGCAAAGCAGGAGTTCTGCTAAATTAAACAGCAGTCTGTAGAACTGCTTCAGGTTTGTAGTGTTGCAGGACAATGTGGTTTGATGGACTTGGCGCATGTGGAAGTGCTACCACTTTGTCCTTTCAGCCTTAAACCATTGCTTAACTGTAATGTGTAAGAATGTTGGTCTTCTCTCACCTGACAAATCCCATGCCCTCTTCACAGGAAAGAAATGCAATGTCTTCGATTTCTTGTTAGAAAGATAATCATGCTAGTAAATGCTGCAAATCTTTGTAGTCTTCATAATGGATTATTCAAATGAAAAGTCACAGAATCACAAGGTTGGAAGAGACCGTTGAAGATCATCAAGTCCATCCATTCTCATCCTAAACTAAACCATATCTCTAAGTATCTTATCTACCCTTTTTTTTAAACACATCCAGGGAAGGTGACTCAACCACCTCCCTGGGCAGCCTGTTACTCTTTCAGTAAAAATTTTTTTCCTAATATCCAATCTAAACCTGCCCTGGCACAGCTTCATGCCATTCCCCCTTGTCCTATCACCTGTCACCTGGCTGAAGAGACCATCACCAACTCTCTACAACCTCCCTTCAGGTAGTTGTAGGTGGTGATAAGGTCTCCCCTCAGCCTCCTCTTCTCTAGGCTAAACACCCCCAGCTCCCTCAGCTGCTCCTCATAGGATTTGCCCTCCAGCCCCTTCCCCAGCCTGGTTGCCCTTCTCTGGACTGGCTCAAGGACCTCAATGTCCTTCTTATGGTGAGGAGCCCAGAACTGGACACAGTACTCGAGGTGCAGCCTCACAAATACCGAGTACAGGGGCACAATCACTTCCCTAGACCTACTAGCCACCTGGGCACACTGCTGCCTCATATTCAGCCTGCAGTCAACCAACACCCCTAGGTCCTTCTCTGCCTCACTGACATACCGAAATAGACTCTATAACTCGAAAGTTATAAAGTAGGTATTTTTATTGCGCGCAGATGCACGGGGGATCGCTCCACCACAAACATGCATACCCGAAGTAGCAAAACCGTCCCATATTTATACAATGAAACAATGAATATTCAATTGACGCATATACATATTCATTACCTAAACCCGCCTACTCTTGCTTCTTATGCTAATCAGCTTATCAGTCCTTTGCGATTGCGCAGTTTCTTCCAAAAATTGTGGGCAAGGGTCTTCGGTGGTCCTTAGGAGGAAGGCCCTGGAGTCCTCCTCACGATGTACTTATCACCTTTCGCCTGGAATGTGCTGGTCTTGCAAGCTTGCAGTGTTCTTATCATTCTGAGCTAATTCATGGCCTTGTTAACTATCTGTTTTCCTCTAATCATGTCCTTTGTCAGCCTCCTGTCTTCTTTAACAAAGAGACAACTGACATATTTAGGATGGATATCATTCCATCCTCGAGTTCTTGCTCTTTATCTTCTCCTCGAGATAGTACAAGGCTTTCACGAGTAATCCCTTTGCTATGGAAAGAAAAACTCCCCTGCTCCTTCACAAGTCGTCCTTACATGATTACCTAGCTAACTTGCAAGAGCTGCCCTTCCATAACTACACTACATATACAATCGTGACTCTATACCCTCAGATCATCACAGCTCTCCAGCCAGTCCCCACCAAGCCTGTAGCACTGCATGGGGTTGTTATGTCCCATGTGCAGCACTCTGCACTTGGCCTTGTTAAACCATCCCATTGGTCTCAGCCCATGGGTCCAGTCTGTTCAGATCCCTCTGAAGAGCCTCCCTACCCTCAGGCAGATCAACACTTCCTCCTAGTTTAGTGTCATCTGCAAACTTAGTGAGGGAGCATTCAATCCCTTCATCAAGGTCATTGATAAAGATGTTGAATAAGACTGAACCCAGGACTGAGCCCTGGGGGACGCCACTTGTGACTGACTGTAAGGTACTGGAAATATGTCTTAATAGTTGCCAACAGAACCGTGTCCCCCCTCTTTTTTCCTCTCACCTAACCAAAACTCATTCCTAGCACACTACATCACCACAACCACCACCACCACCACCACCACCACCACCACCACCACCGGCTCAGGCTTCCAGGAACCTAATGACTATTCAAGGAGCCATCCAAAAGATATCAGGAGAAACATCAGGAGCCATTCATACATCCGGAGAGCATTTCACTATCAGGAGAAACATCAGGCAGGAGAGCATTAGTCATTCACACCTCGGACATTCCTTCATCCACCCTGAAGCCCACAGGCCAGGTGGAAGCTTCTGGGGGTGCAAAGGATGACTACAAAAAGAAGGCATTCGGCCGTGGAAAAAGAGCAAGCAACATGAGGGAAGGGAAGTGAATACATCGAGGGACAAACGAGGGAGCACTCTCCCCTTCCATGGACCCGGAGACATTGAAGGATCCTCTGCTGTCGGACGGAATGCCGCAGCCTCCTGGTGGTAGATATACCCCTCACCTTTTTCCTCTTTCCAGTCTCTCTCTCTCCCTCTCTTTTCCACCCCCTTTTCTCTTTTTTACCATTTTCCTGCACGTTTGTTCCAAATAAAGCAACCTTAACCTTTACTTTGTTTCGAGTGTTAATTTTGTTCTCCGAGAATTGAATTGAGAATTTATCTCAATAAAACACCTACCAATTGGACGTCACTCAGGGGTTAAGCCCAGCCACCCCCAGCCACCCAGAACGACCTGAGGTTCGGTTGGGACGCAAGGGGGTTTAACCTCTGCAAAACTAAGTCTTGCCTAGGTCGTGGATTGTGACACTGGCCTCCAGCTGGATTTTGTTCCATCCACCACCACCCTTTGGGCTCGGCCATCCAGCCAGTTTTTAACCCAGCTGAGGGTCCACCTGTCCAGGCCAGTGGCAGCCAGTTTCTCAGTCAGAATGCTGTGAGAAACTGTGTCAAAGGCTTTACCAAAGTCCAGGTAGACACATCCACAGCCTTCCCCTCATCCATTAAGCGGGTCACCTTGTGAGTGATCAGGTGATCAGGTTAGTTTGACAGGATCTACCTTCTGTAAACCCATGTTGACTGGGCCTGATCCCCTGGCCATCGTGCATGTGCTGCATGATAGCTCCCAAGATGACCCTCTCCATGATCTTCCCCGGGACTGAGGTCAGACTGACAGGCCTGTAGTTCCCTGGATCCTCCTTCCGACCCTTCTTGTCTATGGGTGTAACATCTGCCAGCCTTCAGTCGACTGGAACTTCCCCAGTCTGCAGATGCTCTGTAGTGATTTACAGCCTTGCTCGTTAAACACCTTGGGCTGGTTTATTTTACCATGGAGGCAACCTGAGGGTACTGATAAGTCATTTCTGAGTAAAAATTTGTAAAGTCACCTTGAAACCAGTAGGTGATTTCAGAAATTATTTAGGCATTCTTTTCAAAATTAGTATTTGATACAAGAAGTATTGTTTTCCATATGAGAAATCCTTTTAAATATCCCGTGCAGTGGATCTGGTAACTGTTGGAAGCTGTGTTTTATTACAGCTCCTTGAAATACACATTGTAAAATTAAAATAATTCAAAGTGACTTTTGCTTCTGGGTTCACAGGGTTTCCATAAAACTTTGGTGTTTCTATGGTTTTCTTTTCATACTGCCAGGAATTTCTGGACTCTAGAAGGCTTTGAATTTGATTCTCATCCTTATACTGAAAGACACCATAAAAGCTGAGCAAACCCTATGATGATGTATTCTCCTATTCTAACCTGGACTACAAAATTGTTCTTTGTCAGTAATCTGTGATGCATTGTAGGCTATATTTGATGTATTTCTTGAAAACTTAGCTGCTGAAATCACATACAGAATTAATGTCATCTAACTTATACTGTCTGAAAATTAAAACATCTGTTTTAAACTGGTTCTCTAAGTGCTTTCTCTTCTAAATGCAGCTGTGCAAACAGCCTGTTTGGTGGAGTTCTAGGACAAGGTGAGATGTGAGTTTCTTTCTGGAGATGCTTTTCTCTGTTTTCCCACTTTGACAGCATGCTTAGCCTAAACCTTAGCCTACCTCTTCCTTTTCTGGGTTTCTTATGATAAGCTGTAACTCTATATACTTTCTACTATCTAACTCTATGCAGAATAGGGCATTGCTTGTTGTTTCTCTTTGCAGTTTAAGATTAGCATAATATTTAATATGTCTTCTATTCCCTGTATTTCCTACCTGCCTCACATTTAAGTGAAGGTGGGGCTGTGAAGTTCTGTCTCCAGTGCTCTGTTCCCCATAGCTACTGGGGCCCTTACCTGAGTCTCAGGTGAACAAGGTTATTTAGTGTGCTCAAGAGTATTTCAGATGCAGATATTTTACTCAGTTGCAGCTGTATAATCTAGAGGAACGCCTCCTGATTAAGAAATCTGAGGACAAATTGTATTCCTATTAATTTAGCTCCTCCTAGGCTGTAAGAATGTCAATTATGAATAGTTTGGCCCTGGATAATTAGACAACAAACTTTTTGTTAACTGCTAGTAGGAATCAATTTTTGCACAGTCTTAATTTATTGTATTTCACAGAGAAAGTTGATCAGACTTGTGATGAGTTTTATTCTCTGTAAGCCCTTTCAAATCATAGGATGAAATAAAATTATGACTGACTCTAATGATGGACATGGATCAAGATGGGTTTTTTCTCTCTGTCATGAAATGGAGTGTTAAGAAAAGGTTTCCTTCCTTTATTAGTTTAGGGAAGAAGAGTCAAGTAGAAAAATAGCAGATAAAATACAGAGAAAGTTATAGTCTGCAGTAGGTGGTGAGAGGCTATTTTAGCTCTTCCCAATTTGATAGAAAATATCTCTGCCTCTCTCATCATCACCTTTCATTCCCCCTACTCCCAGCTTATGTTAAAATATTTACTGAGGCTGTTGCCTAAACCCAGAGCAGCTAAACTACTTTAGCATGGGGTGAATTTGCAGCAGGATTCTTATAATTTGTGCCCAGGGATGGGAAAGAACTGTGCATAATTATGCGACTGGCGTATGTGGCAGGCTAGATGATGAAACAAAAAGGAAAAGAAAGGAAATCACTCATGGACATGCTTGGTAATTGATACAATAGTTTTCTCTGAAGCGATTCTGTCATATGGTGACAATACATGTTTGGACCATTTTAAAACTTTTTATTATTTACTCAGTAGACTGTAACAGCTCTGAAGCTTACTGCAGTGTTTATTCAACAGACCAGCTCTGTATTTTTGGTGTATCATGTAAATATGTATTTGAGCCATTCTAAAAGGGCATATTTTACACAATGGACCATAGTGGCTCCTCTGAAGCTTGTTGTATGATATTTTGTAGTATACTGTAGTATATTATAGTTCCAATGTTAATACAGGCATGCTCATCTTCATGGTGTGCTCTTTAAGTGTGTTCTAAGGACTGATTCCCTTCTAACCACTGAAGTGCCTGCATGGAAAGAGAGATTGCTCCAAGCAGCATTACTTTGTGCCAAACTTCCATATAGCTTTTTGAAAAGAGAGACCTGCCTTCTGGAGGTAAGAAAATCAGTTGAAATTAATATCAATGTCCAAATTTTACTGGAGGATCCTGTAGTTAAACTAACATGAAGAAACAACAACTTCTTCCAATCCCCTGCTAGCTCTTTCATGCTTTCTTGAAAATCTCAGCTTTCTGGTGTATCTGTTTCAATAACATTATCTTAAGCACATGGAGTGTATTGTCTTTTTTAAATAACGCAGATGTTTGGCTTTCTCTGGCGCTGATTTTTGTCAGCATCCCTCTGCAGAGGGTCTCTGTGTTTCTAGTGACCCAAATGGGAAGGCAGAGCAGCAAACTGGAGCATCCTGTGAAAGCCTGAAGTGCTACAAGGGTTTACTTCTCAAACCACAAACATCTCTCCAGGTTGTGTGAGGGAGGAGCTCTTCTGTAAATAGCAGTCACTCCAGACTGCAAGGGTTTTCACCTATGCCTGGCTTTCCCACAGAATGACAAAACCTGAGCCCACCTGACAAAACCTCAGACCCTTTGACAGGACGAGGACCCTGTAGTAGCTATGAAAACACCTCCTCAGCTAAAAGCTTGAGCAGAACCTCAGTTAGCACATCTTAGTTATATGACTGGAAATATGTCATCTCTGCTTCTTCCCTTGCTTCAGTGAAAAAAAAATTGATTAATTGTTGGATTATTTTTGACTTCTGCCTTTTTTTGTTTTCTTAGTTCTTTCAAAGCTGCTGGCATTGCTGAAGCATTAACACCAGTAAGAGGGGAGTTTGCATATGCAAATTTTACTCCCTTAATTAAAATCAGGAGCACTTGATTACACTGCTGAGCCTCAGAGCTGCAAATATGTAAACAAAGGTTGCATGCTCAGAAAGGAAAATTGAGCCCTAAGTTGTGTTTTTGTGATAGACTTTTTCTAGTTCTTAGTCTGTGGTTAATGTAAAGCCCAGTGCCAAATTAAATTCCTTATTCCTAGGTTCAAGGGCATGCTGTTCCAGGAGCACACTTTGTGGTTGTTTTGTTTAGGTGTTGGATTGTTTTGTTTTCATTTTGTATTTGCTCCTCTACCTTGGAACCTCTGTGCTTTCTGCTTGGTAGGAATAAAGCAATTGAGAGCAGGTGTAGCTTGAAGAATGTGATAGCGCTTCTAGAAAAAGTGATTAACAGGAAAACAAAGCTATGGATTTTCATTTGGCTTTTAACTGTCTTCCAGTATGTGGTCTTAGCCCTTTAAAATCCAGAGAATCCTTTTCTGCTGTCTGCAGAAGCCATGAAAACTTCACTAGTGGACCTGAGACCGTAATTTGGTGAGACATTGTCCCAAAACACTTGTTCCTTGTCTCTGCACAGTCTCTTTAGCCCCCTCAGCTGTATTGATAAAACTGTCTTTGGTAAATTGGCTCATTCAAATGAAATGGTCATAAAAAAAAGAGAAAACCCAGCAGAGCATCCTGTTATTGTGTGCTCTATTTGTCAGTTACCTACTTCATAGCAGAGGTCCACGAACAGTTCTGGCATGACTGACAGCCTGAGTGTGAGCCAAATAAAAAAATGGGGGGGGGGGGGGGATAAGTTGAGGGGCAAGAGTTTATTAGACTAGATATGCCAGTGTCATGAGCATGCTTTGCAGAGGGACCTCTCTGACCATGGCACTAGCATTACATTGCGTTTTTCCTAAGGTTTTTTGTGCATAAACCAGGATAACTGTGGAAGATTTGCTTTCCTTGCAAATACATTTCTTATTGAGCTGTCAGGTTCCCTTTTTGGTCAATCAGTTCTCTCCCAGTCTTAACAAATAAGACCAGTCATGGAGTAGATATGGGAATTAAAAGGACACAAGATCCTTACACTGGTGTAGCTCCCACAAACCCATATCTTCTCCAGGTGTTTTCTTAAGCCACATATAAGGTGCAAAGTAAGTGTGACAGTCTTCCATGCTGTTTTGTTACACTTGCTTTGCAAAGCAAAAGGGACTGTAACTGGTATTAGTCAATAGAGAATAAAATTGCTGGTTTAGGTCAGAAGCTCTGAGATTTTCTAAGACTATGGCATGATATGACCTTATCACATTTTTTAAAAAGAATATTGCAGGGACTTAATTTTTTGACATTTAATTTTAACACTGTGAGGTCTTTTCTGCATACTGTCTGACTGTTTATTGGCTTTTGCAGATATGAAAGATATGTAGCAGAATTCCCTATCTGCACAGATGATGCCCCAGAAAGAGCACAGACTGATGCCAGTATGTCCCAATTTCAGTTTGTAAATTCCAGTGACTCTTTTCACTTACAGGTGCAACTCAAGCCCATTCCCACACACAGCCACCAAGTGACTAGGAGTGTCCAAATATAAAATAAATGTTTTCAAGAGGTTACCACAAACTTCACAGGTCTGATGAAAGCATAGCTGACAGGAGCTGAGTTCAAGGCAGATCACAGCTACCCAAGAGCCTATCTGGGTACAGCCTGGGGTGAGATTTATTGCGATTAAGAAAGACAATTTTGATCAAAACCCAAAGAATCAAAGCATGCATTCACCAACTCCACATACTGACCCCAGAATGAATACACAAATTGCTGTACTGTGATCTGTGACATAGGCAGAGGCTTCATGTCATCTGGAAAATGGATCTCCACATTTTATCTTAATTTTGCGAGTACTTTGTACGCAGCCAAAGTAGTACCCAATCTGGATTATTAATAGGAAGTAGTGGATTTTCCAAAGATGAACTAGAACCCAAACACAAAGAGCAAGTTTCTGTTATCAAGATAAAGTATCTTCTTTTGTCAGTTCCTGCACACATCGCATTAACATTAATGACATTTTCAGCTACACGCATGTATATCTCTCATTAACACTAATGGGCAATACATGCACATATATCTCTGGTTAATACTGATGGTAATTGCATATACGTGCAGCACTCATTGGCATTAATGAGAGTTCTCCTGTGGATATCTAATGATCATTAATGGGAGTTACACGCATGTGTATTTCCCATTAACATTAGTGGCACGTGCATCTCATTAATATTGATGAAAAATACAGGAAGCCATACTCTCATTAATATTAGTAGGAGCGATGTGTACACTACAAGGAGAAAGCTTTTCCTGCCATATCCTCAATGAGGAAAGTTTGAACAGTTGTTAATTCTGTGCTAACTTCAGTTTGTGCTGTCTTTTGGTGGATTATACAAGGTCCCCATGACCTTGGCCACAAGGCACAGGCTTCTTCCTTACATGAATGAACTATTTCTGAAAAATCACAAACATTCTTTTCTTTGGTACCAGACAGCATTTCATCTCTGTTTTGTTTGGGGTTTTTTTTAAGCAAACATATTTCTGAATCGCTGCTATTTCATAGAAAAGTCTATATATGCTTTTCATAGCACAGGGGTGGCACACACCAGCTGCTGAGTTATTGCTGGTAGGCACACAAAATTTATTATAAGTTCTCGTGATCATAACTCCATTTTACATCATGCACTAATACAGTATTGTGTTAAACTCTGACACAGTTCCCGACAAATGTAGTGGAGACTAAAGGCCATAGCATCCCTTTGGAGTAAAAAAGATATGAATTTACTACGGTACTGAGATTCTTATCCTTCCAGTTACAAAGGGATTAAACTGAAGTGCCCATTTCAAGAAATGTGTTCTCGTGCCTTCCAAGCTGCTTCCATGGGCTTTTCTGTGGGGCTGTATCTTAGGTCTCCTTTTGAACATCTACCACTAATGTTGCGTAGTGTCAGTGCAGGGCTTAGGGTTTCACATCGTGGGGCAGCTGAGGGGTCTGCTCCTGAAGAGGACCGTTCTCTTCCATGGGCCACCATGCTTGGGTGAGTGCTGAAGAGCCAGGAGGAACCTGCGGCTCAGCACCAGGAGGGCACATGGTGTCCCCATGCTGTGAACAGGGATGAGCAGCCTGGGTTATGGAAGAACGCTGTCTTGCTATCAAGTTACATATATGGATATGGGGAAGGTGACTGCATAAAACTCTGGCCTGGGAACCCAGTGATTTGCAATCAGTCCTCACCTTCATATCCCATTGTAGGTTAAATTCTTTTTCTATTTTTTGACACACCTACCACCCTGTATGCAGGCATTACAACCTGAAATAAGATTTCTACATTGCACTGTAGCTTAGCTACAGTTAATACTACCAGCCGCATCAAATATATGTTATTTAGAACAGAAAGCAGTATATTTATAAATATGCCCTTTGGTAAGATAGTCTTATTGCTTTTCTCATTACAGTACAGAATTAGCATATCCATTGTCCATGCAAATTAGATACAAAAACCAATGTTTGCAAATAACAGATGAAAATTAAAGGTTTATTTTTGGCAAACACAACTGTAATACATCAGATTCCTTAAGGCTGGGGGAGATCTATATCGCACCTTCCTGTGCCAGCAAGTCCCCTGCTATACCAGAAGGCTTCGGTGCAGGGCACAGCAGGCTGTGTTACTGTGGCTGCTGCTCCATTTCAGGAGCCTTCTGGGGAGAGGCAGCGAGATGTTGGAGCAGTTTTCACTCCCACAAGAGCTGTGTGGACAAACTGCCTTGCATGAGCCTTTTCCACCTGCCCTAGCTCTGTCCTGTCGGCAGTTTCTGTTGCAAATTCCTTTGTTGCTTGTTGGTTTCTAATCAGTACAATGATGTAAGAGATATTGATACTGGTTTCTTTACCAGCAGATGTTTTACTGCTGGGTTCCCTGACCCCAGTGGGGTCTATGTGGGCCCTGTATGCCATCTACTACAATTTGCATAAAAATCAACAGCAAATTTAGATACAGCAGGTATAAATGCATAAAACCCTTTCTGTACACACAGAGATTCAGACATACACTTGCCTAAGTCACACACTTATCCACACTCACATTCACCCATCCTGGAAAGTCTAGTGCGGAGAAGGTGATCCTAGTACTAAAGGATAACAGATGCAGATGTCACAAGACATCAAGGCAAATCACAACAACAATATTCTGTTGTTGTCTACAGCAGCATTAAAGATTCTAATCTGTAACTACAGCTTTCACTTATAATTCAGAATTCAGCTGCTAAACAAACTAAATAATTTATCAAGTACAATATGTTCTAACTCTGCAGCTTGCAAAGCTGCAGCCGTACCTTTGTTTCAAAGAGTCACCAAATGGTGGAAATGTCAAGCTCTTCCTTGAAGTGCATCTTCCTCAATTCCCTTGGTAGATAGCACTGATATTTTTTTTTCCTAAAGATGTTTTATTGTTTTTCTACTTTTCATCAGGGTGGGGTTGCCATGGCAACAAAGTAGGATTTCTTGCTGGATTTCACCTTTGCTGTCTTGCTTCATATGGTTCTCCCTCCTCAGAGCAAACATGGTGGACGCAGTGCACATACAGATGTCTGATTTCAGATTTCTTTCTCGAGTGTGCTTGGCAGCTGCTCTCCTGAGACAGGCAAAGCAGCACTTCACAAGCAGCACTTCACATTCATCCTCCCACTCTCTAATGGCCACCATCACATCTCCCTTGCTTTGTGAGCTCTCTTTTAAGATGGACAAAGCTTTTCATTAAACACTTGCTTCCAGTATAAACAGAAACTTTTATTTAAACATTTCAATTAACTAAATGACCAAATCAATACTCTTTCTCTTGAGGTTAGCTGAGGTTAAATGATGAAATGTGCCACAATAGATGTTGGGGGCATCCATCTCCCATCCCAGCAATATGCGTAGAGCTAAGCCAGTTGCCAGGTTTAAAAGGCTGAGTTTAGACTGTGACACTGCCATCGGGACTGTGCCTCTGAACTGGGTGTCTCCCTTCTTCTTTCTGTGTTTATTGTCATCCCAATTTTCCCAGTTAACTTCAAGAACTTTTCCCAGAAAAAAAAAGTTTAAAAACTTACATCACTCACCAGGATGAAGAGTTTTCATTTTATATATCTCTCCCACATCTTTCAAAAATAGATTATAAATCTGTTATCTGTATCTGAATTTCACAGTGGTAGCATCTCAGAAATCCAGATGAAAAGGGATAGTAACTGCATACTTAAGTCCCAGTCCTTCGGTTTGAACCCTGCAGATGAGCTGTTCTCCTTGTGGAGTACCATCAGCAGAAAGAGCTGATATTTCAGGGTACACTAATGAATAATTCATCTCATGAAAGTATCACTAATATAATCGGAATTTAAAACTCCATATCCCAGTAACTATATGTCATAAAAGAAATAAAAAAGTACATAACATTTTAAATGTGATGTGAATTTTTTCCCTTTAGTGTTTGGATTTTTCTTTGCAATTCAACTGAAGTAAAATAGGGATGCATTACATGAACTCCTGCGGATTCGCCATGATACCTTTCTTTGCCACTTTTCAATACTCTGCCTGTAATGAGTAAGGAAACATTTCTGAGGAAATGTGATGTGAATTTCTGAGGAAATGTTTCCTGATTTCCAGTTCAAGGTTTTTTCAAGTTCCAGAAAGCAGTTGTTCTGCTTTCCTTCTGTCTTACTAGAGTTGCATGAAGTTTTCCTCTGATTTGATTAACATTGCCCTGGCAGAACATCAGTGTCATTTTAAACTACCACTATAATATTTGTTCTTCTGACTACATCAGGTCTGACTATCAATCCCACTTTTTCTCTTGAACAGATACTATAATTATTATTCATATATTCTGACACCCAAGAGATGTGGGCATTGTCAAGCTTTTACATTTAGTTAATGCCTTAGGAAACTTCCAATCTGGGTAGAAGACAAAAAGCAACACAGTGATATCAAGACAGAGGGAAAGAAGGGTGCATGAGACTACAAGACTTCTCATGCTAAGCAGCAATATCAGCACTGTGACACTATCTCTTCTTTTGGGGTATTAGGATAAAAGAGAGGTTGGAAGGGAACCTCCAGAGCTGTCAGGTGGTTGTGTAGCTGTTCCTTCAGGAGCACTTTCACAGGATGCCATGGGGCAAATAGCATGAAGTTATTTGTCTGAAAATCTTGAGGTTAGCATAGGAGGTTGACTTGCCAGATGAATGGGTGGTAGGAATTGATTTCTTGCTAAAGAAGCCACTCAGCAGATTGAACAAACTTTTCTGTGATTGAGAAAATTCACTGTGTTTATTTTGCTGCACTGGAACTTCTGTTTTCAGCTTGATGGCAAATACAGGTTTGCTGCTGCTGCCATTGTGACATGGACTCTGTACTTTACAAGACAGGCTCTGGATACTGTTTATGCCCCATACTAATACTTCTGTATGTCACAGCTGCAGTGATAGTTGCGGTTACAGAGCAAGCTGTACTTTGGCTGCTTCTCTCCAGGTTGCTTCTCAGGGCAGAGACCAAGGTTCCTGCCATTCATTTGGACAAGAATGGGCAATCCTGTGCCTTACAAACAGGACCTCAACACAGCTTCACCTGGTACCAGTAAGCTTTTCCTCAGAGCAGCTGTGACAGTGCCTGATTACAGTGACCTAAAAGCAGGTTTTGCACAAAACCCATCATTCACTCCGTCCCTGAAACATGCAGCCTCTGTAGGTCCCTTGTCCTGGAAAATGAGCTGCAGCTGCTGACTTGCTGCTATTTTAAGAATGCACCAAACCTCAGGCAGGAAGTGAGAGTGTTGCTTAATGTTTTTATCAGGAAGGTTTCAAAGTATTTTGTGTGAGTGTTGCTATTATCCCCAGGTCCATACGTGATGGGATTCAGATAAAGCACAGATCAGCTACTTCCTCAAATCCACATGGGAGTTAAATGATGAAATCAGGAACGGGACCCCCCCACCTTGGCTTTCCATTACGTGTTGTAACTATCACATAGCCCCATGTCACATACATTTCTGCTATTTATGACTAACTCAGCAGCACTCCTGGCCATTTAATTCAATGGTAATATGTGCATTTGGTGGGGAAAAAAAGGCTTGTTTTTTTGGGCAAGCCATGCATGCTGTTTATAGTCTAAAATGCGTTTACTGTGAAAATCTAATAGATTTGGAAATACCTTCCTAGACTTTTTGCTGAGCCTGCCAAGGACGCTGATAATTAATGGAAATAATTTTTGTGACAGAAACAAAAAGGCTGACCATATGTTTTAGATATAGCAATGCACCATTTCTCTAAAGGAAAAATGGTCCTGCAGCCTGCATGAAGACATAGTAGAACTGAAACACAGTTCAAGTTTAGACTGAATAAAAGCAGAATTTAGCTTTTGTGTTCAATTGCATTGTTAGGAGCATCTAATAATATTTGATGAACAAATCTGTAAAGGCCCAAGGACAGAGTTGGCTGAGCAGAGGTGCTGAAGCATGTTACAGTGTGGTATTGCCTGCAAGTCTGCATGTGAGCTGTATCCAGAGCTGATTCAAATAAGAAAAGCCATGAACCAAATACCAGCTTTGCCATGTGTATGGTAACCATGATGTTTACAATATCGCATTACAGCAGGGGTTCCGTCAGGTGATGTCATATTCCTCTAGCTCTGTATAACATTAATAAAAAATAAAGATAGCTCCCTTGGATTGCCTTATTCTGGTGGGAAAAAAATCAACATCTGCAGCTGAGGAAGATGCCGAACTGCTGCTGAGACAAAAAATTCTCATAGGTTTTACTGCTGTAGAATAAAACCAGAATGCAACAGCAACCATGATGGACATAGAGGTGTTTAGCATGTATGCATGTGATTTCCTAATATTTCCTTCAAAATGTCTTGCAGGCCAGATAGTGAAATGTCTTGGATTTTTCATTTTTAGCATTTCACTAATAACAGCAGCAATGGTAATGGCTAATTTACACATATAAAAGCTTCTCTGTGTTAATATAGTAAAGTTATTTGCAACTTTCATATAAACAGCACTTTAAGCAGGTATTGTGTAATTTGGCAATTATGTACATGGGAGTATTAACAATTCTTGTGTAGGATATGGGGATGATTCTTCCTAAATTGATAAAAAAATCAAGCACCCTTTAACTCACTTTCTAACCCTTCTGCTGAGATGCCCAATAAGCCTGTTAATTGGTAGTGGTCGCTCACGACAGTAGCAGCAGTAGCCTGGGATGCAGAGTGAGACTTGTGACCTCTTCCTTCCAGCAGCTACAAACAACTGAGAGGATGATTTCAACTCCTTTCTGCTGGCCTGTGCTGCATTCAAATTACTGGCCTAAAAGGAAAATCCTGAGCAAGGACCGTGACAAAGTTTAAATGTATTTGTCTTGAGGATACCTTAGGAGAGGGCAGACAGAGGTAGTAGGGCTTTGAACCAGAGAGGTCACTGCTCTTCAAACAAATGGTGAATATCTGACCTACAATTGAAGATGGGTCATGGTATCTGTTTCTTGTGGGTGTTATGGTAGCCCCAGGTAGTCAGAGAGGCAGAGGAGTTGTGGTATTAACACAATTCATATACTGATGAGACAGACCTCTTTCATGTCAGAACTGAGTTACAGTTTGGCTGTTAGGTTACAGCTATTTCAGTCTACGTTAGCCTGTTACTCTTCAGCTGTGATGTCTTTAGCCATTGTCTTTATTTCTATATCTGAGTAACTCCCTGAAAAGGGATACACTATTAACAATCCTGAATAGTTTAAAAATTTTATGATTTATACTTGCAAATACTTTAATCAGCTTGCCAAACAGTATCAATAAGCAAATACCTGTTGCCTATAAAATGGTTCAGATAAATTAAACAGAGTATCTGTATGCATTTGCTACTGCTACAGTATCAAACAGACTAGGTCTGAATATTCTTGTTTTCAGAAATTTCATGCAATGAGGATTACAACAAGCAAGAAAAAAACCCTCCTTTCTTGTTGAAGCATACTGGGCAGGACAGCCATTGATTTCAGTTCTCCCTTTAGATACAATCAGTGGGAATACAGCACTAATACAAACCTGAAGAGGTTTAAATTTGTTAATTTTAGAGTGGACCAAGCCCACAGTTATTGCCAACCACACTGCTCAACCTGAGAGAGGGAGTGGGACATTATTGCCCCTTTCAGAAACCTAGAAGCTATCTCAGAAAACAAACCAGTTTGTATCATCACAGCAGTTAGAGAGAGATGTCAGTGAGGGCAGTGACTTCAGTCAAGCATCCTGGAGCAAATTCAGACAAACTCTTTAGTGACAAAGATGCAGCATTAGTGCAAATGCCACTAGTTATAAAATAGTGAGGGGATAAAATGACATGCAGTATGGGTGAAATCTCAGGTGACTGATTCGGTTTTTTTCCGTAAAGCATTAGCAAGGTTTTAAATAGCTGCAACCTGCATATTAAAAATGCCTATCTGTATAATACATGAATAAGGGCACCTTGGCTGAATACATTATGGAACAGAACCGTCATCTTTACCCCCTTCACAATCATGCTTTTGCTTTTTTATGTGAATAGACATGAATCAAAAGTTAAATTAGACAGTGGATCAATGGACTAAGATCCTATTTTTAAAAAATGAGCATCCCTGCACCGGTTTCTTTCTTTTCACCCCTTTCTCAAATCAGATCATTTCTTTGCAGCTCTTTATTTAGACACAAAGCCTGGTAAATGATCGTGTTTTATCCACAGACTGGCTGGGGATTTTTGTGATTCATTCACCTGCTGCTCCAGCAGAGACGTAATCCCATCTTCATTTATATACCTAAGAGACAATTCAGGTACAGGAAAGAATGTGTGCTACCGAAAGGAGGCTGCTACATCTGCTGTGCTTGATATATGTGAAGTGTGGCAAAATCTCTCTGCAGCTGTTTGTCTTTGTATTTAGGATGAGAGGATATAATAATGTACTTGCGGGGCAGGAGTGACTCACTGAATATTTCAACAAGATATGTAGATTTTATGCTGTGCTATTCAATAAAATACATATATTTATTTTGACAAGCCATATATTCCTGGCCCATGAGCCCATTTCAGGAAGCAGAGACACAGAATTTTGGGATCAAAGTAGCTTGACTCTTTCCCTTTAGGTATCGATTCCCTGTGCAACCATTATTTTGTGGCGCTCTCTGGAAAGGCTACCAATTCAGCTTTTTAATGGTGTGCTGTCTCTAATGATGGAATAAAAAAAAAAAAAAGAGAGTGGCAAGTTTTCTGGCAGAGGTGGCTCTTGTCTATGACACTGGTTTTTAGCTCTCAAGTGAGAGGAACAACATATAACTCCAAGTGACAAAGCTTACAAATTGTTGCTATCAGTGAGAGCTTGCTGAGAAAATTAAGTGCATGCCTACACTTCTATTTTATATTCTATGGAAATTAAAACCATTTTAGGTCCTGCACACAGGCCTTTACCGCTCTCTGAACTGTGCTTCTCCCATCTGACTCATGTCTCTCTCAGTCATTTATAGCACTTTGTTATGCAGAGAGATTTTTTAGGCTATTTATGATGCTCCTTTGAGTGGACTTAAGCCTCTTTTTTAACAGGGGCTGGGCACACAAGGAAAAAAGGTTTCTTCTGGGCAGCACTTTACAATGATAGAAATTAAGATGTTTAGAAAATGGAAATCCCTTCCTATTGTAACCACAAACAGTTTCTAAATCGGAGCAGGCTCTTACTTGTATGCACTAAATTTCATCATAGTAAGGAAAGCCAGTTTGCCTCTTCTTGTGTGACCCTGACAAATCACGTAATCTTGGTAACCCTAAGGTGTCGTATGGTCCCAGAGCTGAACAAGTCCCCGCAGCGGCAGCGCAGACTGCCTCAGCCCTTCACAGGCTGTGCTGCACGCCGTGCCGGAGCAGTATCTGGCAGGAGGGCAAAGCGACAGACGTGGTCAGCAACTCTGTGAGACAACGTTTTGGCAGTCTGTGTTGTACCTGGGACAGCCATCAGTACTGCAGGGAAAAAGCAAAGGATGCAAGATCACTGAAATGGCAGAGCTACTGCGTGTGCTTAAAATTAGCAAACAAAAGCATTGGCAAGTGCAGGACTCGGTGTTTATTATGGCCTCCAGTGAAGGTTTTGCTCTCCTTGTATTGCTCACCATCCCGTTACATCAAGGGTGTGAAATTAAATTCCCTCTCTTCTCCAGGACTATTTGCAAGCTGCTCTGAGTCCCACATCAGAACACTCTTCTGACTTGAAAATGGCTGCCAAATTGTGAGGATAAGAAAACAAAGTGATCAATTCCTGTTTAAAATGATCAGATCATAGTTAGAAAAAACATTGCCTTTTCAAAACTCAACTGAGATTAAAGGTGGGTGTGTTTGAAAAAATCTGAGACATCCAGGACTCAGCCCTTTGGTGGGAAGGTTGGAATGGCCTCTTCAGGGCTTTCTCTCTATTTCTAAAATTTTTAGTAATATAAATTAGAACAAACTAACAAAAGGGATGAGACACCCTAAAAGGAAAGCATGAAACAATATTAAAATGATTTGCAACTTCATTCTTGCCCAAAGGCATGCTGAATTCATACAGAGTCCCCCAGGGTATTTCACAATGTGGCAGTACACAGCCTGCTTCCCTGACAGGTCATTACCGCACATCATGCTGGGATCCGGTACACGGCACGCTGGTGGCTGCTTTACCTGCCTTGATCTCAGTGTAGCCACAGTAAATGTAAGTCAAGGACTCCATCTTTGGAATCCCAAACCTGCAGGCAGGCTCAGAGGACAATGGGTGATTGATTTCCACTACAGGACAGAGCTGTTGGAAAAACATCTTGAATTCTGAAGCCTTATGGAGAGGCTCCTTGCAAAACTTAAGTGTATAAAACATGGACAGCTGTGTGGGGGTGGCTTATTTGAGTACTCCTTTCTGACTTCATGCAAGGCAGTGAGTGACTGAAAGAAATTCATTAAAAAGGGGGAGAGAGCGGAACACAAATACAGAAGGAGGGCTGAGTGTAAAATACATAACACAGATGAATTAGGATAGATGAAGCTGTGAGGAAAAAGTACTTCATTAGTGGGGTATGGTGAAGGCACACCTCACTGCTGGCAGAGAAACTGTCTTTCTGTTTTGTGTGGTGATGAGAAAATACGTGGTTTGTGAGAGTTTTGCTTGGCAATTTTGAAACCTGGGCTGGCTCCTCTGGACTCACAGGAGATGTCAGTGGCACTGATGACCCTGAAGAGGGAAGAATTTTATCCCCAAGCAGTCTTCCTCTGGCAAGAACTTAGTGTCTGACCCTGGCCCACCTTCTGCCCACTCAAGTAGTGAAGCAGATGTAGAGAAAAAAACAGAGGTATTTGGGCACTGAGCTGAGGTTGGTGGTCAAAGCCCTTTGCCAGCTTTATGCCTGTGGAATTTTGCATCACTTGTGCAAACTTGGTGACGCAAAGCTTTTTAACAGTGGCTAATGCTTATACAGTTTTGAGAGTGAATCAGTCATGTTTCCTGTTTGAAAACTAGGGCAGCTGTGAAAGTTTTAGGGATACATGGATAACAGGAAATGTAATGAATTCTTTCCAGTAAAATATTCAGCCTTTTGGAGGAAGTCAAAATTTTAAGACTTTCAGACATGCTGGTTATTTAGGTCTGCTTGCATTTAGATTCAAAACCTGAAAAAATATTCTTCTGGCAGTAAGTACCTCCCTAAAACTAAAATACCAGTTAGTAATAGTAACAGATACACTCTTAGGCCATGGCCATGCAATGAGAAAAAAAACCAAAATTACTCAACTTTTATACTAGCTTAACAAAATTTGACTTTTGGACAGCTGAGGTAATTCTTCAAACCCACTGTGGTCTTCCTGTATCTTTTCTGACTAATTGGACATTGAAATAACTTTTTGAAATATGGTAAGAAAAAACATCTATTTAGCCTCAGATTGGGATGTGTAGCCTGTGATCTTATTGTTCCTATTTTAAATCTGAATGAACATTTATTATTATAGTGGAAAAGAAAAATGTGTGCATCAATAAATGGTGCTTCAACATTAGCTACCAGAATTGAGGAAGTGCAGCTGGGGATAGAAATTAGCTAGAGGCTGCTTTGTATTTGTTACTAATCTACCCTGTGGAACCTTCACATCTGTACTTTTTCATTCTTCCTCTCTTTCTTCCTTCATTCTCAAAAATAGCCTCAGTCAGTTTATTGATTTGGTTTTACCTCAGATTTTTAAATTGTAAAACTAGCTGTAACTCCTGGTTTGACTGGATGCCATTTCCTTGACAGCACTTGTAGGCTTGAATCACTGCTACCTACTGTGTTTGAAAAAGTCCTGAGGTTATGAAGGCCCTTGGATGGTTGGATGGGAATATCAGAAACCAAAGCTATCTTACCGCACTTTTTTTGCAACACAAAACTATACAAGAGTGGCTTTATGTGAGCTTTAATAATAGTTTCTTATTTGAGCACTAGTGTGTTTAAACCAACAACATGGTAATAGGACAGACAGAAGATGGAATGTTTGGAGGGCAGTTATTTGTCAGCGTCTATTAAGGAACAAGTGAACAATGCTATTACATGGCTAATCAATGCATGCTTTATTCTGTGTTTGATCTGTGTTAAACTCTCCTCCTCTGTGAGTACAGAGGGCTCCTTTGCATTGCAGCCAGCCTGTTTTTTCTACAGGAAGGCAGAAAATGGTGGATGGCCACACTGAGATACGTGGCCTGTGGACGGCACAAAGCTAAATTTCTTTGCTTGCTCAATAGTAGTAATGACCAGCAGCATACTGGAAGTAAATAGATGAAGAACTAAGAATTCTAGAATAGAGATAAATGTAATGCTCACACACAAAAAGAGACCAGGCAAGTAAATGTGCAGTCATGTCGTGTCATGAAAGGGAATGACCCTTCTCAGCTTCCCCATCCATAAAGTTTGTTGATCCACAAAGTTTCTTGGCATCTAAAAATTTTTAAAACGACTCTTAGATCATGTACTTTTCCTTTCAGGAGACAATTCCTTATTAAAAATGATTCCTAGTTAGGACACTTTTCTTCATGCTTATTTGCTTTTGTAATATCCTATTGTTTCTATATTCCATTATTCTCTCAGCTCACTCCTTTCAGTTCCTCTCCCAACATAATGATAGTTACTGTACCACCCTTGGTTAGTGTTCAGCTACATTATGGAATTCTCTTAGATGTTCCTCCTTGGTCAAATTGGTCAAATTTTTCTGGTGGTTAAACATGAGCATAGCTTTTTTTTTTTTTTTATTTCCTTGCCTCCCCTTCCCCCCCCCCCAGCTCAATAACTCACCATCTATCATTGCCCTTCATTTATGGTTTGTTAGCCTCCATAAGACGGTGCTTATTTCCAACCCAACTGAGAATAATTTTTCAAGTATGATTTCAGAGGTATGGCACCTGATGTCTAATGATGCTGGATACAAGATCCAAAATTGCTCAGCTACAAATTTTTGACCCTCACTGTAGTCACCCTGTGTTCCAGCATGTATGCCAAGGATCATAATTTCACTCATTGCTGTTTACTGCTCATGTTTCTCCTGTCAGCTCCTTGCTTTAAAAAAACCCCAGCTCTCACTTCCATTATTTTCCTTGGGATTGTAATGTGATTTACCAGATGATAATTTCTACGATTACTCTTTATTCATCTTCTAAAGTTCAGTGCCATCCAGCCATCTGGCGTCTCATTAGTTCTGCAAAAGCCCTAGCCTACAAAGAAAAAAATTTACTCACATGGCTAATTTTAAATATGTGAGTCCTAATGATGCAAAGGAGACTGCTCATATTTTTTGAGCCAGACATATAGATAACTCTTGCAGGACCAGGCTATAAAACACTTTCAAAAGCTTTCTTTGGTTAATTGCATAAGGTAATTAGCATAAACACAGCAGTGTACTTCACAGGAAAGTGCTAATAGGCCTCCATTAATGTTTTCCATGCATTTCTTTACTAGCTGTTCAACAATCATCTAGGCATCTGATTTTTGACAATATGAAGAGCAGTGTAAATCAGTGTTAACCTGAAGCATGTCGATGGATGTATGCTTTCAGGAATTTGGAATCATCCTTCTTAATTAATGGTCTTCATCATTCGTTAATTAGTCATTTTGCTTTCTCTCTCCCTCGTGGTTTGAGACACACAATACCAACACAGTCAGTGTAGAATTGGCATGTTCAATTTTTTTGGACTTCCTTAAATAGCAGATTTTCTCTCTCAAACAACTTGTCCTCACTGATACACATCTTCCATTCTGCAACCAGAATTCACTTTTTCTGTCCAGAAAGGTGTTACTGCAAAGGATCAGCTCTCTTCTATACCCCCTTTTCTGACTATGTTCATGAAACACCTTTCAGTTTTTCAATGCACTGCTTGGTAAAAGCATTTACCCTACACCAATTTTAAAGTGCCACTATTGATGTGTGAACCGTTTTGTGAAAGGCGGCTTGTTATTGCTATGTATCATAAATATCCTTCATACACCCACTCTTTGAACTTGTGACTCATCAGTCTGGCATCTCAAATTCCCTTCTGCTAATTACAAAATACTGATCCTGCTCATTACCACCATAACAATAACACCTAGTTAGGAAGAGAATGCTGCTTCTCCTGGCAAACTGCAATGTCTTGTGTCTCACTGCTTTCTGCCACTTAGCTTATTAAATCAGTTTGCACATTGCCAGTTTTCCGTGTGCCTCTGCAAAATCCTGAATGCTCTTTTGGAGGCTCTTGAACTCAGACTGGGTGATGTGGAATATGCAGGATGAATGCCGCTTGCTATCATTAATTTCCGGAGACTAGCCCAGCTCAGAAATGCATTTAGCTGTGATTTTGTTAAGCAGTACAAGTATTATGTATTTTTATCTCTTTGAGTGTGGATCAGTGAAACAAAGAGAAATCAGGTATGTTTTCTCAGGACCTGTAGTAAGTCTGCAAGGAAGTTTCCTGATACCCAGCATATGTCTTAACTGCAGCATTGTTCCTCCTGAAAAGGTAAGGCGCTTAAGCCAGTCATTAACTGCTAGAAAATATTAATCAGAAAAGATGCAGGCAAATTCACCTAGTTACTTCTGACTGATTTGAGAGTAGTTTGGGATTACTTTAGCTGCTTTTATGTTACTTGTTTGTTATTTGCATTTTGATACAAGAATCAGCACTTCACCAGCCTGGGAGAGAGGAAAATCCTAAAGACAACTTACCCAGGAGATAAACAGAACCTGGCCAAACTCTGGAGTTGGACTATGGGCAAAAGCAGAAATTCAATAGATACTCTTCCCCTAAAACAAAACCAAACCACAACTTATCTCCAATGAGCTCTTTCAAATTAAGAGATTTAAATTCCCATGTTACTCTAATCACAATCCTGATGATAAACTAATGATAAGCAGGTGTTTGGTCTAAATACCAATATTAAATGCACTTTGAAAGTTTGCAGAGTTGACTGGCTGTGAAATCAACACTGGAATTAACGACTTCCCCAGGTCAGGACAGAATTTGCATGTAAGCATCGTGACATAAGAAGGAAGCCACTTTTAGACTCTAGATTTAAAATACTGTGAATTCATTTCAGACTTAGCATAGCAGTCCTGATGGACCAGCATGCTCTCCAGGATAAGAAAACATAACATCTCTGAAAAGAAGTGACATCAATGGAGCCAAGTCAGTTCAAGATCATTTAATTCAAAATCTCCACGTAATTTCCTTTTATTTAAACCATTATTAAGAAATATCCTTCAGCTTATCACATGTGAAGCATAAGCTTCCTCTGGTATTAACTTTGACACTTCGGGGATTATATTAATTTAGGTGATAGTACCTGTTAGTGAGAATTTGATTGCCCTCAATGCAGAAGGATTTACTCTTGTTATTGATTTGTTGGCAAATATATTGGGTAGAAATCCCCTGGTATTGCTGGTAGCTGTAGATTCCAAATTTTATTGGATTTGTGAGAAATCGTCCTCTGTGTTTAAACTTGTGATCACTTTATAAAAAGAAGAGCCCAAGAGTAAGGTGAAAAACAAATGCTTGTTTTTATTTTGCTGAAAAGGAAAGATGCCTTGTTTTGCTTTGTTCCCGGTTGTTGATTTCATTAGTCTGGCTTTTGTCATGGTTACTCTTGTGACAGGCAGTGAACTCAGAATACATATCTACAGCAGCTGCAAGAAAGAAGCCATTGCCTCTAATGGCAAAGGGTCATCAGGGCAAATTTTGTGTCTTGTAGAGGATAGAAATCACCCACCATTTAGTCGCCACAAATAAGTTTATGGCCTGATGTGACTTCTTTTATAGCACTACTACCCTCCTAAACAATTTTCCTCAATCCTTTAGACCAGAGCTAATGAAAGCCAAGAACAGGCCAGAATGAACCCCTGCCATCCCAACCCCTGAGAACAGGCCAGAATGAACCCCTGCCATCCCAACCCCTGAGGCCAGGGTGGTGGGCACCCAAGCAGCTTGTTCCTCCTCACCCTCATGGCAGGCAGACCCTGGGGCTGACCCACGGGCATGCCCAGGGCTGCCCCTTGCTGCAGGCAGGACACAGGTAGCAGGTCCCAGCATACCTGGGAGCACATGTCGATGACAGTGAGTGTCAGGCATCCCTGTTCCCATGCTGTAATTTGGTCTGTGTTCCAACAATCAATACATATTCTCAGTCCTTGTTGTCAGGTCCCCAGGGGAGTAAATTGATTAAGGGCCTAGAGCATCTCCCCTATGAGGAAAGGCTGAGTAAGCTGGGACTGTTCAGCCTTGAGAAGAGAAGACTAAGGGGGGACCTAATCAAAGTTTATAATTATCTGAAGCAGGGGATGCAGGGGGAATCAGCCAGCCCCTTTTCAGTGGTCTGTGGGGATAGGACAAGGGGCAATGGCTGCAAGTTGGAGCATAGGAAGTTCCACACCAACATGCAGAAGAACTTTTTCACAGTGAGGGTGACTGAACACTGGAATAGGCTGCCCAGGGGGGTGGTGGAGTCTCCTTCACTGGAGATATTCAAGACCCGCCTGGACGCCTATCTGAGCAATATGAGCTAGGGAGCCTGCTTTGGCAGGGGGGTTGGACCCGATGATCTCTCGAGGTCCCTTCCAACCCCTACAATTCTGTGATTCTGTGATTCATGTATTCTTTGCCAAGGTGCAATGCCTCTTTCCTTACACACTGAAATTTCTGGTAGAATACCATATAGAAGTGTCACAAATAATACATGCAGAATTGGTCCTCTAGGACACAAAATGTCCCTTCTTTAGCTTTGTTTTTTAAAAATGACTGATTCATAGAACTTGATCAGAATTAACAACAACAACAAAAAAGGGAACTTAATTAAACCCATATTCGGAAATGTCTCAAGAAATAAAGTGTTTCATTATGTTCTCTTATTATAGCCTACAATATTCATCCAATTAAGGTTGGCAGTCAAGTTATTTTTAAGATGTGGCATGAATAAGATAACCTCAGATATCATATGATTGCTCCAGCTGAGACATAATAGTCGAAAGTAATTTTTTCCAATAAAAGTAACAGTGAACAGTGCTATTAATTCATGGTAATGGTGCTACTGGGAGAAGTATATGACTTCCACTGCTGAATAATCAACAAAAGTAAATTAGTTTTAAGCAATAGAATGTGTGTGTATATGTCTTTGTGAGTGTAAATGACCTTGAGAATAAAGAATTGAGAAAAGCAAATTAAATACAGTTTTAAGCATCGTGAATTTATTTTTTTTTTAATTCTGTATTTTGACATGTAGTCCATGTGAATTCAGGACTCTGCAAAGCAAAATTAATTGTCATTTTCCTTTTACATATTTTAACTAAAATGCACAGATGTATGCTTCTACCTGAAACCTTTCCAAATTTCAGCTTTATCTCATGAAGAAATATGGTTCCTGGCACATTTCATTTTTATTTCTAACTCAACAAAAGGTGAAGCAAAACATTAAATACAGCAAATCTGTAGTTTCTTATCCTTTGTTCCTCAGTCCTCACTGTCTTTCTTTTGAAAGAGAAAGTGTTTTTCTCCATTGTAGACATTTTTGATCATCCATTTCAAGCTGATTTAAAACTTTCAACTTCTTAACTTAGGAAATTCATTTTTCAGCTGTATTAATCTATTAACTTGATATTTTTTTCTTTCTTTCCTATTCTTCCTGCCTCCCAGAAGGTATGTATTTTCCTAAAACTACCTGGTTTTCGCTTCCAGAACACTTCTGCTATGAAATCAGGTGTGCACAGTTCACACTTTTACCTGGTCAGAGTTAATGTGGTAGTTTGAACCCCTCTTGTCACCTTTGAATAAAACAATTTGCCATTTTTGCAGTGCATTTCTTTCTTTTTTTCATATATAGATACTCTACTCACCTCTACTTACTCAATGTCCTCTAAAACTACAAAGTTGCAATTAAATTGAAATTTTCACTTTTTGTTATAGCTCTTAGTGATAATTTTTTTAAGACTATTTATGAAGACAGTAAAGTCTGGACATGGACAGAACCATTAGAAAAAAAAATCAAGACCTGTTTGGAAATGGTTTGTGATGTTTGTTCACTTTGACTCTGAATGGATCATCAGTAGGCATCCTCTCAGCTGAAACTTGGATATCCTACATGAGTTCCTACTGAAGACATAGGAAATAAATAGAGAACTATTGACTTACACTAAGTTTTATTTTGATACAATGAAGATATTAAAAGAGCTTCCAAGAGGGCTGAGGAACACATCAAGAAACAAAGAGCACCGCACAGGAAAGCCCTCTCACTAGCTGATTGCCACCTGAGATGAAGTCATTCAGGTCAAAAAGTCTTCCTTTATTTCAGTTTTGTATACCTGAAATCTAGGCAAATGGCAAATTTCCACTAGCAGAAAGTGATAAACCAGACTTTGTAAATCAAGATTTGTTGCCGTGAGAAATTTTTCAGCCATGTGACAAATGTAACTGTTTCAAACTCATGAAGGTAGTTTGCAAGTGGAATGGATCTTTCAAACTGAATGAATACCTATTGTGCTAGATTCCTAACATAGCTGTGGATTTTTATTCCTGTTCTGAAAGAGCTTGGATCTGATGCCAAGTAACCTGAGTGTTTTAAGTGTGCAGTTTTGAAAGCTTTCTGTGTACAGAAGACATATCGGGAATAAAATACCAGATGAATGAATCACTTTCAAGTTAACAAGGTGACACACAGTTGCATTTCATGTGATATTTGTTGTTTTGGCCAAATATTCTGCACAGGTTTTTTCATAGCTATCATTCTATCAAGTAGCTCTTCTGCTACTTCTGTAGTAGTAATAATAATAGTGTATATAATGTTATATAATTATATAATTTTTTATATATGGCTTAGGAAAACAGAAATTATTTCTTCTTTTGCCATAGATAATAATGTAATTTGGAAGGGAATGTGCAATGACCAAGACTGCAACCAAATCCATGCAAAACCATTTTATGGGTTCTAAATTGCGAATCTGCCTTGCTTGGCATAGTTAATGCACACCCTAGAGCAGACAACGTCCACCAGTGTATTCAATACCAAGTGATCCGAGCTTGTGAATTCCTCATCCACTCAAACTGCTACAGGACATGAGAGCTAAAACATTGTATCTGATGATGCAAGCAGGATTATCTTGTGCTTTCTAAAAGGCAGAAATTGTAGATGAAGGAAAATCTCTGCCATGCAAATTCTTTCCTGGAGTGGCAAATGAGTTTGTGACCTGGTTACTAAGTAAAGGTCATCACCACAGTATTGATGAGATATGCTGTTCTGAAGCTATGATAATTAAAGAACATAATGCTTTGGGCATATAGTCAAACTTTCAGGGACTGATTAAAATTGGTGGATATCCCTATTATTTTTTAATTCCTTGACAATACCACATATTGCCATCTTAAAAAAAAAATAAATCTTTAGAATGCTTTACTTATGACTTATGTTTGGCAGAAGGTCTACTTAATTAATTTTAATTATCTCTATCTGTAAAAAGTCAGAGCCGAAACAGCCAGAGAGCTCTGTGGGCACTTATCTAGAGGGACAGTTAAATATTAAGCTAAAAACTATCAATGTCTCAAGGTACATTTGCCTTTGACTTTTGTATCAGCTCCATCTTCAGTTTAAAATGAATGTCGTTTTATGAAGAGTGATTTAAGCATGAGAACAGCTTTACTTTTTTTGCATGTTGATCTGATTATAGTTAGATGTCACAGAAAAGACAGGCACTCATAAAAATGCTTTCACACAGTAAGTTATGTATGAAAAGTTGGAAGAGGAAGTTTCTTTACTTTTCCTAGTAATGAGCACATAACTCATGCTCAACAACTTCTTTGATTAATTTAGCCTATTTGTGCTCAAGAACTATTCATAAAGAGTTGGGGATTTTTTCAGATTTATTCCGTATCTGAATGTATTTTCCAATTGTTTTTAAAATTTGTTTCCTCTTCAGTGTGATCTTCAGTTCACATTGTCATGTTTAGCTGTGAGATGCCAAACAGTGCTTTGGGGTTTTTTACCTCCCCCCTCACTCATTAGGTGATCATCCACTATTTTCAGATTGGGGCACCAAAATTGACTTTTGGCAAAAGGGCATGGGCCAGCTGTCAGTTAGAAACAAGAGCAGGAGGACTGCAAAGTTGGGCTAAAGAGAATTCATCCACAAACACTTGTGAACAGTTATATCATTAATCACCTTCTCCTAATCTTACCCAGTTACACCATACATTAGCGTAAAGTTTAAGCTGTTTGCAGACTAAGTTATGTTGTGTGTGTGAAAACAAAGGCTTGGCTTTCAGCTTTCTAAACAAATAAGGGATATCCAGAAATATTTAGTGTCTTGTCCTTAGAAAGAAAGCATAGATAAGAAAAGGTGATTGTATCAATACAGGAACAGCACTTTATGCAGTGGGAGCCTGCAGGCAGTACAGTGTTGAACTGCGTAACAGATTCCTAGGACACTAGACCTCAACTTCACACTGAAGTGAGAAGAATGGAATTTTGATCTATTGTCTGAAAAAATCTAGGTATTTGCTGATACTCTTCATAATCTGCCAGTTAAAGGAAAGACTCTGGTTTAGGACAACAAAGAAATAACTGGTAATTATGGCAAAATGAGGTGAACAAGAAGGAAAGGCATGCATAGCTGTCATCTTCTTAGCCTCACCAGGCAGTCACATTAAAACCTTGCATTCAGCAAGTCAATGGCAAAAGATTGTAAGTGTAGAGTTATGACCCTGATGGGAAGTTTTGGTTGTCTACATCTTATGATCTTCTTTCTTCCACACTTTTTTGCAACTTAGCTTTTTGCATATTGCCAGATTTTGCAGTACTTGCAATTATGAGAAATGCATAACAGTTAGAGTACTATGCTACTTATCTTCAGACTGTCCTTCCCAGAGAGACCTGTGTACTACCTCTCAGAAAAAAAAAGAAGAAATAAAAACATACAGCAAATTGGTTATCATGAGACTATGTTAATTTCTGACTCTGGAGGGGATGGAATTTGTTCTGTTTGTTCTGGTACTGAGGGTTGTCGGGGGACGAGGGGGAGTTTGTTTATTTTTCAGTTTAGCTATTTACTTTTCTGTTAAATATAAGATGATCTGGGTTCAAGTGCCTGTGACTTGAACTGTTAAAGCGTTCTTTCAAGAGCAGAATAATGTTCCAGACTTTGGCGCAAACCTTGGAAAATACTTCCAGGCTTTACAAATGGAGCCTTTGCCAAAGTTTAAGGCAACATTACACACCTTGGAATGGTACTTAACTCAGAACTGCATTTCACCAATACTACATTGTTTATTTAGTCTGCACTCAAGTACAATAGGAAGCTTTTAATAAACTGGTTTAGTGATCTTTTTAACAGTCCAATGGATTGGAAGGGAATGGAATAGGCTATTTCAGTTGGAAGAGACCTACAGCGATCATCTAGTCCAACTGCCTGACCATTTCAGTGCTAACCAAAAGTTCAGGCTTGTTATTAAGGGTGCTGTCCAAATGTCTTTTAAACACTGACAGCCTTGGGGCATTGATGACCTCTCTAGGAATCCTGTTCCACTGTTTGACCACCCTCTCAGTGAAGAAATGCTTCCTAATGTCCAGTCTGAACCTCCCCTGGTGCAGCTTTGAGCCATTCCTACATGTGCTGTCACTGGGTACCAGGGAGAAGAGATCAGCACCTCCCTCTCCACTTCCTCAGAAAGCTGCAGAGAGCAATGAGGTCACCCCTCAGCTTTCCTTTTTCCAAACTAGACAAACCCAGACTCCTTAGCTGCTGCTCACAGGACATGCCTTACAGCCCTTTCACCAGCTTTGTTGCCCTCCTCTGAACACATGCGAGGACCTTCAAGTTGTTCTTCAATTGTGCGGCCCTGAGCTGCACACAGCACTTAAGGTGAGGCTGCAGCAATGCTGAATATAGTGGGATAATCACTTCTTTTGACCAACTGTTTACGCTGTGTTCAGTGCACCCCAGAATGCAGTTTGCCCTCTTGGCTACCAGGGCACACTGCTGACTCATATCAAGCCAGCACCCCTAGAGCCCTTTCTGTAGAGCTGCTCTCCAGCCACTCCTCTTCCAATTTATACTTGTGTTTGGTGTTACTCCATCCTAGGTGCAGAATCTGTGATTTGTACTTGTTAAATTTCATCCCATTAATCACAGCCCAGTGCTCCAGTCTGTATATATCCCTCTGCAAGTCCTCTTGTCCACCAAGAGAGTCAACAGCACCTCCTGGTTTGGTACCATCAGCAAATTTGCTAATGGTGCATTCAATTCCTGCATCCAGGTGGTTGGTAAATACATTAAACAGGTCTGGCCTAAGGCTTGAACCCTGAGGAACACTGCTGGCAACTGGTCATCAGTCAGATGTAACCCCATTCACTACAACCCTTTGAGCTCTACCCTTCAGCTCTACCCCAATGCACCATGAACATGTTCACAGCTGAATATCTTGTCTTGTAGCATGCTGTGAAGGACAGTATCAAAGGCTTTACTAAAATCCAGAAAAACTGCATCCAGGACCTTCCCTTCAATCTACTAGGTGGGTGACCTTGTCATAGAAGGATAGCAAATTAGTTTGCCCTTGGTGAACCCATGTTGGCTGTGCCTGATGATTGCATTGTTCTTTAAATGCTGTTTAATAATACTCAGTATAATCTTCTCCATAATTTTTCCAGGAACCAGAGTAAGATTAACAGGAAAGATGGAGCATTTATCTCACAGCAGCTCTTCTTAAACTCCTCTTCCATCCTCCTTCCTCTCTACTTTTCATTCTTATGTCCAGGTGCCTTCTCCCTCCTCACCCATAAGCAGAGGGTATGGGAAAGCTGTCAATTCAGAATTGAAAAGGGATTGTGACTTTTCTTAATTCACGGCTTACTTGTATGCCTTGTCAGTGTCTCAAAACCCTTTTGACCTGTTAAGACTCTGGTTAGAGGGAAAGTTAACCCCATGCTGTAGCTGTTAATGTGGGTGGCTTCATATCCTAGGCAGAAAAACAAATCCTGGCCTCTCTAGCTGTGAAGGGCAAGGTAGAGATTGCTCAGTGAGGTCAATGTCTTTCAGAGGTCATCTTGCTTCGTGCTGCATGTGTTTGTGTGTAAAACAATCAGTCGCAGAGTAAATACTGAGGCTTTCCAAGCTTTATGTGTAAATTATATTTCAATTTAGATATTAAGGCTTTAAAGCTTCATTACTGGTGAAATTTGTATATATTTAAATGCACTCTCATCTTCAGAGCTAACAGAAGTGGTAATGTACTTGAGGTCCATTATTTCTCTGCTTTGTTTTTTATGGCACCTTGTGAAATAAAATACTTAAAGAAATTCCATACAGGCCAAAAAGCTGTTCTGAGGTTCTTGAAAGGATGGCTGAAAAAAATCCTTTATTAATTTTTATGCAAATATATTGATGTTGATGGTTTCATAGTAACAATGAGGAATTGTCTGTTTTCAGTTGTGCCCCAGGAAAACCACTGGCTGAAGCAGTGACTCAGAGACTTTTGATGGACTACTGGTAAGATGTGTCAAACCGTAAGTCAGACAGAAGAGCCCTGGAGACCTACATAGCTGAAAAGAAAATAACATTTTCCTAAAGGGTGGTTTTCAACATGCTGGATAAATCTAGATGTGAAAACCTAGATTTGGGGGATAAGTTCTGGCACCCAAACTAATACTGGCTATTCTAGGCTTGCCTGAAACCTGTTCGATCTCTGAACTGGCTCAAAATTTTACCCCCTCCTACCATCATACACCATATATTGCATTGGCTAACATTTTGTATTTTAATCCACAAATTGTACATGTGAATCCATAAGAATTAAGGAGCAAGAACAATTCTAAATGGTAAAGCAAAAGCTTGTTTTTCAAATTGTCTCTTTTAACTATAGTACGTACAGTCAAAACCACATTAACAGAAATGAGAGTTTTACTAAAAGACTACAGAACCTTTAAAACAAATAGCCCTCAATTATATGCTTATCTAACATGGGGGGAGGGGGGTGTCAATTTGCACTTTGGCCTAACCTATTGAATCTCAGAATCACAGAATTGTAGGGGTTGGAAGGGACCTCAAGAGATCATCGAGTACAACTGCCCTGCCAAAGCAGGTTCCTTAGGACAGATCACACAGGTCAGCGTCCAGACGGGTCTTGAATATCTCCAGAGAAGGAGACTCCAGAACCCCCCTGGGCAGCCTGTCCCAGTGCTCTGTCACCCTCACTGTGAAGAAGTTCTTCTGCATGTTCCGCATGGGATAGATGAGTGGACAGTGAGGTGGGCTGAGAACTGGCTGTCGGACCGGGCTTAGAGGGTTGTGATCAGTGGAGCAGAGTCTGACTGAAGACCTGTGACTAGCGGTGTTCCCCAGGGCTCGGTGTTGGGTCCAGTCCTGTTTAATATCTTCATTGACGACCTTGATGAGGGAATAGCATCCACCCTTAGCAAGTGCCGATGATACAAAGCTGGGAGGGGTGGCTGACACGCAGGAACACTGCGCTGTCATCCAGCGAGACCTGGACAGGCTGGAAAGCTGGGCAGGGAGAAACCAGATGAGGTTTAATAAAAGCAAGTGTAAAGTCTTGCACCTGGGGAGGAATAACCGTGTGTATCAGTACAGGCTGGGGGATGACCTGCTGGAGAAGAGCTCTGTGGAGAAGAACCTGGGGGTCCTGGTTGATGACAAGTTGGCTATGAGCCAGCAGTGTGCCCTGGTGGCTAAGAGGGCCAATGGGATCCTGGGATGCATCAGGAAAAGTGTGGCCAGCAGGTCTAAGGAGGTGATCCTCCCCCTCTACTCTGCCCTGGTCAGGCCCCACCTGCACCAACATGCAGAAGAACTTTTCCACAGTGAGAGTGAGGGTGAGGGAGCCCTGGGACAGGCTGCCCAGGGAGGTGGTGGAGTCTCCTTCACTGGAGATATTCAAGACTCGTATGGACACCTATCTGTGCAATATGAGCTAGGGAGCTGCTTTGGCAGGGGGGTTGGACCCAATGATCTCTCGAGGTCCCTTCCAACCCCTACGATTCTGTGATTCTGTGATTCTGTGTTGGTGCGGAACTTCCTGTGCTCCGACTTGAAGCCATTGCCCCTTCTCCTGTCTCCACAGACCACTGAAAAGGGGCTGGCCATTTCCCCCTGTGTTCCACCCTTGAGATATTTATAAACATTAATCAGATCCCCTCTTAGTCTTTTTTTCTCAAGGCTGAACAGCCCCAGTTCCTTCAGCCTATCCTTTAGGGGAGATGCTCCAGGCCCTTAAATATCTCTGAGGGGACTCTCTCCAGGAGATCCCTGTCCTGGAGCCCAGAACTGGACACAATACTCCAGGTGGGTCCTGACCAGGGCAGAGTAGAGGGGGAGGATCATCTCCTTTGACCTGCTGGCCACGGAAATGGAAATATACTATGGAAGAAACTAGAAGCAAGAAGTATTAATAGTTACTGCTTTTATTATTCCAAAGGAGTCTCAATTTAATTTTTAGTTCAGCAAGCACTGGTATGGGAGTGAAAGGGCTTTTATACAGAGATATGTTACATAATTTCTCTTGCATGCTCATTTGGAATGCTAAAAGAAACTTTTTGAGACCTGAGCTGAGAAAGTCTTCCTAAGCAAATAAAATTACAATAGTGATATAACATATGTCTTCAGCAATCTGTGCTTTGCTGGCTTATAAAAAATCTATGAGAATTTGTTTTGATGATGTAAGCAGCATTTTCTCATGCTTTGTATACATGAAAATATAGACAAATGCAGGGATGTTACACTGCTATTCTATATATTAAGTATTGTCAGTAACCTGTTTTCTGTAGGAAATGCTGCTATACTGGCATTACATATCATCTCCCCTACTTCTAAATCTACAGGCCCAAGCCTTAGGGGAGAAACAAAGAAATAACTTTTCCTCTTATTTATATGAATTGTTTTTTTCCTCACCTTTCTTCGGTTAAAGCAAATTTTATCATTAATATCAATAAATGCTTTGTAAGTCTGATGTTCATGTTTAACAAAAGCTAAAAAGAGCTTAGAGAGCTCATCTGACATAGAACAGGAACAAATTCATATTGTGATTAATATGAATTTCTAGAACTAAAACTTTCTCCTTAAAGGAGATAACATGTTTCTTTCACAGAAAGAAGAGTAAGAGGACTCTAATATTAAATCTCTTTGACGCTTTAAACATGCGAAAAATATTTATAGCTATTTCCCTTAGTGCAAATATGAAGTGATGAAATTCTGCTTTTATTAAACTGGGTGGTAAAACCGCCATAGCAAATTTCTCTATTTCCATAAAGTTTCTAGCTCAGTCATTAAGACTGAGCTTATAAGTGTCCATGCTCTTGAGAACCTTTCTGCTAAATGTAAACTTCCAGTCTTCTGATTTAGAAATTCAGCCGAATACTTATGAACACAAAAGTAGCCCCTAGAGAGCTCTGTCTGAAGTGCTCTCTGCACTATGCATTTTACAAATGTGCATTAAACTTTTGAAGCTAGCATATCTTTGTAGGGCTGTTCAGTGTAAGTACTGGGTGTTCAAAGAGCTGGGAAATCTGCTCACTTAACTCATATCTTTTACTCTTCTGGTCAGTATTTCAATAACATGCCAGGAAATTAAATTTACAGTGCCATATTTTCTTATCATTTACCATGCAAAGATGTTGAAATTATAACTGCTTATTGACTTTTTAATAGGTATGACAAAAATCAGACAATTTCTGTTTTAATCAAGAGTGCTGATGTTAGAGCTTTGGCTGAACCCCTTTTTGTTTACTTTCAAGTTTGTGGGCTTTGAAAGTTTTTTCTTCTATTGTTAGTTTTCTAGTTTTCTGAAAAAGAAGGCAAGAAAAACAGAAAAAGATGTACAAAAATAAGGGTAAATGAGAGGCAAAATTGTAGTGAAGTCCCTATAGCAACTTAATTTACCCCCAGAATGGATTTTGTTCAGATAGTGTGGGAGAAGCAGGGAGGGTGAGCAAGAGCAATACAAACTGAGAACTATTCCCATGTATATGTTTTATTTTTAAAGACTGAAGTTAGACTTGCTATCCAGAGGTTGCTGAAGAATTGACCATGTCTTCTTGCTAGATATCAATTACTCTCCCTGGTTCTAGCAGTTTTATATCATTCTGATTTTGTGGGGAGAAAAAAGCAAAACACTACTACTGTTAGAAGTTTTCAAAATACTCTAGAGTAGAAGGACATAGGCTGGGGAGATATTCAAAGTATTGCAATGGCAACAAATTTAAACACAGAATAATTTTAACAGGGCATCAGAAAGGAATTGTTGAACTTGGAGCAGAATGGTGACTCCACACTACATTGAATGCAGGCAGAACAGCCCATTTGACTGGAGCCTTGTACACAGTATTGCCTGTCTTTTCCTAGGAAAACTTTAAAAAATTCAATCACCTTTGAAAAGCAGAAAATAGATTTGAGTACCAGGGCAAAGAGTATGAAGCCTTGCAGAATTTTTGTAGTCTCATAGAAAAGATGGAAAAAAGGGTCTATGAGAGAGATCTAGAGATGTAGAAGAAATTCAGGCAGGATTTGCTAAAATGGAGTAAACAAATCTACAGAAACATGTTCAGAAACCATCTTTTAGCAGATAATATTTCAGCTGTAAACCACTTACTATGAACAGTTCGGGTTCTCATTGCTGATTGATGTCTTTAGAAGCTTGCAGTATTGGTTTTGGACAGTTTGATGTTGTTTATATGGGAAGTTACTGTGAAGAAAACATAAAGATATGATACTGTAGTACAGCAGGCTTTTCTGCATTAATTTCCTTGGGCAAAAACCACAAGGTGACCAATATCACTTTCAATACTAGCCCATGAGGAGGACCTGCTGCATGTTGAATGCATGTAACAGCCTTCTTCCATACCCTGATGCCCACATCTGTGTTTCTTGGTGTAACTTAGAACAGTCTTGTGGGCCTAGCATCTTTCAGAATTTCTATTGGTGCTCTGAAGTAGCAAATAGTGATCTACTTTAGTAACTCAGCCTCTTCTACCAACACCACTACAACAGAAACATCAATTTATATTTTGGATGGCTAGATTCTTATTTTCTCCATGCTACATTATCCATTTTTTAAATTTTCTCATCCTCTTCACTGTAGGGTAGTCAGAGCAGATTATAGGATGTGTCATGGTTCCCCGAAGTACTCTTTACAATAGACAATTTTTCCCAAAATGATACTACATTAGGCAATGGGTAAATCACTCCCAGATAAATCCCTTGCTGGAAACAGTCTTTGGATATGGATATTTCAGATATGCCAAAGCTTAAAGCTTTTATCTCCTTGAGCGTTTTTGAGTTCCATGTCACCTGAAAAGTGTGCACATAAAGGTACACACACAAATGCAAACACAAACCCATCCATTTTTCAGCCAGTGTAGTAGCTGAAAAACTACCTCCAGAGGATGAGAGACACTCAAAACCAAAGAGAATTTTACCCTTCTTCTGGTCTCCCTCTATTCTGCCCTGGTTTTTTCTGCAATGTCAAGTGTCTTCCTCCACCTCTTGAAACAAACCCAGAAATGAAACCTGTGCTTCTTTCCTCTGTGGCAGCACAGTTGCTCTTTAATAGCAGATAAAAATAGTAACAAAAAAAGTTTGTTGCAGTAGTAAGAATTTTTTAACCTGAAAACACTGTGAAGGAATGATCTGGATTATATTTAAGATAGGAATAAAGAAACATAAAGGCTAGAAAACTTCGCACTTGGAGACATGAATCAGCTACTGGTTTACTTAACTAAGCAGTTCCACACACCTAGGGAAGTTATCCTGAAATTTTCCCTTGCATCCTTTTCCTGCTCTTTCTATAGAAGCTGGTCACTTTCAAAGACAGAATATTGGACAAGATGCATGGTGCTTCTGCTCTGGCACAGCAGATCCAGCACTCAAATTCAAGGCAATTTACATCATAGCTGTTGTCCTTTGGTCCTGTAGCCCATTCCCTCTGTCATCCTTGGGTAGGATGTGGTGGAGTGACAAGTCACTTGGATGTATTTAATGTGAAATAAAATATGATGCTTTTTGTTGCTTCTGTTTATTAATTTTTTATTTTAATGGCATGTCATCTTAAAACCTATACCTGAACTAAGGAGCATATTAGTCTAAGGTGACTTCAGTATTTATTTAGGTTTTCTTCCCACAGTATCATGCTACCAAAATTGCAGCAAAGAGATTCTGATTTTTAGGAGAGCAGTGCAGGGTGAAGATAGATCGCACAGTGCACATAGGACTCTCTTTTTTGGTGTTTCCTACTCCTTTTTGAAGGTTATATCTAGTCTGACCCACCATGTGTTTACATATTTGCACAGGAAAATACTAAAAGTTCTACTGTTCTGACCGCTGCTCAGTGGGCCATTTTGCATCCTGACCTGTGCAGACATGGCCTGTTATGATAAATTATGGAAATTTTTTTTTAACTACCAAGCCATGCAGTTTTACATACACATGGTAGGAAGGACTTGATGTTCTCAGCCTGCTGCATAGCCTTCATCCTTATTTCACTGCATACAAGCTGAGCATTTGTGTGGAAGGTAGCTAAGCCAGTTTTTTGTGTAATCACCTGTAAAAACAAAATTCCCTATAGGACATGCAAACTTGTAAGCAGGTGTGAATGTCTGACCTAAACGCTAGACATACAGGAAAATATTTAATTTCTGATCCTTGTGTGAGGAACTGTTACTTCTCTCTTAGGAAAACTTGAATTACTACAAAGTTACATCGAGTAAAGTTTTTTTTTTCATGACAAGTATTTATTAGTAGTTCTATATTATAACAAGTAGTTATTAGCGGCTACCGGTGATAAATATGCATAATAATCTGGGGTAAAAATCATGCCTAAGATGTATGTCCACAACACCTGAATGTTTAGGCAAGCAGCGAGTAGAAAAGGTGGATGTGTCAGCCATTGTATATGAATTCCTTGAAAAGAATTCTATCTGCAAGCTTGAGACTGCAGTTCAAGATATGAGACAGATGAGACCTACAGAAATAAGTAGGGTGAGATACTTGCTGTTGGTTATTTTGGAATTAGTTGTGTGTATTACAGTATCTCATTGTCTAGTAAGATTTTGGTTTAAAATGGTTTGGTTTAAGACATATTCTTAGGGGTTGCTACATTCTGGAAATTCTGTAAGACTTTTCCATGAGAACTGAGCTCGGTTCCAGACACAGAAGAAATAGGCTTACTTACAGCTAAGTACTGTGCTCTTATATTGATGTCAGTAGCAGTTGTGCATCAGCATCCCATATCAGACTTTTTTTCCTCAGGGTATGCTCTACTTTGATGTTCCTAGAGTGTGTAACCCTTTAAAGTTGATGGGAGTTACATGCTAAAGTATGCATCGAGGAGAAAGATATACCCTGCAGTTAAATAGAACAACATTCCTCTTCATAGACCTGTCCTGGGCACTGTGATCATGTTGCTTAAAAACTCTGAACTAGCCACTTGTGTAGTTATTTGCATCAGTCAGTGTAAATGGAAATACATGTGTTGAGTTTGTCATGGCAATCGGTAGACTAACAAGTTCTTACTGTGTCATGACAATTCTTTAGCATGGCCCATGAGCAGTTCTGCAGCCTGCAACTGCCAGTGCCCTAACCAAGCGCTGTCTGAGATGGGGACTAAACCAACAAGTGCTTACTTGCTGCAAGTCGTTTCCTTCATGGTTCTGGTGGCATGTGTGTGTCTAAGACTCCCCTTGCCACTATATAGTGTGCAGAAAAGATTAGATTTTCTATTTTTTATTTCATTACATATGATATATGTAACGGAATTGTCCCTGGAATAGAATTTCTTTATAATTTTTGATCGCTTCTTTTAGGATTGCATAAGCACACATGTATGTGTTTCTGCACATTTCTCAATGAGTTCATATGCCTTCAACAAACCACTTTCTTTGCTTGTTGTGAGACTGTCTAGTTCTTGTTCTCATTACATGTGAAGCTCGACACCTATCTTCTTAGAGCTGCTGCATAAGCACTTCGGTTTGGTGTGATTCTTTATTAGTAGAGACAATATCAACAACTATTTAATAATATAACCAGACACTACCCAAGAAATGAGAATACGCTGTTTATCCTTCAGTATATAGTTTCACTTTGGCTGCATGCTCTGAATGACACCTTTTGTATGCAACACATTTAGTATTGATGAAGCAATGCCACAGCAGCCTCCTGCATCTGCTCTCTCTGCTGCCTGAAAGTATCTGTAATTATTAACATGATAGCTAATCAACAAAAATAGCTTCCAGACACTATTAATGGCCTCACATTTCTCCAGAAACTGAGGACATGAAAGAGAAAATGAGCGTGCAGTATGTTCAGAGATTGCAGGACGTCCTTTCTTACCTCTTAGGCGCTTTGTCTTGAAATCTAATCACGTTGTTACACTGGAGTCTGAGACAGTCTGATACTGAACAAGAGCCTGTCTTACATTACTTGTTAAAAGGAGAATTAAAACAAACCCTTTGGATACCACTAATTTAGGATTATCTTCCTTGAAAATACCCATCTTATACTGTAGGTGTAAACAAGTGGTATGGATGCTATGCAATGGTCATTGCATTGCTGTTTTAGTTGAGTAAGCTTTATGTTTTAAACAGTATTGCCATCTTGTGGTTCTGACAAGTTTTATCTTTCTGTTTCTTTTTGCAACCTTTTTTTATTTATTGTGTTAGCAAGAATTTGTGAAGTGCCATGGTACATACAACAGAATTGGTAGCAAAACATTCACAGAAAAAATTAAAGCCTGTTCTGAATGTCATAAACTATTTAATCAGTCTTTCCACAAGATAATTAAGATAATTCTATCTCCTTCCACTCAAAGGAATTAGATAGAGATTTCATTAAAAAGGTCCTTGTGAGACACCTGATCATAAGAGCTGCTTTATTAATTATTGCCCACTTTTGAAATGGAGTTTGTTCCAGACACACATCCTTCAGCAAGTATCTGGACTCTTCATCTGTGGCTCCAGACAGAATCATTCACAAAAACATCTACAGTCCAAAAAGTGACCTGTACTATCTTAACAGTACTTTTATTTCAAACATTAATGATAATTAGTCAGAAAAATGTTTTAAATTCACAGTGGCAGGTCTTTTTATTTTTTTTCTCTCTGTCTCAAAAAATCATTGTTTTTTTTGTTTACACAATGCTACTATTAGGGGACCATGCTCTGACTCACTTATGGACAATGCTAATCAATAATAATGTACCGTTGTCACCTGCCCAGAGGACACCCTGTCCGAGTTCAAGACATGCAGCCCACCTGGCATTGAACAGGACTGCACAGTACTTCAAAGAGTGAATGCAATTAGCCTCTTGGCCCAGAAGACTGCAGGTACAATGCCTTTGTCACCTTCAGTGACAGGAAAGGCTCAAGTCTTTTTACTGCACCAGTCATTTGCCAGATAACTCAAGAGCTCTGCCTTGTCAGATGATTTGCTGAGCACCTGATGTTACATGGTGCCATCGAAAGAAAGAGGCTGTGACTTCTGCTGGAGCTTAAGAGACAGGCAGGATTTTTATTTCTCTCTTTTCTATGAAAAATATCAAGCTGCTTATTGTCCATTCAAACTTTTATAGAAAATAGCAAGACTCATACCAGAACTACTTATATTGTTGGTATTAAATCTCCTGGTGACCTCAGAAGAGGTCACACTCAGTGCCAGGGCTTTCCATATGTGAAGCTAAGGCCCTGTAAACAAGTGATGGCTTCCTTGGGGCTTTGTTCTTTCCTGCTCATCTTGGAATTGTTGTACCTGGTATAAAATCAGTAATTTTCAATATTATGGAATTGAATCTTGTAGAAATCTGCAACGTACAGCATACAGAGAGTCACTTTGCTCTCACTGCATTGATTTTTGGTTAAGGTGGTCCAAGTTTTAACTTCACCTGACAACAAATGTAAAATGATGAGTTTGTGGAAGTTGTAACTTTAGACTGGGAAGTCCCTTCTAATGGAAGTAAGCTAAACACAAACAACAGGATCTATATTTACATACGAGTTTCAGGGCTGATATGTAATCCATTTTTTGTGCTTGGGCAGTAAGTGCTGCTGGAGGACCTGTGCTACATAGTTCTGATTCTTACTACTCACGTGAACAGCCTATCCTGAAAATACCACTTTTGGTAAGAAAATTTCTCTCTGTAATAAACTATACAGCAAATATATGAAAATAAATTGAGATCTTAACAGTCTTTATGGATTCTGATATATAAAACCAAAAGACATCAGTCTTTCACTGTAGTGATACTAGAAAATGAGGAATTATCATAGTTCCGGTTTCAGAACACACTCCACATGACACACTGCACATCCTTTACACCTAGAACCAGACTGGTGACATAAAGGAGGATTACATTTATTTATGCATGAATGTAGTGAACATCTGCCAAAATCTATCTAGTTATTTTAATTCTCCATTTCAACAGAGTTGACCATCTGCTCTGTCATCAGCAACGATCTTGTTCTAAAAGCTAAATCAAAGATCACCCGTCTTGTGCACCTTGTTTTCGCTTAACACAAACAAAATTTTAATGGTATCCATCTGTAGGTATCATGGTGACCTGAAGCAGGTACATATTCATTGAGTCCAAATTAGCAGCTGGAGTTGTAGCAAGCAGAATGACAATTAAAATGTTTAGACTCTATCAGTAACTAAAAGGCATGAAATTGGGTGTACTGCTTAAAACAGTCTCCCTGTATAGTTGTAATAGTCTCTTCAGACTATTTCATAGAAATGAAAATATCTGAACTTTCCTTAAGATGATGCTAAAGTCTGCAATGAAACTGTTGAACTTCTCTTTATATTTCAGGTACACAGTCAATAACACAGAAAGATTCTATCACTGCATAAATATAAAATATAATACAACAAATTGCCAAATTTGTGTTTAATATGAGAAACTGAGTTTTGTTCAGATTTTTAATCCAATTGCTCAAACTACAGAAATTTACATTCCATTTTTTGTACCTTTTCTTGTTTCCCTCCCTGCCAAAATGAGGGAAAATAGAAGATAGGTGCTAGAACCTTTAGATAACTTCAGTGCTCCCTAACAAGAATGAAAAATATTAGAGAGTAGGATATTATCATACCATTTGAGTTACTTAATGGGTTTTTCTATTGTTTGCACAGCCGTCACTGGCCATGCAGAATTTTATTGCATTAGTTTTAACAAGGTGGAAGCTTTGCAGGACTGTAAAGACTTCAATAAAGTGTTGTTTTGCCATGGGAGGAAACCTGCCAGAACTAGTAATCTTTAGGGACTGACCCTACTGGCTCAAGCTGCCTGAGGAGCTGCACTAGCAGGAAACTCCATGTGTTACTACAGCCCAAGCCAGCTGAACCTGGGCCTCCAGCCTGCTGCCAACGCTTAGAATGTTTTGCTACTCTTGTCAAAACTGGAAGTTTCGTCTAATTGAGGCTGCAGATAACAGTCCATGGGTGATGCTTAGCACCTTAGCAAAAAGGCAGCATTTATGCTATGTGCTTATTTGCAATTCACTAGAACTGTTCACCCAGCATTGGAGCAAACTTGTTTCTGTGTGCTAAGTATAGTACTATCAGCAAAACTGCACGACTTCATCAATCTCTCTTAATACCAATTAGTGGTTATTTTCCAGAACAGTCCAATTTAGATTAAGCTAAACTATTATGTTATTAGTACTTACATTATCCTGATGATCATGATCCAGCTTCTTTAATTAGGCACATCAGCACATCTATGTAAGATTGCTCTTCTGTAGACAGTCTTTTCAATTTCTTTTCATTACAGACTCATTAGCCTTACTGACACATCACTTTGTGTTCCCAGAAACACCTAGCAATCAGGCCTTATCTCTGAATTACATGTGATCTGTTTGAAATATGTTTAAATCTAACAATCGTAGCATTGCATTCAAGGAATAGAGGTGATTTGAATTTTTTTTTTTTTAAATCCAGTTATGCTTTACTACATGCAAATTTAGGCTGTAGATTAGAGGTAATAGACAAAAGCATGAGATTCACAGACAAGAAAAGCAAATTTCTTCTCTCTCATATGACTTTTTTCAAAATACTCACCACAGCCCATTCATCAGGTCTGCCTGCAGGACTACCTTTTCTGGTCACAGGGTCACAGCATCCTGTTAAGGCCATGTGGAGCCAATCCCCATAGTACCTGCAGAAGGAAGACAGGGCAGGGCTGGCCAGGAAAGCAACTGCAGCCACCACCATAGCCTGGGACAGGCAGAAAGGACCTCATTGAGGAGGACAGGCTGCAGTCAAGGCGGGAAGCTGAGCCAGCTGGCTGGGGTAAGATCTGCTGAGGTGCAGGGTGAGATGAGCATGGCTGGGATGCAGCTCACAAAGTGAGCTTCAGGGCATCTACACCTGCCCTAGCGTGGTGTAGATAACCTGTACTGTGTATATCTCCTCCACCACTGTCCTCTCGTGGTCTGCTTAGGAATCTCTCGTCTGGCACCTGAAACACCGCTCCCTCGTCTTCCTTCTTTCTCTCTTATCTTTGTGGTCACAGGTCTGTACCTTGCACGTTTTTTGCTCACTTCTCTGCCTGTGCAACATGTTGGCCTTTCTTAAATGACATCTCACTGAGGGGCCACTGGTTGTCACTGAGGGGCTCAGCTGTGCCCTGCGGTGGGACCATCATGGCAGTGGCTGGAGCTGGCTTTACCCTGAAATACATACATACACTAAGGCATTGATTTCTTGTCCATGATAACAACATCTAGGTATATATATTTAGGTTTGCCAGGCCATGTTACTGACTAGCTTCAGAGACCAAATGATAGCAGATTTAGAATTTAGCTTTCAAGAGTTTCAGGCCTGCCACATTTTCAAACACAGAGTAGGGATGACTGCTTAATAATGCGTGTGAAATAAAGCTGTTGACTCATCAGCAACTGCTGCAATAGCAGTTCCTCACATATGGTTAACCTGGTAATGCCCAAAGCCCAGTACCAGTGGAGCTCTTTTCAATAGTGTCTGTGGTGAGAAGCAGACAGTGAGAGACCATCCACCTTGTCCAAAGCAGAGTGATCCTAGATGTTGGGGGACAGAGGGTGTGGGGGTGGTCAGGTAGTGTTTTAATGATCTGTTTTTCTCTTAAATTTGCTAGTGACTGGAGCCATGGCCCAGGCAGCTCCTGGTGTACACACCCCTGTGGGTTCTCTGGTGCCCAAGCTCTGGCACAGCAGTGTGTTTGCCTGGGGCTCAGCCTGTCCACCTCAGCCTATTGTGAGTCACTGTAGTTAGCTGCTCAGACTGATAACACTGGGGAAAAAGGGCCATGATATTTAATCCATACTTGATGCTTTTTTTTTTCTCTATATGAAATGGCTTGCTTGAACATATCGAATGTTCAAATAGATGACATTAGCATACTATCTCTGAACAAGGCACTTTCCTCTACACTGAAGTTGTCCAGATAATGGTAAAAAGTAATTCTGAAGGTTGATATTAAGTATAATTGAATGCATTCAAGGCACAACCGCAAATCTCTTGAAGCTGTCATATACCACACAAAACTTCTTCCTCAGTGACAGTTTGTTGAGCATAAAAATGGAATTTGAGGAACCTAAGCTATTTATTTCAATTCAGTGACATATTCAGCAAAGCTTACAATTCTGTTGCATTCTGTGGAAATGCAGTGTCTCCTGAACATACAGATAATGCCATATATATTATAAATATAGATGCAACACTGACTTTGTGTATGCGTGTGTATATATATATATATGCATTATATAAACATCAGTGGCTACAATAAAAGTATACATATATTCTGTACAATTTAAATACTTTCAAAATTAGAGAGAAGAATAATAGTGATTTTATACACTGTATCTCTGGTTTAATGCACATTGTTTCTAAAGTAAATAGCAGCAATGTTTAAAACGATAAAATTGTGATCATGACCTCAGTGGCAACATGGACAGCTTCTCTGGAATCTCTAGGTATTTGTTATGGAAAATTTGTTTGCTCACACATAATAGAAGTTTTGGAATTTGTCGGTTTTGCTGATACAAACATTTGTGGAGCTGTGTGCTATGGCTTCAAGCTAAAACCAAGAAAATATGACATAAATGTAAAGGGTATCTTTTTTCTCTTTCTATTTATTGGAGCACTGAGAAGATTCAGTTCACGTTTAAGATACTGTAGGCTGGGAATCTCATGCAGGTTTAATTTTATGCAATCACTATCATTACAGCAATAATTAAATATAGTTGTGAATGAAATAGTTTTCTAATGACACGATGCAAGGAATATTTTTTAATAGCTTGGTTTTTTGAGAGGAGGATGACTATTATTTTTTCAGAATGATAGAAAAAGGCATGGAACCACTGAGTTGTAAAGGTGTTCTACAGCAGTACATTCCTAAAACTCCAAAATAATTTTAGTTAGTACCAGTACAATTTTTTTTTTTTTAACATATGAACAATATTGTCATAACTCTACAAATACTAATTAGTGGTTGCTTGCTCACATATAAACTAAATGAGTAGTGTTTCCTAGGATCTCCTTGGGGGCATATATAACAGAGCAGTTTTATTAATTATCTATTTTCTGGTGGGCAAAGATGCCAATAAAATATTTTCAATCAGAAGACTGTGAATTTGCTTTGTTTCATTAGATCTACTCTAAATCTGGCTTGAAAAGATACACTGTATTGCACAACAGGTAAAGCATAAAAAGGCACAGTGTTTTGAAGCATTGTTACGAATGTGGGGACAAGAACACAAGGTTTTATACATATAGTTCATCAAGTAGTCAAAAAGAAATAAAATCATGAGAACAGACCATTGTGACAAAATAATTGCCTCATTCTCATAAGATTAATTTCTTGACATTGAATTGATGTTTATTTTCTATTGATGTCTTTGTCATTTATATTGCAGCTTTATCCATTGCTGTGATCAACGTACTGACAAATAAAGTACATTTTGTTGAAATGGATATGGCTAATATCTTGATATTGAGGATATAAAATATTTGGCATTATTTATCATTACATTTTAAAATGATACACATGCAGATGAAACCCTTTCTATCTAGTATCTTCTCTTCTACATATTCCATGGGACCAGTGGATTCAGTATAAGAAAGGAAAATTAATACAATAACATTAACATTATCTTACACTCCTAACCCCTTACTATTTATAATTTTCAAAATCGGACATGTAGCTCAGGCCTCCAACATTGTTTGTTCTCAGTTATACAGTCTAGATGTGACTCTGTCTGTTTTAAGGGCCCCAAATAGATGTTACATCACCTAAACAACCAGTAGATGACTGTGGTGGTCCATAAAGCCACAGACAAAGCAAAGCTACAATTTAACCACCAAGTTGGACTGAAAAGAGATTGAGTTGTGTCCTCCACCTTGAGCTTAGAGTCATTCAATCTGAGGTCATCTTCCAGTGCAGGTTCCTATATACCTTTGGTGCATGAGATTGGCTGAGAAGAGAACCCATGGTTTACTGTCTCTGTGTGTTGGGGTGAGGAGGTTAGTACTGACTAAGGATTATTGCAGACTTGGAGGAGTGTCAGTGTTCTGTATTTTAACACCTTGCTCTGCTGGACTGCAAGTTATTTGGGAGGGGCAGGAAAGGTGTCCTTCACCTTTTGTTGAAACTGATGGTGCAACTGTTGTGCCACGACTGTCCAAAGTTCAGTGACAGAGACAGAGACTGAGCAAGACAAAGACAGCTTGTGTGCCTAAATGCACTAAAGATCAGTATCCTTTAAGAGGAGGAATGCCAGCGCTCTGGCTTCACATGGAACATTCCCTCAAAATACTTTTTAGCCTTGTGTTTCCTCCTGGGAAGAGATGTGTGCCTGCCAGCATGGGACTGTGCTGCAGAAAAACCCACTGCTACAGGCAGTAGCTTTCCAGGCCTGATTGAGCCATTCCAAGTCTTTCACCACACTGCCCGGTTCCTTCCTGAGTCTGTCCTGACCAAGACTTTAATTTGGCAGGCAGAAGACTAATCAGATCCAGGCTTTTTATGCCTCACCCTTCTGTAATACAAATCCTTCTCCAACACAAATTGCTGTAGTGATGCACTTGGTTGTATTTTTCAGATATTTATGTATTAGGAGGAGAAGGAAGGCATGAGATAAATACAAACGTGAATAGAAGCGGCCTTATTCCACTCTCAGCCTTAAACTGAAGTCACTTTAGGACAAGTATTATTTTAATTAAAATAATTATTTCATTCTGTATCTGACTACATTATAGTCAGACACCAACCAGATCGGTCAGCTTTCATGCTTGCTCTATGAGGCTCTTCCATAGCACTACGTGCTGTTCCCTGCCCACAGTATTGGCATTATAAGCACTTGCAAAGCAACTCCGTCTCCAGGCAGTACACCAGAATGAGCCATGATGCTACTTAGTGGTGATCCCTGAACTCAAAAGCGTCCTGCAGCACAGATTATGGCCCCTGACTCATGATACCATAGATTCATCATCAGCACCTTAAGTGTCTTTTGTCAGAGTGTACAGAAGGCAAGAAAAATAATTTCTATACTCTTTTTTTTCTCCAAATCTGAAGTCAACTCCCACCACAGTAAATATTTCAAGTAGCTATTTGCAGACAGATTGCATACCTGCAAAATAGTGACAGGAGAAGCACAGAAATCAAATTTGCTTAAAGGAACTGTAAATAAAAGTTTGAAAAAGAACTGCTTTTTCTGTCATTTTTGAGGAATAGAAGACGGAGTAGAAAGAGTTCAGACTGCACATATTTAACTGTGCAAAGGGTGGTGGGCTTCAGTAAAAAATTCTCCGCTTATTCACTCATTTGTTAGGATAAGAGTGAACTAAAATTCCCTCTCGCTGTAAAATCATGCAAGCATCTAAAAAGTTAAGATTAGGACTCAATGTAAAAATATTCAAACTCATAAATTTCAAACATTTTAAGGGAAATATGCATAAACAAAAAAAGATTCATGTATCTGATCTCAGTGGGTTTTGGTGTTTGTTTGGGGTTTTTTTCCCTTTCCATACTGATGTCTACTTGAACTCAGTGAAAATTCTGGATACACAAGAAGTGTGAGATCACACTATTGATTATCCCAGAAATAAAACCTTATTTCCTAATTCAGATCCCTAAACTGTTATGGAAGATGAAGCCTCAAAAAGCTGGAATCAAAATTATATCTATATCAAAGCTACATCTATATCAACCTACTCAGCATTATTACATTTCATTGAATCATAGAACATGATGAGATCTAGAAATATTTCATACAATTTCCAGCTATGTGCCTAAGGGATAACCTGCAAGCATAAGGAATGAAACAATATCTGTACATATAGATTAGATATGTGTATATAAGTGTGTGTATGGATACACACACACCCCATATATATATATGTATGTATATATAAAATAGACACACAAAGACTTATGTGCTACTTGATTTTTTACTTAGTCAAACCATAATCTTTTGGGGGTAGACAGATATATTGAAAAAGGTTATAACTGCAGTGATTTCATGTTGAATAAAAAAGTTTATAAATATCAGATCATGAGAGGCCAAAAATCTGCTGATCATGCAGGATTAGAAAAATTCCATTACTAGATTTTTGTGTCTACCTAAATAAAAACAAGGAAGGGAAAAATGAAAGTGGTTTTCGTTTTGTGACAGTGGACTTAATTCTAATTAATCTACACTACATTGACATTCATCATACAATTTCTCAGCTGCTGATAGGAAATATTGTCGGGGAAAGCGAAGGCATTATTTAAGGTGATTAAAGAGTAATGAACTATAATATAAAAATGTAAATTTCAGCTTACTGATAAAAATAAATCTACTTGTAAAGTCCATTAGGCAGTAGACTAGCTTTTCAAAAGAAGTCACCGATGCATCAACGAAGCTATGTTAAAAGTAGAACAGATAAAACACGAGATAAATAGAGAGAATCATCTTGTAATTATAGTGCAACTGAAATGACGCCAATGCTGTTATCCAACTTCACGATCTCTAAGTGTAGAATAAACAGAGCATGGTATTTGAATGTGGAGACAGAAAGAACAGAGAGCCCCTGTGACGCAAGAAGATGAATATTTTTCCAAAGTCAGGAGACATGAGAAGAGCAATTGTATTGCATCCTTGACAAATGGGAATATAGTTATAGTAATTCAGTGATGGATTGTGTGGTGTCTCCTTCTTTTAGAAAAGCAAAACCCTCCGCAGTGAAGTTACAGCAGTTTGTCAGCTTTGTAAATAAGCTGTTGAATTGTTGAGACAAACCTTCTCCAATCTCACATGAGGTGAGAAAATTAATTGACTGGTTGTACAGTGAATTTATGATACTCATGCAGTGCACAAGAGAGTACCAGCAAAGGCAATACGTGGCTTTCCTCATAAAGAGGGGTAGAAGGCACTTTCCCACAATGTAGAAAATCAGGCAAGTGATTTTTATTGCTACTATTTTGATTTCTAGTGCATATGTAGGGGCTTCTTATGCAGAAGAAGTGCCATGTTCATTTCCCTTGGCAAACAACAGAGTACTAGAGACCACAGCTTAATTTATGATCTTGAGTCTGGCAATGAATGTGGTAACTATTACATGCAAACAAGTGTTAATTAAAAAAAAGAAAAAAAACAACAAAAAAACCCAACCTGTAGAAACAGATACTGAAATAGATTACAAAGAAAAGTAGAGAAATAGATTGAAATCAACTGCTCCATTTTTTTCTACCACATTTCCTTCTGTCTTGTATCATCTGAGATTTCCTATCACGAGACTTTGACTTCCCATTCTTCTCTACACAGCGTACAATCCTGACACCAAAAATGTGGCAATCTGTTCCTCAGCACAAGGTCATTACTTTTCTTTTCATAAATAGGTAATTTGGTACAGGTTACAGTATCATAAAGTTCTATCATAACTGTTCTAAGATATAATTTCTTTTTTCATAGTTAAAGCATGAAATTCCTATCTACAATACACAAACATGATGTGTTCTGATCCGCTTGGTTTAGTCCCATCTTTTTGTTGCTTCAATCATCTGTAATTCCTACCCATGGGTACACAGTTTGGTGCTCTAGACAAGTCATCCAGAAGGAATTTACCTGTTCTCTGTTGGTGTTCTATCTTGTTATCTATCATTTGTGTTTATTCACCCTGTCAATATCCTGTTTCTCACACTGCTATTCCTTCTAGCTTACCACCTATCTAACTGTTCTGCTTTACCCTCTATTCACCGCTGCCTGTCCGGTCGTTGTCATCTCTCTGCATACCAGCCGTGCATCAGTAACTGCACTGTCTAGTAAAGGGTAGATTGAGTGAATGTTTGTATGATGGCAGAAATGTGCATGGAACCCAGATCGAGAAAGCTTTCCCCCACCTCTCCCCACCATGTGTTACTAGCCTTTATTGCCTTAATTACTGCTATACTTGGTCTTCTGTCCTGACAGGATTCAGAGGAGCTTGTGTGAGTGGCACTGAGATTAGTTCATTAGTTCCACTTCCCTCTATGCCCATTTGGCCATCCTAGGATCAATCTCAACAGGAAGGTTCTGATGTGTCGTTGCTCTCTATTCTGTAAGATATTGTCCTGCCATTTTTCTACCAGACCATGGTAATTATGTATGTTTAAAAACAGTCAAAATGGTGGTTACAAATGCTGAAAAGCAGAAGAATAAAAGACAAACATAGAAATACTCAGATGTCTGTCGAGCCTTGTGGGTGTGTTTATGAAGCTACCATTGATGCAAAGAAACTCCCATTTTGGAAAATGCTATTCTCACAAAAGTATTCCTTTCTGGGAAGCATTAGTAAGTCTACAGACCAAGGCTGCTGCTGCATCTGGTGTGCTTTGAACAGTGGGCAGTGACCCCATGACATCTTAACAAATGCTTGTTTACTTCACTTGCTAACTAAGGTTATACAAGAGACTTTTTCCATTCACTTTGGTTTTAGTCCCAGAAAACAACAAACTACCTGAAAAAAAAGAAGGAAAAAAAGCGCCAAAATTACCCTTTTTGCTCTGGTGTTGATCTGGCCAGCTCAATGATCTTTTCCTTCTTCTTTTTGTTGTTGCTAAACATTATACATGTGAGATTCAACTTCATTAGTATCTAAATGACCTACATTTAGTGAATGGCTATTCTGCAAGTGGATGTTGTTATCCTGTGAGCTCAGGCAGCAATTATTTGAGCTTAGTCTTGACAATTCCCAAGACACAGGTGTGCTTACAAAACCTTAAAGACAGAAGACCTTGGATGATAATGGTGTAACAAACTGTTCATTTTAAATACAGGCAAGTTCCAATACTTAAAATATACCACAAGGTCCTGTACAATAATGAATCAAGTTTTTAGTGATTACCTCCCACACACACTATAAAGCTCCAGAATAATACAAATGTAAATTAGGCTAAGATCTGAATGTTCATTATTGTAAACATAATGAGTTCTCTGTAGCCATCATGCCCAAGTTTTAAAGGTTTATGTTCTTCAAGGCTCTTCCAAATACTTTCTTCACAACTGGAATGGAAAAATAAAATATGATGCTAGTGGTGTACATTTACCATGACATCACCCTTTTTTTTTCCTGGAAAAAAAAATTCCTTGGAATAATAAGGAATAAGTAGTTAATTAAGCTGGCTATTTCCCCATCTTGGTGGCTGAATAATGCAATCTAATCCTTAGTTTAGGACTGTGGTGGTTTAGCCCTGGCTGGAGGCCTAACACCCACCAAAGCTGCACTAACACTCCCCTTTCAGCTGGACAGGGGAGAAAATACATATTGAGAGGCTTAGGAGTTGAGATAAGGACAAGGAGAGATCATTCCACAAGTGGAATTGCAAGTGCTGGCAGGGGCTTGCTCCAACACAGTCACAGCATCTCCTGCATGTCTCCACCTGTTCCAGCGTGGAGCCTCTCCACAGGCTGCAGGTGGGGTCTTGGCCTTCTCCATGGGCTACAGGGGGACACCCGCTCCACTATGGGTTTCTCCAGGGGCTGCAGGGGCATCTTTCTCTTCAGCACCTGGGGCACCTCCTCCCCCTGCTTTCACCAGCTTCGGTGTCTGCATAGTTCATTATTATTCATTATTATATTCATTATTCATTCTTCTCCCTCCCTTCTCTGGTGGCAAAATGCTACTGCCTGCATTTTTTTTTCCTCCTAAATGTAATTCCCAGAGGCACTCTGACCATCATTGTTGGTCTCAGCTTTGGTCAACCATGACTCCAGCCTTGAGTTGGCTCGTGTTTACTCTCTCGGGCTGTAGAAAGCTTCTAGATGCTTCTTGGAGAAGACACCCCTGCAGCGCCCCCTTCTCCACCAGCGCCCAGCCATGCAAAACTACAAGGACCAAGAAAGACAATGGAATTTCATTTGTTGACAAAAGTCTGGTATTTCCATTTTCAGCTCACGAGCACCACAGAATCTCTCACCCTTTACTGTTCCCCTACAGGGTGTAAGTCACTATCTTACTTGTACATTAAATGCTCCAGCTATGTATCCCAGAGCAAAAGTGTGCCAAATGAAAACCCAAGCACTTTCACTTTGACTTTAGTAACTGGAGGTAATTCACCATTACCATCTCAAACAATGTCATCAAAATACTTATGACCACGACCTTTGTACAAATGTCAGCTCAAAGGCAACATATTTGGTAGCATTCGTAACACCATTGTGATAGAACATTAGGGCAAAGTGAGAATTGCCAAGGCATGAGAATATTTGCAAAGGCAATATCTGTATTTTGTTCAGAATACATTGTGCAGTGAGACTAATAGACTGACACTGCTAAGAACCCAGATTGCAGATAAAGGAACCAAACACGATTGACAATTATGAAGTTAGTGTTATGCATTGAGTTTTTAATTTGTTTTCCTTTAAAACAAATGATAACTTGAATAAAATTTCCACAGTCTCTAAAAAACCCCCAATAGATGGCTAGCTTCCCTTTACACAACTCTTTCTTCTTTTAGAAAAATAACAGTGATTTAGGAAAATAATAAACTGCCACTGAGGCATGCAGAGATGAAAAAAGTTTCCATTCCTGCATTGAGCTGAGAAAATAACTTGCCATGATTACATGAGAAAAATTAACCTTCTGGTCCACTCATAGACAATGCACCAGATGTTCATGATTTTTCTACTATCACTATTTCATGTTATCTATCAAACACATAATTTTAATTCTGTGGATTAAAACCTCTAAAAGGAAGAATCATCTTGTGATATATCAGGAGCATCATTTCTCTTTTCTATTTGAGTGATTGTGAAATTCGTTACTGCCTGAATATGTCTCTAAGTAAAACTTAAGTATTCATGACTAGTTGCACATACAAGTAGCCATTCACTTTGCCTTATTCCACATCACAGCCATTAAATTCTGGACACTATTATGCTGAAACCTACACATAGAGGCATAACGATGGCAGGAAAAGGAAAAGCAGGAAGATAAAAGTATGAAGAAATTTACAAAATTAATTTGAATTTAGAGAAGGAAAGATTAGTTTAGAAAAGACAATTATTTGTGCATTTTATCCAGTTACTTGCTAAGCTCCATTAATCTCTTAGTGACTGCTACTCAAGGACCATAACAGCCATGCTCTGAGAACGCAGCCTCATACGTTGCATAGCAATTCAGCTTCAAAAAAACTTTTGGAAAACTGAAAGTTTAGAACAAAACCACACAAGCTGATGATTTTAATGTGATTTTACTGTGATTTACAGAAGCTAAAAATATCATCAGTAAAAAACTATTGCCTAGAGTCAAGTCAGTCCCATAAACTGTGAGCTTTCACACTACCGGTACATTCTGTGACTACAACAATCTGATTCATTATGCATACTTCCTCTAAGTATGGATAAAACAAGTGATAAAAAAATATGCAAGAAACTGTGGTAAATGCACAGGGCAAAAAACTGAAGCCATGCATAATACATCATTTGAAAGAAATTAATAATGTTTGTACCTTTATATTTTATAGTATTGCTTGTGATATATTTTTGAAAGAACTTGGATGTGAACCCATCCTTTTCCTACCATGGCTTGCACCAACAGAGGGAGACAAAAAGAGCAACCGGTGTGTACCAGAGGGCCAGGAGGGCTCCCAGACCTGGCTCTGATCACAAAGGACAGTTTGGAAATGGCTCTTCACATCCTGCCACCTGGTCTCCCAGTCTTTGACTCTGCTTGGGTGAGCAGGTCCGGGGGCTACATTTTGTCAGCAAGTTCCCCGCGCTCAACAGGGTGGTTCAGGCGACGGCAAGCAAGGAAGACGGGCGCTGGGCCCAGCCTCTGGGCCAGAGACACTACCTGGCCCCTTCCTCCCACACCACGACTGCCACGCCAAACACTCCTGGGCACCCACAGAAGAACACGCTATCCTTCAGCCGCTGCCATGAGGCTTAGCGCTGCAGGAATATGCAGCACACTTCTCGGACACCTTTGCAACTGCCCCAGTAAATGCTGGAGAAGACTTTTGAAGATCAAGTCCAACTAATCCCATCCTAAGCTAAACCATATGCCTAAATACCTCATCTACCTCTTTTTTTAGACACATCCAGGGAAGGTGACTCGACCACCTCCCTGGGCAGCCTGTTCCAGGCCCTGACAACTCTTTCAGTAAAATTTTTTTCTAATATCTAAACTAAACCTGCCCTGGCACAGCTTCTTGCCGTTTCCCCTGTCCTATCACCTGTCACCTGGATGAAGAGACCATCACCCACCTCTCTACAACCTCCCTTGAGACAGTTGTAGGTGGTGATAAGGTCTCCCCTCAGCCTCCTCTTCTCTAGGCTAAACAGCCCCAGCTCCCTCAGCTGCTTCTCATAAGATTTGCCCTCCAGCCCCTTCACCAGCCTGGTTGCCCTTCTCTGGACTCGCTCCAGGACCTCCATGTCCTTCTTATGGTGAGGAGCCCAGAACTGGACACAGTACTCGAGGTGTGGCCTCACCAATGCCCAGTACAGCGGCACAATCACCTCCCTAGACCTACTGGCCACACTGTTTTTCATACAAGCCAAGATGCCATTGGCCTTCTTGGCCGCCTAGGCACACTGCTGACTCATATTCAGCCTGCAGTCAGCCAACACCCCCAGCTCCTTCTCTGCCTCACAGCTCTCCAGCCAGTCTCCCCCAAGCCTGTAGCGCTGCATGGGGTTGTTATGTCCCATGTGCAGCACTCTTCACTTGGCCTTGTTAAACCTCATCCCATTGATCTCAGCCCATCGGTGCAGTCTGTTCAGATCCCTCTGAAGAGCCTCCCTACCCTCAGGCAGATCAACGCTTCCTCCAAGTTTAGTGTCATCTGCAATCCCTGATATCAGATTAATATCTTTGAGAAAGTCTACAAAAATGGCACATCTATTCCAAGAAAAAACAAAAAGAAACTTCCGTGCACTTTGTACCTGAACTGCCTCCAGTACATTCTTTCTGAAACCAGCCACACCACTGAACCTCACGTGCATCCTTCTCGTTTCCAGGATTTGTCTTCAAGGACAAAGTGCAGAAGCAGTTCCCATTTGCCCACCTGTTCATTTTCACATCACAGACCTTATCGAAGGTCTTTTTTTCCACTACAACAATGAAATAGTAAATTACTGTGAATGTCCTTGCCTACTCACTAACAGTAAGGAGCCAGTGAGATGATTGTACCTTGTGATCACGAGTTTGTGAGAACAGACACACCTCCATCCCTCAGTATTACTGAGAGTACCTGCAGTTACTTGTCACGTCACCATTTCCCGTGGGGGTGCCAGTGATATGACAGCTTGGCACTGCATAGGATTTAGTTTCCAGTGACACGTCTTGTTCACTGAAATACACTGCTGTCAGCCAGAGAGAGTGAGGCCCATCCTGGAGAGCCTGATGTGACAGTTGGCCAACCCACCAGCAAGGGGACTGGGAGCCCTCACGTGACAGGCTATTCAGCAGCACAAGCTGATCAGGCTGCAGCATTGTACCACTGAGGAAATGCAGGAGAGCAGGTGGCTACCTAGCAATATCTCTGAGCCTTTCTGAAGTGTAACCCCCAAGTAGGAAGTACTCACTGTGCAGTTTCAAACATAGCCTCACTTTCAGTATGGCAAAAATGTCAGGTGCCTAACAAACTGCTCTGATTTTCAGGGGAGCTGATGCTTGGGACAAATGAGACACTGGGAGGGTCTGGCTTTGCTTTGAAAGCCTCTGTTTTGATCCATTTGATACCCAGTGTCATGGGAAACGTAGGTGTGAAGAACCGGAGGACATGGATGTGAGGCACTGAAATAAGACTTTTATGTGCAAGCTTTTACACTGTAAACATAAATAGAAAACCCAAGCCTGCTCTTGTATGTCCTGATGTGGTCATAGTGCAGCTCTACAGCCACATACTCAGCCAATACTTGCTGCACCAGCAGATTTTCCCAAAACATTGCTCCAGTGACAGTGTGCACACAAGAGCTGGCGGCACAGGACGGCACGCTTCTCGGACACCTTTGCAGCTGCCCCAGTGAATGCTGGCTTGCACAGGCCCGCTGGAGCTGATGCGGGAAGATCGTGGGTTTGTTTTGCACAGGCCCAGGCTGACTGTGAACCAGGCAACCCGCCGGCTCGATTCATGTCAACTCGTAGCCAACTGCCCGCAGTGCGGCTGCTCTAGGGTACAGGTGTGTGCGTACGCAGCGGCCATGGAAATATCACATTTAAACTTGCCCAGGCGTTGGCTGGTGATTTTTGTTTATTTTACTTTCTCCCATGTGTCTGGTTTCGGGAAAGGGAGCGCTGCGTTGCCTTCCAACCCACGCCTGCGCTGCCACTAGTAATGACGTGATAAAGTTACAATCCAGTTCATGAAGGGAGAAGGCATTACTCTTCAATTTGATTGCCATTTATTGTTCACTAGATACAGGGAATCGCTCGTGCTCGAATCACAGGGAATTGCCTATGGGGGGAACAGCAATTGCGCAGACCAAACGGAGAGGGACGTTTCTGCCGAGTTACAACTTGGCATTAACGTGAATTGCAACGAACGGGTCTTCAGCACTGTTACTGATCTGGAAATTAGCATTTCCATCCCCAGAAACATACACCTGTTTTCCAGTGCAGTGGTTGTCCTCCTTTTGTCCAGAAATAACATCACAGTAGGTTCCAGCAGGCAATCCCGTTTGCAAAGTGACGTCCATGTTCCTATGTGAAAATTAGGGGATGCGATTTACCCACTGCTTCCAAAACAGGCATTTCAAACTGGGTGGAGGGTGTTTGAACTTGACACTGCTGTAACGTGGGGATTTCTGACGCTTCCCTCTCTCAATCCGCTCACTAGGCCCGGCATGCAGTGGAATGTCTCTAGCTCGGGGTGTACCGATCGCTCCCATCGGGAGAAGAGGACATTCCCCTACCCATCAGAAGCACGGGAAGCATGATGAGGGATACTGCGTTCCCCTCTGGGGACCCCGGCACCCCAACTGACTTACCAGTCGTCATTATTGAAAACAATGAAGCCTTTACCACCGCGGCCAAAAGCTACTTGATTGCTGCCGTTGTCCCACCAGTTGGAGAAAGGCTCACCGTCCACCACGTTACGGAAGATAACCATGTTCCTGAAAAAGGCAAGGAATGGCTGCCACTGTGGCTGCCGCAGCTCTAAAGCCACCGGCAACAGGAAGCAAAAGCAACTGCTTTTACTGGATTTTCTTCTACATGATGTCCTACTTTATTTGGCGCCAACGATGTTCACAAACCCAGTCGTTGCCACAGGTGGTGTCTGCATTGATTGTAACAGACTTGGTCGATCCATCCGAGTTACTTGGTGGTCCAACCCAGTCATTTTTGTCCTGTAATTGAAAAGGTCGAGTTTACAGCTTCTTGCTTAAAATGCAGAGAGAGGACTTGTAGAGAAAAGCCAGGTGGAACAACAAGTTTCTCTCTGCTAGACCCATCATGGGACAGACAAATCGCTTCACAAATGTAAATACTGTGGACTGACTCTCTGGCTCTGCTCTGCTCCTTCTGATTAGTCGCCACAAATCTCCCCTTCAGCAGCACAAGCTTACCTGGCCGTTTACAAAATTTCTTGGCCAGCGGTAACTTGACATCACGCGCGTGAACCCATAGGGGTGAGCAAGCATGAAGCCAACGGCCATTTTATAGAGCCTGTTTGTTAGACAAAAAAAGGTCATGAGACACTAGAAGAGAAACCGTGCCGGAGAACAGACAGACCCAACGAGCAATATAGGTAGAAGCATCAGGCAGACAAGAGCAATGCCTTACCTGGCGTCCCAGAAGGTTAGAATGGAAGCTCCACCGGCCCCGTGCCCTCGCTGGTTGTCATGATTATCCACAAAGACCAGCGCTCTGTCGGTAGGCACAAAGCCCCAGCCTTCTCCCCAGTTCCTAGCCAAAACCACAAAAACTTCAAGCTACCCTGTCCACCATCCACCATATCTCAGGGAAGGCACAGCACCTTCACGCTCTTACTTTAAGTAGGCCATCTTCTCCCCGTTCCACTTGCGGATCACTGTCCCCAGTTTTGCTCCATATTTGAATTCTGTCACTCGGCCGTTTCCAAAGTACTCACTGCCTTTGATCGGCTCGCCGCCCAAGTCAATTACCTGGTACATGAATGAGAAACTGGGCATCAGCTCTCTTCTCACAGAGACAAAAAAATGCGATTCACATTCCTCACACTAGGTCTTGTTTGACACTGAGCAAAAAACCAATATACAAGTATGTTTAATTCTGCTGTGTAGATCAATCCATATTTGGTGTAATACATGATGGCCTGCTCCAACATGCACCTAGCTCTTTCTGGGGTAAAGTTGGATGCAGGTGTATTACCACCATTCCTCTGAAGGAGGCACATAAATTGATACCAAAGATTAAAGGAAAAAACCATGTAGATTACCTCCTGGTAAATGAAAGGTTTCGTTCCGGCAGAAAACCACTGTGTATTTAGATATTTCAGCTTGTCCAGAAAGGCCTTTATGTCCCCAGGCCACATATGCTTGGAAGCATCAATTCGGAAGCCTGCCACGCCAATATCAATGAGGTGGTTCATGTACTCAGCCACTTCGGTGCGTACATAGTCCTTCGCCAGGGCCAGATCAAGAAGGCCAGACAAGCGGCAGTCTCGGACCTGTGCAAGGAAGAAAAAAATAAATTTTGTGTCATCAGTCTGTCAGTCTGTACAGAGCTTTCAATGAAACCGTCACCTCTCGAGCCCTAAAACCTGTTTGGATATCTAACTTGACTAGAAGCATGCCACAGCCTGCACCAAGACTTTGCTACATTTCCTATAGCACTCCATACTGAATTTAGGATAGTTGGCGAAGGATATTCCCTCCCTGCACAGATGTCATCAGAACTGAGGACGAGAAGTAACGCTGTAGTGTATTGTGACCAAGCGGCCAGAGGAAGAGCAGTCAACTCTGGAAAGAACTGCCACACATTCCGTCTCCAAAAACTAGTAGTTGCTCAGCCAGCGTACCCCTTTACACTGCTGTCATTTTTCCAAGGGGCTCCATGTCGTGATCAGCTGGGTTTACAAGCTGCAAAAAGAGCTTACCAGCTGAGCTCAGTACACTGGGCCCGGCTCAGGCGCAAACTCACGCCCATGCCCACGTGAACCAGGTTGGGAGCATTCCTGATTTCTCAGTATTCAGAGTGTGTTATACCACAAGCACCTTTCCCATACCTATGTTCACTAGTGCATTCACTTGTCAGGCGACCAAGCACAGGTCCTGTGAGAAACTACTCCCTCTGTTTGTCCTTACTGTAATGTTTACCCAACAGGTTTAAAAAAAAAAGAAAAAAGATTTCAAACTATTTCTGGAGAATGTTACCTGATATATATCATTGTAACTTTCAATTTCTCCACTTGAAGTCTGACATTTGCCGTCATTGAAGTCCCAGGCAGAGTACGGCACAGCTGGAAACTCTCTGTTCCCAGCATTAAAATAGCTTCCACAGGTAGAATGTGTGCCTGAGCCACCTCCAGACCCACACATGTGGTTGACGACGGCATCCACATAAATACGAACCTGGAAAAACCAATAAGGGCATTTGAGTCTGTCCTGTAACGATGCTGAGGCGATAGCCAGAGCTTTACCGTATCACTGTGAGAGCTCTTTTTCCCCTCCGGTTTATTCTCAGTTTATGAGAGAACAGCAGCAGTAACTTCCCTGAGCTGATACAGCGCTACTTGCCATATCAGATACAGCTTTTCAAGGCACTTACGCCAACGTTGTTACATCTGGTCACCATGTCTCTGAATTCATCTTCGTTTCCTGATCGGGTGCAGAGCTTGTAGCTGATGGGCTGGTATCTTTCCCACCAGGGTCTGTTCGGGTTAGTAATGACAATATTTTCATTTGGAGGTGAAACCTGCAGATGAAATGATGAACGTTGCTAAGTAATCAGTTGGCTTTATTGCAACTTTCTGAGGGCAAAATCTGCTGCGCTCAGCACCTCTGCCCTCAGAGGCAGGCAGCCAACCCAGTCTTTCTCTCCCGCAGCATAAGCTCGGGTCTCTGAGGTGTCCGTCTTGTAGACTGGCAAGGAAGAAGGGGGTTTTTCATTCCCATGGGCTGCCCGGGTCCAGCATGGGCCTGGGCATGGGAAGGTGTAAAACCCACAAGAATTATTTTTACCTGGGATAACGACATCTTTAGGAAAGCCAAAACTCCACACTTACGCGCTTCCCTCAGAACAAAGTAGAGAGGAAAGCTTGGCTTTGCAGGAGAAGCATTTCAGGGGAAAGCATGCCCCTTTGTAACTCGTCTGCTAGAGACACAATCTCATCCGCTGACCCTGCGGGCTCTAGGGCTGCATCTAACAGCACTTCCTCCTTCTACACCCTCCCTTTCCAACACCAAAGTTACTTAGAGCCAGCTGTCTCCGATGCAGGCATTTTGATGTATTAATGGAACGCTACAATGCCGTTTTCTTACCTACTCACAGGAAACAACTTACCTGAACTCCTCCAAATCCATTAGGAGCTAAATAGCGTTCACACTCAAGAGCAATATCGGCCCAGCGCCATTCAAAGAGGTGTACGATAGACGTCCTCCCAGGCTGAGTATTGGGGTTGTACTGGCCCCAGCAAAACCCTACAGCTGCGAGTAGGAGAAGGACTTGCATGGTGCCTTTGGTGTAAGGCTGTGGTCTGTCCACTGACAATTTATATGCCTGTAAGATGACAGAATTACTATTGCAGCTGTTAAAATTCACACAGATCAATGCAATCAGGTATTATTTGTCTAGCTAGCATGGTATCGCTTTTCAGGTTTGCTTTTTCCTGGATTCCCACATAGCTGGAGATAAAATACCCTTTCACAACTCATAATCCAGGACTTCTGTGGGCAGTGCACCCAAATTCAGAGTTGTTCTACTTCCAATAATATAAACAAAGATACTTTATCAAAATTATTCCAAAATACAACTCAGAGGCTCTGGAAAGTCAAAATGAAAGAGAGGTTATTCAAAGTCAGCTGGAAATGCAACAGCTGTAGGAGAATGAATGAGTTGGCCAGCACTCAGAGGTGCCTAGCTCTCAGGATTAGCAAGAGCTCAAACTGGGATACCTGATCAGCCCCTCTCAGTCAGCAGCAGAGGTATCCGCAATACACTGCAGGCCTTCACCAGATGACTCACGCTGGCAACTAGAAACTGACCCCTTTTGATGAGTCAAGTTTTTCTAGCATCAGTCAAGCACCTAACAGTCCCTGCTAGGCACTGTTACTGGTTTTCTTCACAGGGTTGTGCAGAGCAACTCTTGCACTACCTGACTGAAATTGATCAGAGTTGCTTCTTCCCCTCTAACAGAGACTCTGCATAAAAAGTTTTCATTTCAATGACCAATGAGTCATCTTGGTCAAGAAAAGAAACCCAACATGAGATACAAGAAAATAGTGGAGATCAGTTTTGGCTGCCTGACACAAAACTTAATCGACTACCTTCTGACGTAATTTCAGGTCTTCATTTGGAACTGACTGACAAGATCAAGGTCTCAGCAACAGCACTCCACAGGTTAGCTGAAGTCTTGCCAACGATAAAATAACACTCTGAGGGAATAGAAAGTCCAGAAAATCCCTGATATCGGATGAATATCTTTGAGAAAAATAAAAGGTCAACAAAAATGGCACATCTACTCCAAGAGAAAAGAAACTTCCGTGCACTTTGTACCTGAACTGCCTCTAGTACGTTCTTTCTGAAACCAGCCACACCACTGAACCTCACGTGCATCCTTCTCGTTTCCAGGATTTGTCTTCAAGGACAAAGTGCAGAAGCAGTTCCCATTTGCCCACCTGTTCATTTTCACATCACAGACCTTATCGAAGGTCTTTTTTTCCACTACAACAATGAAATAGTAAATTACTGTGAATGTCCTTGCCTACTCACTAACAGTAAGGAGCCAGTGAGATGATTGTACCTTGTGATCACGAGTTTGTGAGAACAGACACACCTCCATCCCTCAGTATTACTGAGAGTACCTGCAGTTACTTGTCACGTCACCATTTCCCGTGGGGGTGCCAGTGATATGACAGCTTGGCACTGCATAGGATTTAGTTTCCAATGACACGTCTTGTTCACTGAAATACACTGCTGTCAGCCAGAGAGAGTGAGGCCCATCCTGGAGAGCCTGATGTGACAGTTGGCCAACCCACCAGCAAGGGGACTGGGAGCCCTCACGTGACAGGCTATTCAGCAGCACAAGCTGATCAGGCTGCAGCATTTTACCACTGAGGAAATGCAGGAGAGCAGGTGGCTACCTAGCACTGACTATCTCTGAGCCTTTCTGAAGTGTAACCCCCAAGTAGGAAGTACTCACTGTGCAGTTTCAAACATAGCCTCACTTTCAGTATGGCAAAAATGTCAGGTGCCTAACAAACTGCTCTGATTTTCAGGGGAGCTGATGCTTGGGACAAATGAGACACTGGGAGGGTCTGGCTTTGCTTTGAAAGCCTCTGTTTTGATCCATTTGATACCCAGTGTCATGGGAAACGTAGGTGTGAAGAACCGGAGGACATGGATGTGAGGCACTGAAATAAGACTTTTATGTGCAAGCTTTTACACTGTAAACATAAATAGAAAACCCAAGCCTGCTCTTGTATGTCCTGATGTGGTCATAGTGCAGCTCTACAGCCACATACTCAGCCAATACTTGCTGCACCGGCAGATTTTCCCAAAACATTGCTCCAGTGACAGTGTGCACACAAGAGCTGGCGGCACAGGACGGCACGCTTCTCGGACACCTTTGCAGCTGCCCCAGTGAATGCTGGCTTGCACAGGCCCGCTGGAGCTGATGCGGGAAGATCGTGGGTTTGTTTTGCACAGGCCCAGGCTGACTGTGAACCAGGCAACCCGCCGGCTCGATTCATGTCAACTCGTAGCCAACTGCCCGCAGTGCGGCTGCTCTGGGGTACAGGTGTGTGCGTACGCAGCGGCCATGGAAATATCACATTTAAACTTGCCCAGGCGTTGGCTGGTGATTTTTGTTTATTTTACTTTCTCCCATGTGTCTGGTTTCGGGAAAGGGAGCGCTGCGTTGCCTTCCAACCCACGCCTGCGCTGCCACTAGTAATGACGTGATAAAGTTACAATCCAGTTCATGAAGGGAGAAGGCATTACTCTTCAATTTGATTGCCATTTATTGTTCACTAGATACAGGGAATCGCTCGTGCTCGAATCACAGGGAATTGCCTATGGGGGGAACAGCAATTGCGCAGACCAAACGGAGAGGGACGTTTCTGCCGAGTTACAACTTGGCGTTAACGTGAATTGCAACGAACGGGTCTTCAGCACTGTTACTGATCTGGAAATTAGCATTTCCATCCCCAGAAACATACACCTGCTTTCCAGTGCAGTGGTTGTTCTCCTTTTGTCCAGAAATAACATCACAGTAGGTTCCAGCAGGCAATCCCGTTTGCAAAGTGACGTCCATGTTCCTATGTGAAAATAAGGGGATGCGATTTACCCACTGCTTCCAAAACAGGCATTTCAAACTGGGTGGAGGGTGTTTGAACTTGACACTGCTGTAACGTGGGGATTTCTGACGCCGCTTCCCTCTCTCAATCCGGCTCACTAGGCCCGGCATGCAGTGGAATGTCTCTAGCTCGGGGTGTACCGATCGCTCCCATCGGGAGAAGAGGACATTCCCCTACCCATCAGAAGCACGGGAAGCACGATGAGGGATACTGCGTTCCCCTCTGGGGACCCCGGCACCCCAACTGACTTACCAGTTGTCATTATTGAAAACAATGAAGCCTTTACCACCGCGGCCAAAAGCTACTTGATTGCTGCCGTTGTCCCACCAGTTGGAGAAAGGCTGACCGTCCACCACGTTACGGAAGATAACCATGTTCCTGAAAAAGGCAAGGAATGGCTGCCACTGTGGCTGCCGCAGCTCTAAAGCCACCGGCAACAGGAAGCAAAAGCAACTGCTTTTACTGGATTTTCTTCTACATGATGTCCTACTTTATTTGGCGCCAACGATGTTCACAAACCCAGTCGTTGCCACAGGTGGTGTCTGCATTGATTGTAACAGACTTGGTCGATCCATCCGAGTTACTTGGTGGTCCAACCCAGTCATTTTTGTCCTGTAATTGAAAAGGTCGAGTTTACAGCTTCTTGCTTAAAATGCAGAGAGAGGACTTGTAGAGAAAAGCCAGGTGGAACAACAAGTTTCTCTCTGCTAGACCCATCATGGGACAGACAAATCGCTTCACAAATGTAAATACTGTGGACTGACTCTCTGGCTCTGCTCTGCTCCTTCTGATTAGTCGCCACAAATCTCCCCTTCAGCAGCACAAGCTTACCTGGCCGTTTACAAAATTTCTTGGCCAGCGGTAACTTGACATCACGCGCGTGAACCCATAGGGGTGAGCAAGCATGAAGCCAACGGCCATTTTATAGAGCCTGTTTGTTAGACAAAAAAAGGTCATGAGACACCAGAAGAGAAACCGTGCCGGAGAACAGACAGACCCAACGAGCAATATAGGTAGAAGCATCAGGCAGACAAGAGCAATGCCTTACCTGGCGTCCCAGAAGGTTAGAATGGAAGCTCCACCGGCCCCGTGCCCTCGCTGGTTGTCATGATTATCCACAAAGACCAGCGCTCTGTCGGTAGGCACAAAGCCCCAGCCTTCTCCCCAGTTCCTAGCCAAAACCACAAAAACTTCAAGCTACCCTGTCCACCATCCACCATATCTCGGGGAAGGCGCAGCACCTTCACGCTCTTACTTTAAGTAGGCCATCTTCTCCCCGTTCCACTTGCGGATCACTGTCCCCAGTTTTGCTCCATATTTGAATTCTGTCACTCGGCCGTTTCCAAAGTACTCACTGCCTTTGATCGGCTCGCCGCCCAAATCAATTACCTGGTACATGAATGAGAAACTGGGCATCAGCTCTCTTCTCACAGAGACAAAAAAATGCGATTCACATTCCTCACACTAGGTCTTGTTTGACACTGAGCAAAAAACCAATATACAAGTATGTTTAATTCTGCTGTGTAGATCAATCCATATTTGGTGTAATACATGATGGCCTGCTCCAACATGCACCTAGCTCTTTCTGGGGTAAAGTTGGATGCAGGTGTATTACCACCATTCCTCTGAAGGAGGCACATAAATTGATACCAAAGATTAAAGGAAAAAACCATGTAGATTACCTCCTGGTAAATGAAAGGTTTCGTTCCGGCAGAAAACCACTGTGTATTTAGATATTTCAGCTTGTCCAGAAAGGCCTTTATGTCCCCAGGCCACATATGCTTGGAAGCATCAATTCGGAAGCCTGCCACGCCAATATCAATGAGGTGGTTCATGTACTCAGCCACTTTGGTGCGTACATAGTCCTTCGCCAGGGCCAGATCAAGAAGGCCAGACAAGCGGCAGTCTCGGACCTGTGCAAGGAAGAAAAAAATAAATTTTGTGTCATCAGTCTGTCAGTCTGTACAGAGCTTTCAATGAAACCGTCACCTCTCGAGCCCTAAAACCTGTTTGGATATCTAACTTGACTAGAAGCATGCCACAGCCTGCACCAAGACTTTGCTACATTTCCTATAGCACTCCATACTGAATTTAGGATAGTTGGCAAAGGATATTCCCTCCCTGCACAGATGTCATCAGAACTGAGGACGAGAAGTAACGCTGTAGTGTATTGTGACCAAGCGGCCAGAGGAAGAGCAGTCAACTCTGGAAAGAACTGCCACACATTCCGTCTCCAAAAACTAGTAGTTGCTCAGCCAGCGTACCCCTTTACACTGCTGTCATTTTTCCAAGGGGCTCCATGTCGTGATCAGCTGGGTTTACAAGCTGCAAAAAGAGCTTACCAGCTGAGCTCAGTACACTGGGCCCGGCTCAGGCGCAAACTCACGCCCATGCCCACGTGAACCAGGTTGGGAGCATTCCTGATTTCTCAGTATTCAGAGTGTTTTATACCACAAGCACCTTTCCCATACCTATGTTCACTAGTGCATTCACTTGTCAGGCGACCAAGCACAGGTCCTGTGAGAAACTACTCCCTCTGTTTGTCCTTACTGTAATGTTTACCCAACAGGTTTAAAAAAAAAAGAAAAAAGATTTCAAACTATTTCTGGAGAATGTTACCTGATATATATCATTGTAACTTTCAATTTCTCCACTTGAAGTCTGACATTTGCCGTCATTGAAGTCCCAGGCAGAGTACGGCACAGCTGGAAACTCTCTGTTCCCAGCATTAAAATAGCTTCCACAGGTAGAATGTGTGCCTGAGCCACCTCCAGACCCACACATGTGGTTGACGACGGCATCCACATAAATACGAACCTGGAAAAACCAATAAGGGCATTTGAGTCTGTCCTGTAACGATGCTGAGGCGATAGCCAGAGCTTTACCGTATCACTGTGAGAGCTCTTTTTCCCCTCCGGTTTATTCTCAGTTTATGAGAGAACAGCAGCAGTAACTTCCCTGAGCTGATACAGCGCTACTTGCCATATCAGATACAGCTTTTCAAGGCACTTACGCCAACGTTGTTACATCTGGTCACCATGTCTCTGAATTCATCTTCGTTTCCTGATCGGGTGCAGAGCTTGTAGCTGATGGGCTGGTATCTTTCCCACCAGGGTCTGTTCGGGTTAGTAATGACAATATTTTCATTTGGAGGTGAAACCTGCAGATGAAATGATGAACGTTGCTAAGTAATCAGTTGGCTTTATTGCAACTTTCTGAGGGCAAAATCTGCTGCGCTCAGCACCTCTGCCCTCAGAGGCAGGCAGCCAACCCAGTCTTTCTCTCCCGCAGCATAAGCTCGGGTCTCTGAGGTGTCCGTCTTGTAGACTGGCAAGGAAGAAGGGGGTTTTTCATTCCCATGGGCTGCCCGGGTCCAGCATGGGCCTGGGCATGGGAAGGTGTAAAACCCACAAGAATTATTTTTACCTGGGATAACGACATCTTTAGGAAAGCCAAAACTCCACACTTACGCGCTTCCCTCAGAACAAAGTAGAGAGGAAAGCTTGGCTTTGCAGGAGAAGCATTTCAGGGGAAAGCATGCCCCTTTGTAACTCGTCTGCTAGAGACACAATCTCATCCGCTGACCCTGCGGGCTCTAGGGCTGCATCTAACAGCACTTCCTCCTTCTACACCCTCCCTTTCCAACACCAAAGTTACTTAGAGCCAGCTGTCTCCGATGCAGGCATTTTGATGTATTAATGGAACGCTACAATGCCGTTTTCTTACCTACTCACAGGAAACAACTTACCTGAACTCCTCCAAATCCATTAGGAGCTAAATAGCGTTCACACTCAAGAGCAATATCGGCCCAGCGCCATTCAAAGAGGTGTACGATAGACGTCCTCCCTGGCTGAGTATTGGGGTTGTACTGGCCCCAGCAAAACCCTACAGCTGCGAGTAGGAGAAGGACTTGCATGGTGCCTTTGGTGTAAGGCTGTGGTCTGTCCACTGACAATTTATATGCCTGTAAGATGACAGAATTACTATTGCAGCTGTTAAAATTCACACAGATCAATGCAATCAGGTATTATTTGGCTAGCTAGATTGGTATCATTCCTCTGGATTGCTTTTTCCTCGATTCCCACACAACTGGAGATAAAGCACCGTTTCACAGCGATTATGCTTGATCATAAACCAAGAATTCTGTAAGCAGTGCACCCAAAGTCAGAGTTGTTCTACTTCCAATAATATAAACAAAGATACTTTATCAAAATTATTCCAAAATACAACTCAGAGGCTCTGGAAAGTCAAAATGAAAGAGAGGTTATTCAAAGTCAGCTGGAAATGCAACAGCTGTAGGAGAATGAATGAGTTGGCCAGCACTCAGAGGTGCCTAGCTCTCAGGATTAGCAAGAGCTCAAACTGGGATACCTGATCAGCCCCTCTCAGTCAGCAGCAGAGGTATCCGCAATACACTGCAGGCCTTCACCAGATGACTCACGCTGGCAACTAGAAACTGACCCCTTTTGATGAGTCAAGTTTTTCTAGCATCAGCCAAGCACCTAACAGTCCCTGCTAGGCACTGTTACTGGTTTTCTTCACAGGGTTGTGCAGAGCAACTCTTGCTCTACCTGACTGAAATTGATCAGAGTTGCTTCTTCCCCTCTAACAGAGACTCTGCATAAAAAGTTTTCATTTCAATGACCAATGAGTCATCTTGGTCAAGAAAAGAAACCCAACATGAGATACAAGAAAATAGTGGAGATCAGTTTTGGCTGCCTGACACAAAACTTAATCGACTACCTTCTGACGTAATTTCAGGTCTTCATTTGGAACTGACTGACAAGATCAAGGTCTCAGCAACAGCACTCCACAGGTTAGCTGAAGTCTTGCCAACGATAAAATAACACTCTGAGGGAATAGAAAGTCCAGAAAATCCCTGATATCGGATGAATATCTTTGAGAAAAATAAAAGGTCAACAAAAATGGCACATCTACTCCAAGAGAAAAGAAACTTCCGTGCACTTTGTACCTGAACTGCCTCTAGTACGTTCTTTCTGAAACCAGCCACACCACTGAACCTCACGTGCATCCTTCTCGTTTCCAGGATTTGTCTTCAAGGACAAAGTGCAGAAGCAGTTCCCATTTGCCCACCTGTTCATTTTCACATCACAGACCTTATCGAAGGTCTTTCTTTCACAGAATCGCAGGGGTTGGAAAGGACCTCTAGAGATCATTTGGTCCAACCTCCCTGCCAAAGCAGGCTCCCTACAACATATTGCACAGGTTAGCGTCCAGTGGGGTCTTGAATATCTCCAGAGAAGGAGATTCCACAACCCCCCTGGGCAGCCTATTGCAGGGCTCTGTCACCTTCACTGGGTAAAAGTTCTTTCATATATTGGTGTGGAACTTCCTACGCTGCAAGTTGAAGCCATTGCCCCTTCTCCCGTCTCCACAGACCATTGAAGAGAGGCTGGCCATTTCCCCTTGTGTCCTACTCTTCAAATATTTATAAACATTAGTAAGATCTCCTCTTAGCCTTCTTTTCTCAAGGCTGAACGGCCTCAGTTCCTTCAGCCTATCCCTTAGGGGAGATGCTCCAGCCCTTTAATCATCTTTGTGGCCCTCCTTTGGACTCTCTTCAGGAGATCCCTGTCCTTTTTATACCAGGGAGCCCAGAACTGTATGCAATAATCCAGGTGGGGCCAGACCAGGGCAGAGTAAAGGGGAACGATCACCTCCTTAGACCTGCTGGACACGCTCCTTTTGACGCACCCCAGGATCCCATTGGCCCTCTTAGCCACCAGGGCACACTTCCAACCCGTCATCTACCATGACCCCCAGGTCCTTCTCCACAGAGCTCCTCTCCAACAGGTCATCCCACAGCCTGTACTGATACATGTGGTTATTCCTTCCCATCTGAAGGACTCTACAACTTGCTTTTATTGAGCCTCATTTGGTTTCTTACTGCCCAGCTCTCCAGCCTGTCCAGGTCTCGCTGGATGGCAGCGCAGTGTCCCTGCGTGTCAGCCGCTCCTCCCAGCTCTGTATCATCAGGTACTTGCTGAGGGTGGATGTTATTCCCTCATCAGGGTCATCGATGAACATGTTAAACAAGACCAGACCCAACACCGAGCCCTGGGGAACACCGCCAGTTACAGGTCTCCATTCAGACTCTGCTCCACTGATCACCGCCCTCTGAGGTTGGCCCATCAGCCAGTTCGCAACCCACCTCACTGTCCTCTCATCTATCCCATACTTTCTCAGCTTTGCTATCAGGATGTCATGGGAGACAGTATCAAAAGCCTTGCTAAAGTCACGGTAGATGACATCCACTGCTCTCCCTCCATCTACAGTGACGACATCTTGAATCACAGAATCACAAGGCTGGAAAAGACCTTTGAAGATCAAGTCCAACTAATCCCATCCTAAGCTAAACCATATGCCTAAATACCTCATCTACCTCTTTTTTTAGACACATCCAGGGAAGGTGACTCGACCACCTCCCTGGGCAGCCTGTTCCAGGCCCTGACAACTCTTTCAGTAAAATTTTTTTCTAATATCTAAACTAAACCTGCCCTGGCACAGCTTCTTGCCGTTTCCCCTGTCCTATCACCTGTCACCTGGATGAAGAGACCATCACCCACCTCTCTACAACCTCCCTTGAGATAGTTGTAGGTGGTGATAAGGTCTCCCCTCAGCCTCCTCTTCTCTAGGCTAAACAGCCCCAGCTCCCTCAGCTGCTTCTCATAAGATTTGCCCTCCAGCCCCTTCACCAGCCTGGTTGCCCTTCTCTGGACTCGCTCCAGGACCTCCATGTCCTTCTTATGGTGAGGAGCCCAGAACTGGACACAGTACTCGAGGTGTGGCCTCACCAATGCCCAGTACAGGGGCACAATCACCTCCCTAGACCTACTGGCCTCACTGTTTTTGATACAAGCCAAGATGCCATTGGCCTTCTTGGCCGCCTGGGCACACTGCTGACTCATATTCAGCCTGCAGTCAGCCAACACCCCCAGCTCCTTCTCTGCCTCACAGCTCTCCAGCCAGTCTCCCCCAAGCCTGTAGCGCTGCATGGGGTTGTTATGTCCCATGTGCAGCACTCTTCACTTGGCCTTGTTAAACCTCATCCCATTGATCTCAGCCCATCGGTGCAGTCTGTTCAGATCCCTCTGAAGAGCCTCCCTACCCTCAGGCAGATCAACGCTTCCTCCAAGTTTAGTGTCATCTGCAATCCCTGATATCAGATTAATATCTTTGAGAAAGTCTACAAAAATGGCACATCTATTCCAAGAAAAAACAAAAAGAAACTTCCGTGCACTTTGTACCTGAACTGCCTCCAGTACATTCTTTCTGAAACCAGCCACACCACTGAACCTCACGTGCATCCTTCTCGTTTCCAGGATTTGTCTTCAAGGACAAAGTGCAGAAGCAGGACCTTATCGAAGGTCTTTTTTTCCACTACAACAATGAAATAGTAAATTACTGTGAATGTCCTTGCCTACTCACTAACAGTAAGGAGCCAGTGAGATGATTGTACCTTGTGATCACGAGTTTGTGAGAACAGACACACCTCCATCCCTCAGTATTACTGAGAGTACCTGCAGTTACTTGTCACGTCACCATTTCCCGTGGGGGTGCCAGTGATATGACAGCTTGGCACTGCATAGGATTTAGTTTCCAATGACACGTCTTGTTCACTGAAATACACTGCTGTCAGCCAGAGAGAGTGAGGCCCATCCTGGAGAGCCTGATGTGACAGTTGGCCAACCCACCAGCAAGGGGACTGGGAGCCCTCACGTGACAGGCTATTCAGCAGCACAAGCTGATCAGGCTGCAGCATTTTACCACTGAGGAAATGCAGGAGAGCAGGTGGCTACCTAGCACTGACTATCTCTGAGCCTTTCTGAAGTGTAACCCCCAAGTAGGAAGTACTCACTGTGCAGTTTCAAACATAGCCTCACTTTCAGTATGGCAAAAATGTCAGGTGCCTAACAAACTGCTCTGATTTTCAGGGGAGCTGATGCTTGGGACAAATGAGACACTGGGAGGGTCTGGCTTTGCTTTGAAAGCCTCTGTTTTGATCCATTTGATACCCAGTGTCATGGGAAACGTAGGTGTGAAGAACCGGAGGACATGGATGTGAGGCACTGAAATAAGACTTTTATGTGCAAGCTTTTACACTGTAAACATAAATAGAAAACCCAAGCCTGCTCTTGTATGTCCTGATGTGGTCATAGTGCAGCTCTACAGCCACATACTCAGCCAATACTTGCTGCACCGGCAGATTTTCCCAAAACATTGCTCCAGTGACAGTGTGCACACAAGAGCTGGCGGCACAGGACGGCACGCTTCTCGGACACCTTTGCAGCTGCCCCAGTGAATGCTGGCTTGCACAGGCCCGCTGGAGCTGATGCAGGAAGATCGTGGGTTTGTTTTGCACAGGCCCAGGCTGACTGTGAACCAGGCAACCCGCCGGCTCGATTCATGTCAACTCGTAGCCAACTGCCCGCAGTGCGGCTGCTCTGGGGTACAGGTGTGTGCGTACGCAGCGGCCATGGAAATATCACATTTAAACTTGCCCAGGCGTTGGCTGGTGATTTTTGTTTATTTTACTTTCTCCCATGTGTCTGGTTTCGGGAAAGGGAGCGCTGTGTTGCCTTCCAACCCACGCCTGCGCTGCCACTAGTAATGACGTGATAAAGTTACAATCCAGTTCATGAAGGGAGAAGGCATTACTCTTCAATTTGATTGCCATTTATTGTTCACTAGATACAGGGAATCGCTCGTGCTCGAATCACAGGGAATTGCCTATGGGGGGAACAGCAATTGCGCAGACCAAACGGAGAGGGACGTTTCTGCCGAGTTACAACTTGGCGTTAACGTGAATTGCAACGAACGGGTCTTCAGCACTGTTACTGATCTGGAAATTAGCATTTCCATCCCCAGAAACATACACCTGCTTTCCAGTGCAGTGGTTGTTCTCCTTTTGTCCAGAAATAACATCACAGTAGGTTCCAGCAGGCAATCCCGTTTGCAAAGTGACGTCCATGTTCCTATGTGAAAATAAGGGGTTGCGATTTACCCACTGCTTCCAAAACAGGCATTTCAAACTGGGTGGAGGGTGTTTGAACTTGACACTGCTGTAACGTGGGGATTTCTGACGCCGCTTCCCTCTCTCAATCCGGCTCACTAGGCCCGGCATGCAGTGGAATGTCTCTAGCTCGGGGTGTACCGATCGCTCCCATCGGGAGAAGAGGACATTCCCCTACCCATCAGAAGCACGGGAAGCACGATGAGGGATACTGCGTTCCCCTCTGGGGACCCCGGCACCCCAACTGACTTACCAGTTGTCATTATTGAAAACAATGAAGCCTTTACCACCGCGGCCAAAAGCTACTTGATTGCTGCCGTTGTCCCACCAGTTGGAGAAAGGCTGACCGTCCACCACGTTACGGAAGATAACCATGTTCCTGAAAAAGGCAAGGAATGGCTGCCACTGTGGCTGCCGCAGCTCTAAAGCCACCGGCAACAGGAAGCAAAAGCAACTGCTTTTACTGGATTTTCTTCTACATGATGTCCTACTTTATTTGGCGCCAACGATGTTCACAAACCCAGTCGTTGCCACAGGTGGTGTCTGCATTGATTGTAACAGACTTGGTCGATCCATCCGAGTTACTTGGTGGTCCAACCCAGTCATTTTTGTCCTGTAATTGAAAAGGTCGAGTTTACAGCTTCTTGCTTAAAATGCAGAGAGAGGACTTGTAGAGAAAAGCCAGGTGGAACAACAAGTTTCTCTCTGCTAGACCCATCATGGGACAGACAAATCGCTTCACAAATGTAAATACTGTGGACTGACTCTCTGGCTCTGCTCTGCTCCTTCTGATTAGTCGCCACAAATCTCCCCTTCAGCAGCACAAGCTTACCTGGCCGTTTACAAAATTTCTTGGCCAGCGGTAACTTGACATCACGCGCGTGAACCCATAGGGGTGAGCAAGCATGAAGCCAACGGCCATTTTATAGAGCCTGTTTGTTAGACAAAAAAAGGTCATGAGACACCAGAAGAGAAACCGTGCCGGAGAACAGACAGACCCAACGAGCAATATAGGTAGAAGCATCAGGCAGACAAGAGCAATGCCTTACCTGGCGTCCCAGAAGGTTAGAATGGAAGCTCCACCGGCCCCGTGCCCTCGCTGGTTGTCATGATTATCCACAAAGACCAGCGCTCTGTCGGTAGGCACAAAGCCCCAGCCTTCTCCCCAGTTCCTAGCCAAAACCACAAAAACTTCAAGCTACCCTGTCCACCATCCACCATATCTCGGGGAAGGCGCAGCACCTTCACGCTCTTACTTTAAGTAGGCCATCTTCTCCCCGTTCCACTTGCGGATCACTGTCCCCAGTTTTGCTCCATATTTGAATTCTGTCACTCGGCCGTTTCCAAAGTACTCACTGCCTTTGATCGGCTCGCCGCCCAAATCAATTACCTGGTACATGAATGAGAAACTGGGCATCAGCTCTCTTCTCACAGAGACAAAAAAATGCGATTCACATTCCTCACACTAGGTCTTGTTTGACACTGAGCAAAAAACCAATATACAAGTATGTTTAATTCTGCTGTGTAGATCAATCCATATTTGGTGTAATACATGATGGCCTGCTCCAACATGCACCTAGCTCTTTCTGGGGTAAAGTTGGATGCAGGTGTATTACCACCATTCCTCTGAAGGAGGCACATAAATTGATACCAAAGATTAAAGGAAAAAACCATGTAGATTACCTCCTGGTAAATGAAAGGTTTCGTTCCGGCAGAAAACCACTGTGTATTTAGATATTTCAGCTTGTCCAGAAAGGCCTTTATGTCCCCAGGCCACATATGCTTGGAAGCATCAATTCGGAAGCCTGCCACGCCAATATCAATGAGGTGGTTCATGTACTCAGCCACTTTGGTGCGTACATAGTCCTTCGCCAGGGCCAGATCAAGAAGGCCAGACAAGCGGCAGTCTCGGACCTGTGCAAGGAAGAAAAAAATAAATTTTGTGTCATCAGTCTGTCAGTCTGTACAGAGCTTTCAATGAAACCGTCACCTCTCGAGCCCTAAAACCTGTTTGGATATCTAACTTGACTAGAAGCATGCCACAGCCTGCACCAAGACTTTGCTACATTTCCTATAGCACTCCATACTGAATTTAGGATAGTTGGCAAAGGATATTCCCTCCCTGCACAGATGTCATCAGAACTGAGGACGAGAAGTAACGCTGTAGTGTATTGTGACCAAGCGGCCAGAGGAAGAGCAGTCAACTCTGGAAAGAACTGCCACACATTCCGTCTCCAAAAACTAGTAGTTGCTCAGCCAGCGTACCCCTTTACACTGCTGTCATTTTTCCAAGGGGCTCCATGTCGTGATCAGCTGGGTTTACAAGCTGCAAAAAGAGCTTACCAGCTGAGCTCAGTACACTGGGCCCGGCTCAGGCGCAAACTCACGCCCATGCCCACGTGAACCAGGTTGGGAGCATTCCTGATTTCTCAGTATTCAGAGTGTTTTATACCACAAGCACCTTTCCCATACCTATGTTCACTAGTGCATTCACTTGTCAGGCGACCAAGCACAGGTCCTGTGAGAAACTACTCCCTCTGTTTGTCCTTACTGTAATGTTTACCCAACAGGTTTAAAAAAAAAAGAAAAAAGATTTCAAACTATTTCTGGAGAATGTTACCTGATATATATCATTGTAACTTTCAATTTCTCCACTTGAAGTCTGACATTTGCCGTCATTGAAGTCCCAGGCAGAGTACGGCACAGCTGGAAACTCTCTGTTCCCAGCATTAAAATAGCTTCCACAGGTAGAATGTGTGCCTGAGCCACCTCCAGACCCACACATGTGGTTGACGACGGCATCCACATAAATACGAACCTGGAAAAACCAATAAGGGCATTTGAGTCTGTCCTGTAACGATGCTGAGGCGATAGCCAGAGCTTTACCGTATCACTGTGAGAGCTCTTTTTCCCCTCCGGTTTATTCTCAGTTTATGAGAGAACAGCAGCAGTAACTTCCCTGAGCTGATACAGCGCTACTTGCCATATCAGATACAGCTTTTCAAGGCACTTACGCCAACGTTGTTACATCTGGTCACCATGTCTCTGAATTCATCTTCGTTTCCTGATCGGGTGCAGAGCTTGTAGCTGATGGGCTGGTATCTTTCCCACCAGGGTCTGTTCGGGTTAGTAATGACAATATTTTCATTTGGAGGTGAAACCTGCAGATGAAATGATGAACGTTGCTAAGTAATCAGTTGGCTTTATTGCAACTTTCTGAGGGCAAAATCTGCTGCGCTCAGCACCTCTGCCCTCAGAGGCAGGCAGCCAACCCAGTCTTTCTCTCCCGCAGCATAAGCTCGGGTCTCTGAGGTGTCCGTCTTGTAGACTGGCAAGGAAGAAGGGGGTTTTTCATTCCCATGGGCTGCCCGGGTCCAGCATGGGCCTGGGCATGGGAAGGTGTAAAACCCACAAGAATTATTTTTACCTGGGATAACGACATCTTTAGGAAAGCCAAAACTCCACACTTACGCGCTTCCCTCAGAACAAAGTAGAGAGGAAAGCTTGGCTTTGCAGGAGAAGCATTTCAGGGGAAAGCATGCCCCTTTGTAACTCGTCTGCTAGAGACACAATCTCATCCGCTGACCCTGCGGGCTCTAGGGCTGCATCTAACAGCACTTCCTCCTTCTACACCCTCCCTTTCCAACACCAAAGTTACTTAGAGCCAGCTGTCTCCGATGCAGGCATTTTGATGTATTAATGGAACGCTACAATGCCGTTTTCTTACCTACTCACAGGAAACAACTTACCTGAACTCCTCCAAATCCATTAGGAGCTAAATAGCGTTCACACTCAAGAGCAATATCGGCCCAGCGCCATTCAAAGAGGTGTACGATAGACGTCCTCCCTGGCTGAGTATTGGGGTTGTACTGGCCCCAGCAAAACCCTACAGCTGCGAGTAGGAGAAGGACTTGCATGGTGCCTTTGGTGTAAGGCTGTGGTCTGTCCACTGACAATTTATATGCCTGTAAGATGACAGAATTACTATTGCAGCTGTTAAAATTCACACAGATCAATGCAATCAGGTATTATTTGGCTAGCTAGATTGGTATCATTCCTCTGGATTGCTTTTTCCTCGATTCCCACACAACTGGAGATAAAGCACCGTTTCACAGCGATTATGCTTGATCATAAACCAAGAATTCTGTAAGCAGTGCACCCAAAGTCAGAGTTGTTCTACTTCCAATAATATAAACAAAGATACTTTATCAAAATTATTCCAAAATACAACTCAGAGGCTCTGGAAAGTCAAAATGAAAGAGAGGTTATTCAAAGTCAGCTGGAAATGCAACAGCTGTAGGAGAATGAATGAGTTGGCCAGCACTCAGAGGTGCCTAGCTCTCAGGATTAGCAAGAGCTCAAACTGGGATACCTGATCAGCCCCTCTCAGTCAGCAGCAGAGGTATCCGCAATACACTGCAGGCCTTCACCAGATGACTCACGCTGGCAACTAGAAACTGACCCCTTTTGATGAGTCAAGTTTTTCTAGCATCAGCCAAGCACCTAACAGTCCCTGCTAGGCACTGTTACTGGTTTTCTTCACAGGGTTGTGCAGAGCAACTCTTGCTCTACCTGACTGAAATTGATCAGAGTTGCTTCTTCCCCTCTAACAGAGACTCTGCATAAAAAGTTTTCATTTCAATGACCAATGAGTCATCTTGGTCAAGAAAAGAAACCCAACATGAGATACAAGAAAATAGTGGAGATCAGTTTTGGCTGCCTGACACAAAACTTAATCGACTACCTTCTGACGTAATTTCAGGTCTTCATTTGGAACTGACTGACAAGATCAAGGTCTCAGCAACAGCACTCCACAGGTTAGCTGAAGTCTTGCCAACGATAAAATAACACTCTGAGGGAATAGAAAGTCCAGAAAATCCCTGATATCGGATGAATATCTTTGAGAAAAATAAAAGGTCAACAAAAATGGCACATCTACTCCAAGAGAAAAGAAACTTCCGTGCACTTTGTACCTGAACTGCCTCTAGTACGTTCTTTCTGAAACCAGCCACACCACTGAACCTCACGTGCATCCTTCTCGTTTCCAGGATTTGTCTTCAAGGACAAAGTGCAGAAGCAGTTCCCATTTGCCCACCTGTTCATTTTCACATCACAGACCTTATCGAAGGTCTTTCTTTCACAGAATCGCAGGGGTTGGAAAGGACCTCTAGAGATCATTTGGTCCAACCTCCCTGCCAAAGCAGGCTCCCTACAACATATTGCACAGGTTAGCGTCCAGTGGGGTCTTGAATATCTCCAGAGAAGGAGATTCCACAACCCCCCTGGGCAGCCTATTGCAGGGCTCTGTCACCTTCACTGGGTAAAAGTTCTTTCATATATTGGTGTGGAACTTCCTACGCTGCAAGTTGAAGCCATTGCCCCTTCTCCCGTCTCCACAGACCATTGAAGAGAGGCTGGCCATTTCCCCTTGTGTCCTACTCTTCAAATATTTATAAACATTAGTAAGATCTCCTCTTAGCCTTCTTTTCTCAAGGCTGAACGGCCTCAGTTCCTTCAGCCTATCCCTTAGGGGAGATGCTCCAGCCCTTTAATCATCTTTGTGGCCCTCCTTTGGACTCTCTTCAGGAGATCCCTGTCCTTTTTATACCAGGGAGCCCAGAACTGTATGCAATAATCCAGGTGGGGCCAGACCAGGGCAGAGTAAAGGGGAACGATCACCTCCTTAGACCTGCTGGACACGCTCCTTTTGACGCACCCCAGGATCCCATTGGCCCTCTTAGCCACCAGGGCACACTTCCAACCCGTCATCTACCATGACCCCCAGGTCCTTCTCCACAGAGCTCCTCTCCAACAGGTCATCCCACAGCCTGTACTGATACATGTGGTTATTCCTTCCCATCTGAAGGACTCTACAACTTGCTTTTATTGAGCCTCATTTGGTTTCTTACTGCCCAGCTCTCCAGCCTGTCCAGGTCTCGCTGGATGGCAGCGCAGTGTCCCTGCGTGTCAGCCGCTCCTCCCAGCTCTGTATCATCAGGTACTTGCTGAGGGTGGATGTTATTCCCTCATCAGGGTCATCGATGAACATGTTAAACAAGACCAGACCCAACACCGAGCCCTGGGGAACACCGCCAGTTACAGGTCTCCATTCAGACTCTGCTCCACTGATCACCGCCCTCTGAGGTTGGCCCATCAGCCAGTTCGCAACCCACCTCACTGTCCTCTCATCTATCCCATACTTTCTCAGCTTTGCTATCAGGATGTCATGGGAGACAGTATCAAAAGCCTTGCTAAAGTCACGGTAGATGACATCCACTGCTCTCCCTCCATCTACAGTGACGACATCTTGAATCACAGAATCACAAGGCTGGAAAAGACCTTTGAAGATCAAGTCCAACTAATCCCATCCTAAGCTAAACCATATGCCTAAATACCTCATCTACCTCTTTTTTTAGACACATCCAGGGAAGGTGACTCGACCACCTCCCTGGGCAGCCTGTTCCAGGCCCTGACAACTCTTTCAGTAAAATTTTTTTCTAATATCTAAACTAAACCTGCCCTGGCACAGCTTCTTGCCGTTTCCCCTGTCCTATCACCTGTCACCTGGATGAAGAGACCATCACCCACCTCTCTACAACCTCCCTTGAGATAGTTGTAGGTGGTGATAAGGTCTCCCCTCAGCCTCCTCTTCTCTAGGCTAAACAGCCCCAGCTCCCTCAGCTGCTTCTCATAAGATTTGCCCTCCAGCCCCTTCACCAGCCTGGTTGCCCTTCTCTGGACTCGCTCCAGGACCTCCATGTCCTTCTTATGGTGAGGAGCCCAGAACTGGACACAGTACTCGAGGTGTGGCCTCACCAATGCCCAGTACAGGGGCACAATCACCTCCCTAGACCTACTGGCCTCACTGTTTTTGATACAAGCCAAGATGCCATTGGCCTTCTTGGCCGCCTGGGCACACTGCTGACTCATATTCAGCCTGCAGTCAGCCAACACCCCCAGCTCCTTCTCTGCCTCACAGCTCTCCAGCCAGTCTCCCCCAAGCCTGTAGCGCTGCATGGGGTTGTTATGTCCCATGTGCAGCACTCTTCACTTGGCCTTGTTAAACCTCATCCCATTGATCTCAGCCCATCGGTGCAGTCTGTTCAGATCCCTCTGAAGAGCCTCCCTACCCTCAGGCAGATCAACGCTTCCTCCAAGTTTAGTGTCATCTGCAATCCCTGATATCAGATTAATATCTTTGAGAAAGTCTACAAAAATGGCACATCTATTCCAAGAAAAAACAAAAAGAAACTTCCGTGCACTTTGTACCTGAACTGCCTCCAGTACATTCTTTCTGAAACCAGCCACACCACTGAACCTCACGTGCATCCTTCTCGTTTCCAGGATTTGTCTTCAAGGACAAAGTGCAGAAGCAGGACCTTATCGAAGGTCTTTTTTTCCACTACAACAATGAAATAGTAAATTACTGTGAATGTCCTTGCCTACTCACTAACAGTAAGGAGCCAGTGAGATGATTGTACCTTGTGATCACGAGTTTGTGAGAACAGACACACCTCCATCCCTCAGTATTACTGAGAGTACCTGCAGTTACTTGTCACGTCACCATTTCCCGTGGGGGTGCCAGTGATATGACAGCTTGGCACTGCATAGGATTTAGTTTCCAATGACACGTCTTGTTCACTGAAATACACTGCTGTCAGCCAGAGAGAGTGAGGCCCATCCTGGAGAGCCTGATGTGACAGTTGGCCAACCCACCAGCAAGGGGACTGGGAGCCCTCACGTGACAGGCTATTCAGCAGCACAAGCTGATCAGGCTGCAGCATTTTACCACTGAGGAAATGCAGGAGAGCAGGTGGCTACCTAGCACTGACTATCTCTGAGCCTTTCTGAAGTGTAACCCCCAAGTAGGAAGTACTCACTGTGCAGTTTCAAACATAGCCTCACTTTCAGTATGGCAAAAATGTCAGGTGCCTAACAAACTGCTCTGATTTTCAGGGGAGCTGATGCTTGGGACAAATGAGACACTGGGAGGGTCTGGCTTTGCTTTGAAAGCCTCTGTTTTGATCCATTTGATACCCAGTGTCATGGGAAACGTAGGTGTGAAGAACCGGAGGACATGGATGTGAGGCACTGAAATAAGACTTTTATGTGCAAGCTTTTACACTGTAAACATAAATAGAAAACCCAAGCCTGCTCTTGTATGTCCTGATGTGGTCATAGTGCAGCTCTACAGCCACATACTCAGCCAATACTTGCTGCACCGGCAGATTTTCCCAAAACATTGCTCCAGTGACAGTGTGCACACAAGAGCTGGCGGCACAGGACGGCACGCTTCTCGGACACCTTTGCAGCTGCCCCAGTGAATGCTGGCTTGCACAGGCCCGCTGGAGCTGATGCGGGAAGATCGTGGGTTTGTTTTGCACAGGCCCAGGCTGACTGTGAACCAGGCAACCCGCCGGCTCGATTCATGTCAACTCGTAGCCAACTGCCCGCAGTGCGGCTGCTCTGGGGTACAGGTGTGTGCGTACGCAGCGGCCATGGAAATATCACATTTAAACTTGCCCAGGCGTTGGCTGGTGATTTTTGTTTATTTTACTTTCTCCCATGTGTCTGGTTTCGGGAAAGGGAGCGCTGCGTTGCCTTCCAACCCACGCCTGCGCTGCCACTAGTAATGACGTGATAAAGTTACAATCCAGTTCATGAAGGGAGAAGGCATTACTCTTCAATTTGATTGCCATTTATTGTTCACTAGATACAGGGAATCGCTCGTGCTCGAATCACAGGGAATTGCCTATGGGGGGAACAGCAATTGTGCAGACCAAACGGAGAGGGACGTTTCTGCCGAGTTACAACTTGGCGTTAACGTGAATTGCAACGAACGGGTCTTCAGCACTGTTACTGATCTGGAAATTAGCATTTCCATCCCCAGAAACATACACCTGCTTTCCAGTGCAGTGGTTGTTCTCCTTTTGTCCAGAAATAACATCACAGTAGGTTCCAGCAGGCAATCCCGTTTGCAAAGTGACGTCCATGTTCCTATGTGAAAATAAGGGGATGCGATTTACCCACTGCTTCCAAAACAGGCATTTCAAACTGGGTGGAGGGTGTTTGAACTTGACACTGCTGTAACGTGGGGATTTCTGACGCCGCTTCCCTCTCTCAATCCGGCTCACTAGGCCCGGCATGCAGTGGAATGTCTCTAGCTCGGGGTGTACCGATCGCTCCCATCGGGAGAAGAGGACATTCCCCTACCCATCAGAAGCACGGGAAGCATGATGAGGGATACTGCGTTCCCCTCTGGGGACCCCGGCACCCCAACTGACTTACCAGTTGTCATTATTGAAAACAATGAAGCCTTTACCACCGCGGCCAAAAGCTACTTGATTGCTGCCGTTGTCCCACCAGTTGGAGAAAGGCTGACCGTCCACCACGTTACGGAAGATAACCATGTTCCTGAAAAAGGCAAGGAATGGCTGCCACTGTGGCTGCCGCAGCTCTAAAGCCACCGGCAACAGGAAGCAAAAGCAACTGCTTTTACTGGATTTTCTTCTACATGATGTCCTACTTTATTTGGCGCCAACGATGTTCACAAACCCAGTCGTTGCCACAGGTGGTGTCTGCATTGATTGTAACAGACTTGGTCGATCCATCCGAGTTACTTGGTGGTCCAACCCAGTCATTTTTGTCCTGTAATTGAAAAGGTCGAGTTTACAGCTTCTTGCTGAAAATGCAGAGAGGACTTGTAGAGAAAAGCCAGGTGGAACAACAAGTTTCTCTCTGCTAGACCCATCATGGGACAGACAAATCGCTTCACAAATGTAAATACTGTGGACTGACTCTCTGGCTCTGCTCTGCTCCTTCTGATTAGTCGCCACAAATCTCCCCTTCAGCAGCACAAGCTTACCTGGCCGTTTACAAAATTTCTTGGCCAGCGGTAACTTGACATCACGCGCGTGAACCCATAGGGGTGAGCAAGCATGAAGCCAACGGCCATTTTATAGAGCCTGTTTGTTAGACAAAAAAAGGTCATGAGACACCAGAAGAGAAACCGTGCCGGAGAACAGACAGACCCAACGAGCAATATAGGTAGAAGCATCAGGCAGACAAGAGCAATGCCTTACCTGGCGTCCCAGAAGGTTAGAATGGAAGCTCCACCGGCCCCGTGCCCTCGCTGGTTGTCATGATTATCCACAAAGACCAGCGCTCTGTCGGTAGGCACAAAGCCCCAGCCTTCTCCCCAGTTCCTAGCCAAAACCACAAAAACTTCAAGCTACCCTGTCCACCATCCACCGTATCTCGGGGAAGGCGCAGCACCTTCACGCTCTTACTTTAAGTAGGCCATCTTCTCCCCGTTCCACTTGCGGATCACTGTCCCCAGTTTTGCTCCATATTTGAATTCTGTCACTCGGCCGTTTCCAAAGTACTCACTGCCTTTGATTGGCTCGCCGCCCAAATCAATTACCTGGTACATGAATGAGAAACTGGGCATCAGCTCTCTTCTCACAGAGACAAAAAAATGCGATTCACATTCCTCACACTAGGTCTTGTTTGACACTGAGCAAAAAACCAATATACAAGTATGTTTAATTCTGCTGTGTAGATCAATCCATATTTGGTGTAATACATGATGGCCTGCTCCAACATGCACCTAGCTCTTTCTGGGGTAAAGTTGGATGCAGGTGTATTACCACCATTCCTCTGAAGGAGGCACATAAATTGATACCAAAGATTAAAGGAAAAAACCATGTAGATTACCTCCTGGTAAATGAAAGGTTTCGTTCCGGCAGAAAACCACTGTGTATTTAGATATTTCAGCTTGTCCAGAAAGGCCTTTATGTCCCCAGGCCACATATGCTTGGAAGCATCAATTCGGAAGCCTGCCACGCCAATATCAATGAGGTGGTTCATGTAATCAGCCACTTTGGTGCGTACATAGTCCTTCGCCAGGGCCAGATCAAGAAGGCCAGACAAGCGGCAGTCTCGGACCTGTGCAAGGAAGAAAAAAATAAATTTTGTGTCATCAGTCTGTCAGTCTGTACAGAGCTTTCAATGAAACCGTCACCTCTCGAGCCCTAAAACCTGTTTGGATATCTAACTTGACTAGAAGCATGCCACAGCCTGCACCAAGACTTTGCTACATTTCCTATAGCACTCCATACTGAAGTTAGTTAGGATAGTTGGCAAAGGATATTCCCTCCCTGCACAGATGTCATCAGAACTGAGGACGAGAAGTAACGCTGTAGTGTATTGTGACCAAGTGGCCAGAGGAAGAGCAGTCAACTCTGGAAAGAACTGCCACACATTCCGTCTCCAAAAACTAGTAGTTGCTCAGCCAGCGTACCCCTTTACACTGCTGTCATTTTTCCAAGGGGCTCCATGTCGTGATCAGCTGGGTTTACAAGCTGCAAAAAGAGCTTACCAGCTGAGCTCAGTACACTGGGCCTGGCTCAGGCGCAAACTCACGCCCATGCCCACGTGAACCAGGTTGGGAGCATTCCTGATTTCTCAGTATTCAGAGTGTTTTATACCACAAGCACCTTTCCCATACCTATGTTCACTAGTGCATTCACTTGTCAGGCGACCAAGCACAGGTCCTGTGAGAAACTACTCCCTCTGTTTGTCCTTACTGTAATGTTTACCCAACAGGTTTAAAAAAAAAAGAAAAAAGATTTCAAACTATTTCTGGAGAATGTTACCTGATATATATCATTGTAACTTTCAATTTCTCCACTTGAAGTCTGACATTTGCCGTCATTGAAGTCCCAGGCAGAGTACGGCACAGCTGGAAACTCTCTGTTCCCAGCATTAAAATAGCTTCCACAGGTAGAATGTGTGCCTGAGCCACCTCCAGACCCACACATGTGGTTGACGACGGCATCCACATAAATACGAACCTGGAAAAACCAATAAGGGCATTTGAGTCTGTCCTGTAACGATGCTGAGGCGATAGCCAGAGCTTTACCGTATCACTGTGAGAGCTCTTTTTCTCCTCCGGTTTATTCTCAGTTTATGAGAGGACAGCAGCAGTAACTTCCCTGAGCTGATACAGCGCTACTTGCCATATCAGATACAGCTTTTCAAGGCACTTACGCCAACGTTGTTACATCTGGTCACCATGTCTCTGAATTCATCTTCGTTTCCTGATCGGGTGCAGAGCTTGTAGCTGATGGGCTGGTATCTTTCCCACCAGGGTCTGTTCGGGTTAGTAATGACAATATTTTCATTTGGAGGTGAAACCTGCAGATGAAATGATGAACGTTGCTAAGTAATCAGTTGGCTTTATTGCAACTTTCTGAGGGCAAAATCTGCTGCGCTCAGCACCTCTGCCCTCAGAGGCAGGCAGCCAACCCAGTCTTTCTCTCCCGCAGCATAAGCTCGGGTCTCTGAGGTGTCCGTCTTGTAGACTGGCAAGGAAGAAGGGGGTTTTTCATTCCCATGGGCTGCCCGGGTCCAGCATGGGCCTGGGCATGGGAAGGTGTAAAACCCACAAGAATTATTTTTACCTGGGATAACGACATCTTTAGGAAAGCCAAAACTCCACACTTACGCGCTTCCCTCAGAACAAAGTAGAGAGGAAAGCTTGGCTTTGCAGGAGAAGCATTTCAGGGGAAAGCATGCCCCTTTGTAACTCGTCTGCTAGAGACACAATCTCATCCGCTGACCCTGCGGGCTCTAGGGCTGCATCTAACAGCACTTCCTCCTTCTACACCCTCCCTTTCCAACACCAAAGTTACTTAGAGCCAGCTGTCTCCGATGCAGGCATTTTGATGTATTAATGGAACGCTACAATGCCGTTTTCTTACCTACTCACAGGAAACAACTTACCTGAACTCCTCCAAATCCATTAGGAGCTAAATAGCGTTCACACTCAAGAGCAATATCGGCCCAGCGCCATTCAAAGAGGTGTACGATAGACGTCCTCCCTGGCTGAGTATTGGGGTTGTACTGGCCCCAGCAAAACCCTACAGCTGCGAGTAGGAGAAGGACTTGCATGGTGCCTTTGGTGTAAGGCTGTGGTCTGTCCACTGACAATTTATATGCCTGTAAGATGACAGAATTACTATTGCAGCTGTTAAAATTCACACAGATCAATGCAATCAGGTATTATTTGGCTAGCTAGATTGGTATCATTCCTCTGGATTGCTTTTTCCTGGATTCCCACACAACTGGAGATAAAGCACCGTTTCACAGCGATTATGCTTGATCATAAACCAAGAATTCTGTAAGCAGTGCACCCAAAATCAGAGTTGTACTACTTCCAATAATATAAACAAAGATACTTTATCAAAATTATTCCAAAATACAACTCAGAGGCTCTGGAAAGTCAAAATGAAAGAGAGGTTATTCAAAGTCAGCTGGAAATGCAACAGCTGTAGGAGAATGAATGAGTTGGCCAGCACTCAGAGGTGCCTAGCTCTCAGGATTAGCAAGAGCTCAAACTGGGATACCTGATCAGCCCCTCTCAGTCAGCAGCAGAGGTATCCGCAATACACTGCAGGCCTTCACCAGATGACTCACGCTGGCAACTAGAAACTGACCCCTTTTGATGAGTCAAGTTTTTCTAGCATCAGTCAAGCACCTAACAGTCCCTGCTAGGCACTGTTACTGGTTTTCTTCACAGGGTTGTGCAGAGCAACTCTTGCTCTACCTGACTGAAATTGATCAGAGTTGCTTCTTCCCCTCTAACAGAGACTCTGCATAAAAAGTTTTCATTTCAATGACCAATGAGTCATCTTGGTCAAGAAAAGAAACCCAACATGAGATACAAGAAAATAGTGGAGATCAGTTTTGGCTGCCTGACACAAAACTTAATCGACTACCTTCTGACGTAATTTCAGGTCTTCATTTGGAACTGACTGACAAGATCAAGGTCTCAGCAACAGCACTCCACAGGTTAGCTGAAGTCTTGCCAACGATAAAATAACACTCTGAGGGAATAGAAAGTCCAGAAAATCCCTGATATCAGATGAATATCTTTGAGAAAAATAAAAGGTCAACAAAAATGGCACATCTACTCCAAGAGAAAAGAAACTTCCGTGCACTTTGTACCTGAACTGCCTCTAGTACGTTCTTTCTGAAACCAGCCACACCACTGAACCTCACGTGCATCCTTCTCGTTTCCAGGATTTGTCTTCAAGGACAAAGTGCAGAAGCAGTTCCCATTTGCCCACCTGTTCATTTTCACATCACAGACCTTATCGAAGGTCTTTCTTTCACAGAATCGCAGGGGTTGGAAAGGACCTCTAGAGATCATTGGGTCCAACCTCCCTGCCAAAGCAGGCTCCCTACAACATATTGCACAGGTTAGCGTCCAGTGGGGTCTTGAATATCTCCAGAGAAGGAGATTCCACAACCCCCCTGGGCAGCCTATTGCAGGGCTCTGTCACCTTCACTGGGTAAAAGTTCTTTCATATATTGGTGTGGAACTTCCTATGCTGCAAGTTGAAGCCATTGCCCCTTCTCCCGTCTCCACAGACCATTGAAGAGAGGCTGGCCATTTCCCCTTGTGTCCTACTCTTCAAATATTTATAAACATTAGTAAGATCTCCTCTTAGCCTTCTTTTCTCAAGGCTGAACGGCCTCAGTTCCTTCAGCCTATCCCTTAGGGGAGATGCTCCAGCCCTTTAATCATCTTTGTGGCCCTCCTTTGGACTCTCTTCAGGAGATCCCTGTCCTTTTTATACCAGGGAGCCCAGAACTGTATGCAATAATCCAGGTGGGGCCAGACCAGGGCAGAGTAAAGGGGAACGATCACCTCCTTAGACCTGCTGGACACGCTCCTTTTGACGCACCCCAGGATCCCATTGGCCCTCTTAGCCACCAGGGCACACTTCCAACCCGTCATCTACCATGACCCCCAGGTCCTTCTCCACAGAGCTCCTCTCCAACAGGTCATCCCACAGCCTGTACTGATACATGTGGTTATTCCTTCCCATCTGAAGGACTCTACAACTTGCTTTTATTGAGCCTCATTTGGTTTCTTACTGCCCAGCTCTCCAGCCTGTCCAGGTCTCGCTGGACGGCAGCGCAGTGTCCCTGCGTGTCAGCCGCTCCTCCCAGCTCTGTATCATCAGGTACTTGCTGAGCGTGGATGTTATTCCCTCATCAGGGTCATCGATGAACATGTTAAACAAGACCAGACCCAACACCGAGCCCTGGGGAACACCGCCAGTTACAGGTCTCCATTCAGACTCTGCTCCACTGATCACCGCCCTCTGAGGTTGGCCCATCAGCCAGTTTGCAACCCACCTCACTGTCCTCTCATCTATCCCATACTTTCTCAGCTTTGCTATCAGGATGTCATGGGAGACAGTATCAAAAGCCTTGCTAAAGTCACGGTAGATGACATCCACTGCTCTCCCTCCATCTACAGTGACGACATCTTGAATCACAGAATCACAAGGCTGGAAAAGACCTTTGAAGATCAAGTCCAACTAATCCCATCCTAAGCTAAACCATATGCCTAAATACCTCATCTACCTCTTTTTTTAGACACATCCAGGGAAGGTGACTCGACCACCTCCCTGGGCAGCCTGTTCCAGGCCCTGACAACTCTTTCAGTAAAATTTTTTTCTAATATCTAAACTAAACCTGCCCTGGCACAGCTTCTTGCCGTTTCCCCTGTCCTATCACCTGTCACCTGGATGAAGAGACCATCACCCACCTCTCTACAACCTCCCTTGAGATAGTTGTAGGTGGTGATAAGGTCTCCCCTCAGCCTCCTCTTCTCTAGGCTAAACAGCCCCAGCTCCCTCAGCTGCTTCTCATAAGATTTGCCCTCCAGCCCCTTCACCAGCCTGGTTGCCCTTCTCTGGACTCGCTCCAGGACCTCCATGTCCTTCTTATGGTGAGGAGCCCAGAACTGGACACAGTACTCGAGGTGTGGCCTCACCAATGCCCAGTACAGGGGCACAATCACCTCCCTAGACCTACTGGCTACACTGTTTTTGATACAAGCCAAGATGCCATTGGCCTTCTTGGCTGCCTGGGCACACTGCTGACTCATATTCAGCCTGCAGTCAGCCAACACCTCCAGCTCCTTCTCTGCCTCACAGCTCTCCAGCCAGTCTCCCCCAAGCCTGTAGCGCTGCATGGGGTTGTTATGTCCCATGTGCAGCACTCTTCACTTGGCCTTGTTAAACCTCATCCCATTGATCTCAGCCCATCGGTGCAGTCTGTTCAGATCCCTCTGAAGAGCCTCCCTACCCTCAGGCAGATCAACGCTTCCTCCAAGTTTAGTGTCATCTGCAATCCCTGATATCAGATTAATATCTTTGAGAAAGTCTACAAAAATGGCACATCTATTCCAAGAAAAAACAAAAAGAAACTTCCGTGCACTTTGTACCTGAACTGCCTCCAGTACATTCTTTCTGAAACCAGCCACACCACTGAACCTCACGTGCATCCTTCTCGTTTCCAGGATTTGTCTTCAAGGACAAAGTGCAGAAGCAGGACCTTATCGAAGGTCTTTTTTTCCACTACAACAATGAAATAGTAAATTACTGTGAATGTCCTTGCCTACTCACTAACAGTAAGGAGCCAGTGAGATGATTGTACCTTGTGATCACGAGTTTGTGAGAACAGACACACCTCCATCCCTCAGTATTACTGAGAGTACCTGCAGTTACTTGTCACGTCACCATTTCCCGTGGGGGTGCCAGTGATATGACAGCTGGGCACTGCATAGGATTTAGTTTCCAGTGACACGTCTTGTTCACTGAAATACACTGCTGTCAGCCAGAGAGTGAGGCCCATCCTGGAGAGCCTGATGTGACAGTTGGCCAACCCACCAGCAAGGGGACTGGGAGCCCTCACGTGACAGGCTATTCAGCAGCACAAGCTGATCAGGCTGCAGCATTTTACCACTGAGGAAATGCAGGAGAGCAGGTGGCTACCTAGCACTGACTATCTCTGAGCCTTTCTGAAGTGTAACCCCCAAGTAGGAAGTACTCACTGTGCAGTTTCAAACATAGCCTCACTTTCAGTATGGCAAAAATGTCAGGTGCCTAACAAACTGCTCTGATTTTCAGGGGAGCTGATGCTTGGGACAAATGAGACACTGGGAGGGTCTGGCTTTGCTTTGAAAGCCTCTGTTTTGATCCATTTGATACCCAGTGTCATGGGAAACGTAGGTGTGAAGAACCGGAGGACATGGATGTGAGGCACTGAAATAAGACTTTTATGTGCAAGCTTTTACACTGTAAACATAAATAGAAAACCCAAGCCTGCTCTTGTATGTCCTGATGTGGTCATAGTGCAGCTCTACAGCCACATACTCAGCCAATACTTGCTGCACCGGCAGATTTTCCCAAAACATTGCTCCAGTAACAGTGTGCACACAAGAGCTGGCGGCACAGGACGGCACGCTTCTCGGACACCTTTGCAGCTGCCCCAGTGAATGCTGGCTTGCACAGGCCCGCTGGAGCTGATGCGGGAAGATCGTGGGTTTGTTTTGCACAGGCCCAGGCTGACTGTGAACCAGGCAACCCGCCGGCTCGATTCATGTCAACTCGTAGCCAACTGCCCGCAGTGCAGCTGCTCTGGGGTACAGGTGTGTGCGTACGCAGCGGCCATGGAAATATCACATTTAAACTTGCCCAGGCGTTGGCTGGTGATTTTTGTTTATTTTACTTTCTCCCATGTGTCTGGTTTCGGGAAAGGGAGCGCTGCGTTGCCTTCCAACCCACGCCTGCGCTGCCACTAGTAATGACGTGATAAAGTTACAATCCAGTTCATGAAGGGAGAAGGCATTACTCTTCAATTTGATTGCCATTTATTGTTCACTAGATACAGGGAATCGCTCGTGCTCGAATCACAGGGAATTGCCTATGGGGGGAACAGCAATTGCACAGACCAAACGGAGAGGGACGTTTCTGCCGAGTTACAACTTGGCGTTAACGTGAATTGCAACGAACGGGTCTTCAGCACTGTTACTGATCTGGAAATTAGCATTTCCATCCCCAGAAACATACACCTGCTTTCCAGTGCAGTGGTTGTTCTCCTTTTGTCCAGAAATAACATCACAGTAGGTTCCAGCAGGCAATCCCGTTTGCAAAGTGACGTCCATGTTCCTATGTGAAAATAAGGGGATGCGATTTACCCACTGCTTCCAAAACAGGCATTTCAAACTGGGTGGAGGGTGTTTGAACTTGACACTGCTGTAACGTGGGGATTTCTGACGCCGCTTCCCTCTCTCAATCCGGCTCACTAGGCCCGGCATGCAGTGGAATGTCTCTAGCTCGGGGTGTACCGATCGCTCCCATCGGGAGAAGAGGACATTCCCCTACCCATCGGAAGCACGGGAAGCATGATGAGGGATACTGCGTTCCCCTCTGGGGACCCCGGCACCCCAACTGACTTACCAGTTGTCATTATTGAAAACAATGAAGCCTTTACCACCGCGGCCAAAAGCTACTTGATTGCTGCCGTTGTCCCACCAGTTGGAGAAAGGCTGACCGTCCACCACGTTACGGAAGATAACCATGTTCCTGAAAAAGGCAAGGAATGGCTGCCACTGTGGCTGCCGCAGCTCTAAAGCCACCGGCAACAGGAAGCAAAAGCAACTGCTTTTACTGGATTTTCTTCTACATGATGTCCTACTTTATTTGGCGCCAACGATGTTCACAAACCCAGTCGTTGCCACAGGTGGTGTCTGCATTGATTGTAACAGACTTGGTCGATCCATCTGAGTTACTTGGTGGTCCAACCCAGTCATTTTTGTCCTGTAATTGAAAAGGTCGAGTTTACAGCTTCTTGCTTAAAATGCAGAGAGAGGACTTGTAGAGAAAAGCCAGGTGGAACAACAAGTTTCTCTCTGCTAGACCCATCATGGGACAGACAAATCGCTTCACAAATGTAAATACTGTGGACTGACTCTCTGGCTCTGCTCTGCTCCTTCTGATTAGTCGCCACAAATCTCCCCTTCAGCAGCACAAGCTTACCTGGCCGTTTACAAAATTTCTTGGCCAGCGGTAACTTGACATCACGCGCGTGAACCCATAGGGGTGAGCAAGCATGAAGCCAACGGCCATTTTATAGAGCCTGTTTGTTAGACAAAAAAAGGTCATGAGACACCAGAAGAGAAACAGTGCCGGAGAACAGACAGACCCAACGAGCAATATAGGTAGAAGCATCAGACAGACAAGAGCAATGCCTTACCTGGCGTCCCAGAAGGTTAGAATGGAAGCTCCACCGGCCCCGTGCCCTCGCTGGTTGTCATGATTATCCACAAAGACCAGCGCTCTGTCGGTAGGCACAAAGCCCCAGCCTTCTCCCCAGTTCCTAGCCAAAACCACAAAAACTTCAAGCTACCTTGTCCACCATCCACCGTATCTCGGGGAAGGCGCAGCACCTTCACGCTCTTACTTTAAGTAGGCCATCTTCTCCCCGTTCCACTTGCGGATCACTGTCCCCAGTTTTGCTCCATATTTGAATTCTGTCACTCGGCCGTTTCCAAAGTACTCACTGCCTTTGATCGGCTCGCCGCCCAAGTCAATTACCTGGTATATGAGAGAGTATTCCTTTATACTTACATCCCCAAAAGAAGTAAAAAGACATTGCTCTCAAGATTGTTTCAAGAAAGAGACTGTACTTTAGCTAGGTATATTACTTGGCCTACTTAGAAAATTGTATTTGAAGCTTTTTTTAATTTTTTATCTCAGTCTAGCTGTTGAACTAATTTTCTGTCTCCCTCCTAAATCTCTCTTACTTGATTTAACACTACTGCCTAATTAAGGCTTGGGCTGTACTAACATTGTATTTACTTTAGTCACCAGTGTCTCTGCTCCCATTACATGGGCAACCTCATTTCCTTACATAGCTAAATAATGTTCCACTATTTGCCCTAGAGCTTGCAGGCAATGTACTGATTCACTAAAATTGTGTCTAGCAACTTAAGCTCCTGCTAACTGAAACCAACAACTACCTGCTTCTTCGATCCTGTTAGGATTTGTTACTCAAAGGTGAAACACAAATTTAGCATGTCGAGTAGTATGGCTTATGCCACTGGAAGACCATAATCACCATTTGTAACTTCTTTTGCAATTTATTTTCTAGAATTTAGAAGTCTGGGAGTGAAATCTCTTTTTCAAACTCATGTTAAGTTTAATACAGAATATTTATTCTCAAGTGAAATTTCCAGGTTACCTAGTTCCAGAAGGTCCAAAAAAGTTGGGTCATTTTGCTTATTAGTTACCAGATTAGGTATTTGTGAATTATAATTATGAAATCTCGATGATGATTTCTATAATGTTGAATGTGAAAGCTGCTCAGGACTAGCTCAAACAGAGCACTGCTTCCAGTGTGGGACCAAGTCTACGCCTGCAATAAATTTTTGTAAAGTGCAATTATTAAAAAAAAAAAAAAGAAAAGATTACCTCCTGGTAAATGAAAGGTTTAGTTCCAGCAGAAAACCATTTAGTATTTAGATCTTTCAGCTCGTCTAAAATCAACTTCGCGTCCCCAGGCCACATATGCTTGGCAGCATCAATTCGGAAGCCTGCCACGCCAATATCAATGAGGTGGTTCATGTACTCAGCCACTCTGGAGCGTACATAGTCCTTCTCCAGGGCCAGATCAAGAAGGCCAGACAAGCGGCAGTCTCGGACCTATATAAAAATTCTGAAATTAAACATTTTTCACCTAGTAAACTAAACGTAGTGTTCTACATATGTTTTGAGTTTTGTTACCTACATCACAATGCCATATAAACCCTTCACTAGCTACTGTTCACCATGCATATCTTTCCCTAGGATAGTTGTCTTGGACAGTCATTTACGCAGAAGGAGCACTGAGAAGTCTGTATTCACCCAGCTTACATGGCTGTAGGTGCTGAAGGATTAAAAGAGTTAAGCCAGTAAATCTATAATCAGCTTTTTAATGCAAGTATAGGAAAACTGTGATAAATTATTTCTACTCTAGTATAATAAAGAACAGATTCATTACCATTTCAAGTGCACTTATCTGCCCAGGGAAGTGGTGGATTCCCCAACACTGGAATTTTATGATTCAGCTAGGCAAGGATGCTGAGCCATCTTGTCTAGATGGTGCTTTGTCTAAATGAAGCTTTTACCAAGAACAGTTGTGCCAGATGATCCTTGAGGCCCCTTCCAACCTGAAAGTCTTTGATTTCTTCTCTGGTATAGGAAAGTTTTCTAGAAATTATGTTTCTAAATCTTTTTAAAATCTTATTATAGCCTTATGAAACATTAAACTCTTGTTTTCAGTCCCTCTTCTTCTTCCTTTAAATACAAAATCATAGGCCTTGATTTTCATCAAAAGACTACTTTAAACATACATTGAATATACTGAAACGCTTTTTAAAATAACTCTTACAATGGGTTTCTGTGGCTCTGCCCATCTGCCTGGAGAGAGCAAGGTGCATCAGCCTATGTCACAAACTGTACTAAAGGTGCTCCTGTAGAACTGCTTAAGAATTCAGGGACATTGGCAGGCTCCCCTTCTGACACTTCTCCAAAAGCTTTCTCCTCTCAGCTTAGTTTCAGGAATGATCTCATGCATTTGAAATGCATAAGACATTAAGAAAGATAGATATTCATCTTTATAAAATAACTTTTCATTCTATGGTAGTTTTAAAGTCCTGACCTCATAATCTGATATACAGGACCAGACAGACTCCTAGGAAGTGAAATCTCTACACAGAGGGTTAAATTTCAAGATTTTTACCGTTACTGTTTTCCTTCATGAAATCCTTCTCTTTTCTGAAATTGAGACCAAAGAAAACTTCCAAATTACAATAAAAGGCAAAAAATAACCCTTACTCTTTAAAACACAAAACCCCCACACAAGATAATCACTAAATTTTTCAAAGGCTTCAAAAATGTCTTTATTTTAAAGTACCTAAGCATTTGACTAGATCTGAAATTGAGCCGTTTGCTCCAGTAGAGCTATCACTTTAAGAAGTGGTGTGCCTGACAGCAACACAAACCTGCTACCAGTATGGATGGTTTTCCATGCGGGCTTAGTCTGACGCTAAGGAGAGGCAAAGAAACCACAGCCTAGGAACGGGTCTGTAAGAAAAATGTATTAGTAGGTTTACCTGAGGTACATCATGATAACTCTCAATGTCTCCACTTCTAGATTTGCATTTATGATCATTAAAGTCCCAGTCAGAATATGGGACAGCTGGAAAATCTTTGATCTTTGCATTGAAATAACTTCCACAAGTAGCATGGTTGCCAGCGCCAGCATTAGCTCCACACATATGGTTGATTACTGCATCCACATAAATATGTACCTAGAGAACAGTATTCACATTTTAATTTGAGAATGCTACTTCTCATAGCACCACTAATAAACACTCTCTTTTACCTCCTGTCCTATCCTCCTAGTTCTGCTGGCTTGCTTTGCCCAATGTTGTATTTTAAATATTTCCCATTTATTAACATGTATCAATGATGATACAATATGCATGTCAACAGACAGGCAGGTAACAGTGCATCCATTTTTAAGCAGGGTACAAAGGAGGACCATGGGAACTACTGTCCAGTCACGCTCACTTCTGTGCCTGGGAAAATCATGGAACAGATCCTCCTAGAAACTATGCTAAAGCACATGAAGGACAGAGAGGTGATTCAAGGCAGCCAGCATGGCTTCACCAAGGGCACCTGACCAACCTAGTGACCTTCTATGATGGACCAACTACATCAGTGGACAAGGGAAGAGCTATGAATGACATTTACCTGGACTTCTTGAAGGCCTTTGGCATAGTCGAGATTCAAGACCAAATGCAAGGTCCTGCACATGGGTCGGGGCAACGCTGGGAATCAATACAGGCTGGGGGGTGAAAGGATTAAGCGCAGCCCTGGAGAGATGGATTTGGGGGTACTGGACAATGAGTCGGCAATGTGTGTTCACAGCCCAGAAAGCCAATCATATTGTGGGCTGCATCAAAAGAGGTGTGACCAGCAGATTAAGGGAGGGGATTCTGCCTTTCTACTCTGGTGAGACCCCCACCTGGAATAATGTGTTCAGCTCAGGAGTCCTAAGCACAGGACATGTGAACCTGTTGGACCAACCCAAGCCATTCTGTGATTCTAAGAAAAAGATACCCTTGATTGCTACTGTGTCCTGCCTTCAAAATTACCAATTGCCTATATCCTTGCAGTGTCACCACCAGGAGGTTTTCAAAGCACTTACTCCAACATTGTTGCACCTGGTCACCATGTCTCTAAATTCAGTTTCATTTCCAGATCGTGTGCACAGTTTGTAGCTGATGGGCTGGTATCTTTCCCACCATGGCTGCCAGGGGTCAGCAACAATAACATTTTCATTTGGAGGTGAGATCTGTGAATAAGATGGTGTCTCTTGGTAATAGGGTACTGAGTCTGAAATCAGACCGAGTAGGTCAGCAGAGATAGCCCTGAATCAGACAAGTACTGAATCTAGAACAACTGACATCCTGGCTTTAAAATTGTTCCAACTTCCCATTTTGTAACATTTTGAATAAAAAAGTTCTTGACGTGAGGCTCATCACGGTTTCCAGATAAGCTATACCTCTTCATTCACAGGCTCTTTCCAGGACACTTTTCAAACAAGTCTCTGGGCATATCCACCTGATCCTGTCACTTCTCACAAAGATCCCCAGGCTGCAGCCTACTGAGCTGCCTCACCTTTGGGACCAGCTCATCTGAAAAAACTTTCTTTCTGAGACCCTATTAGAGCAGGGATTAAAAAGATACCATAGTCTGAGAAGTCAGTTTAAAAATCAATCAAGCCTACGTGCCTGGAAGGAAGGTTTCAACTCACCCCCGCCCCCCAAAAAAACCCTAAAAACCAAACCCACCCCAAAAACCTGAACCTGCAAAGGGTCTCTTTAACACTGGGCTCTACAGATTTAAACTTGCCTGTTTGGGTGAACAGTTAGCAGCCTTTTATATTTATTTATTTATTTTAATCCTTTAGCACTTAGGTATTCTTTTTAGGACCCCTTTCTTTCAATCACAGTTTCATTTTATGCTTATCTAGCTCTTAGGACCTTGCCTTAATTTAAGTAATATCAAGCAGATAAACATGGGTTACTCTTCACAGCAGTAAAAAAAAAAAAATATTTTGCCAGTGATATACAATTCTAATTCATCTAAATGTAATAGCACAGAGTGCAAAACATGCACATTGGCCAGCAATTAAATAAATCTATGCTTATACAATGACCGCTGAAAAATATATTTGTCGTCATTTACTACTGCCATTACCAATTTCTGTTTTTCTTTCCCAGTACCTGTCCTTTGGTGAACTGAACATCTTCTCTAAAAAATGAATTATCATCTATGTAGAAATTTTACTACCTACTGATAGGAATAGCCATACCTGAACTCCTCCAAATCCATTAGGAGCTAAATAGCGTTCACACTCAAGAGCAATATCGGCCCAGCGCCATTCAAAGAGGTGTACGATAGACGTCCTCCCAGGCTGAGTATTGGGGTTGTACTGCGCCCAGCAGACCCCTATGATTAACAGAAGGAAACAGATACCCATGCTCCGTGATCAGCTGCGCTCTCCTTGCTGCCTGTTTATCTTTCTGCAAGACAGTAAAGTACACATTACAAAATACATGTTTTAAAATAAATGCCTGTCTCTGGCATTCTGTTTATTTAACTTAACCTGATTATCATTTTGTTTGAGAAATGGATTCTATTTGAGCTTTATCAACATCCCATACTAATGGTAACTTTTTCTGAAGTTAAAATTCAGATGTTATCTTATACAGATTCTCTCTAGTGTGCAAAAGTGTGTAAAGCACAAGGAGTGTTTATAGACTGAAACGGGTATTTCATTTCTCATTTTGATGTCTAATACTGCTGAAAACTCCAACCTGCTACGATACAGATACACAAACAAAAGTTTATAAAAAAATCTTACATGATTTCTACAAAATTACTCTCATTTTTATTTCAAGGAAAGATGATCCAAGCACAAAATACCAGTTTATGAAGGCTAGAACCTCCCTTCCAGAGCCTGTTGCTACCAGCTATCACCATGCTTCACAGGCAGCCAGAGCTATTTAGCATGAATCATTTGGTAAGTTTAGTTTGTTTTGCTGCTTGTGAACAAAATAATTTTAAAGAAATTGGTTACCTGTTAGATCTTTAATAGAGTACATGCATAAATTTGAGCTCTAAGCTGTTGCTGTGTGTGCTTCCATTTTCGTAACAGAAGGCTTCCTTGCCTCAATAAGAAGAGCATAAATTAACTGAAAACAAGCTAAGAAAGTTTGATCTTCTCTGATGAGAGAAGCTGTTTGTCAGATTGGCAATTCTTACTTCCAGCACTAAGCACACAAAGCAGTAAAAATGCTATGTTTTGACCCAGCCAGCTCCAATCCAAGGCCTAGTGCTTGAGGAGAAGGCTGACCCTAGCTTTTCATTTCTTTGAAACAGGTTTACAGCTGCTCTGGCTCAAGTACAAGCAACGGTAAGGGAACGGCGATGCTGAAATCCCCAATACACTACAAAGGCTCTAGTTTTTGAAACTTAATAAAAAAAAAACCACCCAAGAGGCCAGTCTTCCTTTATGGAAGGAAGGAGAGCACAAATGTTTGCAATTCAAAAAACATGGGAGAGAATTGTTTCTGAAGAATTCTATTGCTGTCTCGGACAATGTGAGAACTCAAGTCAGCTTCCTTCTGCTGGGTTAAATTCTGTCGTATGAAGCTGCTGTCTCTAAAATACTATTAACATTTAAATTTGCAAGAGGTTTGGCACCATCCTGCTGAATCTTCCGATGTTAGAGGCTGTTATAGGTAAGTAGTTTTCCTGTGAACGGTTGTGATTCTCCGCAGAACTCCCCTCCACAGCTGCGTGTTTCACCCAGACGAAGCAACCCCACTCCGCAGCGCCTTGGGGGGACAGCACGCTGCCCTTGCACTGCCCTCACCAGGCGCAGCGCTACCGGCCACAAATCCTGGGGCCCCTTCGGCACACGCAGGCCATAAACATACCTACAGCTGCCACAGAGCTCAATACGCACATTTTGGGGCTGGCCTGTGTCCTCCTCGACTACCTCGATCCACACCGCACCGCACCGCACCACACCACAGCAACCGCCGGGAGCCCCCGGGCAGCTGCGGTGGGAGGCCAGCCCCTTCCGCTGGGGCGGAGCAGCGCGGAGGCCGCGTCCCTCCCGGCACCCGCGGCAGCCTCCGGCTGACCACTGAAAAATAGCTACACTGGGGTAGGAAAAAGCATTTTTAGACACGGTGGTGCTGATCCAGTATCACGTTACAGGCTGGAAGGCAGCTGCTCTCGAAACGGGAGAAAGGAAAGCTCTCTGCATATACAGTTCAGAAGTGTTTTGTCTTTGAGTATCGCACCGCCTTGCTGTTACCCTGCCTCAGTGCTTTGAGAGGTTATGTGCTTTTTATATGGTATTTTGATAATTTCGGTCTGTACTTGTAACTCAGCATGGATGCTTGGACATGAAGGAAACGTGCCCTAGTGTGTACCTTTTTATGTGTGGTAATTCTGGTCACAAAGCTTCATAAAGCAGCTTTATCCAGACACAGACTAATACATGGCAGCACAAGGACGGCTCCACACCTTTAAAGACTACAGTGGATTAACTAGCATTTTCTACCATAATTGCTACAGCGGCTTTGTCATACAAAGTAACAAACAGAGCTTGCCCTTATCAGAATAATGTTTTTCTTTCTCTGAGAACAGTCAATATTTACTACAGTAAATATCTGTATTTAACAAAAAGTTCCCAGGCCAGAAGCTGCTCACTAGGTCAGAGGAGTAAGACGCAGGTAGGAGTTGCAGGATTCAAGTGTTTGTCCCGCAACAGGCACAGTAGCAACATAAGCTACTTAAGGAAAACAAGTATTCACAATACAAGGGCAGTAAGTAGGGTGATATACTGAAAGAATGAATTGTAAGTGGTTAGAAATGACCTAGAAAATAACTAAGAAAAAGGATTTCCAGTTTGACATCTGGTGCCTCTTCACTGCCACTAAGTTCCAGATACGTAAACTATAGAACATGTGAAATGTCACAGTGAATTTTCCAAGTTACTATTGTCATAAGGATAATTTAGCTAGAAACCATTTTTTATGAATGCACTTTAACTCCACTTTACAGGAGACACTGTTATTCTTACCTTCTCAAAACATTTTTTTTTTTTCCACCACTTCGCAAAGTCCCTAAAATTCCAAGTTTTTGAGGAAAAACCACTCAAAAGACTGGAACTGAAGATAAGCCTTATTTATAAAACTCACTGTGAGGACACTGGAGAAGCGTGCATACCCTTTAAAAATCCATCTCTTTAGAATTAAAAGCATATTATAATGGCCTTCTGAATGTGGCTTTCAACAAAAATTCTGACAGGCACACGAGTAGAAAATAAACCTCACTTAGCTTCCACTATCACAAGATCTTTCTATAATCAAGGAGTCAATTTATACAAGAGTACTAATAGTAAAATTCAGTATTGTTAGGGTATCTGAGTGTAAAAATTAGAGTGATACGGGTATATTTAAAAGTTTGATTAAATAGGAACTGTTGCTGGCTATATGTCAGTGCCTAATGAAGAAAAACTGAAATAAGGCTGTATTCATTGTTTCTTTCAACTGGGCTGCAGAAGTTTCCTTGGTGGATTATCAGTGCAAGATGGTGGGGAGTACGTTTTGTTTATTATTTAATAATATAACCCCACTAAGAACATAGCTTAACTTTATTCATACCAGAGTGGCCACAGAATACTCACTTTTTTCTAAGCCACAAAGTACACAAACCTCAGAAGTTCTCATAAAACATCCCCTTTCAGTGGATTTTTTTCTGGCCTGTTACTCAAAATACAGATAAGAAACTAATCAACAACTACACAGTCCACATAGGAAAGCAGCAAATGAGGTAAGAATTCTAGTAAAACATTTTTAAAAGCTAAGCCTGCTCGTATTGAACAGACAGCTCATATTGAAAAGACAGCAGAGATGCACTTATTTTGATTCAGCAATCAATGCTAGTTATTTTAGGCCATTTGCAGCTGGAACAATGAGAAAAAAGTTCTCTACACCAGCCTGTTACCACACCATCAATTATTAATATTTATGGAATAAATTTCACCTTAAATCCACTGGACTATCCTGCAAAGTAAACCTCACAGCATGGTTTCTCACATAATTTTAGAAAGTTACACTAATCTTCCTAGTATGTAGCATTCTAGTATGTGACCTCCACAGCATTAATTTTTATTAAACACACTTCAACAGGGCAAAGACCAAACCTGCTCTGGTTTAACACTGGTTTAACTGCTACTCTTTATTTTTCAAGATGTGGATGAACAGTGAAAATTAATTCCCAAGTGCCTAAATTCAGAGTACAAATTCATGCCATTGCACTAGTACTCCTTTTTCTTGTCTTAGAGACCAAACAGATTTACACTAGAATGAGATTACCATGAGATTCTTATCTTTTTATCCCAGAACACTAAGAGCTACAGATCACATTCAAAAGAGGTGCATATGAATATATTATCTGAATCATCTAGAACATGCTGCAGTTACAGCTGGACTGTTCACCTTTTGAAAAAAAACGCATCTCCACTCCCAAACCCCACAAAGGTCAAATGAAGACAAAAAGGCAAAATGAAGGAAATAATTTATTAGATTTCACAAGCAAACCACCATACATGTTAGTCTTGCAACAGTTTAAAGGTATCTGGAATCTTTAAGACAAGAAAATTTATACTCTGCCTTAAATACTTTAGAAATGCTACTACGCACAGTTCAAGAGTCCTGGTGATTACACTGCTTCTTCCCTCAGTTGATAATGCAAAGATGGAACACAAAAGGGACCTGGAACATCACAAAGGCATGTTAAAAGCAAGAATAACTAGAAAATAGTAGTGTTATGCTTTCTTTTGACAAAACTAAATGGAAAGATGCTTAGTATTTAAGTAAGTGCTGAATGCCTGAAAAAACCTGACTCAATACAGGCTGTTTTAATTTTATATTACAGTAAGTTAAATAATAATGTAATATGAAACCCACAAGAAAAATGTGTCATAGGCAGCAACAACACTACTTCAAGGCAGAGAACAGTCTAAAAAAACCCAAAACCTAAAAAACCAACAAAAAGGTAGCAGTGATTAATAGCTGATTAATAGTTCAATTCCAAATACTTCATTACAAGATACTGTTAGATTTTTCTTCTCTGTGCAAAAAAGAAAAAAGGAATGTATAAGCTCAGTCAACTACAGACTGCTTCTGTATCAGGACAACAGTAATGAAATAATCTAAAATACTGGTCAACCCTATATTACTAAGAATTGCTCTGCAATGTATTTTAAACACCACAGTATTATCACTGTATTTATCTGAAGGAAACCAAGACAGAATTCTCAGTGTGAGCTCAGCACAACTTCACGCGCATCTGTGGAACACTTCTAGCTCATACAAGCAAGTTATATGACCTTTGAAAAAGGTGGAGGCTATCTTTTAAGGCTAGGAACCTTCATTGTCTATTCACACACCACAGGCAACTCAATATTTTTTCCCCTCAAAACTGCCCTTTGCTTTTAAAGTTACCAGATTAGTTCAATCTCTAAAACATGTAAAGTCCTCCCCACACCTACTCTATACAACAACTTAGATGTGGTTGAGTGCTACAGGAAACATTGCACAAAAAAGGATACAACAAGAAAGGATACACTCTGCATGACAGTATTACTGCAGTATTTAGGCAGGAATGTTTCTGAAGAAGAACAGCAGAATGCGGTTTAATTTTATTTGCTTCTCAGTATTGCATACACATAACTTTATGCTACCTGTCATAAGCAAATACGCCTCTCAAAAAATACAGTTCTGACCGCTTATGAGATTTAATGAGGGCTGATGAGTCCACCAACACTGAACTCCATATTCAAAGGTAAACACATTTTTTTTTGATAACTTGAACTACTAGGACACCAGATTTTTTCCCCATCTCTTTAATTCTCCTTCAGTGCTTTGCCATTTTATGGACTCACTTCTTCCATGAGGTCCAAAACCCAACCATGTTTCCATTCAATGCAGGTTTTTCAAGTAACTTCTTCCCTATGAAGAAACTGGAGACCCCTCAACATCAGTTTCTTCTACATAAACCTTCTCCCAAAAAGCTGTATTTTAGCTACAGAAAAAAGTCACCCCAAACACTAACTGAAATTGTTCCCAGTCCATCAACAAAAAGACATTTCAGGCAGTAAGGAGTTATATAGTACTTTTATAAATTATATGTGTTATATTCTCTACAAAGAATAAAATCTCTGTAGAGAAAACACTAAAAATCAATAAAAATATTTGCTGTAACATTCATGAGTTTCAAACAGCTTCTTCCTGTTTAAAGATGTCAATTTAGTAAAAAACCCCAAACACCAAGCAACAAAAACCCCACAAATAAGCATCAAGACATAAGACACAGATCAACTTTGAAGTCCCTCAAATGTTGGCACAAACTTGTTTCCATGCACATTTGTGTTTCAAATGAGACTCTGGCACTGCTCTTTCTTACAGACTCAGATTTCTATCCTGGAATTTTGCATCATAAATCAGCATCCATCAGGAATTTCCAGCAGGAAGAACAGGAAAACAGTCATACAGAAATAGGGTTCAGTTTCATCATTAGTTGGGAAGTATTTTTAATTAAACCTCATGAAATAAACCTCTAGAAATCTGTATTGAGTCTATGGCACATTTGGTGATATACACATACAGACGGTCAAGGCAAAGATGACCTTCTGCCTGTGACACATTAAACCAATTACACTAGAGTAACCCCTGTGGGCTTTCAGGTGCACAAATAAGGCTTGCATAAGTATGTGTTTGCTCACTCTAGAACAAGCTTCCAAGCTGACCACCAAAATGATTCATAGCCCAATAAGCACCTCGTGATTTTCCTTATGTAATTCAGGTATTATTTAGCATGTTTAGTGAAGTAGTGGATTTAATGTACAAAATTAACTGGAAACATAAGGAATTAATGAAAGAATAAAAAGTGCTCAAACTTCATTTATAAGGCTTTCCAACAGCTAAAAAACTTTAAGGTTGTCTTGCATTTAAAGGAAACCTTAGTAATTTTCTTATTGCACACTGGATAAAATAATACAAACACAAGTAGGTTTTTTCCTAACCAGGAAGAAGTAAGAAACAAGACATACATTCCCATAAACCCATGTTCCTAACAGTATAATTTTAGCCAAAGCTCCTTTGTCTCTTCTCAATATGGAAAAAAAAGATCTTTAATTTGATAAAATAAAACACAGATTTTGCAAACCACAAATCAGAAACTCAAAATAGGATCTGGTAAAACCAGAGTGTCTCAGAAATAAGGGAAAACAAGCTGTAGTATAATCTGATTCAAAAGTCCTTAGACAACTGACAGAAGAAACCTACAATTAATGTAACTGTTTTAAACAATCACTACCCTCATAATAATGATATTGCTGGATTTCCAACCAGCTTTTAAAAACCAAAACCAGCTGTTCACATCCTTTATTTCAAACATCAGGGTTCTTTTCCAAAGTAACAGTGATTAAAACATACCAATTAAAAACACATCACAGAGTGTTAGAAGCATTCAGTCTAAGCACTTAAGTCATTTGGTCTTGAGTGGAGGCATAACCACTGATGTCCAACTGTTGTAAAGGCCTTTTAAAGGTGAGCTAGCTGATCTATCAAGGGTTTCAGACTGAAGTGCTTCTAATTCTTGCACCAGTTACTTCACATTCTAATTTGTGACAGTTCACTATTCAAATGCATTGAGGCCACGAAAACGCTCACAATAATATAAAGAATGAGGACCTATGCATTCCACAACAAAGGAAGCCTTGATCACTGCATCATTTAGTAGCACTTTCAGATGCAATATCCTTCCTTAAATCAGGCAAGTTTAAAAGATCCTGCAGCAGTACTAAGATCTCGTTTTGCAAAGTTAGCAAAGCCAAAAGGTCCTTAACAGAGTTAGCTAAATGAATTTATTGCTAGAAATTGTTCTTCTGGATGACTTTAAAATCATGGGGACAGAAGGGAAGAAGAGAGGCAACTCTTTCCAAAGCCAAAACCCCAGAAGATTACTAAAAGGTAAGATACCAGATTCCACAGAAATATTCTCCCCATCTTCCCAATTTCAGGGTTAGAGAAATTAACTACCCTAGGATATCAAGATTAGGGAAATGACAGTCTCCAAAGTTTCTATACAGAGGAAGAAGCAACATTTTTAACTTACACTAACTATATACCATATATAGTTTTCTGGTAAAGTGCATAGTAAAGTAAAAAAAAAATACATTTGTATGGAACACTTCCCCTCCACCATCACTATTTCTAAAGCAGCCATTAAAAAGATAATAAAAACAAACAAAAAACCCCCAAATAAAACAAATTAACAAACACCTCCAGTGTATGTATTTATTTTTATTTTCAGGCAGAGAATCCATACCTTGTGCAGTGTTCTACTTTTTTCTTTTCCCTTCACTGGCATCCTGTTTTGGTCTAGCTGAACGAGCAAATTGCTGCAACTCTGTTAAGGACTACAAGTGTAGATAAACAGAAGTCAATCAAGAAGAAAAAAGGATTACTTCAGCAAAAGAGAGTTTAAGAAACGGCCTTTATCTGTGGAAAAAAATTCTACTGCAGTATTAAATATTGTAACAAAAGTATCTATTAGTCAAAGATTGGGACCTCACTTATCTGCCGGACAAAAATTTGAAGACAGCCTGTTCAAGAGTTTGCAGTAATAAGCAAGGAGAACTAACCCTGAATGGTTTAGATACAGAGTAACTACAGCAGGATAAATGCTTGATATTTACAGCTCTCCAACTCAGCATGTTAATTCCATAACTTTAATGTCTCAGTAGGAATTTGGGAGGAAAACAATAAATGGAACAGAGGTTGGGGAGAACAAGAGTATAAAGAAATGAACTATGAAAAACATTTATGTGAAAAATGAGAAAGGACCGGAATATTTAAAACGTACCGACAAAAAAACAGGGCAATTTGATCACAAAGTATAGGAATCCCAACACATTACACAGGTCCAAAAAGTAACTGACAGCTCCAGCTACAGAGGCAGTCAAAACTGAGACCACTGACTCCGACAGGAACATTTCTTTACATTCTTAATTCTGCAAATATAGGCTTAACCAAGCCAAAAAGCATACTTAATTGGAATATAGTGATCATACAGATAAATTATCTTTTGCATTGCGTTTGCAGTATTAAACAGCTAAATCAGAGAAGTTGATTTTATTGTTTTAAATAAAGCACATTTACTTTCCTATTTCAGAAGAGGTGCCTCTATATATTTTTGACTTATCATAAAATTAACAATACTACACTATGCTCTGCTGTCTGGTTTTAAGTTATTTTCTCTTTCCATAGATTTCTAATAAGTAGAATACTATGTCAGAAAAACTTCAGCTTGACAGAGATTACAAAGAACATGTAAATTTTTGAAGAAAAAGATACAACCACCATGGGTTTTTCAAATAAGACATATCCATTTGCTTCTTTTAAAGCTTTAGCAGCTGCTTTTTCATTAGGAAGTCCGATGAAAGCCTGTCCCTTCATACGGCCTTCTTTCATCAAACGTATATCAAACCTAGAGGCAAAATTAAGAATTCAGAAGTACTCATGTTTAAGCACATCTTCGTATTTCACAGGAGAAATATGATCCTCATGCTTCAGGTTGGAGAAACAGCAGAAATGGGAGCAGACCCTACAAGCCTGAATTCTGTCACTGGAGGCCATTCTGCAGGGGCAACCATTCAGTAAGAAGTGGCATTAGACTTCAAGGTGGCAAACTGGTGTGCAACTGTACTAAATATGGCATATGCAAAGTCATCAGATATACACACAATCCTCTACACTGTTTATTCTATGTCACACATCCAATAAATGGTAAATTTGGTTACAAATACACATGGGCAAAATAGTAGGGTCTTCAGGCACTAATAATAGAAATAAGGCTATTTCTGTACTTGTGATAAATTATGATTTTCAGATTATTTTTTGTTTATGCAGAAGCATAAAGAAAAAGGTAAAGCTGACTAGTTTTAAAACAATTATTTTTACCAGCATTACAGAAGGCTTAATTTTAACCAAGTGTCCAATTAACTTACATATTTCGTTCCACTTCTGACTCGAAGTCAACATATCTGCCAAAAATGAACTTGAGATCCTGAAATTAAAGGATAGGCATAAAAGGAAGCTGATAAAATGCACTTCTGATAAATATTTAATTTGTTTGTTTACCTACCTTTTCCTGAACTTGTTTGGCTAAATTCTTCACATATATCCTGCAATTTGGATCACCTGGCTCGTAGTTTTTGAAAACAGAAAACTTTTCCATTTCTCGAAGACAAAAGAAAAACAACATTTTAGGTCATGTAATTACTTTGGGTTTTTTCTCTCTATAAAATATGTAAATTTAACCAACGATCAATTAATAAAGGAAATATTTGTTGTGGCAAATCAAAGAACTAGTATTAGATAATTTATTCTCAGTTATACCTTCTCTAGAAAGTCTGTTTTTTTCTAGATCCTTTCTAGAAATAAATTCTGATGGTATTTCCTCATCCTCCTCTTCAGTTTCCATTTTATCATTTGAGCTAGGAGCTGGGAAAATCCTTCCAAAGCCTGTATTATTGATTTCTTCTGTGGCTGCATAAAGGTCTGAAATTTCAACACATTAGCGAAGTGGCTTGCATGTTTATCCACAAGAAGCATCAACAGCAAGCAAAAAAGCATACTCCTGAAGGTAGCATTTTAATATAATAGACTTCTTAAAGCAACGTGAACACATCATTAAAGAAATGTGTTTGACATACACTCTACATGGTCCTATAAAATCAACTGTACTAGAAATAAGGTGCAGCACATGCCAGTAAACTTAAAACTAGCCTTGCTGCTCAAGCCTCCATCCATTTTAATGGTTAACTGTGTGTTACTGTAAAGTACCGAGAAACACGGACTGACCGTAACCCTGTAAGAAACCATTTAATACTGAGAATGCATCTGTAACACATTTGTGAAAATTACTTTAGCATTTGAAAGAAAGCACACTTCACCATAATCACACAGATCACGTACGAAGAACAGACCTTTAAAATTCTCTAGATCCTTTACTATATTTTGCTTTAAAATGGAAGAAACAGTAGATGCAGACAAGATGCAAGCTGGTGTGTATGCTGTTTACAAAATGTTCGAAAGAAAAGAAGAAAATAATTCTCTGGCACTAATTTCAGTGTGTAGAAGACTGCTAAAATCACATGAATTTCATAATAAATACAGTTGAACTACAAATTCTCTTACCATTTTTTTCTTTTTTTTCTGAGTTTATGTGAAGAACAGCAGGGATGTCAGTAGTAATATGGAACTCAATTTTTTTATGACCTATATGCTGTGGCTGTTCAAAGACATCTGAAGGTGACAGTGTAGGGTGCAAATTGCTGTTTAAAACAACGTGTTAAGAGTCAGACACTGATGAACACGTATTCAGACAGAAGATTTCTTCTAGATTTTTACGCTGTTTACCACAAATACACGAGTTTTTAATTTCATAAGTTTAACCCAATATAGTTCATGCTGATTAAAACACTACAAATACAGTAGGTATGGCTGGCAGCAAGAGCAAACCCAAGAATTACATACCACATTACAGTAGAGACAGGCACTTAATCAAAACTTTATCAGTAACTTAAATATGAAAAAAACCTCTGGCCTTGCTGCTCTCTCACAAAATGTATAAAATATGTTAATTTTTTTTTAAAATTATGCCAGATCACTTGGAGGAATAAGACTGCTAACAGTAAGAATACATTCACAATTGATCACCACTACATAGAAGTACTGCACTGGTCTCTACTGTGCCATACTATTGCAGTTTTGGAAACCAAAACTATGCAAAACAGAGTCTGTTTATTATTCTTCTGTCATTATCTCTTTTTTTCCTTTTTTTTTTAAGTTTGAAATTCTTATTTTAAGATAACGCCCAGATGCTTCTGTCAGGACTGTGTTATGAAGTTATTTTTCTTATGAGAAAAAAAAATTATTAATTTGAACACAAGAGAAACAGATATTGAACCAGGTACACTTTACATATTAACGTTGAGCAGAGATGAATTCAAGCTACACGACAATTTGGACCTTCAGAGCAATAACACCAAGCATGAGGATAAAGGAAGAGCATCGCCACTACCAAAATTACCTATCAATGAAGAGTGCTTGTGTTAAAACAGCAACACTAAAGCAAACAATACAGAGAACATCATTTAGTAAAAAGAGTAATATTCTGAAAAAAGCGTAAAAGGTACAGAAATAATACAAACCTGTGAGGAGTACACACAGGAACATTCAGTAAGTCTTTAATTCTTTGCTTTTTTCTAACACCACGCTTCTTTGTGTTTATTGGTCTTTTAGGCTGAAGCGTTGCTAATTCCATCAACTTGGTCATTCTATTTTAAAGAAAATTTAAAACAAAACCAAAGTGGCTTATAATTTATTTGAAAATACTCATTCTGAGAACCCTTCCCTCTCCCTTAAAACCCTTGAAATACAACTTATTAAAACACATTTATAAATATAACTTCCTTAGGACAAAAAAACCCACATTAACAAACTATAATGCATAGCAACTTGATTATACAGAGAGCACTGAAGTGATCGATCAAAATCATAGTGAGTTCAATGACAGTCCTTCCTCCCCCAAGCACCAAGCATGCACCTAATTAAGACACTGAAGCTGCAGAAATGCCAAGAAGGCTGAAGCTGAGCCCTTATTTATACCATTATTTCCACTCAACAGGAGTGCCTTTCTTCCAAATGCAAATACTTTTCTGAATATAGCATAGGAACTTTCTGGTTTACTTTTCAGTTTAAATAGAAGATTAAGAAAATTGCTTCTTTGTTTAGACTAAAGCTACAGCTACGATGAAATTCAGTACCAAAAGTGCCAAAGAATCCTCAGCACACACAGCCTCCTATTGTTATTACTCCTAGCAACCACACTGATGTACAGAGAACATTTTGAATGATTCAGAATTAATTGTTTACTTAAAGGTGTGAAAACATTAAGAACCCAGAAACAAAATAATTATTGCTTTCTTGTATCTGCACTCTCTATTCATTATGAGCTTTTGTTTTCTTGGGTCTTTGGACATGGAAACAAATGATAACTTGCATACCATTTGGTATTTTCCTTCTCATACTGCGATTCAAACCAGTACTGTCCTGTTTTAAGTCACTCTGGAGCTTCCTTAAGCATCTGGAAAGATTATCTATATGCTGCAAGCGTTAACAGATTTCATGATTTGCTGAACTAGATGCTAGAAAAGTTTAAAATTTTGTCACTTTAAAAGCCTGCACATGACTAAGATGTTTACCTCTCCTTTTCCTCCTCATTATCACTCTCATATTCTGATTCTTCTCCACTAGATGGCTGCTCTTCTTCCTCTTCAGGCAAAGGAGGCTCTTCAGGAGGCAGAGGTGGGATTGGGGGAGGTGGAACAGGCACTGGCAAATACTCTTCATACTAATTATTGGGAAGAAGTTAAAAAAGTAACCTAAAAAGTAACTAAATATTTCAAGGAAAATAATTGGTATCTTGTTTTCTTTTACGTAATAAAAAACAGTCAAAGCAGTAACTTGGAAGATGACAATGAGCATTTTTTAAAAGTCTGTTTATAGGGATCTATATAACATTTAAACTATGTTACACATGAAAACCTTCCAAAAGAAAAAAAAGCTGCTTTCTGAAGCATAACAGTGAATGTCTTTAAATGTAAAGAGTTAAAAAAAACCCCAAACCCCAAAAAACCCCAAACTAGCAACCATGGCCCTGGGTTTTTACTTTGCAGGCAGCTTTAAGGACTTTCCAGAGAGGAATGCGGTCAAAAAACATGGGAGAAGGCCTAAGCTCCCAAGCCATTTCAGTTTCTACACTGAGCCTTTCATCACATATCAAAGTTATATTTCTATTTATTTAAGGACTGAGGATTTCATGACAGATACCAGTTTTTTCCTTGTGCAAAAATCGAAGGGATTCCGTATGTACAAAATGATCTCAAGCCCCACTTTCAACAAACTTACTACACTTAACAGCTACTTTTATGTGCCACCATCAATTCCCTAACATGCTCTGGCATTAGAAACACTCTGTGCCCTTTAGAAACTGCTCTAGGAATCTCAAGGCCTACCTTCTCACCTTACTACTCTTTGTGATGACCATGAAAGTCACAGTGCTTAACCTGGCCAAATACCAGGCAACAAATAAAACTACTGCCAGAAAATTCAGTGTGAATTCATTTTATAGATTCCACCTTTTTTTTACCAGCTAGTTCCTCTGTTAGAAGCAGTTGTTTTGTTAAGCCAAACACAAAGTGTAGTGGAGCACAACTTCACTATATCCAAATACTGTAGCTATCCATATTGATGGAAGTTCTCACTTGCTCAACCTTCCACTGGCAGTCAAACTGCGGTACCACAACAGCACTGAACTGAGACCACAGCGCTGGGATTTCTATTTGTCATCAGAAACAGCTGCCCCTGAGCCTCTGACAGTTTCCCTCAACCCTGATTCTTTCAACCCAAGTTACATCCAAAAGCTCCATGTAATCATTTAGAGTCTGAATCTAATTGGAACTCCAAAGAACCTAACAGATCTTCGTAGTCAACAGGCTAATCATATTCTTTATCTCCTGTATCTGTAATTTGATGCTGTAACTTCCCTTTTGTTAATACTTGACAGTTTGAAATATTCCAGCGCTACTGTCAAACGTACACATTTCTTTATTCAGGCTAACATGCACATCTTGCCCAATGAAATGTAGCAGTATTTTCTATCCTCTAGAGATTTCTCCTACTTTTAGCAGTGTCAACTTACATTTCCTAGCATACTGCTAACATTTTAGATGGTGAATCCATTTTATAGTACTTAAAACACATTAAAAGGGTTACCATGGGAGGGCGAGCGGTAATTGGTCCAAAAGGTGGAGGAAGATTCATTTTATTCATAAGATGAAGCACCTGAAATTATTCAAGATAGCAGATTTCCTTTAAATAAATATACACATGAAAATAATTCGTTGAACGTTATTATATCTAATAACTTCTGGAAGGTATAAATCAGCATAGTTTTAACGAAGACACAACTACACTGGTTATTAAACAATGTGAAAGCCTGATCTTGAGATCCACCACTAGTGATAAATATATAAGCAAGACCCTAAAAAGGCTAATCAAAAAAAGTTACCATTGGTTAACACTATCACAGGAAAACTAACTTAACTATTTCTGTGGATAATTAAAAGAAGAAGCTTTTATTTTTACGCTTTTTTTTTGCCATTTTTTACTTACCTGGACATAAAATTTGGGCACGCTTGCCAAGGCATTTGCTATATTTGCTAGAATTGTACTTGAAGGCGGTGGATACAAGTATTTGAGACAAGAATTGATGGGAAAGGTGAGGCTGAGAAGAACAAACAAACAAGGAATCTTAGCACCAGCACCACATTATGAATGATAAAAGTGACTAATAGAAGTTTAAATACTTATTACATCTGAAGTATGACTGAAATATAATTATTTTCCCTAGAGTAGTTTTGGGCCACTTCCATTTTGTCTTTAACATTAGGAACAGTCCTGTAATACAAGACAGGCTTACTGGGCTTTGGCACAACAAAAGTACCAAGACATCCAGAAAGCTTAAAGCATGAGCAGCAATCAACACATCCAAACCCAAAAGTACAGCATAGCATGCTATGCAAACAACTTAAGCTCAAAGTGCTGGATTTATTAACCTGAAAAATAAATTTATTCTTCATGTATGCAAAAATATAAGGGGGAGGAGGGGGAAAAACAGAAGTCAAGAGTATTCGGCTGTTAAGAGTGGAAAAACCTACCCATCTTCAAACATACTGAGAGAAATACATCATACTAGAAGGCTATCACACAATCCAGAACTTCACAGCTTAAAGCACCAGTTGATACTCAACTGTGAGCTTGAAGTTTCACCTTTATGACAATTCCTACAGCTATGCATGTAGAACAGAGTACACTATAACACAAAACAACAGCGACTGCAGTATACCACATTCTCTCTAGTTCAACACTGCATAATTCTTATTTTTAAAAAACTGTAACAGAATAAAATAATTAAAATTTTTAAAAAATCTCAAACAACTAACCCATGATTGGGTGCAATTCCATTCTCTATTGTAACACAGTTTGGTTCTTTCTTCTCCTCTTCTTTCACTGGTTCTTCTACGCTGAAAAGTAATTTAGCATTAATTAAAACAATGTATGAAATATGTTTAATCTCCTCTAATTAAAAAAATAATAAATAGCATAATATTAACATCTTTTATCAATGTCATTGCTGCAGCCATTATTTATTCTTAAGAATTAATACATGTAGATACTTAGAGTAGCCAGACTTCTAATGCCTATATAAGTATTTATAAACATTTAATTAACTTTCCCTCTACTTAAACCCTTTTGACCCAAATCTACTAAAAATATTTATTGTTTCTCTGTTCAGAGACTGTGTAAAATCAAAGGTATTTGTTTACAGATTTGTTCATATTCTGAATAGAAAAAGTTCAAACCACTGTTGTTGAGTTTTAATTAAGCGCTATTATACAGCTTCTATCACTTACTTACATATTGCACAGGTAAAACTGAAAGCCTAACTATGCAATCTATTTTTTAAAATTAAATACCTGACAGACAATTGAAACCCAAATTATGACAGTTCTCCTCAGCCACACTATTATTAGAATTGATTGATTTTTAATATTACATATTCTTTAAGTATTTGAAGAGAGTTGGGACAGGTGGGGTTTTTTTGTTTTGCTTATGCTTCACACTGGATACATGCAAATCATCTCCAGCCTAGAAGCCAGTGGCAATAGGAGTCTTGCTATATAGTTATACTAGCAGGTGTCAAATCTGCCTGACTTTTGATTAGATTAGAAACACTGCATGCAATGTTTAACAGCAAAACAAAATTTTAAACCTGACCAAAAAAAAAAAAAAAAAAAAAAAAAAAAAAGGTGTGCATCACTGGTGTCAGCTTATAGACTGGAGTCTTGCTCTGTAAGTGAGAATAAACAGGACCATCTGCTGATTGAAGATATTAATAACCACAGGAATAAGGATGAGAATTGATGATTCTGAACAAAACAATACTAATAGGAGGAATGCAGTCACATATCTATAGATCTGAACCTGCCTGGTAAAACTTCTAAATGGTTACAATTTATCCTTTGACTTAACAACATGACAGAAGTATCATCAATACAGCATTTCCTTTCCTTGACCACATAATAATTTAATTTCCATGCACCTACCTTTTACACTTCTCTGAGACAGAAGGCTGGCTAAGTACCTGCACACTATCTTGCTCCTTTGCAAATTCAACAACTAAGGTGTGGCCTAAAAGTTTCAGCTGATGCAGTCTTGACAAAGCCTTCAAACAATTATAATCGAAAAAAGAAAGGAAGAAGGAGAACATTATTTCAAAGCATAACAGTTCTTTCTTCGGTTAGCAAACTAGGCATAGGATGCAGTTTAAGCTAGGTCTGTACCACCAGAGACAAGTAGTTCTGCACCATTCCTGCCTTCACAGAACTGCTTGTAGCAGCTCCTTTCCTGCTAGCAGGAAGGAAAGAGAGGACAGGTTGCACAACTAGAACCATTTCAGAGACTTTGGTCATCTGAACACAGTGAGACTGCAGCCTTAATAGTACTTCATTCAGAGCCTAGTAAATCCCTGTGATTTTAGGTAACCAACCTCTTGCTCATGAACTGCAAACACGTTGAAGTCCCTAGGTGAGAATCTTAAAAAAAAAAAAAAATCAAGATTCTTGACAGTGACACTAGGAAAGCATTCTGTCAGTCCAGATCCTAATAGGCTGCTACCAATTGACACAAAGCCACCTAAACTGACCCTTGTACAGCTCACATCGTTTTAGTAACTTTTTTGAGTACTACTAAAACCTAAAAAATGGCCTAAAAAAGCCATAAAAACAACACAAAACCCCCCAACCAGGGCACAAGAGGGAAACTCAGGACACAGGCTTTTTACCAGATTCACATTTTAAAAGCACTGTAGTATTACCTGTTTGGTATCTATGTCCCCCATTGACATGGCAGCTTTCTCTTTCTTATCAAAGTTGGGCATTCCAGGCAGCCTTGGATTGTGTACATCACTATGTATGAATTTCACAGCAAACACGCAGTCACACAGGAGACAAGTATATTACACTTTGTTTATAGTTAATAAATGTACACATATCCTAGGTAAGGTCCTGATCAGTCTCAACTCACATCTGGCACTTTGAAATGACAGGCTGGATCAGAAAACTTCCAGAGGCCCCTTCCCAGTCACCATTCTTATGGCTCTACAGAAGTGCTCATTTTATCAAATCCTTTAAGCACCTCCTGACATTACTTTGTTCTGCAGGTGATTTGTAAAACATTTTAACGGCACAACTGGCAATTCAGAAGATTATTTTGCTAAACCATTCAATAACAAACACAGTACAAACCTTCACAGCTGCATTCTCACTGGGAAAGGTAGCAAAAGCAGTATGTTTCTAGAAAACAAAAAAGTGTCATAATGAATTCAAATCAAAAAGGTAAGAAACTGCATGTGAAACATATCCAAACATAATTCATATGCTCAAGTTTACATTTTTGAAAGCTTCCAGAGAGTAGTCATCTGCCTCCTATGCAGGGCAAAGGTGTAGGATTAGAGAAAGTTTTTCTTAAGAATTTATGACAAGCACCTCCTGCTTCAGCAGTTGGAGGAAAAACAAAACACAGTACTTTTTTTCTACTAATGAGCAAAAGCTATCTTAAACTACAAGCAAGTACATACTGATAAATTTGTTTTAGCACATCTCAGTAGAGTATTTTCAGTTAACTCTTAAAAGTAATACTTTCCCTGCTGCAAAAGCTGTTATTGCTGTGCTTTGAAAGTCTGGATGGTTTCTAATATCTTCAACCTACTTTTAAGGTTAAAAAACTTGAAAGATTGACAAATTAGACCAACTCCTCACAGAATACACAGTTCATCTTAAGCTTTAACAAACTTTTATTACTTCATCTTGCCACCATGTGATGACATTCAGGAAAATTGTTTTAACGAGGTCAGTATTTTCAACATCCTACAAAATGAAGCATGAGATGAAGACTTCATTTATCAGCAGTTCTGCGGGAATACAAGACTCTTTCCAAACTGCCTTTGTCACCTGACAATTCTTACACTTTGCAATTTGGAGGAAGAAAAAAATTATTTCAAGAGACATACCTGCGAAACTGCATCCCTACATATACCAGCAGACCCTTCTAAGCAACCTTCCCACAGCCTTATCCCTAACAAGCAAGCTGAAACCTGCAGCCAGGGGCAGGCGCAGGACTTGCTGCCGGCGGGGAATCCGGACCCGTCTCGGACGCTCTCCCAACCGCCTCGCCCAGGCCCAACGGAACTCTCCCGGCGCGCAGGGCCACGGCACCGCAACCCGCTCCGCTCTGCCCCAAGCTGGGAGAAAAAGGAGCCCTGACCCGGCGAACACGCACATCTCCGCGCCCCTGACGCAGGGCACACGGCCCATGGCGGCGGCAGGTCTCTCCTCCCGCTCCCGCCCCAGGCCCTTACCAGCCGCCCATGGTCGGACAGGACGCGTACAGACACTGCCCCGAAGTGCTTCAGCAGATCCTCCTTTTCGGCCACCGTCAGCTCAGCGGGCAGATGCCGCACCAGCAGCGTCCGGCCCCGCCGCCGCGCCACACCGGGGTGAGGCGGAACGCCGGGGTGAGGGGGGCCCGCGCCCAACCCCACACCAGCCCCCCGCGCCTCCTCCAGGCCCGGCGCCGCCATGGCCGTGCGCACCCGGAAGCAAGCGAGCGACCGAAGGCGAGGCTTCCGCCTCAAGGCTCGCGAGACCTAGGCTGGCTTGTCACCAGAGGGAAGGGCGGGAAGCGCTCTAGGCAGGCGCAGCAGCTCGTACAGGAGCCGCTGGTCGGGGCTCCCTCTGGCGTTGTGCTAGAGGCCACTGGTAGTTGAGGGAGGGAAGGGGCGCCGCGGTAAGCTGCTGTGGCGACCTGCGCTACTCTGGCCCGTGTCCTGGCGAGCCAGCCGTCGGGGTCTGTCCGCCAGCCCCCTTAGTCTCGCTGGCCGTTAGCGCTGTGGTGGGCTGCCCGAGAGCCCTTCTTTCCAGGGCTGTGTCTCCATCAGATATTGTACAAAATTTGGCTTAGTAAAGCCTGAAATAACGCTCCAAAGAGAGAGATGACCCTTGCCCTCCTCCCCTCCCTTAGTTAAGAGTTTATCTTAAGACCAAATTGTAAGAAGTACTCTTTTCAAAATACCATTCTCATTAGCCTTTAGCTGAAGAGCCTTCTCTTTTCCACCTGCCACTTCTCCTGAACAGCAAGGTATTAAGATTTTTCTGGCATAAACATCAATATGATGCTTCAGGGTAGCAGCTGTGAAGTGTCTGGCAAAGGCAAGTGGCATTGGTGAAGCACAGCTGTAATTGCAGCCTGTAATTATGACCACGAGGCAATTCTGCAGCCCAGGTTGTAACTGTGGAGGGAGTTACTAGCCAGTTCTTACTGAAGCCAGATTCATCTAGAAGCAGCCTTTTTTTCTGAGCCTAGAGGCTGTGACCTCAAAAGAGGGAAAAAACCACCCCAAACCACAAACCTGACTGATGGAATCTCAGGTATTACAATATCTATTTGGTTGCTGGCTGGCAAAACGTCACCTGTATAGATCACTGTTGCCATTAGGTCTGGGACTGACAGAGCAATAGTGCCTGATGCCACTCTGCAGAGCTGGAAGGACCTGCCCTGCTAGGGTACAAGAGCACTGAGCAAGACCCAAGCTCTGTGACTGGTGTCTGGGATACACTGAAGCCAGCGCTTTGTGATGCGCAGTGCACCTGGTGAATAGGAAATTATTGCTTACTGCATCTTTTGATAGAACAAAATCCGGCCTTCAGTCCATGAAGCCCTCAAGACTGCTCTTTTCCTTGAAGGATCATGATGGACCCAGCTCTGTCTGTGCAGGGTCTGAGGGGTCTTGGGCCATGCTTATTTCCTGAAGGGTCTTGGGCCATGCTTATTTCCTGACTGGCCATTTGGGGAAAGATCTTGTCACTGTGGGTGGTCACAGTGGTCTCACTGAGTAGATGACTGTCCAAGTTTATCCAGATGGGCTTGGGAAGGAGTTGGGGAAAAAGACTGGCGAAACACAGCATGTTCAAAAGGGATCTAGGAGAAAAGCAGAAACGTAGCAGCAATTTCTTACAGGATCCATTACTGGATTTTTGTTGCTGCCATTAGTATAAGCTAGAAAATTTATATGAATTTGGAAACAGGTGGAAGAATTGGCACAGCATGCAAATACAACATCACACTTTGTCCCTTGATGATACCAGCAGCACTGTTCTTTTCTGAGGCTGTTAAAACTTTAAAAGTAACAACAGCCAGCCTAGTTAAGCTCTGTGTGTGGCCTGTGGTTTGTATAGAGTCCTGAAGACTTTCTGGGATATGCTGGTCCACATGAAACTCTAATAGATAGGAGCATCAGAACTGCAAAAGCAAGTCTGGGGTGGCTATGCTGCTGCATCCAGTTTAAATTGGCCAGACTTGTCGTTCACTACTGAGTAATGACAAAGGATACCTTTTCCTGCAACAGGTGTGTGAAACCTGCAGGCAAACCAAGCTTCCCTGTTTCCCTTGTAGCTTTCTAGTGCGTTCAAATTATTAATCTGCACATCAACCAGATGATGAAATAATGATATAGTTTCAAATTTCTTTTCCCCTTAAAACTAAGAAACTGTTCTCATTTCTGGTCAGGGTAGGCTGAGAAAAATATGTATTTTGTAATGACATTGAACTCTAAAGTGAAAAAAACAGTTTCACTGGAAACAATTCTTAATATGTCATGGGTGTTCATTCCCCCTATTCCTCTCAGAATCCTCAAACAAAGAAAACACTTTTAAAGTCACTTCACCCTGATGGACAGGCCCCTGAAACTGAACATCTCTAGATCAGAGCATCATGCAAACCAAGGCAACAAAAATTAACAGGGTTTTTTTCTAAGATTAGAAAAAAACCAATATAATATTTTGGTTTTGTTTTCTCTCCCACTCATCCCCACATTCAAAATAAATGACTAATGCATTTCCTCCCTCCCTTCCCCGTGACCCCCCAAGATGTAAAATTTGTAAATACTCAACAACAGGGCTGCTTAACAAAAATGCATCGTGCTTTACAAAGAGAAATTTCAATGCAAGTGTTTTAGTAATAGCAGTGTGAGTCAGAACTACAGACTCAATCAGGTCAGAATGGAAGATCTCTCTAGTCCAGCATCATACTCAAAACAGCACCAACACTGAGTCCCAACCACATCACTTAGTACTTCCTCTTAAGGGGTGAAGATTATATAGCTTCCACAGATAAGCTTTTCTGCTCCTTAATTAACCTTCTAGTGTTTCTTTTTTTTCCTCCCCTTTTATCCAGTTGGAAGAGACTGGATTTGTATAAATGTGTGGTAACAAGCAAAATTTCAAATTCCCAATTAAAATGCATTGGGTTCCTAAAATAGACAAGTTAGGAAAAAAAAAATCAAGAAAGCTAGCTCTGCAGAATGTCTTGTGTTTGCACACCGCTCATTGCCAACGCCTTCAAGCTGTCCATTAGTGACATCAAGTCAGCAGCGGCCAGGAGCACATACAATTTGTCCAAAGTAATAGAAGTCCAACTCAGCTGTTCCCTTACAGTTAGTTATGAAAGCAGCAAACCAGTAACACCTTAAATGATAAACTGATTTAAATTTATTAAAAAAATGTGTAAGGATCAACCTAAGATACATGAGTATCTCCATGGGAGGCAGCCCTTGAGGGCAAAGGAGCCCAAGAGGGTTGGTTGCTCCTCAAGAAGGTAATCTTGGCAGCACAAGAACAGGCTGTCCCAGTCGGTCAGAAGAAGGGTTGGTGAGCTAGGAAGCCAGCCTGGCTGAGTAGAGAGATTCAGGCTGATATACAGGAAACGAAGGAAAAATATGAGCTTTGGAAGAAAGGGCAGGTGTCTTGGGATGATTATAGGAAATTAGTGAGATCATGTAGGGAGAAAGTCAGAAGGGCTAAAGCTGATCTGGAACTCAGGCTGGCCAGTTCTGTAAAAGATAATAAAAAGTCCTTCTCTAGGTATATTAACAGTAAAAGGAGGGTCAAGGAGAATCTCCAGCCCTTATTGGATGCTGATGGCACACTAGTGACAAGGGATGAGGACAAGGCTGAGGTCCTTAATTCCTTCTTTGCCTCAGTCTTTAACAGTAAAGAAGGGTATTCTGTGAGTGCTCATCCTCAGGAACTGGCTGACAGGGAGGGGAAGAATAACAAAGTTCCTATGGTTCAGGAGGAAATGATTAGCGACCTACTTGGCCAGTTAGATACCCACAAGTCAATGGGGCCAGATGGGATTCACTCAAGGGTACTGAGGGAGCTGTCAGATGTGCTTGCCAAACCCCTTTCCATCATCTATCAGCAATCCTGGCAGACTGGGGAAGTTCCAGTCGACTGGAGGCTGGCAGATGTTACACCCATAGACAAGAAGGGTCAGAAGGAGGATCCAGGGAACTACAGGCCTATCAGTCTGACCTCAGTCCCAGGGAAGATCATGGAGAGGGTCATCTTGGGAGCTATCATGCAGCACATGCACGATGGCCAGGGGAACAGGCCTAGTCAACATGGGTTTACAAAAGGTAGATCCTGTCAAACTAACCTGATCACCTTCTATGACAAGGTGACCCGCTTAATGGACGAGGGGAAGGCTGTGGATGTGTCTGCCTGGACTTTGGTAAAGCCTTTGACACAGTTTCTCACAGAATTCTGACTGAGAAACTGGCTGCCACTGGCCTGCACAGGTGGACCCTCAGCTGGGTTAAAAACTGGCTGGATGGCCGAGCCCAAAGGGTGGTGGTGAATGGAACAAAATCCAGCTGGAGGCCGGTCACGAGTGGCGTCCCCCAGGGCTCAGTCCTGGGTCCAGTCTTGTTCAACATCTTTATCAATGATCTCGACAAAGGGATTGAATGCTCCCTCAGTAAGTTTGCAGATGACACTAAACTTGGAGGAAGTGTTGATCTGCCTGAGGGGAGGGAGGCTCTTCAGAGGGATCTGAACAGACTGCACCGATGGGCTGAGACCAATGGGATGAAGTTTAACAAGGCCAAGTGTAGAGTGCTGCACATGGGACATAACAACCCCATGCAGCGCTACAGGCTTGGGGGGGACTGGCTGGAGAGCTGTGAGGCAGAGAAGGACCTGGGGGTGTTGGGTGACTGCAGACTGAGTATGAGTCAGCAGTGTGCCCAGGCTGCCAAGAAGGCCAATGGCATCTTGGCTTGTATCAAAAACAGTGTGGCCAGTAGGTCGAGGGAAGTAATCGTGCCCCTGTACTGGGCATTGGTGAGGCCACACCTCGAGTACTGTGTCCAGTTCTGGGCTCCTCACCATAAGAAGGACATGGAGGTCCTGGAGCGAGTCCAGAGAAGGGCAACCAGGCTGGTGAAGGGGCTGGAGAGCAAATCCTATGAGGAGCGGCTGAGGGAGCTGGAGCTGTTTAGCCTAGAGAAGAGGAGGCTGAGGGGAGACCTTATCACCACCTACAACTACCGGAAGGGAGGTTATAGAGAGGTAGGTGATGGTCTCTTCATCCAGCTGACAGGTGATAGGACAAGGGGGAATGGCATGAAGCTGTGCCAGGGCAGGTTTAGATTGGATGTTAGGAAAAAATGTTTTACTGAAAGAGTTGTGAGGGCCTGGAACAGGCTGCCCAGGGAGGGGCTGAGTCACCTTCCCTGGGTGTGTTCAAAAAAAGGGTAGATGAAGTACTTAGGGATATGGTTTAGTTTAGGATGTGAATGGTTGGACTCGATGATCTTAAAGGTCTTTTCCAACCTTATTATTCTGTGATTCTGTGATTCTGTGAGTTTACTTTTGGATGATATGGGTAAGCAGGCCTACAACTTTTTTTTGCAAAGTACTATTTGCATCTTCAAACAGAGAATGGTGAGCTTTCAGAGCAGCACTAGTACTATTTCTTGAAGAAATTAGGATACATAAAGATGTTGTTATATCCCAATAAACTGAACCCAGGCTAAATTTTGAAGAAAAGCTGTAGTGTGAAATTTCTAGACCCTGTTGTTATTGATTATGGTTTTGTTGATCTGGGTTTCTTGGGTTTTTTACATGTCTAGGTATTTTCTGTTGTCTCCAGCAGATGGTATAGTTGGCTGGACACAAGCAAGCTCCAAGTGAGAATAGCTGTCTTAGCATGAAGATAAGCCCAAGGTAGGATGGCTTGCTTTACACCTCAACTACAAAATGCCATTTGGCCATGTACTTAAATTAATCTCCAAGGGCCACCTTACAGTTTGGAACTCTTGTATGGGTAGGACTAAAAAGACCAGCAGAGGCAGAGTTTTAAATAGCCCCCAGAGCTGGTTCCACAATTCACAGAATAAATAACACTGTATAATGGGGGTCACATTCTTTCATTAATGAAATTATACATTAGAATTAGCACTACAGAAAGACTGTACAATTAAATTTACTTACTCTTCTGGTTTTGCATTCAGCCTTTACAGACACAAGAAAAAACCTTTATATTACAACAGCAGAAAATCCAAATAACCTTATTCAAGTTCCTTCCCCCAGAAAGAACAGTCAGAACTTTTAATACCATTTGAGAGGCTGTCCGAAAAGGCTTTTTTGAAGAAAACAATCTCACCAGTAAAAAAAAAAAAAACAAACAAAACTTTTTTACCTCCAGATAGAATTGGTTTTCTCAGGGATTTTTTTTTTTTTGCCTTTAATGAAACACAGCAAAGACTTTTAGTACACACTATTTTATGCATTATTCAGACTGTGGAAACAGGTAAGAGGTTTTTCCTGCACACTGAGAAACCTTAGTGGGAAGTTCTAATAACTTCTTTACTTTTTAAACAAAATACACAGTTTGTTTTAACAGTGGTACCTTTTGCTTTTCTTTCCCTATGCAGTTGTATACTTGATAGCTTCCTCCAAGCCTTTGCTTGAATAAAAAAACCATTGTAACAGCTTCTGCACATTTAAGTATGTGTTACAACATAGGAGTAAGAAAAAATTTAGTGTAACACTTTATTATAAAGTGCAATATTTTAGTAATGACATGTCAATCAAAGAAATTACTTTCAGTATGTTGAGCAGAAGGATTATAGACTGCATGTCATCAGTTTTCAAAGTCAGCTCTCAGGTTACATGTCTAATGCTAAAGCGTCAGACATAATGTCTTTTACCATCAAATACAATCAATACTTCCTAAGTTCAACTTCATTCTAGATCACTGGGCTATGAGTTTTCAGATATATTGCCTTACACTGAGTTACACACTGCTGTTCCAGAAGTAATTGACATTTTATTTTCAGCAAGCTGTCTGACACCGCAAGATCTGACAATTGCCATCTGCATTTTCCCCTCTTTCTGTCCCTCCTGCCTTGTGGAATGATATCTATATCTATGTGAGAAATAATTTTAGGTGACAAATAGTAGCTGGGGGAGGGGGAATTTTATTTCCTTCAGAGAAAAGAGTGTGTAATAAGCAAATGGCTTTCAGAATTATAACATCCACAGGAATATTTTAGTTCCCCAGAGTCACAAATTTGGCACTTGTCAAATTTAATTCTTTGACTTTCATCCTGTATTTTAATTCATATATTTTCTGCCTTATTTCAAAAGCAATCAGAAGACACTTGGTTTAATCAGAGACTGTTGAATACAGGACATTTATTACCTGTGAATCGGAGTTAATTCATTATATAGGGTTTGGTGACATCATTATTCTGACTTCAGTGTTAAAATGTCTTTAGTGATTTTAATATTTATATACAAAGTGTTTGGCACGAGAAATAAAAAATCAAAGTTCTACATACAAATGGAATGCAATGAAATTTATGTTGATATGGGGGTTCTCAAAACATCAAAAGTGTTGATCTGTTCAGTGTTAGCTGTTCTTTAGGATGGTATCAGTGTTGACCTTCCTGTTTCCACACCTGCATCCTTTAAAGCAGAACTTCTCTGTTTGTGGATCATGGTGAGAGTAGATTCCATCTATTGGCTGATAGGAAAATACATTTCTGCTGTAGGAGAGCATGAAGTCGACCATGGGAAAGTAAATTTGTAATTCTCAAATATGCCTTTATCACGAGCCTCTGTATCAAACCGTATCCAACACTAGATTCCTCAGGCTTATTCTTGGGACAAGTGTCAATGAAAGATTAGTGACATTGCAAAGTACAGGTTCCATCTTATCTCTCACATGACACAAGAAACAAGTGATCTGTAACTATACAAATAGTGACTTGCAGAACTATGGAATCAAACAGTCCAGGCTGAGATGCTAAGAGTGAAGTCTGCGTTTACTTTTCCTTGGTAGATTCAAAATAAAGGTTACAAATACTGTGTAGCCCTCCAGTTTCTACAAAGCTTCTATAACCACTCTTGTATGTTAGTACACAACTACAAACAAGTTGAGAGGTTGTTAAGAACGTCTCCATACACCTCATTGATTTCAAGGCCTCTGCTGTCACACTATGCCTGTATTTCTGCATTAGAGTGATAAATATTTCATTCTGTACAAAGTGACTCCTTGTTACTACAGTTTATATCAAACCTATTTCAGAAAAGATGTAAGCAGACACCTGATAAGAAAAATTGATGTTACATCTAAACAAGTTATGCCAAAGCCCTAGAGATATCTAGATGGATTCAAGTAAAGCAAGTCTGTCATGCCTCAGTTCTGAGGCTTTGCAAACTCAGTAAAAGCCTGTGGCTCCTTATTAGTAATGACAATACTGCATTTATTGGACTGTGGGGTAGCATCCTATATTACCAGATCATTATTGCAATAACAACTCTGTAGATCAAAACCATAATAGGTATAGGTAAGATTACTTATTAAATGAAGTCCTCCAAAAAATATTTTTTATGCCTTATTGCTTGTGAGATAGACAGTGCTAACAAGGCATTTCTTAAATTTTTTAAAACACTTTTTCCTGAGGTTTCTAATTAATGAGGCAAAAAAGCAAGCCACAAGAACTTAGAGACAGAAATGGCAAATCTGGGAAAGTTTGATTTTCGTGGTGGCTGTTTTGTAACTTTCTTCATATTAATGAAGAGTATAGTGTAACAAAGTAACTTTAGAAATGAGGTCACAGAAGGACCAGAATACTGCTGACAAGATACTGGTTACTGCTAGCATCTTGTATACACATTACACAAGCGTCAGGCATGGGCAAGAGCAGTGTTTTGTTAGGTACTATGTAAGCATACATAAAACTTCAGAGACACTGCAAAACTATTGCTAAATGTCATTTTAATTGACTTGTATTCCAAAAGGAAATAAAGCCCTCCACAGAATGCACATGTGAATACAGTTAAAGAGTACATGATGTCTCCTCTATCAGCATGCTATATTAAATGTCTTTTCTATGAAAAGGAAAGTAGGCATTTAAAAAAAAGCCTTAATTCATGTAACTGCTTTCCTGGGTTTTGCGTGCAGTATTTCCTGAAGCGTAAATAGCCATTGTCTTTATGCTTTTAATTTTTCTGCCTGAATAATAAAGCAATGGGCAATTCACTTAGAACGCTGCTTTTTATATTTGACCACTAGGTGATGCTGTGACTCTTAATTGCAAACGATGACATACCATATTTTGTTGTTATTCTTTCATTTTATGGAACTCTATCTTCAGATATAAAAAAAAAAAATCATATTTAACGGCTGTAATGCATGTAAAAACAAAAATTAATTGTATACAGATTACTTATATTTTATACAAATCCATACAGGTAGCACATCTTAGCAGTAGCTCTTTTGAGAGTTAAGTAGTACCTAAAACCTATTTTGCTCTTTCCAAAATAGCATCTGCTAGTCACACCAGGGTCTAATCAGGAAACAACTACATTGCACTACAATGCCAGCTTCACCAGGACATTTTATATCCCCAGCAGGCTCCGACTTGAGGTGTAATTCAACATTCATTCCAAGTGACCTTCCTTTTTGCAAACCCATTAACAATTATAATGGAAACTAAGCTCCTGTCATTAAGCAGGCTAACTCTTGTTTTGGTATGCCTTTACTAATTATATAAAAGGGCACCCAGTTGCAGTTGTTACACTAAATATATAGGATATTACATATTTTACTTCCAGGTAAAAAAATTACTGGCACCTTCAAAGAGATCTCAAACCGCTTTCCAAAAGAGGTCATTGCACACTTATCTAGGCAACAAGTATTTGAAGTCAAGTCCTTAAGTGAAATACTTGCTTTAAAAATTTGTTGAAAATTCCATGCCACTAGGATGACTGAATATGAGTCAGCAGTGTGCCCAGGCAGCCAAGAAGGCCAATGGCATCTTGGCTTGTATCAAAAACAGTGTGGCCAGTAGGTCGAGGGAAGTAATCGTGCCCCTATACTGGGCATTGGTGAGACCGCACCTTGAGTACTGTGTCCAGTTCTGGGCTCCTCACCATAAGAAGGACATGGAGGTCCTGGAGCGAGTCCAGAGAAGGGCAACCAGGCTGGTGAAGGGGCTGGAGGGCAAATCCTATGAGGAGCGGCTGAGGGAGCTGGAGCTGTTTAGCCTAGAGAAGAGGAGGCTGAGGGGAGGTTCCTACCTCTATATATATAGAGGTACCTACGTCTATAACCTACCTGAAGGGTGGTTATAGAGAGATAGGTGATGGTCTCTTCATCCAGGTGACAGGTGATAGGACAAGGGGGAATGGCATGAAGCTGTGCCAGGGCAGGTTTAGACTGGATGTTAGGAAAAAATTTTTTACTGAAAGAGTTGTCAGGGCCTGGAACAGGCTGCCCAGGGAGGGGGTCGAGTCACCTTCCCTGGATGTGTTTAAAAAAAGGGTAGATGAAGTACTTAGAGATATGGTTTAGTTTAGGATGTGAATGGTTGGACTTGATGATCCTAAAGGTCTTTTCCAACCTTGTTATTCTGTGATTCTGTGATTCTGTGACTGTGTTAGGGACCTCAAATCTACAGAGTGTGATTACACAGTTGTAGTGTGCATACAGTAATACGTTCTAATGGGACAGCACAACAGATTCATAAGGCTTTCTTCAGGCTTAACCAGTCATAGATTCTAAGACACAGAGCAAAGACTGAAAGCCACCTGGATTTCTACTGCATGACCAGGGAGTTTAGACATGTTTTACTAAAGGTCCCACTGATCTCTGGATACTACATGAAATATTTATTCAGTATTTGTAAGGATATTGGCATTCTACCTGGACTTTATCTGGTCTTAAAACTATTGGTCTACAACTAAGGATTAAAACTGTTAGAAGAGGCTCCATCACCAGCATTTCCATTTCAATAAAACTACATGTTTTACAATCCAAGACTCTTCAGGGTATGGAACAGACTCCTCTTAAGATAGTGATTTAAAAACACAAGCAAAATCAGCATAACACCTTTTTCTTTGTGTTTCTATTTAGAAACTTGTTCTACTCTGGCAGAACTTCACTGGTCCAAAGAAGCTTCCCTGTTGCACAAAGAATTTTCTGTGATTACTTTAAAAAGTAATCTGGAGATTTATTGACTTGAATTACAGTAGCTTACTTATCACTAAGTCTTTGTGTAAATCACAGAAGAGGATGACAAATTTCATATGGGAATATAGTGGGTTTCATCCACTGTCACTGATAAGTAGAAGAGCTCCAGCAGTCATTAATATTAGATGTGTACATCTACTTTATGTGTGGGCACTGAAGTCAGCCTGAGATCGGAGTCAAGTCATATTTAAAAGAACAACTAGAGAAGAATGAAAGAAAACTATCTTAAGCCAAACTGTGCAAAACACAGAATATTCAGTAGTGGTTAAATTCTTTCCAGTGCAGTGTCGATAAGTATTCTTTTGCAGCTCTGCCTCATTTCAAACACAACTATAAAAGGTTGCCTTTCCCCCTAGGTTCTTCTCCTTGTTGCACCCTAATCAGAGTTTTTATCTAGTGTGTAAGCGTTCTGATTCTACTGACTAAGAGCATGACTGTTCTGGAAAGCTTTAAAGTGCATACTCTGACAAGCTCACATGTGGGTTTTTTCTGGATTTTATAAAACAAATTATTTTTTAATATATATTTATATGATGATATTTAAGTGTTAATTCTCCTCTTGAGACAAACATTCTTTTTCTTTTTGCACACTACCTAAAAAAAGCTGTGGGGCTATCCAAGTATTTTATACATTTAGAACAATATTTTTGTAGTGCAAGTTCAATAAAAATCTATGCAGCAAAGCATCACAATGCCTTCATAAGGATCTTGCAGAGGTCTTCAAGTTAAGGATCATAATTCTACTAGGCTTTTTTTTTTAATAAAGTTAGTACTCTTCAGAACAGACTACCTTATGCCAAGAGCATTCCATAGAGTTTCACTGAATCCTAGTAGTTGCAGTAAGTGTTACATATGGATTGCTTACTTTGCCAAAAGCCTCTACATGCATGGTGCTGAGCACTCTACCTCATATAAAGCACCTCAAGTACTAGCTGTAGGCATGTTAGTCTCAATTACCAGCTGGATTGAGGTCTAAGTATTCAGTATAGTTCAGGCTTGAAACCCACTGGAAAACTGCAATTAAATTTTATTATACAATTGAGGAGAATATGTGTATGGCATATCCTGCTCTAGGGAACCACAGGAATTTCCTAGTCTTGGTTCCTTACCTTAGAGGAGGAAAGGTTATACTGCATTTTTAAAAATTAAAGTAGCCTTTGTGCCTGTTATAGGCAGTGAAATGAACTGTTGAACACAGTCTTGGGAACATGGCAGTCAGGAAGGCATGAAAAGAGTTATTTTGGCACTCAGAGTGATAGTGGAACAAGATTGGCTGCTGTGGTTTGATTCCTGTCTCAGAGAAAGAGCTCGTACTGAAGTAATGCTGGGGGATGGGGGCAGGCAGATACTGCCTTCAAGTGAGAACTTCAACTGTGACTAGAGTAATAGAAGAAAGGTTTTTTTGGTCCTCAGAGCCACTACTTCCAAGAGCCTGCATTCTGCAAGCTGTGGGGAAAGGAATGAAAAGACTGAGCTCAATTCCACACATCCCAAACTGGCTGATGAAAAGGTGGCTTCCCTTCAGATACCAGGGGCCAGGATGAGAAACAGGGCACCACAGTGTCTCAGAGTCACACCCATGTGGCCGCAGCACTTCTAGGTCCAAATGTTTGTGTAAACCCAGAACAGACACAAGTGAAACCTGTATCCAGTGACAAGGACCCAACCCAGATGTGCCCATCTGTCCTGGCTGGGAAAGGGAAACAGAACAGAAGGAATGTTACTTCCCAGACGTGCTTTGAGACTCAGGATGTTACCATCAGATGTACTCATTTTCTTCAAGCAGTGTCTCAGATTCCACAGCCTGTATTTACTGATTTAATTTTCTCCATTGCTTACACTTCATGAAATACAACCCCTTGAACAGCAGAAGCTCTGAATCAGTTAAACTTTAATATATTTCATAAAATACATTAAGATGTATTTTAGCAAGCTGGTCACTAGAGCAAGATGTACGCAGTGCATATATTCCCCTTTTTATGATTCTTTGTTAATGCTGATTTTTTTCCCTACAGAAAACCAGTATCTTTTCCAGTACTCCATTTAAAAAGTCATACATTAACAGTTAAGCTGAACTTGTGCCTATGAATGCCCTTATTAGGATGAAAGATGGAGTAAGATCCATCTTCTCATTTTCTCTGCACTCCACACTATCATAAAGAAATCCTTACCTGCTTTTTCAGAGAGATATAAAGTGCTGCAATGCTTTAGGCTTGACTCACAATTCAGAATTTCTGGGCTTTAAGTGCAGAGAAAGAGAGAGAGGAAAAAGTCGACGCTGCTATAGTGCCTTAAGGTGCTGTGAAAATGTTAGGGGTGCTGTGTGACCTCCACAGTGTCACCTCTCTAAGGGTACTGCCCAGGTCAGGGATCTGTGCCCGAAATCACATAGCAGGGTTGCTCCCCACACATGATGATGTGGGTACCACAGCGCTGGGTTTTAAAAGGCCCAACACATGACTCCACCTGCTTCTGCTCATTCTGATTTTCACTCTTATTGCCATTTTATGGGGTTGGGAAATCACAGTGCAGAGAAAAGTCAATAAAAATTCAATTCAGAATAATAGTCCTTTGCAGCTTAGGTGTACAGGGGAATTATGAGCTCGTTCAATGTTATGACAGCTAATGCAGTAAAATAAAAAATTGAATTTACACATATTTACACATTCAAACTAAATCAGCCAACAAAAAAAAAAATCTGTCATTTATAAAACCAAAGACTTGTTACATTTTCCTATTACTTACCTCAAATGTTTGTTTTAAGTGATCAAGTTAAAAGATTTCCCAAGAATTACTAGAGCACCACCTGGTAAAGTTACCTTTCAGAGCCTCTTGCTTGAGACTCCCCAACCCGTTCCTCCCACCTCTCATCTCCCTCCCCAAAGCATTTCTCCCAGCTCTTTGCAGCAAGCTGTCATCATTTCTGGGACTGGATCTTTAAAGATGTGAACTGGTGGTTTAAAGGAAAAGCATTCGCAACAGACAGGGGAAATAATTCCCTGAGCTCTGCCAGCAGCACTGCTACTGAGGGATGGTTTCAGGCTCTCATTCTGTTCGAACAACGGAGCAGACCTAACTGCAAGGTAAAAACTGGATGAGGCTTTGAGCATCTCCACAGTCTTACAGTGACAATTGTATTTGGGTTCTGGCTTTTTTATGTCCCCCCCCTTGCAATGACAGCATTTATTGAATTGGCTGGGTTTTGCATCTTTCAGATAGCAATGTGTTGGCTGTGAGTGTAACACTGCAGCAGACTACTTCAGGCAGGAGGAGCAGAGGAAAACTCACCACTTCCTACCTGGGGACAACAGTGTCCTCTGCTCTCCCTGTACTGAAAATTCTAGTGAGTCTTCTATGCTAAGAGGAACCAAAATAAATACCCTTCCCCCATAACTCATAGTTAATCTACAGCATTATTATTTAAAGCTTAACATTTATCAGCCTGCAAGGTCAGAGTTATTTCCTTTGTTTACAGCAACGATGCCCCCAACACCCAACAGCAGCTTCCATTGCCACGTGGCCACCTTCCCAGTCACCACCAGTAATGACTCTGTCCCTGGCTGGGATGGCTTCAGAAGGCATACCCTTGAACCGAGGAATTCACAGCTCTGCACAGTGAACCCCACTGCAGGCACAGAATCAGTTACAAGCAGCCAAACAGTGTAACTACATAGGGCCCAGTGTCTGATCACTGGATGTTGCCCTGGGTCGCTCTACAGGTCATGCAACTGGCCCCACAGCACAAGGCCCTGCAGAAGGCATATAGGGCAAAGCAGATGTGAGCAGCTGGGAACATGCATCCCTCCCTTACAAAACCTGGGACAGCAGCACATTTACTCACAGGCTATGTGGCCAGATGCCTTCCTATTCCTGGAGGTCCCTAGATGACTCCACACAACACACTGGCACCAGTAATCTTCTGACCCATTAAAATCTTCCACCTGCTGTCTTGTCACATTGATGAACACCTCTCGAACTTTCAGTCCTGATGGGGAAAGATACAGAAAATTAGCTGACAGGAGCTGTCTTACTTGGGCATAAAGCTAAGGTTAACCAAACCTTTGCTTTTAATTAAACTATTCCATTTTTAATCAAGCCAAAGCTTTAATTACTTTGAGTCGCCGAAGGAAGAGAGCTCAGGCAAGGGAGACCCGGCGGTGGAGCCCTCTGAAAAGCGGCAACCCCCGAGCATTGATCCTCGAGGGCAAATAAAAGAAGGAGAGGAGAAAAGGAGAGACCCCGCGACGCACCCGGCGGCAGCCATTGCCTCTCGCTGTGACTGCACGTCGGCGTGACTCCTCGGGGGCGGAGCTTAGCGCGGCAGCGGCAATCCGACTCCCTACAAGAGGCGCCTATGGGAGCGCCGGCGACCAGGATGGGCAAACAGGGCGTGGCGCGTCAGAAGGGCGTGGCGCGGCAGTTAGCGCAGCAGTTCGCGCAGGCAGGGCAAGCAGGCAGGGTGAGCCTTCCCTCCTAGCTCAGAGGGGAAATTGAGCGCACCAGCTCAGAGTACACAGGTTGAGCCAAGGACTCCCTGTTTCTTGTGTTCAGACATTTGGACCATGGTGTCCACCAGGCGGAGACCTTCCCCCTACAAATCTGGGGCAACCCCAATGAGGGATGTGCCTAAGGACACCTCGGTCCAGGTCACTGGCTGCAGGGAATGTTTGAGTCTGCTGCTGCCAAGCGAAAGTGGCAAGGGCCTCACCTGTGTGAGGTGTGAGCAGGTGGATGACCTCCTCTGCTTAGTTGCCAATCTTGAGGATGAGCTCGAAAGGCTGAAAGCCATTCGGGGAAGGGAGCTCAGCCTTGTTGTGGATCTTAGGGAGGAGATAGATAGACTATGGACCATCAGAGAATGCGAGCGGGAGATAGACTGGTGGAGCAACTCTCTGCGAGAAAGGCGCAGAGATTGCACTTCCCAGACTAAGGGAGTATTGGGAGAAATGGCCCCTCTCTCTCACCATAGTCCAGCAGGGAGAGACAGCTTGAGAGGAGAGGAGGAATGGCAGCAGGTCTCAGCCCGGCATTGCAGGCGACCCCCATCCCGACCTACCTCGGTTCCCCTAGTCCCTCTCTGTAACAGGTATGAAGCCCTGAAACCAGAGGGAGACGTGAGTGATGATGACATGGGAGCGCTGCCGTCAAGCTTGCCCAAGGTAAGGCAGACGGCTTCACGTTTGAAGACTGCTTCCTCCAGGAAAGAAAGGAGGGTGATAGTTGTGGGCGACTCTCTTCTGAGAGGAACAGAGGGCCCAATATGTCGGCCTGACCCTACCCATAGGGAGGTGTGTTGCCTTCCCGGGGCACGGATCAGGGATATTTCTAGAAAACTCCTCAGCCTTATCCGCCCCTCCGATTACTACCCTTTATTGGTAGTTCAGACTGGCAGTGATGGGTTTGCTGATAGAAGGCTGAGGATTATAAAAAATGATTTTAGGAGGCTGGGGAAGTTAGTCGATGGAGCGGGCATACAAGTTGTGTTTGCCAGTATTCCTTTGGTGGCAGGGGCAAACACTGAGATAAGCAGAAAAGGCCATCTTATAAATGCATGGCTGAGAGGCTGGTGCAAACACAAAAATTTTGGATTCTTTGATCACGGGGCGGTCTACTCGGCACCTGGCCTGAGGACAGCTGATGGGAATTGCCTGTCTCTGAAAGGGAAACGGATACTTGCCCAGGAGCTGGCAGGACTTGTAGAAAGGGCTTTAAACTAGATAGGAAGGGGGAAGGGGATAAAGCCAGGTCTGCTAGAGATCGGCCTGGGGAAGTGGTATTGGGATTAGGAGAGAGGCAAGGGGCTCAGCTGAGGTGCGTCTACACTAACGCACGCAGCATGGGCAACAAGCAAGAAGAGTTGGAAGCCATAATGCGGCAGGCAAACTATGACCTGGTTGCCATAACAGAAACATGGTGGGATTGCTCCCATGACTGGAGTGCTGCAATGGATGGCTACAAACTCTTCAGGAGAGACAGGCAAGGAAGGAGGGGTGGTGGTGTGGCTCTATACGTTAGGGAATCCTTTTCTGCCACTGAGATTGTGACTAGGGATGATAACATTGAATCCCTATGGGTAAAGATCAGAGGAAGGGCTGACAAGGCAGACATCCTGGTGGGCGTCTGTTATAGACCGCCAAACCAGGATGAAGAGACAGATGAGGTGTTCTACAAGCAGCTGGCACGAGCTGCACGGTCATCAGCCCTTGTGCTCATGGGGGACTTCAACTTCCCTGACATATGCTGGGAGTACAGCACAGCACAGAAGAAGCAGTCTAGGAGGTTTTTGGAGTGCACAGAGGATGCATTCCTGATGCAGCTGGTCAGAGAGCCCACAAGAGGAACTGCCCCGCTAGACCTGCTGTTCGTGAACAGGGAAGGTCTGGTAGGAGATGTGAAGGTTGGGGGCTGCCTTGGACAGAGTGACCATGAAATGATACATTTCTCAATTCATGGTGGAGCTTGGAGGGGGAATAGTAAAACTGCTACCTTGGACTTTCAGAGGGCAGACTTTGATTTGTTCAAGAGACTGGTAGGGGGAGTCCCTTGGCATTCAGTCTTAGCGAACAAAGGGGTACAAGAGAGCTGGTTGCTCTTCAAGAAGGAAGTCTTAAGGGCGCAGGAGCAGGCGGTCCCCCTGAGCCGCAAAATGAGCCGGCGGGGAAGAAGACCAGCGTGGATGAATAGGGAGTTACTCTTGAGGCTCCGTGAGAAAAAGAGAATCTACCGCCTGTGGAAGGAGGGACGGGTAACTGAGAATGAATTCAAGGAAGTTGTCAGGATGTGTAGAGGTGAAATCAGAAAGGCAAAAGCCCAGCTTGAATTTAACCTGGCCGCTGGGGTGAAAAAGAATAATAAACTCTTTTATAAGTACATTAACAGTAAGAGGAGGACAAAGGAGAATATCCACTCTTTACTGGATGAGGCTGGGAATGTGATCACTGAGGATAAGGAAAAGGCGGAGGTTCTGAATGCCTTCTTTACGTCTGTCTTTAAAGGTCAAACAGATCCTCAGGGTACCCCTCTCTCTGACCTGGTAGTCTCAGCTGGGGAGCATGCTAACTCCCCTGTGATTCTGGAAGAAACAGTCAGAGACTTCCTACTCCAACTGGACTGCCACAAGTCCATGGGGCCGGATGAGATCCACCCGAGAGTGCTGAGGGAACTGGCAGAGGTGGTAGCCGAGCCGCTTTCCATTATCTATCAGTCCTCCTTGCTGACTGGTGAGGTCCCAGAAGACTGGAGGCTTGCCAATGTGACTCCCATTTACAAGAAAGGTTGTAAGGAGGATCCGGGGAACTACAGGCCTGTTAGCCTGACCTCGGTTCCAGGGAAGGTTATGGAACAGATAGTCTTGAGGGAGATCATGCGGTATGTGCGGGATGGCCGGGGGATCAGGCCTAGCCAGCATGGGTTCATGAAGGGCAGGTCCTGTTTGACCAACCTGATCTCCTTCTATGATCTAGTGACCCATCTGCTGGATGAGGGAAAGGCTGTTGATGTGGTCTACCTAGACTTCAGCAAAGCCTTTGACACTGTCTCCCACAGTATTCTCCTGCAGAAGCTGGCAGCCCATGGCTTGGATGGGTACACCCTCGGCTGGGTAAGGAGCTGGCTGGAGGGCCGGGCTCAGAGAGTGGTAGTAAATGGAGTTAAATCCAGCTGGCGACCGGTCACGAGTGGTGTTCCCCAGGGGTCGGTGCTGGGGCCTGTCCTCTTCAATATCTTTATTGATGACCTAGATGAGGGCATTGAGTGCACCCTCAGTAAGTTTGCAGATGACACTAAATTGGCTGGGAGTGTGGATCTGCCTGGGGGTAGCGAGGCCCTACAGAGGGATCTGGACAGGCTGGAGAGCTGGGCTGAAGCCAATGGCATGAGGTTCAACAAGAGCAAATGCCGAGTCCTGCACTTTGGCCACAACAACCCCAGGCAGCGCTATAGGCTTGGGGCGGAGTGGCTGGAGGACTGTGTGGAGGAAATGGACCTGGGGGTACTGATTGATGCACGGCTGAACATGAGCCGACAGTGTGCGCGGGTGGCCAAGAAGGCCAACGGCATCCTGGCTTGCATCAAAAATAGTGTTACTAGTAGGAGCAGGGAGGTAATTGTCCCCCTGTACTCAGCACTTGTGAGGCCGCATCTCGAGTACTGTGTTCAGTTTTGGGCCCCTCACTACAGGAAAGACATTGAGGCTCTGGAACGCGTTCAGAGGAGGGCTACTAAGCTGGTGAGGGGTCTGGAACACAGGCCTTACGAGGAGCGTCTGAGGAAGCTGGGATTGTTCAGCCTGGAGAAGAGGAGGCTTAGGGGAGACCTTATAGCTCTCTATAACTTCCTGAAGGGAGTTGTAGTGAGCTGGGGGTCGGCCTCTTCTCCCGTGTAGGCAGTGACAGAACTAGAGGGAATGGTAGCAAGCTGCGCCAGGGGAGATTCAGGCTCGACATTAGGAAGCACTACTTCTCAGAAGGGGTAGTCAGGCACTGGAATGCACTGCCCAGGGAGGTGGTGGAGTCACCAACCCTGGGGGTGTTCAAGGAAAGACTGGATGTTGTATTGAGGGATATGGTTTAGTGGGAGCTAGTAGTAATAGGTGAATGGTTGGACTGGATGATCTTCTAGGTCTTTTCCAACCTTGATAATTCTGTGATTCTGTGTGATTCTGTGATAATAATATATTGCCACTAATTAAATTTTAAAATCTGAGTAGGTCATAATGCATTGTATTACAAGAGTTACCCACCCGCTGTGGTCTTTGCAAGAATATAACACGTCCCTCTGAACCTTTTCTCCTGTGTCTTTCTCACCCAAAATGTTTATCTGGAATGTTAAAATACATGATTTTTCCCATCTAATATCTCTGTGCCCTTGCAAAACTTTCTGAAGGACCCTAGTAGGATCCCAGACCAGTCCCAGAACTGTGCCTGGATGGCAGGAGCTAACCAGATCCCACCGAATCCCCTCCCATGCCAGCCACCACTACAGCAGTCACACCCAGCAGCTGTTTCCTCATATGGAAAAGCCACACACTGCAGCAGAGGAAGCTGAGCACCAGTCTGGAAGGAGGAGAAAGGAAAGAGAAGGCAACAGGTTGCACAGCTCACAAATAGGGGTGGTCCTCATCACCACCCTTTTGGGAAGCCAGCAAACCAGCTACAAAACTGAGGTCTTGCCTTTCTTAACTTTCCCAGGCAGAAGTATTCACACGATTAGACAGAAGCCTTGCTTACTTTGCACCGTTTCCAAACATGAACTAAATTCACCTGCAGTGCAATGCTGTTGGCTACTGCAAAGTTGCTCAGTGTTTATCACACTGACTGCGAATCTCTCTCCTGAGGTAGGAATTGGTTACACCTCAAAGGCAGAGAAAAGTATCTACAGGAATAATCAAGGCAGTCCAGGAGGAATGATGGGAAAAGCCCTGTCCTGTCTCTGTGGAAAATCGACGGGAGACAAGCACACCCGATGATGTCCAGCAAGTCTCAGCTTTATTCAGTTACACGGCACGTTTTTATGGTTACAATAATTAGCTTATGCATATTGCAAAAATTGAGCTCATAATTGGTTCAAGATAAAAGAACATCTCTGCCCATATTGGCACATACTCCGAATGCCTATGGCTTCTTCCCCCGAGCTTAGTTCCTCCTTCACATACCTTACTATCTCAAAGACATAGTGTCTTTGTCACGTTTGTCACGTCTCTCACGTCCTTACTGCTTGACCAATTTCATTGTATCAAGCTCATGGCCTTTGGCCACCAGCCATGATTCCACAAAACTCTCTACACTTCCCCCGTTTTCTTTTTGGGCCAAAAGGTTGGTTTGCCACATTCTTTGGACCAAGTGATTAACCATTCCTTGCAAACAATTAATCAAACAAGGCAGTATAAGCAAAATCAAAAGCACAACTCCTAAAATGCCTATCGCATACGTTATTATACTTCGCAGCCATGGTCCAATTCCTAAGCTTTTAAGCGACTTGTCAATGCCTAGTCCCTCTTCCTCCTTGAGTTGATGTAAACCCTTTTGTAATTCTTTGATTTTTGCATGTACAACACATTCCTTCAAATTCCTCACATTGTCGAGTGTTCCCCACGTCCTAATCCAGCTCTTCGGAAACTTTTGGGTCCAGGGTCTTTGAAAGAGCAGGACGTCGCTGGGAACCAGACCGCGCACCAATGTGGCTAAAAGCAGTCAGTTCGTTTATTCTACAGAGCAGCGTGATTATATACTCTCTAGCAAGCTTAACAAAGCATGGCTGGGAAACATGGGGGAGGGGAGCAAGAACAGTGAAGGCGATAGAGCGGACACCTGTGCAAGGCCTATATCTTACCTTGTCTCAGAGGAATGTTTCAGAATTAGGAGCTTCTATTCACAGTCCACACTCCTTAACCCATTATCTGACTTTGCTGCTAGCTCCACATTCCTTTAAAGTGATGTTTCATTCTGGCTGTTTTGTTCGCAAGGATAGAGAGGGGGAAATATGTGGCTGTTCTCACGGAGCCATCCCTCCACAGTTCCCTCTTTTTCTTTAAAGTTAGTAAATTCTTTTACTACACCTTAATCCTAATATAATGATTCTCTGTCTAACTTTTCAAGATATTTGTCTGATTCTAGCTTTTGCCTTCATTGGGTTCACGCATGCGTGAGCTTCCTTTTCTAGTACTTTCTGTGGGGAGGTTGGGGGAACACTGCACCTGCGCATTTCCATAAACATAGCTGGGGGAACAAGCACCCGAGCGGCAGAAAATGGCTGGCGTGGGTGAAGGCGAGACCCCAGATCCCCAGACTTCCCCAGAGGTAAGGCCTCCCCTCTACAGCACTATAGCCAGGCAGTAAGGACAATGTGGCCATTAGTAAGGACAAGATGGCCATTAGATTCTCAGGCCATCGTCGCCTACCAGACGGGTGCTTTTTCGCATCCCAGAGGAACCAGAGAGGTGGGTGTTCTTGAGACTGAGTGGTCTCTTTAAACTTAGGTAGTTGGCCTAGAAAGGATCAAGGCCTTCCTTTTCTGTTATTGCTTTATTTCTAGGCAGACGACCCATGCCTCTCCCCGCAGGGTGGCACAGGATGAAGAGATGTATGAGCGACGCATGAGGATTGCAATTTATGTACTGATAGCAGACACCACCATTATGATCCTCCTCATGATTGTGACTGCTTTCCTTTGCTGTTATAATTGTGAACGCTAATAAGGTTTAGCTTTGTTCAATTAATCAGGAGTTTCTCTCTACAAATCTATTAGACAAAAGCGGGAAAAAGGGGGGAAAGTTGCTACACCACGTGACTGATAACATGTAAAGTAAAAGTTTCCTTCCTCTTTTTCTTATGTGCTATTTGTTATGTGACAAGCTAAAAACTGCTAATTGGCTACACACACTGTTCACACCAGAGTGATTAATTAGTAATTATAACAAGTTTTGATAAGCATATCTTCTAGCTAAACATTGTTAGTTTATCTTTGATGTCTAAAAGTTATCTGCACACCTGCTTTGTTTTGGCCTTTTTATTACGGCTGGTTCTTGACATATTCACTTACTTCCAAATAACTTCTCACAACTCCTTGGTTTAAGGCAGTCTGTCCACCTGCCTTCAAGGCCGCTATATTTTGAAAATGTGATTACCAAATACCTCTCAGCATGAGTACTTTTCCTGTCTCATGGGAATTCAATGATACTGTCGGGGCCTGTGTCTTTGTGAGGAGAGCCAGGCCACCGGCAGGCCTGCTGTCCTCCCTGACAATTTTTTTTTTTTTTTTTAGTATCTGCATTTCAAAAACTGCTTTTAGAGGTCTCTGCAAGGGCCCTTTGCAGAAAGCTCAATAAGCATGGCAGTAAGAGTAAGACAAGTACCGTAATTGTCAAATCCAAATAAACCAAATTTGACCACTGACAATATCCATCCTGAAATTTCCCACTTGTGAAACCAATTGTTTGATCCAAACAATCCATTTTCTTGTTGTATCTTTTGTGTTTGATCTATTCATTTCTGAATGCTCGCATGAATTGACTGAGAGTGGTCAGCCAGGTTCTTTGTTTGCTTTGCCAATCAGGAGTGTCAGAAGTGCAGATAGTATCAACCTCACACAGTCTGTGATCTTAGGCTGTGCAGAAATCGCTATTTCTCTACTTTTCATTTACCACAAATAGATGCATAGCTCAAAGACTATTAGATGGTTCAAAATGTCCCACAGCAAAACTCATAGTCCACTGTGGCTGCAGTTGGAACAATTGACTTCAGTTACTGTGATCAGGATCCCATCCTGGTTCATGCAAGCTTGATTTCTTCTGGATCCACAGCTTTATCCACTTCACTGGGTCCCACTTGGTTCCCGTATCTGTAATGACACAGGCAGATCTCCTTCCCCCAGTTAGTACCTGCAACTTTTTTTTTTTTTTTTTAATTCAAACGTCCTTTTAAACCTACTGCATGTTTCACCATTGAAGGTACCAAACTGTTCTGTGGCAGACATAAATAGTTCAAAACATAAAGAGCTTTGTTTAATCAATCAGCTGGAGAGATACCCTTCTCTCCCCAATTTTGTTTCTGAAGCAAACGCTTGAGAGTTTGATTCATACGTTTCACTATGGCTTTGCACGAGGATTGCTGACAATCCAGGCACAACTGTACAATCCCTTTAGCCTCAGCAACCAATAAGTGGTATTGTCATTGAAATACCTTAAAAGATTGGTTAACAAAAATGCATGCAACTTCTGAGCTCGTGCAAAGCGTCTGCTGAGGGAGCAGCCCAGGCCGGTGCCACCAGCCTGTCTGCTCTCTGGTTTCTGTCTGCTAGACCTTGAGTTAGTCAGCTCAGTGTGGCTGCGAATATGGGTAATGAAATACTGATGCACAATACCACACAATAATCTAATCCAGTGAATATTTCCAAGCAACTTTTGAACACCATTTAATGTGCTAACCTCAGCTTTGATTTCAATCCTCTGAGGTGTTACGGTACTTTTATCAATCTGTCAGTCCAAATATTTCCATACTGCCTTATTTTGAATTTTCTGTAATCTGTAATTCCTTGCTTTTCAAATGCACTGTTAACTCATGAATCAAACTTTCAACGTCCAAGTTTTTTCCCGCAATTAGTATATCATCCATGTAATGATAAAGGATTAGATCAGGATGCCTTTTTCGTACCGGAGCAAGTGCCTGAGCTACGTAAGTCTGGCACCAGTTTAGCTTTTCCACCTCTAATATTCTTTCTAGTTTGCAAAGCACAAAACAGTATTTTTCCAGTAATCATCCCATATTTTCCCATATGTTTGAGCTACCCCAAAAGCATACCTTGAGTCAGTATAAATCATCCCTTCTGTCCTATTTAACAATTGTAATGCTTGATTTAAAACATATAATTTGCATGTCTGGGCAGACCAATTGTTAGGTAATCTTCCTGATTCTTTTACACTTTGATTTTCCTCATCAATAATTCCATTGCTTGCCTCCCCACTCCTGAGTTAACACCCCATGGCTGTTCCTTAGGTGCTTTTCTCACTCCTTCTTCCCCTATTTCCCTTCTAACGAGGTTCCACCCTTTTGACCTTCTCCCACTACTGCTTTGAAGACCCTGGCCCTTGTTTAAATACCACCCTGTTGTGCCAGGATTCTTGTTCTGCCCCTCCTCTAGCTCTGCTGGATGCTATGTAATCCCGATCCTCCCGTTTGAGGTGGGGTTACACCCCCCTCCCATCCACATCCCACCGGCCCGCTATCAACGTTCTTTTCTCCACCACCCGCTCGTCCCCACATAAACTTTTCCCTGGTAATTTTCACGATTATGTAGTAATCAAAATACCCAGATTTAACCATTTTTCCCACTCTGACGCCACCTTACGTGCCCAGGCTCCGATGAGCAGTCTCTGCAGAGTCTGTCAGGCATCAGGAGATGTACTGATGATGTTTGTCGGGCGGTGTGGGTGGGAGCGGTGGGTGTAGATACAAAATGTGTCCCTGATCTGATGATTGTCAAAGCCGATAATTGTCCATGGCTGTAGGTGTCCTGTGTCCTGTCCTTAGGTTTCTTGTCCGTGGGCATTGGTTCCTTGTCCATGCTGTAGTCAGTGATTCTTCATGTCGGTAGTGTCTGGATGGGTGGGTGGGCAATTCTGCAAACCCTTTCACAGCAGGGCATGCCATTGCTGCAACTGCCTGCTCCGCTTTCATGTTTTCCAGCTTTTCAAAGACAAGCTGAAGTTTTTGATGGCAGTTAACATTTTCGACTGCGTCACAGGCTCTTTTAGGCTCAGTAAAAGTTAGAGGTGAATAGATATTAAAGGCAGTCGGTTGTACATTTTTTTTTTTTCTTTCACATTTTTTCCTTCTGAAGCTATCATAGTGGGGGGGTTTTCAGACCGTGATGGCAGATTTACGTGCACAACTTGCTCGCCTTCCCGGTCAGTTCTGACAGATTTATCACTTTGCTCTGATAACATGGCATAATTACTTAGCATAGTAACTGGGGTAGGTGAAAGAGCACCCAGAAACAAAAACACATTCTCTGTAGTAGAATTTTTCCCTTTTGAATCGGTTCTGTAGAACTCGCAACTGGTGTTAAAGCTGCAAAGGCTGAAGCGGCAGCAAGGCAAACTACCTCCATTTCGGTTAGAGTCCTTTCAATTAATTTCCAGAGAGTTATTAACGACTTAGCTTCTTTCACCCAGCTGAGGCTTCGTCAAGGAGTTAAACTCCAATAGCCTCCCAAGTAAACAAATCAAACGCTGTATTTACGTTTGTTATAAGATTCCTTTCTTCACTCCACAAAAAGAGCTATTTTAAAGCATTTTTAATTACTCTCTTAGAGAGCATATTGTATAACTCCAGTCCAACGGGAGGGAAGACTACGAACTCCCAAGTCCGGAGGAGCAGAAGGCAATGATGGAGTAACAGCTGCCTCCTCCTTTACTTTTTTTTTTTTTATGTTGATTGCTTTTCTGTAATTTTTCTCTTCGTGATATTTCCAATTTCTGCAATCGCGCAGTAAGTTTACACATTTCAGTCCTGTTCGACAGCTCTCTTTTCTACCTGATATAAGAGGAGCTCATTGTGAACTATTCTCCATAATTTTCCTAATTTCTTTGCTGTTTGGTAATCCTCTAATGTAGCGTCCCACAATTTATCACCAAGTCTACGCCGCTCAGCTAGTTCATGTACTGTATGTAGGTTAATAAACAGCCCCTTTGCATACCTGTATTCTAACGGTCCGGGCAATTCCTTATTTAAGTCAATGCCTTTGACCTGTCGCTTCTGCAAAAATGCAGTAAATAAATCATATGCTACTTGCCTGTCCATTATAACGTCAGCGCTGTTGCAGCCCTTTCAGGTCCGGTAGCACGTAGCGGCCAGGCTCACCGATGTGATCACCTAGGGCGCGGCACGCTCTCTTGTCAGCGTGCTTATCGCCGTCCTTGCTGCTTAGGACCCGCACCCACCGTCGTTCCACCGTGGTGCGTGATAAGGATGTTTTCTTCGCTCCTTGCAATCACGGCGCTTCAATCCCGGCGCTCCCCAGCATCACGTCGGGGTCACCATTTATGGAAAATCGACGGGGAGACAGCCACATCCAATGATGTCCAGCAAGCCTCAACTTTATTCGGTTACACGGCGCGTTTTTATGGTTACAATAATTAGCTTATGCATATTGCAAAAATTGAGCTCACAATTGGTTCCAGATAAAAGAACATCTCTGCCCATATTGGCACATACTCTGAATGCCTATGGCTTCTTCCCCCGAGCTTAGTTCCTCCTTCACATACCTTACTATCTCAAAGACATAGTGTCTTTGTCACATTTGTCACGTCTCTCACGTCCTTACTGCTTGACCAATTTCATTGTATCAAGCTCATGGCCTTTGGCCACCAGCCATGTTTCCACAAAACTCTCTACATGTCTCTTCACCTGCTCCCACTTTCATACCTTCCTGGGCACAGGTGAAATTCAGCAGCATTGCCCTTCAGACCAGAAGCATTTACTTCAGATGAAGCCTGACTGTAAACACGAGATGTTGAGAAGCCTTGTGAACCTTGTTTCACACACAGGGGATGTTTTCCCTATGCTACATTTGCATGACAACCTTGGGGACAGGAAATATAATCCAAGTCTGGGTTAAAACACATTAGGAGTCACTTGAAAGAGCCAGTCAGAAAAACATTAATTTGAAAACAGAAAACATTCACGCCTACTACTTTCTTCTCTCTCCTCCTGTGCAGTCCCAAGATACTTATTTCCCCTTCACTGGAAATGAATGAAAACTCAATCTTAAAATATATTTCATGTCCATGAAGTTTATAAAGCAGCAAGAAATTTCTAAACCTGAAGTCCATAAAAAATGGTTTCCACTTAATCTCAGGCATCATTAACAGCTGGGTATTTCCCTCTGAAAGGCACTGGGAAGTCAACACATTCCTTAGGCAAACAGGAGAGTTGGAGCCCACTGGGGATGCTTGGTGAAATGCACAGGGAAGGTCAGACAAGCTTTAAGTAGTAAAAAGCAATACCAAATTTTTGCTGTCTTTCCAGCAACAAAGGGGATTTTTGCTTCTTTCCACTCGGTCTGCCTGGCTTGCTGTACTTCCCAGGGATACCTCACGTCACGGAGAAACCTGCAAGAGCTCCCTAAGTCTTCTCACCATTTTAGTCACTCAAATATTTATTCACTTTGCAACAAACAAACAAACAGAGGTTTCCCAGTTGCTTTTATTTGCTTTTTGTTTTTATAAATATGTTTACAAAATATCCCTCTGCTTCCTGCCAGGGTGAAAACAAGTCCCCTTGAAACAGACACAGCAGAGGGAACTCAGTTCTGTCGGCAACATTTCTCCTCACTGACATGCTGATTGCACAACGCATGATGGAAATTCAGTGTCTCCATTTGAACACACAAGATGTTCTGGCAGGGATGAATCCTTGGATCCCCTGTCACAAGGCCATTTTTTGCAGCAGCATCTCTGTACATGAAGGGTAAGAGCAGCCACAGAAGCTCCCAGAGTTGGCTCCTGGCACCCCAAGTGTCCCACCACGCTGTGTGACACCGACAGATGCTTTCTTGTCACTTACTATGGCACATCGAGCTGTGTGCAGTCCCTGCCTGATCTTAGTCAAAGCTACAAAGCACCAAAGCCCCAAAGCCCCCAAATCCAAGCTGATTTGCAGCCACGTCCAACACAGTTGCAACCCACTCACTTTAAGACTTCTTATTGATATGATTAACACCTCGTGTCCAGGCAGGAACCACTCACCCAGCATTCAGTCAGCTGATGGGTGCTTCTCTACATACATCATAGCTGCCTGTGCTGGCCGCAAGCCCTGCGCTCTGCTGCAGTGAAGGCACAGCCCCCTGCTCTGCCTTGCTATCTTGCTCCCCCCTCCCACACCAGCACACTCCTACCATGACCTCTCAGCAGCATCTTCTGGGGAAGAGAATCCTCCCTGTCACCATCCATTAACTATAACCTTGCTGACAGTGCTGCCATTCACCCGGTACAGCCGGTACACTGCCCTCTGAACCCTGAGCTGCTCTAGGAAATGCTGGAAGCAGCAAATAACAACAAGGGGCTGAGAACTACACACAATATAGCTCACTGGTGCATCCACACTAACACCACTGAGCCTTCAACTGATACCAAACAAAAATATAATCCCATAATGATGCTTTTTTCTTCTGAGAAGCTGATACATTTCTAGGCTCATCGGTACTGTAAAGTCCACAGGGAATACAAGCATTTACAGCTCCAGATTTACAACAGCAGAATATTCTCCTGCCTAGCTCTTCCTTTTCATCACCCCATTAATTAATCTATATGCCAGCCTGTATCTTCTGCAGCGATGCTGAACATAGTTCAGATCAGGCAAACAAACAGCACAGGATTTTGGGAAGCTGGTGGCTCAGCGATTTGCAATGAGACGGGTAGGAATTCAGAGCCTCTTCCAGGTCTCCCAGTTTGCCAACAGACAAAATAAATGCATCTGAAACAGCAGAATCATGGAACGATTGAGGTTGGAAGGGACCTCTGGATAACACCTGGTCTTTGGGGAAAGTTATGTTTTGCTTATGGAGAAAGTACAACTAATTTCATTTGTTTTAGAAACAACTACAGAAAGCAAACCTAGTGGGAACAGAGGCAGATATTCTCATTTATCATCACTATATTTCACCAACAGATATACTCACCTCCCCTCTGCATCTCACAAAATTCAAGAAAATTGTTCATAGGAAATGACACAGAAAGAAAAATCCATGCAAATAAAAACAAGCACATAATAAACACGAGCTACCTTTTACCTGTGACTTGCAGAACTCTAATAAGCACTGCAAGTCCAACCCTTTAAATTATTGTGCAAATTATAACCATCATCTTTTGTCATACAGTACAGCCTTACAGAACATAAAATTATGACTACGGTACTGATATGCTAATAAGCTTTCTGCACTGTTGGATGGTTTAGCTGCAGATAGACTAATGCTGGCAGCAGATGAGTAATTGCTCTCCATGTACTAAACATAACAGAGCTGCACAGAACTTCAGCATTTGTCAGCTTTATTTGTTTAAATGAGAAAAACACTGACAGCAGTTCTTGCTGTAATCCTTTTATTTATCAGACAAGAAAACTCTAGTTATTCTTAGCAGGGCTGATCCTCTGGTGAAACCAAAAGTTGAAATATTTGTGAACTAATTCTGCAGCGCATGCTGCAACGTTCAGGCAAGAAAAATAAAGCAGAAGGAAATTAATCAACCTGTAATTGTTATGTTTTAATCACAGTAGCATCTACTCACTCATGTTCTCACTTTATGAGGCAGAGTACACAAAGCAAAGTTTCCATTCTGCCACATTAATGGGATAAATGGAAACAGCAGACTGGATTACAGGCTCTTCTGCAACTGAGGAGTTGAGGCAGGAGAAGATGAAAAAACTTGGTCTCTAACCAGCCAACTGACCGGGCAGCACAGGGATGGGAACCCGTACCCATGTTTTGGCATGTTTTGGCTTCCATGTGCTGATGTTCTACAGCAAATCCACAGCAGGAGACACTTCAGTGCAAACTCTTCAAGGCCACCAGACCCTTTTACATCCTCAGGCAGCCAACAACTACAAAGCTCCCAAAATGACAAAACCCTTCCTCTCCTGCTGCTCCTCCTCTTCATATTGTTACTCCTCTGTTACTCTAAGATTTTTATTGCTGACCTATGAAAACAAAATCATCTGAAATTGGATTCCATGTACATTATAATGACAAAATATACCCATTGCCTACCACAGCTTTCCTGTCTGTCCCATTATATGTACCCAGCTCAGTGCTGTGGGTACCCAGCAGCAATGTGCCTTCAAGTGCCGTTGCCAAGTACGTCTTGTGTGTGCCTGGCTGCGAGCTCACTGGCAGGAATTTATAGGGATGCTAGGATTCATTTCTTGTATTCAGCATTAATTCTCCTCTTGTTTGTTTCTCGTGGCTGTTTTTCACCCCTTTCCTATGCATCTCCGAATTTTAATCACAGAACAAACAGCAGAAGGATGGAAAAGCACCGACCCGTTGTAACATGGTGTCCCCTCCCTTTAGTTAGTGAGCACACGAGAATCACATCCCAGGGTGACCAGAAGCACCCTTCTTGGCATGAATTCCAGAGCAGTTTGTCACAGATGGAGCCCACGCAGCCCGCAGATCGCTGTGCACACTCACTAACAGTCATGTTGATGCCCCAGATTTGACTCCAGAAATGAAAGCACTGGCAGTATGCACATTAATTCTAAAAAAGCCCAACAGTCTGCTGTTTACTGAAGGCTAAGGAAGGGTTCCAAAATAATTTATGGCTATGGATGCATCATGGTGAGAGAATATCCATGCCTGTCCTTCAACGTTACACCATCTATATAGCCTTTACTGGCATTTCTGTGTCTGAGGGACCCTCACAGGAGGTTTTGGAGCACACAGGCACACTGTACCTCTGTGTAGGGAAGTGTACTCTTGGTTAGCTCCATCCCTGCAACATTACTATACTTGAGCCCATTTGCTGACCCTGTGCCTCGATGTCCCAAACCTCAGTGTTACAGGTGTTATTTTAAAAACCACCTAATGTTACTTCATCTTTTTTTTTATTCTATTATTAATCCAAGGCTGAGAAAACACAATTGCAGTACTCACAAGAAAGATTTTCATTAACCATATGGAAGAAAAACATTTAGGGATGACATTTCTTCTCTATTGATTCAGCAATGCCTTCAGAAGTAAAGGTTATGCCTATTAAATTATTTTTGAAAAGGCAACTGTAAAAATTAAAATTCAGCCAGATTAGCATTTACGAAAAGCCTTCAGTATGAGATTTCTTCAGAATGCATCACTTAAAAAGAATGCCAAACACCACTTTAGGAGATGGAACTTTTTAAACGGCATTTTTTTTCCTGTAAAAAGGAATTTCTGGTATTGATAGAGAGGATGCTACAAATACACTGCTATTTCTGACATGGAATTGCCTAGCAATCCTGGAATTTAAAAAGAGGAGAAAAGCAATAACAAAACTGAATTGTGAAATTACAAGACGGCACAGCATTAAATTAGTTTGCAATACTTATCAAGATGCTTCTAAATGAGAAAAGATAGGCTGTGCTGGGAGCATGATAAAATCTGTTGATCATTTTCAACTTTCTCCTTCTCTTCTCTTGGATACACACTTCTACACCAAGGATTTCTCCTACTTAGCTTTATTTCCTATCAGTGCTTGGGAGTGGAGGGAAATTTCAGTGCCCTTACTGTCAGTTTTCCAGGGTTCATCCAGCTGGGAATTTCCCATAAGCACGTTTCCCTGTTTCTAGTTCCCACAACAAATCTTGCCACTGAAATTCAAAGAACCTCTGTTCCCTCCAGAACAGCTACTTGCTTTCAGAAAGCTTACTATCAACTGTTTGGTCAGGCCCTACATCTCCGCCTGGAAAAGCTGGTGGTGTGTATCCTGATATCGTTTCCATGCAACATCTCCTACATGTACAGCCATTTCAATTCCCTTTGTTTTCCCATTTATACTACCAGGATCTGTATTCCCCTTCTCCACCTGTCAGCTCTGGCCTTTCCTCACCATCTTCCATTTGCTGCTTTTCCGTTTGTGTTTCAGGAAACACCATCTCCTCACTCTGTGAAGCTGTATCCAGATTCACAGATTTGTAGGGGCTGGAAGGGTGATCCCTGGAGATCCTATAGCCCAACACCACTGCTAAAGCAGGATTATCTAGAGCACATTGCACAGGATTGCATCCAGAAAGGTCTTGAATATCTCCAAAGAAGGAGACTCCGCAACCTCTCCGGGCAGCCTGTACCAGTTCTCGGTCACCCTCACAGTAAAGAAGATTTTCTCATAGGGAGATCACAGAATCACTACTGTACTGTAGTGACCAGGCTCACTACATGATGACAACATATTGTGCTGGGGGATGGGAGGATTCCCCAGGTCCACAGCATTTCTGCTGCCTCTCACCCACTTCTCAGGGCTTTCCACAGCCCTGCCTTTCCTCTGCTTCCAGCACAGACATTCCTCCCCCTCTGCCAGTGTTGAGCCATCGTCCCCTCTCCCCAAGTGCCCATAGCCTTAGCCCTCCCTCTCCCCCAGTTCCCAGGACCAGTTCCCACCTGCTCCATGGAAGCACCATGGAAGAAATCAGGCCTGACCCCTCTCATAAACTCATAAACAAACAATTTTATTTCAACTACTCAGAAACAGAAACACAGCACTAGCAGCCTGCGTGGTTGCCTGAGCCTGGGTCTTCTTCCCGTACCCTTCGCAGCCACGATGGATCTTCTCTGGGCACTGGCGGGGTGCGGAGTCTGCTTCGTCCATCCCTGTCCCACTCCCAGGAGAGGCTCCTGACACAGTGGCGGGGCACAGGGGCGTCGTCCTCCCCACCCTGCTCTGAGTGTTTGCGACGCCGGGCGTGTCTGGGACCCTGCTGCTGCTCCTGCTGCCTCTGCGGCCTCAGATGGGAATTTAGGCCACGGCGACGATGGGCCTGCCTGGGGTGGCCAGGCCTTTGCAGCAGGCGGCGGATGGTTCTAATGGGCCACCAGCAGAGTGGGCAGGTGGCAGCGGGCGCAGTGTCAGCCCAGTGCTGGATGCAGGCCCAGCAGAATCCATGCCTGCATGGGGCCACAGCAGCTGGGTCCTGCAGGGGCTCTATACAGATGGGGCAAAGGGACCCTGGGTGGTTGTTGCTGGCAGCCACCAGTGCCATCCCCTCCCCTCTCCTGGATGCCTCCATGGCTGCTGCTGGTCTTTAGTCTCTTGACAGCTGCTGGTGGGACTGGCTGGCAGGATCTGCTGGGTGGCGTATGCAGGACCCAAAGGCCAGGCTAGTAGGCCACAGTGTCTCTTTGGCTGTTGGCAGGTCTCAGTCCGGTGTGGTGCCGGGAGAACTCTGGCTCAGCTGCTCTCTCACAGGACTCAAAGTCGAGTGTGCTGTGGGCACACCGCTGGAGTCTATGGGTGCCCACCAGAAGTGATGTCACGGGGTGATTGTGACTCCTGGTGACCTCACAGAGCTCTGGTCTCTGTGGAACCAGGAGCTGCCGCAGCCTCAGACACAGACCTTGTGAGGCAAAGCAGTGTGCTTCATGCCAGGGCCTTTGCTCAGGCCCCGCTTGGGCAGTCCCTGCTGTTGGTGGTGCCTGTGCCAGCATCAGGAGCTGTGCTGTATATCCGTGCTGCATCCCGAGCGGGTGTGTGCAGGCTTTACCAACACACCAGCCCAGCCGCGGCGCTGCCACGCCAGCCCAGCAATGAGCTTCACCCGATGTGCTGTGTTCAGGGCAGCACCACACAGCTCTGCTATAAGCACCGGCTCCTTCAGCTCGGCAAAAGCCTGCAACTACCTGCAAAGTCAGACAACTGTGTCTCTCCAAACACGATTCCCCTCTCTTTGCTCTGCTTTCTATACTGTTAATAAATACAGCATTCGGATATGCCTTCCAAAGGACACATTGACCCTTACCTGTAGCCTCATCCATGCTTTCCTCAGACACGTGCTCATTTTGATGGACCCATTCACTGTTGCACTTGAAAATCTGCATAGCTGGCATGGCTTTACAGCATAAGACAATGGGGTTGCTTTTTATAATGTAGGCATCATCTGGTTCCTCCATAAAATGAGGCAGTGTTCCAGGAGAAGATGGGATAGACTCTAGAAGGGCTTCACTGTTATAATTTCCTGAAAGGGAAAGGAAGGAAAATACACATTTTTTCATGTTGGTGCACCTGCTGAATCATTTCATTTAATAGATTAAATACCATTTTGGATTTTATTAAAAGCTAATTTCATTAGAGGGACACCAGTAGAACTCGATAGCTGTCAGGATTGTACTTTGCAAGGAATTTCACACACACACACAGAGGCAAATAATTTACATGTAAGAACTGTCATGAAAATTGATGGAAAAGAAGCATCAGACTCAGCAGAAAACTACATCATCTCTGTTGCCAATTTTATAGATGGGGAACTGAGGCACAGAAAGATTAAATGAGCCACCTTAGGTCACAAAGAAAGTCTGTGGAAGAAGTAGAAACTAAACCTTATTCTCTTGAGTGACAGCCCAGTACCTTAACTACCAAATCTTCCTTTCTCTCACTGAATTTAATTTCTTTAGAGAGTTGCTGCAGATTTAACAGGGATCAGAGTGTTAACCACAGAGAAATATATTGATATGAACAGCATTACTGTAGCACTCCAACAGTGGAATAAGCAAACTGTGATTTCATCCCCACTTAGAGGACATTTTCGATACGCTTTTACACTGTTCCCATTTACTACAGCCCCTTTAAGGCGACATCAGAGTGGAAAAGTGGCTTCTGTAGGGCCAGAAACTGCAAGACAGTGAGCTTGCTCAGCTTATAGCACAGGCAGTAGGATCCAAGGGCATCTGTTCAGCAGCGTATAAGCCTTGCTGTGTGATTTTCTGAATTCCTGTTGCTTGCATATGGACACAGAAGCGCTGGAATTGAAGCTTTTCCTTTAGTACAATTCTCCTCCTTGAGTCAAATCCCAGTCGCTGCTGTCAAAACTGGGAAATTCCCATTGATTTTAAGCAATGCCAGGGCTTATTTCAGTAGTTTGTCAGGTTTTGTAAGAAAATTCAGAGCAAGGCAACAAAAATAAGACAGAAGGGATCGATTTATGAAGGAAGATTAGCAAGTACTGAATATGTACAGCGTAGCCAAATGATAACAAAGGAGGAGGACATGGTCTGTATATGCAGATGAAGGGGAGGCAGTATCAGAGAAATAGCTGTGGGTTAGGGTTGGTATGTGATTTAACCCAAGTATAGTTAGGGTTAGGGTTAGGATGTGATTTAACCCAAACCAGTGAAGTTAAGTCAGAGGAAAGGTAAGTTACAATGATATGAAGTAAGTCTAAAAACCTTCACAGGTCTAGATTATGGAATAATGAGAACATGCTTTGTCTTCCTATTAAAAATAGGTATCTCTCACTTAGCACTCAGTAAATCTGTGTGTGCAAGGGAGACCTTGCAGACACAAGGAGACACACTGTGTCTGTGCAGGGAGATCATTAGGGTTTTCAAATGAGCTCCATGCTTTAAACTACATTCACAGTGTACTTTATAAAACATTATCATAATTTTTAGCGTTTTACTGCCCAACATTTATGCCAATTTCCATCTTGTCAATCTTCAGTAATACAGCGTCCCTGCAGGCTTTATTAAATCCATGCCTTATAGGAAGTAACAAAAAGTCATTATCAGATGGAAATCCCATGCTCCCATCAATGCTCCGAGTGCTTCAGAGGGCAGCAAACATGCTTGTGCTGAAGACCAGCAGACAATTTTTATAAGGATCATTCAGCCAGAGAATCTGGAATGACCCATTGCTGCTATTGAGGGCAGCACACAAAGGATGAAATCCCATCCCCACCGGAATGAAGGGCACAATTCTCCTCACAAGTGGCATCCAGATTTAATGATGTGGCTTTATGTTCTTGTTAAGGGTAACTGATGAGCACCTGAAAACAAACTGGTTCTACACCTCTCATGGGGATTGCTGTGCTTTTGTCCAGCTCACTTCACCAACAGAGAAATTGAATGAAGCACAAACCATTTTATGCTGCCAGCAGCAGAGTGGTTTGGGGCTGTGGAAGCAGCTTGCTCCCGAAGGAAACACTGAACACAAGATGTACATCAGGGTGCAGCTTTTCACTTACACATAACTGGCACTACACTATGTGCCCACTGTTTTGTTTTTGTATCAGAAAGTCATTTTGGTTCAACCATCAGTGACATCTTTATGTCTTTCCACTTTGATGTTTTATTATCTTATACTCATGGGATATTTTCTTGGCAACCTAATTACGATTTCAGGCCCTACTGAAATGAGAACTGTTAGAAATATCAATGGTCCTGAGAAAGGACTCGAGGTAGACACGTTAGTGAAGCAGTAATTTATTATACATTCTTGCAAGAGCGGGTGACCTAACAAAGCAGGTACACATTTGGTTAGAGTTGGTAGGATTTTTATACAATCTCCCTGTCAGAAATTATTAGATGACATCATACACCTATACATATTCACAACCTGTCCCGCTTCATATTAAAATGAGTTCCAAGAAGTCATTTCCATAAAATCCTCCCAGCTGCGCCTGCGCACTGCTGTTTGGTGGTGGTTGTTGAAGGTCGTGGGGGATGAAGTCGGATGGCTCCTCTTCATCACCGCAAGTAACCTTCTGTTTTGCGCAGACTCAGTTTCCCCTTGACTCTGATCCAAACTACAAGCCCGGTTTCAGCAGGTTTTGTATACTTTCAAAGACAAGGGAGAGCTCGAACTAGCTACAATGAAATACTTTCTAGACTAGAACTCGTCAAAGAAATAATTCTATTTTCACAGAGCTCACAGTAGGTATTGTTTATGCAAGGTCATTTCTGACACAAACTGTTAGTAAGCCCCCCTTACCAAGCATTTTATTAGCAAGCACCCTTTAACCCTTTGTAAGCATCTGGTTAGAAAGCCCCGTATCAATCCCCCCTTTTCTATAAAGTTAGTGAATTCTTTTACTACACCTTCATCCTAATATAATGATTCTCTGTCTAACTTTTCAAAATATTTGTCTGATTCTAGCTTTCGCCTTCATTGGGTTCACGCATGCGTGATCTTCCTTTTCTAGTACTTTCTGTGGGGAGGTTGGGGGAACACTGCACCTGCGCATTTCCATAAACATAGCTGGGGGAACAAGCACCCGAGCGGCAGAAAATGGCTGGCGTGGGTGAAGGCGAGACCCCAGATCCCCAGACTTCCCCAGAGGTAAGGCCTCCCCTCTACAGCACTATAGCCAGGCAGTAGGGACAATGTCCTTGCTATGGCTATAGTGGTGTATTGTTCCTTTACTATTAGATTCTCAGGCCATCATTGCCTACCAGATGGGTGCTTTTTCGCCTCCCGGAGCAACCAGAGAGGTGGGTGTTATTGAGACTGGGTGGTCTCTTCAAACTTAGATAGTTGGCCTAGAAAGGATCAAGGTTTTCCTTTTCTGTTATTGCTTTATTTTTAGGCAGATGATCCATGCTTCTCCCCGCAGGGTGGCAGATGATGTGGAGATGTATGAGCGACGCCTGAGGATTGCATTTTGTGTACTGACAGGAGTTGTTACTATTGTGGTTTTCCTTATGATTGTGACTGCTTACCTTTGTTGTTACGGTTGTGAAAACTAATAAAGTTTAGTTTTGTTTAATTAATCAGGGTTATGGCTGTGCACACTAATAGAGTTTAGTTTTGTTCAATTAATCAGGAGTTTCTCTATATAACTCTACTAGACAAAAGCAGGAAAAGGGGGAGAAAGTTGCTACACCGCGTGACTAAGTAAAGTAAAAGTTTCCCTCCCCTTTACTTATGTGCTATTTGTTACATTCTAAATTCCCTACAGAGGATTTCTGATGAGACAGCCTTAGTCCTCCACAAAATACAATAATCCTTTTCAGTTTGCAAAAGCAACATTTCTCAGCATTTTCCACATACCCAAGTATTATCAGAGTCCAAGTAGAACAACCCTCAGAGTGTTCTAGAACAGACAAAACCAGAGCATACTCATGTCCAAAGTCAGTCTCAGACTCAACGGGAACGTTCAGGGTCTCCCCTGTTCTCTAAATTACCTCACCAGCTACAGAGAAGATCATAACAATAACAAATGCAGGAAAAAAATCAGGACTAAGTAGAAGCTTTAACAAAACCAGACAATGACTTAAAGGTATAGAGAGGTGCGTGTGTCTGTGGAACTTCTACTAGTTCCACGACCTGACCACTTCTTCATCACTCACCCAGTTTTTAAAATGTCACTCTTTAGAGCCCCCAAATTTCCCGTGGTTTTAGAGAAATGACTGTTTCTCTACCCATGAAAATAAAAGGACTGCTATGCTTCATGCAAACTCAGCCTGGATCACTGGGGTGATCTGAGAAAGGAGAAATCATTTAGTAAACAAACCCAGGAGTGAAGGAAGTTTATTTTCCGAGCAGTTACAAAGGTAAAGAAAATAAACATTGGTGGAGAAACCTACCCCACTGACACTACAGGGTGAGCAGAAGGATGGCTCGAAGCAGAGCACATGGTTTGGTATTTTAATGAATTCTCAGTCCCAACAAAGCCAAAATACAACAATATCTGACTGGTGTGGTTTGGGCAAACTCACATGAGTGATTTCTGCAGCACCCACGTCTTGCAGCAATTGCTGTTTACACCTGGATCACTCAGGGATATTTCAAGTCTGCAGCTAGCTGAGGCATTAGTAACACACATACTTTAAGATCAAATAAATCAATATGCTGACATAGTGTGCGTTCAGTTTGGGCTGGCGTGTCAGAAAGATTCCAAACAGCAAACTGTTGAATGTACTTACAAATAATCAAACACCTTCACACACAGCAGGGTATCAGGAACAGAGAAGGAGAACTCTAGACAGGCTCTTGAAGCAGCAGAAGTCGTGTACTTCCTTTTGGATGCAGAAATCAGGGGCCCCGGACAACCTGTCTGCTGTTTGTGCAGTGTGGATGCTGAAGCAGAGCTGGCCACAGCAGATCACCAACGCTCCCCAAATGAAAGCACCAGCCACAGCTCTTCCACAGCTCTACGCTGGTGACAATGAAACACTTTGCAATAACACAGAGGGAATTCTCAGATACACGAGTGAAATACCAGCCCATTTATAACGAAATAAATGGAAGCTCATCTCATTTGCACACGGATGTTATTAAACACAAGACAAAAGGTACAATCAGGACACAAATAACTCGCATACCAGCCTTATTTTGGTATCACAGCATTTGCTATTTTTGCCTTTCTAAATCAAGCTTTATTTCTCCAAAAGCTCTGCTGTCCAGAGGCTGTTCTATCATCGTTTCCTAGACGCAGAGTAACTCTTTAATATGCAGCTCTCTGGACTGCCTGTTTGCAGTGTTTTTTATGTTCAAAGCCAATTAAAAAAATGCCCAAAATTTGCAGACTGAAAGGAGGCATTTCTTTCAGCAGCTTACTGTCCAGACCCACCTGTGTTCCATTAGGTGGCTGAGTGGAGTATTTTATCATAATAAAATCAGGAGCGATACACAGTGGCTACCAAGCTGTAGAGTAAGTGCCATACTAGGGGAAAAGGAAAAATCCCTAAACAATGCTTATTTAGAACACAATGTACTCAGATCTATAAACACTGTGTAACACGTAGCTTTAGGCTTTAATATTGAGACTCAGAAGAACATTAATGTTTGTGGTTTACAGACATCTTCATTCAGATACATGCAAACCAAAATCGCTTTTGATGCATCAATGACAGAATAAATATTAGGAACTCTCTTCTCATTTTCAAATTACCATAGTGTCTGTGTGTTCTTTCCTGTAAAATAAAAGCCCAAAGCTATACATGTATATTCATTCCAACAGATTTAAAATCCTATGCAAAGGGCGTCCACAATAATTTCATTTTTCTTTAGTCCCCACTCAGAATCCGGGAACACAGTGTGTTTCAGAGGCACCTTTCAGCCAACTTCACCAACTAAAATCTTGGAGCAAAATGGGCTGTTATGGGAGGTTAACTGCTCCAGCCACAGCTACAGGCAAACACTATGTGACATCACAACCGAGACACTACAGACCCCAAACTGATGAAAAAACACAACTTCTCCCCCAGAACAACGTCCAAAACCGATTCTGCTCCATCCTAGAACTTGAAACATCCTGTATGGCACGTTTTAATTAAATAGTTGAAACTTATTCCTTAATAGCAACACAGTCCTCATGCTACACATGACTGGCCATGTGAAATTTCAGATGCTGTCAGGGCCTGATCCTGATCCTGCTTCACACAGCAAGAACTGCCACGGAGTTCTACCAGGTGTGGCAAACAAAAGCCTACAAGCACCTCGGATCGCCCACTTAAACACGCCCGCATCCTGTTCCAGCCACAGATGTTTCTTGCTGAAAGCATTTAAAAATCATGAGATGTTAGACTTTGTTCTACTTTCATTGTTTATTTCCCCGTTTGGTAGTTTGTTTGGGTTTATTCAAAGGACCATCCAAAGACCGTGTTTTGCCCGTTACATAACAACCTATCAGACCTCCCTTCTGCCAGACCAGTGGTTGGTCTGGAATGGGACCACAGCAGCCAAGGTAGCCAGTGAGGCTCCCAGGAGCCCAGCAGGATGCCATAACCCACCAGCTACCTGGGGATGACTTCCTACCCAGAGCCCCAAGCCTACAGAGTACATACAAAAGCAAATGGAAGCACAAGGGTTGTGCAGAGACACCCACAGAGGGACCAGCCTCTAAACAGTGAGAGCAATCTTTTAGGTTCTACAGACCTGATTGAGAGCCGTCCTGTAAGAATAAGCCATTTGTAATGAATGGACTGATACAGACTCTAAATACAGAAACTGTATCTTATCAACAGCAGGCACTATCCTCCAAGAAGGACAATATAACACAGCGAGACCCCCCACCCTTCCAGGCCCCTCAGTACTCTGGTGGGTGCAGACAGACCAGCCACAGTTGCCAGGGATGCAGGCGATGAGGAGCTGTTGACATCCCTGGCTCTCTGCCCTAAAGAGGTGATTTCCCTCAAGTGATTTACCAGGAGAAAGTCAAATAAATAATAAAGAGAGGACGCCGAGCACCCCAAGCGCCCAGCTCGCAGGGACAGAAAGCATGCACACACACTCCCGGGTGCGCACACCCAGCCGCCGGCACTGGCATTGTTTGACAGCTCATCAGACTCTCGGTGCCAGGAGCGGTCCCGGCATCTCCCACCGATTCGGGACAACTCGCCAGTCGCTCGCGGTGCCGTGAGCATCCCGAGCACCGGCACAGCCCCTGTCCCAAGGACTCACGTACCCGCCGGATCCCCACGGACGCTACTGCGCTTGCAGCCGGGCACTCTCCCTGCTCGCCCGGCAGCCTCACGGGGAACCGTCTCCGCTCCCGGACGCGAACGGACGGTACGGCCGCCATTCCCACCGCAAAGTTCCCGCCACCCACCCAACTCCGGACGCACCGTCCCGCAGCGGATCACGACCTGGCTCCCCCGGGGTCCGGGCTGGGCTGTGGGGGGACAGGGGGTCCCGCTGCCCGCTCTCCCACCCCCGAGGCTCCTTCAGTCCCGATGGGTAACGGCTCTCCCCGGCGCGCGGCTCTCATTGAGGCGGGGGGGCCGCGCGCGGCAGCGCCACGCGCAACCGGTGGGACCCCCCGAGCTCCGCGCTGCCGCCGCAAGTTTGCGGGGAGCCGGGACGGAGAATGAGGGCGGGGGGGGGCGTTGAGCCCGCTTACCTCGCAGAGCGGCCGTCCAGCCGCAGAGCCCGAGCGGCAGCAGCCGCCGGTTCAGGCGCTGGGGGCAGCGGCTCCTCGCCGCCCCTCCGCCCATGCTGTCCCCGCAAGTCCCGCGCCTCACCCCGCCGGCCGAGGGAAGGGGAAGGGATGCCGGTCTCGTCTCGGTCCCTCCGGAGCCGACCTCGAGCCGGACAATTCGCCTTTGGTGTTTTTTTTTTTTGTTGCTGCTGCTGCTGTTGTTGTTGCTGCAGCAGCCCTGCGCCGGGGGGCGAGCGAACACCTCTGCGGTGCAAAACGCTGCGGGACGCAGGTGGGGCTGGATTCTGGGTGGGGGGAAGCGCAACTCTTCCCCCCATTCCTTTTCCCCAACTGCAATCGCTGCTGTGTTCCCGAGGTTATTCCGTTAAATTCACACATTTGAGCACAAACCCCTGAAAAATAAGTGCTGCTGCTAACAAGAGGAGGAGGAAAATACTACCCCAGCCATGCCCCACCCCCAGAGCACACACGTTCTGTGCCATCTTTAGTAATACTGCATGGTTGTGATCAAAAATTCTTTTTCTTGCCAGGAGTGTCACTGTTTCACTCTCCCTTCCCCCCATTCTAATTGCATATAAATATTTTTATTATATATTTGATAAGGAAGCATGACAGACATCCAAGCAAATGATGAGGCCAAACAATCACCGGTGAAAGTGCTGCTAATCCATTCTGAATTGATTTGATCGATATGAGACTGGAAAACAAACATACTGCTTTGCAGGAAAGAGAAGGTGCTATAAAGGGGCAACTTTGGGACATAAATAGCAACGGCTCTTCAACAGCATTTGTCCTTGTACGCAGCCAATGTCCAAAATTTCAGGAGTTGGCGGGTTTCTTTTCCGTGGGGATCAGTGGCCAAATGAAAGAGGAAAGAGCCACCAGCCACAGTGAAACCTGGTGTGTCAGGGCTTCTCGTGGGATATAAAAACTGCAGGAGGGGAGCAGGAAAAAGGTACAAAATGAGATAATGAAGCACCTCATGGAGAGAATGCTACGATACCAACATGATCCATTTGTTATCATCTTGTAGCATCATTGTGGCTGTAAAGTCAAATATTGTTTACACCCAGCCAAGACATTACAATGCTGCCTCAGCATGCAAAAACACCCAAAATGCTATATTTGTTCTCCATTTCCCTTTCTTTTGGAAACAAACTGCATTTTCACCAGGTGCCTTATCACCATCCACACTTTACACTCGGCTGGCTGCGCTCTAAGGTCACTCTACCCCAACTCCACCCAACCTCAAGCACTGCACAGAGATCAAATTCCATACCTATTTAGTGGCAGCTGCTCTAGCTTGGTTTGCTCCTGAATTACAGCCATGTCTAGTCAGTTTATGAATTGTACCCAGCTTTACAGACACGGCACCTGCACTTTTGATATAGCTGTGTCTTGGTGTAAAGAATTGATGTAAGTCTGTTTTTTCATCAACAAACCTCTATGAAAAATGCTTCTTTCAAAGTGGTGTAGCTGTAGGGTCATTTAAGACAGTTTTTGGCTTGACTGGTAGGCTTTGTGACAGGACTTCTTGGGACATCTAGAACAACGTAAGAGTGATTGTTTGTCATAGCAGCTCAAAACAGCACACACTAGTTTGTTATACTTAACACTTACCTGGTAAAATATTATGTGAGAGAACCTGACAAGTGCAGTGTTCAGATAGATGAAATTAGTGATACATTCCAGGATATCATTCAGATTTTTTTTCCCTATTCTTGATACTGAGGAACTCCTAGCAGAAAAGGCACTTTTAAGATTCTAGACAATTTAATCATCGTTTCTTTTGTCTAGTAAGGAAAAATGCTCCAAACAAGGCTGTGGAATTTAAGTTAGAACTTGCATTGTTTCATCTGTTTCTCCTTTCCAAATTTTCCGTAAGTTACACTATTTCTGAAGATGTGGGTTTAAAATAGATGCTGGTCTTTTTACATAAAGAAACTGGAAGATAGTTGATTGTTCCCTGTGGTTAACAATGACATGAATATGAAAATCCTCTTGCTCTTGTAACAGCCTTGATTTTAAAAAGTAGTCATAGATGATCTCCTTGAGAGAGCCCAGAGGAGGGCTACAAAGATGATTAAGGGCCTGGAGCATCTCCCCTATGAGGAAAGGCTGAATGAGCTGGGACTGTTCAGCCTGGAGAAAAGAAGACTGAGGGGGGCCCTTATTAATGTTTATAAATATCTTAAGTATGGGATGCAGGGGGAATTGGCCAGCCCCTTTTCAGTGGTCTGTGGGGACAGGACAAGGGGCAATGGCTGCAAGTTGGAGCACAGGAAGTTCCGCACCAACATGCGGAAGAACTTTTCCCCAGTGAGGGTGACTGAGCCCTGGGACAGGCTGCCCAGGGGGGTGGTGGAGTCTCCTTCTCTGGAGATATTCAAGACTCATCTGGACGCCTATCTGTGCAATATTAGCTGGGGAGCTGCTTTGGCAGGGGGGTTGGACCCGATGATCTCTCGAGGTCCCTTCCAACCCCTATGATCCTATGATTCTATATTTTGAAATCCCCAACTGATAATTTCTGGGACAATGCACTCTGATTAGTTACCTATACTTAGGAACAAGGCTTGCCACTTGGTCCTCCTGCGGGCTAGCTTTGTATTATTTGTTTCAGGAGGAAACAAATAATGAAAGCAAAAGGAATCTGTAAACAGCATTTTAAGAGGGAAAAAAAACCCCAGTATCTGAGAACATCACATCAGAAGATCTCTTATTCCCTCATACATTCACTAGACTTCAGTTCACCAGGAAGAGCAGAGCTGCAAACACAGGGAGTGGATGTATGAGAAATATATTTTCTTCAACAGCTTTTTAGGTCATTCTGCACATTCAAGGGGTTCCAAGGAAAAAAAAACACACCCCAAAGCCAAAAAAAAACCCCACAAAACCCCCCAAACCATCAAGGACCAGAAATGGGAAGCTACACAGGGAAAGTTTTTATGCGTCAGAGCACCTATCATACTCCCTTTCAAGTCTTAGCATGGCAGCAACATAGGCCTATTTTCCAGTACATACATACAGCCACTTTGGCTCCAAGCCCAACTAATTTTCTATTTTTGCCTATGCCAATGAGTCAGTGTTTGGTGCTTTAGATAAAAATACCAAGTTCTCAGTTTATAATGCAATTATGATGGGGAAGAAGAGAGCAAAAGTAGAAAAAGGGAAACAGCTAGTAACTTCTATCAGTGCTCTTGGAAATATAAATACGCCCAATATTCCACAAAGAGAAAATCTCAAGGTGGGGGGAGGATGCAGTGGTTTGTGAGCAGGTGAAATGCAGATACAGATGAAAATCCATGTTCTGTAAGCACTGATGCACACTGATAACATGCAGGAACAAAGCTCTACACAGGCTGTGGCACCCACTGTACATCCATGAACAGAGGCTATCAACACAGCAATTTAACAAGTCACCTGGAAACCTAGAATCTACCTTTGATATCAGAATGTGGGCAAGAATGAAAGAGAAGACAGGAATCCAGCCAGAGGATTAATGGCATTAACGGAGGAAATGGAGAAAAATAGATGCTGGAGCTAAAAGGTGACAAGTTAAGGCAATAGGGTTAAACTTACAGGCAGCAATATTTGTTTTCTGACAAAATCCACATCTGGGATTGTAGATTTACTAGAAACTGAAAGTCTGATGCAGCTTCTGACAGAGACACTAAACAGAAATCAAAAGGGAAAAACAAACACCACCGGAGTAACCTCCTTGAATACCTTGATCTCAGCAACCACATACCCAGACAGTAGGAGAGTACCTCTGGGAGGACAGACACCATCTGTAACCTCAAGTCTCGACTCAAGTCTTCATCTCTGCCACCACTTCACACAACAGATACTCTGAGCACATTTTTTCCCCACATCTCAGGTTACTTCTTGCACGATGCCACTGAGCTGGTTGCTAAAGAGACTTCTACAGTCTTCAGTGCATTAACTTATTAAATACACAGCACTTTACAACTAAGAAGTAAATTTTTTTCTAGCCAGAATATGTCAATACCCTAATAATTTTCAATAAGCCATACAGCTACAGCCTGAAGGGGGGGAAATAAGTCACCTCCACCACCATGGAAGCTCAGCAGAATGTTCCAGCTGAGTTTGCAAAGGTGCTTGCAGTCTCTATCTCTTCTCAAGTGCAACATATAAATTTGCAGCCAGGTGATTACTTTTTGTTTCTCTGTTTTTGGAGTAACCCACCTGTGAATTGCAATAAATCACAATTCACATCACCTGTGATGATAGGCTGGGGGAGGGTCAGTGCTGCTGGGCTCTCCAGAGCAGGTGAAAAGACATCTGCTGCATTGTGCAGCTCTTGCAAATAAAAAAATATCCAAGATGGCACTGGCACCTGACAGAACGTACCATTGCAAAGCTTAACGTATCTAATGATAAAAGGAGAATAAATGCATTTATAACCCATTGACACGTATCTCTGAGAACATTAGACACCTACTATCTGGCTCTAATGCAAGTATTCATATCTGTGAATCACACAGGTAAATAATTCAGGAGCAAGCAAGAACATCCAACTGTAACAAGAAATAAGTAAAGAAAGTATGTGAAGCACTTTGAATGGGCTCAAGTGTAGTGACACAGAAGCCAATAAGAAAAAAAGTCCAACTTGCTTTTAGCATCTTTACCCTGTCTCTCCCTCACCAGAACACCCTAAACAAAAGGGGATCTGAAAAACAATCCAACCCACTTTTAATTGGGAGGAAGTTGTGGCACTACCTGGCTTAATTCAGCAACACCACCAAGCCCACAATGTGATTATGTACAGAAATAATGTAGGGACAAGCCTCTGCCCTCAAAGTGTGTTCCACTGAATTGGATATTTCATTTCATGACATCAAACTAAAGACATGGCCACTCCTGTTACAATGTGAGTAACAGAGGCTCAAATGATTAATTATAACTCTCTTCATGTAGCAAAGAAGCAGTGATTAAATTGCCCCTGTGGAAGCTCTCAACACTTGTGCTTACCAAGATGGCATTCTTTGGGGCTGAGGCTCCAGGTGTGTGTGTGACAGGGGAAAGAAACACCTTGTGTTTTCCTCTCTGCTGCATCAAGCAATGTTTGCTCTGTAAATGCTGGTGTAAATTAATTGCTGAAGGAGAGGAGAGGAGAGCTACCTTAACACACATTCCCAGCCCGAGGCTGCACAGAAGTATGAGATGCAATTAGTGTGCTTACAGGTCCCCATCTTCCAGAGTATGATTCAAGACACTACTTGCTCATGGCACTTCTGGCTTGATTTTGAGTTTTCAACACATTTTGCCAGTGGAGCCTGTATTTGGATTGCCCAAATGTACAAGGAGCACGTGCTGTACCGTGCGGATGTGCCCATGACTAACTCCAGCCCAACATATTGTGGACATCCCACATATGTGTATTTAACAAAGCAATCCCAGAGGACACAAAAACAGGGTTCAAAAGGAATCAGCCAGACTCTTGACCAATAAGCACACCAGTGAATAGTAAAACCAATACATTGTATAAGCAACCTCCAGTTCAGGAAGAACCTATATATCAAGGTCCCTCCTCCCTCTCACATCAAAGAATGCGCTCTGCCAGGCCAACAATAAAAACCAACAGCTGGATATTAGTCCTGCCCAACCATTTCTGCAGCTCTGCAACAGGGTCTGCCCCAAAAGTTCTTCCTAAGCATAAAACGCCCCTTTCACAACACCCATTTTCCCAGCACACATTGTGTAGGTCATTCTGCACAATGGGATATTGCAAATGGGGCAATCCCTTGTGATGCTGGGATAGTCTGTTGGCAGAGAGAGCACCTTTCAAGATGAAGGTCTGGCATTTCCACAGCTTAAGACAGGAATTAAAAAAGTAAATTATATTGAGGGAAAAAAATACCATTTTCTTTCTCCTCTTGTGCAGCATCCCTCACTCCTCTGCACAGCATCAGGGTTTCAAGGTTGCATTTCCTTTAGAACTGGGTCTGTATCTTTATAAGACTTTGTAAAATCTTACAAAATAATAGGACCTATGACCCAAAGTACAGCACATTATTTAACAGCAAGATACCACATTGAATCTGTCACCTGGTACTTAGAAACCCTAACAGAACAAGTTGCCATAGCATCTGCTATATCAGTATTAAAATGCAACATATATAATGGCAATTAATCAGCCTGCAAATAAATAAGCCTTAGGTGAAGCGTTTCGTTTCTAGCTGTGTTTCACAGCCTCTTCAGCAGTATTCTAGGAAATGGGAGCACACAGGCTAAAAACTGATCATTGACATGTTTGGTGTCCCAGCTCTGTAACGTCCCACCCGTCCCGGTGCCAGCTGAGGGCACTCTGCTCACGGCATGCAAGCCTCAGCAATTGAACTGTGACACGGGATCTTTGCGATTTTATTGCAGCAAAGGGATTTTCAACTCAGGAGCCTAGTTTGAACCATCCAAATCTGAGTTAATCGGAGATCATTCAGGATGCAAACTACTGCCAAAGAAACAAGACCACCACATAAGCAGTTCCCTTCCCAACATTTAAGCTGCAGAATATAGGTACTGAAAAAACAATTTCCCTCTCTAAACTTAGAAAGATTCTTGTAAAAATAATTCTGTTCAGACATGAGAAGTAAAAAGAGATACTGAGACTGACATTAGGTCGTGCAGGTATTTCCTTTTATCACACAACTCAAGTGACCATTAGAAGTCATCTATCTCTTGCCATTGAGGAAAGCAAAAATAAAATAACACATATCTTGAGTGATCTTTAAATTCTATTTCATTGGTCAATTTTGACAGTATAGATTAAAAGAAACCTTTTCTGCTGGAAACTAACATGTAATACTCAGAAAGCCACCGCTTGCTATATTTCAGGTCACAGTTGATATCCCCATCTCCTGAGAGTATTACTAAAACACAGCATTAATATTTTTTTCTTTGTGCACTAGAAAAAAAAAATATTTTACAATTGCAATGAAGAAAATACACAAGGATGCTGAAAAGTAAGCTGTCCAGGCTTAACGGTACCTATCAGCCAGCTCCAACAGATAACCAATAGAAAAATGTTTGTTTCTATGTGCAAGCATAAGGAAATAATCAATAGCTGCTCATTACTTAGAGAGAGGCATAAAAGTAAATAGCAAGAATGAGAGATCATGCGATCTACAAAGTCACAACTATTTCTACAGACACAGGAGCAACAGTCAGGCCTTTCAACATCAGTCAACTGTGGATTCAAAACCTCTACCACTACTTCTCTTACCATAAGCACTCAAATACTCTGTATTCTGTTTGCAAGCACCACTTTGCAAACAAGTAAAAGAGAAATTTGAGGACAAGTGCTACATACACACACACTAAAGAGTTCCTTCCATAGCTTCAGCAGTTAACATTAAAATTGCATCAGTACCAGACACAGGTTTTCAAGTTTTATGGAAAGGGGGAGGAAGCAGAACTTAAAACTGGATAGAAATGTATCAAGAGTGATAAACAAGAGTGACCCGTGTTTGCTTCTCACTAAAGGTTTCACTCAAAGTGTCAGAAACAACAAACACAAACTTACGGGAGAGAGAGTGCGTGCCTTTGGGTAGGTACTCAAACAGCAGAGAACTGTCGTCTCCCAGCATGTCGGCTTTCAGAGACAGCAAACTGTTCTCACTCATGAGGACCGCGTGCAGGTTGGCGATGGTGGCAGCCTGGGGAGCATCCTCCTTCTCTGGAGTCAGAGGCTGAGAGATGTAGCTGGCTTCCCCAGCAGTGAGGACTTCATCAACGGTTGCGTAGGGGTCCGATTGGTCCATTCTCCTGTCAGAGCTGCTGGGCTCTGTCACCGTCACATCAGCACCTGCACGATGAAAGATGCTGTCAGAGATGCAAACAAACTCCTGAGATGTGGCACACCGATCACCCATGCCTGCCTGAACGTGGGTCCAAATAAAGGAGAACCATGACCTATTTTGGCCTTATTGTTACATTTCACATGTCTCAATCCCCTTTTCCCAAAGCCTGAAGATGAATTTGGAGGCTTGATAGAAAGCACGCCCATCCCATAGCTGGGGGATTTCTGTTCTTCCAGCCTGTGCCCTTCACTGCTGCCCCACCAATGAGTCCTAACTTCCATAGCATGCCCGAAGCAGGCAGGGCTCAGGAAGATGTGTACAACCTCCCCTGCAACTAGTAACTCAATAAAACTTCATTTATTTACTTCAAGCTAAGATTTCAGGATGGTCTGCTAGCACTGAAACGACTTTCAAACACTGAAGTTCTGTTTTTCCAATCATTTTACTCTGATAGTCCAAACTTTAATTTTTCCATTTCTTCCCCACAATGAAGGTTTTGGAAAATCAAGTCATAAATAGCCTGTAACAGTGGATTGATGATTAGTATAAATTCCTCGGGGTCATTTCTTTGAAAAATACAGTCATCAGTGGTTCCCAGCACATATTAGAGGGTAAGTTCTATGTAAAGTGATACAGTGGAAAAAACCCCACCCAACCAACCACAATTAGCCACCTTGCAAGAGGTAGCTACTAAGAAACTGTGTAACAACATAACAGACCATTAACAAAAACGTCAATTAGCGAACCCAAACAGAAATGAAAAAGCTATTATAAGGCAAATTCCTCCCTGCCAAAACACTGTTTACTTTTGTGGGTTTGGGAGATCTAGTTAAAGAGTCTCTTTAACTTTGACTCTCTTATAATCTTAAATAATTTGTTTATCTTATGTAAAGGAAAGCGACTCTCATACTACTCTCTACTCTTCACATGGAACAAAAAAAATTATCTACAATGATGTTACTCCATTTATGAAATGCTTAAAACTAATTACCATTACGTAGTCCAGAATACACAGCAGTAGAACACAGCAATGTGCTCAAACCTGGCAAACAAGGCTAAAGCTTCCCAACAAACAGATGCCTTTGCAGCATTTGTGCTATCAAGATGTACAAGGAAAAAATCCAAAAAGGAGACACTGATACGGAGAGATGGAAAATGAAGCTGGTTTTCGGATCCACAACATTTTACTGCCTCCCAGTTCAAAACACACTGAAAACTACTCAATGCAAGAGGCAGCTATCACAATAACACCAATGGTGGTGTTACAGGTACAAAATTAACGCTTTTAAAAAGTCATCTTGCACTTCTCAGAGCAAGGACTTCAGCTCTTGCCCATGTACCTCACAGCACCAAACTCACCCTGGGACAGGAGGTTTTGCAGAAGAGCTCCCAAGGAGGGGAGAGGAGCATGGCACACTCACACTCTGTTGTGGTGTTCAACAACTTGAAACCAGGGCAAGACATCAATCTGCAGAGCCTTATTAAAAATGCTAAGGAGGACACTGGTACAGTGCCTACCTTCTGTAACCTGGAAAACTGCTCAATGAAGATCAAGATAGTGATCTCCATTTTACATGTGGGAACTGCCAGAGAAACACACTGTGACTTGCTCAAGGTGTCCAGCCTGTGGAGCCAGGGCCAGACTGAATTTCTCTGTCCCAGCTCAGAGCACATCAGCTTCCCTAACAGGTTCAGATTCACTTCACTAAGCTGTACTCTACTGCCAGTACCTCTTGCTGGCAACTTTTGTCTGCTTCTTTTAAAAACCAAAAAGCCTCAAAGCAAATAAGGAAAAAACAATCATTAGCAGAGTGCTCCTACACCCCAGGGACGTAAGTAATACCCATGCTGGGGGCTACAAACGCGGCAGCAGCAACTCGGCGAAGGGTAGGAGAAGCTTTCGCTTAAAATCAAACCTTTTACTTTCTGCCCTCCACCTGTGGTTTGCTTGTACCACCTCATATGACCAGTTGTATTAAGCCACAGGCAAGCAGAATTGCTTTGAATTTTAACATATTTTGTTATCCCTCTGGTACCAAGCGTGTGGTTAATAGGTATATACATTTTTCCAGACGATCACAGAATCACAGAATCACAGGGGTTGGAAGGGACCTCAAGAGCTCATCAGGTCCAACCCCCCTGCCAAAGCAGCTCCCCAGCTCATATTGCACAGATAGGCGTCCAGACGAGTCTTGAATACCTCCAGAGAAAGAGACTCCACCACCTCCCTGGGCAGCCTGTCCCAGGGCTCCCTCACCCTCACTGGGGAAAAGTTCTTCCGCATGTTGGTGCGGAACTTCCTGTGCTCCAACTTGCAGCCATTGCCCCTTGTCCTGTCCCCACAGACCACTGAAAAGGGGCTGGCCATTTCCCCCTGCATCCCATCCTTAAGATACTGATAAACATTAATAAGGGCCCCCCTCAGTCTTCTTTTCCCCAGGCTGAACAGTCCCAGCTCACTCAGCCTTTCCTCATAGGGGAGATGTTCCAGGCCCTTAATCATCTCCGTAGCCTTTTCTGGACTCTCTCCAGGAGATCCCTGTCTTTTTTATACCAGGGAGCCCAGAACTGGACACAATACTCCAGGTGGGGTCTGACCAGGGCAGAGTAGAGGGCCCAAATCCAGATCAGAAATCCCAATTATCAGCAGGTACACCACTACTACCATTTAAAAAACCCGAAACAACCAAACCCAAAACCAAAAAAAATTAAACTCATATAAACTGATCTCCTGTCACAAATCCAGCTATGAGAAAATCATGTTGTACTAGTAAAAAGAAAAAAAAAAAAACAAGTACTACAGATATCTGCCAGCCCCTCAGGAAGGTCTATGGCACAAATAAGGGAGATACAACTTACTAAAGGCATTCAAGTGAAGTGTTAATGTGATAGATTGTTTTCCAAGTTATAGGAGAAAATTGATAGTAGGAAGCATTAAAGCTTGTCCAACAACTGAAAAACACACATGCCAGCTCAGAAAGTCCAAGGAACAGATTGTTTAATTAATCCATTCAAATACCTTCATTAAGCACCTTAACACACAAGCATTTTCTTGTGTTTCTTTTCCCCGCTTCAGGCATTTCCCCTCGTTACAGCTTAAACTCAGCTGTTACCAAACCACCTGCTCAGCTCCTGCTTCTCTCACACCACTCATTTCTTGTTTGTACTGTGGTTTTACCTTCTCAGTAACCCCCAGTGGTGTCTGCTGTTGTTTCCCAGACTCCCAATGCTATTATTCTCTTTCATAATTTTTTTTTCTAAATATTTTTTTTTCCTCTTTCAACTTTCGTTCCTGCTCTCTCATGTACATAGTTGAACTTCTTCTAGAAATCTGTAGCTGGAGGATGAAACCCATAAGAACAGGGAAAGGCGTGAAAAAGGAAAAGCTATACAAGATTACATCTGCTGTTGGCAAATTCAAAGCAGAAACACGCTCTTCCCCAAGAACTAAAGGCAATGTTTTGCCAGGTCGTTATTCCTCAATATTGCTCTTTTCATTACAGTCTCAAGGTAAGAGGAGATCCAAGAAATCTGCCATCTTTCCTTCAAAGTCCCTTTCTGTATGGCAGAAACACAAAGCAGTAAACGCTTCTCCCTCTGCTTTCTGAGTTTCCAGGATGATGAGGTCTCATGACACCATCGTCAAGCAACTGCCCACCTAATCAAAGTGACCCAACCACAGCAAGGCGGGGGGGAAGTCAGCCAGCAAGCAGTGCAGCAGCCAGAAGAGACTGCAACACTATTTAGCTTCCCATTTACAGCCAAAGCTTTAAGACCGTTTCTGTTAAGTTTTTTCTGTCACCCTGGCAAATTTCCAGAAGCTTTTAGGAGCCCTTCCAACCTCTCCTCAAGTCTCTCCATACATAGTCCTTTTCCACACAGCACAAGCTGTTCCTCCCAGCACACTTCTGAACAGGAGGCTGCCACTGCTCTGTACCTACACTGAACTCACTGCACCTCCTGCAAGTCCCCACAGCCTCCAAGAGTAAACAGCGAGTCAAACCACTTCCCGTCACGAGAAGCACTGTTTGTTCCACCCCTCCTGCACAGCTGCCCCCAGTATCACTAAGCCTGGAGGTGCTTCAGCAGAACAAACACCATCATCCTGCTGGTTTCACCAGCATCCTTTCAACCCCACATCTGTAGCACTGCCAACCAAACCCAGCCAACATGTCTGGCTGCCTGCTCTCTGCAGACACTTGCCAAAGCTAAGGGTGGCAGCAAGATCGCACAACTATCTGGAGCTAATAAAAGCAACACTGGATACTCTTCTATCCCACTCTTGTTTGTATGATGTTCTACAGGGAGAAAGATACGGCAACTTCCCCAGCCCTTCTTCCATCATTTCACCACTCTGCAAACCATTTCCTCCTTTGCCCCATGAGCCTTTGACTTGTGGTAACTGGTCTCCATTACCTCTCAATCCTTTCTCCATACACAACTGAGAAGTGTCTGTCTCTCAACAATCCATCCACCACCCTCCTCTTCTTCAAGATTATACTAAGCTGTCTCAGCCTCTCCTCATACACAACGTCTTGTGTAAGCCTCGGCTGGGCTTGCTCAAACCTGTCAGAGTTTTTCTTGTCCTGGAGATCCCCAAACTGGATCTTGTAATCCAAAGGTGGTCTCACTTCCCCTGACATCCTCGGTACACCAGCCTTTGCTGCAGACCCCTGTTCCACTCGTTCCTCACCAGAGCCCATTTTCTGCAAAGCTGCTTTTCTCACTCCTTGGCTGCCAACCCCCACCAGTGATTGAGGTTATTCTGTCCCACACACAGGACTTCACATTTGTCTGGGTTGAATTCATGCTGTTTCTGGAACTGCTTCCTTCCAGCAAATCATTCATCCCAGTCTGGTGTCATCTAACAACTTGCTGAGGGTTCACTCCATCCCATGTCCAAGTTGTTAATGAACAAAGTAAACAGCCTTACTCCTGGAAGCTGCCTGTGAGGGATGCAGGCACTACGCTTTCTGGGGCAGTTGGTTAAGATCTCCTGCACACAGCTGGATAATTTTTTGTGTGGTGACAAAATGTGATCTTTGTGTATAACACAACCAGCACAAAAGGGCAGAGGTCCCAATATTAGTAACTACTTGCACCCCAAATAGTCATCTCCTCACCCTCCCCTGCTACTCTTTCAGTTGTACCAAGACTACATGTATAGTTGTGAGGTGAAATTGAGACAGGAACTAATATGTTAAAAATAGAACTGCTTTATTAAAAAACAGTTGTTTTTAAACCCAGCTCAGCTCCTCCATCTGGCTCACTACATGGTTACACAGATGTTTTCACCGGAACAATTGCAGCAGAGCGTGGGGGTGCAATTCAGTACCAAGGGAAAGTGGGAGCCACTTAAAGTTTTTCTTTCAAGGACACCATCAAATTGTGACCTGAGCTGAACTCTTCTGGAAAAAACTTGGTGCAGTCAAAGACTTAATTTTCTGAGGTTCTTCTGCCTATATGTGTGTCAAGTATCTATACAAATCTTCATGACAGTAGATTTCATCTAAAGCTTCAGGGATGACTTTTCTTGTGTAAGTTTAGGAAGATTTGGCTTGATCTCCTTATGTGTGAAAGATGTAATTAATTTTTAACCTCACAGTAAGAAGAAAAGGGGGGAAAAAAAAAAGCTTTTTATTTCCTAGTGTTGATCTGCCTGAGGGTAGGGAGGCTCTTCAGAGGGATCTGAACAGACTGGACCAATGGGCTGAGTCCATTGGGATGAAGTTTAACAAGGCCAAGTGTAGAGTGCTGCACATGGGACATAATAACCCCATGCAGTGCTACAGGCTTGGGGGAGACTGGCTGGAGAGCTGTCAGGCAGAGAAGGAGCTGGGGGTGTTGGTTGACTGCAGACTGAATATGAGTCAGCAGTGTGCTCAGGCGGCCAAGAAGGCCAATGGCATCTTGGCTTGTATCAAGAACAGTGTAGCCAGTAGGTCTAGGGAGGTGATTGTGCCGCTGTACTGGGCATTGGTGAGGCCACACCTCGAGTACTGTGTCCAGTTCTGGGCTCCTCACCACAAGAAGGACATGGAGGTCCTGGAGCGAGTCCAGAGAAGGGCAACCAGGCTGGTGAAGGGGCTGGAGGGCAAATCCTATGAGAAGCAGCTGAGGGAGCTGGGACTGTTTAGCTTGGAGAAGAGGAGGCTGAGGGGACACCTTATCACCACCTACAATTACCTGAAGGGAGGTTATAGAGAGGTAGGTGATGGTCTTTTCATCCAGCTGACAGGTGATAGGACAGGGGAAACGGCAAGAAGCTGTGCCAGGGCAGGTTTAGATTGGATGTTAGGAAAAAAATTTTTAATGAAAGAGTTGTCAGGGCCTGGAACAGGCTGCCCAGGGAGGGGGTTGAGTCACCTTCCCTGGATGTGTTCAAAAAGAGGGCAGATGAAGTACTTAGGGATATGGTTTAGTTTAGGATGTGAATGGTTGGACTCGATGATCTTAAAGGTCTTTTCCAACCTTGTTATTCTGTGATTCTGTGATTCTGCCCATAAAGAAGATGGAGCTGGATAGATAAACCAGGGAAAAAGCTTTCTGTCTTTTATTTCTTCAGAAGGTCAGATGTGAGGGTTTGAATGGACAAACATGAGAATAACACTGACATTGGTAGCAATCGCTGTTTGCACAGCAAGGAATAACTGCAGCATCCCTCAGAACTTCATTACCTTTTAGACACAGGAACTCCTTGGGAAAGGGGTTCTCTGAGAGGGAGGAGGGCTCGTTGGCTGGGAAAGGTGGTTTTTCTCTCTTTCCTCAGGCAGACGTTTCCCTGAAGGGGGTGGGGAAGGGGGAAGAAAAAAGGGAAAGACAGGTTAAGGATAAATGTTCCCATTTCTCATTTCTGTGACAAAAAAAAATCACCTGAAATATAGTATGACATTTCAAGGTCCCATTGTCAGGCCATTTTCACCACTGACCAAGTGACCATTCATTACAAAACTGTTTCAGTTTATCCCTAGTCAGGGGCGTCACTCCAGGTTTACTCCAGTTCCTTAATATGCAGCCTAGGGGAGAGCAGAGAAAAATTTCCTGGCAGAAGCAAAACCCATTTCAGTCCCAAAATAACAATTCCTCACACCAATGTTTCATATGGCAAAATTCCAAACTTCGACATACAAACCCAGGGATCTCTTCCCTGCATTACCAAAACAGCGTGTAGAAACAAACCCACACTGCTGATGTATCTATCTCTGAGATACAGAGCTTAAGCAAAGAAGAACTCGCACTGCCTCCTGAAAAGCCTTGCTTTCCCCAGTTTCTGTCAGTGTGAAGTGGAAAATTCTACTTTATAGATAGCACGCCTTCCCCTGGGGCAAGCCTTGCGGTTTCTGTGATCACACGGCCATTTTCAGTTCTGATCACAGCCCAAGTTTCCCATAAGAGACAAGGCTCAGGAAGGAGAGCTCATCTTGTGGATTTCCTTGAAACAGCAGAATTTTGCCAGCTGTGGAATCTGATAGCAGATACCCCAGGCGTAACTTCATCACTGCCCATTATACCCCAGTCTGAGGTGTTCCTTCCCAGGGGTGACGAGTAACGTGATTTGGATGGAGAGGTGAATACGATCGACACGTGCATGTGCCCCTCTGTTGGGATTACCACATTTAGGGATGTCAGCTTTGACAGCCAAGAGAACCAGCTCACCTGGGCTGCTCTGCGGCCACCGTCACCTCCTCTGTCAGACAGATCTCAGTGTCGCTCTGCAGTCACTGTCACCTCCCTGCAGCACGCTCTCTGGCACAGGGGACGTTTCAAAGATCAAACCTGAGCTCAGGAATTGGGGCAGTGGGCCCTAAATGCTGGGTTTCATCTCCCCCACAGTGCTCTGTCCAGACCCTTGCCCCCAGTTTGTGATTCCTGTCTCCCTGCCTGCAGCCCATCAGGAAATGTCTTTTTCCCTCTCTGTCTCTGCAGCCTGGTCTTCTTCTGTCCCTCCTCTCCTCTCTGCCCCAGAGCCACTGGCCGATGTTGTCTCTCCCTGGCTGCCTGTCTGTCCCTTCTCCTGTCTGCTCGCTGCCCTGGGCTGGTGGGGGGGAGCTCCTTGCATGGGCAAGATCCAGGCAGCCAGGAGAGATTCCTGTAGGGAGCTGCTGACAGATCCAGGCTGCTGCCGGGCAGGGGCAGAGCTGATCCCCCTTCGCCAGGGGGTTCAGGCCCAGTCAGCCGGGCTGGGGACTGGCAGGCAGAAGCCAGCGCTTCACTGCAGCCCTTGCTCTGAGGCCATGGAAATCAGCAGGGGAAGTGTTTCTGAGACAGGCACCAGCCTGGCTCCTTTGGCTCTGCTGCCTCTCAGCCAGAATGCAGCAAACCACTGAGCTGTGCGCTGTGTGCTCTGCGCAAAAGAGAGTTTAAACAGTTCCATTTGCATTTGCTGCGGCGTGGTGCATTTTGACAGGGACACTGGTGTGACGTCTCAGAAGTGACTGATACACAATAACTCTGGGAGTGGTTTATCATGAGTGTGCCTGGTCTGGGAGAGCAGTGAAAGCCCACAGCCCTAGAATGAATGTTGCTGCTTGTGTTTTCCCTGGGGAGGATTCAGGCCAGCTATGTGTTTCAGTGCTGGCTCCTTTGGTTTGGGAGCTATTGCTGGACGTTTGGCATGTTTGGCCTAAAATGCTTGGTCCGGCCTAGAGAAACACTTTATAAGCATGATGAAAGTTCCAAGGCAAGTGAAAGCCCACAGCCCTAGAATGAATGTTGCTGCTTGTGTGCTCCCTGGGGAGGTTTCAGGCCAGCTAAGTGTTTCAGTGCTGGCTCCTTTCGTTTGGGATCTATTGCTGGACTTTTGGAATGTTTGGCATAAAATGCTCGTCCGGCCAAGAGAAACACTATTTTGCTATGATGAAGGATCCCAGGAAAGTGAAAGCCCACAGCCCTAGAATGAATGTTGCTGCTTGTGTGCTCCCTGGGGAGGTTTCAGGCCAGCTATGTGTTTCAGTGCTGGCTCCTTTGGTTTGGGAGCTATTGCTGGACGTTTGGCATGTTTGGCCTAAAATGCTCGTCCGGCCGAGAGAAACACTTTTATCGCTATGATGAAAGTTCGAAGGCAAGTGAAAGCCCACAGCCCTACAATGAATGTTGCTGCTTGTGATTTCACTAGGGAGGGTTCAGGCCAGCTATGTGTTTCAGTGCTGGCCCCTTTGGTTTGGGAGCTATTGCTGGACGTTTGGCATCTTTTGGCCAAAATGCTCGTCCGGCCGAGAGAAACACTTTTTTTGCTATGATGAAGGTTCCAAGGCAAGTGAAAGCCCACATCCCTAGAATGAATGTTGCTGCTTGTGTGCTCCCTGGGGAGGTTTCAGGCCAGCTATGTGTTTCAGTGCTGGCTCCTTTGGTTTGGGAGCTATTGCTGGACGTTTCGCATCTTTTGCCCAAAATGCTCGTCCGGCCGAGAGAAACACTTTTTTTGCTATGATGAAGGTTCCCAGGAAAGAGAAAGCCCACAGCCCTAGAATGAATGTTGCGGATTGTGTGCTACCTGGAGAGGTTTCAGGCCAGCTATGTGTTAAAGTGGTGGCTCCTTTGGTTTGGGATCTATTGCTGGACGTTTGGCAATTTTGGCCTAAAATTCTCGTCCGGCCCAAGAAACACTTTTGTGCTATGATGAAGGTTCCCAGGCAAGTGAAAGCCCACATCCCTAGAATGAATGTTGCTGCTTGTTTGCTCCCTGGGGAGGGTTCAGGCCAGCTATGTGTTTCAGTGGTGCCTCCTTTGGTTTGGGAGCTATTGCTGGACGTTTGGCATGTTTTGCCCAAAATGCTCGTCCGGCCGAGAGAAACACTTTTTTTGCTATGATGAAGGTTCCCAGGTAAATGAAAGCCCACAGCCCTCGAATGAATGTTGCTGCTTGTGTGTTTTCTGGCGAGGTTTCTGGCCAGCTATGTGTTTCAGTGCTGGCTCCTTTGGTTTGAGAGCTATTGCTGGACGATTTCCAAGTTTGGCCCATAATGCTCGTCTGGCCGAGAGAAACACTTTTTTTGATATGATGAAGGTTCCCAGGCAAGTGAAAGCCCACAGCCCTACAATGAATGTTGCTGCTTGTGATTTCACTAGCGAGGGTTCAGGCCAGCTATGTGTTTCAGTGCTGGCTCCTTTGGTTTGGGAGCTATATCTGGACGTTTGGCATATTTGGCCTAAAATGCTCGTCCGGCTAGAGAAACACTTTTTATGCATGATGAAAGATCCAAGGCAAATGAAACCCCACATCCATAGAATGAATATTGCTGCTTGGGTGTTCCCTGGGGAGCTTTCAGGCCAGCTATGAGTTTCAGTGGTGGCTCCTTTGGTTTGGGAGCTATTGCTGGACGTTTGGCGTGTTTGGCCTAATATGCTCGACCGGCCGAAAGAAACATATTTTTTGCTAGATGAAATTTCCAAGGCAAGTGAAAGCCCACAGCCCTAGAATGAATGTTGCTGCTTGTGTGCACTCTGGGGATGTTTCAGGCCAGCTATGTGTTTCAGTGCTGGCTCCTTTGGTTTGGGAGCTATTGCTGGACGTTTGGCATGTTTGGTCTAAAATGCTTGTCCGGCCGAGAGAAACACTTTTTTCGCTATGATGAAAGACCCCAGGTAAGTGAAAGCCCACAGCCCTAGAATGAATGTTGCTGGTTTGTGCTCACTGGGGAGGATTCAGGCCAGCTATGTGTTTCAGTGCTGGCTTCTTTGGTTTGGGAGCTATTGCTGGACGTTTGGCAAGTTTGGCCTAAAATGCTCGTCCGGCCGCGAGAAACCCTTTTTTTGCTATGATGAAGGTTCCCAGGAAAGTGAAAGCCCACAGCCCTAGAATGAATGTTGCTGCTTGTGTGCTCCCTGGGGAGGATTCAGGCCAGCTTGTGTTTCGATGCTGGCTCCTTTGGTTTGGGAGCTATTGCTGGACGTTTGGGATTTTTGGCCTAAATTTCTCGTCCGGGCGAGAGATAAAATTTTTTTGCTATGATGAATTTTCCCCAGAAAGTGAAAGAATACAGCCCGAGAATGAATGTTGCTGCTTGTGTGCTTCCAGGGGAGCTTTCAGGCCAGCTATGTGTTTCAGTGCTGGCTCCTTTGGTTTGGGAGCTATTGCTGGACGTTTGGCAATTTTAACCTAAATTGCTCGTCCGGCCGAGAGAAACACTTTTTTCGCTATGATGAATGTTCCCAGGCAAGTGAAAGCCCACAGCCGTATAACGAATGTTGCTGCTTGTGTGCTCCCTGGGGAGGATTCAGGCCAGCTATGTGTTTCAGTGCTGGCTCCTTTGGTTTGGGAGCTCTTGCTGGACGTTTGACATGTTTGGCCTAAAATGCTCGTCCGGCCGAGGGAAACATATTTTTTGCTATGATGAAGGTTCCCAGGTAATTGAAACCACACATCTATAGAATGAATGTTTCTACTTGTGTGGTCCCTGGGTAGTATTCAGGCCAGCAATGTGTTTAACTGCTGGCTCCTTTGGTTTGTGAGCTATTGCTGGACGTCTGGCATGTTTGGCCTCAAATGCTCGTCCGGCTGAGAGAAACACTTTTTTTTTATTATCAAGTTTCCCAGTCAAGTGAATGCCCACAGCCCTAGAATGAATGTTGCTACTTGTGTGCTCCCTGGGGAGGATTCAGGCCAGCTTGTGTTTCAGTGCTGGCTCCTTTTGTTTGGGATCTATTGCTGGACGTTTGGCATGTTTGGCCTAAAATGCTCGTCCGGCCGAGAGAAAAACATTTATTGATATGATGAAAGTTCCCAGGCAAGTGAAAGCCCACATCCCTAGAATGAATGTTCCTGCTTGTGTGCTCCCTGGGGAGGATTAAGGCCAGCTATCTGTTTCAGTGCTAGTTACTTTGGTTTTGGAGCTATTGCTGGACGTTTGGCAAGTTTGGCCTATGATCTCGTCCGGCCGAGAGAAACACTTTTTTTGCTATGCTGAAAGTTCCCAGGCAAGTGAAAGCCAACAGCCCTAGAATGAATATTTCTATTTCTGTGCTCCCTGGGGAGGTTTCAGGCCAGCTATGTGTTTCAGTGTTGGCTCCTTTGGTTTGGAATCTATTGCTGGACATTTGGTAAGTTTGGCCCAAAATGCTCGTCCGGCCGAGAGAAACAGTTTTTTTGAAATGATGAAGGTTCCCAGGCAAGTGAAAGCCCACAGCCCTAGAATGAATGTTGCTGCTTGTGTGCTCCCTGGGGAGTTTTCAGGCCAGCTATGTGTTTCAGTGCTGGCTCCTTTTGTTTGGGAGCTATTGCTGGACGTTTGGCAAGTTTCGACCAAAATGCTCGTCCGGGCAACAGAAACACTTTTTTTCATATGATGAAGGTTCCCAGGAAAGTGAAAGCCCACAGCCCTAGAATGAATGTTGCTGCTTCTGTGCTCCCTGTGGAGGTTTCAGGCCAGCTATGTGTTTCAGTCCTGGCTCCTTTGGTTTGGGAGCTATTGATGGACTTTTGGCATGTTTGGCCTAAGATCTCTTCGGGCCGAGAGAAACACTTTTTTTGTTATGATGAAAGTTCCCAGGCAAGTGAAAGCCCTCAGCCCTAGAATGAATGTTGCTGCTTGTGTACTTTCTGGGGAGGTTTCAGGCCAGCTATGTGTTTCAGTGCTGGCTCCTTTGGTTTGGGAGCTATTGCTGGACGTTTGGCAAGTTTGGCCCAAAATGCTCGTCCGGCCGAGAGATAATACCTGCTTTTGCTATGATGAAAGTTCCAGGAAAGTGAAAGCCCACAACCCTAGAATGAATGTTGCTGCTTGTGTGCTCCCTGGGGAGGTTTCAGGCCAGGTATGTGTTTCAGTGTTGGCTCCTTTGGTTTGGGAGCTATTGCTGGACGTTTGGCATGTTTGACCTAAAATGCTCGTCCGGCCGAGAGAAACACTTTTTTTTGCTTTGATGAAGGTTCCCAGTCAAGTGAAAGCCCACATCCCTAGAATGAATGTTGCTGCTCGTGTGCTCCCTGGGGAGGTTTCAGGCCAGCTATGTGTTTCAGTGCTGGCTCCTTTGGTTTGGGAGCTATTGCTGGACGTTTGGCATATTTGGCCTAAAATGCTCGTCCGACCGAGAGAAACACTTTATTTGCTATGATGAAAGTTCCGAGGAAAATGAAAGCCTACAGCCCTAGAATGAATGTTGCTGCTTGTGTGCTCCCTGGGGAGGATTCAGGCCAGCTATGTGTTTCAGTGCTGGCTCCTTTGGTTCGGGAGCTCTTGCTGGACGTTTGGCAAGTTTGTCCCAAAATGATCATCCGGCTGAGAGAAACACTTTTTTTGCTATGATGAAAGATCCCAGTCAAGTGAAAGCCCACAGCCCTAGAATGCATGTTGCTGCTTGTGTGCTCCCTGGGGAGGATTCAGGCCAGCTATGTGTTTCAGTGCTGGCTCCTTTGGTTTGGGAGCTATTGCTGGACGTTTGGCAAGTTTATCCTAAAATGCTCGTCCGGCCGAGAGAAACACTTTTTTTGCTATGATGAAGGTTCCCAGGCAAGTGAAAGCCCACAGCCCTAGAATGAATGTTGCTGCTTGTGTACTTTCTGGGGAGGATTCAGGCCAGCTATGTGTTTCAGTGCTGGCTCCTTTGGTTTGGGAGCTCTTGCTGGACGTTTGGCAAGTTTGGCCCAAAATGCTCGTCCGGCCGAGAGAAACAATTTTTTGCTATGATGAAGGTTCCCAGGCAACTGAAAGCCCACAGCCCTAGAATGAATGTTCCTACTTGTGTTCTCCCTGGGGAGGTTTCAGGCCAGCTATGTGTTTCAGTGCTGGCTCCTTTGGTTTGGGAGCTATTGCTGGACGTTTGGCATGTTTGGCCTAAAATGCTCGTCCGGCCGAGAGAAAAATATTTTTTGCTATGATGAACGTTTGCAGGCAAGTGAAAGCCCACATCCCTAGAATGAATGTTGCCACTTGTGTGCTCCCTGGGGAGGTTTCAGGCCAGCTATGTGTTTCAGTGCTGGCTCCTTTGGTTTGGGAGCTATTGCTGGACGTTTGGCATGTTTGACCTAAAATGCTCGTCCGGCCGAGAGAAGCACTTTTTTTGCTATGATGAAAGTTCCCAGGAAAATGAAAGCCCACAGGTCTAGAATGAATGTTGCTGCTTGTGTGCTTTCTTGGGAGGTTTCAGGCCGGCTATGTGTTTCAGTGCTGGATCCTTTGGTTTGGGAGCTATTGCTGGACGTTTGGCATGTTTGGCCTAAAATGCTCGTCCGGCCGAGAGAAAAATATTTTTTGCTATGATGAAGGTTCCCAGTCAAGTGAAAGCCCACAGCCCTAGAATGAATGTTGCCGCTTGTGTGCTCCCTGGGGAGGATTCAGGCCAGCTATGTGTTTCAGTGCTGGCTCCTTTTTTTTGGGAGGTATTGCTGGACGTTTGGCAATTTTGGCCCAAAATGCTCATCCTGTGGAGAGAAACACTTTTTTTGCTATGATAAAAGTTCCCAGTCAAGTGAAATCCCACAGCCCTAGAATGCATGTTTCTGCTTGTGTTCTCCCTGGGGAGGATTCAGGCCAGCTATGTGTTTCAGTGCTGGCTCCTTTTTTTTGGGAGGTATTGCTGGACGTTTGGCAATTTTGGCCCAAAATGCTCATCCTGTGGAGAGAAACACTTTTTTTGCTATGATAAAAGTTCCAAGGCAGGTGAAAGCCCACAGCCCTAGAATGAATGTTGCTGCTTGTGTGCTCCCTGGGGAGGTTTCAGGCCAGCTATGTGTTTCAGTGCTGGCCCCTTTGGTTTGGGAGCTATTGCTGGACGTTTGGCATCTTTTGCCCAAAATGCTCGTCCGGCCGAGACAAACACATTTTTTTGCTATGATGAAGGTTCCCAGGCAAGTGAAAGCCCACAGCCCTAGAATGAATGTTGCTGCTTGTGTACTTTCTGGGGAGGTTTCAGGCCAGCTATGTGTTTCAGTGCTGGCTCCTTTGGTTTGGGAGCTATTGCTGGACTTTTGGCATCTTTTGCCCAAAATGCTCGTCCGGCCGAGAGAATCACTTTTTTTGCTATGATAAAGGTTCCCAGGAAAGTGAAAGCCCACAGCCCTAGAATGAATGTTGCTGATTGTGTGCTCCCTGGAGAGGTTTCAGGCCAGCTACGTGTTTCAGTGCTGGCTCCTTTGGTTTGGGAGCTATTACTGGACGTTTGGCATGTTTCGCCTAAAATGCTCATCCGCCTAGACAAACGATTTTTTTGCTATGATGAAAGTTCCAAGGAAAGTGAAAGCCCACAGCCCTAGAAAGAATATTGGTGCTTGTGTTTTCCCTGGGGAGGTTTCAGGCCAGCTACATGTTTCGGTGCTGGCTCCATTGGTTTGGGAGCTATTGCTGGACGTTTGCCATGTTTGGCCTAAAATGCTCGTCCGGCCGAGAGAAACACATTTTTCGCTATGATGAAATATCCAAGGCAAGTGAAAGCCCACATTCCTAGAATGAATGTTGCTGCTTGTGTGCTCCCTGGGGAAGTTTCAGGCCAGCTATGTGTTTCAGTGCTGCCTCCTTTCGTTTGGGAGCTATTGCTGGACGTTTGGCGTGTTTGGCCTTAAAATGCTCGTCTGGCCGAGAGAAACACTTTTTTTACTATGATGAAAGATCCCAGGCAACTGAAAACCCACATCCATAGATTGAATGTTGCTGCTGTGTTCTCCCTGGGGAGGATTCAGGCCAGCTATGTGTTTCAGTGCTGGCTCCTTCGGTTTGGGAGCTATTGCTGAACGTTTGGCATGTTTGGCCTAATATTCTCATCCGGCCGAGATAAACATATTTATTGATATGATGAAGGTTCCCAGGCAAGTGAAAGCCCACAGCCCTAGAATGAATGTTGCTGCTTGTGTGCTCCCTGGGGAGGTTTCAGGCCAGCTATGTGTTTCTGTGCTGGCTCCTTCGGTTTGAGAGCTATTGCTGCATGTTTGGCAAGTTTGGCCCAAAATGCTTCTCCGGTCGAGAGAAACACTTTTTTTGAATATGATGAATGTTCCAGGCAATTGAAAGTCCACAGCCCTAGAATGAATGTTGCTGCTTGTGTGCTCCCTGGGGAGGTTTCAGGCCAGCTATGTGTTTCAGTGCTGGCTCCTTTGGTTTGGGAGCTATTGCTGGACGTTTGGCATGTTTAGCCTAAAATGATCGTCCGTCAAAGGGAAACATATTTTTTGATATGATGAAGGATCCCAAGTAAATGAAACCACACATCTATAGAATGAATGTTTCTACTTGTGTGCTCCCTGTGTAGTATTCAGGCCAGCAATGCGTTTAACTGCTGGCGCCTTTGGTTTGTGAGCTATTGCAGGACGTTTGGCAAGTTTGGCCTTAAAAGTTTGGTCCGGCCGAGAGAAATACATTTTTGCTTTTATGAAAGTTCCCAGATAAGTTAAAGCCCACAGACCTAGAATGAATGTTGCTGCTTGTGTGCTCCCTGGAGAGGTTTCAGGCCAGCTATGTGTTTCAGTGCTGCCTCCTTTCGTTTGGGAGCTATTGCTGGATGTTTGGCGTGTTTGGCCTAATATAGTCGACCGGCCGAAAGAAACATATTTTTTGATATGATGAAAGTTCCCAGGCAAATGAAACCCCACATCCATAGAATGAATATTGCTGCTTGGGTGTTCCCTGGGGAGCTTTCAGGCCAGCTATGTGTTTCAGTGCTGGCTCCTTTGGTTTGGGAGCTATTGCTGGACGTTTGGCGTGTTTGGCCTAATATGCTCGACCGGCCGAAAGAAACATATTTTTTGCTATGATGAAAGTTCCCAGGCAAATGAAACCCCACATCCATAGAATGAATATTGCTGCTTGTGTGTTCCCTGGGGAGGTTTCAGGCCAGCTATGTGTTTCAGTGCTGGCTCCTTTGGTTTGGGAGCTATTGCTGGATGTTTGGCATGTTTGGTCTAAAATGCTCGTCCGGCCGAGAGAAACACTTTTTTCGCTATGATGAAAGATCCCAGGTAAGTGAAAGCCCACAGCCCTAGAATGAATGTTGCTGGTTTGTGCTCACTGGGGAGGATTCAGGCCAGCTATGTGTTTCAGTGCTGGCTTCTTTGGTTTGGGAGCTATTGCTGGACGTTTGGCATGTTTGGCCTAAAATGCTCGTCCGGCCGCGAGAAACCCTTTTTTTGCTATGATGAAGGTTCCCAGGAAAGTGAAAGCCCACAGCCCTAGAATGAATGTTGCTGCTTGTGTGCTCCCTGGGGAGGATTCAGGCCAGCTTGTGTTTCGATGCTGGCTCCTTTGGTTTGGGAGCTATTGCTGGACGTTTGGGATTTTTGGCCTAAATTTCTCGTCCGGGCGAGAGATAAAATTTTTTTGCTATGATGAATTTTCCCCAGAAAGTGAAAGAATACAGCCCGAGAATGAATGTTGCTGCTTGTGTGCTTCCAGGGGAGCTTTCAGGCCAGCTATGTGTTTCAGTGCTGGCTCCTTTGGTTTGGGAGCTCTTGCTGGACGTTTGACATGTTTGGCCTAAAATGCTCGTCCGGCCGAGGGAAACATATTTTTTGCTATGATGAAGGTTCCCAGGTAATTGAAACCACACATCTATAGAATGAATGTTTCTACTTGTGTGGTCCCTGGGTAGTATTCAGGCCAGCAATGTGTTTAACTGCTGGCTCCTTTGGTTTGGGAGCTATTGCTGGACGTCTGGCATGTTTGGCCTCAAATGCTCGTCCGGCTGAGAGAAACACTTTTTTTTTATTATCAAGTTTCCCAGTCAAGTGAATGCCCACAGCCCTAGAATGAATGTTGCTACTTGTGTGCTCCCTGGGGAGGATTCAGGCCAGCTTGTGTTTCAGTGCTGGCTCCTTTGGTTTGGGATCTATTGCTGGACGTTTGGCATGTTTGGCCTAAAATGCTCGTCCGGCCGAGAGAAAAACATTTATTGATATGATGAAAGTTCCCAGGCAAGTGAAAGCCCACATCCCTAGAATGAATGTTCCTGCTTGTGTGCTCCCTGGGGAGGATTAAGGCCAGCTATCTGTTTCAGTGCTAGTTACTTTGGTTTTGGAGCTATTGCTGGACGTTTGGCAAGTTTGGCCTATGATCTCGTCCGGCCGAGAGAAACAATTTTTTTGCTATGCTGAAAGTTCCCAGGCAAGTGAAAGCCAACAGCCCTAGAATGAATATTTCTATTTCTGTGCTCCCTGGGGAGGTTTCAGGCCAGCTATGTGTTTCAGTGATGGCTCCTTTGGTTTGGAATCTATTGCTGGACATTTGGTAAGTTTGGCCCAAAATGCTCGTCCGGCCGAGAGAAACAGTTTTTTTGAAATGATGAAGGTTCCCAGGCAAGTGAAAGCCCACAGCCCTAGAATGAATGTTGCTGCTTGTGTGCTCCCTGGGGAGTTTTCAGGCCAGCTATGTGTTTCAGTGCTGGCTCCTTTTGTTTGGGAGCTATTGCTGGACGTTTGGCAAGTTTCGACCAAAATGCTCGTCCGGGCAACAGAAACACTTTTTTTCATATGATGAAGGTTCCCAGGAAAGTGAAAGCCCACAGCCCTAGAATGAATGTTGCTGCTTCTGTGCTCCCTGTGGAGGTTTCAGGCCAGCTATGTGTTTCAGTCCTGGCTCCTTTGGTTTGGGAGCTATTGATGGACTTTTGGCATGTTTGGCCTAAGATCTCTTCGGGCCGAGAGAAACACTTTTTTTGTTATGATGAAAGTTCCCAGGCAAGTGAAAGCCCTCAGCCCTAGAATGAATGTTGCTGCTTGTGTACTTTCTGGGGAGGTTTCAGGCCAGCTATGTGTTTCAGTGCTGGCTCCTTTGGTTTGGGAGCTATTGCTGGACGTTTGGCAAGTTTGGCCCAAAATGCTCGTCCGGCCGAGAGATAATACCTGCTTTTGCTATGATGAAAGTTCCAGGAAAGTGAAAGCCCACAACCCTAGAATGAATGTTGCTGCTTGTGTGCTCCCTGGGGAGGTTTCAGGCCAGGTATGTGTTTCAGTGTTGGCTCCTTTGGTTTGGGAGCTATTGCTGGACATTTGGCAAGTTTGGCCCAAAATGCTCGTCCGGCCGAGAGAAACAGTTTTTTGTTATGATGAAGGTTCCCAGGAGAGTGAAAGCCCACAGCCTTAGAATGAATGTTCCTACTTGTGTGCTCCCTGGGGAGGTTTCAGGCCAGCTATGTGTTTCAGTGCTGGCTCCTTTGGTTTGGGAGCTATTGCTGGACGTTTGGCATGTTTGACCTAAAATGCTCGTCCGGCCGAGAGAAACACTTTTTTTTGCTTTGATGAAGGTTCCCAGTCAAGTGAAAGCCCACATCCCTAGAATGAATGTTGCTGCTCGTGTGCTCCCTGGGGAGGTTTCAGGCCAGCTATGTGTTTCAGTGCTGGCTCCTTTGGTTTGGGAGCTATTGCTGGACGTTTGGCAAGTTTGGCCTAAAATGCTCGTCCGACCGAGAGAAACACTTTATTTGCTATGATGAAAGTTCCGAGGAAAATGAAAGCCTACAGCCCTAGAATAAATGTTGCTGCTTGTGTGCTCCCTGGGGAGGATTCAGGCCAGCTATGTGTTTCAGTGCTTGCTCCTTTGGTTTGGGAGCTATTGCTGGACGTTTGGCAAGTTTATCCTAAAATGCTCGTCCGGCCGAGAGAAACACTTTTTTTGCTATGATGAAGGTTCCCAGGCAAGTGAAAGCCCACAGCCCTAGAATGAATGTTGCTGCTTGTGTACTTTCTGGGGAGGATTCAGGCCAGCTATGTGTTTCAGTGCTGGCTCCTTTGGTTTGGGAGCTCTTGCTGGACGTTTGGCAAGTTTGGCCCAAAATGCTCGTCCGGCCGAGAGAAACAATTTTTTGCTATGATGAAGGTTCCCAGGCAACTGAAAGCCCACAGCCCTAGAATGAATGTTCCTACTTGTGTTCTCCCTGGGGAGGTTTCAGGCCAGCTATGTGTTTCAGTGCTGGCTCCTTTGGTTTGGGAGCTATTGCTGGACGTTTGGCATGTTTGGCCTAAAATGCTCGTCCGGCCGAGAGAAAAATATTTTTTGCTATGATGAACGTTTGCAGGCAAGTGAAAGCCCACATCCCTAGAATGAATGTTGCCACTTGTGTGCTCCCTGGGGAGGATTCAGGCCAGCTTGTGTTTCAGTGCTGGCTCCTTTGGTTTGGGATCTATTGCTGGACGTTTGGCATGTTTGGCCTAAAATGCTCGTCCGGCCGAGAGAAAAACATTTATTGATATGATGAAAGTTCCCAGGCAAGTGAAAGCCCACATCCCTAGAATGAATGTTCCTGCTTGTGTGCTCCCTGGGGAGGATTAAGGCCAGCTATCTGTTTCAGTGCTAGTTACTTTGGTTTTGGAGCTATTGCTGGACGTTTGGCAAGTTTGGCCTATGATCTCGTCCGGCCGAGAGAAACAATTTTTTTGCTATGCTGAAAGTTCCCAGGCAAGTGAAAGCCAACAGCCCTAGAATGAATATTTCTATTTCTGTGCTCCCTGGGGAGGTTTCAGGCCAGCTATGTGTTTCAGTGATGGCTCCTTTGGTTTGGAATCTATTGCTGGACATTTGGTAAGTTTGGCCCAAAATGCTCGTCCGGCCGAGAGAAACAGTTTTTTTGAAATGATGAAGGTTCCCAGGCAAGTGAAAGCCCACAGCCCTAGAATGAATGTTGCTGCTTGTGTGCTCCCTGGGGAGTTTTCAGGCCAGCTATGTGTTTCAGTGCTGGCTCCTTTTGTTTGGGAGCTATTGCTGGACGTTTGGCAAGTTTCGACCAAAATGCTCGTCCGGGCAACAGAAACACTTTTTTTCATATGATGAAGGTTCCCAGGCAAGTGAAAGCCCACAGCCCTAGAATGAATGTTGCTGCTTCTGTGCTCCCTGTGGAGGTTTCAGGCCAGCTATGTGTTTCAGTCCTGGCTCCTTTGGTTTGGGAGCTATTGATGGACTTTTGGCATGTTTGGCCTAAGATCTCTTCGGGCCGAGAGAAACACTTTTTTTGTTATGATGAAAGTTCCCAGGCAAGTGAAAGCCCTCAGCCCTAGAATGAATGTTGCTGCTTGTGTACTTTCTGGGGAGGTTTCAGGCCAGCTATGTGTTTCAGTGCTGGCTCCTTTGGTTTGGGAGCTATTGCTGGACGTTTGGCAAGTTTGGCCCAAAATGCTCGTCCGGCCGAGAGATAATACCTGCTTTTGCTATGATGAAAGTTCCAGGAAAGTGAAAGCCCACAACCCTAGAATGAATGTTGCTGCTTGTGTGCTCCCTGGGGAGGTTTCAGGCCAGGTATGTGTTTCAGTGTTGGCTCCTTTGGTTTGGGAGCTATTGCTGGACATTTGGCAAGTTTGGCCCAAAATGCTCGTCCGGCCGAGAGAAACAGTTTTTTGTTATGATGAAGGTTCCCAGGAGAGTGAAAGCCCACAGCCTTAGAATGAATGTTCCTACTTGTGTGCTCCCTGGGGAGGTTTCAGGCCAGCTATGTGTTTCAGTGCTGGCTCCTTTGGTTTGGGAGCTATTGCTGGACGTTTGGCATGTTTGACCTAAAATGCTCGTCCGGCCGAGAGAAACACTTTTTTTTGCTTTGATGAAGGTTCCCAGTCAAGTGAAAGCCCACATCCCTAGAATGAATGTTGCTGCTCGTGTGCTCCCTGGGGAGGTTTCAGGCCAGCTATGTGTTTCAGTGCTGGCTCCTTTGGTTTGGGATCTATTGCTGGACGTTTGGCAAGTTTGGCCTAAAATGCTCGTCCGACCGAGAGAAACACTTTATTTGCTATGATGAAAGTTCCGAGGAAAATGAAAGCCTACAGCCCTAGAATGAATGTTGCTGCTTGTGTGCTCCCTGGGGAGGATTCAGGCCAGCTATGTGTTTCAGTGCTTGCTCCTTTGGTTTGGGAGCTATTGCTGGACGTTTGGCAAGTTTATCCTAAAATGCTCGTCCGGCCGAGAGAAACACTTTTTTTGCTATGATGAAGGTTCCCAGGCAAGTGAAAGCCCACAGCCCTAGAATGAATGTTGCTGCTTGTGTACTTTCTGGGGAGGATTCAGGCCAGCTATGTGTTTCAGTGCTGGCTCCTTTGGTTTGGGAGCTCTTGCTGGACGTTTGGCAAGTTTGGCCCAAAATGCTCGTCCGGCCGAGAGAAACAATTTTTTGCTATGATGAAGGTTCCCAGGCAACTGAAAGCCCACAGCCCTAGAATGAATGTTCCTACTTGTGTTCTCCCTGGGGAGGTTTCAGGCCAGCTATGTGTTTCAGTGCTGGCTCCTTTGGTTTGGGAGCTATTGCTGGACGTTTGGCATGTTTGGCCTAAAATGCTCGTCCGGCCGAGAGAAAAATATTTTTTGCTATGATGAACGTTTGCAGGCAAGTGAAAGCCCACATCCCTAGAATGAATGTTGCCACTTGTGTGCTCCCTGGGGAGGTTTCAGGCCAGCTATGTGTTTCAGTGCTGGCTCCTTTGGTTTGGGAGATATTGCTGGACGTTTGGCATGTTTGGCCTAAAATGCTCGTCCGGCCGAGAGAAACACTTTTTTTGATATGATGAAGGTTTCCAGGCAAGTGATAGCCAACAGCCCTAGAATGAATGTTGCTGCTTGTGCGCTCCCTGGGGAGGATTCAGGCCAGCTATGTGTTTCAGCGCTGGCTCCTTTGGTTTGTCAGCTATTGCTGGACGTTTGGCAAGTTTGGCCCAAAATGCTCGTCTGGCCGAGAGAAACACTTTCTTTGCTATGATGAAAGCTCCCAGGCGAGTGAAAACCCACAGCCCTAGAATGAATGTTGCTGCTTTTGTCCTCCCTGGGGGGGATTCAGGCCAGCTATGTGTTTCAGTGCTGGCTCCTTTGGTTTGGGAGCTATTGCTGGACGTTTGGCATGTTTGACCTAAAATGCTCGTCCGGCCGAGAGAAGAACTTTTTTTGCTATGATGAAAGTTCCCAGGGAAATGAAAGCCCACAGGTCTAGAATGAATGTTGCTGCTTGTGTGCTTTCTTGGGAGGTTTCAGGCCGGCTATGTGTTTCAGTGCTGGCTCCTTTGGTTTGGGAGCTATTGCTGGACGTTTGGCATGTTTGGCCTAAAATGCTCGTCCGGCCGAGAGAAAAATATTTTTTGCTATGATGAAGGTTCCCAGTCAAGTGAAAGCCCACAGCCCTAGAATGAATGTTGCCGCTTGTGTGCTCCCTGGGGAGGATTCAGGCCAGCTATGTGTTTCAGTGCTGGCTCCTTTTTTTTGGGAGGTATTGCTGGACGTTTGGCAATTTTGGCCCAAAATGCTCATCCTGTGGAGAGAAACACTTTTTTTGCTATGATAAAAGTTCCCAGTCAAGTGAAATCCCACAGCCCTAGAATGCATGTTTCTGCTTGTGTGCTCCCTGGGGAGGATTCAGGCCAGCTATGTGTTTCAGTGCTGGCTCCTTTGGTTTGGGAGCTATTGCTGGACGTTTGGCAAGTTTATCCTAAAATGCTCGTCCGGCCGAGAGAAACACTTTTTTTGCTATGATGAAGGTTCCCTGGCAAGTGAAAGCCCACAGCCCTGGAATGAATGTTGCTGCTTGTGTACATTCTGGGGAGGTTTCAGGCCAGCTATGTGTTTCAGTGCTGGCTCCTTTGGTTTGGGAGCTATTGCTGGACGTTTGGCATGTTTGGCCCAAAATGCTCGTCCGTCCGAGAGAAATACTCTTTTTCATATGCTGAAGGTTCCTTGGAAAGTGAAAGCCCACAGCCCTAGAATGAATGTTGCTGCTTGTGTGCTCCCTGGGAAGGTTTCAGCCCAGCTATGTGTTTCAGTGTTGGCTCCTTTGGTTTGGGAGCTATTGCTGGACGTTTGGCAATTTTGGCCTAAAATGCTCGTCCGGCCGAGAGAAACACTCTTTTAGATATGATGAAAGCTCCCAGGCAAGTGAAAGCCCACAGCCGTATAACGAATGTTGCTGCTTGTGTGCTCCCTGGGGAGGATTCAGGCCAGCTATATGTTTCAGTGCTGGCTCCTTTGGTTTGGGAGCTATTGCTGGACGTTTGGCATGTTTGGCCTAAAATGCTCGTCCGGCCGAGAGAAACACTTTTTTTGCTATGATGAAGGTTCCCAGGAATGTGAAAGCCCACAGCCCTAGAATGAATGTTCCTACTTGTGTTCTCCCTGGGGAGGTTTCAGGCCAGCTATGTGTTTCAGTGCTGGCTCCTTTGATTTGGGAGCTATTGCTGGACGTTTGGCATGTTTGGCCTAAAATGCTCGTCCGTCCGAGAGAAATACTCTTTTTCATATGCTGAAGGTTCCTTGGAAAGTGAAAGCCCACAGCCCTAGAATGAATGTTGCTGCTTGTGTGCTCCCTGGGAAGGTTTCAGCCCAGCTATGTGTTTCAGTGTTGGCTCCTTTGGTTTGGGAGCTATTGCTGGACGTTTGGCAATTTTGGCCTAAAATGCTCGTCCGGCCGAGAGAAACACTCTTTTAGATATGATGAAAGCTCCCAGGCAAGTGAAAGCCCACAGCCGTATAACAAATGTTGCTGCTTGTGTGCTCCCTGGGGAGGATTCAGGCCAGCTATATGTTTCAGTGCTGGCTCCTTTGGTTTGGGAGCTATTGCTGGACGTTTGGCATGTTTGGCCTAAAATGCTCGTCCGGCCGAGAGAAACACTTTTTTTGATATGATGAAGGTTTCCAGGCAAGTGAAAGCCCACAGGTCTAGAATGAATGTTGCTGCTTGTGTGCTCCCTGGGGAGGATTCAGGCCAGCTATGTGTTTCAGTGCTGGCTACTTTGGTTTGGGAGCTATTGCTGGACGTTTGGCAAGTTTGCGCTAAAATTTTCGTCCGGCCGAGAGAAACACATTTTTTTGCTATGATGAAGGTTCCCAGGCAAGTGAAAGCCCACAGCCCTAGAATGAATGTTGCTGCTTGTGTGCTCCCTGGGGAGGTTCCAGGTCAGCTATGTGTTTCAGTGCTGGCTCCTTTGGTTTGGGAGCCCTTCCTGGACGTTTGGCATGTTTGGCCTAAAATGCTCGTCCGGCCGAGAGAAACACTTTTTTTGCTATGATGAAGGTTCCCAGGAAAGTGAAAGCCCACATCCCTAGAATGAATGTTGCTGCTTCTGTGCTTTCTGGGGAGGTTTCAGGCCAGATATGTGTTTCAGTGCTGGCTCCTTTAGTTTGGGAGCTATTGCTGGACGTTTGGCAAGTTTGACCCAAAATACTCGTCCGGCCGAGAGAAACACTTTTTTTGCTATGATGAAGGTTCCCAGGAAAGTGAAAGCCCACAGCCCTAGAATGAATGTTGCTGCTTCTGTGCTCCCTGGGGATATTTCAGGCCAGCTATGTGTTTCAGTGCTGGCTCCTTTGATTTGGGAGCTCTTGCTGGACGTTTGGCATATTTGGCCTAAAATGCTCGTCCGGCCGAGAGAAACACGTTTTTTCTATGATGAAAGTTCCCAGGAAATTGAAAGCCCACACCCTAGAATGAATGTTGCTGCTTGTGTGCTCCCTGGGGAGGTTTCAGGCCAGCTATGTGTTTCAGTGCTGGCTCCTTTGGTTTGGGAGCTATTGCTGGACGTTTGGCATATTTGGCCTAAAATGCTCGTCCGGCCGAGAGAAACACTCTTTTAGATATGATGAAAGTTCCCAGGCAAGTGAAAGCCCACAGCCGTATAACGAATGTTGCTGCTTGTGTCCTCCCTAGGGAGGATTCAGGCCAGCTATGTGTTTCAGTGCTGGCTCCTTTGGTTTGGGAGCTATTGCTGGACGTTTGGCAAGATTGGCCCAAAATGCTCGTCTGGCCGAGAGAAACACTATTTTTGTTATGATGAAGGATCCCAAGTAAATGAAACCACACATCTATAGAATGAATGTTTCTACTTGTGTGCTCCCTGTGTAGTATTCAGGCCAGCAATGCGTTTAACTGCTGGCGCCTTTGGTTTGTGAGCTATTGCAGGACGTTTGGCAAGTTTGGCCTTAAAAGTTTGGTCCGGCCGAGAGAAATACATTTTTGCTTTTATGAAAGTTCCCAGATAAGTTAAAGCCCACAGACCTAGAATGAATGTTGCTGCTTGTGTGCTCCCTGGAGAGGTTTCAGGCCAGCTATGTGTTTCAGTGCTGCCTCCTTTCGTTTGGGAGCTATTGCTGGATGTTTGGCGTGTTTGGCCTAATATAGTCGACCGGCCGAAAGAAACATATTTTTTGATATGATGAAAGTTCCCAGGCAAATGAAACCCCACATCCATAGAATGAATATTGCTGCTTGGGTGTTCCCTGGGGAGCTTTCAGGCCAGCTATGTGTTTCAGTGCTGGCTCCTTTGGTTTGGGAGCTATTGCTGGACGTTTGGCGTGTTTGGCCTAATATGCTCGACCGGCCGAAAGAAACATATTTTTTGCTATGATGAAAGTTCCCAGGCAAATGAAACCCCACATCCATAGAATGAATATTGCTGCTTGTGTGTTCCCTGGGGAGGTTTCAGGCCAGCTATGTGTTTCAGTGCTGGCTCCTTTGGTTTGGGAGCTATTGCTGGACGTTTGGCATGTTTGGTCTAAAATGCTCGTCCGGCCGAGAGAAACACTTTTTTCGCTATGATGAAAGATCCCAGGTAAGTGAAAGCCCACAGCCCTAGAATGAATGTTGCTGGTTTGTGCTCACTGGGGAGGATTCAGGCCAGCTATGTGTTTCAGTGCTGGCTTCTTTGGTTTGGGAGCTATTGCTGGACGTTTGGCATGTTTGGCCTAAAATGCTCGTCCGGCCGCGAGAAACCCTTTTTTTGCTATGATGAAGGTTCCCAGGAAAGTGAAAGCCCACAGCCCTAGAATGAATGTTGCTGCTTGTGTGCTCCCTGGGGAGGATTCAGGCCAGCTTGTGTTTCGATGCTGGCTCCTTTGGTTTGGGAGCTATTGCTGGACGTTTGGGATTTTTGGCCTAAATTTCTCGTCCGGGCGAGAGATAAAATTTTTTTGCTATGATGAATTTTCCCCAGAAAGTGAAAGAATACAGCCCTAGAATGAATGTTGCTGCTTGTGTGCTTCCAGGGGAGCTTTCAGGCCAGCTATGTGTTTCAGTGCTGGCTCCTTTGGTTTGGGAGCTCTTGCTGGACGTTTGACATGTTTGGCCTAAAATGCTCGTCCGGCCGAGGGAAACATATTTTTTGCTATGATGAAGGTTCCCAGGTAATTGAAACCACACATCTATAGAATGAATGTTTCTACTTGTGTGGTCCCTGGGTAGTATTCAGGCCAGCAATGTGTTTAACTGCTGGCTCCTTTGGTTTGTGAGCTATTGCTGGACGTCTGGCATGTTTGGCCTCAAATGCTCGTCCGGCTGAGAGAAACACTTTTTTTTTATTATCAAGTTTCCCAGTCAAGTGAATGCCCACAGCCCTAGAATGAATGTTGCTACTTGTGTGCTCCCTGGGGAGGATTCAGGCCAGCTTGTGTTTCAGTGCTGGCTCCTTTGGTTTGGGATCTATTGCTGGACGTTTGGCATGTTTGGCCTAAAATGCTCGTCCGGCCGAGAGAAAAACATTTATTGATATGATGAAAGTTCCCAGGCAAGTGAAAGCCCACATCCCTAGAATGAATGTTCCTGCTTGTGTGCTCCCTGGGGAGGATTAAGGCCAGCTATCTGTTTCAGTGCTAGTTACTTTGGTTTTGGAGCTATTGCTGGACGTTTGGCAAGTTTGGCCTATGATCTCGTCCGGCCGAGAGAAACAATTTTTTTGCTATGCTGAAAGTTCCCAGGCAAGTGAAAGCCAACAGCCCTAGAATGAATATTTCTATTTCTGTGCTCCCTGGGGAGGTTTCAGGCCAGCTATGTGTTTCAGTGATGGCTCCTTTGGTTTGGAATCTATTGCTGGACATTTGGTAAGTTTGGCCCAAAATGCTCGTCCGGCCGAGAGAAACAGTTTTTTTGAAATGATGAAGGTTCCCAGGCAAGTGAAAGCCCACAGCCCTAGAATGAATGTTGCTGCTTGTGTGCTCCCTGGGGAGTTTTCAGGCCAGCTATGTGTTTCAGTGCTGGCTCCTTTTGTTTGGGAGCTATTGCTGGACGTTTGGCAAGTTTCGACCAAAATGCTCGTCCGGGCAACAGAAACACTTTTTTTCATATGATGAAGGTTCCCAGGAAAGAGAAAGCCCACAGCCCTAGAATGAATGTTGCTGCTTCTGTGCTCCCTGTGGAGGTTTCAGGCCAGCTATGTGTTTCAGTCCTGGCTCCTTTGGTTTGGGAGCTATTGATGGACTTTTGGCATGTTTGGCCTAAGATCTCTTCGGGCCGAGAGAAACACTTTTTTTGTTATGATGAAAGTTCCCAGGCAAGTGAAAGCCCTCAGCCCTAGAATGAATGTTGCTGCTTGTGTACTTTCTGGGGAGGTTTCAGGCCAGCTATGTGTTTCAGTGCTGGCTCCTTTGGTTTGGGAGCTATTGCTGGACGTTTGGCAAGTTTGGCCCAAAATGCTCGTCCGGCCGAGAGATAATACCTGCTTTTGCTATGATGAAAGTTCCAGGAAAGTGAAAGCCCACAACCCTAGAATGAATGTTGCTGCTTGTGTGCTCCCTGGGGAGGTTTCAGGCCAGGTATGTGTTTCAGTGTTGGCTCCTTTGGTTTGGGAGCTATTGCTGGACATTTGGCAAGTTTGGCCCAAAATGCTCGTCCGGCCGAGAGAAACAGTTTTTTGTTATGATGAAGGTTCCCAGGAGAGTGAAAGCCCACAGCCTTAGAATGAATGTTCCTACTTGTGTGCTCCCTGGGGAGGTTTCAGGCCAGCTATGTGTTTCAGTGCTGGCTCCTTTGGTTTGGGAGCTATTGCTGGACGTTTGGCATGTTTGACCTAAAATGCTCGTCCGGCCGAGAGAAACACTTTTTTTTGCTTTGATGAAGGTTCCCAGTCAAGTGAAAGCCCACATCCCTAGAATGAATGTTGCTGCTCGTGTGCTCCCTGGGGAGGTTTCAGGCCAGCTATGTGTTTCAGTGCTGGCTCCTTTGGTTTGGGAGCTATTGCTGGACGTTTGGCAAGTTTGGCCTAAAATGCTCGTCCGACCGAGAGAAACACTTTATTTGCTATGATGAAAGTTCCGAGGAAAATGAAAGCCTACAGCCCTAGAATGAATGTTGCTGCTTGTGTGCTCCCTGGGGAGGATTCAGGCCAGCTATGTGTTTCAGTGCTGGCTCCTTTGGTTCGGGAGCTCTTGCTGGACGTTTGGCAAGTTTGTCCCAAAATGATCATCCGGCTGAGAGAAACACTTTTTTTGCTATGATGAAAGATCCCAGTCAAGTGAAAGCCCACAGCCCTAGAATGCATGTTGCTGCTTGTGTGCTCCCTGGGGAGGATTCAGGCCAGCTATGTGTTTCAGTGCTTGCTCCTTTGGTTTGGGAGCTATTGCTGGACGTTTGGCAAGTTTATCCTAAAATGCTCGTCCGGCCGAGAGAAACACTTTTTTTGCTATGATGAAGGTTCCCAGGCAAGTGAAAGCCCACAGCCCTAGAATGAATGTTGCTGCTTGTGTACTTTCTGGGGAGGATTCAGGCCAGCTATGTGTTTCAGTGCTGGCTCCTTTGGTTTGGGAGCTCTTGCTGGACGTTTGGCAAGTTTGGCCCAAAATGCTCGTCCGGCCGAGAGAAACAATTTTTTGCTATGATGAAGGTTCCCAGGCAACTGAAAGCCCACAGCCCTAGAATGAATGTTCCTACTTGTGTTCTCCCTGGGGAGGTTTCAGGCCAGCTATGTGTTTCAGTGCTGGCTCCTTTGATTTGGGAGCTATTGCTGGACGTTTGGCATGTTTGGCCTAAAATGCTCGTCCGGCCGAGAGAAAAATATTTTTTGCTATGATGAACGTTTGCAGGCAAGTGAAAGCCCACATCCCTAGAATGAATGTTGCCACTTGTGTGCTCCCTGGGGAGGTTTCAGGCCAGCTATGTGTTTCAGTGCTGGCTCCTTTGGTTTGGGAGATATTGCTGGACGTTTGGCATGTTTGGCCTAAAATGCTCGTCCGGCCGAGAGAAACACTTTTTTTGATATGATGAAGGTTTCCAGGCAAGTGATAGCCAACAGCCCTAGAATGAATGTTGCTGCTTGTGCGCTCCCTGGGGAGGATTCAGGCCAGCTATGTGTTTCAGCGCTGGCTCCTTTGGTTTGTCAGCTATTGCTGGACGTTTGGCAAGTTTGGCCCAAAATGCTCGTCCGGCCGAGAGATAATACCTGCTTTTGCTATGATGAAAGCTCCCAGGCGAGTGAAAACCCACAGCCCTAGAATGAATGTTGCTGCTTTTGTCCTCCCTGGGGGGGATTCAGTCCAGCTATGTGTTTCAGTGCTGGCTCCTTTGGTTTGGGAGCTATTGTTGGACGTTTGGCATGTTTGACCTAAAATGCTCGTCCGGCCGAGAGAAGAACTTTTTTTGCTATGATGAAAGTTCCCAGGGAAATGAAAGCCCACAGGTCTAGAATGAATGTTGCTGCTTGTGTGCTTTCTTGGGAGGTTTCAGGCCGGCTATGTGTTTCAGTGCTGGATCCTTTGGTTTGGGAGCTATTGCTGGACGTTTGGCATGTTTGGCCTAAAATGCTCGTCCGGCCGAGAGAAAAATATTTTTTGCTATGATGAAGGTTCCCAGTCAAGTGAAAGCCCACAGCCCTAGAATGAATGTTGCCGCTTGTGTGCTCCCTGGGGAGGATTCAGGCCAGCTATGTGTTTCAGTGCTGGCTCCTTTTTTTTGGGAGGTATTGCTGGACGTTTGGCAATTTTGGCCCAAAATGCTCATCCTGTGGAGAGAAACACTTTTTTTGCTATGATAAAAGTTCCCAGTCAAGTGAAATCCCACAGCCCTAGAATGCATGTTTCTGCTTGTGTGCTCCCTGGGGAGGATTCAGGCCAGCTATGTGTTTCAGTGCTGGCTCCTTTGGTTTGGGAGCTATTGCTGGACGTTTGGCAAGTTTATCCTAAAATGCTCGTCCGGCCGAGAGAAACACTTTTTTTGCTATGATGAAGGTTCCCTGGCAAGTGAAAGCCCACAGCCCTGGAATGAATGTTGCTGCTTGTGTACATTCTGGGGAGGTTTCAGGCCAGCTATGTGTTTCAGTGCTGGCTCCTTTGGTTTGGGAGCTATTGCTGGACGTTTGGCATGTTTGGCCCAAAATGCTCGTCCGGCCGAGAGAAACACTTTTTTTGCTATGATGAAGGTTCCCAGGAATGTGAAAGCCCACAGCCCTAGAATGAATGTTCCTACTTGTGTTCTCCCTGGGGAGGTTTCAGGCCAGCTATGTGTTTCAGTGCTGGCTCCTTTGATTTGGGAGCTATTGCTGGACGTTTGGCATGTTTGGCCTAAAATGCTCGTCCGTCCGAGAGAAATACTCTTTTTCATATGCTGAAGGTTCCTTGGAAAGTGAAAGCCCACAGCCCTAGAATGAATGTTGCTGCTTGTGTGCTCCCTGGGAAGGTTTCAGCCCAGCTATGTGTTTCAGTGTTGGCTCCTTTGGTTTGGGAGCTATTGCTGGACGTTTGGCAATTTTGGCCTAAAATGCTCGTCCGGCCGAGAGAAACACTCTTTTAGATATGATGAAAGCTCCCAGGCAAGTGAAAGCCCACAGCCGTATAACGAATGTTGCTGCTTGTGTGCTCCCTGGGGAGGATTCAGGCCAGCTATATGTTTCAGTGCTGGCTCCTTTGGTTTGGGAGCTATTGCTGGACGTTTGGCATGTTTGGCCTAAAATGCTCGTCCGGCCGAGAGAAACACTTTTTTTGCTATGATGAAGGTTCCCAGGAATGTGAAAGCCCACAGCCCTAGAATGAATGTTCCTACTTGTGTTCTCCCTGGGGAGGTTTCAGGCCAGCTATGTGTTTCAGTGCTGGCTCCTTTGATTTGGGAGCTATTGCTGGACGTTTGGCATGTTTGGCCTAAAATGCTCGTCCGTCCGAGAGAAATACTCTTTTTCATATGCTGAAGGTTCCTTGGAAAGTGAAAGCCCACAGCCCTAGAATGAATGTTGCTGCTTGTGTGCTCCCTGGGAAGGTTTCAGCCCAGCTATGTGTTTCAGTGTTGGCTCCTTTGGTTTGGGAGCTATTGCTGGACGTTTGGCAATTTTGGCCTAAAATGCTCGTCCGGCCGAGAGAAACACTCTTTTAGATATGATGAAAGCTCCCAGGCAAGTGAAAGCCCACAGCCGTATAACAAATGTTGCTGCTTGTGTGCTCCCTGGGGAGGATTCAGGCCAGCTATATGTTTCAGTGCTGGCTCCTTTGGTTTGGGAGCTATTGCTGGACGTTTGGCATGTTTGGCCTAAAATGCTCGTCCGGCCGAGAGAAACACTTTTTTTGATATGATGAAGGTTTCCAGGCAAGTGAAAGCCCACAGGTCTAGAATGAATGTTGCTGCTTGTGTGCTCCCTGGGGAGGATTCAGGCCAGCTATGTGTTTCAGTGCTGGCTACTTTGGTTTGGGAGCTATTGCTGGACGTTTGGCAAGTTTGCGCTAAAATTTTCGTCCGGCCGAGAGAAACACATTTTTTTGCTATGATGAAGGTTCCCAGGCAAGTGAAAGCCCACAGCCCTAGAATGAATGTTGCTGCTTGTGTGCTCCCTGGGGAGGTTCCAGGTCAGCTATGTGTTTCAGTGCTGGCTCCTTTGGTTTGGGAGCCCTTCCTGGACGTTTGGCATGTTTGGCCTAAAATGCTCGTCCGGCCGAGAGAAACACTTTTTTTGCTGTGATGAAGGTTCCCAGGAAAGTGAAAGCCCACATCCCTAGAATGAATGTTGCTGCTTCTGTGCTTTCTGGGGAGGTTTCAGGCCAGATATGTGTTTCAGTGCTGGCTCCTTTAGTTTGGGAGCTATTGCTGGACGTTTGGCAAGTTTGACCCAAAATACTCGTCCGGCCGAGAGAAACACTTTTTTTGCTATGATGAAGGTTCCCAGGAAAGTGAAAGCCCACAGCCCTAGAATGAATGTTGCTGCTTCTGTGCTCCCTGGGGATATTTCAGGCCAGCTATGTGTTTCAGTGCTGGCTCCTTTGATTTGGGAGCTCTTGCTGGACGTTTGGCATATTTGGCCTAAAATGCTCGTCCGGCCGAGAGAAACACGTTTTTTCTATGATGAAAGTTCCCAGGAAATTGAAAGCCCACACCCTAGAATGAATGTTGCTGCTTGTGTGCTCCCTGGGGAGGTTTCAGGCCAGCTATGTGTTTCAGTGCTGGCTCCTTTGGTTTGGGAGCTATTGCTGGACGTTTGGCATATTTGGCCTAAAATGCTCGTCCGGCCGAGAGAAACACTCTTTTAGATATGATGAAAGTTCCCAGGCAAGTGAAAGCCCACAGCCGTATAACGAATGTTGCTGCTTGTGTCCTCCCTAGGGAGGATTCAGGCCAGCTATGTGTTTCAGTGCTGGCTCCTTTGGTTTGGGAGCTATTGCTGGACGTTTGGCAAGATTGGCCCAAAATGCTCGTCTGGCCGAGAGAAACACTATTTTTGTTATGATGAACGTTCCCAGGCAACTGAAAGCCCACAGCCCTAGGATGAATGTTGCTGCTTGTGTGCTCCCTGAGGAGGTTTCAGGCCAGCTATGTGTTTCAGTGCTGGCTCATTTTGTTTGGGAGCTATTGCTGGACGTTTGGCATGTTTGGCCTAAAATGCTCGTCCGGCCGAGAGAAACACTTTTTTTGATATGATGAAGGTTTCCAGGCAAGTGAAAGCCCACAGGTCTAGAATGAATGTTGCTACTTGTGTACTCCCTGGGGAGGATTCAGGCCAGCTATGTGTTTCAGTGCTGGCTCCTTTGGTTTGGGAGCCCTTGCTGGACGTTTGGCATGTTTGGCCTAAAATGCTCGTCCGGCCGAGAGAAACACTTTTTTTGCTATGATGAAGGTTCCCAGGAAAGTTAAAGCCCACATCCCTAGAATGAATGTTGCTGCTTCTGTGCTTTCTGGGGAGGATTCAGGCCAGATATGTGTTTCAGTGCTAGCTCCTTTAGTTTGGGAGCTACTGCTGGGCGTTTGGCAAGTTTGGACTAAAATACTCGTCCGACCGAGAGAAACACTTTTTTTGCTATGATGAAGGTTCCCAAGAAAGTGAAAGCCCACAGCCCTAGAATGAATGTTGCTGCTTCTGTGCTCCCTGGGGAGTATTCAGGCCAGCTATGTGTTTCAGTGCTGGCTCCTTTGGTTTGGGAGATATTGCTGGACGTTTGGCATGTTTGGCCTAAAATGCTCGTCCGGCCGAGAGAAACACTTCTTTTGCTATGATGAAAGTTCCTTCACAAGTGAAAGACCACAGCCCTAGAATGAATGTTGCTGCTTGTGTGCTCCCTGGGGAGGTTTCAGGCCAGCTATGTGTTTCAGTGCTGGCTCCTTTGGTTTGGGAGCTATTGCTGGACGTTTGGCATATTTGGCCTAAAATGCTCGTCCGGCCGAGAGAAACACTCTTTTAGATATGATGAAAGTTCCCAGGCAAGTGAAAGCCCACAGCCGTATAACGAATGTTGCTGCTTGTGTCCTCCCTAGGGAGGATTCAGGCCAGCTATGTGTTTCAGTGCTGGCTCCTTTGGTTTGGGAGCTATTGCTGGACGTTTGGCAAGATTGGCCCAAAATGCTCGTTTGGCCGAGATAAACAATTTTTTTGCTATGATGAAGGTTCCCAGGCATGTGAAAGCCCACAGCCCTAGAATGATTGTTGCTATTTGTGTGCTCCCTGGGGAGGATTCAGGCCAGCTATGTGTTTCAGTGCTGGCTCCTTTGGTTTGGGAGATATTGCTGGACGTTTGGCATATTTGGCCTAAAATGCTCGTCCGGCCGAGAGAATCACTTTTTTTGCTATGATGAAAGTTCCCAGGCAAGTGAAATCCCACATCCCTAGAATGAATGTTGCTGCTTGTGTGCTCCCTGGGGAGGATTCAGGCCAGCTATGTGTTTCAGTGCTGGCTCCTTTGGTTTGGGAGATATTGCTTGACATTTGGCATGTTTGGCCTAAAATGCTCGTCCGGCCGAGAGAAACACATTTTTTGCTATATTCAAGGTTCCCAGGCAAGTGAAAGCCCACAGCTCTAGAATGAATGTTGCTATTTGTGTGCTTTCTGGGGAGGATTGAGGCCAGCTATGTGTTTCAGTGCTGGCTCCTTTGGTTTGGGAGATATTGCTGGACGTTTGGTATATTTGCCCTAAACTGCTCCTCCGGAGGAGAGAAACACTTTTTTTGCTATGATGAAAGTTCCCAGGCAAGTGAAAGCCCACATCCCTAGAATGAATGTTGCTATTTGTGTGCTCCCTGGGGAGGATTCAGTCCAGCTATGTGTTTCAGTGCTGGCTCCTTTGGTTTGGTAGCTATTGCTGGACGTTTGGCATGTTTGGCATAAAATGCTCGTTTGGCTGATAGAAACACTTTTTTTGCTATGATGAAGGTTCCCAGGCAAGTGAAAGACCGCAGCCCTAAAATGAATGTTGCTGTTTGTGTGCTCCCTGGGGAGAATTCAGGCCAGCTATGTGTTTCAGTGCTGGCTCCTTTGGTTTGGGAGCTATTGCTGGTCGTTTGGCATATTTGGACCAAAATGCTCGTCCGGCCGAGAGAAACACTTTTTTTGCTATGATGAAGGTTCCCAGGCAAGTAAAAGCCCACAGCCCTACAAGGAATGTTGCTGCTTGTGTGCTCCCTGGGGAGGATTCAGGCCAGCTATGTGTTTCAGTGCTGGCTCCTTTGGTTTGGGAGCTATTGCTGGACGTTTGGCATGTTTGGCCTAAAATGCTCGTCGGGACGAGAGAAACACTCTTTTTTCTATGATGAAAGTTCCCAGGCAAATGAAAGCCCACATGCCTAGAATGAATGTTGCTATTTGTGTGCTCCCTGGGGAGGATTCAGGCCAGCTATGTGTTTCAGTGCTGGCTCCTTTGGTTTGGGAGCTATTGCTGGGCTTTTGGCATGTTTGGCCTAAAATGCTCGTCCGGCGAGAGAAACACTTTTTTTGCTATGATGAAAGTTCCCAGGCAAGTGAAAGCCCACAGCCCTAGAATGAATGTTGCTATTTGTGTGCTCCCTGGGGAAGATTCAGGCCAGCTATGTGTTTCAGTGCTGGCTCCTTTGGTTTGGGAGCTATTGCTGGACGTTTTGCATGTTTGGCCGAACATGCTCGTCCGGGCGAGAGAAACACTATTTTTGTTATGATGAAAGATCCCAGGCAAATGAAAGCCCACAGCCCTATAATGAATGTTGCTGCTTGTGTGCTCCCTGGGGAGGATTCAGGCCAGCTATGTGTTTCAGTGCTGGCTCCTTTGGTTTGGGAGCTATTGCAAGGCGTTTGGCATGTTTGGCCTAAAATGCTCGTCCAGCCTAGAGAAAAACTTTTTTTGCTATGATGAAATTTCCCAGGCAAGTGAAAGCCCACAGCCCTAGAATGAATGTTGCTGCTTGTGGGCTCCCTGGGGAGGATTCAGGCCAGCTATGTGTTTCAGTGATATCTCCTTTCGTTTGGGAGCTATTGCTTGACGTTTGGCATATTTGGCCTAAAATGCTCGTGCGGCTGAGAAAAACACTTTTTTTACTATGATGAAAGTTCCCAGGCAAGTGAACGCCCACATCCCTTGAATGAATGTTGCTATTTGTGTGCTCCCTGGGCAGGATTCAGGCCAGCTATGTGTTTCAGTGCTGGCTCCTTTGGTTTGGGAGCTATTGCTGGACGTTTGGCATCTTTAGCCCAAAATGCTCGTTTGGCCGAGAGAAACACTGTTTTTGGTATGATGAAAGTTCCCAGGCAAGTGAAAGCCCACAGCCGTAGAATGAATGTTGCTGCTTGTGTGCTCCCTGGGGAAGATTCAGTCCAGCTATGTTTTTCAGTGCTGGCTCCTTTGGTTTGGGAGCTATTGCTGGACGTTCGGTATGTTTGGCCAAAAATGCTCGTCCGGAGGACAGAAAAACTTTTTTTGCTATGATGAAGGTTCCCAGGCAAGTGAAAGCCCACAGCCCTAGAATGAATGTTGCTGCTTGTGGGCTCCCTGGGGAGGTTTCAGTCCAGATATGTGTTTCAGTGCTGGCTCCTTTGGTTTGGGATTTATTGCTGGACGTTTGGCATATTTGCCCTAAAATGCTCGTCCGGCCGAGAGAAACACTTTTTTTGCTATGATGAAAGTTCCCAGGCAAGTGAAAGCCCACATCCCTAGAATGAATGTTGCTGCTTGTGTGCTCCCTGGGGATATTTCAGGCCAGCTATGTGTTTCAGTGCTGGCTCCTTTGGTTTGGAATCTATTGGTGAACGTTTAGCATTTTAGGCATAAAATGCTCGTTTGGCTGATAGAAACAGTTTTTTTGCTATGATGAAGGTTCCCAGGCAAGTGAAAGACCGCATCCCTACAATGAATGTTGCTGTTTGTGTGCTCCCTGGGGTGGATTCAGGCCACCTATGTGTTTCAGTGCTGGCTCCTTTGGTTTGGTTGCTATTGCTGGACGTTTGGCATATTTGGCCCAAAATGCTCGTCCGGCCGAGAGAAACACTTTTTTTGCTATGATGAATGTTCCCAGGCAAGTGAAAGCCCACAGCCCTACAATGAATGTTGCTGCTTGTGTGCTCCCTGGGGAGGATTCAGTCAAGATATGTGTTTCAGTGCTGGTTCATGTCGTTTGGGAGCTATTGCTGGACGTTTGGCATGTTTGGCCTAAAATGCTCGTCCGGCCGAGAAAAACACTTTTTTTGCTCTGATGAAAGTTCCCGGGCAAGTGAACGCCCACATCCCTTGAATGAATGTTGCTATTTGTGTGCTCCCTGGGCAGGATTCAGGCCAGCTATGTGTTTCCGAGCTGGCTCCTTTGGTTTGGGAGCTATTGCTGGACGTTTGGCATGATTGGCCTAAAATGCTGGTCCGGTCGAGAGAAAGACTTTTTTTGCTATGATGAAGATTCCCAGGCAAGTGAAAGACCACAGGCCTAGAATGAATGTTGCTGCTTGTGTGCTCCCTGGGGATATTTCAGGCCAGCTATGTGTTTCAGTGCTGGCTCCTTTGGTTTGGGAGCTATTGGTGAACGTTTAGCATGTTTGGCATAAAATGCTCATTTGGCTGATAGAAACACTTTTTTTGCTATGATGAAGGTTCCCAGGCAAGTGAAAGCCCACAGCCCTAGAATGAATGTTGCTGCTTGTGTGCTCCCTGGGGAGGATTCAGGCCAGCTATGTGTTATAGTGCTGGCTCCTTTGGTTTGGGAGCTATTGCTAGGCGTTTGGCATGTTTGGACTAAAATGCTCGTCCAGCCTAGAGAAAAACTTTTTTTGCTACGATGAAATTTCCCTGGCAAGTGAAAGCCCACAGCCCTAGAATGAATGTTGCTATTTTTGTGCTTTCTGGGGAGGATTCAGGCCAGCTATGTGTTTCAGTGCTGGTTCCTTTCGATTGGGAGGTATTGCTGGACGTTTGGCATGTTTCGCCTAAAATGCTCGTCCGGTCGAGTGAAAGACTATTTTTGCTATGATGAAGGTTCCCAGGCAAGTGAAAGCCCACAGCCCTCGAATGAATGTTGCTGCTTGTGTGCTTTCTGGGGAGTATTCAGGCCAGCTATGTGTTTCAGTGCTGGCTCCTTTGGTTTGGGAGCTATTGCTGGACGTTTGGCAATTTTGGGCCAAAGTCCTCTTCCGGACGAGAGAAACACTTTTTTTATATGATGAAAGTTCCCAAGAAAGTGAAAGCCCACAGCCCTAGAATGAATGTTGCTGCTTGTGGGCTCCCTGGGGAGGATTCAGGCCAGCTATGTGTTTCAGTGATATCTCCTTTCGTTTGGGAGCTATTGCTTGACGTTTGGCATATTTGGCCTAAAATGCTCGTCCGGCCGAGAGAAACACTTTTTTTGCTATGATGAAAGTTCCCAGGCAAGTGAAAGCCCACAGCCCTAGAATGAATGTTGCTGCTTGTGTGCTCCCTGGGGAGGATTCAGGCCAGCTATGTGTTTCCGAGCTGGCTCCTTTGGTTTGGGAGCTATTGCTGGATGTTTGAAATATTTGGCCTAAAATGCTCGTCCGGTCGAGAGAAAGACTTTTTTTGGTGTGATGAAGATTCCCAGGCAATTGAAAGCCCACATCCCTAGAATGAATGTTGCTGCTTGTGTGCTCCCTGGCGATATTTCAGGCCAGCTATGTGTTTCAGTGCTGGCTCCTTTGGTTTGGGAGCTATTGGTGAACGTTTAGCATGTTTGGCATAAAATGCTCATTTGGCTGATAGAAACAATTTTTTTGCTATGATGAAGGTTCCCAGGCAAGTGAAAGCCCACAGCCATATAATGAATGTTGCTGCTTGTGTGCTCCCTGGGGAGGATTCAGGCCAGCTATGTGTTTCAGTGCTGGCTCCTTTGGTTTGGGAGCTATTGCTAGGCGTTTGGCATGTTTGGCCTAAAATGCTCGTCCAGCCTAGAGATAAACTTTTTTTGCTACGATGAAATTTCCCAGGCAAGTGAAAGCCCACATGCCTAGAATGAATGTTGCTATTTGTGTGCTCCCTGGGGAGGATTCAGGCCAGCTATGTGTTTCAGTGGTGGCTCCTTTGGTTTGGGAGCTATTGCTGGACGTTTGGCATGTTTGGCCTAAAATGCTCGTTTGTCCGAGAGAAACACTTTTTTTGCTATGATGAATGTTCCCAGGCAAGTGAAAGCCCACAACCCTAGAATGAATGTTGCTGCTTGTGTTCTCCCTGGGGAGGATTCAGGCCTGCTATGTGTTTCAGTGCTGGCTCCTTTTGTTTGGGAGATATTGCTGGACGTTTGGCATGTTTGGCCTAAAAAATCTCGTCCAGCATAGAGAAACACTTTTTTTGCTACGATGAAAGTTCCCAGGCAAGTGAAAGCCCACAGCCCTAGAATGAATGTTGCTGTTTGTGGGCTCCCTGGGGAGGTTTCAGTCCAGCTATGTGTTTCAGTGCTGGCTCCTTTGGTTTGGGATCTATTGCTGGACGTTAGGTATATTTACCCTAAAATCCTCGTCCGGCCGACAGAAACACTTTTTTTGCTATGATGAAAGTTCCCAGGCAAGTGAACGCCCACATCCGTTGAATGAATGTTGCTTTTTGTGTGCTCCCTGGGCAGGATTCAGGCCAGCTATGTGTTTCCGAGCTGGCTCCTTTGGTTTGGGAGCTATTGCTGGACGTTTGGCATGTTTGGCCTAAAATACTCGTCCGGCCGAGAGAAACACTTTTTTTGCTATGATGAAGGTTCCCAGGAAAGTTAAAGCCCACAACCCTAGAATGAATGTTGCTGCTTCTGTGCTTTCTGGGGAGGATTCAGGCCAGATATGTGTTTCAGTGCTGGCTCCTTTAGTTTGGGAGCTATTGCTGGACGTTTGGCAAGTTTGCCCTAAAATTCTCGTCCGGCCGAGAGAAACACATTTTTGTTATGATGAAGGTTCCCAAGCAAGTGAAAGCCCACAGGCGTAGAATGAATGTTGCTGCTTGTGTCCTCCCTGGGGAGGTTTCAGGCCAGCTATTTGTTTCAGTGCTGGCTCCTTTGATTTGGGAGCTCTTGCTGGACGTTTGGCATAATTGGCCTAAAATGCTCGTCCGGCCGAGAGAAACACGTTTTTTCTATGATGAAAGTTCCCTGGAAATTGAAAGCCCACACCCTAAAATGAATGTTGCTGCTTGTGTGCTCCCTGGGGAGGTTTCAGGCCAGCTATGTGTTTCAGTGCTGGCTCCTTTGGTTTGGGAGCTATTGCCGGACTTTCGGCATGTTTGGCCTAAAATGCTCGTCCGGCCGAGAGAAACACTTTTTTTGTTATGATGAAAGATCCCAGGCAAGTGAAAGCCCACAGCCCTAGAATGAATGTTGCTGCTTGTGTGCTCCCTGAAGAGGTTTCAGGCCAGCTATGTGTTTCAGTGCTGGCTCCTTTCGTTTGGGAGCTATTGCTGGACGTTCGGCATGTTTGGCCTAAAATGCTCGTCCGGCCGAGAGAAACACTTTTTTTGTTATGATGAAGGTTCCCAGTCAAGTGAAAGCCCACAGCCCTAGAATGAATGTTGCTGCTTGTGTGCTCCCTGGGGAGGTTTCAGGCCAGAAATGTGTTTCAGTTCTGGCTCCTTTGGTTTGGGAGCTATTGCTGGACGTTCGGCATGTTTGGTCTAAAATGCTCGTCCGGCCGAGAGAAACACTTTTTTTTTATGATGAAAGTTCCCAGTAAAGTGAAAGCCCACATCCCTAGAATGAATGTTGCTGCTTGTGTGCTTTCTGGGGAGGATTCAGGCCAGCTATGTGTTTCAGTGCTGGCTCCTTTGGTTTGGGAGCTATTGCTGGACATTTGGCTAGTTTGGCCCAAAATGCTCCTCCGACGGAGAGAAACACTTTTTTTGTAATGATGAAGGTTCCCAGTCTAGTGAAAGCCCACAGCCCTACAATGAATGTTGCTGGTTGTGTGCTTTCTGCGGAGGATTCAGGCCAGCTATGTGATTCAGTGCTGGCTCCTTTGGTTTGGGAGCTATTGCTGGACTTTTGGCATCTTTTGCCCAAAATGCTCGTCCGGCCGAGAGAATCACTTTTTTTGCTATGATAAAGGTTCCCAGGAAAGTGAAAGCCCACAGCCCTAGAATGAATGTTGCTGCTTGTGGGAGGTTTCAGTCCAGCTACGTGTTTCAGTGCTGGCACCTTTGGTTTGGGAGCTATTGCTTGATGTTTGGCATGTTTGGCCTAAAATTCTCTTCCGGCCGAGAGAAACACTTTTTTTGCTATGATAATATTCCCAGGCAAGTGAAAACCCACAGCCGTAGAATTAGTGTTGGAGCTTTTGTGCTCCCTGGGGAGTATACACGCCAGCTATGTGTTTCACTGCTGGCTCCTTTGGCTTGGGAGCTATTGCTGGACTTTTGGCAAGTTTTGCCCAAATTGCTCGTCCGGCCGAGAGAAAAACTTTTTTTGTTATGATGAAGGATCCCAGGCAACTGAAAGCCTACAGCCCTAGAATGAATGTTGCTGCTTGTGTGCTCCCTGGGGAGGTTTCAGGCCAGCTATGTGTTTCAGTGCTGGCTCCTTTGGTTTGGGAGATATTGCTGGACGTTTGGCATGTTTGGCCTAAAATGCTCGTCCGGCCGAGAGAAACACTTCTTTTGCTATGATGAAAGTTCCTTCACAAGTGAAAGCTCACAGCCCTAGAATGAATGTTGCTGCTTGTGGGCTCCCTGGGGAGGATTCAGGCCAGCTATGTGTTTCAGTGCTGGCTCCTTTGGTTTGGGAGATATTGCTGGACGTTTGGCATATTTGGCCTAAAATGCTCGTCCGGCCGAGAGAATCACTTTTTTTGCTATGATGAAAGTTCCCAGGCAAGTGAAATCCCACATCCCTAAAATGAATGTTGCTGCTTGTGTGCTCCCTGAGGAGGATTCAGGCCAGCTATGTGTTTCAGTGCTGGCTCCTTTGGTTTGGGAGCTATTGCTGGACGTTTGGCATATTTGGCCTAAAATGCTCGTCCGGCCGAGAGAAACACTTTTTTTGCTATGATGAAAGATCCCAGGCAAGTGAAAGCCCACATCCCTAGAATGAATGTTGCTGCTTGTGTGCTCCCTGGGGAGGATTCAGGCCAGCTATGTGTTTCAGTGCTGGCTCCTTTGGTTTGGGAGATATTGCTTGACATTTGGCATGTTTGGCCTAAAATGCTCGTCCGGCCGAGAGAAACACATTTTTTGGTATATTCAAGGTTCCCAGGCAAGTGAAAGCCCACAGCTCTAGAATGAATGTTGCTATTTGTGTGCTTTCTGGGGAGGATTGAGGCCAGCTATGTGTTTCAGTGCTGGCTCCTTTGGTTTGGGAGATATTGCTGGACGTTTGGTATATTTGCCCTAAACTGCTCCTCCGGAGGAGAGAAACACTTTTTTTGCTATGATGAAAGTTCCCAGGCAAGTGAAAGCCCACATCCCTAGAATGAACGTTGCTATTTGTGTGCTCCCTGGGGAGGATTCAGTCCAGCTATGTGTTTCAGTGCTGGCTCCTTTGGTTTGGTAGCTATTGCTGGACGTTTGGCATGTTTGGCATAAAATGCTCGTTTGGCTGATAGAAACACTTTTTTTGCTATGATGAAGGTTCCCAGGCAAGTGAAAGACCGCAGCCCTAAAATGAATGTTGCTGTTTGTGTGCTCCCTGGGGAGAATTCAGGCCAGCTATGTGTTTCAGTGCTGGCTCCTTTGGTTTGGGAGCTATTGCTGGTCGTTTGGCATATTTGGACCAAAATGCTCGTCCGGCCGAGAGAAACACTTTTTTTGCTATGATGAAGGTTCCCAGGCAAGTAAAAGCCCACAGCCCTACAAGGAATGTTGCTGCTTGTGTGCTCCCTGGGGAGGATTCAGGCCAGCTATGTGTTTCAGTGCTGGCTCCTTTGGTTTGGGAGCTATTGCTGGACGTTTGGCATGTTTGGCCTAAAATGCTCGTCGGGACGAGAGAAACACTCTTTTTTCTATGATGAAAGTTCCCAGGCAAATGAAAGCCCACATGCCTAGAATGAATGTTGCTATTTGTGTGCTCCCTGGGGAGGATTCAGGCCAGCTATGTGTTTCAGTGCTGGCTCCTTTGGTTTGGGAGCTATTGCTGGGCTTTTGGCATGTTTGGCCTAAAATGCTCGTCCGGCGAGAGAAACACTTTTTTTGCTATGATGAAAGTTCCCAGGCAAGTGAAAGCCCACAGCCCTAGAATGAATGTTGCTATTTGTGTGCTCCCTGGGGAAGATTCAGGCCAGCTATGTGTTTCAGTGCTGGCTCCTTTGGTTTGGGAGCTATTGCTGGACGTTTTGCATGTTTGGCCGAACATGCTCGTCCGGGCGAGAGAAACACTATTTTTGTTATGATGAAAGATCCCAGGCAAATGAAAGCCCACAGCCCTATAATGAATGTTGCTGCTTGTGTGCTCCCTGGGGAGGATTCAGGCCAGCTATGTGTTTCAGTGCTGGCTCCTTTGGTTTGGGAGCTATTGCAAGGCGTTTGGCATGTTTGGCCTAAAATGCTCGTCCAGCCTAGAGAAAAACTTTTTTTGCTATGATGAAATTTCCCAGGCAAGTGAAAGCCCACAGCCCTAGAATGAATGTTGCTGCTTGTGGGCTCCCTGGGGAGGATTCAGGCCAGCTATGTGTTTCAGTGATATCTCCTTTCGTTTGGGAGCTATTGCTTGACGTTTGGCATATTTGGCCTAAAATGCTCGTGCGGCTGAGAAAAACACTTTTTTTACTATGATGAAAGTTCCCAGGCAAGTGAACGCCCACATCCCTTGAATGAATGTTGCTATTTGTGTGCTCCCTGGGCAGGATTCAGGCCAGCTATGTGTTTCAGTGCTGGCTCCTTTGGTTTGGGAGCTATTGCTGGACGTTTGGCATCTTTAGCCCAAAATGCTCGTTTGGCCGAGAGAAACACTGTTTTTGGTATGATGAAAGTTCCCAGGCAAGTGAAAGCCCACAGCCGTAGAATGAATGTTGCTGCTTGTGTGCTCCCTGGGGAAGATTCAGTCCAGCTATGTTTTTCAGTGCTGGCTCCTTTGGTTTGGGAGCTATTGCTGGACGTTCGGTTTGTTTGGCCAAAAATGCTCGTCCGGAGGACAGAAAAACTTTTTTTGCTATGATGAAGGTTCCCAGGCAAGTGAAAGCCCACAGCCCTAGAATGAATGTTGCTATTTGTGTGCTCCCTCGGGAGGATTCAGGCCAGCTATGTGTTTCAGTGCTGGCTCCTTTGGTTTGGGAGCTATTGCTGGATGTTTGGCAAGTTTGGCCTAAAATGCTCGTCAGGCCGAGAGAAAAAATTTTTTGCTATGATCAAGGTTCCCGGGCAAGTGAAAGCCCACAGCCGTACAATGAATGTTGCTGCTTGTGTGCTCCCTGGGGAGGATTCAGGCCAGCTATGTGTTTCAGTGCTGGCTCCTTTGGTTTGGGAGCTATTGCTGGACGTTTGGCATGTTTGGCATAAAATGCTCGTTTGGCCGAAAGAAACACTGTTTTTGGTATGATGAAAGTTCCCAGGCAAGGAAAGCCCACAGCCCTAGAATGAATGTTGCTGCTTGTGTGCTCCCTCGGGGGGATTCAGGCCAGCTATGTGTTTCCGTGCTGGCTCCTTTGGTTTGGTAGCTATTGCTGGACGTTTGACATGTTTGGCCTAAAATGCTTGTCCGGCCGAAACACTTTTTTTGCTAAGATGAAAGATCCCAGGCAAGTGAAAGCCCACAGCCCTAGAATGAATGTTGCTGCTTGTGTGCTCCCTGGGGAGGATTCAGGCCAGCTATGTGTTTCAGTGCTGGCTCCTTTGGTTTGGGAGCTATTGCTGGACGTTTGGCATGTTTGGCCTAAAATGCTCGTCTGGACGAGAGAAACACTCTTTTTGCTATGATGAAAGTTCCCAGGCAAATGAAAGCCCACATCCCTAGAATGAATGTTGCTATTTGTGTGCTCCCTGGGGAGGATTCAGGCCAGCTATGTGTTTCAGTGCTGCCTCCTTTGGTTTGGGATCTATTGCTGGGCTTTTGGCATGTTTGGCCTAAAATGCTCGTCCGGCCGAGAGAAACACTTTTTTTGCTATGATGAAAGTTCCCAGGCAAGTGAAAGCCCACAGCCCTAGAATGAATGTTGCTGCTTGTGTGCTCCCTGGGGAGGATTCAGGCCAGCTATGTGTTTCCGAGCTGGCTCCTTTGGTTTGGGAGCTATTGCTGGATGTTTGAAATATTTGGCCTAAAATGCTCGTCCGGTCGAGAGAAAGACTTTTTTTGGTGTGATGAAGATTCCCAGGCAATTGAAAGCCCACATCCCTAGAATGAATGTTGCTGCTTGTGTGCTCCCTGGCGATATTTCAGGCCAGCTATGTGTTTCAGTGCTGGCTCCTTTGGTTTGGGAGCTATTGGTGAACGTTTAGCATGTTTGGCATAAAATGCTCATTTGGCTGATAGAAACAATTTTTTTGCTATGATGAAGGTTCCCAGGCAAGTGAAAGCCCACAGCCATATAATGAATGTTGCTGCTTGTGTGCTCCCTGGGGAGGATTCAGGCCTGCTATGTGTTACAGTGCTGGCTCCTTTGGTTTGGGAGCTATTGCTGGACGTTTGGCATGTTTGGCCTAAAATGCTCGTCCGGCCGAGAGAAACACTATTTTTGTTATGATGAAAGATCCCAGGCAAATGAAAGCCCACAGCCCTAGAATGAATGTTGCTGCTTGTGGGCTCCCTGGGGAGGTTTCAGTCCAGATATGTGTTTCAGTGCTGGCTCCTTTGGTTTGGGATTTATTGCTGGACGTTTGGCATATTTGCCCTAAAATGCTCGTCCGGCCGACAGAAACACTTTTTTTGCTATGATGAAAGTTCCCAGGCAAGTGAAAGCCCACATCCCTAGAATGAATGTTGCTGCTTGTGTGCTCCCTGGGGATATTTCAGGCCAGCTATGTGTTTCAGTGCTGGCTCCTTTGGTTTGGAATCTATTGGTGAACGTTTAGCATTTTAGGCATAAAATGCTCGTTTGGCTGATAGAAACAGTTTTTTTGCTATGATGAAGGTTCCCAGGCAAGTGAAAGACCGCATCCCTACAATGAATGTTGCTGTTTGTGTGCTCCCTGGGGTGGATTCAGGCCACCTATGTGTTTCAGTGCTGGCTCCTTTGGTTTGGTTGCTATTGCTGGACGTTTGGCATATTTGGCCCAAAATGCTCGTCCGGCCGAGAGAAACACTTTTTTTGCTATGATGAATGTTCCCAGGCAAGTGAAAGCCCACAGCCCTACAATGAATGTTGCTGCTTGTGTGCTCCCTGGGGAGGATTCAGTCAAGATATGTGTTTCAGTGCTGGTTCATGTCGTTTGGGAGCTATTGCTGGACGTTTGGCATGTTTGGCCTAAAATGCTCGTCCGGCCGAGAAAAACACTTTTTTTGTTCTGATGAAAGTTCCCGGGCAAGTGAACGCCCACATCCCTTGAATGAATGTTGCTATTTGTGTGCTCCCTGGGCAGGATTCAGGCCAGCTATGTGTTTCCGAGCTGGCTCCTTTGGTTTGGGAGCTATTGCTGGACGTTTGGCATGATTGGCCTAAAATGCTGGTCCGGTCGAGAGAAAGACTTTTTTTGCTATGATGAAGATTCCCAGGCAAGTGAAAGACCACAGGCCTAGAATGAATGTTGCTGCTTGTGTGCTCCCTGGGGATATTTCAGGCCAGCTATGTGTTTCAGTGCTGGCTCCTTTGGTTTGGGAGCTATTGGTGAACGTTTAGCATGTTTGGCATAAAATGCTCATTTGGCTGATAGAAACACTTTTTTTGCTATGATGAAGGTTCCCAGGCAAGTGAAAGCCCACTGCCCTAGAATGAATGTTGCTGCTTGTGTGCTCCCTGGGGAGGATTCAGGCCAGCTATGTGTTATAGTGCTGGCTCCTTTGGTTTGGGAGCTATTGCTAGGCGTTTGGCATGTTTGGACTAAAATGCTCGTCCAGCCTAGAGAAAAACTTTTTTTGCTACGATGAAATTTCCCTGGCAAGTGAAAGCCCACAGCCCTAGAATGAATGTTGCTATTTTTGTGCTTTCTGGGGAGGATTCAGGCCAGCTATGTGTTTCAGTGCTGGCTCCTTTGGTTTGGTAGCTATTGCTGGACGTTTGGCATGTTTGGCCTAAAATGCTCGTTTGGCCGAGAGAAACACTGTTTTTGGTATGATGAAGGTTCCCAGGCAAGTGAAAGCCCACAGCCCTAGAATGAATGTTGCTGCTTGTGTGCTCCCTGGGGAGGATTCAGTCAAGATATGTGTTTCAGTGCTGGTTCCTTTCGATTGGGAGGTATTGCTGGACGTTTGGCATGTTTGGCCTAAAATGCTCGTCCGGTCGAGTGAAAGACTATTTTTGCTATGATGAAGATTCCCAGGCAAGTGAAAGCCCACATCCCTAGAATTAATGTTGCTGCTTGTGTGCTCCCTGGGGATATTTCAGGCCAGCTATGTGTTTCAGTGCTGGCTCCTTTGGTTTGGGAGCTATTGCTGAACGTTTAGCATGTTTGGCATAAAATGGTCGTTTAGCTGATAGAAAAACTTTTTTTGCTATGATGAAGGTTACCAGGCAAGTGAAAGACCGCAGCCCTAAAATGAATGTTGCTGTTTGTGTGCTCCCTGGGGAGGATTCAGGCCAGCTATGTGTTTCAGTGCTGGCTCCTTTGGTTTGGGAGCTATTGCTGGACGTTTGGCATATTTGGCCCAAAATGCTCGTCCGGCCGAGAGAAACACTTTTTTTGCTATGATGAAGGTTCCCAGGCAAGTGAAAGTCCACAGCCCTACAATGAATGTTGCTGCTTGTGGGCTCCCTGGGGAGGATTCAGGCAAGCTGTATCTTTCAGTGCTGGTTCCGTTTGTTTGGGAGCTATTGCTGGACGTTTTGCATGTTTGGCCCAAAATGCTCGTCCGGCCGAGAAAAACACTCTTTTTGCTATGATGAAAGTTCCCAGGCAAGTGAAAGCCCACATGCCTAGAATGAATGTTGATATTTGTGTGCTCCCTGGGGAGGATTCAGGCCAGCTATGTGTTTCAGTGGTGGCTCCTTTGGTTTGGGAGCTATTGCTGGACGTTTGGCATGTTTGGCCTAAAATGCTCGTTTGTCCGAGAGAAACACTTTTTTTGCTATGATGAATGTTCCCAGGCAAGTGAAAGCCCACAACCCTAGAATGAATGTTGCTGCTTGTGTTCTCCCTGGGGAGGATTCAGGCCTGCTATGTGTTTCAGTGCTGGCTCCTTTTGTTTGGGAGATATTGCTGGACGTTTGGCATGTTTGGCCTAAAAAATCTCGTCCAGCATAGAGAAACACTTTTTTTGCTACGATGAAAGTTCCCAGGCAAGTGAAAGCCCACAGCCCTAGAATGAATGTTGCTGTTTGTGGGCTCCCTGGGGAGGTTTCAGTCCAGCTATGCGCTTCAGTGCTGGCTCCTTTGGTTTGGGATCTATTGCTGGACGTTAGGTATATTTACCCTAAAATCCTCGTCCGGCCGACAGAAACACTTTTTTTGCTATGATGAAAGTTCCCAGGCAAGTGAACGCCCACATCCGTTGAATGAATGTTGCTTTTTGTGTGCTCCCTGGGCAGGATTCAGGCCAGCTATGTGTTTCCGAGCTGGCTCCTTTGGTTTGGGAGCTATTGCTGGACGTTTGGCATGTTTGGCCTAAAATACTCGTCCGGCCGAGAGAAACACTTTTTTTGCTATGATGAAGGTTCCCAGGAAAGTTAAAGCCCACAACCCTAGAATGAATGTTGCTGCTTCTGTGCTTTCTGGGGAGGATTCAGGCCAGATATGTGTTTCAGTGCTGGCTCCTTTAGTTTGGGAGCTATTGCTGGACGTTTGGCAAGTTTGCCCTAAAATTCTTGTCCGGCCGAGAGAAACACATTTTTGTTATGATGAAGGTTCCCAAGCAAGTGAAAGCCCACAGGCGTAGAATGAATGTTGCTGCTTGTGTCCTCCCTGGGGAGGTTTCAGGCCAGCTATTTGTTTCAGTGCTGGCTCCTTTGATTTGGGAGCTCTTGCTGGACGTTTGGCATAATTGGCCTAAAATGCTCGTCCGGCCGAGAGAAACACGTTTTTTCTATGATGAAAGTTCCCTGGAAATTGAAAGCCCACACCCTAGAATGAATGTTGCTGCTTGTGTGCTCCCTGGGGAGGTTTCAGGCCAGCTATGTGTTTCAGTGCTGGCTCCTTTGGTTTGGGAGCTATTGCCGGACTTTCGGCATGTTTGGCCTAAAATGCTCGTCCGGCCGAGAGAAACACTTTTTTTGTTATGATGAAAGATCCCAGGCAAGTGAAAGCCCACAGCCCTAGAATGAATGTTGCTGCTTGTGTGCTCCCTGGGGAGGATTCAGGCCAGCTATGTGTTATAGTGCTGGCTCCTTTGGTTTGGGAGCTATTGCTAGGCGTTTGGCATGTTTGGACTAAAATGCTCGTCCGGCCGAGAGAAACACTTTTTTTGCTACGATGAAAGTTCCCAGTCAAGTGAAAGCCCACAGCCCTAGAATGAATGTTGCTATTTTTGTGCTTTCTGGGGAGGATTCAGGCCAGCTATGTGTTTCAGTGCTGGCTCCTTTGGTTTGGTAGCTATTGCTGGACGTTTGGCATGTTTGGCCTAAAATGCTCGTTTGGCCGAGAGAAACACTGTTTTTGGTATGATGAAGGTTCCCAGGCAAGTGAAAGCCCACAGCCCTAGAATGAATGTTGCTGCTTGTGTGCTCCCTGGGGAGGATTCAGTCAAGATATGTGTTTCAGTGCTGGTTCCTTTCGATTGGGAGGTATTGCTGGACGTTTGGCATGTTTGGCCTAAAATGCTCGTCCGGTCGAGTGAAAGACTATTTTTGCTATGATGAAGATTCCCAGGCAAGTGAAAGCCCACATCCCTAGAATTAATGTTGCTGCTTGTGTGCTCCCTGGGGATATTTCAGGCCAGCTATGTGTTTCAGTGCTGGCTCCTTTGGTTTGGGAGCTATTGCTGAACGTTTAGCATGTTTGGCATAAAATGGTCGTTTAGCTGATAGAAAAACTTTTTTTGCTATGATGAAGGTTACCAGGCAAGTGAAAGACCGCAGCCCTAAAATGAATGTTGCTGTTTGTGTGCTCCCTGGGGAGGATTCAGGCCAGCTATGTGTTTCAGTGCTGGCTCCTTTGGTTTGGGAGCTATTGCTGGACGTTTGGCATATTTGGCCCAAAATGCTCGTCCGGCCGAGAGAAACACTTTTTTTGCTATGATGAAGGTTCCCAGGCAAGTGAAAGTCCACAGCCCTACAATGAATGTTGCTGCTTGTGGGCTCCCTGGGGAGGATTCAGGCAAGCTGTATCTTTCAGTGCTGGTTCCGTTTGTTTGGGAGCTATTGCTGGACGTTTTGCATGTTTGGCCCAAAATGCTCGTCCGGCCGAGAAAAACACTCTTTTTGCTATGATGAAAGTTCCCAGGCAAGTGAAAGCCCACATGCCTAGAATGAATGTTGATATTTGTGTGCTCCCTGGGGAGGATTCAGGCCAGCTATGTGTTTCAGTGGTGGCTCCTTTGGTTTGGGAGCTATTGCTGGACGTTTGGCATGTTTGGCCTAAAATGCTCGTTTGTCCGAGAGAAACACTTTTTTTGCTATGATGAATGTTCCCAGGCAAGTGAAAGCCCACAACCCTAGAATGAATGTTGCTGCTTGTGTTCTCCCTGGGGAGGATTCAGGCCTGCTATGTGTTTCAGTGCTGGCTCCTTTTGTTTGGGAGATATTGCTGGACGTTTGGCATGTTTGGCCTAAAAAATCTCGTCCAGCATAGAGAAACACTTGTTTTGCTACGATGAAAGTTCCCAGGCAAGTGAAAGCCCACAGCCCTAGAATGAATGTTGCTGTTTGTGGGCTCCCTGGGGAGGTTTCAGTCCAGCTATGTGTTTCAGTGCTGGCTCCTTTGGTTTGGGATCTATTGCTGGACGTTAGGTATATTTACCCTAAAATCCTCGTCCGGCCGACAGAAACACTTTTTTTGCTATGATGAAAGTTCCCAGGCAAGTGAACGCCCACATCCGTTGAATGAATGTTGCTTTTTGTGTGCTCCCTGGGCAGGATTCAGGCCAGCTATGTGTTTCCGAGCTGGCTCCTTTGGTTTGGGAGCTATTGCTGGACGTTTGGCATGTTTGGCCTAAAATACTCGTCCGGCCGAGAGAAACACTTTTTTTGCTATGATGAAGGTTCCCAGGAAAGTTAAAGCCCACAACCCTAGAATGAATGTTGCTGCTTCTGTGCTTTCTGGGGAGGATTCAGGCCAGATATGTGTTTCAGTGCTGGCTCCTTTAGTTTGGGAGCTATTGCTGGACGTTTGGCAAGTTTGCCCTAAAATTCTCGTCCGGCCGAGAGAAACACATTTTTGTTATGATGAAGGTTCCCAAGCAAGTGAAAGCCCACAGGCGTAGAATGAATGTTGCTGCTTGTGTCCTCCCTGGGGAGGTTTCAGGCCAGCTATTTGTTTCAGTGCTGGCTCCTTTGATTTGGGAGCTCTTGCTGGACGTTTGGCATAATTGGCCTAAAATGCTCGTCCGGCCGAGAGAAACACGTTTTTTCTATGATGAAATTTCCCTGGAAATTGAAAGCCCACACCCTAGAATGAATGTTGCTGCTTGTGTGCTCCCTGGGGAGGTTTCAGGCCAGCTATGTGTTTCAGTGCTGGCTCCTTTGGTTTGGGAGCTATTGCTGGACGTTTGGCATGTTTGGCCGAACATGCTCGTCCGGCCGAGAGAAACACTATTTTTGTTATGATGAAAGATCCCAGGCAAATGAAAGCCCACAGCCCTAGAATGAATGTTGCTGCTTGTGGGCTCCCTGGGGAGGTTTCAGTCCAGATATGTGTTTCAGTGCTGGCTCCTTTGGTTTGGGATTTATTGCTGGACGTTTGGCATATTTGCCCTAAAATGCTCGTCCGGCCGACAGAAACACTTTTTTTGCTATGATGAAAGTTCCCAGGCAAGTGAAAGCCCACATCCCTAGAATGAATGTTGCTGCTTGTGTGCTCCCTGGGGATATTTCAGGCCAGCTATGTGTTTCAGTGCTGGCTCCTTTGGTTTGGAATCTATTGGTGAACGTTTAGCATTTTAGGCATAAAATGCTCGTTTGGCTGATAGAAACAGTTTTTTTGCTATGATGAAGGTTCCCAGGCAAGTGAAAGACCGCATCCCTACAATGAATGTTGCTGTTTGTGTGCTCCCTGGGGTGGATTCAGGCCACCTATGTGTTTCAGTGCTGGCTCCTTTGGTTTGGTTTCTATTGCTGGACGTTTGGCATATTTGGCCCAAAATGCTCGTCCGGCCGAGAGAAACACTTTTTTTGCTATGATGAATGTTCCCAGGCAAGTGAAAGCCCACAGCCCTACAATGAATGTTGCTGCTTGTGTGCTCCCTGGGGAGGATTCAGTCAAGATATGTGTTTCAGTGGTGGCTCCTTTGGTTTGGGAGCTATTGCTGGACGTTTTGCATGTTTGGCCCAAAATGCTCGTCCGGCCGAGAAAAACACTCTTTTTGCTATGATGAAAGTTCCCAGGCAAGTGAAAGCCCACATGCCTAGAATGAATGTTGATATTTGTGTGCTCCCTGGGGAGGATTCAGGCCAGCTATGTGTTTCAGTGGTGGCTCCTTTGGTTTGGGAGCTATTGCTGGACGTTTGGCATGTTTGGCCTAAAATGCTCGTTTGTCCGAGAGAAACACTTTTTTTGCTATGATGAATGTTCCCAGGCAAGTGAAAGCCCACAACCCTAGAATGAATGTTGCTGCTTGTGTTCTCCCTGGGGAGGATTCAGGCCTGCTATGTGTTTCAGTGCTGGCTCCTTTTGTTTGGGAGATATTGCTGGACGTTTGGCATGTTTGGCCTAAAAAATCTCGTCCAGCATAGAGAAACACTCTTTTTTGCTACGATGAAAGTTCCCAGGCAAGTGAAAGCCCACAGCCCTAGAATGAATGTTGCTGTTTGTGGGCTCCCTGGGGAGGATTCAGGAAAGATGTGTTTTTCAGTGCTGGCTCCTTTGGTTTGGGATCTATTGCTGGACGTTTGGCATGTTTGGTCCAAAATGCTTGTCCGGCCGAGAAAAACACATTTTTTGCTATGATGAAGGTTCCCAGGCAAGTGAAAGCCCACAGCCCTAGAATGAATGTTGCTATTTGTGTGCTCCCTGGGGAGGATTCAGGCAAGATATGTTTTTCACAGCTGGTTCCTTTCGTTTGGGAGCTATTGTTGGACGTTTGGCATGTTTGGTCCAAAATGCTCGTCCGGCCGAGAGAAACTCTTTTTTTGCTATGATGAAGGTTCTCAGGCAAGTGAAAGCCCACATCCCAAGAATGAATGTTGCTGCTTGTCGGCTCCCTGGGGAGGTTTCAGTCCAGCTATGTGTTTCAGTGCTGGCTCCTTTGGTTTGGGAGCTATTGCTGGACGTTTGGCATATTTGGGCTAAAATGCTCGTATGGCCGAGAGAAACACTTTTTTTGCTATGATGAAGGTTCCCAGGCAAGTGAAAGCCCACATGCCTAGAATGAATGTTGCTGCTTGTGTGCTCCCTGGGGAGGATTCAGGCCAGCTATGTGTTTCAGTGCTGGCTCCTTTGGTTTGGGAGCTATTGCTGAACATTTGGCATATTTTACCTAACATGCTCGTCCGGCCTAGAGAAACACTTTTTTTGCAATGATGAAAGTTCCCAGGCAAGTGAAAGCCCACAGCCCTAGAATGAATGTTGCTCTTTGTGTGCTCCCTAGGGAGGATTCAGGCCAGCTATGTGTCTCAGTGCTGGCTCCTTTGGTTTGGGATCTATTGCTGGACGTTTGGCATATTTGGCCTAAAATGCTCGTCCGGCCGAGAGAAACACTTTTTTTGATATGATGAAGGTTCCCAGGCAAGTGAAAGCCCACATGCCTAGAATGAATGTTGCTGCTTGTGTGCTCCCTGGGGAGGATTGAGGCCAGCTATGTGTTTCCGAGCTGGCTCCTTTGGTTTGGGAGCTATTGCTGGACGTTTGGCGTGTTTGGCCTAAAATGCTGGTCCGGTCGAGAGAATGACTTTTTTTGCTATGATGAAGATTCCCAGGCAAGTGAAAGACCACAGGCCTAGAATGAATGTTGCTGCTTGTGTGCTCCCTGGGGATATTTCAGGCCAGCTATATGTTTCAGTGCTGGCTCCTTTGGTTTGGGAGCTATTGGTGAACGTTTACATTGTTTGGCATAAAATGCTCATTTGGCTGATAGAAACACTTTTTTTGCTATGATGAAGGTTCCCAGGCAAGTGAAAGCCCACAGCCCTACAATGAATGTTGCTGCTTGTGTGCTCCCTGGGGAGGATTCAGGCCAGCTATGTGTTTCAGTGCTGGCTCCTTTGGTTTGGGAGCTATTGCTGGACGTTTTGCATGTTTGGCCCAAAATCCTCGTCCGGCCGAGAAAAACACTCTTTTTGCTATGATGAAAGTTCCCAGGCAAGTGAAAGCCCACATGCCTAGAATGAATGTTGCTATTTGTGTGCTCCCTGGGGAGGATTCAGGCCAGCTATGTGTTTCAGTGCTGGCTCCTTTGGTTTGGGAGCTATTGCTGGACGTTTGGCATGTTTGGCCTAAAATGCTCGTCCATCCTAGAGAAACACTTTTTATGATACGATGAAAGTTCCCAGGCAAGTGAAAGCCCAGAGCCCTAGAATGAATGTTGCTATTTGTGTGCTCCCTGGGGAGGATTCAGGCCAGCTATGTGTTTCAGTGCTGGCTCCTTTGGTTTGGGAGCTATTGCTGGACGTTTGGCATGTTTGGCCTAAAATGCTCGTTTGGCCGAGAGAAACACTTTTTTTGCTATGATGAATGTTCCCAGGCAAGTGAAAGCCCACATCCCTAGAATGAATGTTGCTGCTTGTGTTCTCCCTGGGGAGGATTCAGGCCTGCTATGTGTTTCAGTGCTGGCTCCTTTGGTTTGGGAGATATTGCTGGACGTTTGGCATGTTTGGCCTAAAAATCTCGTCCAGCATAGAGAAACACTTTTTTTGCTACGATGAAAGTTCCCAGGCAAGTGAAAGCCCACAGCCCTAGAATGAATGTTGCTGTTTGTGGGCTCCCTGGGGAGGTTTCAGTCCAGCTATGTGTTTCAGTGCTGGCTCCTTTGGTTTGAGATCTATTGCTGGACGTTTGGTATATTTACCCTAAAATGCTCGTCCGGCCGACAGAAACACTTTTTTGCTATGATGAAAGTTCCCAGGCAAGTGAACGCCCACATCCCTTGAATAAATTTTGCTATTTGTGTGCTCCCTGGGCAGGATTCAGGCCAGCTATGTGTTTCCGAGCTGGCTCCTTTGGTTTGGGAGCTATTGCTGGACGTTTGGCATGTTTGGCCTAAAATGCTGGTCCGGTCGAGAGAAAGACTTTTTATGCTATGATGAAGGTTCCCAGGCAAGTGAAAGACCACAGGCCTAGAATGAATGTTGCTGCTTCTGTGCTCCCTGGGGAGGATTCAGGCCAGCTATGTGTTTCAGTGCTGGCTCCTTTGGTTTGGGAGCTATTGCTGTACGTTTTGCATGTTTGGTTCAAAATGCTCGTCCGGCCGAGAAAAACACACTTCTTGATATAATGAAAGTTCCCAGGCAAATGAAAACCCACATGCCTAGAATGCATGTTGCTGCTTGTGTGCTCCCTGGGGAGGATTCAGGCCAGCTATGTGTTTCAGTGCTGGCTCCTTTGGTTTGGGAGCTATTGCTGGGCATTTGGCATATTTGGCCTAAAATATTCGTCCGGCCGAGAGAAACACTTTTTTTGCTATGATGAAAGTTCCCAGGCAAGTGAAAGCCCACATCCCTAGAATGAATGTTGTTGCTTGTGTGCTCCCTGGGGAGGATTGAGGCCAGCTATGTGTTTCAGTTCTGGCTGTTTTGGTTTGGTAGCTATTGCTGAACGTTTGGCATGTTTGGCCTAAATTGCTCGTCCGGCCGAGAGAAACACTTTTTTTGCTATGATAAAAGTTCCCAGGCAAGTGAAAGCCCACATGCCTAGAATGAATGTTGCTGCTTGTGTGCTCCCTGGGCAGGATTAAGGCCAGCTACGTGTTTCAGTGCTGGCTCCTTTGATTTGGGAGCTATTGCTGGACGTTTTTTATGTTTGGCCTAAATTGCTCGTCCGGCCGAGAGAAACAATTTTTTTGCAATGATGAAGGTTCCCACGCAAGTGAAAGCCCACATTCCTAGAATGAATATTGCTATTAGTGTGCTTTCTGGGGAGGATTCAGGCCAGCTATGTGTTTCAGTGCTGGCTCCTTTGGTTTGGGAGCTATTTCTGGACGTTTGGCATGTTTGGCCTAAAATGCTCGTTTGGCCGAGAAACACTTTTTTTGATATGATGAAGATTCCCAGGCAAGTGAAAGCCCACAGCCCTAAAATGAATGGTGCTGCTTGTGTGCTCCCTGGGGAGGATTCAGGCAAGCTATGTGTTTCAGTGCTGGTTCTTTTGGTTTGGGAGCTATTGCTGGACGTTTGGCATGTTTGGCCTAAAATGCTCGTCCGGCCGAGAGAAACACTTTTTTTGCTATCATGAAGGTTCCCAGGCAAGTGAAAGCCCACAGCCCTAGAATGAATGTTGCTGCTTGTGTGCTCCCTGGGGAGGATTCAGGCCAGCTATGTGTTTCAGTGCTGGCTCCTTTGGTTAGGGAGCTATTGCTGGACGTTTGGCATGTTTGGCCTAAAATGCTCGTCCGGCCGAGAGAAACATTTCCTTTGCTATGATGAAAGTTCCCAGGTAAGTGAAAGCCCACAGCCCTAGAATGAATGTTGCTGCTTGTGTGCTCCCTGGGGAGGTTTCAGTCCAGATATGTGTTTCAGTGCTGGCTCCTTTGGTTTGGGATTTATTGCTGGACGTTTGGCATATTTGCCCTAAAATGCTCGTCCGGCCGACAGAAACACTTTTTTTGCTATGATGAAAGTTCCCAGGCAAGTGAAAGCCCACATCCCTAGAATGAATGTTGCTGCTTGTGTGCTCCCTGGGGATATTTCAGGCCAGCTATGTGTTTCAGTGCTGGCTCCTTTGGTTTGGAATCTATTGGTGAACGTTTAGCATTTTAGGCATAAAATGCTCGTTTGGCTGATAGAAACAGTTTTTTTGCTATGATGAAGGTTCCCAGGCAAGTGAAAGACCGCATCCCTACAATGAATGTTGCTGTTTGTGTGCTCCCTGGGGTGGATTCAGGCCACCTATGTGTTTCAGTGCTGGCTCCTTTGGTTTGGTTTCTATTGCTGGACGTTTGGCATATTTGGCCCAAAATGCTCGTCCGGCCGAGAGAAACACTTTTTTTGCTATGATGAATGTTCCCAGGCAAGTGAAAGCCCACAGCCCTACAATGAATGTTGCTGCTTGTGTGCTCCCTGGGGAGGATTCAGTCAAGATATGTGTTTCAGTGGTGGCTCCTTTGGTTTGGGAGCTATTGCTGGACGTTTTGCATGTTTGGCCCAAAATGCTCGTCCGGCCGAGAAAAACACTCTTTTTGCTATGATGAAAGTTCCCAGGCAAGTGAAAGCCCACATGCCTAGAATGAATGTTGATATTTGTGTGCTCCCTGGGGAGGATTCAGGCCAGCTATGTGTTTCAGTGCTGGCTCCTTTGGTTTGGGAGCTATTGCTGGACGTTTGGCATGTTTGGCCTAAAATGCTCGTTTGTCCGAGAGAAACACTTTTTTTGCTATGATGAATGTTCCCAGGCAAGTGAAAGCCCACAACCCTAGAATGAATGTTGCTGCTTGTGTTCTCCCTGGGGAGGATTCAGGCCTGCTATGTGTTTCAGTGCTGGCTCCTTTTGTTTGGGAGATATTGCTGGACGTTTGGCATGTTTGGCCTAAAAAATCTCGTCCAGCATAGAGAAACACTTTTTTTGCTACGATGAAAGTTCCCAGGCAAGTGAAAGCCCACAGCCCTAGAATGAATGTTGCTGTTTGTGGGCTCCCTGGGGAGGATTCAGGAAAGATGTGTTTTTCAGTGCTGGCTCCTTTGGTTTGGGATCTATTGCTGGACGTTTGGCATGTTTGGTCCAAAATGCTTGTCCGGCCGAGAAAAACACATTTTTTGCTATGATGAAGGTTCCCAGGCAAGTGAAAGCCCACAGCCCTAGAATGAATGTTGCTATTTGTGTGCTCCCTGGGGAGGATTCAGGCAAGATATGTTTTTCACAGCTGGTTCCTTTCGTTTGGGAGCTATTGTTGGACGTTTGGCATGTTTGGTCCAAAATGCTCGTCCGGCCGAGAGAAACTCTTTTTTTGCTATGATGAAGGTTCTCAGGCAAGTGAAAGCCCACATCCCAAGAATGAATGTTGCTGCTTGTCGGCTCCCTGGGGAGGTTTCAGTCCAGCTATGTGTTTCAGTGCTGGCTCCTTTGGTTTGGGAGCTATTGCTGGACGTTTGGCATATTTGGGCTAAAATGCTCGTATGGCCGAGAGAAACACTTTTTTTGCTATGATGAAGGTTCCCAGGCAAGTGAAAGCCCACATGCCTAGAATGAATGTTGCTGCTTGTGTGCTCCCTGGGGAGGATTCAGGCCAGCTATGTGTTTCAGTGCTGGCTCCTTTGGTTTGGGAGCTATTGCTGAACATTTGGCATATTTTACCTAACATGCTCGTCCGGCCTAGAGAAACACTTTTTTTGCAATGATGAAAGTTCCCAGGCAAGTGAAAGCCCACAGCCCTAGAATGAATGTTGCTCTTTGTGTGCTCCCTAGGGAGGATTCAGGCCAGCTATGTGTCTCAGTGCTGGCTCCTTTGGTTTGGGATCTATTGCTGGACGTTTGGCATATTTGGCCTAAAATGCTCGTCCGGCCGAGAGAAACACTTTTTTTGATATGATGAAGGTTCCCAGGCAAGTGAAAGCCCACATGCCTAGAATGAATGTTGCTGCTTGTGTGCTCCCTGGGGAGGATTGAGGCCAGCTATGTGTTTCCGAGCTGGCTCCTTTGGTTTGGGAGCTATTGCTGGACGTTTGGCGTGTTTGGCCTAAAATGCTGGTCCGGTCGAGAGAAAGACTTTTTTTGCTATGATGAAGATTCCCAGGCAAGTGAAAGACCACAGGCCTAGAATGAATGTTGCTGCTTGTGTGCTCCCTGGGGATATTTCAGGCCAGCTATATGTTTCAGTGCTGGCTCCTTTGGTTTGGGAGCTATTGGTGAACGTTTACATTGTTTGGCATAAAATGCTCATTTGGCTGATAGAAACACTTTTTTTGCTATGATGAAGGTTCCCAGGCAAGTGAAAGCCCACAGCCCTACAATGAATGTTGCTGCTTGTGTGCTCCCTGGGGAGGATTCAGGCCAGCTATGTGTTTCAGTGCTGGCTCCTTTGGTTTGGGAGCTATTGCTGGACGTTTTGCATGTTTGGCCCAAAATCCTCGTCCGGCCGAGAAAAACACTCTTTTTGCTATGATGAAAGTTCCCAGGCAAGTGAAAGCCCACATGCCTAGAATGAATGTTGCTATTTGTGTGCTCCCTGGGGAGGATTCAGGCCAGCTATGTGTTTCAGTGCTGGCTCCTTTGGTTTGGGAGCTATTGCTGGACGTTTGGCATGTTTGGCCTAAAATGCTCGTCCATCCTAGAGAAACACTTTTTATGATACGATGAAAGTTCCCAGGCAAGTGAAAGCCCAGAGCCCTAGAATGAATGTTGCTATTTGTGTGCTCCCTGGGGAGGATTCAGGCCAGCTATGTGTTTCAGTGCTGGCTCCTTTGGTTTGGGAGCTATTGCTGGACGTTTGGCATGTTTGGCCTAAAATGCTCGTTTGGCCGAGAGAAACACTTTTTTTGCTATGATGAATGTTCCCAGGCAAGTGAAAGCCCACATCCCTAGAATGAATGTTGCTGCTTGTGTTCTCCCTGGGGAGGATTCAGGCCTGCTATGTGTTTCAGTGCTGGCTCCTTTGGTTTGGGAGATATTGCTGGACGTTTGGCATGTTTGGCCTAAAAATCTCGTCCAGCATAGAGAAACACTTTTTTTGCTACGATGAAAGTTCCCAGGCAAGTGAAAGCCCACAGCCCTAGAATGAATGTTGCTGTTTGTGGGCTCCCTGGGGAGGTTTCAGTCCAGCTATGTGTTTCAGTGCTGGCTCCTTTGGTTTGAGATCTATTGCTGGACGTTTGGTATATTTACCCTAAAATGCTCGTCCGGCCGACAGAAACACTTTTTTGCTATGATGAAAGTTCCCAGGCAAGTGAACGCCCACATCCCTTGAATAAATTTTGCTATTTGTGTGCTCCCTGGGCAGGATTCAGGCCAGCTATGTGTTTCCGAGCTGGCTCCTTTGGTTTGGGAGCTATTGCTGGACGTTTGGCATGTTTGGCCTAAAATGCTGGTCCGGTCGAGAGAAAGACTTTTTATGCTATGATGAAGGTTCCCAGGCAAGTGAAAGACCACAGGCCTAGAATGAATGTTGCTGCTTGTGTGCTCCCTGGGGAGGATTCAGGCCAGCTATGTGTTTCAGTGCTGGCTCCTTTGGTTTGGGAGCTATTGCTGTACGTTTTGCATGTTTGGTTCAAAATGCTCGTCCGGCCGAGAAAAACACACTTCTTGATATAATGAAAGTTCCCAGGCAAATGAAAACCCACATGCCTAGAATGCATGTTGCTGCTTGTGTGCTCCCTGGGGAGGATTCAGGCCAGCTATGTGTTTCAGTGCTGGCTCCTTTGGTTTGGGAGCTATTGCTGGGCATTTGGCATATTTGGCCTAAAATATTCGTCCGGCCGAGAGAAACACTTTTTTTGCTATGATGAAAGTTCCCAGGCAAGTGAAAGCCCACATCCCTAGAATGAATGTTGTTGCTTGTGTGCTCCCTGGGGAGGATTGAGGCCAGCTATGTGTTTCAGTTCTGGCTGTTTTGGTTTGGTAGCTATTGCTGAACGTTTGGCATGTTTGGCCTAAATTGCTCGTCCGGCCGAGAGAAACACTTTTTTTGCTATGATAAAAGTTCCCAGGCAAGTGAAAGCCCACATGCCTAGAATGAATGTTGCTGCTTGTGTGCTCCCTGGGCAGGATTAAGGCCAGCTACGTGTTTCAGTGCTGGCTCCTTTGATTTGGGAGCTATTGCTGGACGTTTTTTATGTTTGGCCTAAATTGCTCGTCCGGCCGAGAGAAACAATTTTTTTGCAATGATGAAGGTTCCCACGCAAGTGAAAGCCCACATTCCTAGAATGAATATTGCTATTAGTGTGCTTTCTGGGGAGGATTCAGGCCAGCTATGTGTTTCAGTGCTGGCTCCTTTGGTTTGGGAGCTATTTCTGGACGTTTGGCATGTTTGGCCTAAAATGCTCGTTTGGCCGAGAAACACTTTTTTTGATATGATGAAGATTCCCAGGCAAGTGAAAGCCCACAGCCCTAAAATGAATGGTGCTGCTTGTGTGCTCCCTGGGGAGGATTCAGGCAAGCTATGTGTTTCAGTGCTGGTTCTTTTGGTTTGGGAGCTATTGCTGGACGTTTGGCATGTTTGGCCTAAAATGCTCGTCCGGCCGAGAGAAACACTTTTTTTGCTATCATGAAGGTTCCCAGGCAAGTGAAAGCCCACAGCCCTAGAATGAATGTTGCTGCTTGTGTGCTCCCTGGGGAGGATTCAGGCCAGCTATGTGTTTCAGTGCTGGCTCCTTTGGTTAGGGAGCTATTGCTGGACGTTTGGCATGTTTGGCCTAAAATGCTCGTCCGGCCGAGAGAAACATTTCCTTTGCTATGATGAAAGTTCCCAGGTAAGTGAAAGCCCACAGCCCTAGAATGAATGTTGCTGCTTGTGTGCTCCCTGGGGAGGATTCAGGCAAGCTATGTGTTTCAGTGCTGGCTCCTTTGGTTTGGGAGCTACTGCTGAACGTTTGGCATATTTGACCTAAAATGCTCGTCCGGCCGAGAGAAACACTTTTTTTGCTATGATGAAGGTTCCCAGGCAAGTGAAAGCCCACATCCCTAGAATAAATGTTGAAATTTGTGTGCTCCCTAGGGAGGATTCAGGCCAGCTATGTGTTTCAGTGCTGGCTCCTTTGGTTAGGGAGCTATTGCTGGACGTTTGGCATGTTTGGCCTAAAATGCGAGTCCGGCCGAGACAAACACATTTGTTGTTATGATGAATGTTACTAGGCAAGTGAAACCCCCCTTCCCTAGAATGAATGTTGCTGATTGTGTGCTCCCTGGGGAGGATTCAGGCCAGCTATGTGTTTCAGTGCTGGCTCCTTTGGTTTGGGAGCTATTGCTGTACGTTTTGCATGTTTGGTTCAAAATGCTCGTCCGGCCGAGAAAAACACACTTCTTGATATAATGAAAGTTCCCAGGCAAATGAAAACCCACATGCCTAGAATGCATGTTGCTGCTTGTGTGCTCCCTGGGGAGGATTCAGGCCAGCTATGTGTTTCAGTGCTGGCTCCTTTGGTTTGGGAGCTATTGCTGGGCATTTGGCATATTTGGCCTAAAATATTCGTCCGGCCGAGAGAAACACTTTTTTTGCTATGATGAAAGTTCCCAGGCAAGTGAAAGCCCACATCCCTAGAATGAATGTTGTTGCTTGTGTGCTCCCTGGGGAGGATTGAGGCCAGCTATGTGTTTCAGTTCTGGCTGTTTTGGTTTGGTAGCTATTGCTGAACGTTTGGCATGTTTGGCCTAAATTGCTCGTCCGGCCGAGAGAAACACTTTTTTTGCTATGATAAAAGTTCCCAGGCAAGTGAAAGCCCACATGCCTAGAATGAATGTTGCTGCTTGTGTGCTCCCTGGGCAGGATTAAGGCCAGCTACGTGTTTCAGTGCTGGCTCCTTTGATTTGGGAGCTATTGCTGGACGTTTTTTATGTTTGGCCTAAATTGCTCGTCCGGCCGAGAGAAACAATTTTTTTGCAATGATGAAGGTTCCCACGCAAGTGAAAGCCCACATTCCTAGAATGAATATTGCTATTAGTGTGCTTTCTGGGGAGGATTCAGGCCAGCTATGTGTTTCAGTGCTGGCTCCTTTGGTTTGGGAGCTATTTCTGGACGTTTGGCATGTTTGGCCTAAAATGCTCGTTTGGCCGAGAAACACTTTTTTTGATATGATGAAGATTCCCAGGCAAGTGAAAGCCCACAGCCCTAAAATGAATGGTGCTGCTTGTGTGCTCCCTGGGGAGGATTCAGGCAAGCTATGTGTTTCAGTGCTGGTTCTTTTGGTTTGGGAGCTATTGCTGGACGTTTGGCATGTTTGGCCTAAAATGCTCGTCCGGCCGAGAGAAACACTTTTTTTGCTATCATGAAGGTTCCCAGGCAAGTGAAAGCCCACAGCCCTAGAATGAATGTTGCTGCTTGTGTGCTCCCTGGGGAGGATTCAGGCCAGCTATGTGTTTCAGTGCTGGCTCCTTTGGTTTGGGAGCTATTGCTGGACGTTTTGCATGTTTGGCCCAAAATGCTCGACTGGCCGAGAGAAACACACTTTTTCCTTTAATGAAAGTTCCCAGGCAAATGAAAGCCCACATGCCTAGAATGAATGTTGCTGCTTGTGTGCTCCCTGGGCAGGATTAAGGCCAGCTACGTGTTTCAGTGCTGGCTCCTTTGATTTGGGAGCTATTGCTGGACGTTTTTTATGTTTGGCCTAAATTGCTCGTCCGGCCGAGAGAAACAATTTTTTTGCAATGATGAAGGTTCCCACGCAAGTGAAAGCCCACATTCCTAGAATGAATATTGCTATTAGTGTGCTTTCTGGGGAGGATTCAGGCCAGCTATGTGTTTCAGTGCTGGCTCCTTTGGTTTGGGAGCTATTTCTGGACGTTTGGCATGTTTGGCCTAAAATGCTCGTTTGGCCGAGAAACACTTTTTTTGATATGATGAAGATTCCCAGGCAAGTGAAAGCCCACAGCCCTAAAATGAATGGTGCTGCTTGTGTGCTCCCTGGGGAGGATTCAGTCCAGCTATGTGTGTCAGTGCTGGCTCCTTTGGTTTGGGAGCTATTGCTGGACGTTTGGCATGTTTGGCCTAAAATGCTCGTCCGGCCGAGAGAAACACTTTTTTTGCTATCATGAAGGTTCCCAGGCAAGTGAAAGCCCACAGCCCTAGAATGAATGTTGCTGCTTGTGTGCTCCCTGGGGAGGATTCAGGCCAGCTATGTGTTTCAGTGCTGGCTCCTTTGGTTTGGGAGCTATTGCTGGACGTTTTGCATGTTTGGCCCAAAATGCTCGACTGGCCGAGAGAAACACACTTTTTCCTTTAATGAAAGTTCCCAGGCAAATGAAAGCCCACATGCCTAGAATGAATGTTGCTGCTTGTGTGCTCCCTGGGCAGGATTAAGGCCAGCTACGTGTTTCAGTGCTGGCTCCTTTGATTTGGGAGCTATTGCTGGACGTTTTTTATGTTTGGCCTAAATTGCTCGTCCGGCCGAGAGAAACAATTTTTTTGCAATGATGAAGGTTCCCACGCAAGTGAAAGCCCACATTCCTAGAATGAATATTGCTATTAGTGTGCTTTCTGGGGAGGATTCAGGCCAGCTATGTGTTTCAGTGCTGGCTCCTTTGGTTTGGGAGCTATTTCTGGACGTTTGGCATGTTTGGCCTAAAATGCTCGTTTGGCCGAGAAACACTTTTTTTGATATGATGAAGATTCCCAGGCAAGTGAAAGCCCACAGCCCTAAAATGAATGGTGCTGCTTGTGTGCTCCCTGGGGAGGATTCAGGCAAGCTATGTGTTTCAGTGCTGGTTCTTTTGGTTTGGGAGCTATTGCTGGACGTTTGGCATGTTTGGCCTAAAATGCTCGTCCGGCCGAGAGAAACACTTTTTTTGCTATCATGAAGGTTCCCAGGCAAGTGAAAGCCCACAGCCCTAGAATGAATGTTGCTGCTTGTGTGCTCCCTGGGGAGGATTCAGGCCAGCTATGTGTTTCAGTGCTGGCTCCTTTGGTTTGGGAGCTATTGCTGGACGTTTTGCATGTTTGGCCCAAAATGCTCGACTGGCCGAGAGAAACACACTTTTTCCTTTAATGAAAGTTCCCAGGCAAATGAAAGCCCACATGCCTAGAATGAATGTTGCTATTTGTGTGCTCCCTGGGGAGGATTCAGGCCAGCTATTTGTTTCAGTGCTGGCTCCTTTGGTTTGGGAGCTATTGCTGGACGTTTGGCATCTTTGGCCTAAAATGCTCGTCCGGCAAAGAGAAATACATTTGTTGATATGATGAATGTTACTAGGCAAGTGAAAGCCCACATGCCTAGAATGAATGTTGCTGCTTGTGTGCTCCCTGGGGAGGATTCAGGCCAGCTATGTGTTTCAGTGCTGGCTCCTTTGGTTTGGGAGCTATTGCTGGACGTTTGGCATCTTTGGCCTAAATTGCTCGTCCGGCCGAGAGAAACACATTTTTTGATATGATGAAGGTTCCCAGACAAGTGAAAGCCCACATCCCTAGAATGAATGTTGCTGCTTGTGTGCTCCCTGGGGAGGATTCAGGCCAGCTATGTGTTTCAGTGCTGGCTCCTTTGGTTTGGGAGCTATTGCTGAACGTTTGGCATATTTGAATTAAAATGCTCGTCCGGCCGAGATAAACACTTTTTTTGCTATGATGAAAGTTCCCAGGCAAGTGAAAGCCCACAGCCCTAGAATGATAGTTGCTATTTGTGTGCTTTCTGGGGAGGATTCAGGCCAGGTATGTGTTCCAGTGCTGGCTCCTTTGGTTTGGGAGCTATTGCTGGACGTTTGGCATGTTTGGCCTAAAATGCTCGTCCGGCCGAGAGAAACACTTTCTTTGCTATAATGAAATTTCCCAGGCAAATGAAAGCCCACATGCCTAGAATGAATGTTGCTATTTGTGTGCTCCCTGGGGAGGATTCAGGCCAGCTATGTGTTTCAGTGCTGGCTCCTTTGGTTTGGGAGCTATTCCTGGGCTTTTTGCATGAATGGCCTTAAATGCTCGTCTGGCCGAGAGAAACACTTTTTTTGCTATGATGAATGTTACAAGGCAAGTGAAAGCCCACATCCCTAGAATGAATGTTGCTGCTTGTCGGCTCCCTGGGGAGGATTCAGGCCAGCTATGTGTTTCAGTGCTGGCTCCTTTGGTTTGGGAGGTATTGCTGGACGTTTGGCATGTTTGGCCTAAAATGCTCGTCCGGCCGAGAGAAACACTTATTTTGTTATGATGAAAGTTCCCAGGTAAGTGAAAGCCCACAGCCCTAGAATGAATGTTGCTATTTGTGTGCTCCCTGGGGAGGATTCAGGCCAGCTATGTGTTTCAGTGCTGGCTCCTTTGGATTGGGAGCTATTGCTGGACGTTTGGCATGTTGGCTCTAAAACGCTCCTCCGGCCGAGAGAAACAAATTTTTTGTTATAATGAAAATTCCCAGTCAAGTGAAAGCCCACATCCCTAGAATGAATGCTGCTACTTGTGTGCTTTTTGGGGAATATTCAGGCCAGCTATGTGTCTCAGTGCTGGTTCTTTTGGTTTGGGAGCTATTGCTGGACGTTTTGCATGCTTGGCCGAAAATGCTCGTCCGGCAAAGAGAAACACTATTTTTGCTATGATGATAGTTCCCAGGAAAGTGAAAGCCCACAGCCCTAGAATGAATGTTGCTATCTGTGTGCTCCCTGTGGAGGATTCAGGCCAGCTATGTGTTTCAGTGCTGGCTCCTTTGCTTTGGGAGCTATTGCTGGACGATTGGCATGTTTGGCCTAAAATGCTCCTCCGGCTGAGAAAAAAACATTTTTGATATGATGAAAGTACCCAGGCAATTGAAAGCACACAGCCCTAGAATGAATGTTGCTGCTTGTGTGCTCCCTGGGGAGGATTCAGGCCAGCTATGTGTTTCAGTGCTGGCTCCTTTGGTTTGGGAGCTATTGCTGGACGTTTGGCAAGTTTGGCCTAATATGGTCGTCCGGCCGAGAGAAACACTTTTTTGCTATGATGAAGGTTCCCAGGCAAGTGAAATCCCACATCCCTAGAATGAATTTTGCTGCTTGTGTGCTCCCTGAGGAGGATTCAGGAAAACTATGTGTTTCAGTGCTGGCTTCTTTGGTTTGGGAGCTATTGCTGGACGTTTGGCATGTTTGGCCTAAAATACTCGTCCGGCCGAGAGATACACTTTTTCTGCTATGATGAAAGTTCCCAGGCAAATGAATGCCCACATCCCTAGAATGAATGTTGCTGCTTGTGGGCTCCCTGGGGAGGTTTCAGGCCAGCTATGTGTTTCAGTGCTGGCTCCTTTGGTTTGGGAGCTATTGCTGGACGTTTGGCATGTTTGGCCCAAAATGATCGTCCGGCCGAGAGAAACACTTTTTTGCTATGATGAACGTTCCCAGGCAAGTGAAAGCTCACATCCCTAGAATGAATGTTGCTGCTTGTGTGCTTTCTGGGGAATATTCAGACCAGCTATGTGTGTCAGTGCTGTCTCCTTTGGTTTGGGAGCTATTGCTGGACGTTTGGCATGTTTGGCCTAAAATGCTCGTCCGGCCGAGATAAACACTTTTTTTGCTATGATGAAAGTTCCCAGGCAAGTGAAAGCCCACAGCCCTAGAATGATAGTTGCTATTTGTGTGCTTTCTGGGGAGGATTCAGGCCAGGTATGTGTTCCAGGACTGGCTCCTTTGGTTTGGGAGCTATTGCTGGACGTTTGGCATGTTTGGCCTAAAATGCTCGTCCGGCCGAGAGAAACACTTTCTTTGCTATAATGAAATTTCCCAGGCAAATGAAAGCCCAAATGCCTAGAATGAATGTTGCTATTTGTGTGCTCCCTGGGGAGGATTCAGGCCAGCTATGTGTTTCAGTGCTGGCTCCTTTGGTTTGGGAGCTATTCCTGGGCTTTTTGCATGAATGGCCTTAAATGCTCGTCTGGCCGAGAGAAACACTTTTTTTGCTATGATGAATGTTACTAGGCAAGTGAAAGCCCACATCCCTAGAATGAATGTTGCTGCTTGTCGGCTCCCTGGGGAGGATTCAGGCCAGCTATGTGTTTCAGTGCTGGCTCCTTTGGTTTGGGAGGTATTGCTGGACGTTTGGCATGTTTGGCCTAAAATGCTCGTCCGGCCGAGAGAAACACTTATTTTGTTATGATGAAAGTTCCCAGGTAAGTGAAAACCCACAGCCCTAGAATGAATGTTGCTATTTGTGTGCTCCCTGGGGAGGATTCAGGCCAGCTATGTGTTTCAGTGCTGGCTCCTTTGGATTGGGAGCTATTGCTGGACGTTTGGCATGTTGGCTCTAAAACGCTCGTCCGGCCGAGAGAAACAAATTTTTTGTTATGATGAAAATTCCCAGTCAAGTGAAAGCCCACATCCCTAGAATGAATGCTGCTACTTGTGTGCTTTCTGGGGAATATTCAGGCCAGCTATGTGTTTCAGTGCTGGTTCCTTTGGTTTGGGAGCTATTGCCTGACGTTTTGCATGTTTGGCCCAAAATGCTCGTCCGGCCGAGAGAAACACTTTTTTGCTATGATGAAAGCTCCCAGGCAAGTGAAAGCCCACATCCCTAGAATGAATGTTGCTGCTTGTGTGCTTTCTGGGGAATATTCAGACCAGCTATGTGTTTCAGTGCTGTCTCCTTTTGTTTGGGAGCTATTGGTGGACGTTTTGCATGTGTGGACTAAAATGCTCGTCCGGCCGAGAGAAACACATTTTTTGAAATTATGAAGGTTCCCAGGCAAGTGAAAGCCCACAGCCCTAGAATGAATGTTGCTGCTTGTGTGCTCCCTGGGGAGGATTCAGGCCAGCTATGTGTTTCATTGCTGGCTCCTTTGGTTTGGGATCTATTGCTGGACGTTTGGCATATATGGCCTAAAAAGCTCGTCGGTCCGAAACTCTTTTTTTGCTAGGAAGAAGGTTCCCAGGCAAGTGAAAGCCCACAGCCCTAGAATGAATGTTGCTGCTTGTGTGCTCCCTGGGAAGGATTGAGGCCAGCTATGTGTTTCAGTGCTGGTTCCTTTGGTTTGGGAGCTATTGCTGGACGATTGGCATGTTGGCCCTGAAACGCTCGTCCGGCCGAGAGAAACACTTATTTTGTTTTGATGAAAATTCCCAGGCAAGTGAAAGCCCACATCCCTAGAATGAATGTTGCTATTTGTGTGCTTTCTGGGGAATATTCAGGCCAGCTATGTGTTTCAGTGCTGGTTCCTTTCGTTTGGGAGCTATTGCCTGACGTTTTGAATGTTTGGCCCAAAATGCTCGTACGGCCGAGAGAAACACTATTTTTGATATGATGAAAGTTCCCAGGCAAGTGAAAGCCCACAGCCCTAGAATGACTATTGCTGCTTGTGTGTTCCTGGGGAGGATTCAGGCCAGCTATGTGTTTCACTGCTTGCTCCTTTGGTTTGGGAGCTATTGCTGGACGTTTGGCATGTTTGGCCTAAAATAGTCGTCCGGCCGCGAGAACCACTTTTTTTGCTTTGATGAAAGTTCCCAGGCAAGTGAAAGCCCACAGCCCTAGAATGAATGTTGCTATTTGTGTGCTCCCTGGGGAGGATTCAGGCCAGCTATATGCTGCAGTGCTGGATCCTTTGGTTTGGGAGCTATTGCTGGACGTTTGGCATGTTTGGCCTAAAATGCTCGTCCGGCTGAGAGAAACACTTTTTTAATATGATGAAAGTTCCCAGGCAAGTGAAAGCCCACAGCCCTAGAAAGAATGTTGCTATTTGTGTGCTCCCTTAGAGGGATTCAGAACAGCTTTGTGTTTCAGTGCTGGCTCCTTTGGTTTGGGAGCTATTGCTGGACGTTTGGTATTTTTGGCCTAAAATTCTCGTCCGGCCGAGAGAAACACTTTTTTTGCTATGATGAAAGTTCCCAGGCAAGTGAAAGCCCACAGCCCTAGAATGAATGTTGCTGCTTGTGTGCTCCCTGGGGAGGATTCAGGCCAGCTATGTGTTTCAGAGCTGGCTCCTTTGGTTTGGGAGCTATTGCTGGACGTTTGGCATGTTTGGCCTAAAATACTCGTCCGGCTGCGAGAAGCCCTTTTTTTGCTTTGATGAAAGTTCCCAGGCAAGTGAAAGCCCACAGCCCTAGAATGAATGTTGCTGCTTGTGTGCTCCCTGGGGAGTATTCAGGCCAGCTATATGCTGCAGTGCTGGCTCCTTTGGTTTGGGAGCTATTGCTGGACGTTTGGTATTTTTGGCCTAAAATTCTCGTCCGGCCGAGAGAAACACTTTTTTTGATATGATGAAAGTGCCCAGGCATATGAAAGCCCACAGCCCTAGAATGAATGTTGCTATTTGTGTGCTCCCTGGGGAGGATTCAGGCCAGCTCTCTGTTTCAGTTCTGGCTCCTTTGGTTTGGGAGCTATTGCTGGACTTTTGGCATTTTTGGCCTAAAATGCTCGTCCGGCCGAGATAAACACTTTTTTTGCTATGATGAAAGTTCCCAGGCAAGTGAAAGCCCACATCCCTAGACTGAATGTTGCTGCTTGTGTGCTCCCTAGGCAGGATTCAGACCAGCTATGTGTTTCAGTGCTGGTTCCTTTGGTTTGGGATCTATTGCTGGACGTTTGGAAAGTTTTGCCCAAAATGCTCATCCTGCTACTGAAACACTATTTTTGCTATGATTAAGATTTCCAGGAAAGTTGAAGCCCACATCCCTAGAATGAATGTTGCTGCTTCTGTGCTCCTTGGGGAGGTTTCAGGCCACCTATGTGTTTCAGTGCTGGCTCCTTTGGTTTGGGAGCTATTGCTGGACGTTTGGCATTTTTGGCCCAAAAATACTCGTCCGGCCAAGAGAAACACAATTTTTGCTATGATGAAGTTTCCCAGGCAAGTGAAAGCCCACAGCCCTAGAATGAATGTTGCTGCCTGTGTGTTCCCTGGGGAGGATTCAGGCCAGCTATGTGTTTCAGTTCTGGCTCCTTTAGTTTGGGAGCTATTGCTGGACGTTTGGCATGTTTGGCCTAAAATGCTCGTACGGCCGAGAGAAACACTTATTTTGCTATGATGAAGTTTCCCAAGCAAGTGAAAGCCCACAGCCCTAGAATGAATGTTGCTGTTTGTGTGCTCCCTGGGGAGGATTCAGGCCAGCTATGTGTTTCAGTGCTGGCTCCTTTGGTTTGGGAGCTATTGCTGGACGTTTGGTATGTTTGGCCTAAAATGCTCGTCCGGCCGAGAGAAACACTATTTTTGCTATGATGAAAGTTCCCAGGAAAGTGAAAGCCCACAGCCCTAGAATGAATGTTGCTGCTTGTGTGCTCCCTGGGGAGGATTCAGGCCAGCTATGTGTTTCAGTGCTGGCTCCTTTGGTTTGGGATATATTGCTGCACGTTTGGAAAGTTTTGCCCAAAATGCTCATCCTGCTAGTGAAACACTTTTTTTGCTATGATTAAGGTTTCCAGGAAAGTTAAATCCCACATCCCTAGATTGAATGTTGCTGATTCTGTGCTCCTTTGTGAGGTTTCAGGCCAGCTATGTGTTTCAGTTCTGGCTCCTTTGCTTTGGGAGCTATTGCTGGACGTTTGGCATGTTTGGCCCAAAATGCTCGTTTGTCTGACAGAAACACTTTTTTTTGCTATGATGAAAGTTTCCCAGGCAAGTGAAAGCCCACAGCCCTAGAATGACTATTGCTGCTTGTGTGTTCCTGGGGAGGATTCAGGCCAGCTATGTGTTTCACTGCTTGCTCCTTTGGTTTGGGAGCTATTGCTGGACGTTTGGCATGTTTGGCCTAAAATAGTCGTCCGGCCGCGAGAACCACTTTTTTTGCTTTGATGAAAGTTCCCAGGCAAGTGAAAGCCCACAGCCCTAGAATGAATGTTGCTATTTGTGTGCTCCCTGGGGAGGATTCAGGCCAGCTATATGCTGCAGTGCTGGATCCTTTGGTTTGGGAGCTATTGCTGGACGTTTGGCATGTTTGGCCTAAAATGCTCGTCCGGCTGAGAGAAACACTTTTTTAATATGATGAAAGTTCCCAGGCAAGTGAAAGCCCACAGCCCTAGAAAGAATGTTGCTATTTGTGTGCTCCCTTAGAGGGATTCAGAACAGCTTTGTGTTTCAGTGCTGGCTCCTTTGGTTTTGGAGCTATTGCTGGACGTTTGGTATTTTTGGCCTAAAATTCTCGTCCGGCCGAGAGAAACACTTTTTTTGCTATGATGAAAGTTCCCAGGCAAGTGAAAGCCCACAGCCCTAGAATGAATGTTGCTGCTTGTGTGCTCCCTGGGGAGGATTCAGGCCAGCTATGTGTTTCAGAGCTGGCTCCTTTGGTTTGGGAGCTATTGCTGGACGTTTGGCATGTTTGGCCGAAAATACTCGTCCGGCTGCGAGAAGCCCTTTTTTTGCTTTGATGAAAGTTCCCAGGCAAGTGAAAGCCCACAGCCCTAGAATGAATGTTGCTGCTTGTGTGCTCCCTGGGGAGTATTCAGGCCAGCTATATGCTGCAGTGCTGGCTCCTTTGGTTTGGGAGCTATTGCTGGACGTTTGGTATTTTTGGCCTAAAATTCTCGTCCGGCCGAGAGAAACACTTTTTTTGATATGATGAAAGTGCCCAGGCATATGAAAGCCCACAGCCCTAGAATGAATGTTGCTATTTGTGTGCTCCCTGGGGAGGATTCAGGCCAGCTCTCTGTTTCAGTTCTGGCTCCTTTGGTTTGGGAGCTATTGCTGGACTTTTGGCATTTTTGGCCTAAAATGCTCGTCCGGCCGAGATAAACACTTTTTTTGCTATGATGAAAGTTCCCAGGCAAGTGAAAGCCCACATCCCTAGACTGAATGTTGCTGCTTGTGTGCTCCTTGGGGAGGTTTCAGGCCACCTATGTGTTTCAGTGCTGGCTCCTTTGGTTTGGGAGCTATTACTGGACGTTTGGCATATTTGGCCAAAAATGATCGTTTGGCCGAGAGAAACACTTATTTTGTTATGATGAGATTTCCCAGGCAATTGAAAGACCACAGCCCTAGAATAAATGTTGCTGTTTGTGTGCTTTCTGGGGAGGTTTCAGGCCACCTATGTGTTTCAGTGCTGGCTCCTTTGGTTTGGGAGCTATTTCTGGACGTTTGGCATGTTTGGCCTAAAATGCTCATCCGGCCGAGAGAAACATTTTTTTTGCTATGATGAAAGTTCCCAGGCAAGTGAAAGCCCACAGCCCTAGAATGAATTTTGCTGCTTGTGTGCTCCCTGGGGAGGATTCAGGCCAGCTATGTGTTTCAGTGCTGGCTCCTTTGGTTTGGGAGCTATTGCTGGACGTTTGGCATGTTTGGCCTAATATGCTCGTCCGGCCGACAGAAACAAATTTCTTGCTATGATGAACGATCCCAGGCAAGTGAAAGCCCAGAGCCCTAGAATGAATGTTGCTGTTTGTGTGCTCCCTGGGGAGGATTCAGGCCAGCTATGTGTTTCAGTGCTGGCTCCTTTGGTTTGGGAGCTATTGCTGGACGTTTGGCATGCTTGGCCTAAAATGCTCGTCCGGCCGAGAGAAACACTTTTTTTGCTATGATGAGGGTTCCCAGGCAAGTGAAAGCCCACAGCCCTAGAATGAATGTTGCTATTTGTGTGCTTTCTGCGGAGGATCCAGGCCAGCTATGTGTTTCAGTGCTGGCTCCTTTGGTTTGGGAGCTATTGCAGGACGTTTGGCATGTTTGGCCTAAAATGCTTGTCCGGCCGAGAGAAGCACTTTTTTTGTTTGATGAATGTTCCCAGGCAAGTGAAAGCCCACAGCCCTAGAATGAATGTTGCTATTTGTGTGCTCCCTGGGGAGGATTCAGGCCAGCTATGTGTTTCAGTGCTGGTTCCTTTGGTTTGGGAGCTATTGCCTGACGTTTTGCATGTTTGGCCCAAAATGCTCGTACGGCCGAGAGAAACACTATTTTTGATATGATGAAAGTTCCCAGGCAAGTGAAAGCCAACAGCCCTAGAATGAATGTTGCTGCTTGTGTGCTCCCTGGGGAGGATTCAGGCCAGCTATGTGTTTCAGTGCTGGCTCCTTTCGTTAGCGAGCTATTGCTGGACGTTTGGCATGTTTGGCCTAAAATTGTCGTCCGGCCGCGAGAACCACTTTTTTTGCTTTGATGAATGTTCCCAGGCAAGTGAAAGCCCACAGCCCTAGAATGAATGTTGCTATTTGTGTGCTCCCTGGGGAGGATTCAGGCCAGCTATATGCTGCAGTGCTGGATCCTTTGGTTTGGGAGCTATTGCTGGACGTTTGGCATGTTTGGCCTAAAATGCTCGTCCGAGCGAGAGAAAAACTTTTTTTGTTATGATGAAATTTCCCAGGCAATTGAAAGCCCACAGCCCTAGAATAAATGTTGCTGTTTCTTTGCTTTCTGGGGAGGTTTCAGGCCAGCTATGTGTTTCAGTGCTGGCTCCTTTGGTTTGGGTGCTATTGCTGGACGTTTGGCATGTTTGGCCTAAAATGCTCGTCCGGCCGAGATAAACACTATTTTTGCTATGATGAAAGTTCCCAGGAAAGTGAAAGCCCACAGCCCTAGAATGAATGTTGCTGCTTGTGTGCTCCCTGGGGAGGATTCAGGCCAGCTATGTGTTTCAGTGCTGGCTCCTTTGGTTTGGGATATATTGCTGCACGTTTGGAAAGTTTTGCCCAAAATGCTCATCCTGCTAGTGAAACACTTTTTTTGCTATGATTAAGGTTTCCAGGAAAGTTAAATCCCACATCCCTAGATTGAATGTTGCTGATTCTGTGCTCCTTGGTGAGGTTTCAGGCCAGCTATGTGTTTCAGTTCTGGCTCCTTTGCTTTGGGAGCTATTGCTGGACGTTTGGCATATTTGGCCTAAAATGCTCGTCCGGCCGAGAGAAACACTTTTTTTGCTATGATGAAGATTCCCTGGCAAGTGAAAGCAGACAGCCCTAGAATGAATGTTGCTGCTTGTGTGCTCCCTGGGGAGGATTCAGGCCAGCTATGTGTTTCAGTGCTGGCTCCTTTGGTTTGGGAGCTATTGCTGGACGTTTGGCATGTTTGGCCCAAAATGCTCGTTTGTCTGACAGAAACACTTTTTTTGCTATGATGAAAGTTTCCCAGGCAAGTGAAAGCCCACAGCCCTAGAATGAGTATTGCTGCTTGTGTGTTCCTGGGGAGGATTCAGGCCAGCTATGTGTTTCACTGCTTGCTCCTTTGGTTTGGGAGCTATTGCTGGACGTTTGGCATATTTGGCCTAAAATGCTCGTCTGGCCGAGAGAAACACTTTTTTTGCTATGATGAAAGTTCCCAGTCAAGTGAAAGCCCACAGCCCTAGAATGAATGTTGCTATTTGTGTGCTCCCTGGGAAGGATTCAGGCCAGCTACGTGTTTCAGTGCTGGTTGCTTTGGTTTGGAACCTATTGCTGGACGTTTGGCATGTTTGGCCCAAAATGCTCGTCCGGCCGAGAGAAACACTTTTTTTGCTATGATGAAAGTTCCCAGGCAAGTGAAAGCCCACAGCCCTAGAATGAATGTTGCTATTTGTGTTCTCCCTGGGGAGGATTCATGTAGCTATGTGTTTCAGTGCTAGCTCCTTTGGTTTGGGAGCTATTGCTGGATGTTTGGCATGTTTGGCCTAAAATAGTCGTCCGGCCGCGAGAACCACTTTTTTTGCTTTGATGAATGTTCCCAGGCAACTGAAAGCCCACAGCCCTAGAATGAATGTTGCTATTTGTGTGCTCCCTGGGGAGGATTCAGGCCAGCTATATGCTGCAGTGCTGGATCCTTTGGTTTGGGAGCTATTGCTGGACGTTTGGCATGTTTGGCCTAAAATGCTCGTCCGAGCGAGAGAAAAACTTTTTTTGTTATGATGAAATTTCCCAGGCAATTGAAAGCTCACAGCCCTAGAATAAATGTTGCTGTTTGTGTGCTTTCTGGGGAGGTTTCAGGCCACCTATGTGTTTCAGTGCTGGCTCCTTTGGTTTGGGTGCTATTGCTGGACGTTTGGCATGTTTGGCCTAAAATGCTCTTCCGGCCGACAGAAACACTTTTCTTGCTATGATGAACGTTCCCAGGCAAGTGAAAGCCCACAGCCCTAGAATGAATGTTGCTGCTTGTGTGCTCCCTGGGGAGGATTCAGGCCAGGTATGTGTTTCAGTGCTGGCTCCTTTGGTTTGGGAGCTATTTCTGGACGTTTGGCTTGTTTGGCCTAATATGCTCGTCCGGCCGACAGAAACACTTTTCTTGCTATGATGAACGATCCCAGGCAAGTGAAAGCCCAGAGCCCTAGAATGAATGTTGCTGCTTGTGTGCTCCCTGGGGAGGATTCAGGCCAGCTATGTGTTTCAGTGCTGGCTCCTTTGGTTTGGGAGCTATTGCTGGACGTTTGGCTTATTTGGCCAAAAATATTCGTCCGGCCGAGAGAAACACTTTTTTTGCTATGATGAAAGATCCCAGGCAAGTGAAAGCCCACATCCCTAGAATGAATGTTGCTATTTGTGTGCTTTCTGGGGAATATTCAGGCCAGCTATGTGTTTCAGTGCTGGTTCCTTTGGTTTGGGAGCTATTGCCTGACGTTTTGCATGTTTGGCCCAAAATGCTCGTCCGGCCGAGAGAAACACTTTTTTGCTATGATGAAAGCTCCCAGGCAAGTGAAAGCCCACATCCCTAGAATGAATGTTGCTGCTTGTGTGCTTTCTGGGGAATATTCAGACCAGCTATGTGTTTCAGTGCTGTCTCCTTTTGTTTGGGAGCTATTGGTGGACGTTTTGCATGTGTGGACTAAAATGCTCGTCCGGCCGAGAGAAACACATTTTTTGAAATTATGAAGGTTCCCAGGCAAGTGAAAGCCCACAGCCCTAGAATGAATGTTGCTGCTTGTGTGCTCCCTGGGGAGGATTCAGGCCAGCTATGTGTTTCATTGCTGGCTCCTTTGGTTTGGGATCTATTGCTGGACGTTTGGCATATATGGCCTAAAAAGCTCGTCGGTCCGAAACTCTTTTTTTGCTAGGAAGAAGGTTCCCAGGCAAGTGAAAGCCCACAGCCCTAGAATGAATGTTGCTGCTTGTGTGCTCCCTGGGAAGGATTGAGGCCAGCTATGTGTTTCAGTGCTGGTTCCTTTGGTTTGGGAGCTATTGCTGGACGATTGGCATGTTGGCCCTGAAACGCTCGTCCGGCCGAGAGAAACACTTATTTTGTTTTGATGAAAATTCCCAGGCAAGTGAAAGCCCACATCCCTAGAATGAATGTTGCTATTTGTGTGCTTTCTGGGGAATATTCAGGCCAGCTATGTGTTTCAGTGCTGGTTCCTTTCGTTTGGGAGCTATTGCCTGACGTTTTGAATGTTTGGCCCAAAATGCTCGTACGGCCGAGAGAAACACTATTTTTGATATGATGAAAGTTCCCAGGCAAGTGAAAGCCCACAGCCCTAGAATGAGTATTGCTGCTTGTGTGTTCCTGGGGAGGATTCAGGCCAGCTATGTGTTTCACTGCTTGCTCCTTTGGTTTGGGAGCTATTGCTGGACGTTTGGCATATTTGGCCTAAAATGCTCGTCTGGCCGAGAGAAACACTTTTTTTGCTATGATGAAAGTTCCCAGTCAAGTGAAAGCCCACAGCCCTAGAATGAATGTTGCTATTTGTGTGCTCCCTGGGAAGGATTCAGGCCAGCTACGTGTTTCAGTGCTGGTTGCTTTGGTTTGGAACCTATTGCTGGACGTTTGGCATGTTTGGCCCAAAATGCTCGTCCGGCCGAGAGAAACACTTTTTTTGCTATGATGAAAGTTCCCAGGCAAGTGAAAGCCCACAGCCCTAGAATGAATGTTGCTATTTGTGTTCTCCCTGGGGAGGATTCATGTAGCTATGTGTTTCAGTGCTAGCTCCTTTGGTTTGGGAGCTATTGCTGGATGTTTGGCATGTTTGGCCTAAAATAGTCGTCCGGCCGCGAGAACCACTTTTTTTGCTTTGATGAATGTTCCCAGGCAACTGAAAGCCCACAGCCCTAGAATGAATGTTGCTATTTGTGTGCTCCCTGGGGAGGATTCAGGCCAGCTATATGCTGCAGTGCTGGATCCTTTGGTTTGGGAGCTATTGCTGGACGTTTGGCATGTTTGGCCTAAAATGCTCGTCCGAGCGAGAGAAAAACTTTTTTTGTTATGATGAAATTTCCCAGGCAATTGAAAGCTCACAGCCCTAGAATAAATGTTGCTGTTTGTGTGCTTTCTGGGGAGGTTTCAGGCCACCTATGTGTTTCAGTGCTGGCTCCTTTGGTTTGGGTGCTATTGCTGGACGTTTGGCATGTTTGGCCTAAAATGCTCTTCCGGCCGACAGAAACACTTTTCTTGCTATGATGAACGTTCCCAGGCAAGTGAAAGCCCACAGCCCTAGAATGAATGTTGCTGCTTGTGTGCTCCCTGGGGAGGATTCAGGCCAGGTATGTGTTTCAGTGCTGGCTCCTTTGGTTTGGGAGCTATTTCTGGACGTTTGGCTTGTTTGGCCTAATATGCTCGTCCGGCCGACAGAAACACTTTTCTTGCTATGATGAACGATCCCAGGCAAGTGAAAGCCCAGAGCCCTAGAATGAATGTTGCTGCTTGTGTGCTCCCTGGGGAGGATTCAGGCCAGCTATGTGTTTCAGTGCTGGCTCCTTTGGTTTGGGATATATTGCTGCACGTTTGGAAAGTTTTGCCCAAAATGCTCATCCTGCTAGTGAAACACTTTTTTTGCTATGATTAAGGTTTCCAGGAAAGTTAAATCCCACATCCCTAGATTGAATGTTGCTGATTCTGTGCTCCTTTGTGAGGTTTCAGGCCAGCTATGTGTTTCAGTTCTGGCTCCTTTGCTTTGGGAGCTATTGCTGGACGTTTGGCATGTTTGGCCCAAAATGCTCGTTTGTCTGACAGAAACACTTTTTTTGCTATGATGAAAGTTTCCCAGGCAAGTGAAAGCCCACAGCCCTAGAATGACTATTGCTGCTTGTGTGTTCCTGGGGAGGATTCAGGCCAGCTATGTGTTTCACTGCTTGCTCCTTTGGTTTGGGAGCTATTGCTGGACGTTTGGCATGTTTGGCCTAAAATAGTCGTCCGGCCGCGAGAACCACTTTTTTTGCTTTGATGAAAGTTCCCAGGCAAGTGAAAGCCCACAGCCCTAGAATGAATGTTGCTATTTGTGTGCTCCCTGGGGAGGATTCAGGCCAGCTATATGCTGCAGTGCTGGATCCTTTGGTTTGGGAGCTATTGCTGGACGTTTGGCATGTTTGGCCTAAAATGCTCGTCCGGCTGAGAGAAACACTTTTTTAATATGATGAAAGTTCCCAGGCAAGTGAAAGCCCACAGCCCTAGAAAGAATGTTGCTATTTGTGTGCTCCCTTAGAGGGATTCAGAACAGCTTTGTGTTTCAGTGCTGGCTCCTTTGGTTTTGGAGCTATTGCTGGACGTTTGGTATTTTTGGCCTAAAATTCTCGTCCGGCCGAGAGAAACACTTTTTTTGCTATGATGAAAGTTCCCAGGCAAGTGAAAGCCCACAGCCCTAGAATGAATGTTGCTGCTTGTGTGCTCCCTGGGGAGGATTCAGGCCAGCTATGTGTTTCAGAGCTGGCTCCTTTGGTTTGGGAGCTATTGCTGGACGTTTGGCATGTTTGGCCGAAAATACTCGTCCGGCTGCGAGAAGCCCTTTTTTTGCTTTGATGAAAGTTCCCAGGCAAGTGAAAGCCCACAGCCCTAGAATGAATGTTGCTGCTTGTGTGCTCCCTGGGGAGTATTCAGGCCAGCTATATGCTGCAGTGCTGGCTCCTTTGGTTTGGGAGCTATTGCTGGACGTTTGGTATTTTTGGCCTAAAATTCTCGTCCGGCCGAGAGAAACACTTTTTTTGATATGATGAAAGTGCCCAGGCATATGAAAGCCCACAGCCCTAGAATGAATGTTGCTATTTGTGTGCTCCCTGGGGAGGATTCAGGCCAGCTCTCTGTTTCAGTTCTGGCTCCTTTGGTTTGGGAGCTATTGCTGGACTTTTGGCATTTTTGGCCTAAAATGCTCGTCCGGCCGAGATAAACACTTTTTTTGCTATGATGAAAGTTCCCAGGCAAGTGAAAGCCCACATCCCTAGACTGAATGTTGCTGCTTGTGTGCTCCTTGGGGAGGTTTCAGGCCACCTATGTGTTTCACTGCTGGCTCCTTTGGTTTGGGAGCTATTACTGGACGTTTGGCATATTTGGCCAAAAATGATCGTTTGGCCGAGAGAAACACTTATTTTGTTATGATGAGATTTCCCAGGCAATTGAAAGACCACAGCCCTAGAATAAATGTTGCTGTTTGTGTGCTTTCTGGGGAGGTTTCAGGCCACCTATGTGTTTCAGTGCTGGCTCCTTTGGTTTGGGAGCTATTTCTGGACGTTTGGCATGTTTGGCCTAAAATGCTCATCCGGCCGAGAGAAACATTTTTTTTGCTATGATGAAAGTTCCCAGGCAAGTGAAAGCCCACAGCCCTAGAATGAATTTTGCTGCTTGTGTGCTCCCTGGGGAGGATTCAGGCCAGCTATGTGTTTCAGTGCTGGCTCCTTTGGTTTGGGAGCTATTGCTGGACGTTTGGCATGTTTGGCCTAATATGCTCGTCCGGCCGACAGAAACAAATTTCTTGCTATGATGAACGATCCCAGGCAAGTGAAAGCCCAGAGCCCTAGAATGAATGTTGCTGTTTGTGTGCTCCCTGGGGAGGATTCAGGCCAGCTATGTGTTTCAGTGCTGGCTCCTTTGGTTTGGGAGCTATTGCTGGACGTTTGGCATGCTTGGCCTAAAATGCTCGTCCGGCCGAGAGAAACACTTTTTTTGATATGATGAGGGTTCCCAGGCAAGTGAAAGCCCACAGCCCTAGAATGAATGTTGCTATTTGTGTGCTTTCTGCGGAGGATCCAGGCCAGCTATGTGTTTCAGTGCTGGCTCCTTTGGTTTGGGAGCTATTGCAGGACGTTTGGCATGTTTGGCCTAAAATGCTTGTCCGGCCGAGAGAAGCACTTTTTTTGTTTGATGAATGTTCCCAGGCAAGTGAAAGCCCACAGCCCTAGAATGAATGTTGCTATTTGTGTGCTCCCTGGGGAGGATTCAGGCCAGCTATGTGTTTCAGTGCTGGTTCCTTTGGTTTGGGAGCTATTGCCTGACGTTTTGCATGTTTGGCCCAAAATGCTCGTACGGCCGAGAGAAACACTATTTTTGATATGATGAAAGTTCCCAGGCAAGTGAAAGCCAACAGCCCTAGAATGAATGTTGCTGCTTGTGTGCTCCCTGGGGAGGATTCAGGCCAGCTATGTGTTTCAGTGCTGGCTCCTTTCGTTAGGGAGCTATTGCTCGACGTTTGGCATATTTGGCCTGAAATGCACGTCCAGCCGAGAGAAACTCTTTTTTTGCTATGATGAGGGTTCCCAGGCAAGTGAAAGCCCACAGCCCTATAATGAATGTTGCTGCTTGTGTGCTCCCTGGGGAGGATTCAGGCCAGCTATGTGTTTCAGCGCTGGCTCCTTTGGTTTGGGAGCTATTGCTGGACGTTTGGCATATTTGGCCTAAAATGCTCGTCCGCCCGAGAGAAAGACTTTTTTTTGCTATGATGAAGGTTCCCAGGCAAGTGAAAGCCCACAGCCCTAGAATGAATGTTGCTGCTTGTGTGCTCACTGGGGAGGATTCAGGCCAGCTATGTGTTTCAGTGCTGGCTCCTTTGGTTTGGGAGCTATTGCTGGACGTTTGGCAAGTTTGGCCTAAAAATCTCGGTCGGCCAAGAGAAACACTTTTTTTGCTATGATGAAAGTTCCAAGGCAAGTGAAAGCCCACATCCCTAGTATGAATGTTGCTGCTTGTGTGTTCCCTTGGGATGATTCATGCCAGCTATGTGTTTCAGTGCTGGCTCCTTTGGTTAGGGAGCTATTGCTGGACGTTTGGCATGTTTAGCCCAAAATGCTCGTCATGCCGAGAGAAACACTTTTTTTGATATGATGAAGGTTCCCAGGCAAGTGAAAGCCCACAGCCCTAGAATGAATGTTGCTGCTTGTGTGCTCCCTGGGGAGGTTTCTGGCCAGCTATGTTTTTCAGTGTTTGCTCCTTTGGTTTGGGAGCTATTGCTGGACGTTTGGCATATTTGGCCTAAAATGCTCGTCCGCCCGAGAGAAAGACTTTTTTTTGCTATGATGAAGGTTCCCAGGCAAGTGAAACCCACAGCCCTAGAATGAATGTTGCTGCTTGTGTGCTCCCTGGGGAGGATTCAGGCCAGCTATGTGTTTCAGTCCTGGCTCCTTTCGTTAGGGAGCTATTGCTTGACGTTTGGCATATTTGGCCTAAAATGCTCGTCCAGCCGAGAGAAACTCTTTTTTTGCTATGATGAGGGTTCCCAGGCAAGTGAAAGCGCACAGCACAAGACTGAATGTTGCTGCTTGTGTGCTCCCTGGGGAGGATTCAGGCCAGCTATGTGTTTCAGTGCTGGCTCCTTTGGTTTGGGAGCTATTGCTGGACGTTTGGCATGTTTGGCCTAAAATGCTCGTCCGGCCGACAGAAACACATTATTGCTATGATGAAGGTTCCCAGGAAAGTGAAAGCCCACAGCCCTAGAATGAATGTTGCTGCTCGTGTGTTCCCTGGGGAGGATTCAGGCCAGCTATGTGTTTCAGTGCTGGCTCCTTTGGTTTGGGAGCTATTGCTGGACGTTTGGCATGTTTGGCCTAAAATGCTCGTCCGGCCGAGAGAAACAATTTTTTTGCTATGATGTAGGTTCCCAGTCAAGTGAAAGCCCACAGCCCTAGAATGAATGTTGCTGCTTGTGTGCTTTCTGAGGACGATTCAGGCCAGCGATGTGTTTCAGTGCTGGCTCCTTTGGTTTCGGAGCTATTGCTGGACGTTTGGCATGTTTCGCCCAAAATGCTAGTCCGGCGAGAGAAACACTTTTTTTACTATGATGAAGGATCCCAGGCAAGTGAAATCCCACATCCCTAGAATGAATGTTGCTGCTTCTGTGCTCCTTGGGGAGGTTTCAGGCCACCTATGTGTTTCAGTGCTGGCTCCTTTGGTTTGGGAGCTATTGCTGGACGTTTGGCATTTTTGGCCCAAAAATACTCGTCCGGCCAAGAGAAACACAATTTTTGCTATGATGAAGTTTCCCAGGCAAGTGAAAGCCCACAGCCCTAGAATGAATGTTGCTGCCTGTGTGCTCCCTGGGGAGGATTCAGGCCAGCTATGTGTTTCAGTTCTGGCTCCTTTAGTTTGGGAGCTATTGCTGGACGTTTGGCATGTTTGGCCTAAAATGCTCGTACGGCCGAGAGAAACACTTATTTTGCTATGATGAAGTTTCCCAAGCAAGTGAAAGCCCACAGCCCTAGAATGAATGTTGCTGTTTGTGTGCTCCCTGGGGAGGATTCAGGCCAGCTATGTGTTTCAGTGCTGGCTCCTTTGGTTTGGGAGCTATTGCTGGACGTTTGGTATGTTTGGCCTAAAATGCTCGTCCGGCCGAGAGAAACACTATTTTTGATATGATGAAAGTTCCCAGGAAAGTGAAAGCCCACAGCCCTAGAATGAATGTTGCTGCTTGTGTGCTCCCTGGGGAGGATTCAGGCCAGCTATGTGTTTCAGTGCTGGCTCCTTTGGTTTGGGATATATTGCTGCACGTTTGGAAAGTTTTGCCCAAAATGCTCATCCTGCTAGTGAAACACTTTTTTTGCTATGATTAAGGTTTCCAGGAAAGTTAAATCCCACATCCCTAGATTGAATGTTGCTGATTCTGTGCTCCTTTGTGAGGTTTCAGGCCAGCTATGTGTTTCAGTTCTGGCTCCTTTGCTTTGGGAGCTATTGCTGGACGTTTGGCATGTTTGGCCCAAAATGCTCGTTTGTCTGACAGAAACACTTTTTTTGCTATGATGAAAGTTTCCCAGGCAAGTGAAAGCCCACAGCCCTAGAATGACTATTGCTGCTTGTGTGTTCCTGGGGAGGATTCAGGCCAGCTATGTGTTTCACTGCTTGCTCCTTTGGTTTGGGAGCTATTGCTGGACGTTTGGCATGTTTGGCCTAAAATAGTCGTCCGGCCGCGAGAACCACTTTTTTTGCTTTGATGAAAGTTCCCAGGCAAGTGAAAGCCCACAGCCCTAGAATGAATGTTGCTATTTGTGTGCTCCCTGGGGAGGATTCAGGCCAGCTATATGCTGCAGTGCTGGATCCTTTGGTTTGGGAGCTATTGCTGGACGTTTGGCATGTTTGGCCTAAAATGCTCGTCCGGCTGAGAGAAACACTTTTTTAATATGATGAAAGTTCCCAGGCAAGTGAAAGCCCACAGCCCTAGAAAGAATGTTGCTATTTGTGTGCTCCCTTAGAGGGATTCAGAACAGCTTTGTGTTTCAGTGCTGGCTCCTTTGGTTTTGGAGCTATTGCTGGACGTTTGGTATTTTTGGCCTAAAATTCTCGTCCGGCCGAGAGAAACATTTTTTTTGCTATGATGAAAGTTCCCAGGCAAGTGAAAGCCCACAGCCCTAGAATGAATTTTGCTGCTTGTGTGCTCCCTGGGGAGGATTCAGGCCAGCTATGTGTTTCAGTGCTGGCTCCTTTGGTTTGGGAGCTATTGCTGGACGTTTGGCATGTTTGGCCTAATATGCTCGTCCGGCCGACAGAAACAAATTTCTTGCTATGATGAACGATCCCAGGCAAGTGAAAGCCCAGAGCCCTAGAATGAATGTTGCTGTTTGTGTGCTCCCTGGGGAGGATTCAGGCCAGCTATGTGTTTCAGTGCTGGCTCCTTTGGTTTGGGAGCTATTGCTGGACGTTTGGCATGCTTGGCCTAAAATGCTCGTCCGGCCGAGAGAAACACTTTTTTTGCTATGATGAGGGTTCCCAGGCAAGTGAAAGCCCACAGCCCTAGAATGAATGTTGCTATTTGTGTGCTTTCTGCGGAGGATCCAGGCCAGCTATGTGTTTCAGTGCTGGCTCCTTTGGTTTGGGAGCTATTGCAGGACGTTTGGCATGTTTGGCCTAAAATGCTTGTCCGGCCGAGAGAAGCACTTTTTTTGTTTGATGAATGTTCCCAGGCAAGTGAAAGCCCACAGCCCTAGAATGAATGTTGCTGCTTGTGTGCTCCCTGGGGAGGATTCAGGCCAGCTATGTGTTTCAGTGCTGGTTCCTTTGGTTTGGGAGCTATTGCCTGACGTTTTGCATGTTTGGCCCAAAATGCTCGTACGGCCGAGAGAAACACTATTTTTGATATGATGAAAGTTCCCAGGCAAGTGAAAGCCAACAGCCCTAGAATGAATGTTGCTGCTTGTGTGCTCCCTGGGGAGGATTCAGGCCAGCTATGTGTTTCAGTGCTGGCTCCTTTCGTTAGGGAGCTATTGCTCGACGTTTGGCATATTTGGCCTGAAATGCACGTCCAGCCGAGAGAAACTCTTTTTTTGCTATGATGAGGGTTCCCAGGCAAGTGAAAGCCCACAGCCCTATAATGAATGTTGCTGCTTGTGTGCTCCCTGGGGAGGATTCAGGCCAGCTATGTGTTTCAGCGCTGGCTCCTTTGGTTTGGGAGCTATTGCTGGACGTTTGGCATATTTGGCCTAAAATGCTCGTCCGCCCGAGAGAAAGACTTTTTTTTGCTATGATGAAGGTTCCCAGGCAAGTGAAAGCCCACAGCCCTAGAATGAATGTTGCTGCTTGTGTGCTCACTGGGGAGGATTCAGGCCAACTATGTGTTTCAGTGCTGGCTCCTTTGGTTTGGGAGCTATTGCTGGACGTTTGGCAAGTTTGGCCTAAAAATCTCGGTCGGCCAAGAGAAACACTTTTTTTGCTATGATGAAAGTTCCAAGGCAAGTGAAAGCCCACATCCCTAGTATGAATGTTGCTGCTTGTGTGTTCCCTTGGGATGATTCATGCCAGCTATGTGTTTCAGTGCTGGCTCCTTTGGTTAGGGAGCTATTGCTGGACGTTTGGCATGTTTAGCCCAAAATGCTCGTCATGCCGAGAGAAACACTTTTTTTGATATGATGAAGGTTCCCAGGCAAGTGAAAGCCCACAGCCCTAGAATGAATGTTGCTGCTTGTGTGCTCCCTGGGGAGGTTTCTGGCCAGCTATGTTTTTCAGTGTTTGCTCCTTTGGTTTGGGAGCTATTGCTGGACGTTTGGCATATTTGGCCTAAAATGCTCGTCCGCCCGAGAGAAAGACTTTTTTTTGCTATGATGAAGGTTCCCAGGCAAGTGAAACCCACAGCCCTAGAATGAATGTTGCTGCTTGTGTGCTCCCTGGGGAGGATTCAGGCCAGCTATGTGTTTCAGTCCTGGCTCCTTTCGTTAGGGAGCTATTGCTTGACGTTTGGCATATTTGGCCTAAAATGCTCGTCCAGCCGAGAGAAACTCTTTTTTTGCTATGATGAGGGTTCCCAGGCAAGTGAAAGCGCACAGCACAAGACTGAATGTTGCTGCTTGTGTGCTCCCTGGGGAGGATTCAGGCCAGCTATGTGTTTCAGTGCTGGCTCCTTTGGTTTGGGAGCTATTGCTGGACGTTTGGCATGTTTGGCCTAAAATGCTCGTCCGGCCGACAGAAACACATTATTGCTATGATGAAGGTTCCCAGGAAAGTGAAAGCCCACAGCCCTAGAATGAATGTTGCTGCTCGTGTGTTCCCTGGGGAGGATTCAGGCCAGCTATGTGTTTCAGTGCTGGCTCCTTTGGTTTGGGAGCTATTGCTGGACGTTTGGCATGTTTGGCCTAAAATGCTCGTCCGGCCGAGAGAAACAATTTTTTTGCTATGATGTAGGTTCCCAGTCAAGTGAAAGCCCACAGCCCTAGAATGAATGTTGCTGCTTGTGTGCTTTCTGAGGACGATTCAGGCCAGCGATGTGTTTCAGTGCTGGCTCCTTTGGTTTCGGAGCTATTGCTGGACGTTTGGCATGTTTCGCCCAAAATGCTAGTCCGGCGAGAGAAACACTTTTTTTACTATGATGAAGGATCCCAGGCAAGTGAAATCCCACATCCCTAGAATGAATGTTGCTGCTTGTGTTTTCCCTGGGCAGGATTCAGTCCAGCTATGTGTTTCAGTGCTGGCTCCTTTGGTTTGGGAGCTATTGCTGGACGTTTGGCATGTTTGGCCTAAAATGCTCGTCCGGAGGAGAGAAACACTATTTTTGTAATGATGAAAGTTCCCAGGCAAGTGAAAGCCCAAAGGCCTAGAATGAATGTTGCTGCTTGTGTGCTCCCTGGGGAGGATTCAGGCCAGCTATGTGTTTCAGTACTGGCTCCTTTGGTTTGGGAGCTATTGCTGGACGTTTGTCATATTTGGCCTAAAATGCTTGTCCGGCCGAGAGAAGCACTTTTTTGCTATGATGAAGGTTCCCAGGCAAGTGAAAGCCCACAGCCCTAGAATGAATGTTGCTGCTTGTGTGCTTTCTGTGGGGGATTCAGTCCAGCTATGTGTTTCAGTGCTGGCTCCTTTGGTTTGGGATCTATTGCTGGACGTTTGGCATGTTTGGCCTAAAATGCTCGTCCGGCCGAGAGAAACACATTTTTGCTATGATGAAGGTTCCCAGGCAACTGAAAGTCCACAGCACAAGAGTGAATGTTGCTGCATGTGTGCTCCCTGGGGAGGATTCAGGCCAGCTATGTGTTTCAGTGCTGGTTCCTTTGGGTTGGGAGCTATTGCTGGACATTTGGCATGTTTGGCCTAAAATGCTCATCCGGCCAAAATTGCCAAACGTCCAGCAATAGATCCCAAACCAAAGGAGCCAGCACTGAAACACATAGCTGGCCTGAATCCTCCCCAGGGAGCCCACAAGCAGCAACATTCTTTCTAGGACTGTGGGCTTTCACTTGCCTGGGAACTTTCATCATATCAAAAAAAGCTTTTCTCTCGGCCGGATGAGCATTTTAGGCCAAACATGCCAAACGTCCAGCAATAGCTCCCAAACCAAAGGAGCCAGCACTGAAACACATAGCTGGCCTGAATCCTCCCCAGGGAGCCCACAAGCAGCAACATTCTTTCTAGGGCTGTGGGCTTTCACTTGCCTGCGAACCTTCATCATAACAAAAAAAAGTGTTTCTCTCAGCCGGACGAGCATTGTGGGCCAAACATTCCAAACTTCCAGCAATAGCTCCCAAAGCAAATGAGCCAGCACTGAAACACATATCTGGCCTGAATCCTCCCCAGGGAGCACACAAAGAGCAACATTCATTCTAGGGCTGTGGGATATCACATGCCTGAGATCTTTCATCATAGCAAAAAAAGTGTTTCTCTCGGCCGGACTAGCATTTTAGGCCAAATATGTGAAACGTCCAGCAATAGCTCCCAAACCAAAGGAGCCAGCACTGAAACACATAGCTGGACTGAATCCTCCCCAGGGAGCACACAAGCAGCAACATTCAGTCTTGTGCTGTGCGCTTTCACTTGCCTGGGAACCCTCATCATAGCAAAAAAAGAGTTTCTCTCGGCTGGACGAGCATTTTAGGAAAAACATCCGAAACGTCCAGCAATAGCTCCCAAACCAAAGGAGCCAGCACTGAAACACATAGCTGGCCAGAATCCTCCCCAGGGAGCACACAAGCAGCAACATTCAGTCTTCTGCTGTCCGCTTTCACTTGACTGGGACCCTTCATCATATCAAAAAAAGTGTTTCTCTCGGCCGGACGAGCATTTTGGGCAAAACATGCCAAACATCGTGCAATAGCTCCCACACCAATGGAGCCAGCAGTGAAACACACAGCTGGCCTTAGTCCTCCCCATGGAGCACACAAGCAGCAACATTCTTTCTCGGGATGTGGGCTTTCACTTGCCTGGGAAGCTTCATCATAGGAAAAAACGTGTTTCTCTCGGCCGGACGAGCATTTTAGGCCAAACTTGCCAAACGTCCAGCAATAGCTCCCAAAACAAAGGAGCCAGCACTGAAACACATAGCTGGACTGAAACCTCTCCATGGAGCACAAAAGCAGCAACATTCAGTCTAGGGCTGTGGGCTTTCACTTGCCTGGGAACATTCATCATAACAAGAAAAGTGTTTCTCTCGGCCGGACAAACATTTTAGGCCAAACATGCCAAACGTCCAGCAATAGCTCCCAAACCAAAGGAGCCAGCACTGAAACACATAGCTGGCCTGAATCCTCCCCAGGGAGCACACAAGCAGCAACATTCATTCTCGGGGTGTGGGCTTTCACTTGCCTGAGAACCTTCATAATAGCAAAAAACGTGTTCCTCTCGGCCGGACGAGCATTTTAGGCCAAACTTGCCAAACGTCCAGCAATATCTCCCAAAACAAAGGAGCCAGCACTGAAACACATAGCTGGCCTGAAACCTCTCCATGGAGCACACAAGCAGCAACATTCAGTCTAGGGCTGTGGGCTTTCACTTGCCTGGGAACATTCATCATAACAAGAAAAGTGTTTCTCTCAGCCGGGCAAACATTTTAGGCCAAACATGCCAAACGTCCAGCAATAGCTCCCAAACCAAAGGAGCCAGCACTGAAACACATAGCTGGCCTGAATCCTCCGAAGAAACCACACAAGCAGCAACATTCATTCTAGGGATGTGGGCTTTCACTTGCCTGGGAACCTTCATCATAGCAAAAAACGTGTTTCTCTCGGACGTACGAGCATTTTAGGCCAAAATTGCCAAACGTCCAGCAATAGCTCCCAAGCCAAAGGAACCAGCACTGAAACACATACCTGGTCTGAAACCTCTCCAGGGAGCACACAAGCAGCAACATTCATTCTAGGGCTGTGGGCTTTCACTTGCCTGGGATCCTTCATCATACCAAAAATAGTGTTTCTCTCGGCCGGATGAGCATTTCAGGCGAAACTTGCCAAAAGTCCAGGAATAGCTCCCAAACCAAAGGAGCCAGCACTGAAACACATAGCTGGCCTGAATCCTCGCCAGGGAGCACACAAGCAGCAACATTCATTCTAGGGCTCAGGGCTTTCACTTGCATGGGAACCTTCATCATAGCAAAAAAAGTGTTTCTCTCGGGCCGGACGAGCATTTTAGGCCAAATATGCCAAACGTCCAGCAATAGCTCCCAAACCAAAGGAGCCAGCACTGAAACACATAGCTGGCCTGAAACCTCCCCAGGGAGCACACAAGCAGCAACATTCATTCTAGGGCTGTGGGCTTGCACTTGCCTGGGAACTTTCATCATAGCAAAAATAATATTTGTCTCGGCCGGATGAACATTTTGGTCCAAACATGCCAAACGTCCAGCAATAGCACCCAAACCAAAGTAGCCAGCACTGAAATACATAGCTGGACTGAATCCTCCCCAGGGATCACACAAGCAGAAACATTCATTTTCGGGATGTGGGCTTTCACTTGCCTGGGAACCTTCATCATATCAAAAAACGTGTTTCTCTCGGACGGACGAGCATTTTAGGCCAAACTTGCCAAACGTCCAGCAATAGCTCCCAAACCAAAGGAGCCAGCACTGAAACACATAGCTGGCCTGAATCCTCCCCAGGGAGCACACAAGCAGCAACATTCATTCTAGGGCTGTGGGCTTTCACTTGACTGTAATCCTTCATCATATCAAAAATAGTGTTTCTCTCGGCCGGATGAGCATTTCAGGCCAAACATGCTAAACGTCCAGCAATAGCTCCCAAACCAAAGGAACCAGCACTGAAACACATAGCTGACCTGAATCCTCCCCAGGGAGCACACAAATAGCAACATTCATTCTAGGGCTGTGGGCTTTCACTTGCCTGGGAACTTTCATCATAGGAAAAAAAGTGTTTCTCTCGGCCGGACGAGCATTTTAGGCCAAATATGCCAAACGTCCAGCAATAGCTCCCAAAGCAAAGGAGCCAGCACTGAAACACATAGCTGGCCTGAATCCTCCGCAGGGAGCACACAAGCAGCAACATTCATTCTAGGGCTGTGGGCTTTCACTTGCCTGGGAACCTTCATCATAGCAAAAAAAGTGTTTCTTTCGGACGGACGAGAATTTTAGGCCAAACATGCCAAACGTCCAGCAATAGCTCCCAAACCAAAGGAGCCAGCACTGAAACACATAGCTGGCCTGAATCCTCCGCAGGGAGCACACAAGCAGCAACATTCATTCTAGGGCTGTGGGCTTTCACTTGCCTGGGAATCTTCATCATAAGAAAAAAAGTGTTTCTCTCGGCAGGACGAGCATTTTAGGCCAAACATGCCAAACGTCCAGCAATAGCTCCCAAACCAAAGGAGCCAGCACTGAAACACATAGCTGGCCTGAATCCTCCCCAGGGAGCACACAAGCAGCAACATTCATTCTAGGGATGTGGGCTTTCACTTGCCTGGGAACCTTCATCATAGCAAAAAAAGTGTTTCTCTCGGCCGGACGAGCATTTTAGGCCAAACATGCCAAACGTCCAGCAATAGCTCCCAAACCAAAGGAGCCAGCACTGAAACACGTAGCTGGCCTGAATCCTCGCCAGGGAGCACACAAGCAGCAACATTCATTCTAGGGCTGTGGGCTTTCACTTGCCTGGGAATCTTCATCATAAGAAAAAAAGTGTTTCTCTCGGCAGGACGAGCATTTTAGGCCAAACATGCCAAACGTCCAGCAATAGCTCCCAAGCCAAAGGAACCGGCACTGAAACACATACCTGGTCTGAAACCTCCCCAGGGAGCACACAAGCAGCAACATTCATTCTAGGGCTGTGGGCTTTCACTTGCCTGGGAACCTTCATCATATCAAAAATAGTGTTTCTCTCGGCCGGATGAGCATTTTAGGCCACACTTGCCAAAAGTCCAGCAATAGCTCCCAAACCAAAGGAGCCAGCACTGAAACACGTAGCTGGCCTGAATCCTCGCCAGGGAGCACACAAGCAGCAACATTCATTCTAGGGCTGAGGGTTTTCACTTGCATGGGAACCTTCATCAGAGCAAAAAAAGTGTTTCTCTCGGCCGGACGAGCATTTTTAGGCCAAATATGCCAAACGTCCAGCAATAGCTCCCAAACCAAAGGAGCCAGCACTGAAACACATAGCTGGCCTGAAACCTCCCCAGGGAGCACACAAGCAGCAACATTCATTCTAGGGCTGTGGGCTTTCACTTGCCTGGGAACCTTCATCATAGCAAAAATAATGTTTCTCTCGGCCGTATGAACATTTTGGGCCAAACATGCCAAACGACCGGCAATAGCTCAAAAACCAAAGGAGCCAGCACTGAAACACATAGCTGGCCTGAAACCTCTCCATGGAGCACAAAAGCAGCAACATTCAGTCGAGGGCTGTGGGCTTTCACTTGCCTGGGAACATTCATCATAACAAGAAAAGTGTTTCTCTCGGCCGGACAAACATTTTAGGCCAAACATGCCAAACGTCCATCAATAGCTCCCAAACCAAAGGAGCCAGCACTGAAACACATAGCTGGCCTGAATCCTCCCCAGGGAGCACACAAGCAGCAACATTCATTCTAGGGCTGTGGGCTTTCAGTTGCTGGGAACTTTCATCATTGCAATAAAAGTGTTTCCCTCGGCAGGACGAGTATTTTAGGGCAAACATGCCAAATGTCCAGCAATAGCTCCCAAACCAAAGGAGCCAGCACTGAAACACATAGCTGGCCTGAATCCTCCGCAGGGAGCACACAAGAAGCAACATTCATTCTAGGGATGTGGGCTTTCACTTGCCTGGGAACCTTCATCATTACAAAAAAAGTGTTTCGGCCGGATGAGCATTTTAGGCCAAACATGCGAAACGTCCAGCAATAGCTTCCAAACCAAAGGAGCCAGCACTGAAACATATAGCTGGCCTGAATCCTCCCCAGGGAGCACACAAGCAGCAACATTCATTCTAGGGCTGTGGTCTTTCACTTGCCTGGGAACTTTCATCATTGCTAAACAAGTTTTTCTCTCGGCCGGACGAGCATTTTAGGCCAAACTTGCCAAACGTCCAGCAATAGCTCCCAAACCATAGGAGGCAGCCCTTAAACAAATAGCTGGCCTGAATCCTCCACAGGGAGCTCACAAGCAGCAACATTCATTCTAGGCATGTGGGCTTTCACTTGCCTGGGATCCTTCATCATATCAAAAAAGTGTTTCTCTCGGCCGGACGAGCATTTTAGGCCAAACATGCCAAACGTCCAGCAATAGATCCCAAACAAAGGAGCCAGCACTGAAACACATAGCTGGCCTGATTCCTCCCCAGAAAGCACTCAAATAAAAACATTCATTCTAGGGATGTGGGCTTTCACTTGCCTCGGGACTTTCATCATAGCAAAAAAAGTGTTTCTCTCGGCCGGACGAGCATTTTGGGCCAAACATGCCAAGCGTCCAGCAATAGCTCCCAAACCAAAGGAGCCAGCACTGAAAGACAGAGCTGGCCTGAATCCTCCCCAGGGAGCACACAAGCAGCAACACTCATTCTAGGCATGTGGGCTTTCACTTGCCTGGGATCCTTCATCACAGAAAAAAAAGTGTTTCTCTCGGCCGGACGAGCATTTTAAGCCAAACTTGCCAAATGTCCAGCAATAGCTCCCAAACCAAAGGAGCCAGCACTGAAACACATAGCTGGCCTGAATCTTCCCAAGGGAGCACACAAATAGCAACATTCATTCTAGGGCTGTGGGCTTTCACTTCCCTGGGAACCTTCATCTTATCAAAAAAAGTGTTTCTCTCGGCCGGACGAGCATTTTAGGCCAAATATGCGAAACGTCCAGCAATAGCTCCCAAACCAAAGGAGCCAGCACTGAAACACATAGCTGGCCTGAAAGCTCCCCAGGGAGCACACAAGCAGCAACATTCATTCTAGGGCTGTGGGCTTTCACTTGCCTGGGAACCTTCATCATAGGAAAAATATTGTTTCTCTCGGCCGGACGAGCATTTTAGGCCAAATTAACCAAACGTCCACGAATAGATGCCAAACCAAAGGAGCCAACACTGAAACACATAGCTGGCCTGAATCCTGCCCAGGGAGCACACAAGTAGCAACATTCATTCTAGGGATGTGGGCTTTGACTTGCCTGGGAGCTTTCATCATAGCAAAAAAGTGTTTACTCGGCCGGACGAGCATCTTACGCCAAACATGCCAAACGTCCAGCAATAGCTCCCAAACCAAAGGAGCCAGCACTAAAACACATAGCTGGACTTAACCCTCCCCAGGAAGCACTCAAATAGAAACATTCTTTCTAGGGATGTGGGCTTTCACTTTCCTGGGAACTTTCATCAGAGGAAACAAACTGTTTCTCTCGGCAGGACGAGCATTTTAGCCCAAACCTGCAAAACGTCCAGCAATAGCTTCCAAACCAAAGGAGCCAGCACTGAAACACATAGCTGGACTGAATCCTCCCCAGAAAGCACACAAATAAAAACATTCATTCTAGTGATGTGGGCTTTCACTTGCCTCGGGACTCTCATCATAGCAAACATGTGTTTCTCTCAGCCGGACGAGCATTTCAGGCCAAATTTGCCAAATGTCCAGCAATAGCTCCCAAACCAAAGGAGCCAGCACTGAAGCACATAGCTGGCCTGAATCTTCCCAAGGGAGCACACAAATAGCAACATTCATTCTAGGGATGTGGGCTTTCACTTGCCTGGGACCCTTCATCATATCAAAAAAAGTGTTTCTCTCGGCCGGACGAGCATTTTGGGCCAAACATGCCAAAAGTCCAGTAATAGCTCCCAAACCAAAGGAGCAAGCACTGAAACACATAGCTGGCCTGAATCCTCCCCAGGGAGCACACAAGCAGCAACATTCATTCTAGGGCTGTGGGCTTTCAGTTGCCTGGGAACCTTCATCATAGCAAAAAAAGTGTTTCTCTCTGCCGGACGAGCATTTTAGTCCAAACTTGCCAAACGTCCAGCAATAGCTCCCAAACCAAAGGAGCCAGCACTGAAACACATAGCTGGCCTGAATCCTCCCCAGGGAGCACTCAAATAGAAACATTCATTCTAGGGATGTGGGCTTTCAATTGCCTGGGGACTTTCATCATAGCAAAAAATGTGTTTCTCTCGGCTGGACGAGCATTTTAGGCCAAATATGCCAAATGTCCAGCAATAGATCCCAAACCATAGGAGGCAGCACTTAAACAAATAGCTGGCCTGAATCCTCCACAGGGAGCTCACAAGCAGCAACATTCATTCTAGGCATGTGGGCTTTCACTTGCCTGGGATCCTTCATCATATCAAAAAAGTGTTTCTCTCGGCCGGACGAGCATTTTAGGCCAAACATGCCAAACGTCCAGCAATAGATCCCAAACAAAGGAGCCAGCACTGAAACACATAGCTGGCCTGAATCCTCCCCAGAAAGCACTCAAATAAAAACATTCATTCTAGGGATGTGGGCTTTCACTTGCCTCGGGACTTTCATCACAGAAAAAAAAGTGTTTCTCTCAGCCGGACGAGCAATTTAGGCCAAACTTGACAAATGTCCAGCAATAGCTCCCAAACCAAAGGAGCCAGCACTGAAACACATAGCTGGCCTGAATCTTCCCAAGGGAGCACACAAATAGCAACAATCATTCTAGGGCTGTGGGCTTTCACTTCCCTGGGAACCTTCATCTTATCAAAAAAATTGTTTCTCTCGGCCGGACGAGCATTTTAGGCCAAATATGCCAAACGTCCAGCAATAGCCCCCAAACCAAAGGAGCCAGCACTGAAACACATAGCTGGCCTGATACCTCCCCAGGGAGCACACAAGCAGCAACATTCATTCTAGGGCTGTGGGCTTTCACTTGCCTGGGATCTTTCATCATAGCAAAAAAAGTGTTTCTCTCCTTCGGACGAACATTTTAGGCCAAACTTGCCAAACGTCCAGCAATAGCTCCCAAACCAAAGGAGCCAGCACTGAAACACATAGCTGGCTTGAATCCTCCCCAGAAAGCACACAAGCAGCAACATTCATTCTAGGGATGTGGGCTTTCACTTGCCTGGGAACCTTCATCATAGCAAAAATATTGTTTCTCTCGGCCGGACGAGCATTTTAGGCCAAATTAACCAAACGTCCACGAATAGATGCCAAACCAAAGGAGCCAACACTGAAACACATAGCTGGCCTGAATCCTCCCCAGGGAGCACACAAGTAGCAACATTCATTCTAGGGATGTGGGCTTTGACTTGCCTGGGAGCTTTCATCATAGCAAAAAAGTGTTTACTCGGCCGGACGAGCATCTTACGCCAAACATGCCAAACGTCCAGCAATAGCTCCCAAACCAAAGGAGCCAGCACTAAAACACATAGCTGGCCTTAACCCTCCCCAGGAAGCACTCAAATAGAAACATTCTTTCTAGGGATGTGGGCTTTCACTTTCCTGGGAACTTTCATCAGAGGAAACAAACTGTTTCTCTCGGCAGGACGAGCATTTTAGCCGAAACCTGCAAAACGTCCAGCAATAGCTCCCAAACCAAAGGAGCCAGCACTGAAACACATAGCTGGACTGAATCCTCCCCAGAAAGCACACAAATAAAAACATACATTCTAGGGATGTGGGCTTTCACTTGCCTCGGGACTCTAATCATAGCAAAAAATGTGTTTCTCTCGGCCGGACGAGCATTTCAGGCCAAACTTGCCAAATGTCCAGTAATAGCTCCCAAACCAAAGGAATGAGCACTGAAACACATAGCTGGCGTGAAACCTCCCCAACGAGCACACAAGCAGCAACATTCATTCTAGGGCTGTGGGCTTTCACTTGCCTGGGAACCTTCATCATAGCAAAAAAAGTGTTTCTCTCGGCCGGACGAGCATTTTAGGCCAAACATGCCAAACGTCCAGCAATATCTCCCAAACCAAAGAAGCCACCACTGAAACACATAGCTGGCCTGAATCCTCCCCAGGAAGCACTCAAATAGAAACATTCATTCAAGGGATGTGGGCTTTCACTTGCCTGGGGACTTTCATCATAGCAAAATAAGTGTTTCTCTGGGCCGGACGAGCATTTTGGGCCAAATATGCCAAACGTCCAGCAATAGATCCCAAACCAAAGGAGCCAGCACTGAAACACATAGCTGGCCTGAATCCTCCCCAGGGACCACACAAGCAGCAACATTCATTCTAGGGCTGTGGGCTTTCAATAGCCTGGGAACTTTCATCATAGCAAAAAAAGTGTTTCTCTCGGCCGGACAAGCATTTTAGGCCACATATGCCAAACGTCCAGCAATAGCTCCCAAACCAAAGGAGCCAGCACTGAAACACATAGCTGGCCTGAATCCTCCCAAGAAAGCACACAAGCAGCAACATTCATTCTAGGGCTGAGGGCTTTCACTTGCCTGGGAACCTTCATCATAGCAAAAAAAGTGTTTCGGCCGGACGAGCATTTTACGCAAACATGCCAAACGTCCAGCAATAGCTCCCAAACCAAAGGAGCCAGCACTGAAACACATAACTGGCCTGAATCCTCCCCAGGGAGCACACAAACAGCAACATTCATTCTAGGGTTGTGGGCATTCACTTGCCTGGGAACCTTCATCATAGCAAATAAAGTGTTTCTCTCAGCTGGACGAGCATTTTGGGCCAAATATGCCAAACGTCCAGCAATAGCTCCCAAACCAAAGGAGCCAGCACTGAAACACATAGCTGGCCTGAATCCTCCCCAGGGAGCACACATATAGTAACATTCATTCTAGGGCTGTGGGCTTTCACTTGCCTGGGAACCTTCATCATCGCCAAAAAACTGTTTCTCTCGGCCGGATGAGTATTTTAGGCCAAATATGATAAAACGTCCAGCAATAGCTCCCAAACCAAAGGAGCCGGCACTGAAACACATAGCTGGCCTGAATCCTCCCCAGGGAGCACTCAAGCAGCAACATTCATTCTAGGGCTGTGGGCTTTCACTTGCCTGGGAACTTTCATCATAGCAAAAAAAGTGTTTCTCTCGGCTGGACGAGCATTTTAGGCAAAACATGCCAAACGTCCAGCAATAGCTCCCAAAGCAAAGGAGACAGCACTGAAACACATAGCTGGCCTGAAACCTCCCCAGGGAGCACACAAGCAGCAACATTCATTCTAGGGCTGTGGGCTTTCACTTGCCTGGGAACCTTCATCATAGCAAAAAAAGTGTTTCTCTCGGCCGGACGAGCATTTTGGGCCAAATATGCCAAACGTCCAGCAATAGCTCCCAAACCAAAGGAGCCAGCACTGAAACACATAGCTGGCCTGAAACCTCACCAGGGAGCACTCAAGCAGCAACATTCATTCTAGGGCTGTGGGCTTTCACTTGCCTGGGAACCTTCATCATAGCAAAAAAAGTGTTTCTCTCGGCCGGACGAGCATTTTAGGCCAAATATGCCAAACGTCCAGCAATAGCTTCCAAACCAAATGAGCTAGCACTGAAACACATAGCTGGCCTGAATCCTCCCAAGAAAGCACACAGCAGCAACATTCATTCTAGGGCTGAGGGCTTTCACTTGCCTGGGAACCTTCATCATAGCAAAAAAAGTGTTCCTCTCGGCCGGACGAGCATTTTAGGCCAAACATGCCAAACGTCCGGCAATAGCTCAAAAACCAAAGGAGCCAGCACTGAAACACATAGCTGGCCTGAATCCTCCCCAGAAAGCACACAAGCAGCAACATTCATTCTCGGGATGTGGGCTTTCACTTGCCTGAGAACCTTCATCATATCAAAAATAGTGTTTCTCTTGGCCGGACGAGCATTTTAGGCCAAAATTGCCAAACGTCCAGCAATAGCTTCCAAACCAAAGGAGCCAGCACTGAAACACATAGCTGGCCTGAATCCTCCGAAGAAAGCACACAAGCAGAAACATTCATTCTAGGGCTGTGGGCTTTCACTTGCCTGGGAACCTTCATCATAGCAAAAAAACGTGTTTCTCTCGGACGGACGAGCATTTTAGGCCAAAATTGCCAAACGTCCAGCAATAGCTCCCAAGCCAAAGGAACCAGCACTGAAACACATACCTGGTCTGAAACCTCCCCAGGGAGCACACAAGCAGCAACATTCATTCTAGGGCTGTGGGCTTTCACTTGCCTGGGAACCTTCATCATATCAAAAATAGTGTTTCTCTCGGCCGGATGAGCATTTTAGGCCACACTTGCCAAAAGTCCAGCAATAGCTCCCAAACCAAAGGAGCCAGCACTGAAACACGTAGCTGGCCTGAATCCTCGCCAGGGAGCACACAAGCAGCAACATTCATTCTAGGGCTGTGGGCTTTCACTTGACTGTAATCCTTCATCATATCAAAAATAGTGTTTCTCTCGGCCGGATGAGCATTTCAGGCCAAACATGCTAAACGTCCAGCAATAGCTCCCAAACCAAAGGAACCAGCACTGAAACACATAGCTGACCTGAATCCTCCCCAGGGAGCACACAAATAGCAACATTCATTCTAGGGCTGTGGGCTTTCACTTGCCTGGGAACTTTCATCATAGGAAAAAAAGTGTTTCTCTCGGCCGGACGAGCATTTTAGGCCAAATATGCCAAACGTCCAGCAATAGCTCCCAAAGCAAAGGAGCCAGCACTGAAACACATAGCTGGCCTGAATCCTCCGCAGGGAGCACACAAGCAGCAACATTCATTCTAGGGCTGTGGGCTTTCACTTGCCTGGGAACCTTCATCATAGCAAAAAAAGTGTTTCTTTCGGACGGACGAGAATTTTAGGCCAAACATGCCAAACGTCCAGCAATAGCTCCCAAACCAAAGGAGCCAGCACTGAAACACATAGCTGGCCTGAATCCTCCGCAGGGAGCACACAAGCAGCAACATTCATTCTAGGGCTGTGGGCTTTCACTTGCCTGGGAATCTTCATCATAAGAAAAAAAGTGTTTCTCTCGGCAGGACGAGCATTTTAGGCCAAACATGCCAAACGTCCAGCAATAGCTCCCAAACCAAAGGAGCCAGCACTGAAACACATAGCTGGCCTGAATCCTCCCCAGGGAGCACACAAGCAGCAACATTCATTCTAGGGCTGTGGGCTTTCACTTGCCTGGGAACCTTCATCATAGCAAAAAAAGTGTTTCTCTCGGCCGGACGAGCATTTTAGGAAAAACATCCGAAACGTCCAGCAATAGCTCCCAAACCAAAGGAGCCAGCACTGAAACACATAGCTGGCCAGAATCCTCCCCAGGGAGCACACAAGCAGCAACATTCAGTCTTCTGCTGTCCGCTTTCACTTGACTGGGACCCTTCATCATATCAAAAAAAGTGTTTCTCTCGGCCGGACGAGCATTTTGGGCAAAACATGCCAAACATCGTGCAATAGCTCCCACACCAATGGAGCCAGCAGTGAAACACACAGCTGGCCTTAGTCCTCCCCATGGAGCACACAAGCAGCAACATTCTTTCTCGGGATGTGGGCTTTCACTTGCCTGGGAACCTTCATCATAGGAAAAAACGTGTTTCTCTCGGCCGGACGAGCATTTTAGGCCAAACTTGCCAAACGTCCAGCAATAGCTCCCAAAACAAAGGAGCCAGCACTGAAACACATAGCTGGACTGAAACCTCTCCATGGAGCACAAAAGCAGCAACATTCAGTCTAGGGCTGTGGGCTTTCACTTGCCTGGGAACATTCATCATAACAAGAAAAGTGTTTCTCTCGGCCGGACAAACATTTTAGGCCAAACATGCCAAACGTCCAGCAATAGCTCCCAAACCAAAGGAGCCAGCACTGAAACACATAGCTGGCCTGAATCCTCCCCAGGGAGCACACAAGCAGCAACATTCATTCTCGGGGTGTGGGCTTTCACTTGCCTGAGAACCTTCATAATAGCAAAAAACGTGTTCCTCTCGGCCGGACGAGCATTTTAGGCCAAACTTGCCAAACGTCCAGCAATATCTCCCAAAACAAAGGAGCCAGCACTGAAACACATAGCTGGCCTGAAACCTCTCCATGGAGCACACAAGCAGCAACATTCAGTCTAGGGCTGTGGGCTTTCACTTGCCTGGGAACATTCATCATAACAAGAAAAGTGTTTCTCTCAGCCGGGCAAACATTTTAGGCCAAACATGCCAAACGTCCAGCAATAGCTCCCAAACCAAAGGAGCCAGCACTGAAACACATAGCTGGCCTGAATCCTCCGAAGAAACCACACAAGCAGCAACATTCATTCTAGGGATGTGGGCTTTCACTTGCCTGGGAACCTTCATCATAGCAAAAAACGTGTTTCTCTCGGACGTACGAGCATTTTAGGCCAAAATTGCCAAACGTCCAGCAATAGCTCCCAAGCCAAAGGAACCAGCACTGAAACACATACCTGGTCTGAAACCTCCCCAGGGAGCACACAAGCAGCAACATTCATTCTAGGGCTGTGGGCTTTCACTTGCCTGGGATCCTTCATCATACCAAAAATAGTGTTTCTCTCGGCCGGATGAGCATTTCAGGCGAAACTTGCCAAAAGTCCAGGAATAGCTCCCAAAACAAAGGAGCCAGCAGTGAAACACATAGCTGGCCTGAATCCTCGCCAGGGAGCACACAAGCAGCAACATTCATTCTAGGGCTGAGGGCTTTCACTTGCATGGGAACCTTCATCATAGCAAAAAAAGTGTTTCTCTCGGCCGGACGAGCATTTTAGGCCAAACTTGCCAAAAGTCCAGCAATAGCTCCCAAACCAAAGGAGCCAGCACTGAAACACATAGCTGGCCTGAATCCTCGCCAGGGAGCACACAAGCAGCAACATTCATTCTAGGGCTCAGGGCTTTCACTTGCATGGGAACCTTCATCATAGCAAAAAAAGTGTTTCTCTCGGCCGGACGAGCATTTTAGGCCAAATATGCCAAACGTCCAGCAATAGCTCCCAAACCAAAGGAGCCAGCACTGAAACACATAGCTGGCCTGAAACCTCCCCAGGGAGCACACAAGCAGCAACATTCATTCTAGGGCTGTGGGCTTGCACTTGCCTGGGAACTTTCATCATAGCAAAAATAATATTTGTCTCGGCCGGATGAACATTTTGGTCCAAACATGCCAAACGTCAAGCAATAGCACCCAAACCAAAGTAGCCAGCACTGAAATACATAGCTGGACTGAATCCTCCCCAGGGATCACACAAGCAGAAACATTCATTTTCGGGATGTGGGCTTTCACTTGCCTGGGAACCTTCATCATATCAAAAAACGTGTTTCTCTCGGACGGACGAGCATTTTAGGCCAAACTTGCCAAACGTCCAGCAATAGCTCCCAAACCAAAGGAGCCAGCACTGAAACACATAGCTGGCCTGAATCCTCCCCAGGGAGCACACAAGCAGCAACATTCATTCTAGGGCTGTGGGCTTTCACTTGACTGTAATCCTTCATCATATCAAAAATAGTGTTTCTCTCGGCCGGATGAGCATTTCAGGCCAAACATGCTAAACGTCCAGCAATAGCTCCCAAACCAAAGGAACCAGCACTGAAACACATAGCTGACCTGAATCCTCCCCAGGGAGCACACAAATAGCAACATTCATTCTAGGGCTGTGGGCTTTCACTTGCCTGGGAACTTTCATCATAGGAAAAAAAGTGTTTCTCTCGGCCGGACGAGCATTTTAGGCCAAATATGCCAAACGTCCAGCAATAGCTCCCAAAGCAAAGGAGCCAGCACTGAAACACATAGCTGGCCTGAATCCTCCGCAGGGAGCACACAAGCAGCAACATTCATTCTAGGGCTGTGGGCTTTCACTTGCCTGGGAACCTTCATCATAGCAAAAAAAGTGTTTCTTTCGGACGGACGAGAATTTTAGGCCAAACATGCCAAACGTCCAGCAATAGCTCCCAAACCAAAGGAGCCAGCACTGAAACACATAGCTGGCCTGAATCCTCCGCAGGGAGCACACAAGCAGCAACATTCATTCTAGGGCTGTGGGCTTTCACTTGCCTGGGAATCTTCATCATAAGAAAAAAAGTGTTTCTCTCGGCAGGACGAGCATTTTAGGCCAAACATGCCAAACGTCCAGCAATAGCTCCCAAACCAAAGGAGCCAGCACTGAAACACATAGCTGGCCTGAATCCTCCCCAGGGAGCACACAAGCAGCAACATTCATTCTAGGGATGTGGGCTTTCACTTGCCTGGGAACCTTCATCATAGCAAAAAAGTGTTTCTCTCGGCCGGACGAGCATTTTAGGCCAAACATGCCAAACGTCCAGCAATAGCTCCCAAACCAAAGGAGCCAGCACTGAAACACGTAGCTGGCCTGAATCCTCGCCAGGGAGCACACAAGCAGCAACATTCATTCTAGGGCTGTGGGCTTTCACTTGCCTGGGAATCTTCATCATAAGAAAAAAAGTGTTTCTCTCGGCAGGACGAGCATTTTAGGCCAAACATGCCAAACGTCCAGCAATAGCTCCCAAGCCAAAGGAACCAGCACTGAAACACATACCTGGTCTGAAACCTCCCCAGGGAGCACACAAGCAGCAACATTCATTCTAGGGCTGTGGGCTTTCACTTGCCTGGGAACCTTCATCATATCAAAAATAGTGTTTCTCTCGGCCGGATGAGCATTTTAGGCCACACTTGCCAAAAGTCCAGCAATAGCTCCCAAACCAAAGGAGCCAGCACTGAAACACGTAGCTGGCCTGAATCCTCGCCAGGGAGCACACAAGCAGCAACATTCATTCTAGGGCTGAGGGTTTTCACTTGCATGGGAACCTTCATCAGAGCAAAAAAAGTGTTTCTCTCGGCCGGACGAGCATTTTTAGGCCAAATATGCCAAACGTCCAGCAATAGCTCCCAAACCAAAGGAGCCAGCACTGAAACACATAGCTGGCCTGAAACCTCCCCAGGGAGCACACAAGCAGCAACATTCATTCTAGGGCTGTGGGCTTTCACTTGCCTGGGAACCTTCATCATAGCAAAAATAATGTTTCTCTCGGCCGTATGAACATTTTGGGCCAAACATGCCAAACGACCGGCAATAGCTCAAAAACCAAAGGAGCCAGCACTGAAACACATAGCTGGCCTGAAACCTCTCCATGGAGCACAAAAGCAGCAACATTCAGTCGAGGGCTGTGGGCTTTCACTTGCCTGGGAACATTCATCATAACAAGAAAAGTGTTTCTCTCGGCCGGACAAACATTTTAGGCCAAACATGCCAAACGTCCATCAATAGCTCCCAAACCAAAGGAGCCAGCACTGAAACACATAGCTGGCCTGAATCCTCCCCAGGGAGCACACAAGCAGCAACATTCATTCTAGGGCTGTGGGCTTTCAGTTGCTGGGAACTTTCATCATTGCAATAAAAGTGTTTCCCTCGGCAGGACGAGTATTTTAGGGCAAACATGCCAAATGTCCAGCAATAGCTCACAAACCAAAGGAGCCAGCACTGAAACACATAGCTGGCCTGAATCCTCCGCAGGGAGCACACAAGAAGCAACATTCATTCTAGGGATGTGGGCTTTCACTTGCCTGGGAACCTTCATCATTACAAAAAAAGTGTTTCGGCCGGATGAGCATTTTAGGCCAAACATGCGAAACGTCCAGCAATAGCTTCCAAACCAAAGGAGCCAGCACTGAAACATATAGCTGGCCTGAATCCTCCCCAGGGAGCACACAAGCAGCAACATTCATTCTAGGGCTGTGGTCTTTCACTTGCCTGGGAACTTTCATCATTGCTAAACAAGTTTTTCTCTCGGCCGGACGAGCATTTTAGGCCAAACTTGCCAAACGTCCAGCAATAGCTCCCAAACCATAGGAGGCAGCCCTTAAACAAATAGCTGGCCTGAATCCTCCACAGGGAGCTCACAAGCAGCAACATTCATTCTAGGCATGTGGGCTTTCACTTGCCTGGGATCCTTCATCATATCAAAAAAGTGTTTCTCTCGGCCGGACGAGCATTTTAGGCCAAACATGCCAAACGTCCAGCAATAGATCCCAAACAAAGGAGCCAGCACTGAAACACATAGCTGGCCTGATTCCTCCCCAGAAAGCACTCAAATAAAAACATTCATTCTAGGGATGTGGGCTTTCACTTGCCTCGGGACTTTCATCATAGCAAAAAAAGTGTTTCTCTCGGCCGGACGAGCATTTTGGGCCAAACATGCCAAGCGTCCAGCAATAGCTCCCAAACCAAAGGAGCCAGCACTGAAAGACAGAGCTGGCCTGAATCCTCCCCAGGGAGCACACAAGCAGCAACACTCATTCTAGGCATGTGGGCTTTCACTTGCCTGGGATCCTTCATCACAGAAAAAAAAGTGTTTCTCTCGGCCGGACGAGCATTTTAAGCCAAACTTGCCAAATGTCCAGCAATAGCTCCCAAACCAAAGGAGCCAGCACTGAAACACATAGCTGGCCTGAATCTTCCCAAGGGAGCACACAAATAGCAACATTCATTCTAGGGCTGTGGGCTTTCACTTCCCTGGGAACCTTCATCTTATCAAAAAAAGTGTTTCTCTCGGCCGGACGAGCATTTTAGGCCAAATATGCGAAACGTCCAGCAATAGCTCCCAAACCAAAGGAGCCAGCACTGAAACACATAGCTGGCCTGAAAGCTCCCCAGGGAGCACACAAGCAGCAACATTCATTCTAGGGCTGTGGGCTTTCACTTGCCTGGGAACCTTCATCATAGGAAAAATATTGTTTCTCTCGGCCGGACGAGCATTTTAGGCCAAATTAACCAAACGTCCACGAATAGATGCCAAACCAAAGGAGCCAACACTGAAACACATAGCTGGCCTGAATCCTGCCCAGGGAGCACACAAGTAGCAACATTCATTCTAGGGATGTGGGCTTTGACTTGCCTGGGAGCTTTCATCATAGCAAAAAAGTGTTTACTCGGCCGGACGAGCATCTTACGCCAAACATGCCAAACGTCCAGCAATAGCTCCCAAACCAAAGGAGCCAGCACTAAAACACATAGCTGGACTTAACCCTCCCCAGGAAGCACTCAAATAGAAACATTCTTTCTAGGGATGTGGGCTTTCACTTTCCTGGGAACTTTCATCAGAGGAAACAAACTGTTTCTCTCGGCAGGACGAGCATTTTAGCCCAAACCTGCAAAACGTCCAGCAATAGCTTCCAAACCAAAGGAGCCAGCACTGAAACACATAGCTGGACTGAATCCTCCCCAGAAAGCACACAAATAAAAACATTCATTCTAGTGATGTGGGCTTTCACTTGCCTCGGGACTCTCATCATAGCAAACATGTGTTTCTCTCAGCCGGACGAGCATTTCAGGCCAAATTTGCCAAATGTCCAGCAATAGCTCCCAAACCAAAGGAGCCAGCACTGAAGCACATAGCTGGCCTGAATCTTCCCAAGGGAGCACACAAATAGCAACATTCATTCTAGGGATGTGGGCTTTCACTTGCCTGGGACCCTTCATCATATCAAAAAAAGTGTTTCTCTCGGCCGGACGAGCATTTTGGGCCAAACATGCCAAAAGTCCAGTAATAGCTCCCAAACCAAAGGAGCAAGCACTGAAACACATAGCTGGCCTGAATCCTCCCCAGGGAGCACACAAGCAGCAACATTCATTCTAGGGCTGTGGGCTTTCAGTTGCCTGGGAACCTTCATCATAGCAAAAAAAGTGTTTCTCTCTGCCGGACGAGCATTTTAGTCCAAACTTGCCAAACGTCCAGCAATAGCTCCCAAACCAAAGGAGCCAGCACTGAAACACATAGCTGGCCTGAATCCTCCCCAGGGAGCACTCAAATAGAAACATTCATTCAAGGGATGTGGGCTTTCACTTGCCTGGGGACTTTCATCATAGCAAAAAAAGTGTTTCTCTCGGCCGGACGAGCATTTTAGGCCAAATATGCCAAACGTCCAGCAATAGATCCCAAATCAAAGGAGCCAGCACTGAAACACATAGCTGGCCTGAAACCTCCCCAACGAGCACACAAGCAGCAACATTCATTCTAGGGATGTGGGCTTTCAATTGCCTGGGAAGATTCAACATAGCAAAAAATGTGTTTCTCTCGGCTGGACGAGCATTTTAGGCCAAATATGCCAAATGTCCAGCAATAGATCCCAAACCATAGGAGGCAGCACTTAAACAAATAGCTGGCCTGAATCCTCCACAGGGAGCTCACAAGCAGCAACATTCATTCTAGGCATGTGGGCTTTCACTTGCCTGGGATCCTTCATCATATCAAAAAAGTGTTTCTCTCGGCCGGACGAGCATTTTAGGCCAAACATGCCAAACGTCCAGCAATAGATCCCAAACAAAGGAGCCAGCACTGAAACACATAGCTGGCCTGAATCCTCCCCAGAAAGCACTCAAATAAAAACATTCATTCTAGGGATGTGGGCTTTCACTTGCCTCGGGACTTTCATCACAGAAAAAAAAGTGTTTCTCTCAGCCGGACGAGCAATTTAGGCCAAACTTGACAAATGTCCAGCAATAGCTCCCAAACCAAAGGAGCCAGCACTGAAACACATAGCTGGCCTGAATCTTCCCAAGGGAGCACACAAATAGCAACAATCATTCTAGGGCTGTGGGCTTTCACTTCCCTGGGAACCTTCATCTTATCAAAAAAATTGTTTCTCTCGGCCGGACGAGCATTTTAGGCCAAATATGCCAAACGTCCAGCAATAGCCCCCAAACCAAAGGAGCCAGCACTGAAACACATAGCTGGCCTGATACCTCCCCAGGGAGCACACAAGCAGCAACATTCATTCTAGGGCTGTGGGCTTTCACTTGCCTGGGATCTTTCATCATAGCAAAAAAAGTGTTTCTCTCCTTCGGACGAACATTTTAGGCCAAACTTGCCAAACGTCCAGCAATAGCTCCCAAACCAAAGGAGCCAGCACTGAAACACATAGCTGGCTTGAATCCTCCCCAGAAAGCACACAAGCAGCAACATTCATTCTAGGGATGTGGGCTTTCACTTGCCTGGGAACCTTCATCATAGCAAAAATATTGTTTCTCTCGGCCGGACGAGCATTTTAGGCCAAATTAACCAAACGTCCACGAATAGATGCCAAACCAAAGGAGCCAACACTGAAACACATAGCTGGCCTGAATCCTCCCCAGGGAGCACACAAGTAGCAACATTCATTCTAGGGATGTGGGCTTTGACTTGCCTGGGAGCTTTCATCATAGCAAAAAAGTGTTTACTCGGCCGGACGAGCATCTTACGCCAAACATGCCAAACGTCCAGCAATAGCTCCCAAACCAAAGGAGCCAGCACTAAAACACATAGCTGGCCTTAACCCTCCCCAGGAAGCACTCAAATAGAAACATTCTTTCTAGGGATGTGGGCTTTCACTTTCCTGGGAACTTTCATCAGAGGAAACAAACTGTTTCTCTCGGCAGGACGAGCATTTTAGCCGAAACCTGCAAAACGTCCAGCAATAGCTCCCAAACCAAAGGAGCCAGCACTGAAACACATAGCTGGACTGAATCCTCCCCAGAAAGCACACAAATAAAAACATACATTCTAGGGATGTGGGCTTTCACTTGCCTCGGGACTCTCATCATAGCAAAAAATGTGTTTCTCTCGGCCGGACGAGCATTTCAGGCCAAACTTGCCAAATGTCCAGTAATAGCTCCCAAACCAAAGGAATGAGCACTGAAACACATAGCTGGCGTGAAACCTCCCCAACGAGCACACAAGCAGCAACATTCATTCTAGGGCTGTGGGCTTTCACTTGCCTGGGAACCTTCATCATAGCAAAAAAAGTGTTTCTCTCGGCCGGACGAGCATTTTAGGCCAAACATGCCAAACGTCCAGCAATATCTCCCAAACCAAAGAAGCCACCACTGAAACACATAGCTGGCCTGAATCCTCCCCAGGAAGCACTCAAATAGAAACATTCATTCAAGGGATGTGGGCTTTCACTTGCCTGGGGACTTTCATCATAGCAAAATAAGTGTTTCTCTGGGCCGGACGAGCATTTTGGGCCAAATATGCCAAACGTCCAGCAATAGATCCCAAACCAAAGGAGCCAGCACTGAAACACATAGCTGGCCTGAATCCTCCCCAGGGACCACACAAGCAGCAACATTCATTCTAGGGCTGTGGGCTTTCAATAGCCTGGGAACTTTCATCATAGCAAAAAAAGTGTTTCTCTCGGCCGGACAAGCATTTTAGGCCACATATGCCAAACGTCCAGCAATAGCTCCCAAACCAAAGGAGCCAGCACTGAAACACATAGCTGGCCTGAATCCTCCCAAGAAAGCACACAAGCAGCAACATTCATTCTAGGGCTGAGGGCTTTCACTTGCCTGGGAACCTTCATCATAGCAAAAAAAGTGTTTCGGCCGGACGAGCATTTTACGCAAACATGCCAAACGTCCAGCAATAGCTCCCAAACCAAAGGAGCCAGCACTGAAACACATAACTGGCCTGAATCCTCCCCAGGGAGCACACAAACAGCAACATTCATTCTAGGGTTGTGGGCATTCACTTGCCTGGGAACCTTCATCATAGCAAATAAAGTGTTTCTCTCAGCTGGACGAGCATTTTGGGCCAAATATGCCAAACGTCCAGCAATAGCTCCCAAACCAAAGGAGCCAGCACTGAAACACATAGCTGGCCTGAATCCTCCCCAGGGAGCACACATATAGTAACATTCATTCTAGGGCTGTGGGCTTTCACTTGCCTGGGAACCTTCATCATCGCCAAAAAACTGTTTCTCTCGGCCGGATGAGTATTTTAGGCCAAATATGATAAAACGTCCAGCAATAGCTCCCAAACCAAAGGAGCCGGCACTGAAACACATAGCTGGCCTGAATCCTCCCCAGGGAGCACTCAAGCAGCAACATTCATTCTAGGGCTGTGGGCTTTCACTTGCCTGGGAACTTTCATCATAGCAAAAAAAGTGTTTCTCTCGGCTGGACGAGCATTTTAGGCAAAACATGCCAAACGTCCAGCAATAGCTCCCAAAGCAAAGGAGACAGCACTGAAACACATAGCTGGCCTGAAACCTCCCCAGGGAGCACACAAGCAGCAACATTCATTCTAGGGCTGTGGGCTTTCACTTGCCTGGGAACCTTCATCATAGCAAAAAAAGTGTTTCTCTCGGCCGGACGAGCATTTTGGGCCAAATATGCCAAACGTCCAGCAATAGCTCCCAAACCAAAGGAGCCAGCACTGAAACACATAGCTGGCCTGAAACCTCACCAGGGAGCACTCAAGCAGCAACATTCATTCTAGGGCTGTGGGCTTTCAGTTGCCTGGGAACCTTCATCATAGCAAAAAAAGTGTTTCTCTCGGCCGGACGAGCATTTTAGGCCAAATATGCCAAACGTCCAGCAATAGCTTCCAAACCAAATGAGCTAGCACTGAAACACATAGCTGGCCTGAATCCTCCCAAGAAAGCACACAGCAGCAACATTCATTCTAGGGCTGAGGGCTTTCACTTGCCTGGGAACCTTCATCATAGCAAAAAAAGTGTTCCTCTCGGCCGGACGAGCATTTTAGGCCAAACATGCCAAACGTCCGGCAATAGCTCAAAAACCAAAGGAGCCAGCACTGAAACACATAGCTGGCCTGAATCCTCCCCAGAAAGCACACAAGCAGCAACATTCATTCTCGGGATGTGGGCTTTCACTTGCCTGAGAACCTTCATCATATCAAAAATAGTGTTTCTCTTGGCCGGACGAGCATTTTAGGCCAAAATTGCCAAACGTCCAGCAATAGCTTCCAAACCAAAGGAGCCAGCACTGAAACACATAGCTGGCCTGAATCCTCCGAAGAAAGCACACAAGCAGAAACATTCATTCTAGGGCTGTGGGCTTTCACTTGCCTGGGAACCTTCATCATAGCAAAAAAACGTGTTTCTCTCGGACGGACGAGCATTTTAGGCCAAAATTGCCAAACGTCCAGCAATAGCTCCCAAGCCAAAGGAACCAGCACTGAAACACATACCTGGTCTGAAACCTCCCCAGGGAGCACACAAGCAGCAACATTCATTCTAGGGCTGTGGGCTTTCACTTGCCTGGGAACCTTCATCATATCAAAAATAGTGTTTCTCTCGGCCGGATGAGCATTTTAGGCCACACTTGCCAAAAGTCCAGCAATAGCTCCCAAACCAAAGGAGCCAGCACTGAAACACGTAGCTGGCCTGAATCCTCGCCAGGGAGCACACAAGCAGCAACATTCATTCTAGGGCTGAGGGTTTTCACTTGCATGGGAACCTTCATCAGAGCAAAAAAAGTGTTTCTCTCGGCCGGACGAGCATTTTTAGGCCAAATATGCCAAACGTCCAGCAATAGCTCCCAAACCAAAGGAGCCAGCACTGAAACACATAGCTGGCCTGAAACCTCCCCAGGGAGCACACAAGCAGCAACATTCATTCTAGGGCTGTGGGCTTTCACTTGCCTGGGAACCTTCATCATAGCAAAAATAATGTTTCTCTCGGCCGTATGAACATTTTGGGCCAAACATGCCAAACGACCGGCAATAGCTCAAAAACCAAAGGAGCCAGCACTGAAACACATAGCTGGCCTGAAACCTCTCCATGGAGCACAAAAGCAGCAACATTCAGTCGAGGGCTGTGGGCTTTCACTTGCCTGGGAACATTCATCATAACAAGAAAAGTGTTTCTCTCGGCCGGACAAACATTTTAGGCCAAACATGCCAAACGTCCATCAATAGCTCCCAAACCAAAGGAGCCAGCACTGAAACACATAGCTGGCCTGAATCCTCCCCAGGGAGCACACAAGCAGCAACATTCATTCTAGGGCTGTGGGCTTTCAGTTGCTGGGAACTTTCATCATTGCAATAAAAGTGTTTCCCTCGGCAGGACGAGTATTTTAGGGCAAACATGCCAAATGTCCAGCAATAGCTCCCAAACCAAAGGAGCCAGCACTGAAACACATAGCTGGCCTGAATCCTCCGCAGGGAGCACACAAGAAGCAACATTCATTCTAGGGATGTGGGCTTTCACTTGCCTGGGAACCTTCATCATTACAAAAAAAGTGTTTCGGCCGGATGAGCATTTTAGGCCAAACATGCGAAACGTCCAGCAATAGCTTCCAAACCAAAGGAGCCAGCACTGAAACATATAGCTGGCCTGAATCCTCCCCAGGGAGCACACAAGCAGCAACATTCATTCTAGGGCTGTGGTCTTTCACTTGCCTGGGAACTTTCATCATTGCTAAACAAGTTTTTCTCTCGGCCGGACGAGCATTTTAGGCCAAACTTGCCAAACGTCCAGCAATAGCTCCCAAACCATAGGAGGCAGCCCTTAAACAAATAGCTGGCCTGAATCCTCCACAGGGAGCTCACAAGCAGCAACATTCATTCTAGGCATGTGGGCTTTCACTTGCCTGGGATCCTTCATCATATCAAAAAAGTGTTTCTCTCGGCCGGACGAGCATTTTAGGCCAAACATGCCAAACGTCCAGCAATAGATCCCAAACAAAGGAGCCAGCACTGAAACACATAGCTGGCCTGATTCCTCCCCAGAAAGCACTCAAATAAAAACATTCATTCTAGGGATGTGGGCTTTCACTTGCCTCGGGACTTTCATCATAGCAAAAAAAGTGTTTCTCTCGGCCGGACGAGCATTTTGGGCCAAACATGCCAAGCGTCCAGCAATAGCTCCCAAACGAAAGGAGCCAGCACTGAAAGACAGAGCTGGCCTGAATCCTCCCCAGGGAGCACACAAGCAGCAACACTCATTCTAGGCATGTGGGCTTTCACTTGCCTGGGATCCTTCATCACAGAAAAAAAAGTGTTTCTCTCGGCCGGACGAGCATTTTAAGCCAAACTTGCCAAATGTCCAGCAATAGCTCCCAAACCAAAGGAGCCAGCACTGAAACACATAGCTGGCCTGAATCTTCCCAAGGGAGCACACAAATAGCAACATTCATTCTAGGGCTGTGGGCTTTCACTTCCCTGGGAACCTTCATCTTATCAAAAAAAGTGTTTCTCTCGGCCGGACGAGCATTTTAGGCCAAATATGCGAAACGTCCAGCAATAGCTCCCAAACCAAAGGAGCCAGCACTGAAACACATAGCTGGCCTGAAAGCTCCCCAGGGAGCACACAAGCAGCAACATTCATTCTAGGGCTGTGGGCTTTCACTTGCCTGGGAACCTTCATCATAGGAAAAATATTGTTTCTCTCGGCCGGACGAGCATTTTAGGCCAAATTAACCAAACGTCCACGAATAGATGCCAAACCAAAGGAGCCAACACTGAAACACATAGCTGGCCTGAATCCTGCCCAGGGAGCACACAAGTAGCAACATTCATTCTAGGGATGTGGGCTTTGACTTGCCTGGGAGCTTTCATCATAGCAAAAAAGTGTTTACTCGGCCGGACGAGCATCTTACGCCAAACATGCCAAACGTCCAGCAATAGCTCCCAAACCAAAGGAGCCAGCACTAAAACACATAGCTGGACTTAACCCTCCCCAGGAAGCACTCAAATAGAAACATTCTTTCTAGGGATGTGGGCTTTCACTTTCCTGGGAACTTTCATCAGAGGAAACAAACTGTTTCTCTCGGCAGGACGAGCATTTTAGCCCAAACCTGCAAAACGTCCAGCAATAGCTTCCAAACCAAAGGAGCCAGCACTGAAACACATAGCTGGACTGAATCCTCCCCAGAAAGCACACAAATACAAACATTCATTCTAGTGATGTGGGCTTTCACTTGCCTCGGGACTCTCATCATAGCAAACATGTGTTTCTCTCAGCCGGACGAGCATTTCAGGCCAAATTTGCCAAATGTCCAGCAATAGCTCCCAAACCAAAGGAGCCAGCACTGAAGCACATAGCTGGCCTGAATCTTCCCAAGGGAGCACACAAATAGCAACATTCATTCTAGGGATGTGGGCTTTCACTTGCCTGGGACCCTTCATCATATCAAAAAAAGTGTTTCTCTCGGCCGGACGAGCATTTTGGGCCAAACATGCCAAAAGTCCAGTAATAGCTCCCAAACCAAAGGAGCAAGCACTGAAACACATAGCTGGCCTGAATCCTCCCCAGGGAGCACACAAGCAGCAACATTCATTCTAGGGCTGTGGGCTTTCAGTTGCCTGGGAACCTTCATCATAGCAAAAAAAGTGTTTCTCTCTGCCGGACGAGCATTTTAGTCCAAACTTGCCAAACGTCCAGCAATAGCTCCCAAACCAAAGGAGCCAGCACTGAAACACATAGCTGGCCTGAATCCTCCCCAGGGAGCACTCAAATAGAAACATTCATTCAAGGGATGTGGGCTTTCACTTGCCTGGGGACTTTCATCATAGCAAAAAAAGTGTTTCTCTCGGCCGGACGAGCATTTTAGGCCAAATATGCCAAACGTCCAGCAATAGATCCCAAATCAAAGGAGCCAGCACTGAAACACATAGCTGGCCTGAAACCTCCCCAACGAGCACACAAGCAGCAACATTCATTCTAGGGATGTGGGCTTTCAATTGCCTGGGAAGATTCAACATAGCAAAAAATGTGTTTCTCTCGGCTGGACGAGCATTTTAGGCCAAATATGCCAAATGTCCAGCAATAGATCCCAAACCATAGGAGGCAGCACTTAAACAAATAGCTGGCCTGAATCCTCCACAGGGAGCTCACAAGCAGCAACATTCATTCTAGGCATGTGGGCTTTCACTTGCCTGGGATCCTTCATCATATCAAAAAAGTGTTTCTCTCGGCCGGACGAGCATTTTAGGCCAAACATGCCAAACGTCCAGCAATAGATCCCAAACAAAGGAGCCAGCACTGAAACACATAGCTGGCCTGAATCCTCCCCAGAAAGCACTCAAATAAAAACATTCATTCTAGGGATGTGGGCTTTCACTTGCCTCGGGACTTTCATCACAGAAAAAAAAGTGTTTCTCTCAGCCGGACGAGCAATTTAGGCCAAACTTGACAAATGTCCAGCAATAGCTCCCAAACCAAAGGAGCCAGCACTGAAACACATAGCTGGCCTGAATCTTCCCAAGGGAGCACACAAATAGCAACAATCATTCTAGGGCTGTGGGCTTTCACTTCCCTGGGAACCTTCATCTTATCAAAAAAATTGTTTCTCTCGGCCGGACGAGCATTTTAGGCCAAATATGCCAAACGTCCAGCAATAGCCCCCAAACCAAAGGAGCCAGCACTGAAACACATAGCTGGCCTGATACCTCCCCAGGGAGCACACAAGCAGCAACATTCATTCTAGGGCTGTGGGCTTTCACTTGCCTGGGATCTTTCATCATAGCAAAAAAAGTGTTTCTCTCCTTCGGACGAACATTTTAGGCCAAACTTGCCAAACGTCCAGCAATAGCTCCCAAACCAAAGGAGCCAGCACTGAAACACATAGCTGGCTTGAATCCTCCCCAGAAAGCACACAAGGAGCAACATTCATTCTAGGGATGTGGGCTTTCACTTGCCTGGGAACCTTCATCATAGCAAAAATATTGTTTCTCTCGGCCGGACGAGCATTTTAGGCCAAATTAACCAAACGTCCACGAATAGATGCCAAACCAAAGGAGCCAACACTGAAACACATAGCTGGCCTGAATCCTCCCCAGGGAGCACACAAGTAGCAACATTCATTCTAGGGATGTGGGCTTTGACTTGCCTGGGAGCTTTCATCATAGCAAAAAAGTGTTTACTCGGCCGGACGAGCATCTTACGCCAAACATGCCAAACGTCCAGCAATAGCTCCCAAACCAAAGGAGCCAGCACTAAAACACATAGCTGGCCTTAACCCTCCCCAGGAAGCACTCAAATAGAAACATTCTTTCTAGGGATGTGGGCTTTCACTTTCCTGGGAACTTTCATCAGAGGAAACAAACTGTTTCTCTCGGCAGGACGAGCATTTTAGCCGAAACCTGCAAAACGTCCAGCAATAGCTCCCAAACCAAAGGAGCCAGCACTGAAACACATAGCTGGACTGAATCCTCCCCAGAAAGCACACAAATAAAAACATACATTCTAGGGATGTGGGCTTTCAATAGCCTGGGAACTTTCATCATAGCAAAAAAAGTGTTTCTCTCGGCCGGACGAGCATTTTAGGCCACACTTGCCAAACGTCCAGTAATAGCTCCCAAACCAAAGGAGACAGCACTGAAACACAGAGCTAGCCTGAATCCTCCCCGGGGAGCAAACAAGCAGCAACATTCATTCTAGGCCTGTGGGCTTTCACTTGCCTGGGAACTTTTATCATATCAAAAAATGTGTTTCTCTTGGCCGGACGAGCATTTTCGTCTAAACATGCCAAACGACCAGCAATAGCTCCCAAACGAAAGGAGCCAGCACTGAAACACATAGCTGCCCTGAATCCTCCCCAGGGAGCACACAAGCAGCAACATTCATTCAAGGGCTGTGGGCTTTCACTTGCCTGGGAACTTTCATCATAGCAAAAAAAGTGATTCTCTCGGCCGGACGAACATTTTCGGCTAAACATGCCAAACGTCCAGCAATAGCTCCCAAACCAAAGGAGCCAGCACTGAAACACATAGCTGGCCTGAATCCTCCCCAGGGAGCACACAAGCAGCAACATTCATTATAGGGCTGTGGGCTTTCACTTGCCTGGGAACCATCTTCATATCAAAAAATATGTTTCCTCGGCTGGACGAGCATTTTAGGCCAAACATGCCAAACGTCCAGCAATAGCTCCCAAACCAAAGGAGCCAGCACTGAAACACATTGCTGGCCTTAATCCTCCCCAGGGAGCACACATGCAGCAACATTCATTCTAGGGCTGTGGGCTTTCACTTGCCTATTAACTTACATCATAGCACTAAAAGTGTTTCTCTCAGCCGGACGAGCATTTTAGGCCAAACATGCCAAACGTCCAGCAATAGCTCCCAAACCAAAGGAGCCAGCACTGAAACACATAGCTGGCGTGAAACCTCCCCAACGAGCACACAAGCAGCAACATTCATTCTAGGGCTGTGGGCTTTCACTTGCCTGGGAACCTTCATCATAGCAAAAAAAGTGTTTCTCTCGGCCGGACGAGCATTTTAGGCCAAACATGCCAAACGTCCAGCAATATCTCCCAAACCAAAGAAGCCACCACTGAAACACATAGCTGGCCTGAATCCTCCCCAGAAAGCACTCAAATAGAAACATTCATTCAAGGGATGTGGGCTTTCACTTGCCTGGGGACTTTCATCATAGCAAAAAAACTGTTTCTCTGGGCCGGACAAGCATTTTGGGCCAAATATGCCAAACGTCCAGCAATAGATCCCAAACCAAAGGAGCCAGCACTGAAACACATAGCTGCCCTGAATCCTCCCCAGGGAGCACACAAGCAGCAACATTCATTCTAGGGCTGTGGGCTTTCACTTGCCTGGGAACTTTCATCATAGCAAAATAGTGTTTCTCTCGGCCGGAGGATCATTTTAGGCCAAACATGCCAAATGTCCAGGAATAGCTGCCAAACCAAAGGAGCCAGCAGTGAAACATATAGCTGGCCTGAATCCTCCCCAGGGAGCACACAAGCAGCAACATTCATTCTAGGGCTGTGGGCTTTCACTTGCCTGGGAACTTTCAGCATAGCAAAATAAGTGTTTCTCTCGGCCGGACGAGCATTTTGAGCAAAACATGCCAAACGTCCAGCAATATCTCCCAAACCAAAGGAGCCAGCACTGAAACACATAGCTGGCCTGAATCCTCCCCAGGGAGCACATAATAGCAACATTCATTCTAGGGCTGTGGGCTTTCACTTTCCTGGGAACCTTCATCATAGCAAAAAAAGGTGATTCTCTCGGCCGGACGAGCATTTTGGGCCAAACATGCCAAACGTCCAGCAATAGCTCCCAAACCAAAGGAGCCAGCACTGAAAAACATAGCTGGCCTGAATCCTCCCCAGGGAGCCCACAAGCAGCAACATTCATTCTAGGGCTGTGGGCTTTCACTTGCCTGGGAACCTTCATCATAGCAAAAAAAGTGTTTCTCTCGGCCGGATGATTATTTTAGGTCAAACATGCCAAACGTCCAGCAATAGCTCCCAAACCAAAGGAGCCAGCACTGAAACAAATAGCTGGCCTGAATCCTCCCCAGGGAGCACACAAGCAGCAACATTCATTCTAGGGCTGTGGGCTTTCACTTGCCTGGGAACCTTCATCATATCAAAAAAAGTGTTTCTCTACGCCGGACGAGCATTTTAGGCCAAACTTGCCAAACGTCCAGGAATAGCTCCCAAACCAAAGGAACCAGCACTGAAACACATAGCTGGACTGAATCCTCCCCCAGGGAGCACACAAGGAGCAACATTCATTCTAGGGATGTCTGCTTTCACTTGACTGGGATTCTTCATCATAGCAAAAAAATGTTTTTCTCTCGGCCGGATTAGCATTTTAGGCCAAACATGCCAAATGTCCAGGAATAGCTCCCAAACCAAAGGAGCCAGCACTGAAACACATAGCTGGCCTGAATCCTCCCCAGAAAGCACACAAGCAGCAACATTCATTCTAGGGCTGTGGGCTTTCACTTCCCTGGGAAACTTCATCATATCAAAAAAAGTGTTTCTCTCGGCTGGACGAGCATTTTGGGCAAATATGCCAAACGTCCAGCAATAGCTCCCAAACCAAAGGAGCCAGCACTGAAACACATAGCTGGCCTGATACCTCCCCAGGGAGCACACAAGCAGCAACATTCATTCTAGGGCTGTGGGCTTTCACTTGCCTGGGATCTTTCATCATAGCAAAAAAAGTGTTTCTCTCCTTCGGACGAACATTTTAGGCCAAACTTGCCAAACGTCCAGCAATAGCTCCCAAACCAAAGGAGCCAGCACTGAACCACATAGCTGGCTTGAATCCTCCACAGAAAGCACACAAGCAGCAACATTCATTCTAGGGATGTGGCCTTCACTTGCCTGGGAACCTTCATCATAGCAAAAATATTGTTTCTCTCGGCCGGACGAGCATTTTAGGCCAAATTAACCAAACGTCCACGAATAGATGCCAAACCAAAGAAGCCAACACTGAAACACATAGCTGGCCTGAATCCTCCCCAGGGAGCACACAAGTAGCAACATTCATTCTAGGGATGTGGGCTTTGACTTGCCTGGGAGCTTTCATCATAGCAAAAAAGTGTTTACTCGGCCGGACGAGCATCTTACGCCAAACATGCCAAACGTCCAGCAATAGCTCCCAAACCAAAGGAGCCAGCACTAAAACACATAGCTGGCCTTAACCCTCCCCAGGAAGCACTCAAATAGAAACATTCTTTCTAGGGATGTGGGCTTTCACTTTCCTGGGAACTTTCATCAGAGGAAACAAACTGTTTCTCTCGGCAGGACGAGCATTTTAGCCCAAACCTGCAAAACGTCCAGCAATAGCTCCCAAACCAAAGGAGCCAGCACTGAAACACATAGCTGGACTGAATCCTCCCCAGAAAGCACACAAATAAAAACATACATTCTAGGGATGTGGGCTTTCACTTGCCTCGGGACTCTCATCATAGCAAAAAATGTGTTACTCTCGGCCGGACGAGCATTTTAGGCCATACATACCAAACGTCCAGCAATAGCTCCCAAACCAAAGGAGCCAGCACTGAAACACATAGCTGGATGGAGACCTCCCCAGGGAGCACAAAAGCAGCAACATTCATTCTAGGGCTGTGGGCTTTCGCTTGCCGGGGAACTTTCATCATAGCAAAAAAAGTGTTTCTCTCGGCCGGACGAGCATTTTAGGCCAAAAATGCCAAACATCCAGCAATAGCTCCCAAACCATAGTAGCCAGCACTGAAACACATTGCTGGCCGGAATCCTCCCCAGGGAGCACACAAGCAGCAACATTCATTCTAGGACTGTGGGCTTTCACTTGCCTGGTAACCTTCATCATAGGAAAAAAAATGTTTCAGCCGGACGAGAATTTTGGGCCAAACATGCAAAATGTCCTGCAATAGCTCCCAAATCAAAGGAGCCAGCATGAAACACATTGCTGGCCTGAGACCTCCCCAGGGAGCACACAAACAGCAACACTCATTTTAGGGCTGTGGGTTTTCACTTTCCTGGGAACATTCATCATAGGAAAAAAAGTGTTTCTCTCGGCCGGACGAGCATTTTAGGCCAAATATGCCAAACGTCCAGCAATAGCTCCCAAAACAAAGGAGCCAGTCCTGGAACACATAGCTGGCCTGAATCTTCCCCAGGGAGCACACAGCAACACTCATTCTAGGGCTGTGGGCTTTCACTTGCCTGGGAACTTTCATCATAGGAAAAAAAGTGTTTCTCTCGGCCGGACGAGCATTTTAGGCCAAACTTGCAAAAGGTGCAGCAATAGCTCCCAAACCAAAGGAGCCAGCACTGAAACACATAGCTGGCCTGAGACCTCCCCAGGGAGCACACAAGCAGTAACATGCATTCTAGGGCTGTGGGCTTTCACTTGACTGGGTACCTTCATCATAGCAAAAAAAGTGTTTCGGTCGGACGAGCATTTTAGGCCAAACTTGCAAAAGGTCCAGCAATAGCACCCAAACCAAAGGAGCCAGCACTGAAACACATAGCTGGCCTGAAACCTCCCCAGGGAGCACACGAGCAGCAACATTCATTCTAGGGCTGTGGGCTTTCACTTGCCTGTTAACTTTCATCATAGCAAGAAAAGTGTTTCTCTCGGCCGGACGGGCATTTTAGGCCAAACATGCCAAACGTCCAGCAATAGCTCCCAAAAGAATGGAGCCAGCCCTGGAACACATAGCTGGCCTGAATCCTCCCCAGGGAGCACACAAACAGCAATACTCATTCTAGGGATGTGGGCTCTCACTTGCCTTGGAACCTTCATCATAGCAAAAAAAGTGTTTCGGCCGGACGAGTATTTTAGGCCAAACATGCCAAACGTCCAGCAATAGCACCCAAACGAAAGGAGCCAGCACTGAACCATATAGCTGGCCTGAATCCTCCCCAGGGAGCACACAAGCAGCAACATTCATTCTAGGGCTGTGGGCTTTCTCTCACCTGGAACCTTTCATCAGAGCAAAAAATGTGTTTCTCTCGGCCGGACGAGCATTTTAGGCCATACATGCCAAACGTCCAGCAATAGCTCCCAAACCAAAGGAGCCAGCACTGAAACACATAGCTGGCCTGAATCCTCCCCAGGGAGCACACATGCAGCAACATTCATTCTAGTGATGTGGGCTTTCACTTGCCTGTCAACTTTCACCATAGCAATAAAAGTGTTTCTCTAGGCTGGACGCGCATTTTAGGCCAAATATGCCAAACGTCCAGCAATAGCTCCCAAACCAAAGGAGCCAGCACTGAAACACATAGCTGGACTGAGACCTCCACAGGGAGCACACAAGCAGCACCATTCATTCTAGGGCTGTGGGCTTTCACTTCCCTGGGAACCTTCACCATAGGAAAAAATATGTTTCTCTTCGCCGGACGAGCATTTTAGGCCAATCTATCAAATCGTCCATCAATAGCTCCCAAACCAAAGTAGCCAGCACTGAAACACATTGCTGGCCTGAATCCTCCCCAGGGAGCACACAAGCAGCAACATTCATTCTAGGACTGTGGGCTTTCACTTGCCTGGTAACCTTCATCATAGGAAAAAAAGTGTTTCTCTCAGCCGGACGAGAATTTTGGGCCAAACATGCAAAATGTCCAGCAATAGCTCCCAAATCTAAGGAGCCAGCATGAAACACATTGCTAGCCTGAGACCTCCCCAGGGAGCACACAAACAGCAACACTCATTTTAGGGCTGTGGGTTTTCACTTTCCTGGGAACATTCATCATAGGAAAAAAAGTGTTTCTCTCGGCCGGACGAGCATTTTAGGCCAAACATGCCAAACGTCCAGCAATAGCTCCCAAAACAAAGGAGCCAGTCCTGGAACACATAGCTGGATGGAGACCTCCCCAGGGAGCACAAAAGCAGCAACATTCATTCTAGGGCTGTGGGATTTCGCTTGCCTGGGAACTTTCATCATAGCAAAAATGTGTTTCTCTCGGCTGGACGAGCATTTTAGGACAAACATATCAAACGTCCAGCAATAGCTCCCAAACCAAAGAAGCCAGCACTGATACACATTGCTGGCCTGAATCCTCCCCAGGGAGCACACAAACAGCAACACTCATTTTAGTGCTGTGGGTTTTCACTTTCCTGGGAACATTCATCATATCAAAAAAAGTGTTTCTCTCGGCTGGACGAGCATTTTAGGCCAAACATGCGAAACGTCCAGCAATAGCTCCCAAACCAAAGGAGCCAGCACTGAAACACATAGCTGGCCTGAGACCTCCCCAGGGAGCACACAAGCAGCAACATGCATTCTAGGGCTGTGGGCTTTCACTTGACTGGGTACCTTCATCATAGCAAAAAAAGTGTTTCGGCCGGACGAGCATTTTAGGCCAAACTTGCAAAAGGTCCAGCAATAGCACCCAAACCAAAGGAGCCAGCACTGAACCACATAGCTGGCATGAAACCTCCCCAGGAAGCACACGAGCAGCAACAATCATTCTAGGGCTGTGGGCTTTCACTTGCCTGTTAACTTTCATCATAGCAATAAAAGTGTTTCTCTCGGCCGGATGAGCATTTTAGGCCAAACATGCCAAACGTCCAGCAATAGCTCCTAAACCAAAGGAGCCAGCACTGAAACACATAGCTGGCCTGAGACCACCCCAGGGAGCACACAAGCAGCAACATTCATTCTAGGGCTGTGGGCTTTCACTTCCCTGGGAACCTTCATCATGGCAAAATCTATGTTTCTCTCCGCCGGACGAGCATTTTAGGCCAATCTATCAAATCGTCCAGCAATAGCTCCCAAACCAAAGGAGCCAGCACTGAAACACATTGCTGGCCTGAGACCTCCCCAGGGAGCACACAAACAGCAACACTCATTTTAGGGCTGTGGGTTTTCACTTTCCTGGGAACATTCATCATATCAAAAAAAGTGTTTCTCTCGGCCGGACGAGCATTTTAGGCCAAACATGCCAAACATCCAGCAATAGCTCCCAAACCAAAGGAGCCAGCACTGAAACACATAGCTGGCCTGAATCCTCCCCAGTTAGCACACAAGCAGCAACATTCATTCTAGGGCTGTGGGCTTTCACTTGCCTGGGAACCTTCATCTTAGGAAAAAAAGTGTTTCTCTCGGCAGGACGAGCATTTTGGGCCAAACATGCCAAATGTCCAGCAATAGCTCCCAAACCAAAGGAGCCAGCACTGAAACACATAGCTGGATGGAGACCTCCCCAGGGAGCACAAAAGCAGCACCAGTCATTCTAGGGCTGTGGGCTTTCACTTCCCTGGGAACGTTCATCATAGCAAAAAATATGTTTCTCTCCGCCGGACGAGCAATTTAGGCCAATCTAGCAAAACGTCCAGCAATAGCTCCCAAACCAAAGGAGCCAGCACTGAAACACATAGCTGGACTGAGACCTCCACAGGGAGCACACAAGCAGCACCATTCATTCTAGGGCTGTGGGCTTTCACTTCCCTGGGAACAATCACCATAGGAAAAAATATGTTTCTCTTCGCCGGACGAGCATTTTAGGCCAATCTATCAAATCGTCCAGCAATAGCTCCCAAACCAAAGTAGCCAGCACTGAAACACATTGCTGGCCTGAATCCTCCCCAGGGAGCACACAAGCAGCAACATTCATTCTAGGACTGTGGGCTTTCACTTGCCTGGTAACCTTCATCATAGGAAAAAAAGTGTTTCTCTCAGCCGGACGAGAATTTTGGGCCAAACATGCAAAATGTCCAGTAATAGCTCCCAAATCTAAGGAGCCAGCATGAAACACATTGCTAGCCTGAGACCTCCCCAGGGAGCACACAAACAGCAACACTCATTTTAGGGCTGTGGGTTTTCACTTTCCTGGGAACATTCATCATAGGAAAAAAAGTGTTTCTCTCGGCCGGACGAGCATTTTAGGGCAAACATGCCAAACGTCCAGCAATAGCTCCCAAAACAAAGGAGCCAGCACTGAAACACATAGCTGGCCTGAGACCTCCCCAGGGAGCACACAAGCAGCAACATGCATTCTAGGGCTGTGGGCTTTCACTTGACTGGGTACCTTCATCATAGCAAGAAAAGTGTTTCGGCCGGACGACCATTTTAGGCCAAACTTGCAAAAGGTCCAGCAATAGCACCCAAACCAAAGGAGCCAGCACTGAACCACATAGCTGGCCTGAAACCTCCCCAGGAAGCACACGAGCAGCAACAATCATTCTAGGGCTGTGGGCTTTCACTTGCCTGTTAACTTTCATCATAGCAATAAAAGTGTTTCTCTCGGCCGGATGAGCATTTTAGGCCAAACATGCCAAACGTCCAGCAATAGCTCCTAAACCAAAGGAGCCAGCACTGAAACACATAGCTGGCCTGAGACCACCCCAGGGAGCACACAAGCAGCAACATTCATTCTAGGGCTGTGGGCTTTCACTTCCCTGGGAACCTTCATCATGGCAAAATCTATGTTTCTCTCCGCCGGACGAGCATTTTAGGCCAATCTATCAAATCGTCCAGCAATAGCTCCCAAACCAAAGGAGCCAGCACTGAAACACATTGCTGGCCTGAGACCTCCCCAGGGAGCACACAAACAGCAACACTCATTTTAGGGCTGTGGGTTTTCACTTTCCTGGGAACATTCATCATATCAAAAAAAGTGTTTCTCTCGGCCGGACGAGCATTTTAGGCCAAACATGCCAAACATCCAGCAATAGCTCCCAAACCAAAGGAGCCAGCACTGAAACACATAGCTGGACTGAGACCTCCCCAGGGAGCACACAAGCAGCACCAGTCATTCTAGGGCTGTGGGCATTCACTTCCCTGGGAACGTTCATCATATCAAAAAATATGTTTCTCTCCGCCGGACGAGCAATTTAGGCCAATCTAGCAAAACGTCCAGCAATAGCTCCCAAACCAAAGGAGCCAGCACTGAAACACATAGCTGGACTGAGACCTCCACAGGGAGCACACAAGCAGCACCATTCATTCTAGGGCTGTGGGCTTTCACTTCCCTGGGAACCTTCACCATAGGAAAAAATATGTTTCTCTTCGCCGGACGAGCATTTTAGGCCAATCTATCAAATCGTCCAGCAATAGCTCCCAAACCAAAGTAGCCAGCACTGAAACACATTGCTGGCCTGAAACCTCCCCAGGGAGCACACGAGCAGCAACATTCATTCTAGGGCTGTGGGCTTTCACTTGCCTGTTAACTTTCATCATAGCAAGAAAAGTGTTTCTCTCGGCCGGACGGGCATTTTAGGCCAAACATGCCAAACGTCCAGCAATAGCTCCCAAAAGAAGGGAGCCAGCCCTGGAACACATAGCTGGCCTGAATCCTCCCCAGGGAGCACACAAACAGCAATACTCATTCTAGGGATGTGGGCTCTCACTTGCCTTGGAACCTTCATCATAGCAAAAAAAGTGTTTCGGCCGGACGAGTATTTTAGGCCAAACATGCCAAACGTCCAGCAATAGCACCCAAACGAAAGGAGCCAGCACTGAACCATATAGCTGGCCTGAATCCTCCCCAGGGAGCACACAAGCAGCAACATTCATTCTAGGGCTGTGGGCTTTCTCTCACCTGGAACCTTTCATCAGAGCAAAAAATGTGTTTCTCTCGGCCGGACGAGCATTTTAGGCCATACATGCCAAACGTCCAGCAATAGCTCCCAAACCAAAGGAGCCAGCACTGAAACACATAGCTGGCCTGAATCCTCCCCAGGGAGCACACATGCAGCAACATTCATTCTAGTGATGTGGGCTTTCACTTGCCTGTCAACTTTCACCATAGCAATAAAAGTGTTTCTCTAGGCTGGACGCGCATTTTAGGCCAAATATGCCAAACGTCCAGCAATAGCTCCCAAACCAAAGGAGCCAGCACTGAAACACATAGCTGGACTGAGACCTCCACAGGGAGCACACAAGCAGCACCATTCATTCTAGGGCTGTGGGCTTTCACTTCCCTGGGAACCTTCACCATAGGAAAAAATATGTTTCTCTTCGCCGGACGAGCATTTTAGGCCAATCTATCAAATCGTCCAGCAATAGCTCCCAAACCAAAGTAGCCAGCACTGAAACACATTGCTGGCCTGAATCCTCCCCAGGGAGCACACAAGCAGCAACATTCATTCTAGGACTGTGGGCTTTCACTTGCCTGGTAACCTTCATCATAGGAAAAAAAGTGTTTCTCTCAGCCGGACGAGAATTTTGGGCCAAACATGCAAAATGTCCAGCAATAGCTCCCAAATCTAAGGAGCCAGCATGAAACACATTGCTAGCCTGAGACCTCCCCAGGGAGCACACAAACAGCAACACTCATTTTAGGGCTGTGGGTTTTCACTTTCCTGGGAACATTCATCATAGGAAAAAAAGTGTTTCTCTCGGCCGGACGAGCATTTTAGGCCAAACATGCCAAACGTCCAGCAATAGCTCCCAAAACAAAGGAGCCAGTCCTGGAACACATAGCTGGATGGAGACCTCCCCAGGGAGCACAAAAGCAGCAACATTCATTCTAGGGCTGTGGGATTTCGCTTGCCTGGGAACTTTCATCATAGCAAAAATGTGTTTCTCTCGGCTGGACGAGCATTTTAGGCCAAACATGCGAAACGTCCAGCAATAGCTCCCAAACCAAAGGAGCCAGCACTGAAACACATAGCTGGCCTGAGACCTCCCCAGGGAGCACACAAGCAGCAACATGCATTCTAGGGCTGTGGGCTTTCACTTGACTGGGTACCTTCATCATAGCAAAAAAAGTGTTTCGGCCGGACGAGCATTTTAGGCCAAACTTGCAAAAGGTCCAGCAATAGCACCCAAACCAAAGGAGCCAGCACTGAACCACATAGCTGGCATGAAACCTCCCCAGGAAGCACACGAGCAGCAAAAATCATTCTAGGGCTGTGGGCTTTCACTTGCCTGTTAACTTTCATCATAGCAATAAAAGTGTTTCTCTCGGCCGGATGAGCATTTTAGGCCAAACATGCCAAACGTCCAGCAATAGCTCCTAAACCAAAGGAGCCAGCACTGAAACACATAGCTGGCCTGAGACCACCCCAGGGAGCACACAAGCAGCAACATTCATTCTAGGGCTGTGGGCTTTCACTTCCCTGGGAACCTTCATCATGGCAAAATCTATGTTTCTCTCCGCCGGACGAGCATTTTAGGCCAATCTATCAAATCGTCCAGCAATAGCTCCCAAACCAAAGGAGCCAGCACTGAAACACATTGCTGGCCTGAGACCTCCCCAGGGAGCACACAAACAGCAACACTCATTTTAGGGCTGTGGGTTTTCACTTTCCTGGGAACATTCATCATATCAAAAAAAGTGTTTCTCTCGGCCGGACGAGCATTTTAGGCCAAACATGCCAAACATCCAGCAATAGCTCCCAAACCAAAGGAGCCAGCACTGAAACACATAGCTGGCCTGAATCCTCCCCAGTTAGCACACAAGCAGCAACATTCATTCTAGGGCTGTGGGCTTTCACTTGCCTGGGAACCTTCATCTTAGGAAAAAAAGTGTTTCTCTCGGCAGGACGAGCATTTTGGGCCAAACATGCCAAATGTCCAGCAATAGCTCCCAAACCAAAGGAGCCAGCACTGAAACACATAGCTGGATGGAGACCTCCCCAGGGAGCACAAAAGCAGCACCAGTCATTCTAGGGCTGTGGGCTTTCACTTCCCTGGGAACGTTCATCATAGCAAAAAATATGTTTCTCTCCGCCGGACGAGCAATTTAGGCCAATCTAGCAAAACGTCCAGCAATAGCTCCCAAACCAAAGGAGCCAGCACTGAAACACATAGCTGGACTGAGACCTCCACAGGGAGCACACAAGCAGCACCATTCATTCTAGGGCTGTGGGCTTTCACTTCCCTGGGAACAATCACCATAGGAAAAAATATGTTTCTCTTCGCCGGACGAGCATTTTAGGCCAATCTATCAAATCGTCCAGCAATAGCTCCCAAACCAAAGTAGCCAGCACTGAAACACATTGCTGGCCTGAATCCTCCCCAGGGAGCACACAAGCAGCAACATTCATTCTAGGACTGTGGGCTTTCACTTGCCTGGTAACCTTCATCATAGGAAAAAAAGTGTTTCTCTCAGCCGGACGAGAATTTTGGGCCAAACATGCAAAATGTCCAGTAATAGCTCCCAAATCTAAGGAGCCAGCATGAAACACATTGCTAGCCTGAGACCTCCCCAGGGAGCACACAAACAGCAACACTCATTTTAGGGCTGTGGGTTTTCACTTTCCTGGGAATATTCATCATAGGAAAAAAAGTGTTTCTCTCGGCCGGACGAGCATTTTAGGGCAAACATGCCAAACGTCCAGCAATAGCTCCCAAAACAAAGGAGCCAGCACTGAAACACATAGCTGGCCTGAGACCTCCCCAGGGAGCACACAAGCAGCAACATGCATTCTAGGGCTGTGGGCTTTCACTTGACTGGGTACCTTCATCATAGCAAGAAAAGTGTTTCGGCCGGACGACCATTTTAGGCCAAACTTGCAAAAGGTCCAGCAATAGCACCCAAACCAAAGGAGCCAGCACTGAACCACATAGCTGGCCTGAAACCTCCCCAGGAAGCACACGAGCAGCAACAATCATTCTAGGGCTGTGGGCTTTCACTTGCCTGTTAACTTTCATCATAGCAATAAAAGTGTTTCTCTCGGCCGGATGAGCATTTTAGGCCAAACATGCCAAACGTCCAGCAATAGCTCCTAAACCAAAGGAGCCAGCACTGAAACACATAGCTGGCCTGAGACCACCCCAGGGAGCACACAAGCAGCAACATTCATTCTAGGGCTGTGGGCTTTCACTTCCCTGGGAACCTTCATCATGGCAAAATCTATGTTTCTCTCCGCCGGACGAGCATTTTAGGCCAATCTATCAAATCGTCCAGCAATAGCTCCCAAACCAAAGGAGCCAGCACTGAAACACATTGCTGGCCTGAGACCTCCCCAGGGAGCACACAAACAGCAACACTCATTTTAGGGCTGTGGGTTTTCACTTTCCTGGGAACATTCATCATATCAAAAAAAGTGTTTCTCTCGGCCGGACGAGCATTTTAGGCCAAACATGCCAAACATCCAGCAATAGCTCCCAAACCAAAGGAGCCAGCACTGAAACACATAGCTGGACTGAGACCTCCCCAGGGAGCACACAAGCAGCACCAGTCATTCTAGGGCTGTGGGCATTCACTTCCCTGGGAACGTTCATCATATCAAAAAATATGTTTCTCTCCGCCGGACGAGCAATTTAGGCCAATCTAGCAAAACGTCCAGCAATAGCTCCCAAACCAAAGGAGCCAGCACTGAAACACATAGCTGGACTGAGACCTCCACAGGGAGCACACAAGCAGCACCATTCATTCTAGGGCTGTGGGCTTTCACTTCCCTGGGAACCTTCACCATAGGAAAAAATATGTTTCTCTTCGCCGGACGAGCATTTTAGGCCAATCTATCAAATCGTCCAGCAATAGCTCCCAAACCAAAGTAGCCAGCACTGAAACACATTGCTGGCCTGAATCCTCCCCAGGGAGCACACAAGCAGCAACATTCATTCTAGGACTGTGGGCTTTCACTTGCCTGGTAACCTTCATCATAGGAAAAAAAGTGTTTCTCTCAGCCGGACGAGAATTTTGGGCCAAACATGCAAAATGTCCAGCAATAGCTCCCAAATCTAAGGAGCCAGCATGAAACACATTGCTAGCCTGAGACCTCCCCAGGGAGCACACAAACAGCAACACTCATTTTAGGGCTGTGGGTTTTCACTTTCCTGGGAACATTCATCATAGGAAAAAAAGTGTTTCTCTCGGCCGGACGAGCATTTTAGGCCAAACATGCCAAACGTCCAGCAATAGCTCCCAAAACAAAGGAGCCAGTCCTGGAACACATAGCTGGCCTGAATCCTCCCCAGGGAGCACACAAGCAGCAACATTCATTCTAGGGCTGTGGGCTTTCACTTGCCTGGGAACCTTCATCATAGCAAAAAAAGTGTTTCTCTCGGCCGGACGAGCATTTTAGGCCAAATATGCCAAACGTCCAGCAATAGCTTTCAAACCAAATGAGCCAGCACTGAAACACATAGCTGGCCTGAATCCTCCCAAGAAAGCACACAGCAGCAACATTCATTCTAGGGCTGAGGGCTTTCACTTGCCTGGGAACCTTCATCATAGCAAAAAAAGTGTTCCTCTCGGCCGGACGAGCATTTTAGGCCAAACATGCCAAACGTCCGGCAATAGCTCAAAAACCAAAGGAGCCAGCACTGAAACACATAGCTGGCCTGAATCCTCCCCAGGGAGCACACAAGCAGCAACATTCATTCTCGGGATGTGGGCTTTCACTTGCCTGAGAACCTTCATCATATCAAAAATAGTGTTTCTCTTGGCCGGACGAGCATTTTAGGCCAAAATTGCCAAACGTCCAGCAATAGCTTCCAAACCAAAGGAGCCAGCACTGAAACACATAGCTGGCCTGAATCCTCCGAAGAAAGCACACAAGCAGAAACATTCATTCTAGGGCTGTGGGCTTTCACTTGCCTGGGAACATTCATCATAGCAAAAAAAGTGTTTCTCTCGGCCGGACGAGCATTTTGGGCCAAATATTCCAAACGTCCAGCAATAGCTCCCAAACCAAAGGAGCCAGCACTGAAACACATAGCTGGCCTGAATCCTCCCCAGTTAGCACACAAGCAGCAACATTCCTTCTAGGGCTGTGGGCTTTCACTTGTCTGGGAACTTTCATCGTAACAAAAAAGGATTTTCTCCCCTCCAGAGGAGCATTTTAGGCCAAACATGCCAAACGTCCAGCAATAGCTCCCAAACCAAAGGAGCCAGCACTGAAACACATAGCTGGCCTGAATCCTCCCCAGGGAGCACACATATAGTAACATTCATTCTAGGGCTGTGGGCTTTCACTTGCCTGGGAACCTTCATCATAGCCAAAAAACTGTTTCTCTCGGCCGGATGAGTATTTTAGGCCAAATATGATAAAACGTCCAGCAATAGCTCAAAAACCAAAGGAGCCAGCACTGAAACACATAGCTGGCCTGAATCCTCCCCAGGGAGCCCACAAGCAGCAACATGCATTCTCGGGATGTGGGCTTTCACTTGCCTGAGAACCTTCATTATATCAAAAATAGTGTTTCTCTTGGCCGGACGAGCATTTTAGGCCAAAATTGCCTAACGTCCAGCAATAGCTCCCAAACCAAAGGAGCCAGCACTGAAACACATAGCTGGCCTGAAACCTCCCCAGGGAGCACATAAGCAGCAACATTCATTCTAGGGCTGTGGGCTTTCACTTGCCTGGGAACCTTCATCATAGCAAAAATAATGTTTCTCTCGGCCGTATGAACATTTTGGGCCAAACATGCCAAACGTCCGGCAATAGCTCAAAAACCAAAGGAGCCAGCACTGAAACACATAGCTGGCCTGAATCCTCGCCAGGGAGCACACAAGCAGCAACATTCATTCTAGGGCTGTGGGCTTTCACTTGCATGGGAACCTTCATCATAGCAAAAAAAGTGTTTCTCTCGGCCGGACGAGCATTTTAGGCCAAATATGCCAAACGTCCAGCAATAGCTCCCAAACGAAAGGAGCCAGCACTGAAACACATCGCTGGCCTGAAACCTCCCCAGGGAGCACATAAGCAGCAACATTCATTCTAGGGCTGTGGGCTTTCACTTGCCTGGGAACCTTCATCATAGCAAAAATAATGTTTCTCTCGGCCGTATGAACATTTTGGGCCAAACATGCCAAACGTCCGGCAATAGCTCAAAAACCAAAGGAGCCAGCACTGAAACACATAGCTGGCCTGAAACCTCTCCATGGAGCACAAAAGCAGCAACATTCAGTCTAGGGCTGTGGGCTTTCACTTGCCTGGGAACATTCATCATAACAAGAAAAGTGTTTCTCTCGGCCGGACAAACATTTTAGGCCAAACATGCCAAACGTCCATCAATAGCTCCCAAACCAAAGGAGCCAGCACTGAAACACATAGCTGGCCTGAATCCTCCCCAGGGAGCACACAAGCAGCAACATTCATTCTAGGGCTGTGGGCTTTCACATGTCTGGGAACTTTCATCGTAACAAAAAAAGATTTTCTCCCCTCCAGAGGAGCATTTTAGGCCAAACATGCCAAACGTCCAGCAATAGCTACCAAACCAAAGGAGCCAGAACTGAAACACATAGCTGGCCTGAATCCTCCCCAGGGAGCACACAAGCAGCAACATTCATTCTAGTGCTGAGGGCTTTCACTTGCCTGGGAACCTTCATCATAGCAAAAAAAGTGTTTCTCTCGGCCGGACGAGCATTTTGGGCCAAATATTCCAAACGTCCAGCAATAGCTCCCAAACCAAAGGAGCCAGCACTGAAACACATAGCTGGCCTGAATCCTCCCCAGTTAGCACACAAGCAGCAACATTCATTCTAGGGCTGTTGGCTTTCACTTGTCTGGGAACTTTCATCGTAACAAAAAAAGATTTTCTCCCCTCCAGAGGAGCATTTTAGGCCAAACATGCCAAACGTCCAGCAATAGCTCCCAAACCAAAGGAGCCAGCACTGAAACACATAGCTGGCCTGAATCCTCCCCAGGGAGCACTCAAGCAGCAACATTCATTCTAGGGCTGTGGGCTTTCACTTGCCTGGGAACTTTCATCATAGCAAAAAAAGTGTTTCTCTCGGCCGGACGAGCATTTTAGGCCAAATATGCCAAACGTCCAGCAATAGCTTCCAAACCAAATGAGCCAGCACTGAAACACATAGCTGGCCTGAATCCTCCCAAGAAAGCACACAGCAGCAACATTCATTCTAGGGCTGAGGGCTTTCACTTCCCTGGGAACCTTCATCATAGCAAAAAAAGTGTTCCTCTCGGCCGGACGAGCATTTTAGGCCAAACATGCCAAACGTCCGGCAATAGCTCAAAAACCAAAGGAGCCAGCACTGAAACACATAGCTGGCCTGATTCCTCCCCAGAAAGCACACAAACAGCAACATTCATTCTCGGGATGTGGGCTTTCACTTGCCTGGGAACCTTCATCACATCAAAAAAAGTGTTTCTCTTGGCCAGTCGAGCATTTTAGGCCAAACAAGCCAAACGTCCAGCAATAGCTCCCAAACCAAAGGAGCCAGCACTGAAACACATAGCTGGCCTGAATCCTCCCCAGGGAGCACACAAGCAGCAACATTCATTCTAGGGCTGTGGTCTTTCACTTGCCTGGGAACCTTCATCATAGCAAAAATAATGTTTCTCTCGGCCTGATGAACATTTTGGGCCAAACATGCCAAACGTCCAGCAATAGCTCCCAAACCAAAGGAGCCAGCACTGAAACACATAGCTGGCCTGAATCCTTCCCAGGGAGCACACAAGCAGCAACATTCATTCTCGGGATGTGGGCTTTCACTTGCCTTGGAACCTTCATAATAGCAAAAACCATTTTTCTCTCAGACGGACGAGCATTTTAGGCCAAACTTGCCAAACGTCCAGCAATAGCTCCCAAAACAAAGGAGCCAGCACTGAAACACATAGCTGGCCTGAAACCTCTCCATGGAGCACAAAAGCAGCAACATTCAGTCTAGGGCCGTGGGCTTTCACTTGCCTGGGAACCTTCATCATAGCAAAAAAAGTGTTCCTCTCGGCCGGACGAGCATTTTAGGCCAAACATGCCAAACGTCCGGCAATAGCTCAAAAACCAAAGGAGCCAGCACTGAAACACATAGCTGGCCTGAATCCTCCCCAGGGAGCACACAAGCAGCAACATTCATTCTCGGGATGTGGGATTTCACTTGCCTGAGAACCTTCATCATATCAAAAATAGTGTTTCTCTTGGCCGGACGAGCATTTTAGGCCAAAATTGCCAAACGTCCAGCAATAGCTTCCAAACCAAAGGAGCCAGCACTGAAACACATAGCTGGCCTGAATCCTCCGAAGAAAGCACACAAGCAGAAACATTCATTCTAGGGCTGTGGGCTTTCACTTGCCTGGGAACATTCATCATAGCAAAAAAAGTGTTTCTCTCGGCCGGACGAGCATTTTGGGCCAAATATTCCAAACGTCCAGCAATAGCTCCCAAACCAAAGGAGCCAGCACTGAAACACATAGCTGGCCTGAATCCTCCCCAGTTAGCACACAAGCAGCAACATTCCTTCTAGGGCTGTGGGCTTTCACTTGTCTGGGAACTTTCATCGTAACAAAAAAGGATTTTCTCCCCTCCAGAGGAGCATTTTAGGCCAAACATGCCAAACGTCCAGCAATAGCTCCCAAACCAAAGGAGCCAGCACTGAAACACATAGCTGGCCTGAATCCTCCCCAGGGAGCACACATATAGTAACATTCATTCTAGGGCTGTGGGCTTTCACTTGCCTGGGAACCTTCATCATAGCCAAAAAACTGTTTCTCTCGGCCGGATGAGTATTTTAGGCCAAATATGATAAAACGTCCAGCAATAGCTCAAAAACCAAAGGAGCCAGCACTGAAACACATAGCTGGCCTGAATCCTCCCCAGGGAGCCCACAAGCAGCAACATGCATTCTCGGGATGTGGGCTTTCACTTGCCTGAGAACCTTCATTATATCAAAAATAGTGTTTCTCTTGGCCGGACGAGCATTTTAGGCCAAAATTGCCTAACGTCCAGCAATAGCTTCCAAACCAAAGGAGCCAGCACTGAAACACATAGCTGGCCTGAATCCTCCGAAGAAAGCACACAAGCAGAAACATTCATTCTAGGGCTGTGGGCTTTCACTTGCCTGGGAACCTTCATCATAGCAAAAAACGTGTTTCTCTCGGACGGATGAGCATTTTAGGCCAAACTTGCCAAAAGTCCAGCAATAGCTCACAAACCAAAGGAGCCAGCACTGAAACACGTAGCTGGCCTGAATCCTCGCCAGGGAGCACACAAGCAGCAACATTCATTCTAGGGCTGAGGGCTTTCACTTGCATGGGAGCCTTCATCATAGCAAAAAAAGTGTTTCTCTCGGCCGGACGAGCATTTTAGGCCAAATATGCCAAACGTCCAGCAATAGCTCCCAAACCAAAGGAGCCAGCACTGAAACACATAGCTGGCCTGAAACCTCCCCAGGGAGCACATAAGCAGCAACATTCATTCTAGGGCTGTGGGCTTTCACTTGCCTGGGAACCTTCATCATAGCAAAAATAATGTTTCTCTCGGCCGTATGAACATTTTGGGCCAAACATGCCAAACGTCCGGCAATAGCTCAAAAACCAAAGGAGCCAGCACTGAAACACATAGCTGGCCTGAAACCTCTCCATGGAGCACAAAAGCAGCAACATTCAGTCTAGGGCTGTGGGCTTTCACTTGCCTGGGAACATTCATCATAACAAGAAAAGTGTTTCTCTCGGCCGGACAAACATTTTAGGCCAAACATGCCAAACGTCCATCAATAGCTCCCAAACCAAAGGAGCCAGCACTGAAACACATAGCTGGCCTGAATCCTCCCCAGGGAGCACACAAGCAGCAACATTCATTCTAGGGCTGTGGGCTTTCACATGTCTGGGAACTTTCATCGTAACAAAAAAAGATTTTCTCCCCTCCAGAGGAGCATTTTAGGCCAAACATGCCAAACGTCCAGCAATAGCTACCAAACCAAAGGAGCCAGAACTGAAACACATAGCTGGCCTGAATCCTCCCCAGGGAGCACACAAGCAGCAACATTCATTCTAGGGCTGAGGGCTTTCACTTGCCTGGGAACCTTCATCATAGCAAAAAAAGTGTTTCTCTCGGCCGGACGAGCATTTTGGGCCAAATATTCCAAACGTCCAGCAATAGCTCCCAAACCAAAGGAGCCAGCACTGAAACACATAGCTGGCCTGAATCCTCCCCAGTTAGCACACAAGCAGCAACATTCATTCTAGGGCTGTTGGCTTTCACTTGTCTGGGAACTTTCATCGTAACAAAAAAAGATTTTCTCCCCTCCAGAGGAGCATTTTAGGCCAAACATGCCAAACGTCCAGCAATAGCTCCCAAAACAAAGGAGCCAGCACTGAAACACATAGCTGGCCTGAATCCTCCCCAGGGAGCACACATATAGTAACATTCATTCTAGGGCTGTGGTCTTTCACTTGCCTGGGAACCTTCATTATATCCAAAATACTGTTTCTCTCGGCCAGATGACTATTTTAGGCCAAATATGCCAAACGTCCAGCAATAGCTCCCAAACCAAAGGAGCCAGCACTGAAACACATAGCTGGCCTGAATCCTCCCCAGGGAGCACTCAAGCAGCAACATTCATTCTAGGGCTGTGGGCTTTCACTTGCCTGGGAACTTTCATCATAGCAAAAAAAGTGTTTCTCTCGGCCGGACGAGCATTTTAGGCCAAATATGCCAAACGTCCAGCAATAGCTTCCAAACCAAATGAGCCAGCACTGAAACACATAGCTGGCCTGAATCCTCCCAAGAAAGCACACAGCAGCAACATTCATTCTAGGGCTGAGGGCTTTCACTTCCCTGGGAACCTTCATCATAGCAAAAAAAGTGTTCCTCTCGGCCGGACGAGCATTTTAGGCCAAACATGCCAAACGTCCGGCAATAGCTCAAAAACCAAAGGAGCCAGCACTGAAACACATAGCTGGCCTGATTCCTCCCCAGAAAGCACACAAACAGCAACATTCATTCTCGGGATGTGGGCTTTCACTTGCCTGGGAACCTTCATCACATCAAAAAAAGTGTTTCTCTTGGCCAGTCGAGCATTTTAGGCCAAACAAGCCAAACGTCCAGCAATAGCTCCCAAACCAAAGGAGCCAGCACTGAAACACATAGCTGGCCTGAATCCTCCCCAGGGAGCACACAAGCAGCAACATTCATTCTAGGGCTGTGGTCTTTCACTTGCCTGGGAACCTTCATCATAGCAAAAATAATGTTTCTCTCGGCCTGATGAACATTTTGGGCCAAACATGCCAAACGTCCAGCAATAGCTCCCAAACCAAAGGAGCCAGCACTGAAACACATAGCTGGCCTGAATCCTTCCCAGGGAGCACACAAGCAGCAACATTCATTCTCGGGATGTGGGCTTTCACTTGCCTTGGAACCTTCATAATAGCAAAAAACATTTTTCTCTCAGACGGACGAGCATTTTAGGCCAAACTTGCCAAACGTCCAGCAATAGCTCCCAAAACAAAGGAGCCAGCACTGAAACACATAGCTGGCCTGAAACCTCTCCATGGAGCACAAAAGCAGCAACATTCAGTCTAGGGCCGTGGGCTTTCACTTGCCTGGGAACATTCATCATAACAAGAAAAGTGTTTCTCTCGGCCGGACAAACATTTTAGGCCAAACATGCCAAACGTCCAGCAATAGCTCCCAAACCAAAGGAGCCAGCACTGAAACACATAGCTGGCCTGAATCCTCCCCAGGGAGCACACAAGCAGCAACATTCATTCTAGGGCTGTGGGCTTTCACATGTCTGGGAACTTTCATCGTAACAAAAAAAGATTTTCTCCCCTCCAGAGGAGCATTTTAGGCCAAACATGCCAAACGTCCAGCAATAGCTACCAAACCAAAGGAGCCAGCACTGAAACACATAGCTGGCCTGAATCCTCCCCAGGGAGCACACAAGCAGCAACATTCATTCTAGGGCTGAGGGCTTTCACTTGCCTGGGAACCTTCATCATAGCAAAAAAAGTGTTTCTCTCGGCCGGACGAGCATTTTGGGCCAAATATTCCAAACGTCCAGCAATAGCTCCCAAACCAAAGGAGCCAGCACTGAAACACATAGCTGGCCTGAATCCTCCCCAGTTAGCACACAAGCAGCAACATTCATTCTAGGGCTGTGGGCTTTCACTTGCCTGGGAACTTTCATCGTAACAAAAAAAGATTTTCTCCCCAACAGAGGAGCATTTTACGCCAAACATGCCAAATGTCCAGCAATAGCTCCCAAACCAAAGGAGCCAGCACTGAAACACATAGCTGGCCTGAATCCTCCCCAGGGAGCACACAAGCAGCAACATTCATTCTAGGGCTGAGGGATTTCACTTGCCTGGGAACCTTCATCATAGCAAAAATAGTGTTTCGGCCGGAAGAGAATTTTAGGTCAAACATGCCAAACGTCCAGCAATAGCTCCCAAACCAAAGGAGCCACTACTGAAACACATAGCTGGCCTGAATCCTCGCCAGGGAGCACACAAGCAGCAAAATTCATTCTAGGTCTGTGGGCTTTCACTTTCCTGGGATCCTTCATCATAGCAAAAAAAGTGTTTCTCTCGGCCGGACAAGCATTTCAGGCCAAACTTGCCAAACGTCCAGCAATAGCTCCCAAACCAAAGGAGCCAGCACTGAAACACATAGCTGACCTGAATCCTCCCCAGGGAGCACAGAAGCAGCAACATTCATTCTAGGGCTGTGGGCTTTCACTTGCATGGGAACCTTCATCATAGCAAATAATGTGTTTCGGCCGGACGAGCATTTGGGGCCAAACAAGCCAAACGTCCAGCAATAGCTCCCAAACCAAAGGAGCCAGCACTGAAACACATAGCTGGCCTGAATCCTCCCCAGGGAGCACAGAAGCAGCAACATTCATTCTAGGGCTGTGGGCTTTCACTTGCCTGGGAACCTTCATCATAGCAAAAAAAGTGTTTCTCTCGGCAGGACGAGATTTTAGGCCAAATATGCCAAACGTCCAGCAATAGCTTCCAAACCAAAGGAGCCAGCACTGAAACACATAGCTGGCCTGAATCCTCCCAAGAAAGCACACAAGCAGCAACATTCATTCTAGGGCTGTGGGCTTTCACTTGCCTGGGAACCTTCATCATAGCAAAAATAATGTTTCTCTCGGCCGGATGAACATTTTGGGCCAAACATGCCAAACGTCCAGCAATAGCTCCCAAACCAAAGGAGCCAGCACTGAAACACATAGCTGGCCTGAATCCTTCCCAGGGAGCACACAAGCAGCAACATTCATTCTCGGGATGTGGGCTTTCACTTGCCTTGGAACCTTCATAATAGCAAAAAACGTGTTTCTCTCGGCCGGACGAGCATTTTAGGCCAAACTTGCCAAACGTCCAGCAATAGCTCCCAAAACAAAGGAGCCAGCACTGAAACACATAGCTGGCCTGAATCCTCCGAAGAAAGCACACAAGCAGAAACATTCATTCTAGGGCTGTGGGCTTTCACTTGCCTGGGAACCTTCATCATAGCAAAAAACGTGTTTCTCTCGGACGGACGAGCATTTTAGGCCAAATATGCCAAACGTCCAGCAATAGCTCCCAAGCCAAAGGAACCAGCACTGAAACACATAGCTGGCCTGAAACCTCCCCAGGGAGCACACAAGCAGCAATATTCAGTCTAGGCTGTGGGCTTTCACTTGCCTGGGAACCTTCATCATATCAAAAATAGTGTTTTTCTCGGCCGGACAAACATTTTAGGCCAAACATGCCAAACGTCCATCAATAGCTCCCAAACCAAAGGAGCCAGCACTGAAACACATAGCTGGCCTGAATCCTCCCCAGGGAGCACACAAGCAGCAACATTCATTCTAGGGCTGTGGGCTTTCACATGTCTGGGAACTTTCATCGTAACAAAAAAAGATTTTCTCCCCTCCAGAGGAGCATTTTAGGCCAAACATGCCAAACGTCCAGCAATAGCTACCAAACCAAAGGAGCCAGCACTGAAACACATAGCTGGCCTGAATCCTCCCCAGGGAGCACACAAGCAGCAACATTCATTCTAGGGCTGAGGGCTTTCACTTGCCTGGGAACCTTCATCATAGCAAAAAAAGTGTTTCTCTCGGCCGGACGAGCATTTTGGGCCAAATATTCCAAACGTCCAGCAATAGCTCCCAAACCAAAGGAGCCAGCACTGAAACACATAGCTGGCCTGAATCCTCCCCAGTTAGCACACAAGCAGCAACATTCATTCTAGGGCTGTGGGCTTTCACTTGCCTGGGAACTTTCATCGTAACAAAAAAAGATTTTCTCCCCAACAGAGGAGCATTTTACGCCAAACATGCCAAACGTCCAGCAATAGCTCCCAAACCAAAGGAGCCAGCACTGAAACACATAGCTGGCCTGAATCCTCCCCAGGGAGCACACAAGCAGCAACATTCATTCTAGGGCTGAGGGATTTCACTTGCCTGGGAACCTTCATCATAGCAAAAATATTGTTTCGGCCGGAAGAGAATTTTAGGTCAAACATGCCAAACGTCCAGCAATAGCTCCCAAACCAAAGGAGCCACTACTGAAACACATAGCTGGCCTGAATCCTCGCCAGGGAGCACACAAGCAGCAACATTCATTCTAGGTCTGTGGGCTTTCACTTTCCTGGGATCCTTCATCATAGCAAAAAAAGTGTTTCTCTCGGCCGGACAAGCATTTCAGGCCAAACTTGCCAAACGTCCAGCAATAGCTCCCAAACCAAAGGAGCCAGCACTGAAACACATAGCTGACCTGAATCCTCCCCAGGGAGCACAGAAGCAGCAACATTCATTCTAGGGCTGTGGGCTTTCACTTGCATGGGAACCTTCATCATAGCAAAAAATGTGTTTCGGCCGGACGAGCATTTGGGGCCAAACAAGCCAAACGTCCAGCAATAGCTCCCAAACCAAAGGAGCCAGCACTGAAACACATAGCTGGCCTGAATCCTCCCCAGGGAGCACAGAAGCAGCAACATTCATTCTAGGGCTGTGGGCTTTCACTTGCCTGGGAACCTTCATCATAGCAAAAAAAGTGTTTCTCTCGGCAGGACGAGATTTTAGGCCAAATATGCCAAACGTCCAGCAATAGCTTCCAAACCAAAGGAGCCAGCACTGAAACACATAGCTGGCCTGAATCCTCCCAAGAAAGCACACAAGCAGCAACATTCATTCTAGGGCTGTGGGCTTTCACTTGCCTGGGAACCTTCATCATAGCAAAAATAATGTTTCTCTCGGCCGGACGAGCATTTTAGGCCAAACTTGCCAAACGTCCAGCAATAGCTCCCAAAACAAAGGAGCCAGCACTGAAACACATAGCTGGCCTGAAACCTCTCCATGGAGCACAAAAGCAGCAACATTCATTCTAGGGCTGTGGGCTTTCACTTGCCTGGGATCATTCATCATAACAAGAAAAGTGTTTCTCTCGGCCGGACAAACATTTTAGGCCAAACATGCCAAACGTCCATCAATAGCTCCCAAACCAAAGGAGCCAGCACTGAAACACATAGCTGCCCTGAATCCTCCCCAGGGAGCACACAAGCAGCAACATTCATTCTAGGGCTGTGGGCTTTCACATGTCTAGGAACTTTCATCGTAACAAAAAAAGATTTTCTCCCCTCCAGAGGAGCATTTTAGGCCAAACATGCCAAACGTCCAGCAATAGCTCCCAAACCAAAGGAGCCAGCACTGAAACACATAGCTGGCCTGAATCCTCCCCAGGGAGCACACAAGCAGCAACATTCATTGTAGGGCTGTCGGCTTTCACTTGCCTGGGAACTTTCATCATAGCAAAAAAAGTGTTTCTCTCGTCCGGACGAGCATTTTAGGCCAAACATGCTAAACGTCTGGCAATAGCTCAAAAACCAAAGGAGCCAGCACTGAAACACATAGCTGGCCTGAATCCTCCCCAGAAAGCACAGAAGCAGCAACATTCATTCTAGGCATGTGGGCTTTCACATGCATGGGAACTTTCATCATAGCAAAAAAAGTGTTTCTCTCGGCCGGACAAACATTTTAGGCCAAACATGCCAAACGTCCAGCAATAGCTCCCAAACCAAAGGAGCCAGCACTGAAACACATAGCTGGCCTGAATCCTCCCCAGGGAGCCGAAAAGCAGCAACATTCATTCTAGGGCTGTGGGCTTTCACTTGCCTCGGACCTTTCATCATAGCAAAAAAAGTGTTTCTCTCGGCCGGACGAGCATTTTAGGCCAAACATGCGAAACGTCCAGCAATAACTCCCAAAGCAAAGGAGCCAGCACTGAAACACATAGCTGGCCTGAATCCTCCCCAGGGAGCACAGAAGCAGCAACATTCATTCTAGGGATGTGGGCTTTCACTTGCCTGGGAACCTTCATCATAGCAAAAAAAGTGTTTCTCTCGGCCGGACGAGATTTTAGGCCAAATATGCCAAACGTCCAGCAATAGCTTCCAAACCAAAGGAGCCAGCACTGAAACACATAGCTGGCCTGAATCCTCCCAAGAAAGCACACAAGCAGCAACATTCATTCTAGGGCTGAGGGCTTTCACTTGCCTGGGAACCTTCATCATAGCAAAAAAAGTGTTTCGGCCGGAAGAGCATTTTAGGCTAAACATGCCAAACGACAGCAATAGCTCCCAAACCAAAGGAGCCAACACTGAAACACATAGCTGGCCTGAATCCTCCCCGGGGAGCACACAAGCAGCAACATTCATTCTAGGGCTGTGGGCTTTCACTTGCCTGGGAGCTTTCATCATACCAAAAAAAGTGTTTACTCGGCCGAACGAGCATTTTAGGCCAAACATGCCAAACGTCCAGCAATAGCTCCCAAACCAAAGGAGACAGCACTGAAACACATAGCTGGACTGAATCCTCCCCAGAAAGCACACAAATAAAAACATTCATTCTAGGGATGTGGGCTTTCACTTGCCTCGGGACTCTCATCATAGCAAAAAATGTGTTTCTCTCGGCCGGACGAGCATTTCAGGCCAAAATTGCCAAAAGTCCAGCAATAGGTCCCAAACCAAAGGAGCCAGCACTGAAACACATAGCTGGCCTGAATCTTCCCAAGGGAGCACACAAATAGCAACATTCATTCTAGGGATGTGGGCTTTCACTTGCCTGGGAACCTTCATCATATCAAAAAAAGTGTTTCTCTCGGCCGGACGAGCATTTTGGGCCAAACATGCCAAACGTCCAGTAATAGCTCCCAAACCAAGGGAACGAGCACTGAAACACATAGCTGGCCTGAATCCTCCCCAGGGAGCACACAAGCAGCAACATTCATTCTAGGCATGTGGGCTTTCACTTGCCTGGGAACCTTCATCATAGCAAAAAAAGTGTTTCTCTCTGCCGTACGAGCATTTTAGTCCAAACTTGCCAAACGTCCAGCAATAGCTCCCAAACCAAAGGAGCCAGCACTGAAACACATAGCTGGCCTGAATCCTCCCCAGGGAGCACACAAATAGCAACATTCATTATAGGGCTGTGGGCTTTCACTTGCCTGGGAACCTTCATCATTGCAATAAAAGTGTTTATCTCGGCCGGATGAGTATTTTAGGCCAAACATGCCAAATGTCCAGCAATAGCCCCCAAACCAAAGGAGCCAGCACTGAAACACATAGCTGGCCTCAATCCTCACCAGGGAGCACACAAACAGCAACATTCATTCTAGGGTTGTGGGCATTCACTTGCCTGGGAACCTTCATCATAGCAAAAAAAGTGTTTCTCTCGGCCGGAGGAGCATTTTGGGCCAAATATGCCAAACGTCCAGCAATAGCTCCCAAACCAAAGGAGCCAGCACTGAAACACATAGCTGGCCTGAATCCTCCCCAGGGAGGACACATATAGTAACATTCATTCTAGGGCTGTGGGCTTTCACTTGCCTCGGAACCTTCATCATAGCCAAAAAAGTGTTTCTCTCCGCCGGATGAGTATTTTAGGCCAAATATGCCAAACGTCCAGCAATAGCTCCCAAACCAAAGGAGCCAGCACTGAAAGACATAGCTGGCCTGAATCCTCCCCAGGGAGCCCACAAGCAGCAACATTTATTAAATGGCTGTGGGCTCTCACTTGCCTGCGAATATTCATCATAGCAAAAAATGTGTTTCTCTCGGCCGGACGAGCATTTTAGGCCAAACATGCCAAACGTAGAGCAATAGCTCCCAAACCAAAGGAGCCAGCACTGAAACACATAGCTGGCATGAATCCTCCCCAGGTAGCACACAAATAGTAACATTCATTCTAGGGCTGTGGGCTCTCACTTGCCTGGGAATCTTCATCATATCCAAAATACTGTTTCTCTCGGCCAGATGACTATTTTAGGCCAAATATGCCAAACGTCCAGCAATAGCTCCCAAACCAAAGGAGCCAGCACTGAAACACAGAGCTGGCCTGAATCCTCCCCAGGGAGCACACAAGCAGCAACATTCATTCTAGGGCTGTGGGCTTTCACTTGCCTCGGATTTTTCATCACAGCAAAAAAAGTGTTTCTCTCGGCCGGACGAGCATTTTAGGCAAAACATGCCAAACGTCCAGCAATAGCTCCCAAAGCAAAGGAGACAGCACTGAAACACATAGCTGGCCTGAATCCCCCCCAGAAAGCACACAAGCATCAAAATTCATTCTAGGGATGTGGCATTTCACTTGCCTGGGAACCTTCATCATTGCAAAAAATGTGTTTCTCTCCGCCGGACGAGCATTTTGGGCCAAACATGCCAAACATCCAGCAATAGCTCCCAAACCAAAGGAGCCAGCACTGAAACACATAGCTGGCCTGAATCCTCCCCAGAAAGCACACAAGCAGCAACATTCATTCTAGGGCTGTGGGCTTTCAGTTGCTGGGAACTTTCATCATTGCAATAAAAGTGTTTCCCTCGGCAGGACGAGCATTTTAGGCCAAACATGCCAAATGTCCAGCAATAGCTCCCAAACCAAAGGAGCCAGCACTGAAACACGTAGCTGGCCTGAATCCTCCCCAGGAAGCACTCAAATAGAAACATTCATTCAAGGGATGTGGGCTTTCACTTGCCTGGGGACTTTCATCATAGCAAAAAAAGTGTTTCTCTCGGCCGGACGAGCATTTTAGGCCAAATATGCCAAACGTCCAGCAATAGATCCCAAATCAAAGGAGCCAGCACTGAAACACATAGCTGGCCTGAAACCTCCCCAACGAGCACACAAGCAGCAACATTCATTCTAGGCATGTGGGCTTTCACTTGCCTGGGAACCTTCATCATAGCAAAAAAAGTGTTTCTCTCTGCCGGACGAGCATTTTAGTCCAAAGTTGCCAAACGTCCAGCAATAGCTCCCAAACCAAAGGAGCCAGCATTGAAACACATAGCTGGCCTGAATCCTCCCCAGGGAGCACAGAAGCAGCAACATTCATTCTAGGGCTGTGGGCTTTCACTTGCCTGGGAAAATTCATCATTGCAATAAAAGTGTTTCTCTCGGCCGGATGAGTATTTTAGGCCAAACATGCCAAATGTCCAGCAATAGATCCCAAACCAAAGGAGCCAGCACTGAAACACATAGCTGGCCTGAATCCTCCCCAGGGAGCACACAAGCAGCAACATTCATTCTAGGGATGTGGGCTTTCACTTGCCTGGGAACCTTCATCATATCAAAAAATGTGTTTCCTCGGCTGGATGAGCATTTTAGGCCAAACATGCCAATCCTCCAGCAATAGCTCCCAAACCAAAGGAGCCAGCACTGAAACACATAGCTAGCCTGAATCGTCCCCGGGGAGCAAACAAGCAGCAACATTCATTATAGGCCTGTGGGCTTTCACTTGCCTGGGAACCTTTATCATATCAAAAAATGCGTTTCTCTTGGCCGAACGAGCATTTTCGTCTAAACATGCCAAACGTCCAGCAATAGCACCCAAACCAAAGGAGCCAGCACTGAAACACATAGCTGGCCTGAATCCTCCCCAGGGAGCACACAAGCAGCAACATTCCTTCTAGGGCTGTGGGCCTTCACTTGCCTGGGAACTTTCATCATACAAAAAAAGTGTTTCTCTCGGCCGGACGAAATTTTTTGGCCAAACTTCCCAAACATCCATGAATCGCTCCCAAACCAAAGGAGCCAGCACTGAAACACATAGCTGGCCTGAATCCTCCCCAGAAAGCACACAAGCAGCAAAATTCAGTCTAGGGATGTGGGATTTCACTTGCCTGGGAACCTTCATCATAGCAAAAAAAGTGTTTCTCTCGGCCGGACGAGCATTTTCGTCTCAACATGCCAAACGTCCAGCAATAGCTCCCAAACCAAAGGAGCCAGCACTGAAACACATAGCTGACCTGAATCCTCCCCAGGGAGCACATAATAGCCACATTCATTCTAGGGCTGTGGGCTTTCACTTTCCTGCGAACCTTCATCATATGAAAAAAAGTGTTTCTCTCGGCGGGACGAGCATTTTGGGCCAAACTTGCCAAACGTCCAGCAATAGCTCCCAAACCAAAGGAGCCAGCACTGAAACACATAGCTAGCCTGAATCCTCCACTGGGAACACAAAAATAGCAACATTCATGCTGGGACTGTGGGCTTTCACTTGCCTGGGAACTTTCATCATAGCAAAAAAAGTGTTTCTCTCGGCCGGACGAGCACTTTGGGCAAAACATGCCAAACGTCCAGCAATAGCTCCCAAACCAAAGGAGCCAGCACTGAAACACATAGCTGGCCTGAATCCTCCCCAGGGAGCACACAAGCAGCAACATTCATTCTAGGGCTGTGGGCTTTCACTTGCCTGGGTACTTTCATCATACCAAAAAAAGTGTTTCTCTCGGCCGAACGAGCATTTTAGGCCAAACATGCCAAACGTCCAGCAATAGCTCCCAAACCAAAGGAGACAGCACTGAAACACATAGCTGGACTGAATCCTCCCCAGAAAGCACACAAATAAAAACATTCATTCTAGGGATGTGGGCCTTCACTTGCCTGGGAACCTTCATCATAGCAAAAAAAGTGTTTCTCTCTGCCGTACGAGCATTTTAGTCCAAACTTGCCAAACGTCCAGCAATAGCTCCCAAACCAAAGGAGCCAGCACTGAAACACATAGCTGGCCTGAATCTTCCCAAGGGAGCACACAAATACCAACATTCATTCTAGGGATGTGGGCTTTCACTTGCCTGGGAACCTTCATCATATCAAAAAAAGTGTTTCTCTCGGCCGGACGAGCATTTTGGGCCAAACATGCCAAACGTCCAGTAATAGCTCCCAAACCAAGGGAACGAGCACTGAAACACATAGCTGGCCTGAATCCTCCCCAGGGAGCACAGAAGCAGCAACATTCATTCTAGGCATGTGGGCTTTCACTTGCCTGGGAACCTTCATCATAGCAAAAAAAGTGTTTCTCTCTGCCGTACGAGCATTTTAGTCCAAACTTGCCAAACGTCCAGCAATAGCTCCCAAACCAAAGGAGCCAGCAGTGAAACACATAGCTGGCCTGAATCCTCCCCAGGGAGCACACAAATAGCAACATTCATTATAGGGCTGTGGGCTTTCACTTGCCTGGGAACCTTCATCATTGCAATAAAAGTGTTTCTCTCGGCCGGATGAGTATTTTAGGCCAAACATGCCAAATGTCCAGCAATAGATCCCAAACCAAAGGAGCCAGCACTGAAACACATAGCTGGCCTGAATCCTCCCCAGGGAGCACACAAGCAGCAACATTCATTCTAGGCATGTGGGCTTTCACTTGCCTGGGAACCTTCATCATATCAAAAAATGTGTTTCCTCGGCTGGATGAGCATTTTAGGCCAAACATGCAAATCGTCCAGCAATAGCTCCCAAACCAAAGGAGCCAGCACTGAAACACATAGCTGGCCTGAATCCTCCCCAGGGAGCACACAAGCAGCAACATTCATTCTAGGGCTGTGGGCTTTCACTTGCCTGGGTACTTTCATCATACCAAAAAAAGTGTTTCTCTCGGCCGAACGAGCATTTTAGGCCAAACATGCCAAACGTCCAGCAATAGCTCCCAAACCAAAGGAGAGAGCACTGAAACACATAGCTAGCCTGAATCCTCCCCGGGGAGCAAACAAGCAGCAACATTCATTATAGGCCTGTGGGCTTTCACTTGCCTGGGAACATTTATCATATAAAAAATGTGTTTCTCTTGGCCGAACGAGCATTTTCGTCTAAATATGCCAAACGTCCAGCAATAGCACCCAAACCAAAGGAGCCAGCACTGAAACACATAGCTGGCCTGAATCCTCCCCAGGGAGCACACAAGCAGCAACATTCATTCTAGGGCTGTGGGCTTTCACTTGCCTGGGAACCTTCATCAGATCAAAAAAAAGTGTTTCTCTCGGCCGGACGAGCATTTTAGGCCAAACTTGCCAAACGTCCAGCAATAGATCCCAAACCATAGGAGGCAGCACTTAAACAAATAGCTGGCCTGAATCTTCCACAGGGAGCTCACAAACAGCAACATTCATTCTAGGGATGTGGGCTTTGACTTGCCTGGGATCTTTCATCATATCAAAAAAGTGTTTACACGGCCGGACGAGCATCTTACGCCAAACATGCCAAACGTCCAGCAATAGCTCCCAAACCAAAGGAGCCAGCACTGAAACACATAGCTGGCCTGAATCTTACCAAGGGAGCACACAAGCAGCAACATTTATTCTAGGGCTGTGGGCTTTCAGTTGCCTGGGAACCTTCATCATGTCAAAAAAAGTGTTTCTCTCTGCCGGACGAGCATTTTAGTCCAAACTTGCCAAACGTCCAGCAATAGCTCCCAAACCAAAGGAGCCAGCACTGAAATACATAGCTGGCCTGAATCCTCCCCAGGAAGCACTCAAATAGAAACATTCATTCAAGGGATGTGGGCTTTCACTTGCCTGGGGACTTTCATCATAGCAAAAAAAGTGTTTCTCTCGGCCGGACGAGCAATTTAGGCCAAATATGCCAAACGTCCAGCAATAGATCCCAAATCAAAGGAGCCAGCACTGAAACACATAGCTGGCCTGAAACCTCCCCAACGAGCACACACGCAGCAACATTCATTCTAGGGATGTGGGCTTTCAATTGCCTGGGAAGATTCATCATAGCAAAAAATGTGTTTCTCTCGGCTGGACGAGCATTTTAGGCCAAATATGCCAAATGTCCAGCAATAGATCCCAAACCAAAGGAGCCAGCACTGAAACACATAGCTGGCCTGCATCCTCCACAGAAAGCACACAAGCAGCAACATTCATTCTAGGGCTGTGGTCTTTCACTTGCCTGGTAACCTTCATCATTGCTAAACAAGTGTTTCTCTCGGCCGGACGAGCATTTTAGGCCAAAGTTGCCAAACGTCCAGCAATAGATCCCAAACCAAAGGAGCCAGCATTGAAACACATAGCTGGCCTGAATCCTCCCCAGGGAGCACACAAGCAGCAACATTCATTCTAGGGCTGTGGGCTTTCACTTGCCTGGGATCTTTCATCATAGCAAAAAAAGTGTTTCTCTCCTTCGGACGAACATTTTAGGCCAAACTTGCCAAACGTCCAGCAATAGCTCCCAAACCAAAGGAGCCAGCACTGAAACACATAGCTGGCTGGAATCCTCCACAGAAAGCACACAAGCAGCAACATTCATTCTAGGGATGTGGGCTTTCACTTGCCTGGGAACCTTCATCATAGCAAAAATATTGTTTCTCTCGGCCGGACGAGCATTTTAGGCCAAATTAACCAAACGTCCACGAATAGATGCGAAACCAAAGGAGCCAACACTGAAACACATAGCTGGCCTGAATCCTCCCCAGGGAGCACACAAGTAGCAACATTCATTCTAGGGATGTGGGCTTTGACTTGCCTGGGAGCTTTCATCATAGCAAAAAAGTGTTTACTCGGCCGGACGAGCATCTTACGCCAAACATGCCAAACGTCCAGCAATAGCTCCCAAACCAAAGGAGCCAGCACTAAAACACATAGCTGGCCTTAACCCTCCCCAGGAAGCACTCAAATAGAAACATTCTTTCTAGGGATGTGGGCTTTCACTTTCCTGGGAACTTTCATCAGAGGAAACAAACTGTTTCTCTCGGCAGGACGAGCATTTTAGCCCAAACCTGCAAAACGTCCAGCAATAGCTCCCAAACCAAAGGAGCCAGCACTGAAACACATAGCTGGACTGAATCCTCCCCAGAAAGCACACAAATAAAAACATTCATTCTAGTGATGTGGGCTTTCACTTGCCTCGGGACTCTCATCATAGCAAACATGTGTTTCTCTCAGCCGGACGAGCATTTCAGGCCAAATTTGCCAAATGTCCAGCAATAGCTCCCAAACCAAAGGAGCCAGCACTGAAGCACATAGCTGGCCTGAATCTTCCCAAGGGAGCACACAAATAGCAACATTCATTCTAGGGATGTGGGCTTTCACTTGCCTGGGACCCTTCATCATATCAAAAAAAGTGTTTCTCTCGGCCGGACGAGCATTTTGGGCCAAACATGCCAAAAGTCCAGTAATAGCTCCCAAACCAAAGGAGCCAGCACTGAAACACATAGCTGGCCTGAATCCTCCCCAGGGAGCACACAAGCAGCAACATTCATTCTAGGGCTGTGGGCTTTCAGTTGCCTGGGAACCTTCATCATAGCAAAAAAAGTGTTTCTCTCTGCCGGACGAGCATTTTAGTCCAAACTTGCCAAACGTCCAGCAATAGCTCCCAAACCAAAGGAGCCAGCACTGAAACACATAGCTGGCCTGAATCCTCCCCAGGGAGCACTCAAATAGAAACATTCATTCAAGGGATGTGGGCTTTCACTTGCCTGTTAACTTTCATCATAGCAAAAAAAGTGTTTCTCTCGGCCGGACGAGCATTTTAGGCCAAATATGCCAAACGTCCAGCAATAGATCCCAAATCAAAGGAGCCAGCACTGAAACACATAGCTGGCCTGAAACCTCCCCAACGAGCACACAAGCAGCAACATTCATTCTAGGGATGTGGGCTTTCAATTGCCTGGGAAGATTCAACATAGCAAAAAATGTGTTTCTCTCGGCTGGACGAGCATTTTAGGCCAAATATGCCAAATGTCCAGCAATAGCTCCCAAACCAATGGAGCCAGCACTGAAACACATAGCTGGCCTGCATCCTCCACAGAAAGCACACAAGCAGCAACATTCATTCTAGGGCTGTGGTCTTTCACTTGCCTGGGAACTTTCATCATTCCTAAACAAGTTTTTCTCTCGGCCGGACGAGCATTTTAGGCCAAACTTGCCAAACGTCCAGCAATAGATCCCAAACCATAGGAGGCAGCACTTAAACAAATAGCTGGCCTGAATCCTCCACAGGGAGCTCACAAGCAGCAACATTCATTCTAGGCATGTGGGCTTTCACTTGCCTGGGATCCTTCATCATATCAAAAAAGTGTTTCTCTCGGCCAGACGAGCATTTTAGGCCAAACATGCCAAACGTCCAGCAATAGATCCCAGACAAAGGAGCCAGCACTGAAACACATAGCTGGCCTGAATCCTCCCCAGAAAGCACTCAAATAAAAACATTCATTCTAGGGATGTGGGCTTTCACTTGCCTCGGGACTTTCATCATAGCAAAAAAAGTGTTTCTCTCGGCCGGACGAGCATTTTGGGCCAAACATGCCAAGCGCCCAGCAATAGCTCCCAAACCAAAGGAGCCAGCACTGAATGACAGAGCTGGCCTGAATCCTCCCCAGGGAGCACACAAGCAGCAACACTCATTCTAGGCATGTGGGCTTTCACTTGCCTGGGATCCTTCATCACAGAAAAAAAAGTGTTTCTCTCAGCCGGACGAGCATTTTAGGCCAAACTTGACAAATGTCCAGCAATAGCTCCCAAACCAAAGGAGCCAGCACTGAAACACATAGCTGGCCTGAATCTTCCCAAGGGAGCACACAAATAGCAACATTCATTCTAGGGCTGTGGGCTTTCACTTGCCTGGGATCTTTCATCATAGCAAAAAAAGTGTTTCTCTCCTTCGGACGAACATTTTAGGCCAAACTTGCCAAACGTCCAGCAATAGCTCCCAAACCAAAGGAGCCAGCACTGAAACACATAGCTGGCTTGAATCCTCCCCAGAAAGCACACAAGCAGCAACATTCATTCTAGGGATGTGGGCTTTCACTTGCCTGGGAACCTTCATCATAGCAAAAATATTGTTTCTCTCGGCCGGACGAGCATTTTAGGCCAAATTAACCAAACGTCCACGAATAGATGCCAAACCAAAGGAGCCAACACTGAAACACATAGCTGGCCTGAATCCTCCCCAGGGAGCACACAAATAGCAACATTCATTCTAGGGATGTGGGCTTTGACTTGCCTGGGAGCTTTCATCATAGCAAAAAAGTGTTTACTCGGCCGGACGAGCATCTTACGCCAAACATGCCAAACGTCCAGCAATAGCTCCCAAACCAAAGGAGCCAGCACTAAAACACATAGCTGGCCTTAACCCTCCCCAGGAAGCACTCAAATAGAAACATTCTTTCTAGGTATGTGGGCTTTTACTTTCCTGGGAACTTTCATCAGAGGAAACAAACTGTTTCTCTCGGCAGGACGAGCATTTTAGCCCAAACCTGCAAAACGTCCAGCAATAGCTCCCAAACCAAAGGAGCCAGCACTGAAACACATAGCTGGACTGAATCCTCCCCAGAAAGCACACAAATAAAAACATACATTCTAGGGATGTGGGCTTTCACTTGCCTGGGAACCATCATCATATCAAAAAATATGTTTCCTCGGCTGGACGAGCATTTTAGGCCAAACATGCCAAACGTCCAGCAATAGCTCCCAAACCAAAGGAGCCAGCACTGAAACATATAGCTGGCCTGATTCCTCTCCAGGGAGCACACAAGCAGCAACATTCATTCTAGGGCTGTGGGCTTTCACTTGCCTGGGAACTTTCATCATTACAAAATAGTGTTTCTCTCGGCCGGAGGATCATTTTAGGCCAAACATGCCAAATGTCCAGGAATAGCTGTCAAACCAAAGGAGCCAGCACTGAAACATATAGCTGGCCTGAATCCTCTCCAGGGAGCACACAAGCAGCAACATTCATTCTAGGGCTGTGGGCTTTCACTTGCCTGGGAACTTTCAGCATAGCAAAAAAAGTGTTTCTCTCGGCCGGACGAGCATTTTGAGCAAAACATGCCAAACGTCCAGCAATAGCTCCCAAACCAAAGGAGCCAGCACTGAAACACATAGCTGGCCTGAATCCTCCCCAGGGAGCACATAATAGCAACATTCATTCTAGGGCTGTGGGCTTTCACTTTCCTGGGAACCTTCATCATAGCAAAAAAAGGTGATTCTCTCGGCCGGACGAGCATTTTGGGCCAAACATGCCAAACGTCCAGCAATAGCTCCCAAACCAAAGGAGCCAGCACTGAAACACATAGCTGGCCTGAATCCTCCCCAGGGAGCCCACAAGCAGCAACATTCATTCTAGGGCTGTGGGCTTTCACTTGCCTGGGAACCTTCATCATAGCAAAAAAAGTGTTTCTCTTGGTGGGACGAGCATTTTAGGCCAAATATGCCAAAAGTCCACGAATAGGTCCCAAACCAAAGGAGCCAGCACTGAAACTCATAGCTGGCCTGAATGCTCCATAGGGAGCCCACAAGGAGCAACATTCATTATAGGGCTGTGGGATTTCACTTGCCTGGGAACCTTCATCATATCAAAAAAAGTGTTTCTCTACGCCGGACGAGCATTTTAGGCCAAATATGCCAAACGTCCAGCAATAGCTCCCAAACCAAAGGAGCCAGCACTGAAACACATAGCTGGCCTGATACCTCCCCAGGGAGCACACAAGCAGCAACATTCATTCTAGGGCTGTGGGCTTTCACTTGCCTGGGATCTTTCATCATAGCAAAAAAAGTGTTTCTCTCCTTCGGACGAACATTTTAGGCCAAACTTGCCAAACGTCCAGCAATAGCTCCCAAACCAAAGGAGCCAGCACTGAAACACATAGCTGCCTTGAATCCTCCCCAGAAAGCACACAAGCAGCAACATTCATTCTAGGGATGTGGGCTTTCACTTGCCTGGGAACCTTCATCATATCAAAAATATTGTTTCTCTCGGCCGGACGAGCATTTTAGGCCAAATTAACCAAACGTCCACGAATAGATGCCAAACCAAAGGAGCCAACACTGAAACACATAGCTGGCCTGAATCCTCCCCAGGGAGCACACAAGTAGCAACATTCATTCTAGGGATGTGGGCTTTGACTTGCCTGGGAGCTTTCATCATAGCAAAAAAGTGTTTACTCGGCCGGACGAGCATCTTACGCCAAACATGCCAAACGTCCAGCAATAGCTCCCAAACCAAAGGAGCCAGCACTAAAACACATAGCTGGCCTTAACCCTCCCCAGGAAGCACTCAAATAGAAACATTCTTTCTAGGGATGTGGGCTTTCACTTTCCTGGGAACTTTCATCAGAGGAAACAAACTGTTTCTCTCGGCAGGACGAGCATTTTAGCCCAAACCTGCAAAACGTCCAGCAATAGCTCCCAAAGCAAAGGAGCCAGCACTGAAACACATAGCTGGACTGAATCCTCCCCAGAAAGCACACAAATAAAAACATACATTCTAGGGATGTGGGCTTTCACTTGCCTCGGGACTCTCATCATAGCAAAAAATGTGTTTCTCTCGGCCGGACGAGCATTTTAGGCCAAACATGCCAAACGTCCAGCAATAGCTCCCAAACCAAAGGAGCCAGCACTGAAACACATAGCTGGCCTGAATCCTCCCCAGGGAGCACACAAGCAGCAACATTCATTCTAGGGCTGTGGGCTTTCACTTGCCTGGGAACCATCATCATATCAAAAAATATGTTTCCTCGGCTGGACGAGCATTTTAGGCCAAACATGCCAAACGTCCAGCAATAGCTCCCAAACCAAAGGAGCCAGCACTGAAACATATAACTGGCCTGAATCCTCTCCAGGGAGCACACAAGCAGCAACATTCATTCTAGGGCTGTGGGCTTTCACTTGCCTGGGAACTTTCATCATTACAAAATAGTGTTTCTCTCGGCCGGAGGATCATTTTAGGCCAAACATGCCAAATGTCCAGGAATAGCTGCCAAACCAAAGGAGCTAGCACTGAAACATATAGCTGGCCTGAATCCTCCCCAAGGAGCACACAAGCAGCAACATTCATTCTAGGGCTGTGGGCTTTCACTTGCATGGGAACTTTCAGCATAGCAAAAAAAGTGTTTCTCTCGGCCGGACGAGCATTTTGAGCAAAACATGCCAAACGTCCAGCAATAGCTCCCAAACCAAAGGAGCCAGCACTGAAACAAATAGCTGGCCTGAATCCTCCCCAGGGAGCACATAATAGCAACATTCATTCTAGGGCTGTGGGCTTTCACTTTCCTGGGAACCTTCATCATAGCAAAAAAAGGTGATTCTCTCGGCCGGACGAGCATTTTGGGCCAAACATGCCAAACGTCCAGCAATAGCTCCCAAACCAAAGGAGCCAGCACTGAAACACATAGCTGGCCTGAATCCTCCCCAGAAAGCACACAAGCAGCAACATTCATTCTAGGGCTGTGGGCTTTCACTTCCCTGGGAACCTTCATCATATCAAAAAAAGTGTTTCTCTCGGCCGGACGAGCATTTTAGGCCAAATATGCCAAACGTCCAGCAATAGCTCCCAAACAAAAGGAGCCAGCACTGAAACACATAGCTGGCCTGATACCTCCCCAGGGAGCACACAAGCAGCAACATTCATTCTAGGGCTGTGGGCTTTCACTTGCCTGGGACCTTTCATCATAGCAAAAAAAGTGTTTCTCTCCTTCGGACGAACATTTTAGGCCAAACATGCCAAACGTCCAGCAATAGCTCCCAAACCAAAGGAGCCAGCACTGAACCACATAGCTGCCTTGAATCCTCCACAGAAAGCACACAAGCAGCAACATTCATTCTAGGGATGTGGGCTTTCACTTGCCTGGGAACCTTCATCATATCAAAAATATTGTTTCTCTCGGCCGGACGAGCATTTTAGGCCAAATTAACCAAACGTCCACGAATAGATGCCAAACCAAAGGAGCCAACACTGAAACACATAGCTGGCCTGAATCCTCCCCAGGGAGCACACAAGTAGCAACATTCATTCTAGGGATGTGGGCTTTGACTTGCCTGGGAGCTTTCATCATAGCAAAAAAAGTGTTTCTCTCGGCCGGACGAGCATTTCAGGCCAAACTTGCCAAATGTCCAGTAATAGCTCCCAAACCAAAGGAATGAGCACTGAAACACATAGCTGGCGTGCAACCTCCCCAACGAGCACACAAGCAGCAACATTCATTCTAGGGCTGTGGGCTTTCACTTGCCTGGGAACCTTCATCATAGCAAAAAAAGTGTTTCTCTCGGCCGGACGAGCATTTTAGGCCAAACATGCCAAACGTCCAGCAATATCTCCCAAACCAAAGAAGCCACCACTGAAACACATAGCTGGCCTGAATCCTCCCCAGGAAGCACTCAAATAGAAACATTCATTCAAGGGATGTGGGCTTTCACTTGCCTGGGGACTTTCATCATAGCAAATAAAGTGTTTCTCTGGGCCGGACGAGCATTTTGGGCCAAATATGCCAAACGTCCAGCAATAGCTCCCAAACCAAAGGAGCCAGCACTGAAACACATAGCTGGCCTGAATCCTCCCCAGGGACCACACAAGCAGCAACATTCATTCTAGGGCTGTGGGCTTTCAATTGCCTGGGAACTTTCATCATAGCAAAAAAAGTGTTTCTCTCGGCGGGACGAGCATTTTAGGCCACATATGCCAAACGTCCAGCAATAGCTCCCAAACGAAAGGAGCCAGCACTGAACCATATAGCTGGCCTGAATCCTCCCCAGGGAGCACACAAGCAGCAACATTCATTCTAGGGATGTGGGCTTTCACTTGCCTGTCAACTTTCATCATAGCAATAAAAGTGTTTCTCTAAGCTGGACGAGCATTTTAGGCCAAATATGCCAAACGTCCAGCAATAGCTCCCAAACCAAAGGAGCCAGCCCTGAAACACATAGCTGGACTGAGACCTCCCCAGGGAGCACACAAGCAGCAACATTCATTCTAGGGCTGTGGGCTTTCACTTCCCTGGGAACCTTCACCATAGGAAAAAATATGTTTCTCTTCGCCGGACGAGCATTTTAGGCCAATCTATCAAATCGTCCAGCAATAGCTCCCAAACCAAAGTAGCCAGCACTGAAACACATTGCTGGCCTGAATCCTCCCCAGGGAGCACACAAGCAGCAACATTCATTCTAGGACTGTGGGCTTTCACTTGCCTGGTAACCTTCATCATAGGAAAAAAAGTGTTTCTCTCAGCCGGACGAGAATTTTGGGCCAAACATGCAAAATGTCCAGCAATAGCTCCCAAATCTAAGGAGCCAGCATGAAACACATTGCTAGCCTGAGACCTCCACAGGGAGCACACAAACAGCAACACTCATTTTAGGGCTGTGGGTTTTCACTTTCCTGGGAACATTCATCATAGGAAAAAAAGTGTTTCTCTCGGCCGGACGAGCATTTTAGGCCAAACATGCCAAAAGTCCAGCAATAGCTCCCAAAACAAAGGAGCCAATCCTGGAACACATAGCTGGCCTGAATCCTCCCCAGGGAGCACACAAACAGCAACACTCATTCTAGGGCTGTGGGCTTTCACTTGCCTGGGAACCTTCATCTTAGGAAAAAAAGTGTTTCTCTCGGCCGGACGAGCATTTTGGGCCAAATATGCCAAATGTCCAGCAATAGCTCCCAAACCAAAGGAGCCAGCACTGAAACACATAGCTGGATGGAGACCTCCCCAGGGAGCACACAAGCAGCAACATTCATTCTAGGGCTGTGGGCTTTCACTTGCCTGGGTACCTTCATCATAGCAAAAAATGTGTTTCTCTCAGCCGGACGAGTATTTTAGGCCAAACATGCCAAACGTCCAACAATAGCTCCCAAACCAAAGGAGCCAGCACTGAAACACATATCTGGCCTGAGACCTCCCCAGGGAGCACACAAGCAGCACTAGTCATTCTAGGGCTGTGGGCTTTCACTTCCCTGGGAACGTTCATCATATCAAAAAATATGTTTCTCTCCGCCGGACGAGCAATTTAGGCCAATCTAGCAAAACGTCCAGCAATAGCTCCCAAACCAAAGGAGCCAGCACTGAAACACATAGCTGGACTGAGACCTCCACAGGGAGCACACAAGCAGCACCATTCATTCTAGGGCTGTGGGCTTTCACTTCCCTGGGAACCTTCACCATAGGAAAAAATATGTTTCTCTTCGCCGGACGAGCATTTTAGGCCAATCTATCAAATCGTCCAGCAATAGCTCCCAAACCAAAGTAGCCAGCACTGAAACACATTGCTGGCCTGAATCCTCCCCAGGGAGCACACAAGCAGCAACATTCATTCTAGGACTGTGGGCTTTCACTTGCCTGGGAACATTCATCATAGGAAAAAAAGTGTTTCTCTCAGCCGGACGAGAATTTTGGGCCAAACATGCAAAATGTCCAGCAATAGCTCCCAAACCAAAGGAGCCAGCACTGAAACACATAGCTGGCCTGAATCCTCCCCAGGGAGCACACAAGCAGCAACATTCATTCTAGGACTGTGGGCTTTCACTTGCCTGGTAACCTTCATCATAGGAAAAAAAGTGTTTCTGTCAGCCGGACGAGAATTTTGGGCCAAACATGCAAAATGTCCAGCAATAGCTCCCAAATCAAAGGAGCCAGCATGAAACACATTGCTGGCCTGAGACCTCCACAGGGAGCACACAAACAGCAACACTCATTTTAGGGCTGTGGGTTTTCACTTTCCTGGGAACATTCATCATAGGAAAAAAAGTGTTTCTCTCGGCCGGACGAGCATTTTAGGCCAAACATGCCAAAAGTCCAGCAATAGCTCCCAAAACAAAGGAGCCAGTCCTGGAACACATAGCTGGCCTGAATCCTCCCCAGGGAGCACACAAACAGCAACACTCATTCTAGGGCTGTGGGCTTTCACTTGCCTGGGAACCTTCATCTTAGGAAAAAAAGTGTTTCTCTCGTCCGGACGAGCATTTTGGGCCAAACATGCCAAATGTCCAGCAATAGCTCCCAAACCAAAGGAGCCAGCACTGAAACACATAGCTGGATGGAGACCTCCCCAGGGAGCACACAAGCAGCAACATTCATTCTAGGGCTGTGGGCTTTCACTTGCCTGGGTACCTTCATCATAGCAAAAAATGTGTTTCTCTCAGCCGGACGAGTATTTTAGGCCAAACATGCCAAACGTCCAGCAATAGCTCCCAAACCAAAGGAGCCAGCACTGAAACACATAGCTGGCCTGAAACCTCTCCAGGGAGCACACAAGCAGCACCAGTCATTCTAGGGCTGTGGGCTTTCACTTGCCTGGGAACGTTCATCATATCAAAAAATATGTTTCTCTCCGCCGGACGAGCAATTTAGGCCAATCTAGCAAAACGTCCAGCAATAGCTCCCAAACCAAAGGAGCCAGCACTGAAACACATAGCTGGACTGAGACCTCCACAGGGAGCACACAAGCAGCACCATTCATTCTAGGGCTGTGGGCTTTCACTTCCCTGGGAACCTTCACCATAGGAAAAAATATGTTTCTCTTCGCCGGACGAGCATTTTAGGCCAATCTATCAAATCGTCCAGCAATAGCTCCCAAACCAAAGGAGCCAGCACTGAAACACATTGCTGGCCTGAATCCTCCCCAGGGAGCACACAAGCAGCAACATTCATTCTAGGACTGTGGGCTTTCACTTGCCTGGTAACCTTCATCATAGGAAAAAAAGTGTTTCTCTCAGCCGGACGAGAATTTTGGGCCAAACATGCAAAATGTCCAGCAATAGCTCCCAAATCTAAGGAGCCAGCATGAAACACATTGCTAGCCTGAGACCTCCACAGGGAGCACACAAACAGCAACACTCATTTTAGGGCTGTGGGTTTTCACTTTCCTGGGAACATTCATCATAGGAAAAAAAGTGTTTCTCTCGGCCGGACGAGCATTTTAGGCCAAACATGCCAAAAGTCCAGCAATAGCTCCCAAAACAAAGGAGCCAGTCCTGGAACACATAGCTGGCCTGAATCCTCCCCAGGGAGCACACAAACAGCAACACTCATTCTAGGGCTGTGGGCTTTCACTTGCCTGGGAACCTTCATCTTAGGAAAAAAAGTGTTTCTCTCAGCCGGACGAGCATTTTGGGCCAAACATGCCAAATGTCCAGCAATAGCTCCCAAACCAAAGGAGCCAGCACTGAAACACATAGCTGGATGGAGACCTCCCCAGGGAGCACAAAAGCAGCAACATTCATTCTAGGGCTGTGGGCTTTCACTTGCCTGGGTACCTTCATCATAGCAAAAAATGTGTTTCTCTCGGCCGGACGAGTATTTTAGGCCAAACATGCCAAACGTCCAGCAATAGCTCCCAAACCAAAGGAGCCAGCACTGAAACACATATCTGGCCTGAGACCTCCCCAGGGAGCACACAAGCAGCACCAGTCATTCTAGGGCTGTGGGCTTTCACTTCCCTGGGAACGTTCATCATATCAAAAAATATGTTTCTCTCCGCCGGACGAGCAATTTAGGCCAATCTAGCAAAACGTCCAGCAATAGCTCCCAAACCAAAGGAGCCAGCACTGAAACACATAGCTGGACTGAGACCTCCCCAGGGAGCACACAAGCAGCACCATTCATTCTAGGGCTGTGGGCTTTCACTTCCCTGGGAGCCTTCATCATGGCAAAAACTATGTTTCTCTCCGCCGGACGAGCATTTTAGGCCAATCTATCAAATCGTCCAGCAATAGCTCCCAAACCAAAGTAGCCAGCACTGAAACACATTGCTGGCCTGAATCCTCCCCAGGGAGCACACAAGCAGCAACATTCATTCTAGGACTGTGGGCTTTCACTTGCCTGGTAACCTTCATCATAGGAAAAAAAGTGTTTCTCTCAGCCGGACGAGAATTTTGGGCCAAACATGCAAAATGTCCAGCAATAGCTCCCAAATCTAAGGAGCCAGCATGAAACACATTGCTAGCCTGAGACCTCCCCAGGGAGCACACAAACAGCAACACTCATTTTAGGGCTGTGGGCTTTCACTTTCCTGGGAACATTCATCATAGGAAAAAAAGTTTTTCTCTCGGCCGGACGAGCATTTTAGGCCAAACATGCCAAACGTCCAGCAATAGCTCCCAAAACAAAGGAGCCAGTCCTGGAACACATAGCTGGCCTGAATCCTCCCCAGGGAGCACACAAACAGCAACATTCATTCTAGGGCTGTGGGCTTTCACTTGCCTGGGAACCTTCATCATAGGAAAAAAAGTGTTTCTCTCGGCCGGACGAGCATTTTGGGCCAAACATTCCAAATGTCCAGCAATAGCTCCCAAACCAAAGGAGCCAGCACTGAAACACATAGCTGGATGGAGACCTCCCCAGGGAGCACAAAAGCAGCAACATTCATTCTAGGGCTGTGGGATTTCGCTTGCCTGGGAACTTTCATCATAGCAAAAATGTGTTTCTCTCGGCTGGACGAGCATTTTAGGACAAACATACCAAACGTCCAGCAATAGCTCCCAAACCAAAGAAGCCAGCACTGATACACATTGCTGGCCTGAATCCTCCCCAGGGAGCACACAAACAGCAACACACATTTTAGGGCTGTGGGTTTTCACTTTCCTGGGAACATTCATCATATCAAAAAAAGTGTTTCTCTCGGCTGGACGAGCATTTTAGGCCAAACATGCGAAACGTCCAGCAATAGCTCCCAAACCAAAGGAGCCAGCACTGAAACACATAGCTGGCCTGAGACCTCCCCAGGGAGCACACAAGCAGCAACATGCATTCTAGGGCTGTGGGCTTTCACTTGACTGGGTACCTTCATCATAGCAAAAAAAGTGTTTCGGCCGGACGAGCATTTTAGGCCAAACTTGCAAAAGGTCCAGCAATAGCACCCAAACCAAAGGAGCCAGCACTGAAACACATAGCTGGCCTGAAACCTCCCCAGGGAGCACACGAGCAGCAACATTCATTCTAGGGCTGTGGGCTTTCACTTGCCTGTTAACTTTCATCATAGCAATAAAAGTGTTTCTCTCGGCCGGATGAGCATTTTAGGCCAAACATGCCAAACGTCCAGCAATAGCTCCTAAACCAAAGGAGCCAGCACTGAAACACATAGCTGGCCTGAGACCACCCCAGGGAGCACACAAGCAGCAACATTCATACTAGGGCTGTGGGCTTTCACTTGACTTGGAACGTTCATCATAGCAAAAAAAGTGTTTCGGCCGGACGAGCATTTTACGCCAAAATTGCAAAAGGTCCAGCAATAGCACCCAAACCAAAGGAGCCAGCACTGAACCATATAGCTGACCTGAATCCTCCCCAGGGAGCACACAAGCAGCACCATTCATTCTAGGGCTGTGGGCTTTCACTTCCCTGGGAACCTTCATCATGGCAAAATCTATGTTTCTCTCCGCCGGACGAGCATTTTAGGCCAATCTATCAAATCGTCCAGCAATAGCTCCCAAACCAAAGGAGCCAGCACTGAAACACATTGCTGGCCTGAATCCTCCACAGGGAGCACACAAGCAGCACCATTCATTCTAGGGCTGTGGGCTTTCACTTGCCTGGGAACCTTCATCTTAGGAAAAAAAGTGGTTTTCTCGGCCGGACGAGCATTTTGGGCCAAACATGCAAAAGGTCCAGCAATAGCTCCCAAACCAAAGGAGCCAGCACTGAAACACATAGCTGGATGGAGACCTCCCCAGGGAGCACAAAAGCAGCAACATTCATTCTAGGGCTGTGGGATTTCGCTTGCCTGGGAACTTTCATCATAGCAAAAAAAGTTTTTCTCTCGGCCGGACGAGCATTTTAGGACAAACATACCAAACGTCCAGCAATAGCTCCCAAACCAAAGGAGCCAGCACTGAACCATATAGCTGGCCTGAATCCTTCCCAGGGAGCACACAAGCAGCAACATCCATTCTAGGACTGTGGGCTTTCACTTGCCTGTTAACTTTCAACGTAGCAATAAAAGTGTTTCTCTCGGCAGGACGAGCATTTTAGGCCAAAATTGCAAAATGTCCAGCAATAGCACCCAAACCAAAGGAGCCAGCACTGAACCATATAGCTGGCCTGAATCCTCCCCAGGGAGCACACAAGCAGCAACATTCATTCTAGGACTGTGGGCTTTCACTTGCCTGTTAACTTTCATCATAGCAATAAAAGTGTTTCTCTCGGCCGGACGAGCATTTTGGGCTAAACATGCCAAATGTCCAGCAATAGCTCCCAAACCAAAGGAGCCAGCACTGAAACACATAGCTGGATGGAGACCTCCCCAGGGAGCACAAAAGCAGCAACATTCATTCTAGGGCTGTGGGTTTTCACTTGCCTGGGAACCTTCATCATAGCAAAAAAAGTGTTTCTCTCGGCCGGACGAGCATTTTAGGCCAAACATGCCAAACGTCCAGCAATAGCTCCTAAACCAAAGGAGCCAGCACTGAAACACATTGCTGGCCTGAGACCTCCCCAGGGAGCACACAAACAGCAACACTCATTTTAGGGCTGTGGGTTTTCACTTTCCTGGGAACATTCATCATATCAAAAAAAGTGTTTCTCTCGGCAGGACGAGCATTTTAGGCCAAACATGCGAAAGGTCCAGCAATAGCTCCCAAACCAAAGGAGCCAGCACTGAAACACATAGCTGGCCTGAGACCTCCCCAGGGAGCACACAAGCAGCAACATGCATTCTAGGGCTGTGGGCTTTCACTTGACTGGGTACCTTCATCATAGCAAAAAAAGTGTTTCGGCCGGACGAGCATTTTAGGCCAAACTTGCAAAAGGTCCAGCAATAGCACCCAAACCAAAGGAGCCAGCACTGAACCACATAGCTGGCCTGAAACCTCCCCAGGGAGCACACGAGCAGCAACATTCATTCTAGGGCTGTGGGCTTTCACTTGCCTGTTAACTTTCATCATAGCAAAAAAAGTGTTTCTCTCGGCCGGACGAGCATTTTAGGCCAAACATGCCAAACGTCCAGCAATAGCTCCTAAACCAAAGGAGCCAGCACTGAAACACATAGCTGGCCTGAGACCTCCCCAGGGAGCACACAAGCAGCAACATTCATTCTAGGGCTGTGGGCTTTCACTTGCCTGGGAACATTCATCATAGCAAAAAAAGTTTTTCGGCCGGACGATCATTTTAGGCCAAAATTGCAAAAGGTCCAGCAATAGCACCCAAACCAAAGGAGCCAGCACTGAACCATATAGCTGGCCTGAATCCTCCCCAGGGAGCACACAAGCAGCAACATTCATTCTAGGACTGTGGGCTTTCACTTGCCTGTTAAGTTTCATCATAGCAATAAAAGTGTTTCTCTCGGCCGGACGAGCATTTTGGGCCAAACATGCCAAATGTCCAGCAATAGCTCCCAAACCAAAGGAGCCAGCACTGAAACACATTGCTGGCCTGAATCCTCCACAGGGAGCACACAAGCAGCAACATTCATTCTAGGGCTGTGGGCTTTCACTTGCCTGGTAACCTTCATCATAGCAAAAATGTGTTTCTCTCGGCCGGACGAGTAATTTGGGCCAAACATGCCAAACGTCCAGCAATAGCTCCCAAACCAAAGGAGCCAGTCCTGAAACACATAGCTGGATGGAGACCTCTCCAGGGAGCACAAAAGCAGCAAAATTCTTTATAGGGCTGTGGGATTTCGCTTGCCTGGGAACTTTCATCATAGCAAAAAAAGTGTTTCTCTCGGCCGGACGAGCATTTTAGGACAAACATACCAAACGTCCAGCAATAGCTCCCAAACCAAAGAAGCCAGCACTGAAACACATTGCTGGCCTGAATCCTCCCCAGGGAGCACACATGCAGCAACATCCATTCTAGGGCTGTGGGCTTTCACTTCCCTGGGAACCTTCATCATGGCAAAAACTATGTTTCTCTCCGCCGGACGAGCATTTTAGGCCAAACATGCCAAACGTCCAGCAATAGCTCCCAAAACAAAGGAGCCAGCACTGAAACACATAGCTGGCCTGAGACCTCCCCAGGGAGCACACAAGCAACAACATTCATTCTAGGGCTGTGGGCTTTCACTTGCCTGGTAACCTTCATCATAGCAAAAAAAGTGTATCTCTCGTCCGGAAGAGTAATTTGGGCCAAACATACCAAACGTCCAGCAATAGCTCCCAAACCAAAGAAGCCAGCACTGAAACACATTGCTGGCCTGAATCCTCCCCAGGGAGCACAAAAGAAGCAACATTCATTCTAGGGCTGTGGGCTTTCACTTGCCTGTTAACTTACATCATAGCACTAAAAGTGTTTCTCTCCGCCGGACGAGCATTTTAGGCCAAACATGCCAAACGTCCAGCAATAGCTCCCAAACCAAAGGAGCCAGCACTGAAACACATTGCTGGCCTGAGACCTCCCCAGGGAGCACACAAACAACAACACTCATTTTAGGGCTGTGGGTTTTCACTTTCCTGGGAACATTCATCATATCAAAAAAAGTGTTTCTCTCGGCTGGACGAGCAATTTAGGCCAAACATGCGAAACGTCCAGCAATAGCTCCCAAACCAAAGGAGCCAGCACTGAAACACATAGCTGGCCTGAGACCTCCCCAGGGAGCACACAAGCAGCAACATGCATTCTAGGGCTGTGCGCTTTCACTTGACTGGGTACCTTCATCATAGCAAAAAAAGTGTTTCGGCCGGACGAGCATTTTAGGCCAAACTTGCAAAAGGTCCAGCAATAGCACCCAAACCAAAGGAGCCAGCACTGAACCACATAGCTGGCCTGAAACCTCCCCAGGGAGCACACGAGCAGCAACATTCATTCTAGGGCTGTGGGCTTTCACTTGCCTGTTAACTTTCATCATAGCAATAAAAGTGTTTCTCTCGGCCGGACGAGCATTTTAGGCCAAACATGCCAAACGTCCAGCAATAGCTCCTAAACCAAAGGAGCCAGCACTGAAACACATAGCTGGCCTGAGACCTCCCCAGGGAGCACACAAGCAGCAACATTCATTCTAGGGCTGTGGGCTTTCACTTGCCTGCGAACCTTCATCATAGCAAAAAAAGTGTTTCGGCCGGACGAGCATTTTAGGCCAAAATTGCAAAAGGTCCAGCAATAGCACCCAAACCAAAGGAGCCAGCACTGAACCATATAGCTGGCCTGAATCCTCCCCAGGGAGCACACAAGCAGCAACATTCATTCTAGGACTGTGCGCTTTCACTTGCCTGGTAACCTTCATCATAGGAAAAAAAGTGTTTCTCTCGGCCGGACGACCATTTTGGGCCAAACATGGCAAATGTCCAGCAATAGCTCCCAAACCAAAGGAGCCAGCACTGAAACACATTACTGGCCTGAATCCTCCCCAGGGAGCACACAAGCAGCAACACTCATTCTAGGGTTGTGGGATTTCACTTGCCTGGGAACCTTCATCATAGCAAAAAAAGTGTTTCGGCCGGACGAGCATTTTGGGCCAAACATTCCAAATGTCCAGCAATAGCTCCCAAACCAAAGGAGCCAGCACTGAAACACATAGCTGGATGGAGACCTCCCCAGGGAGCACAAAAGCAGCAACATTCATTCTAGGGCTGTGGGATTTCGCTTGCCTGGGAACTTTCATCATAGCAAAAATGTGTTTCTCTCGGCTGGACGAGCATTTTAGGCCAAACATGCGAAACGTCCAGCAATAGCTCCTAAACCAAAGGACCCAGCACTGAAACACATAGCTGGCCCTAGACCACCCCAGGGAGCACACAAGCAGCAACATGCATTCTAGGGCTGTGGGCTTTCACTTCCCTGGGAACCTTCATCATGGCAAAATCTATGTTTCTCTCCGCCGGACGAGCATTTTAGGCCAATCTATCAAATCGTCCAGCAATAGCTCCCAAACCAAAGGAGCCAGCACTGAAACACATTGCTGGCCTGAGACCTCCCCAGGGAGCACACAAACAGCAACACTCATTTTAGGGCTGTGAGTTTTCACTTTCCTGGGAACATTCATCATATCAAAAAAAGTGTTTCTCTCGGCCGGACGAGCATTTTAGGCCAAACATGCCAAACATCCAGCAATAGCTCCCAAACCAAAGGAGCCAGCACTGAAACACATAGCTGGCCTGAATCCTCCCCAGGGAGCACACAAGCAGCAACATTCATTCTAGGACTGTGGGCTTTCACTTGCCTGGTAACCTTCATCATAGGAAAAAAAGTGCTTCTGTCAGCCGGACGAGAATTTTGGGCCAAACATGCAAAACGTCCAGCAATAGCTCCCAAATCAAAGGAGCCAGCATGAAACACATTGCTGGCCTGAGACCTCCACAGGGAGCACACAAACAGCAACACTCATTTTAGGGCTGTGGGTTTTCACTTTCCTGGGAACATTCATCATAGGAAAAAAAGTGTTTCTCTCGGCCGGACGAGCATTTTAGGCCAAACATGCCAAAAGTCCAGCAATAGCTCCCAAAACAAAGGAGCCAGTCCTGGAACACATAGCTGGCCTGAATCCTCCCCAGGGAGCACACAAACAGCAACACTCATTCTAGGGCTGTGGGCTTTCACTTGCCTGGGAACCTTCATCTTAGGAAAAAAAGTGTTTCTCTCAGCCGGACGAGCATTTTGGGCCAAACATGCCAAATGTCCAGCAATAGCTCCCAAACCAAAGGAGCCAGCACTGAAACACATAGCTGGATGGAGACCTCCCCAGGGAGCACAAAAGCAGCAACATTCATTCTAGGGCTGTGGGCTTTCACTTGCCTGGGTACCTTCATCATAGCAAAAAATGTGTTTCTCTCGGCCGGACGAGTATTTTAGGCCAAACATGCCAAACGTCCAGCAATAGCTCCCAAACCAAAGGAGCCAGCACTGAAACACATATCTGGCCTGAGACCTCCCCAGGGAGCACACAAGCAGCACCAGTCATTCTAGGGCTGTGGGCTTTCACTTCCCTGGGAACGTTCATCATATCAAAAAATATGTTTCTCTCCGCCGGACGAGCAATTTAGGCCAATCTAGCAAAACGTCCAGCAATAGCTCCCAAACCAAAGGAGCCAGCACTGAAACACATAGCTGGACTGAGACCTCCCCAGGGAGCACACAAGCAGCACCATTCATTCTAGGGCTGTGGGCTTTCACTTCCCTGGGAGCCTTCATCATGGCAAAAACTATGTTTCTCTCCGCCGGACGAGCATTTTAGGCCAATCTATCAAATCGTCCAGCAATAGCTCCCAAACCAAAGTAGCCAGCACTGAAACACATTGCTGGCCTGAATCCTCCCCAGGGAGCACACAAGCAGCAACATTCATTCTAGGACTGTGGGCTTTCACTTGCCTGGTAACCTTCATCATAGGAAAAAAAGTGTTTCTCTCAGCCGGACGAGAATTTTGGGCCAAACATGCAAAATGTCCAGCAATAGCTCCCAAATCTAAGGAGCCAGCATGAAACACATTGCTAGCCTGAGACCTCCCCAGGGAGCACACAAACAGCAACACTCATTTTAGGGCTGTGGGCTTTCACTTTCCTGGGAACATTCATCATAGGAAAAAAAGTTTTTCTCTCGGCCGGACGAGCATTTTAGGCCAAACATGCCAAACGTCCAGCAATAGCTCCCAAAACAAAGGAGCCAGTCCTGGAACACATAGCTGGCCTGAATCCTCCCCAGGGAGCACACAAACAGCAACATTCATTCTAGGGCTGTGGGCTTTCACTTGCCTGCGAACATTCATCATAGGAAAAAAAGTGTTTCTCTCGGCCGGACGAGCATTTTGGGCCAAACATTCCAAATGTCCAGCAATAGCTCCCAAACCAAAGGAGCCAGCACTGAAACACATAGCTGGATGGAGACCTCCCCAGGGAGCACAAAAGCAGCAACATTCATTCTAGGGCTGTGGGATTTCGCTTGCCTGGGAACTTTCATCATAGCAAAAATGTGTTTCTCTCGGCTGGACGAGCATTTTAGGACAAACATACCAAACGTCCAGCAATAGGTCCCAAACCAAAGAAGCCAGCACTGATACACATTGCTGGCCTGAATCCTCCCCAGGGAGCACACAAACAGCAACACACATTTTAGGGCTGTGGGTTTTCACTTTCCTGGGAACATTCATCATATCAAAAAAAGTGTTTCTCTCGGCTGGACGAGCATTTTAGGCCAAACATGCGAAACGTCCAGCAATAGCTCCCAAACCAAAGGAGCCAGCACTGAAACACATAGCTGGCCTGAGACCTCCCCAGGGAGCACACAAGCAGCAACATGCATTCTAGGGCTGTGGGCTTTCACTTGACTGGGTACCTTCATCATAGCAAAAAAAGTGTTTCGGCCGGACGAGCATTTTAGGCCAAACTTGCAAAAGGTCCAGCAATAGCACCCAAACCAAAGGAGCCAGCACTGAAACACATAGCTGGCCTGAAACCTCCCCAGGGAGCACACGAGCAGCAACATTCATTCTAGGGCTGTGGGCTTTCACTTGCCTGTTAACTTTCATCATAGCAATAAAAGTGTTTCTCTCGGCCGGATGAGCATTTTAGGCCAAACATGCCAAACGTCCAGCAATAGCTCCTAAACCAAAGGAGCCAGCACTGAAACACATAGCTGGCCTGAGACCACCCCAGGGAGCACACAAGCAGCAACATTCATACTAGGGCTGTGGGCTTTCACTTGACTTGGAACGTTCATCATAGCAAAAAAAGTGTTTCGGCCGGACGAGCATTTTACGCCAAAATTGCAAAAGGTCCAGCAATAGCACCCAAACCAAAGGAGCCAGCACTGAACCATATAGCTGGCCTGAATCCTCCCCAGGGAGCACACAAGCAGCACCATTCATTCTAGGGCTGTGGGCTTTCACTTCCCTGGGAACCTTCATCATGGCAAAATCTATGTTTCTCTCCGCCGGACGAGCATTTTAGGCCAATCTATCAAATCGTCCAGCAATAGCTCCCAAACCAAAGGAGCCAGCACTGAAACACATTGCTGGCCTGAATCCTCCACAGGGAGCACACAAGCAGCACCATTCATTCTAGGGCTGTGGGCTTTCACTTCCCTGGGAGCCTTCATCATGGCAAAAACTATGTTTCTCTCCGCCGGACGAGCATTTTAGGCCAATCTATCAAATCGTCCAGCAATAGCTCCCAAACCAAAGGAGCCAGCACTGAAACACATTGCTGGCCTGAGACCTCCCCAGGGAGCACACAAACAGCAACACTCATTTTAGGGCTGTGGGTTTTCACTTTCCCGGGAACATTCATCATATCAAAAAATATGTTTCTCTCCGCCGGACGAGCATTTTAGGCCAAACATGCCAAACATCCAGCAATAGCTCCCAAACCAAAGGAGCCAGCACTGAATCACATAGCTGGCCTGAATCCTCCCCAGGGAGCACACAAGCAGCAGCATTCATTCTAGGGCTGTGGGCTTTCACTTGCCTGGGAACCTTCATCTTAGGAAAAAAAGTGGTTTTCTCGGCCGGACGAGCATTTTGGGCCAAACATGCAAAAGGTCCAGCAATAGCTCCCAAACCAAAGGAGCCAGCACTGAAACACATAGCTGGATGGAGACCTCCCCAGGGAGCACAAAAGCAGCAACATTCATTCTAGGGCTGTGGGATTTCGCTTGCCTGGGAACTTTCATCATAGCAAAAAAAGTTTTTCTCTCGGCCGGACGAGCATTTTAGGACAAACATACCAAACGTCCAGCAATAGCTCCCAAACCAAAGGAGCCAGCACTGAACCATATAGCTGGCCTGAATCCTTCCCAGGGAGCACACAAGCAGCAACATCCATTCTAGGACTGTGGGCTTTCACTTGCCTGTTAACTTTCAACGTAGCAATAAAAGTGTTTCTCTCGGCAGGACGAGCATTTTAGGCCAAAATTGCAAAATGTCCAGCAATAGCACCCAAACCAAAGGAGCCAGCACTGAACCATATAGCTGGCCTGAATCCTCCCCAGGGAGCACACAAGCAGCAACATTCATTCTAGGACTGTGGGCTTTCACTTGCCTGGTAACATTCATCATAGGAAAAAAAGTGTTTCTCTCAGCCGGACGAGAATTTTGGGCCAAACATGCAAAACGTCCAGCAATAGCTCCCAAATCAAAGGAGCCAGCATGAAACACATTGCTGGCCTGAGACCTCCCCAGGGAGCACACAAGCAGCAACACTCATTTTAGGGCTGTGGGTTTTCACTTTCCTGGGAACCTTCATCATAGCAAAAAAAGTGTTTCTCTCAGCCGGACGAGCATTTTAGGCCAAACATGCCAAATGTCCAGCAATAGCTCCCAAACCAAAGGAGCCAGCACTGATACACATAGCTGGATGGAGACCTCCCCAGGGAGCACAAAAGCAGCAACATTCATTCTAGGGCTGTGGGCTTTCACTTGCCTGTTAACTTTCATCATAGCAAAAAAAGTGTTTCTCTCGGCCGGACGAGCATTTTAGGCCAAACATGCCAAACGTCCAGCAATAGCTCCTAAACCAAAGGAGCCAGCACTGAAACACATAGCTGGATGGAGACCTCCCCAGGGAGCACACAAGCAGCAACATTCATTCTAGGGCTGTGGGCTTTCACTTGCCTGGGAACATTCATCATAGCAAAAAAAGTTTTTCGGCCGGACGATCATTTTAGGCCAAAATTGCAAAATGTCCAGCAGTAGCACCCAAAGCAAAGGAGCCAGCACTGAACCATATAGCTGGCCTGAATCCTCCCCAGGGAGCACACAAGCAGCAACATTCATTCTAGGACTGTGGGCTTTCACTTGCCTGTTAACTTTCATCATAGCAATAAAAGTGTTTCTCTCGGCCGGACGAGCATTTTGGGCTAAACATGCCAAATGTCCAGCAATAGCTCCCAAACCAAAGGAGCCAGCACTGAAACACATAGCTGGATGGAGACCTCCCCAGGGAGCACAAAAGCAGCAACATTCATTCTAGGGCTGTGGGTTTTCACTTGCCTGGGAACCTTCATCATAGCAAAAAAAGTGTTTCTCTCGGCCGGACGAGCATTTTAGGCCAATCTAGCAAAACGTCCAGCAATAGCTCTCAAACCAAAGGAGCCAGCACTGAAACACATTGCTGGCCTGAGACCTCCCCAGGGAGCACACAAACAGCAACACTCATTTTAGGGCTGTGGGTTTTCACTTTCCTGGGAACATTCATCATATCAAAAAAAGTGTTTCTCTCGGCAGGACGAGCATTTTAGGCCAAACATGCGAAAGGTCCAGCAATAGCTCCCAAACCAAAGGAGCCAGCACTGAAACACATAGCAGGCCTGAGACCTCCCCAGGGAGCACACAAGCAGCAACATGCATTCTAGGGCTGTGGGCTTTCACTTGACTGGGTACCTTCATCATAGCAAAAAAAGTGTTTCTCTCGGCCGGACGAGCATTTTAGGCCAAACATGCCAAACGTCCAGCAATAGCTCCTAAACCAAAGGAGCCAGCACTGAAACACATAGCTGGCCTGAATCCTCCCCAGGGAGCACACAAGCAGCAACATTCATTCTAGGGCTGTGGGCTTTCACTTCCCTGGGAACCTTCACCATAGGAAAAAATATGTTTCTCTTCGCCGGACGAGCATTTTAGGCCAATCTATCAAATCGTCCAGCAATAGCTCCCAAACCAAAGTAGCCAGCACTGAAACACATTGCTGGCCTGAATCCTCCCCAGGGAGCACACAAGCAGCAACATTCATTCTAGGACTGTGGGCTTTCACTTGCCTGGTAACCTTCATCATAGGAAAAAAAGTGTTTCTCTCAGCCGGACGAGAATTTTGGGCCAAACATGCAAAATGTCCAGCAATAGCTCCCAAATCTAAGGAGCCAGCATGAAACATATTGCTAGCCTGAGACCTCCCCAGGGAGCACACAAACAGCAACACTCATTTTAGGGCTGTGGGTTTTCACTTTCCTGGGAACATTCATCATAGGAAAAAAAGTGTTTCTCTCGGCCGGACGAGCATTTTAGGCCAAACATGCCAAACGTCCAGCAATAGCTCCCAAAACAAAGGAGCCAGTCCTGGAACACATAGCTGGCCTGAATCCTCCCCAGGGAGCACACAAACAGCAACATTCATTCTAGGGCTGTGGGCTTTCACTTGCCTGGGAACCTTCATCATAGGAAAAAAAGTGTTTCTCTCGGCCGGACGAGCATTTTGGGCCAAACATTCCAAATGTCCAGCAATAGCTCCCAAACCAAAGGAGCCAGCACTGAAACACATAGCTGGATGGAGACCTCCCCAGGGAGCACAAAAGCAGCAACATTCATTCTAGGGCTGTGGGATTTCGCTTGCCTGGGAACTTTCATCATAGCAAAAATGTGTTTCTCTCGGCTGGACGAGCATTTTAGGCCAAACATGCGAAACGTCCAGCAATAGCTCCCAAACCAAAGAAGCCAGCACTGATACACATTGCTGGCCTGAATCCTCCCCAGGGAGCACACAAACAGCAACACTCATTTTAGGGCTGTGGGTTTTCACTTTCCTGGGAACATTCATCATATCAAAAAAAGTGTTTCTCTCGGCTGGACGAGCATTTTAGGCCAAACATGCGAAACGTCCAGCAATAGCTCCTAAACCAAAGGACCCAGCACTGAAACACATAGCTGGCCTGAGACCACCCCAGGGAGCACACAAGCAGCAACATGCATTCTAGGGCTGTGGGCTTTCACTTCCCTGGGAACCTTCATCATGGCAAAATCTATGTTTCTCTCCGCCGGACGAGCATTTTAGGCCAATCTATCAAATCGTCCAGCAATAGCTCCCAAACCAAAGGAGCCAGCACTGAAACACATTGCTGGCCTGAGACCTCCCCAGGGAGCACACAAACAGCAACACTCATTTTAGGGCTGTGAGTTTTCACTTTCCTGGGAACATTCATCATATCAAAAAAAGTGTTTCTCTCGGCCGGACGAGCATTTTAGGCCAAACATGCCAAACATCCAGCAATAGCTCCCAAACCAAAGGAGCCAGCACTGAAACACATAGCTGGCCTGAATCCTCCCCAGGGAGAACACAAGCAGCAACATTCATTCTAGGACTGTGGGCTTTCACTTGCCTGGTAACCTTCATCATAGGAAAAAAAGTGTTTCTGTCAGCCGGACGAGAATTTTGGGCCAAACATGCAAAACGTCCAGCAATAGCTCCCAAATCAAAGGAGCCAGCATGAAACACATTGCTGGCCTGAGACCTCCACAGGGAGCACACAAACAGCAACACTCATTTTAGGGCTGTGGGTTTTCACTTTCCTGGGAACATTCATCATAGGAAAAAAAGTGTTTCTCTCGGCCGGACGAGCATTTTAGGCCAAACATGCCAAAAGTCCAGCAATAGCTCCCAAAACAAAGGAGCCAGTCCTGGAACACATAGCTGGCCTGAATCCTCCCCAGGGAGCACACAAACAGCAACACTCATTCTAGGGCTGTGGGCTTTCACTTGCCTGGGAACCTTCATCTTAGGAAAAAAAGTGTTTCTCTCAGCCGGACGAGCATTTTGGGCCAAACATGCCAAATGTCCAGCAATAGCTCCCAAACCAAAGGAGCCAGCACTGAAACACATAGCTGGATGGAGACCTCCCCAGGGAGCACAAAAGCAGCAACATTCATTCTAGGGCTGTGGGCTTTCACTTGCCTGGGTACCTTCATCATAGCAAAAAATGTGTTTCTCTCGGCCGGACGAGTATTTTAGGCCAAACATGCCAAACGTCCAGCAATAGCTCCCAAACCAAAGGAGCCAGCACTGAAACACATATCTGGCCTGAGACCTCCCCAGGGAGCACACAAGCAGCACCAGTCATTCTAGGGCTGTGGGCTTTCACTTCCCTGGGAACGTTCATCATATCAAAAAATATGTTTCTCTCCGCCGGACGAGCAATTTAGGCCAATCTAGCAAAACGTCCAGCAATAGCTCCCAAACCAAAGGAGCCAGCACTGAAACACATAGCTGGACTGAGACCTCCCCAGGGAGCACACAAGCAGCACCATTCATTCTAGGGCTGTGGGCTTTCACTTCCCTGGGAGCCTTCATCATGGCAAAAACTATGTTTCTCTCCGCCGGACGAGCATTTTAGGCCAATCTATCAAATCGTCCAGCAATAGCTCCCAAACCAAAGTAGCCAGCACTGAAACACATTGCTGGCCTGAATCCTCCCCAGGGAGAACACAAGCAGCAACATTCATTCTAGGACTGTGGGCTTTCACTTGCCTGGTAACCTTCATCATAGGAAAAAAAGTGTTTCTCTCAGCCGGACGAGAATTTTGGGCCAAACATGCAAAATGTCCAGCAATAGCTCCCAAATCTAAGGAGCCAGCATGAAACACATTGCTAGCCTGAGACCTCCCCAGGGAGCACACAAACAGCAACACTCATTTTAGGGCTGTGGGCTTTCACTTTCCTGGGAACATTCATCATAGGAAAAAAAGTTTTTCTCTCGGCCGGACGAGCATTTTAGGCCAAACATGCCAAACGTCCAGCAATAGCTCCCAAAACAAAGGAGCCAGTCCTGGAACACATAGCTGGCCTGAGACCTCCCCAGGGAGCACACAAACAGCAACATTCATTCTAGGGCTGTGGGTTTTCACTTTCCTGGGAACATTCATCATAGGAAAAAAAAGTGTTTCTCTCGGCTGGACGAGCAATTTAGGCCAAACATGCGAAACGTCCAGCAATAGCTCCCAAACCAAAGGAGCCAGCACTGAAACACATAGCTGGACTGAGACCTCCACAGGGAGCACACAAGCAGCACCATTCATTCTAGGGCTGTGGGCTTTCACTTCCCTGGGAACCTTCATCATGGCAAAAACTATGTTTCTCTCCGCCGGACGAGCATTTTAGGCCAATCTATCAAATCGTCCAGCAATAGCTCCCAAACCAAAGGAGCCAGCACTGAAACACATTGCTGGCCTGAGACCTCCCCAGGGAGCACACAAACAGCCACACTCATTCTAGGGCTGTGGGCTTTCACTTGCCTGGGAACCTTCATCATAGGAAAAAATGTGTTTCTCTCGGCCGGACGAGCATTTTGGGCCAAACATGCCAAATGTCCAGCAATAGCTCCCAAACCAAAGGAGCCAGCACTGAAACACATAGCTGGATGGAGACCTCCCCACGGAGCACACAAGCAGCAACATGCATTCTAGGGCTGTGGGCTTTCACTTGACTGGGTAGCTTCATTATAGCAAGAAAAGTGTTTCTGCCGGACGAGCATTTTAGGCCAAAATTGCAAAAGGTCCAGCAATAGCACCCAAACCAAAGGAGCGAGCACTGAACCACATAGCTGGCCTGAGACCTCCCCAGGGAGCACACAAGCAGCAACATTCATTCTAGGGCTGTGGGCTTTCACTTGCCTGTCAACTTTCATCATAGCAATAAAAGTGTTTCTCTCGGACGGACGAGCATTTTAGGCCAAACATGCCAAACGTCCTGCAATAGCTCCCAAAAGAAGGGAGCCAGCCCTGGAACACATAGCTGGCCGGAATCCTCCCCAGGGAGCACACAAACAGCAACACTCATTCTAGGGTTGTGGGATTTCACTTGCCTGGGAACCTTCATCATAGCAAAAAAAGTGTTTCGGCCGGACGAGCATTTTAGGCCAAACGTCCAGCAATAGCACCCAAACCAAAGGAGCCAGCACTGAACCATATAGCTGACCTGAATCCTCCCCAGGGAGCACACAAGGAGCAACATTCATTCTAGGACTGTGGGCTTTCAGTTGCCTGGTAACCTTCATCATAGGAAAAAATGTGTTTCTCTCGGCCGGACGAGCATTTTGGGCCAAACATGCCAAATGTCCAGCAATAGCTCCCAAACCAAAGGAGCCAGCACTGAAACACATAGCTGGATGGAGACCTCCCCAGGGAGCACAAAAGAAGCAACATTCATTCTAGGGCTGTGGGCTTTCGCTTGCCTGGGAACTTTCATCATATCAAAAAAAGTGTTTCTCTCGGCCGGACGAGCATTTTAGGCCAAACATGCCAAACATCCAGCAATAGCTCCCAAACCAAAGGAGCCAGCAACTGAAACACATTGCTGGCCTGAATCCTCCCCAGGGAGCACACATGCAGCAACATTCATTCTAGGGCTGTGGGCTTTCACTTCCCTGGGAACCTTCATCATAGCAAAAAATATGTTTCTCTCCGCCGGACGAGCATTTTAGGCCAATCTATCAAATCGTCCAGCAATAGCTCCCAAACCAAAGGAGCCAGCACTGAAACACATAGCTGGCCTGAGACCTCCCCACGGAGCACACAAGCAGCAACATGCATTCTAGGGCTGTGGGCTTTCACTTGACTGGGTACCTTCATCATAGCAAAAAAAGTGTTTCGGCCGGACGAGCATTTTAGGCCAAACTTGCAAAAGGTCCAGCAATAGCACCCAAACCAAAGGAGCCAGCACTGAACCACATAGCTGGCCTGAAACCTCCCCAGGGAGCACACGAGCAGCAACATTCATTCTAGGGCTGTGGGCTTTCACTTGCCTGGGATCCTTCATCATAGCAATAAAAGTGTTTCTCTCGGCCGGACGAGCATTTTAGGCCAAACATGCCAAACGTCCAGCAATAGCTCCTAAACCAAAGGAGCCAGCACTGAAACACATAGCTGGCCTGAAACCTCCCCAGGGAGCACACAAGCAGCAACATTCCTTCTAGGGCTGTGGGCTTTCACTTGCCTGGGATACTTCATCATAGCAAAAAAAGTGTTTCGGCCGGACGAGCATTTTAGGCCAAAACTGAAAAGGTCCAGCAATAGCACCCAAACCAAAGGAGCCAGCACTGAAACACATTGCTGGACTGAATCCTCCCCAGGGAGCACACAAGCAGCAACATTCATTCTAGGGCTGTGGGCTTTCACTTGCCTGGTAACCTTCATCATAGCAAAAAAAGTGTTTCTCTCGGCCGGACGAGTATTTTGGGCCAAACAAGCCAAACGTCCAGCAATAGCTCCCAAACCAAAGGAGCCAGCACTGAAACACATAGCTGGACTGAGACCTCCCCAGGGAGCACACATGCAGCACCATTCATTCTAGGGCTGTGGGCTTTCACTTCCCTGGGAATGTTCATCATATCAAAAAATATGTTTCTCTCCGCCGGACGAGCATTTTAGGCCAATCTATCAAATCGTCCAGCAATAGCTCCCAAACCAAAGGAGCCAGCACTGAAACACATTGCTGGCCTGAGACCTCCCCAGGGAGCACACAAACAGCAACACTCATTTTAGGGCTGTGGGTTTTCACTTTCCTGGGAACATTCATCATATCAAAAAAAGTTTTTCTCTCGGCCGGACGAGCACTTTAGGCCAAATATGCCAAACGTCCAGCAATAGCTCCCAAACCAAAGGAGCCAGCACTGAAAAACATTGCTGGCCTGAATTCTCCGCAGGGAGCTCACAAGCAGCAACATTCATTCTAGGGCTGTGGGCTTTCACTTGCCTGGTAACCTTCATCATAGCAAAAAAAGTGTTTCTCTCGGCCGGACGAGTATTATGAGCCAAGCATTCCAAACGTCCAGCTATAGCTCCCAAACCAAAGGAGCCAGCACTGAACACATAGATATACTGAGACCTCCACAGGGAGCACACAAACAGCACCATTCATTCTAGGGCTGTGGGCTTTCACTTCCCTGGGAACCTTCATCATAGCAATAAAAAGTGTTTCTCTCGGCCGGACGAGTATTTTAGACCAAACAGGCCAAACGTCCAGCAATAGCTCCCAAAACAAAGGAGCCAGCCCTGGAACACATAGCTGGCCTGAATCCTCCCCAGGGAGCACACAAACAGCAACACTCATTCTAGGGCTGTGGGCTTTCACTTGCCTGGGAACCTTCATCATAGGAAAAAAAGTGTTTCTCTCGGCCGGACGAGCATTTTGGGCCAAACATGCCAAATGTCCAGCAATAGCTCCCAAACCAAAGGAGCCAGCACTGAAACACATTGCTGGTCTGAATCCTCCCCAGGGAGCACACAAGCAGCAACATTCATTCTAGGGCTGTGGGCATTCACTTGCCTGGTAACCTTCATCATAGCAAAAAAAGTGTTTCTCTCGGCCGGACGAGTAATTTGGGCCAAACATACCAAACGTCCAGCAATAGCTCCCAAACCAAAGAAGCCAGCACTGAAACACATTGCTGGCCTGAATCCTCCCCAGGGAGCACACATGCAGCAACATTCATTCTAGGGCTGTGGGCTTTCACTTGCCTGTTAACTTACATCATAGCACTAAAAGTGTTTCTCTCAGCCGGACGAGCATTTTAGGCCAAACATGCCAAACGTCCAGCAATAGCTCCCAAACCAAAGGAGCCAGCACTGAAACACATAGCTGGCCTGAGACCTCCCCAGGGAGCACACAAGCAACAACATTCATTCTAGGGCTGTGGGCTTTCACTTGCCTGGTAACCTTCATCATAGCAAAAAAAGTGTTTCTCTAGGCCGGACGAGAAATTTGGGCCAAACATGCCAAACGTCCAGCAATAGCTCCCAAACCAAAGGAGCCAGCACTGAAACACATAGCTGGACTGAGACCTCCATAGGGAGCACACAAGCAGCACCATTCATTCTAGGGCTGTGGGCTTTCACTTCCCTGGGAACCTTCATCCTGGGAAAAACTATGTTTCTCTCCGCCAGACGAGCATTTTAGGCCAATCTATCAAATCGTCCAGCAATAGTTCCCAAACCAAAGGAGCCAGCACTGAAACACATAGCTGGCCTGAGACCTCCCCAGGGAGCACACAAACAGCAACACTCATTTTAGGGCTGTGGGTTTTCACTTTCCTGGGAACATTCATCATATCAAAAAAAGTGTTTCTCTCGGCCGGACGAGCATTTTAGGCCAAACATGCCAAATATCCAGCAATAGCTCCCAAACCAAAGGAGCCAGCACTGAAACACACTGCTGGCCTGAATCCTCCCCAGGGAGCACACAAGCAGCATCATTCATTATAGGACTGTGGGCTTTCACTTGCCTGGTAACCTTCATCATAGGAAAAAAAGTGTTTCTCTCAGCCGGATGAGAATTTTGGGCCAAACATGCATAATGTCCAGCAATAGCTCCCGAATCAAAGGAGCCAGCATGAAACACATTGCTGGCTTGAGACCTCCACAGGGAGCACACAAACAGCAACACTCATTTCAGGGCTGTGGGTTTTCACTTTCCTGGGAACATTCATCATAGGAAAAAAAGTGTTTCTCTCGGCCGGACGAGCATTTTAGGCCAAACATGCCAAACGTCCAGCAATAGCTCCCAAAACAAAGGAGCCAGTCCTGGAACACATAGCTGGCCTGAATCCTCCCCAGGGAGCACACAAACAGCAACACTCATTCTAGGGCTGTGGGCTTTCACTTGCCTGGGAACCTTCATCATAGGAAAAAAAGTGTTTCTCTCGGCCGGACGAGCATTTTGGGCCAAACATGCCAAATGTCCAGCAATAGCTCCCAAACCAAAGGAGCCGGCACTGAAACACATAGCTGGATGGAGACCTCCCCAGGGAGCACACAAGCAGCAACATTCATTCTAGGGCTGTGGGCTTTCACTTCCCTGGGAACTTTCATCATAGCAAAAAAAGTGTTTCTCTCGGCAGGACGAGCATTTTAGGACAAACATACCAAACGTCCAGCAATAGCTCCCAAACCAAAGAAGACAGCACTGAAACACATTGCTGGCCTGAATCCTCCCCAGGGAGCACACATGCAGCAACATTCATTCTAGGGCTGTGGGCTTTCACTTGCCTGTTAACTTACATCATAGCAATAAAAGTGTTTCTCTCGGCTGGACGAGCATTTTAGGCCAAACATGCCAAACGTCCAGCAATAGCTCCCAAACCAAAGGAGCCAGCACTGAAACACATTGCTGGACTGAATCCTCCCCAGGGAGCACACAAGCAGCAACATTCATTCTAGGGCTGTGGGCTTTCACGTGCCTGGTAACCTTCCTCATATCAAAAAAAGTGTTTTTCTCGGCCGGACGAGTATTTTGGGCCAAACAAGCCAAACGTCCAGCAATAGCTCCCAAACCAAAGGAGCCAGCACTGAAACACATAGCTGGACTGAGACCTCCACATGGAGCACACAAGCAGCACCATTCATTCTAGGGCTGTGGGCTTTCACTTCCCTGGGAAACTTCATCAGAGCAAAAAATATGTTTCTCTCCGCCGGACGAGCATTTTAGGCCAATCTATCAAATCGTCCAGCAATAGCTCCCAAACCAAAGGAGCCAGCACTGAAACACATAGCTGGCCTGAGACCTCCCCACGGAGCACACAAGCAGCAACATGCATTCTAGGGCTGTGGGCTTTCACTTGACTGGGTACCTTCATCATAGCAAAAAAAGTGATTCGGCCGGACGAGCATTTCAGTCCAAACTTGCAAAAGGTCCAGCAACAGCACCCAAACCAAAGGAGCCAGCACTGAACCACATAGCTGGCCTGAAACCTCCCCAGGGAGCACACGAGCAGCAACATTCATTCTACGGCTGTGGGCTTTCACTTGCCTGTTAACTTTCATCATAGCAATAAAAGTGTTTCTCTCGGACGGACGAGCATTTTAGGCCAAACATGCCAAACGTCCAGCAATAGCTCCTAAACCAAAGGAGCCAGCACTGAAACACATAGCTGGACGGAGACCTCCCCAGGGAGCACACAAGCAGCAACATTCATTCTAGGGCTGTGGGCTTTCACTTGCCTGGGAACCTTCATCATAGCAAAAAAAGTGTTTCTCACGGCCGGACGAGCATTTTAGGCCAAACATGCCAAACATCCAGCAACAGCTCCCAAACCAAAGGAGCCAGCACTGAAACACATTGCTGGCCTGAATCCTCCCCAGGGAGCACAAAAACAGCAACACTCATTCTAGGGCTGTGGGCTTTCACTTGCCTGGGAACCTTCATCTTAGCAAAAAAAGTGTTTCGGCTGGACGAGCATTTTAGGCCAAACATGCCAAACGTCCAGCAATAGCACCCAAACCAAAGGAGCCAGCACTGAACCATATAGCCGGCCTGAATCCTCCCCAGGGAGCACACAAGCAGCAACATTCATTCTAGGACTGTGGGCTTTCACTTGCCTGGTAACCTTCATCATAGGAAAAAATGTGTTTCTCTCGGCCGGACGAGCATTTTGGGCCAAACATGCCAAATGTCCAGCAATAGCTCCCAAACCAAAGGAGCCAGCACTGAAACACATAGCTGGACGGAGACCTCCCCAGGGAGCACACAAGCAGCAACATTCGTTCTAGGGCTGTGGGCTTTCTCTCACCTGGAACCTTTCATCAGAGCAAAAAAAGTGTTTCTCTCGGCCGGACGAGCATTTTAGGCCATACATGCCAAACGTCCAGCAATAGCTCCCAAACCAAAGGAGCCAGCACTGAAACACATTGCTGGCCTGATTCCTCCCCAGGGAGCACACATGCAGCAACATTCATTCTAGGGCTGTGGGCTTTCACTTGCCTGTCAACTTTCATCATAGCAATAAAAGTGTTTCTCTCGGCTGGACGAGCATTTTAGGCCAAACATGCCAAACGTCCAGCAATAGCTCCCAAACCAAAGGAGCCAGCACTGAAACACATTGCTGGACTGAATCCTCCCCAGGGAGCACACAAGCAGCAACATTCATTCTAGGGCTGTGGGCTTTCACGTGCCTGGTAACCTTCATCATATCAAAAAAAGTGTTTCTCTCGGCCGGACGAGTATTTTGGGCCAAACAAGCCAAACGTCCAGCAATAGCTTCCAAACCAAAGGAGCCAGCACTGAAACACATAGCTGGACTGAGACCTCCATAGGGAGCACACAAGCAGCACCATTCATTCTAGGGCTGTGGGCTTTCACTTCCCTGGGAACCTTCATCATAGCAAAAAATATGTTTCTCTCCGCCGGACGAGCATTTTAGGCCAATCTATCAAATCGTCCAGCAATAGCTCCCAAACCAAAGGAGCCAGTACTGAAACACATTGCTGGCCTGAGACCTCCCCAGGGAGCACACAAACAACAACACTCATTTTAGGGCTGTGGGTTTTCACTTCAATGGGTACCTTCATCATATCAAAAAAAGTGTTTCTCTCGGCCGGACGAGCATTTTAGGCCAAACATGCCAAACGTCCAGCAATAGCTCCCAAAACAAAGGAGCCAGCACTGAAACACATAGCTGGCCTGAGACCTCCCCACGGAGCACACAAGCAGCAACATGCATTCTAGGGCTGTGGGCTTTCACTTGACTGGGTACCTTCATCATAGCAAAAAAAGTGTTTCGGCCGGACGAGCATTTTAGGCCAAACTTGCAAAAGGTCCAGCAATAGCACCCAAACCAAAGGAGCCAGCACTGAACCACATAGCTGGCCTGAAACCTCCCCAGGGAGCACACGAGCAGAACCATTCATTCTAGGGCTGTGGGCTTTCACTTCCCTGGGAACCTTCATCATAGCAAAAAATACGTTTCTCTCGGCCGGACGAGCATTTTAGGCCAATCTATCAAATCGTCCAGCAATAGCTCCCAAACCAAAGGAGCCAGCACTGAAACACATAGCTGGCCTGAGACCTCCCCACGGAGCACACAAGCAGCAACATGCATTCTAGGGCTGTGGGCTTTCACTTGACTGGGTACCTTCATCATAGCAAAAAAAGTGTTTCGGCCGGACGAGCATTTTAGGCCAAACTTGCAAAATGTCCAGCAATAGCACCCAAACCAAAGGAGCCAGCACTGAACCACATAGCTGGCCTGAAACCTCCCCAGGGAGCACACGAGCAGAACCATTCATTCTAGGGCTGTGGGCTTTCACTTCCCTGGGAACCTTCATCATAGCAAAAAATATGTTTCTCTCCGCCGGACGAGCATTTTAGGCCAATCTATCAAATCGTCCAGCAATAGCTCCCAAACCAAAGGAGCCAGCACTGAAACACATAGCTGGCCTGAGACCTCCCCACGGAGCACACAAGCAGCAACATGCATTCTAGGGCTGTGGGCTTTCACTTGACTGGGTACCTTCATCATAGCAAAAAAAGTGTTTCGGCCGGACGAGCATTTTAGGCCAAACTTGCAAAAGGTCCAGCAATAGCACCCAAACCAAAGGAGCCAGCATTGAACCATATAGCTGGCCTGAAACCTCCCCAGGGAGCACACGAGCAGCAACATTCGTTCTAGGGCTGTGGGCTTTCTCTCACCTTGAACCTTTCATCAGATCAAAAAAGTGTTTCTCTCGGCCGGACGAGTATTTTAGACCAAACATGCAAAACGTCCAGCAATAGCTCCCAAAACAAAGGAGCCAGCCCTGTAACACATAGCTGGCCTGAATCCTCCACAGGGAGCACACAAACAGCAACACTCATTCTAGGGCTGTGGGCTTTCACTTGCCTGGGAACCTTCATCATAGCATAAAAAGTGTTTCGGCCGGACCAGCATTTTAGGCCAAAATTGCAAAAGGTCCAGCAATAGCACCCAAACCAAAGGAGCCAGCACTGAACCCTATAGCTGGCCTGAATCCTCCCCACGGAGCACACAAGCAGCAACATTCATTCTAGGAGTGTGAGCTTTTGCTTGCCTGGTAACCTTCATGATAGGAAAAAAAGTGTTTCTCTCGGCCGGACGAGCATTTTGGGCCAAACATGCCAAACGTCCAGCAATAGCTCCCAAACCAAAGGAGCCAGCACTGAAACACATAGCTGGCCTGAAACCTCCCCAGGGAGCACACAAGCAGCAACATTCATTCTATGCCTGTGGGCTTTCACTTGACTGGGTACCTTCATCATAGCAAAAAAAGTGTTTCGGCCGGACGAGCATTTTAGGCCAAACTTGGAAAAGGTCCAGCAATAGCACCCAAACCAAAGGAGCCAGCACTGAAACACATAGCTGGCCTGAATCCTCCCCAGGGAGCACACAAGCAGCAACATTCATTCTAGGACTGTGGGCTTTCACTTGCCTGGTAACCTTCATCATGGCAAAAAAAGTGTTTCTCTCGGCGGGACGAGAATTTTGGGCCAAACATGCAAAATGTCCAGCAATAGCTCCCAAATCAAAGGAGCCAGCATGAAACACATAGCTGGCCTGAGACCTCCCCAGGGAGCACACAAACAGCAACACTCATTTTAGGGCTGTGGGTTTTCACTTTCCTGGGAACATTCATCATAGGAAAAAAAGTGTTTCTCTCGGCCGGACGAGCACTTTAGGCCAAACATGCCAAACGTCCAGCAATAGCTCTCAAACCAAAGGAGCCACCACTGAAACACATAGGTGGCCTGAAACCTCCCCAGGGAGCACACAAGCAGCAACATTCATTCTAGGGCTGTGGGCTTTCACATCCCTGTTAACTTTCATCATAGCAATAAAAGTGTTTCTCTCGGCCGGACGAGTATTTTAGACCAAACATGCTAAACGTCCAGCAATAGCTCCCAAAACAAAGGAGCCAGTACTGGAGCACATAGCTGGCTTGAAACCTCCCCAGGGAGCACACAAACAGCAACACTCATTCTACGGCTGTGGGCTTTCACTTGCCTGGTAACCTTCATCATAGGAAAAAAAGTGTTTCTCTCGGCCGGACGAGCATTTTGGGCCAAACATGCCAAATGTCCAGCAATAGCTCCCAAACCAAAGGAGCCAGCACTGAAACACATATCTGGACTGAGACCTCCCCAGGGAGCACACAAGCAGCACCATTCATTCTAGGGCTGTGGGCTTTCACTTCCCTGGTAACGTTCATCATATCAAAAAAATATGTTTCTCTCCGCCGGACGAGCATTTTAGGCCAATCTATCAAATCGTCCAGCAATAGCTCCCAAACCAAAGGAGCCAGTACTGAAACACATTGCTGGCCTGAGACCTCCCCAGGGAGCACACAAACAACAACACTCAATTTAGGGCTGTGGGTTTTCACTTCACTGGGTACCTTCATCATATCAAAAAAAGTGTTTCTCTCGGCCGGACGAGCATTTTAGGCCAAACATGCCAAACGTCCAGCAATAGCTCCCAAACCAAAGGAGCCAGCACTGAAACACATAGCTGGCCTGAGACCTCCCCACGGAGCACACAAGCAGCAACATGCATTCTAGGGCTGTGGGCTTTCACTTGACTGGGTACCTTCATCATAGCAAAAAAAGTGTTTCGGCCGGACGAGCATTTTAGGCCAAACTTGCAAAAGGTCCAGCAATAGCACCCAAACCAAAGGAGCCAGCACTGAACCACATAGCTGGCCTGAAACCTCCCCAGGGAGCACACGAGCAGCAACATTCATTCTACGGCTGTGGGCTTTCACTTGCCTGTTAACTTTCATTATAGCAATAAAAGTGTTTCTCTCGGCCGGACGAGCATTTTAGGCCAAACATGCCAAACGTCCAGCAGTAGCTCCTAAACCAAAGGAGCCAGCACTGAAACACATAGCTGGCCTGAGACCTCCCCAGGGAGCACACAAGCAGCAACATTCATGCTAGGGCTGTGGGCTTTCACTTGCCTGGGAACCTTCATCATAGCAAAAAAAGTGTTTCGGCCGGACGAGCATTTTAGGCCAAAATTGAAAAGGTCCAGCAATAGCACCCAAACCAAAGGAGCCAGCACTGAACCATATAGCTGGCCTGAATCCTCCCCAGGGAGCACACAAGCAGCAACATTCGTTCTAGGGCTGTGGGCTTTCTCTCACCTGGAACCTTTCATCAGAGCAAAAAAAGTGTTTCTCTCGGCCGGACGAGCATTTTAGGCCATACATGCCAAACGTCCAGCAATAGCTCCCAAACCAAAGGAGCCAGCACTGAAACACATTGCTGGCCTGATTCCTCCCCAGGGAGCACACATGCAGCAACATTCATTCTAGGGCTGTGGGCTTTCACTTTTCTGTCAACTTTCATCATAACAATAAAAGTGTTTCTCTCGGCTGGACGAGCATTTTAGGCCAAACATGCCAAACGTCCAGCAATAGCTCCCAAACCAAAGGAGCCAGCACTGAAACACATTGCTGGACTGAATCCTCCCCAGGGAGCACACAAGCAGCAACATTCATTCTAGGGCTGTGGGCTTTCACTTGCCTGGTAACCTTCATCATATCAAAAAAAGTGTTTCTCTCGCCCGGACGAGTATTTTGGGCCAAACAATCCAAACGTCCAGCAATAGCTCCCAAACCAAAGGAGCCAGCACTGAAACACATAGCTGGACTGAGACCTCCACAGGGAGCACACAAGCAGCAGCATTCATTCTAGGGCTGTGGGCTTTCACTTCCCTGGGAACCTTCATCATAGCAAAAAATATGTTTCTCTCAGCCGGACGAGCATTTTAGGTCAATCTATCAAATCGTCCAGCAATAGCTCCCAAACCAAAGGAGCCAGCACTGAACCATATAGCTGGCCTGAATCCTCCCCAGGGAGTACACAAGCAGCAACATTCATTCTAGGACTGTGGGCTTTCACTTGCCTGGTAACCTTCATCATAGGAAAAAAAGTGTTTCTCTCGGCTGGACGAGCATTTTGGGCCAAACATGCCAAATGTCCAGCAATAGCTCCCAAACCAAAGGAGCCAGCACTGAAACACATAGCTGGCCTGAGACCTCCCCAGGGAGCACACAAGCAGCAACATTCATTGTAGGGCTGTGGGCTTTCTCTCACCTGGGACCTTTCATCCGAGCAAAAATATGTTTCTCTCGGCCGGACGATCATTTTAGGCCATACATGCCAAAAGTCCAGCAATAGCTCCCAAACAAAAGGAGCCAGCACTGAAACACATAGCTGGACTGAGACCTCCACAGGGAGCACACAAGCAGCAACATTCATTCTAGGGCTGTGGGCTTTCACTTGACTGGCAACTTTCATCATAGAAAAAACAGTGTTTCTCTCGGCTGAACGAGCATTTTAGGCCAAACATGCCAAACGTCCAGCAATAGCTCCCAAACCAAAGGAGCCAGCACTGAAACACATAGCTGGCCTGAGACCTCCCCAGGGCGCACACAAGCAGCAACATTCATTCGAGGTCTGTGGGCTTTCACCTGTCTGGGAACATTATCATATCAAAAAAAGTGTTTCTCTCGGCCGGACGAGCATTTTAGGCCAAACATGCCAAACGTCCAGCAATAGCTCCCAAGCCAAAGGAGCCAGCACTGAAACACATAGATGGCCTGAGACCTCCCCAGGGAGCAAACAAGCAGAAACATTCATGCTAGGGATGTGGGCTTTCAATTTGCAAGGATCTTTCATCATAGCAAAAAAAGTGCTTCTCTCGGACGGATGAGCATTTTAGGCCAAACAAGCCAAACGTCCAGCAATAGCACCCAAAACAAAAGAGCCAGCACTGAAACACATAACTGGCCTGAAACCTCCCCAGGAAGCACACAAGCAGCAACATTCATTCTAGCATTGTGGGGTTTCACTTGCCTGGAATCCTTCAGCATATCAAAAAATCTGTTTCTCTCGGCCGGACGAGCATTTTAGGCCAAACATGCCAAACGTCCAGCAATAACTCCCAAAAAAATGAGCCAGCTCTGAAAGAAATACCTGGCCTGAATTCTCCCCAGGGAGCACACAAGGAGCAACAATCTTTCTAGGACTGTGGGCTTTCACTTTCCTGGGACGCTTCACCATATCAAAAAATGTGTTTCTCTCGGCTGGACGAGCATTTTAGGCCAAACATGCCAATCGTCCAGCAATAACTCCCAACCCAAAGGAGCCAGCACTGAAACACATGGCTGGCCTGAAACCTCCCCAGGGAGCACACAAGCAGCAACATTCATTCTAGGGATGTGGGCTTTCAATTTGCAAGGATCTTTCATCATATCTGTCCTGGTTTCAGCTATGATGGAGTTAATTATTTTTAGCAGTGGATGGAATGCCATGTTTGGGTGTTAGGATGAGAACAGTGCTGATAGCACCCTGATGTTTCTAGTTGTTGCCGGGCAATCAAGGACCTTTCTCAGCTCTGCATACTTCCTTACTAGTGAGAAAGGAGGGGACGTAGCCAGGACAGGTGACCCGAACTGGCCAAAGGGGATATTCCATGCCAGTTACCTCATGCTCAGTATAAAAGGGGGACTGGGGGGAAGAGGAGGAGACAACACCAGGACGGGCAGTTTCCGGGTTCGGGGACGGCTCTAAGCTGTACGGTCTGGGTTCTGTTGTTTGGTGAGAAACTGCATTGTGTATCACCAGTTTCATCTATTTTGTGCTTTAAACTTCTGTTATTGTTATATCTAGTTTTCTGTTATTGTTTAGTAAACTATCCTTATCCCAACCTGCGTGGTTCTGGTTTATAGGTTGTGGTTTCTTTTCCTCCTTCTTCCTTCCCTTTTCCCCCTCCCCCAACTTTCCCTCCTCCTTCCTTTTAAAAGTACAAGCGACTGTGTGGGGTGCGGCCCTCGGCTGGGGCAAAACCACGACAGTCATTTTGGCGACCAACGTGGGGCTCGAACGGTTGGGATAACGGTAGATCTGACCCTAACTATCGCAATTAAGATAAGCACTGTTGTTTAAGCAATCTCTGGTCACGATGCTGTGGTATTTATTCACAAGGCTGTGGTATCAAAACCATCGCATGCTGTATACAATCCTGGCAGGATTCTTTACTCTCTCAGGTCTGCGGCTCCCATATTTGTTCCCATACTTCATTATAGTGTATTTTATGATATCGGTCTATGATACAATAATATCGATGACCATGAGCTTAATCTGGTACTTGTATGAGGTTTTGCTGTCCTGTCCATTCTTTGGACAGGGAGGGGTTAATAACAGCACTGCTTTCTTTTCCTTTGGGCTAAATACAACAGCTCTTATGGCAATTTTTGAAAACCTTCAATATCTCTGGGATATTCAAACTAGCATTTTGCTATTGGTAGGTTTGGGGCAGATGGTTCAGTTTTTGTTATATATCAGGCATAGGTTTATGAATACCACTGAAGAGCTTTCTCCGAGACAGAATAATCACGAGTGGCAGGGCATGTGGCAAAGTATGGGCAAGTACCTAGGTACTTTCTCACGCCCGATGGTTTGGAACTTCACTCCTGAACAGCTACAAGACCCCGATCAAGTGACTGCATACCTAAAGAAAAATTGCTGTAGGTTTCCCAGAGATGGACACCTTACTGCACTGTGCTGGGCTCTGGCCACTATTTATCAAACACTGCTTGATAGCAGGCAGCACTGTCAGCACTGTCAGCACTGTCAGGGAGAAGGGAAAGGAAACAGACTGGCAGATACTATAGCTGCTGCAACCACTGGGGCTGACACTGCAGCTACTGTAATCTCTACAGCAGACACTGCAGATGATCAGAAAAATCAACCCACACCAGTGTCTGTTGCTCCCGTACAAAAGAGGAAATGCACAAAGAAATCAGTTCGCATAGTGACGGATGATGATGATGATCAACCAGGGCCATCTCGAGGATATCAGGAGGAGGCAGAACCAGAGATTGTTACCCGATCCCTGACTTTGAGTGAGCTGCGTGAGGTTCGAAAAGATTTCACCCGCCACCCAAGTGAGCACATTATCACTTGGTTGCTCCGATGTTGGGATCACGGGGCCAATAGTTTGGAGTTAGAAGGCAGAGAGGCCAAGCAGTTGGGATCCCTAGCTAGAGAAGGAGGAATTGACAAAGCAATTGGGAGGAGGCCGGAAATCCTCAGCCTCTGGAGGCGACTACTGTCAAGTGTGCAGGAAAGATATCCCATAAAGGAATATATTACATGTCAGACACCCAAGGGTAACAGCATAGAGACAGCTATCCAGCACCTGAGAGAATTAGCTGTACGGGAGATAGTTTATTATGATCTGGACAATTCACGGCTTCCCGCTGATCCCGATGAAGTCCTATGCACTCCAGATATGTGGCGTAAGGTTGTACGAAGTGCACCAGCAGGGTACACCAATTCACTGGCGGTAATTGACTGGACTGATATGGATCCACCAACCGTAAATGAGGTGGCCTGCCGACTCAGGAAATACCAAGACAGTGTTTCCCTCTCCGTCATTGCAGCAGTAGAAAAACTGGTTCAACGACTTGACAACAATGTGTCCAACTCCCAACCCGTATGGAGCAATGTTGCAGCTACTGGGAGAAAGCGTCCATCGTTCCAAGAGGGAGAATACACACCACGACGTACATTGTGGTTTTACCTGCTTGATCATGGAGAGGACATGAGGGAATGGGATATGCAGCACACCTCAGCCCTTCGAGCACGAGTAAATGAGCTGCGGGGTAAAACATTCGCACAACGAGATTCTGCCAGGAAGAAGGCTGCACCAGTTTCTACTGGGCAGTTCCCTAGACCAACTGGAAGGCCTACCTATATGTCTGATGTGTCTGATCCTCTTGAAGGGACCTCTAAGTCCTTTATGCAACCAGTGGAAAACAAATATGATCAGCAGCAATAGAGGGGCCCTGCCTCCAGCCAGGTGGAGGAGAGGGATAATCGGGTTTATTGGACTGTGTGGATCCGATGGCCTGGCATGTCAGATCCACAAGAGTACAAAGCTCTGGTGGATACTGGTGCCCAGTGTACTCTAATGCCATCGAATCATGAAGGGGTAGAACCCGTTTGTATTTCTGGAGTGACAGGGGGATCCCAACAACTAACTGTGCTAGAGGCTGAGGTGAGCCTAACTGGGAAGGACTGGGAAAAACACCCCATTGTGACTGGTCCAGAAGCTCCGTGCATTTTAGGTATAGATTATCTACGTAGAGGGTATTTTAAAGACCCAAAAGGGTACCGATGGGCTTTTGGAATAGCTGCTTTGGAAACAGAAGGAATTGAACAACTGTGTGCCTTGCCTGGACTCTCGGAGGACTCTGCTGTTGTGGGGTTGTTGAAGGTTGAAGAACAGCAAGTGCCAGTTGCTACGACGACGGTGCACAGACGACAATACCGTACTAACCGAGATTCCCTGATTCCCATCCATAAGTTGATTCGTCAACTGGAGAATCAGGGAGTGATCAGCCGAACCCACTCACCCTTTAATAGTCCCATATGGCCAGTGAGGAAGTCCAATGGAGAGTGGAGGCTGACAGTAGATTATCGTGGCCTAAATGAAGTCACTCCAGGTATGAGTGCTGCTGTGCCAGACATGTTAGAGCTCCAGTATGAATTGGAATCGAAGGCAGCCAAGTGGTATGCCACAATCGACATTGCGAATGCTTTCTTCTCGATCCCACTGGCGCCAGAGTGCAGGCCACAGTTTGTTTTCACCTGGACAGGCATCCAATACACATGGAATCGTCTGCCCCAGGGGTGGAAACATAGCCCCACCATCTGCCATGGACTAATCCAGAATACACTGGAAAAGGGTGAAGCACCAGAGCACCTGCAGTATATTGATGACATCATTGTATGGGGCAACACAGCAGAGGAAGTTTTTGAAAAAGGAAACAGGGTAATTAAAATCCTTTTAGAAGCCGGTTTTGCTATAAAACGAAGTAAAGTCAAGGGGCCTACGCGAGAAATCCAGTTTTTAGGAATAAAATGGCAGGATGGGCGTCGTCAGATCCCAATGGACATTATTAATAAAATAGCAGCTATGTCTCCACCAAGCAACAAAAAGGAAACACAAGCTTTCTTAGGTGTTATAGGTTTTTGGCGAATGCATGTCCCAAACTACAGTCTCATTGTGAGCCCACTCTACCATGTAACTCGAAAGAAGAATGATTTCCAATGGGGCCCTGAGCAACAGCAAGCCTTTGAGCAGATCAAACGCGAGATAGTCCATGCAGTGGCCCTTGGGCCTGTCTGGACAGGGACAGATATTAAAAATGTGCTCTACACTGCAGCTGGGGAGAACGGCCCGACCTGGAGTCTCTGGCAGAAAGCACAAGGGGAGACTCGAGGTCGACCGTTGGGGTTTTGGAGTCGGGCCTACAAAGGATCTGAGGCCAATTATACTCCAACAGAAAAGGAAATACTGGCCGCCTATGAAGGGGTTCGAGCCGCCTCAGAAGTGATTGGAACTGAAGCCCAGCTCCTTCTGGCACCCCGACTGCCGGTGCTGGGCTGGATGTTCAAAGGGAAGGTTCCTTCTACACACCATGCCACTGATGCTACGTGGAGCAAGTGGGTTGCACTAATTACACAGCGGGCTCGAATAGGAAACCCCAATCGCCCAGGAATCATGGAGGTGATCACAGACTGGCCAGAAGGCAAAGATTTTGGGATGTCACCAGAGGATGAGGAGGTAACACGCGCTGAAGAAGCCCCACCCTACAACGAACTGCCAGAGAATGAGAAGCGATATGCCCTGTTCACTGATGGGTCTTGTCGCATTGTGGGTAAGCATCGGAGATGGAAAGCTGCTGTATGGAGCCCTATAAGAAGAGTAGCAGAAGCCACTGAAGGAAAAGGTGAATCAAGCCAGTTCGCTGAGGTGAAGGCCATCCAGTTAGCCCTGGACATTGCTGAGAGAGAAAAGTGGCCAAGGCTCTACCTTTATACTGATTCATGGATGGTGGCGAATGCCCTGTGGGGGTGGTTGCAGCAGTGGAAAAAGAACAACTGGCAGCGTAGAGGCAAACCTATATGGGCTGATGACTTATGGCAAGATATCTCTGCTCGGTTAGAGAAACTTGTTGTAAAGGTACGTCATGTCGACGCCCATGTACCTAAGAGTCGGGCCATGGAGGAACATGAAAACAACCATCAGGTAGATAAGGCTGCTAGGATTAAAGTGGCTCAGGTAGATCTAGACTGGCAACATAAGGGTGAATTATTCCTAGCTCGATGGGCTCATGATACCTCGGGTCATCAAGGGAGAGATGCAACATATAGATGGGCTCGGGATCGAGGGGTGGACCTGACCATGGACGCCATCGCACAAGTTGTCCACGAATGTGAGACATGTGCTGCAATCAAGCAAGCTAAGCGGTTAAAGCCCCTTTGGTATGGAGGACGGTGGATGAAATATAAATATGGGGAGGCTTGGCAGATTGATTACATCACCCTCCCACAAACCCGCCATGGCAAACGTTATGTGCTTACAATGGTGGAGGCAACTACCGGCTGGCTAGAAACATATCCCGTACCCCATGCCACTGCTCGAAATACAATTCTGGGCCTTGAAAGGCAAGTCCTCTGGCGACATGGTACTCCAGAAAGAATCGAGTCAGACAATGGGACTCATTTCCGAAACACTCTTATAGACACCTGGGCCAAAGAGCATGGCATTGAGTGGGTGTACCACATTCCTTATCATGCACCGGCCTCTGGGAAAATTGAACGATATAATGGACTTTTAAAAACTACACTGAAAGCAATGTGTGGTGGGACATTCAAGCATTGGGATACACATTTGGCCAAAGCCACATGGTTAGTTAACACTAGGGGATCTACCAATCGGGCTGGCCCTGCCCAGTCAAAATTTCCACGTACTGTAGAGGGAGACGGAGTCCCAGTAGCGCATATGAAGAGTGTATTGGGAAAGAGAGTTTGGGTCATCCCTGCTTCAGGCAAAGGTAAACCCATGTCTGGAATTGTTTTTGCTCAAGGACCTGGCTGTACTTGGTGGGTAATGCAGAGGGATGGAGAAGTTCGATGTGTACCTCAAGGGGATTTGATTTTGGGTGAGAATAGCCAATATAATTGATAGAGTAGAAATTATAATAATTGCCAAATAACCAATTATTGTATATTCATTATTGTTATGATAGCCAATATAATTAATAGAGTAGAAATTATAATAATTGCCAAATAACCCATTATTGTATATTCATTATTGTTATGATTGCTGTATGTTGTACCATAGCATTATAGCCGGAGTCATACAAGTTAATGAAGAATGAGTGCCATGATGATGGAACTGAAGCCTGGCCTCTTAAGAACGTTTTTTCTCCCTTTGAAAATAAACTCTGACCCACAGACTATGAGCATGGACCATGCCAGGTGTATCAGTCAAGAGCCTGAGATGCAGCATGCAACGAGCCAATGGAATATACAATTATCCTGAGAAACTGTTACGACAAATGGAGCCTGAAAATCATGGGCTAAATGAACTCAACAACTTCAGAGGGATGATTCACAGACTGAGGGAATAAGATCTGTATGCACGTATGTGTGCATACATGTGTACATACATATATGGGTATGTGAAACACGAAACTGATTGTACCTAAAGAAAATTGTTGGATCTGGTCATGACGTAAATGGTATGGAATAAGGGGTGGATAATGTCCTGGTTTCAGCTATGATGGAGTTAATTATTTTTAGCAGTGGATGGAATGCCATGTTTGGGTGTTAGGATGAGAACAGTGCTGATAGCACCCTGATGTTTCTAGTTGTTGCCGGGCAATCAAGGACCTTTCTCAGCTCTGCATACTTCCTTACTAGTGAGAAAGGAGGGGACGTAGCCAGGACAGGTGACCCGAACTGGCCAAAGAGGATATTCCATGCCAGTTACCTCATGCTCAGTATAAAGGGGGACTGGGGGGAAGAGGAGGAGACAACACCAGGACGGGCAGTTTCCGGGTTCGGGGACGGCGCTAAGCTGTGCGGCCTGGGTTCTGTGGTTTAGTGAGAAACTGCATTGTGTATCACCAGTTTCATCTATTTTGTGCTTTAAACTTCTGTTATTGTTATATCTAGTTTTCTGATATTGTTTAGTAAACTATCCTTATCCCAACCTGCGTGGTTCTGGTTTATAGGTTGTGGTTTCTTTTCCTCCTTCTTCCTTCCCTTTTCCCCCTCCCCCAACTTTCCCTCCCCCTTCCTTTTAAAAGTACAAGAGACTGTGTGGGGTGCGGCCCTCGGCTGGGGCAACACCACGACACTAGCAAAAAAAGTGCTTCTCTCGGACGGACGAGCATTTTAGGCCAAACAAGCCAAACGTCCAGCAATAGCTCCCAAAACAAAAGAGCCAGCACTGAAACACATAACTGGCCTGAAACCTCCCCAGGAAGCACACAAGCAGCAACATTCATTCTAGCGTTGTGGGCTTTCACTTGCCTGGGATCCTTCAGCATAGCAAAAAATCTGTTTCTCTCGGCCGGAAGAGCATTTTGGGCCAAACTTGCCAAACGTTCAGCAATAGCTCCCAAACCAAAGTAGCCAGCACTGAAACACATAGCGGGTCTGAATCCTTCCCAGGGAGCACACAAGCAGCAACATTCATGCTAGGGCTGTGGGCTTTCACTTGCCTGGGAACCTTCATCATTGCAAAAAAAGTGTTTCTCTCGGCTGGACGAGCATTTTAGGCCAAACATGCCAAAAGTCCAGCAATAGTTCCCAAACCAAAGGAGCCAGCACTGAAACACATAGCTGGCCTGAGACCTCCTCAGGGAGCACACAAGCAGCAACATTCGTTCTAGGCCTGTGGGCTTTCACTTGCCTTGGAACGTTCATCATAGCAAAAAAAGTGTTTCTCTCGGGCGGACGAGCATTTTAGGCCAAACATGCCAAACGTCCAGCAATAGCTCCCAAACCAAAGGAGCCAGCACTGAAACATATAGCTGGCCAGAAACCTCCCCAGAGGAGCACACAAGCAGCAACATTCATTCTAGGGCTGTGGGCTTTCACTTGCCTGGGAACTTTCATAATAGCAAAAAAAGGGTTTCTCTCGGCCGGACGAGCATTTTAGGCCAAACATGCCAAACGTCCAGCAATAGCTCCCAAACCAAAGGAGCCAGCACTGAAACACATAGCTGGCCTGAGTCTTTCTCAGAGAGCCCAGAAGCAGCAACATTCATTCTAGGCATGTGGGCTTTCACTTGCCTGGGGACATTAATCATTTGAAAATAAGTGTTTCTCTCGGCCGGAAGAGCATTTTGGTCCAAACATGGAAACGTCCAGCAATACCTCCCAAACCAAAGGAGCCACCACTGAAACACATAGCTGTCCTGAATCCTCCCCAGGGAGCTCACAAGCAGCAACATTCATTCTAGGGCTGTGGGCTTTCACTTGCCTAGGAACCTCCTGCATATCGACAATTGTTTGGCTCAGCCGGACGAGCATTTTGGGCCAAACATACTAAACGTCCAGCAATAGCTCCGAAAACAAAGGAGCCAGCACTGAAACACAAAGCTGGCCTGAATCCTCCCCGGGGAGAACGCAAGCAGCAACATTCATTCTAGGGCTGTGGGCTTTCACTGGACTGGGAACCTTCATCATAGCAGAAAAAGAGTTTCTCTCGGCTGGACCAGCATTTTGGGCCAAACATGCCAAACGTCCAGCAATAGCTCCCAAACCAAAGGAGCCAGCACTGAAACACATAGGTGGCCTGAATCCTCCCCAGGGAGCACACAAGCAGCAACATTCATTCTAGGGATGTGGCTTTCACTTGCCTGGGAACCATCATCATATTAAAAAAAGTATATCTCTCGGCCGGACGAGCATTTTAGGCCAAACATGCCAAACGTCCAGCAATAGCTCCCCAACCAAAGGAGCGACCACTGAAACACATACCTGTTCTAAAACCTCCCCAGGGAGCACACAAGCAAAAAAATTCATTCTAGGGCTGTGGGCTTTCACTCTCCTGGGACCATTAATCATAACAAAGAAATTGTTTCTCTCGGCCGGACGAGCATTTTAGGCCAAAAAATCCAAAAGTCCAGCAATAGTTCCCAAACCAAAGGAGCCAGCACTGAAAAACATAGCTGGCCCGAAACCTCCCCAGGGAGCACACAAGCAGCAACATTCATTATAGGGCTGTGGGCTTTCACTTGCTTGGGAACTTTCATCATTGCAAAAATAGTGTTTCTCTCTTCCAAAGGAGCATTTTAGGGCAAACATGCCAAAAGTCCAAGAATAGCTCCCAAACCAAAGGAGCCAGCACTGAAACACATAGCTGGCCTGAGACCTCCCCACGGAGCACACAAGCAGCAACATGCATTCTAGGGCTGTGGGCTTTCACTTGCCTGGGAACCTTCATCATAGCAAAAATGTGTTTCTCTTATCTGGACGCGCATTTTAGGCCAAACATTCCAAACGTTCAGCAATAGCTCCCAAACCAAAGGAGCCAGCTCTGAAATACATAGCTGGCCTGAATCCTCCCCAGGGAGCACACAAGCAGCAACATTCCTTCTAGGGCTGTGGTCTTTCACTTGCCTGGGATCTTTCATCATAGCAAAAAAAGTGTTTCTCTCGGCCGAACGAGAATTTTAGGCCAAACATGCTAAACGTTCAGCAATAGCTCCCAAACTAAAGGAGCCAGCACTGAAACACAAAGCTGGCCTGAATCCTCCCCGAGGAGCACACAAGCAGCAATATTCATTCTAGGGCTGTGGGCTTTCACTTGCCTGGGAACCTTCATCATTGCAAAAAATTATTTTCTGTTGACCGGATGAGCATTTTAGGCCAAACATGCCAAACGTCCAGCAATAGCTCCCAAACGAAAGTAGCCAGCACTGAAACACATAGCTGGGCTGAAACCTCCCCAGGAGCACACAAGCAGCAACATTCATTCTAGGGATGTGGGCTTTCACTTGCCTGGGAACCTTCATCATTGCAAAAATATATTTTTTGTTGACCGGATGAGCATTTTAGGCCAAACATGCCAAACGTCCAGCAATAGCTCCCAAACCAAAGGAGCCAGCACTGAAACACATAGCTGGCGTGAGACCTCCCCAGAAAGCACACAAGCAGCAACATTCATGCTAGGGCTGTGGGCTTTCACTTGCCTGGGATCCTTAATCATTGAAAAAAAAATGTTTCACTCGGCAGAACGAGCATTTTAGGCCAAACATGCCAAACGTCCAGCAATAGCTCCCAAACCAAAGGAGCCACCACTGAAACACATAGCTGGCCTGAATCCTCCCCAGGGAGCACACAAGCAGCAACATTCATGCTAGGGCTGTGGGCTTTCACTTCCCTGGGAACCTTCCTCATAGCAAAAAACGTGTTTCTCTCGGCCGGACGAGCATTTTAGGCCAAACATGCAAAACGTCCAGCAATAGCTCCCAAACCAAAGGAGCCAGCACTGAAACACATAGCTGGCCTGAAACCTCCCCAGGGAGCACACAAGCAGCAACATTCATTCTAGGGCTGTGGGCTTTCACTTGCCTGGGAACCTTCATCATTGCAAAAAAAGTGTTTCTCTCGGCCGGACGAGCATTTTAGGCCAAACATGCCAAACGTCCAGCAATAGCTCCCAAACCAAAGGAGCCAGCACTGAAACACATAGCTGGCCTGAATCCTCCCAAGGGAGCCCACAAGAAGCAACATTCATTCTAGGGCTGTGGGCTTTCTCTTGACTAGGAACCTTCATCATAGCAAAAAAAAAGTGTTTCTCTCGGCCGGACGAGCATTTTGGGCAAACTTGCAAAGGTCCAGCGATAGCTCCCAAACCAAAGGAGCCAGCACTGAAACACATAGCTGACCTGAATCCTCCCCAGGGAGCACACAAGCAGCAACATTCATTCTAGTGCTGTGGTCTTTCACTTCCCTGGGAACCTTCATCATTGCAAAAAAGTGTTTCTCTCGGCCGGACGAGCATTTTGGGCCAAACTTGCCAAACGTCCAAGAATAGCTCCCAAACCCAAGGAGCCAGCACTGAAACACATTGCTGGCCTGAGTCTTTCTCAGAGAGCCCAGAAGCAGCAACATTCATTCTAGGCATGTGGGCTTTCACTTGCCTGGGGACATTAATCATTTGAAAATAAGTGTTTCTCTCGGCCGGAAGAGCATTTTGGTCCAAACATGCAAACGTCCAGCAATAGCTCCCAAACCAAAGGAGCCACCACTGAAACACATAGCTGTCCTGAATCCTCCCCAGGGAGCTCACAAGCAGCAACATTCATTCTAGGGCTGTGGGCTTTCACTTGCCTAGGAACCTCCTGCATATCGACTATTGTTTGGCTCAGCCGGACGAGCATTTTGGGCCAAACATACTAAACGTCCAGCAATAGCTCCCAAAACAAAGGAGCCAGCACTGAAACACAAAGCTGGCCTGAATCCTCCCCGGGGAGAACGCAAGCAGCAACATTCATTCTAGGGCTGTGGGCTTTCACTTGCCTGGGAACCTTCATCATTGCAAAAAAGTATTTTCTATTGGCCGGACGAGCATTTTAGGCCAAACATGCCAAACGTCCAGCAATAGTTCCCAAACCAAAGGAGCCAGCACTGAAACACATAGGTGGCCTGAATCCTCTCCAGGGAGCACACAAGCAGCAACATTCATTCTAGGGCTGTGGGCTTTCACTTGCCTGGGAACCTTCATCATATTAAAAAAAGTGTTTTTCTCGGGCCGACGAGGATTTTAGGCCAAACATGCCAAACGTCCAGCACTAGCTCCCAAACCAAAGGAGCCAGCACTGAAACACATAGCTGGCCTGAAACGTCCCGAGGGAGCACACAAGCAGCAACATTCATTCTAGGGATTTGGCTTTCACTTGCATGGGAACCTTCATCATAGCAAAAAAAGTGTTTCTCTCGGGCGGACGAGCAATTTAGGCCAAACATGCCAAACGTCCAGCACTAGCTCCCAAACCAAAGGAGCCAGCACTGAAACACATAGCTGGCCTGAATCCTCCCCAGGGAGCCAAAAAGCAGCAACATTCATTCTAGGGCTGTGGGCATTCACTGGACTGGGAACCTTCATCATAGCAGAAAAAGAGTTTCTCTCGGCTGGATCAGCATTTTGGGCCAAACATGCCAAACGTCCAGCAATAGCTCCCAAACCAAAGGAGCCAGCACTGATACACATAGCTGGCCTGAATCCTCGCCAGGGAGCACACAAGCAGCAACATTCATTCTAGGGATGTGGCTTTCACTTGCCTGGGAACCTTCATCATAGCAAAAAAAGTATATCTCTCGGCCGGACGAGCATTTTAGGCCAAACATGCCAAACGTCCAGCAATAGCTCCCCAACCAAAGGAGCCACCACTGAAACACATACCTGTTCTAAAACCTCCCCAGGGAGCACACAAGCAAAAAAATTCATTCTAGGGCTGTGGGCTTTCACTCTCCTGGGAACATTAATCATAACAAAGAAATTGTTTCTCTCGGCCGGACGAGCATTTTAGGCCAAAAAATCAAAATGTCCAGCAATAGTTCCCAAACCAAAGGAGCCAGCACTGAAAAACATAGCTGGCCCGAAACCTCCCCAGGGAGCACAGAAGCAGCAACATTCATTATAGGGCTGTGGGCTTTCACTTGCCTGGTAACCTTCATCATATCAAAAAATTATTTTCTGTTGACCGGATGAGCATTTTAGGCCATACATGCCAAACGTCCAGCAGTAGCTCCCAAACGAAAGGAGCCAGCACTGAAACACATAGCTGGCCTGAATCCTCCCCAGGGAGCACACAAGCAGCAACATTCCTTCTAGGGCTGTGGGCTTTCACTTGCCTGGGATGTTTCATCATAGCAAAAAAAGTGTTTCTCTCGGCCGAACGAGAATTTTAGGCCAAACTTGCCAATCGTCCAGCAATAGCTACCAAACCAAAGGAGCCACCACTGAAACACATAGCTGGCCTGAAACCTCCCCAGGGAACACACAAGCAGTAACATTCATTCTATGGCTCTGGGCTTTCACTTGCCTAGGAACCTTCTGCAACTCAAAAACAGTGTTTCTCTCGGCCGGACGAGCATTTTAGGCCAGACATGCCAAAAGTGCAGCAATAGCTCCCAAACCAATGGAGCCAGCACTGAAACACATAGCTGGTCTGAATCCTCCCCAGGGAGCACACAAGCAGCAACATTCATTCTAGGGCTGTGGTCTTTCACTTCCCTGGGAACCTTCATCATTGCAAAAAAGTGTTTCTCTCGGCCGGACGAGCATTTTGGGCCAAACTTGCCAAACGTCCAAGAATAGCTCCCAAACCCAAGGAGCCAGCACTGAAACACATTGCTGGCCTGAGTCTTTCTCAGAGAGCCCAGAAGCAGCAACATTCATTCTAGGCATGTGGGCTTTCACTTGCCTGGGGACATTAATCATTTGAAAATAAGTGTTTCTCTCGGCCGGAAGAGCATTTTGGTCCAAACATGCAAACGTCCAGCAATAGCTCCCAAACCAAAGGAGCCACCACTGAAACACATAGCTGTCCTGAATCCTCCCCAGGGAGCTCACAAGCAGCAACATTCATTCTAGGGCTGTGGGCTTTCACTTGCCTAGGAACCTCCTGCATATCGACTATTGTTTGGCTCAGCCGGACGAGCATTTTGGGCCAAACATACTAAACGTCCAGCAATAGCTCCCAAAACAAAGGAGCCAGCACTGAAACACAAAGCTGGCCTGAATCCTCCCCGGGGAGAACGCAAGCAGCAACATTCATTCTAGGGCTGTGGGCTTTCACTTGCCTGGGAACCTTCATCATTGCAAAAAAGTATTTTCTATTGGCCGGACGAGCATTTTAGGCCAAACATGCCAAACGTCCAGCAATAGTTCCCAAACCAAAGGAGCCAGCACTGAAACACATAGGTGGCCTGAATCCTCTCCAGGGAGCACACAAGCAGCAACATTCATTCTAGGGCTGTGGGCTTTCACTTGCCTGGGAACCTTCATCATATTAAAAAAAGTGTTTTTCTCGGGCCGACGAGGATTTTAGGCCAAACATGCCAAACGTCCAGCACTAGCTCCCAAACCAAAGGAGCCAGCACTGAAACACATAGCTGGCCTGAAACGTCCCGAGGGAGCACACAAGCAGCAACATTCATTCTAGGGATTTGGCTTTCACTTGCATGGGAACCTTCATCATAGCAAAAAAAGTGTTTCTCTCGGGCGGACGAGCAATTTAGGCCAAACATGCCAAACGTCCAGCACTAGCTCCCAAACCAAAGGAGCCAGCACTGAAACACATAGCTGGCCTGAATCCTCCCCAGGGAGCCAAAAAGCAGCAACATTCATTCTAGGGCTGTGGGCATTCACTGGACTGGGAACCTTCATCATAGCAGAAAAAGAGTTTCTCTCGGCTGGATCAGCATTTTGGGCCAAACATGCCAAACGTCCAGCAATAGCTCCCAAACCAAAGGAGCCAGCACTGATACACATAGCTGGCCTGAATCCTCGCCAGGGAGCACACAAGCAGCAACATTCATTCTAGGGATGTGGCTTTCACTTGCCTGGGAACCTTCATCATAGCAAAAAAAGTATATCTCTCGGCCGGACGAGCATTTTAGGCCAAACATGCCAAACGTCCAGCAATAGCTCCCCAACCAAAGGAGCCACCACTGAAACACATACCTGTTCTAAAACCTCCCCAGGGAGCACACAAGCAAAAAAATTCATTCTAGGGCTGTGGGCTTTCACTCTCCTGGGAACATTAATCATAACAAAGAAATTGTTTCTCTCGGCCGGACGAGCATTTTAGGCCAAATAATCAAAATGTCCAGCAATAGTTCCCAAACCAAAGGAGCCAGCACTGAAAAACATAGCTGGCCCGAAACCTCCCCAGGGAGCACAGAAGCAGCAACATTCATTATAGGGCTGTGGGCTTTCACTTGCCTGGTAACCTTCATCATATCAAAAAATTATTTTCTGTTGACCGGATGAGCATTTTAGGCCATACATGCCAAACGTCCAGCAGTAGCTCCCAAACGAAAGGAGCCAGCACTGAAACACATAGCTGGCCTGAATCCTCCCCAGGGAGCACACAAGCAGCAACATTCCTTCTAGGGCTGTGGGCTTTCACTTGCCTGGGATGTTTCATCATAGCAAAAAAAGTGTTTCTCTCGGCCGAACGAGAATTTTAGGCCAAACTTGCCAATCGTCCAGCAATAGCTACCAAACCAAAGGAGCCACCACTGAAACACATAGCTGGCCTGAAACCTCCCCAGGGAACACACAAGCAGTAACATTCATTCTATGGCTCTGGGCTTTCACTTGCCTAGGAACCTTCTGCAACTCAAAAACAGTGTTTCTCTCGGCCGGACGAGCATTTTAGGCCAGACATGCCAAAAGTGCAGCAATAGCTCCCAAACCAATGGAGCCAGCACTGAAACACATAGCTGGTCTGAATCCTCCCCAGGGAGCACACAAGCAGCAACATTCATTCTAGGGCTGTGGGCTTTCACTTGCCTGGGAACCTTCATCATAGCAAAAAAAGTGTTTCTCTCGGCCGGACGAGCATTTTAGGCCAAACATGCCAAACGTCCAGCAATAGCTCCCAAACCAACTGAGCCAGCACTGAAACACATAGTTGGCCTGAAACCTCCCCAGGGAGAGCACAAGCAGCAACATTTATTCTATGGGTCTGGGATTTCACTTGCCTGGGAACCTTCTGCAAAGCAAAAATAGTGTTTCTCTCGGCCGGACGATCATTTTGGGACAAAAAAGTCAAACATCCAGTAATAGCTCCCAAACCAAAGGAGCCATCACTGAAACACATAGCTGGGCTGAAAGCTCCCCTGGGAGCACACAAGCAGCAACATTCATTCTAGGGATGTGGGCTTTCACTTGCCTGGGAACCTTCTGCAACGCAAAAAGAGTGTTTCTCTCGTCCGGACGAGCATTTTAGGCCAGACATGCCGAACGTCCAGCAATAGCTCCCAAACCAAAGGAGCCAGCACTGAAACACATAGCTGGCCTGAATCCTCCCCAGGGAGCACACAAGCAGCAATATTCCTTCTAGGGCTGTGGGCTTTCACTTGCCTGGGAACCTTCATCATAGCAAAAAAAGTGTTTCTCTCGGCCGAACGAGAATTTTAGGCCAAACATGCTAAACGTCCAGCAATAGCTCCCAAAGAAAAGGAGCCACCACTGAAACACATAGCTGGCCTGAATTCTCCCCAGGGAGCACACAAGCAGCAACATTCCTTCTAGGGCTGTGGGCTTTCACTTGCCTGGGATCTTTCATCATTGCTAAAAAATATTTTCTGTTGACCGGATGAGCATTTTAGGCCAAACATGCCAAACGTCCAGGAATAGCTCCCAAACCAAAGGAGCCAGCACTGAAACACTTAGCTGGGCTGAAACCTCCCCAGGGAGCACACAAGCAGCAACATTCATTCTAGGGCTGTGGGCTTTCACTTGCCTGGGTACCTTCATCGTATCAAAAAATGTGTTTCTCTCAGCCGGACGAGCATTTTAGGCCAAGCAAGTCAACCGTCCAGCAATAGATCCCTGTTATCGACAAAAGGACACTCGCCCCGGGAGTGTAATAAGCAGCAATTTATTCAGAGAGAAAGAAACAGCGGCGCCTGGCGGGCAGGGACCTAAGTCACACCACACCGCGCTGAGGAGATGTGGGCTACAGATATTTATACTCAGTGACAAACAAAGTCATTTCATCATCTTCTGATCCAATCATTAACTAGGGCTTTTGTTTCAGTCCGCTGATGCGTCTTGTGGTTAGTTTTGGAGGGCCTCCCTCCTGCCATTGTGGTCAGGTGTTATGCTCCAGGTGTTTCTATGCACTAAGATCTACAGGTCTCATAATTATGTTTGTTTCAGACCAACACAAGCATAAAGTTTCTTATGAAAAAATCTCTTAGGGTAGGTTTCACATTTATCTAAGTTAACGCAAGCATGGAGATACTAAGATCTAAAGATTTGCAAGTACAATCACATTTGTTTAAGCTTATGCGAGCGTAAAGGTTCTCAAGGAGACCGTTTCGAGATTAATCAAACAAATTTTACAATGACTATGTTTGTGAGTTTCCCAGGAGAAGAATCAGCAAAGGTTGGTGACAATTCCACCCCTTTTCTTTTGATTACCTGTTTGCTGATTCCATGACCCGAATAGTGAGAAGTTCGATTCGGTCTATTCTATGTTTAAGTAGAGTTACTATCTTATTCAATATGCAAGGTCCAAAGGTTAATATAAGGATCAAGATAATTACAGGTCCAGCAATTGTTGACAACAGGGTGGTGAACCAAGGTGACCACTTGAACCAATTTTCGTACCAAGGGGCCTGGGACTCTCCTTCTCTTTTCCTTTGTTCTAGTCTTTCCCGTACCTTGGCTAAAGAGTCACGATACCTTCATAATAGGGGGGTCTTTCTTCATAACAAAGCCAACATTCACTAGTTAGATTGGGGTTGGTTTGGTTAATTACAGTAAAAGTTGCTTCCATCAAAGTCCAGAGAGAATCCCTATCCCCAAATATCGAACTCTCAGGTTTTATAACAGGCTTAATAGGAGTCTCAAGAGGGACTGGAAGTTGGGTGGTTAAGGGGCGAGGTTTGACTGACATCACTTGGTTGGGTCCTACAGCCAAGGAAGGTAGAGCAGGTTTCTTTTTCTGGATGGGAAAGAATCCTCCTGGGTCCCTTCCATTAACATAGTATCTTGGGCCCCAAGTTCTTCCTATAAACCACATAGAGTCCTCATGTTTGTTTATAAGTAAGCTTATACTGCCATTGGAGTACCATTTTACGGATAGGAATTGGTCCGGCTCGGTGGGAGACCAGGCTGATGCTATTGTTTCACAGCCCCAATATCCACAAAAATATTCTCCGGGTTGGTTACAATATCTTTTTCCAGGGTTGGAGCTAGGGCACCCCTAGAAGGGCACCCTTTCATCACAATTTCCTTTACTGATCGGGGTTTCCGATCCTGTGTTAGTGGCCGGCACCCTGTCTCGGCTGTTTGTCTGATTTACTAGGGCACATGTGGTGGTTAGAAAATGTGGTGGTCCTGATGTAATGATCGTTTTAACAACTTTGTTTTCTGAGCCACTTCCAGTACCTTTCAGAATCCATTCGTATGGTTGATGGCTAATTCCACAAGGAGATAGGAGGACCTCAAGAATAAGGAAAAGCCATCTGCCCCACGTGTTTTACTGGCTTTGCCCTTCCTCGGTCTACCCTGGGCAGAAGGGCAACCGGGTAACGTTCTTCTCGGCAACAACTCAGTGTCTTCAGGGGCGGCCTATTCCTATTGACTCCTTCCTTTCTCCCTTCTGCGAATGGATTTTTGTTTTAGGTATTGCGTTTGCTCAGTTTCCAGCGAAATCGTTTTTTTACACTTGGTGACTACCTTAATTCGGTTAATTTCAAAAAAAAATTCCCACCAATACGGTATTAACAATTCCCATCCGCAAAAGAGTGTGAGTATATTTTCCTGTCCTGATCCGTAATTTCGATGTTGTCTACAATATATGCAATAAGCCTGTCTAAACCGGGAAGTACAATTCCAAATCTGTTTACAATTATAACAGATACATTGGACCCAAGCCTCGTGGCCCGATAAAGGATGTTTCAAACAGGGTATTCGTCTGGGCAATATAGATTGGGTTGGGATTCCAGTCTCAATATCACAACACAAGGCTAAAGTCCGTCCTTCCTCACAGGCCCTATAAAGGCCTCCCTTCTCCCCTAGATATGGTATTCTCCCTTGTACCCAGGAGACATATGATACCCTCCGTAATGATTCGTAGGTCGGCAGTCCAAACCAGAGTTTAAGTTTTTCTCCCTCGTTCATTCATTCAGTTTGTCGTTTTAGGGTGATCCTCAGGGAGTCTGGATGATGGGTTGACGTCCACTTGTCTGCTGAGGGTGTTTTCTTTACCCTGCTAGCGTGAGTCCACCCCTTCTCTTTTGTCCGTATCGTGGAATCTGTTGTAAGCAAAACGAAATAAGGTCCCTCCCATCGGGGAGTCAAATTAGTTTCCTTCCAGGATTTTATTAATACCTGGTCTCCTGGTTGTATACGATGTATGGCCAAATCCAACGGGGGCCTTTGAGTTATTAATCCCTTTTTCCTAAGTTGTTCTCGTCTCTTATTTAAGATATTTAGATAGCTTTCTGCCCGTTTGGCCTCTAAGTCTGCTAGATTATTTCCTCGTACTATTGGGGATAGGCCCTTTTGATGACCTTTAACATGCACTATAGCTATTCTTTTAGGGCCCCGGAGTGCCTTTGAGACCTCCTTTATCAGTTGTTCATGAATCAGTCCCTTTCCTCGGGTGTTAATTAGTCCTCGTTCTTCCCAAATTTTTCCAAATACATGGACTACCCCGTATGCATATTTTGAATCTGTATAAATAGTCCCCTTTCTTCATTTGTAAATAATACTTTCAAGATCGCTTCTAATTCGTCCCAGGTGTATATACTAGGACCTAAGAACTGATCTAATTTATCCGCCACTCCTAGCGGATCATCCAAAAGATGTCCCATCTCCTTTTTGAATTCCCTTACATCACCGCTGTTTAATGGTATAGATACATACCCTATACCCGGCTGTGGTCCCCCCATGGGTGCTTCTCGTAAGGGAAAGAGTCCCTGAGCTGCCTCTGTCCGAGCAAATCTCCTTGTACGAGGTCTATTTATAGGGGAACTTAGTGGGGGTGATGGGGCCGAGGGGTCTTCTGCATAAGGAGGAGGGTAAATCAACTCGTTAGAGTTCCTCCTCCTTGGCTTAGTTCCTAAAGAATAAATCGTCGCTATCTTGTCATCTTTGGAAGCGACTATCCACAGAAAGGTGTATTGGCTTTCCTCCTGACTATAAGGAGTCTTATTATTTACATAAAAAATTGAGGGCTTGACATACCCAGTCCTCAAAGGAACCAAATCGAGGCCAAAAGATATTTTTCCCAATTTCCTTTTCCCCCATGTGTATACAGAATAACGAATCATATTTTCTTTTGATTTTCCCCTACGAGTCAAGGATTCTCCCCAATGACGTATCATTAATCCTAATGGACTTTCTGGGGGAACTTTAGGGTTGGGGATTCCCTTAGATTTACTATTTTCCTGACCAATTTGAAGGGGGGTATTACCGAAAGGAAACGCAATGACTTACCAGTACCTTCGGAAAGACCGGGACCGTGAGATTTATGTACTGGATGTCCGAAAGCTCGCCGTTCATCTCGAGCTTCTTCGTTCGGTATCTTCGTGCACAGAAATCAAATTTCTTTCTTTCTCTCTGCCGTTCGGAAAATCCGGGACTGACCAGCCGGGAACTTTCCCAGGGCCACCCAGAAAGTCGGGTGGGGCGCCTCCCTGTAGGAGTACTTGGCTGTCAGTTACCGGATCCGAGTCACGGCACCAAAATTGTTATCGACAAAAGGACACTCGCCCCGGGAGTGTAATAAGCAGCAATTTATTCAGAGAGAAAGAAACAGCGGCGCCTGGCGGGCAGGGACCTAAGTCACACCACACCGCGCTGAGGAGATGTGGGCTACAGATATTTATACTCAGTGACAAACAAAGTCATTTCATCATCTTCTGATCCAATCATTAACTAGGGCTTTTGTTTCAGTCCGCTGATGCGTCTTGTGGTTAGTTTTGGAGGGCCTCCCTCCTGCCATTGTGGTCAGGTGTTATGCTCCAGGTGTTTCTATGCACTAAGATCTACAGGTCTCATAATTATGTTTGTTTCAGACCAACACAAGCATAAAGTTTCTTACGAAAAAATCTCTTAGGGTAGGTTTCACATTTATCTAAGTTAAAGCAAGCATGGAGATACTGAGATCTAAAGATTTGCAAGTACAATCACATTTGTTTAAGCTTATGCGAGCGTAAAGGTTCTCAAGGAGACCGTTTCGAGATTAATCAAACAAATTTTACAATGACTATGTTTGTGAGTTTCCCAGGAGAAGAATCAGCAAAGGTTGGTGACAATTCCACCCCTTTTCTTTTGATTACCTGTTTGCTGATTCCATGACCCGAATAGTGAGAAGTTCGATTCGGTCTATTCTATGTTTAAGTAGAGTTACTATCTTATTCAATATGCAAGGTCCAAAGGTTAATATAAGGATCAAGATAATTACAGGTCCAGCAATTGTTGACAACAGGGTGGTGAACCAAGGTGACCACTGGAACCAATTTTCGTACCAAGGGGCCTGGGACTCTCCTTCTCTTTTCCTTTGTTCTAGTCTTTCCCGTACCTTGGCTAAAGAGTCACGATACCTTCATAATAGGGGGGTCTTTCTTCATAACAAAGCCAACATTCACTAGTTAGATTGGGGTTGGTTTGGTTAATTACAGTAAAAGTTGCTTCCATCAAAGTCCAGAGAGAATCCCTATCCCCAAATATCGAACTCTCAGGTTTTATAACAGGCTTAATAGGAGTCTCAAGAGGGACTGGAAGTTGGGTGGTTAAGGGGCGAGGTTTGACTGACATCACTTGGTTGGGTCCTACAGCCAAGGAAGGTAGAGCAGGTTTCTTTTTCTGGATGGGAAAGAATCCTCCTGGGTCCCTTCCATTAACATAGTATCTTGGGCCCCAAGTTCTTCCTATAAACCACATAGAGTCCTCATGTTTGTTTATAAGTAAGCTTATACTGCCATTGGAGTACCATTTTACGGATAGGAATTGGTCCGGCTCGGTGGGAGACCAGGCTGATGCTATTGTTTCACAGCCCCAATATCCACAAAAATATTCTCCGGGTTGGTTACAATATCTTTTTCCAGGGTTGGAGCTAGGGCACCCCTAGAAGGGCACCCTTTCATCACAATTTCCTTTACTGATCGGGGTTTCCGATCCTGTGTTAGTGGCCGGCACCCTGTCTCGGCTGTTTGTCTGATTTACTAGGGCACATGTGGTGGTTAGAAAATGTGGTGGTCCTGATGTAATGATCGTTTTAACAACTTTGTTTTCTGAGCCACTTCCAGTACCTTTCAGAATCCATTCGTATGGTTGATGGCTAATTCCACAAGGAGATAGGAGGACCTCAAGAATAAGGAAAAGCCATCTGCCCCACGTGTTTTACTGGCTTTGCCCTTCCTCGGTCTACCCTGGGCAGAAGGGCAACCGGGTAACGTTCTTCTCGGCAACAACTCAGTGTCTTCAGGGGCGGCCTATTCCTATTGACTCCTTCCTTTCTCCCTTCTGCGAATGGATTTTTGTTTTAGGTATTGCGTTTGCTCAGTTTCCAGCGAAATCGTTTTTTTACACTTGGTGACTACCTTAATTCGGTTAATTTCAAAAAAAAATTCCCACCAATACGGTATTAACAATTCCCATCCGCAAAAGAGTGTGAGTATATTTTCCTGTCCTGATCCGTAATTTCGATGTTGTCTACAATATATGCAATAAGCCTGTCTAAACCGGGAAGTACAATTCCAAATCTGTTTACAATTATAACAGATACATTGGACCCAAGCCTCGTGGCCCGATAAAGGATGTTTCAAACAGGGTATTCGTCTGGGCAATATAGATTGGGTTGGGATTCCAGTCTCAATATCACAACACAAGGCTAAAGTCCGTCCTTCCTCACAGGCCCTATAAAGGCCTCCCTTCTCCCCTAGATATGGTATTCTCCCTTGTACCCAGGAGACATATGATACCCTCCGTAATGATTCGTAGGTCGGCAGTCCAAACCAGAGTTTAAGTTTTTCTCCCTCGTTCATTCATTCAGTTTGTCGTTTTAGGGTGATCCTCAGGGAGTCTGGATGATGGGTTGACGTCCACTTGTCTGCTGAGGGTGTTTTCTTTACCCTGCTAGCGTGAGTCCACCCCTTCTCTTTTGTCCGTATCGTGGAATCTGTTGTAAGCAAAACGAAATAAGGTCCCTCCCATCGGGGAGTCAAATTAGTTTCCTTCCAGGATTTTATTAATACCTGGTCTCCTGGTTGTATACGATGTATGGCCAAATCCAACGGGGGCCTTTGAGTTATTAATCCCTTTTTCCTAAGTTGTTCTCGTCTCTTATTTAAGATATTTAGATAGCTTTCTGCCCGTTTGGCCTCTAAGTCTGCTAGATTATTTCCTCGTACTATTGGGGATAGGCCCTTTTGATGACCTTTAACATGCACTATAGCTATTCTTTTAGGGCCCCGGAGTGCCTTTGAGACCTCCTTTATCAGTTGTTCATGAATCAGTCCCTTTCCTCGGGTGTTAATTAGTCCTCGTTCTTCCCAAATTTTTCCAAATACATGGACTACCCCGTATGCATATTTTGAATCTGTATAAATAGTCCCCTTTCTTCATTTGTAAATAATACTTTCAAGATCGCTTCTAATTCGTCCCAGGTGTATATACTAGGACCTAAGAACTGATCTAATTTATCCGCCACTCCTAGCGGATCATCCAAAAGATGTCCCATCTCCTTTTTGAATTCCCTTACATCACCGCTGTTTAATGGTATAGATACATACCCTATACCCGGCTGTGGTCCCCCCATGGGTGCTTCTCGTAAGGGAAAGAGTCCCTGAGCTGCCTCTGTCCGAGCAAATCTCCTTGTACGAGGTCTATTTATAGGGGAACTTAGTGGGGGTGATGGGGCCGAGGGGTCTTCTGCATAAGGAGGAGGGTAAATCAACTCGTTAGAGTTCCTCCTCCTTGGCTTAGTTCCTAAAGAATAAATCGTCGCTATCTTGTCATCTTTGGAAGCGACTATCCACAGAAAGGTGTATTGGCTTTCCTCCTGACTATAAGGAGTCTTATTATTTACATAAAAAATTGAGGGCTTGACATACCCAGTCCTCAAAGGAACCAAATCGAGGCCAAAAGATATTTTTCCCAATTTCCTTTTCCCCCATGTGTATACAGAATAACGAATCATATTTTCTTTTGATTTTCCCCTACGAGTCAAGGATTCTCCCCAATGACGTATCATTAATCCTAATGGACTTTCTGGGGGAACTTTAGGGTTGGGGATTCCCTTAGATTTACTATTTTCCTGACCAATTTGAAGGGGGGTATTACCGAAAGGAAACGCAATGACTTACCAGTACCTTCGGAAAGACCGGGACCGTGAGATTTATGTACTGGATGTCCGAAAGCTCGCCGTTCATCTCGAGCTTCTTCGTTCGGTATCTTCGTGCACAGAAATCAAATTTCTTTCTTTCTCTCTGCCGTTCGGAAAATCCGGGACTGACCAGCCGGGAACTTTCCCAGGGCCACCCAGAAAGTCGGGTGGGGCGCCTCCCTGTAGGAGTACTTGGCTGTCAGTTACCGGATCCGAGTCACGGCACCAAAATTGTTATCGACAAAAGGACACTCGCCCCGGGAGTGTAATAAGCAGCAATTTATTCAGAGAGAAAGAAACAGCGGCGCCTGGCGGGCAGGGACCTAAGTCACACCACACCGCGCCGAGGAGAGGTGGGCTACAGATATTTATACTCAGTGACAAACAAAGTCATTTCATCATCTTCTGATCCAATCATTAACTAGGGCTTTTGTTTCAGTCCGCTGATGCGTATTGTGGTTAGTTTTGGAGGGCCTCCCTCCTGCCATTGTGGTCAGGTGTTATGCTCCAGGTGTTTATATGCACTAAGATCTACAGGTCTCATAATTATGTTTGTTTCAGACCAACACAAGCATAAAGTTTCTTACGAAAAAAACTCTTAGGGTAGGTTTCACATTTATCTAAGTTAAAGCAAGCATGGAGATACTGAGATCTAAAGATTTGCAAGTACAATCACATTTGTTTAAGCTTATGCGAGCGTAAAGGTTCTCAAGGAGACCCTTTCGAGATTAATCAAACAAATTTTACAATGACCATGTTTTTGAATTTCCCAGGAGAAGAATCAGCAAAGGTTGGTGACAATCCCAAACCAAAGGAGCCAGCACTGAAACACATAGCTGGCCTGAAACCTCCACAGGGAGCACACAAGCAGCAACATTCATTCTAGGGCTGTGGGCTTACACTTGCCTGGACACCTTCATCATAGCAAAAAAAGTGTTCCTCTCGGCCGGACGAGCATTTTAGGCCAAACAAGTCAAACATTTAGAAATAGATCTCAAACCAAAGGAGCCAGCACTGAAACACATAGCTGGCCTGAAACATCCAGAGGGAGCACACTAGCACAACATTCATTCTAGGGCTGTGGGATTTCACTTCCCTGGGAACCTTCTGCATATCAAAAAAAGTGTTTCTCTCGGCCGGACGAGCATTTTAGGCCAAACATGCAAAACGTCCAGGAGTAGCTCCAAAACAAAGAAGCCAGCACAGAAACACATAGCTGGCCTGAGACCTCCCCAGGGAGCACACAAGCAGCAACATTCATTCTCTGGCTCTGGGCTTTCACTTGCCTGGGAACCTTCATCATAGCAAAAAAAGTGTTTCTCTTGGCTGGACGAGCATTTTAGGCCAAACATGCCAAAAGTCCTGGAATACCTCCCAAATCAAAGGAGCCAGCACTGAAACACATAGCTCGCTTGAAACCTCCTCAGGGTGCACACAAGCAGCAGCAATCATTCTAGGACTGTGGGCTTTCACTTGCCTGGGAACCATCTGCAAAGCAAAAAGTGTGTTCCTCTCGGCCGGACGAGAATTTTAGGCCAAACATGCCAAACGTCCAGAAATACCTCCCAAATCAAACGAGCCAGCAAAGAAACAGATATTTGGCCTGAAACCTACCCAGGGAGCAAACAAGCACCAACATTCATTCTAGGGCCGTGGGCTTTCTCTTGCCTGGGAACCTTCATCACAGCAAAAAAAGTGTTTCTCTCGGCCGGACAAGCATTTTAGGCCAAACATGCCAAACGTCCAGCAATCGCTCCCAAACCAAAGGAGCCAGCACCGAAACACATAGCTGGGCTGAAACCTCCCCAGGGAGCACACAAGCAGCAACATTCATTCTATGGATGTGGGCTTTCACTTGCCTGGGAACCTTCATCGCACCAAAAAAAATGTTTCTCTCGGCCAGACGAGCATTTTGGGCCAAACATGCCAAACGTCCAGCAATAGCTCCCAAACCAAAGGAGCCAGCAATGAAACACACAGCTGGCCTGAAACCTCTCCAGGGAGCACACAAGCAGCAACATTCATTCTAGGGCTGTGGGCTTTCACTTGCCTGGGAACCTTCATCATAGCAAAAAAAGTGTTTCTCTCGGTCGGACGAGCATTTTGGGCCAAACATGCAAAACGTCCAGCAATCGCTCCCAAACCAAAGGAGCCAGCACTGAAACACATAGCTGGCCTGAAACCTCCCCAGGGAGCACACAAGCAGCAACATTCATTGTAGGGCTGTGGGACTTCACTTCCCTCGGAAACTTCTGCATATCAAAAAAAGTGTTTCTCTCGGCTGGCCGAGCATTTTTGGCCAAACATGCAAAACGTCCAGCAATAGCTCCCAAACCGAAGGGGCCGGCACTGAAACACATAGCTGGCCTGAAACCTCCCCAAGGAGCACACAAGCAGCAACTTTCATTTTACGGTTGTGCGCTTTCACTTGCCTGGGAACCTTCAATATAGCAAAAATGTGTTTCTCTCGGCCGGACGAGCATTTTAGGACAACCATGCCAAATGTCCAGCTATAGCTCCCAAACCGAAGGAGCCAGCACTAGAACACATAGCTGGGCTGAAACCTCCTCAGGGAGGAAAGAAGCAGCAACATTCATTCTAGAACTGTGGGCTTTCACTTGCCTGGGATTCTTCATTATATCAAAAAACGTGTTTCTCTCGGCCGGACGAGCATTTTAAGATGCAAAACGTCCAGTAAAGCACGCAAACCAAAGGAGCCAGTACTGAAACACATATCTGGCCTGAATCCTCCGCAGGGAGCAAACAAGCAGCAATATTCATTGCAGGTCTGTGGGCTTTAATTTGCCTGGGAGTCTTCATCATGGCAAAAAACTGTTTCTCTCGGCCGGACAGAGAATTTTAGTCCAAACATGCCAAACGTCCAGCAATAGATCCCAAACCAAAGGAGCCAGCACAGAAACACATAGCTGGGCTGAAACCTCCCCAGGGAGCACACAAGCAGCAATATTCATTCTAGGGCTGTGGGCTTTCACTTGCCTGGGAACCTTCAGCACACCAAAAAAAATGTTTCTCTCGGCCGGAGGAGCATTTTGGGCCAAACATGACAAACGTCCAGCAATAGCTCCCAAAACAAAGGAGCCAGCACTGAAACACATAGCTGGCCTGAAACCTCCCCAGAGAGCACACAAGCAGCAAAATTCATTCTCGGGCTCTGGCCTTTCAATTTCCTGGGAACCTTCATCATATCAAAAAAAGTGATTCGCTCGGCCGGACGAGCATTTTAGGTCAAACATGAAAAACGTCCAGCAATCGCTCCCAAACCAAAGGAGCCAGCACTGAAACACATAGCTGGCCTGAAACCTCCCCAGGGAGCGCACAAGCGGCAACATTCATTCTAGGGCTGTGGGCTTTCACTTGTCTGGGAACCGTCATCATAGCAAAAAAAGTGTTTCTCTCGGCCGGACGAGCATTTTAAGCCAAATATGCGAAACTTCCAGCAATAGCTCCCAAACCAAAGGAGGCAGCACTGAAACACATAGCTGGTCTGAAACCTCCCAAGGGAGCACACAAGCAGCGACATTCATTCTAGGTCTGTGTGACTTCACTTGCCTCGGAAACTTCTGCATATCAAAAAAAGTGTTTCTCTCGGCCGGACGAGCATTTTAGGCCAAACATGCCAAACGTCCAGCAATAGCTCCCAAACCAAAGGAGCCAGCACTGAAACACATAGCTGGGCTGAAAGCTCCCCTGGGAGCACACAAGCAGCAACATTCATTCTAGGGATGTGGGCTTTCACTTGCCTGGGAACCTTCTGCAACGCAAAAAGAGTGTTTCTCTCGTCCGGACGAGCATTTTAGGCCAGACATGCCGAACATCCAGCAATAGCTCCCAAACCAAAGGAGCCAGCACTGAAACACATAGCTGGCCTGAATCCTCCCCAGGGAGCACACAAGCAGCAACATTCCTTCTAGGGCTGTGGGCTTTCACTTGCCTGGGAACCTTCATCATAGCAAAAAAAGTGTTTCTCTCGGCCGAACGAGAATTTTAGGCCAAACATGCTAAACGTCCAGCAATAGCTCCCAAAGAAAAGGAGCCACCACTGAAACACAAAGCTGGCCTGAATTCTCCCCAGGGAGCACACAAGCAGCAACATTCATTCTAGGGCTGTGGGCTTTCACTTGCCTGGGATCTTTCATCATTGCAAAAAAGTATTTTCTATTGGCCGGACGAGCATTTTAGGCCAAACATGCCAAACGTCCAGCAATAGTTCCCAAACCAAAGGAGCCAGCACTGAAACACATAGGTGGCCTGAATCCTCTCCAGGGAGCACACAAGCAGCAACATTCATTCTAGGGCTGTGGGCTTTCACTTGCCTGGGAACCTTCATCATATTAAAAAAAGTGTTTTTCTCGGGCCGACGAGGATTTTAGGCCAAACATGCCAAACGTCCAGCACTAGCTCCCAAACCAAAGGAGCCAGCACTGAAACACATAGCTGGCCTGAAACGTCCCGAGGGAGCACACAAGCAGCAACATTCATTCTAGGGATTTGGCTTTCACTTGCATGGGAAGCTTCATCATAGCAAAAAAAGTGTTTCTCTCGGGCGGACGAGCAATTTAGGCCAAACATGCCAAACGACCAGCACTAGCTCCCAAACCAAAGGAGCCAGCACTGAAACACATAGCTGGCCTGAATCCTCCCCAGGGAGCCAAAAAGCAGCAACATTCATTCTAGGGCTGTGGGCATTCACTGGACTGGGAACCTTCATCATAGCAGAAAAAGAGTTTCTCTCGGCTGGATCAGCATTTTGGGCCAAACATGCCAAACGTCCAGCAATAGCTCCCAAACCAAAGGAGCCAGCACTGATACACATAGCTGGCCTGAATCCTCCCCAGGGAGCACACAAGCAGCAACATTCATTCTAGGGATGTGGCTTTCACTTGCCTGGGAACTTTCATCATAGCAAAAAAAGTATATCTCTCGGCCGGACGAGCATTTTAGGCCAAACATGCCAAACGTCCAGCAATAGCTCCCCAACCAAAGGAGCCACCACTGAAACACATACCTGTTCTAAAACCTCCCCAGGGAGCACACAAGCAAAAAAATTCATTCTAGGGCTGTGGGCTTTCACTCTCCTGGGAACATTAATCATAACAAAGAAATTGTTTCTCTCGGCCGGACGAGCATTTTAGGCCAAAAAATCGAAATGTCCAGCAATAGTTCCCAAACCAAAGGATCCAGCACTGAAAAACATAGCTGGCCCGAAACCTCCCCAGGGAGCACAGAAGCAGCAACATTCATTATAGGGCTGTGGGCTTTCACTTGCCTGGGAACCTTCATCATATCAAAAAATTATTTTCTGTTGACCGGATGAGCATTTTAGGCCATACATGCCAAACGTCCAGCAGTAGCTCCCAAACGAAAGGAGCCAGCACTGAAACACATAGCTGGCCTGAATCCTCCCCAGGGAGCACACAAGCAGCAACATTCCTTCTAGGGCTGTGGGCTTTCACTTGCCTGGGATGTTTCATCATAGCAAAAAAAGTGTTTCTCTCGGCCGAACGAGAATTTTAGGCCAAACTTGCCAATCGTCCAGCAATAGCTACCAAACCAAAGGAGCCACCACTGAAACACATAGCTGGCCTGAAACCTCCCCAGGGAACACACAAGCAGTAACATTCATTCTATGGCTCTGGGCTTTCACTTGCCTAGGAACCTTCTGCAACTCAAAAACAGTGTTTCTCTCGGCCGGACGAGCATTTTAGGCCAGACATGCCAAAAGTGCAGCAATAGCTCCCAAACCAATGGAGCCAGCACTGAAACACATAGCTGGCCTGAATCCTCCCCAGGGAGCACACAAGCAGCAACATTCCTTCTAGGGCTGTGGGCTTTCACTTGCCTGGGAACCTTCATCATAGCAAAAAAAGTGTTTCTCTCGGCCGGACGAGCATTTTAGGCCAAACATGCCAAACGTCCAGCAATAGCTCCCAAACCAACTGAGCCAGCACTGAAACACATAGTTGGCCTGAAACCTCCCCAGGGAGAGCACAAGCAGCAACATTTATTCTATGGGTCTGGGATTTCACTTGCCTGGGAACCTTCTGCAAAGCAAAAATAGTGTTTCTCTCGGCCGGACGATCATTTTGGGACAAAAAAGTCAAACATCCAGTAATAGCTCCCAAACCAAAGGAGCCATCACTGAAACACATAGCTGGGCTGAAAGCTCCCCTGGGAGCACACAAGCAGCAACATTCATTCTAGGGATGTGGGCTTTCACTTGCCTGGGAACCTTCTGCAACGCAAAAAGAGTGTTTCTCTCGTCCGGACGAGCATTTTAGGCCAGACATGCCGAACATCCAGCAATAGCTCCCAAACCAAAGGAGCCAGCACTGAAACACATAGCTGGCCTGAATCCTCCCCAGGGAGCACACAAGCAGCAATATTCCTTCTAGGGCTGTGGGCTTTCACTTGCCTGGGAACCTTCATCATAGCAAAAAAAGTGTTTCTCTCGGCCGAACGAGAATTTTAGGCCAAACATGCTAAACGTCCAGCAATAGCTCCCAAAGAAAAGGAGCCACCACTGAAACACATAGCTGGCCTGAATTCTCCCCAGGGAGCACACAAGCAGCAACATTCCTTCTAGGGCTGTGGGCTTTCACTTGCCTGGGATCTTTCATCATTGCTAAAAAATATTTTCTGTTGACCGGATGAGCATTTTAGGCCAAACATGCCAAACGTCCAGGAATAGCTCCCAAACCAAAGGAGCCAGCACTGAAACACTTAGCTGGGCTGAAATCTCCCCAGGGAGCACACAAGCAGCAACATTCATTCTAGGGCTGTGGGCTTTCACTTGCCTGGGTACCTTCATCGTATCAAAAAATGTGTTTCTCTCAGCCGGACGAGCATTTTAGGCCAAGCAAGTCAACCGTCCAGCAATAGATCCCTGTTATCGACAAAAGGACACTCGCCCCGGGAGTGTAATAAGCAGCAATTTATTCAGAGAGAAAGAAACAGCGGCGCCTGGCGGGCAGGGACCTAAGTCACACCACACCGCGCTGAGGAGATGTGGGCTACAGATATTTATACTCAGTGACAAACAAAGTCATTTCATCATCTTCTGATCCAATCATTAACTAGGGCTTTTGTTTCAGTCCGCTGATGCGTCTTGTGGTTAGTTTTGGAGGGCCTCCCTCCTGCCATTGTGGTCAGGTGTTATGCTCCAGGTGTTTCTATGCACTAAGATCTACAGGTCTCATAATTATGTTTGTTTCAGACCAACACAAGCATAAAGTTTCTTACGAAAAAATCTCTTAGGGTAGGTTTCACATTTATCTAAGTTAACGCAAGCATGGAGATACTAAGATCTAAAGATTTGCAAGTACAATCACATTTGTTTAAGCTTATGCGAGCGTAAAGGTTCTCAAGGAGACCGTTTCGAGATTAATCAAACAAATTTTACAATGACTATGTTTGTGAGTTTCCCAGGAGAAGAATCAGCAAAGGTTGGTGACAATTCCACCCCTTTTCTTTTGATTACCTGTTTGCTGATTCCATGACCCGAATAGTGAGAAGTTCGATTCGGTCTATTCTATGTTTAAGTAGAGTTACTATCTTATTCAATATGCAAGGTCCAAAGGTTAATATAAGGATCAAGATAATTACAGGTCCAGCAATTGTTGACAACAGGGTGGTGAACCAAGGTGACCACTTGAACCAATTTTCGTACCAAGGGGCCTGGGACTCTCCTTCTCTTTTCCTTTGTTCTAGTCTTTCCCGTACCTTGGCTAAAGAGTCACGATACCTTCATAATAGGGGGGTCTTTCTTCATAACAAAGCCAACATTCACTAGTTAGATTGGGGTTGGTTTGGTTAATTACAGTAAAAGTTGCTTCCATCAAAGTCCAGAGAGAATCCCTATCCCCAAATATCGAACTCTCAGGTTTTATAACAGGCTTAATAGGAGTCTCAAGAGGGACTGGAAGTTGGGTGGTTAAGGGGCGAGGTTTGACTGACATCACTTGGTTGGGTCCTACAGCCAAGGAAGGTAGAGCAGGTTTCTTTTTCTGGATGGGAAAGAATCCTCCTGGGTCCCTTCCATTAACATAGTATCTTGGGCCCCAAGTTCTTCCTATAAACCACATAGAGTCCTCATGTTTGTTTATAAGTAAGCTTATACTGCCATTGGAGTACCATTTTACGGATAGGAATTGGTCCGGCTCGGTGGGAGACCAGGCTGATGCTATTGTTTCACAGCCCCAATATCCACAAAAATATTCTCCGGGTTGGTTACAATATCTTTTTCCAGGGTTGGAGCTAGGGCACCCCTAGAAGGGCACCCTTTCATCACAATTTCCTTTACTGATCGGGGTTTCCGATCCTGTGTTAGTGGCCGGCACCCTGTCTCGGCTGTTTGTCTGATTTACTAGGGCACATGTGGTGGTTAGAAAATGTGGTGGTCCTGATGTAATGATCGTTTTAACAACTTTGTTTTCTGAGCCACTTCCAGTACCTTTCAGAATCCATTCGTATGGTTGATGGCTAATTCCACAAGGAGATAGGAGGACCTCAAGAATAAGGAAAAGCCATCTGCCCCACGTGTTTTACTGGCTTTGCCCTTCCTCGGTCTACCCTGGGCAGAAGGGCAACCGGGGTAACGTTCTTCTCGGCAACAACTCAGTGTCTTCAGGGGCGGCCTATTCCTATTGACTCCTTCCTTTCTCCCTTCTGCGAATGGATTTTTGTTTTAGGTATTGCGTTTGCTCAGTTTCCAGCGAAATCGTTTTTTTACACTTGGTGACTACCTTAATTCGGTTAATTTCAAAAAAAAATTCCCACCAATACGGTATTAACAATTCCCATCCGCAAAAGAGTGTGAGTATATTTTCCTGTCCTGATCCGTAATTTCGATGTTGTCTACAATATATGCAATAAGCCTGTCTAAACCGGGAAGTACAATTCCAAATCTGTTTACAATTATAACAGATACATTGGACCCAAGCCTCGTGGCCCGATAAAGGATGTTTCAAACAGGGTATTCGTCTGGGCAATATAGATTGGGTTGGGATTCCAGTCTCAATATCACAACACAAGGCTAAAGTCCGTCCTTCCTCACAGGCCCTATAAAGGCCTCCCTTCTCCCCTAGATATGGTATTCTCCCTTGTACCCAGGAGACATATGATACCCTCCGTAATGATTCGTAGGTCGGCAGTCCAAACCAGAGTTTAAGTTTTTCTCCCTCGTTCATTCATTCAGTTTGTCGTTTTAGGGTGATCCTCAGGGAGTCTGGATGATGGGTTGACGTCCACTTGTCTGCTGAGGGTGTTTTCTTTACCCTGCTAGCGTGAGTCCACCCCTTCTCTTTTGTCCGTATCGTGGAATCTGTTGTAAGCAAAACGAAATAAGGTCCCTCCCATCGGGGAGTCAAATTAGTTTCCTTCCAGGATTTTATTAATACCTGGTCTCCTGGTTGTATACGATGTATGGCCAAATCCAACGGGGGCCTTTGAGTTATTAATCCCTTTTTCCTAAGTTGTTCTCGTCTCTTATTTAAGATATTTAGATAGCTTTCTGCCCGTTTGGCCTCTAAGTCTGCTAGATTATTTCCTCGTACTATTGGGGATAGGCCCTTTTGATGACCTTTAACATGCACTATAGCTATTCTTTTAGGGCCCCGGAGTGCCTTTGAGACCTCCTTTATCAGTTGTTCATGAATCAGTCCCTTTCCTCGGGTGTTAATTAGTCCTCGTTCTTCCCAAATTTTTCCAAATACATGGACTACCCCGTATGCATATTTTGAATCTGTATAAATAGTCCCCTTTCTTCATTTGTAAATAATACTTTCAAGATCGCTTCTAATTCGTCCCAGGTGTATATACTAGGACCTAAGAACTGATCTAATTTATCCGCCACTCCTAGCGGATCATCCAAAAGATGTCCCATCTCCTTTTTGAATTCCCTTACATCACCGCTGTTTAATGGTATAGATACATACCCTATACCCGGCTGTGGTCCCCCCATGGGTGCTTCTCGTAAGGGAAAGAGTCCCTGAGCTGCCTCTGTCCGAGCAAATCTCCTTGTACGAGGTCTATTTATAGGGGAACTTAGTGGGGGTGATGGGGCCGAGGGGTCTTCTGCATAAGGAGGAGGGTAAATCAACTCGTTAGAGTTCCTCCTCCTTGGCTTAGTTCCTAAAGAATAAATCGTCGCTATCTTGTCATCTTTGGAAGCGACTATCCACAGAAAGGTGTATTGGCTTTCCTCCTGACTATAAGGAGTCTTATTATTTACATAAAAAATTGAGGGCTTGACATACCCAGTCCTCAAAGGAACCAAATCGAGGCCAAAAGATATTTTTCCCAATTTCCTTTTCCCCCATGTGTATACAGAATAACGAATCATATTTTCTTTTGATTTTCCCCTACGAGTCAAGGATTCTCCCCAATGACGTATCATTAATCCTAATGGACTTTCTGGGGGAACTTTAGGGTTGGGGATTCCCTTAGATTTACTATTTTCCTGACCAATTTGAAGGGGGGTATTACCGAAAGGAAACGCAATGACTTACCAGTACCTTCGGAAAGACCGGGACCGTGAGATTTATGTACTGGATGTCCGAAAGCTCGCCGTTCATCTCGAGCTTCTTCGTTCGGTATCTTCGTGCACAGAAATCAAATTTCTTTCTTTCTCTCTGCCGTTCGGAAAATCCGGGACTGACCAGCCGGGAACTTTCCCAGGGCCACCCAGAAAGTCGGGTGGGGCGCCTCCCTGTAGGAGTACTTGGCTGTCAGTTACCGGATCCGAGTCACGGCACCAAAATTGTTATCGACAAAAGGACACTCGCCCCGGGAGTGTAATAAGCAGCAATTTATTCAGAGAGAAAGAAACAGCGGCGCCTGGCGGGCAGGGACCTAAGTCACACCACACCGCGCCGAGGAGAGGTGGGCTACAGATATTTATACTCAGTGACAAACAAAGTCATTTCATCATCTTCTGATCCAATCATTAACTAGGGCTTTTGTTTCAGTCCGCTGATGCGTATTGTGGTTAGTTTTGGAGGGCCTCCCTCCTGCCATTGTGGTCAGGTGTTATGCTCCAGGTGTTTATATGCACTAAGATCTACAGGTCTCATAATTATGTTTGTTTCAGACCAACACAAGCATAAAGTTTCTTACGAAAAAAACTCTTAGGGTAGGTTTCACATTTATCTAAGTTAAAGCAAGCATGGAGATACTGAGATCTAAAGATTTGCAAGTACAATCACATTTGTTTAAGCTTATGCGAGCGTAAAGGTTCTCAAGGAGACCGTTTCGAGATTAATCAAACAAATTTTACAATGACCATGTTTTTGAATTTCCCAGGAGAAGAATCAGCAAAGGTTGGTGACAATCCCAAACCAAAGGAGCCAGCACTGAAACACATAGCTGGCCTGAAACCTCCACAGGGAGCACACAAGCAGCAACATTCATTCTAGGGCTGTGGGCTTTCACTTGCCTGGACACCTTCATCATAGCAAAAAAAGTGTTCCTCTCGGCCGGACGAGCATTTTAGGCCAAACAAGTCAAACATTTAGAAATAGATCTCAAACCAAAGGAGCCAGCACTGAAACACATAGCTGGCCTGAAACATCCAGAGGGAGCACACTAGCACAACATTCATTCTAGGGCTGTGGGATTTCACTTCCCTGGGAACCTTCTGCATATCAAAAAAAGTGTTTCTCTCGGCCGGACGAGCATTTTAGGCCAAACATGCAAAATGTCCAGGAGTAGCTCCAAAACAAAGAAGCCAGCACAGAAACACATAGCTGGCCTGAGACCTCCCCAGGGAGCACACAAGCAGCAACATTCATTCTCTGGCTCTGGGCTTTCACTTGCCTGGGAACCTTCATCATAGCAAAAAAAGTGTTTCTCTTGGCTGGACGAGCATTTTAGGCCAAACATGCCAAAAGTCCTGGAATACCTCCCAAATCAAAGGAGCCAGCACTGAAACACATAGCTCGCTTGAAACCTCCTCAGGGTGCACACAAGCAGCAGCAATCATTCTAGGACTGCGGGCTTTCACTTGCCTGGGAACCATCTGCAAAGCAAAAAGTGTGTTCCTCTCGGCCGGACGAGAATTTTAGGCCAAACATGCCAAACGTCCAGAAATACCTCCCAAACCAAACGAGACAGCAAAGAAACAGATATTTGGCCTGAAACCTACCCAGGGAGCAAACAAGCACCAACATTCATTCTAGGGCCGTGGGCTTTCTCTTGCCTGGGAACCTTCATCACAGCAAAAAAAGTGTTTCTCTCGGCCGGACAAGCATTTTAGGCCAAACATGCCAAACGTCCAGCAATAGCTCCCAAACCAAAGGAGCCAGCACCGAAATACAAAGCTGGGCTGAATCCTCCCCAGGGAGCACACAAGCAGCAACATTCATTCTAGGGATGTGGGCTTTCACTTGCCTGGGAACCTTCATCGCACCAAAAAATATGTTTCTCTCGGCCAGAAGAGCATTTTGGGCCAAACATGCCAAACGTCCAGCAATAGCTCCCAAACCAAAGGAGCCAGCAATGAAACACATAGCTGGCCTGAAACCTCTCCAGGGAGCACACAAGCAGCAACATTCATTCTAGGGCTGTGGGCTTTCACTTGCCTGGGAACCTTCATCATAGCAAAAAAAGTGTTTCTCTCGGTCGGACGAGCATTTTGGGCCAAACATGCAAAACGTCCAGCAATCGCTCCCAAACCAAAGGAGCCAGCACTGAAACACATAGCTGGCCTGAAACCTCCCCAGGGAGCACACAAGCAGCAACATTCATTGTAGGGCTGTGGGACTTCACTTTCCTCGGAAACTTCTGCATATCAAAAAAAGTGTTTCTCTCGGCTGGCCGAGCATTTTTGGCCAAACATGCAAAACGTCCAGCAATAGCTCCCAAACCGAAGGGGCCGGCACTGAAACACATAGCTGGCCTGAAACCTCCCCAAGGAGCACACAAGCAGCAACTTTCATTTTACGGTTGTGCGCTTTCACTTGCCTGGGAACCTTCAACATAGCAAAAATGTGTTTCTCTCGGCCGGACGAGCATTTTAGGACAACCATGCCAAATGTCCAGCTATAGCTCCCAAACCGAAGGAGCCAGCACTAGAACACATAGCTGGGCTGAAACCTCCTCAGGGAGGAAAGAAGCAGCAACATTCATTCTAGAACTGTGGGCTTTCACTTGCCTGAGATTCTTCATTATATCAAAAAACGTGTTTCTCTCGGCCGGACGAGCATTTTAAGATGCAAAACGTCCAGTAAAGCACGCAAACCAAAGGAGCCAGTACTGAAACACATATCTGGCCTGAATCCTCCCCAGGGAGCAAACAAGCAGCAATATTCATTGCAGGTCTGTGGGCTTTAACTTGCCTGGGAGTCTTCATCATGGCAAAAAACTGTTTCTCTCGGCCGGACAGAGAATTTTAGTCCAAACATGCCAAACGTCCAGCAATAGATCCCAAACCAAAGGAGCCAGCACAGAAACACATAGCTGGGCTGAAACCTCCCCAGGGAGCACACAAGCAGCAATATTCATTCTAGGGCTGTGGGCTTTCACTTGCCTGGGAACCTTCAGCACACCAAAAATATTGTTTCTCTCGGCCGGAGGAGCATTTTGGGCCAAACATGACAAACGTCCAGCAATAGCTCCCAAAACAAAGGAGCCAGCACTGAAACACATAGCTGGCCTGAAACCTCCCCAGAGAGCACACAAGCAGCAAAATTCATTCTCGGGCTCTGGCCTTTCAATTTCCTGGGAACCTTCATCATATCAAAAAAAGTGATTCGCTCGGCCGGACGAGCATTTTAGGTCAAACATGAAAAACGTCCAGCAATCGCTCCCAAACCAAAGGAGCCAGCACTGAAACACATAGCTGGCCTGAAACCTCCCCAGGGAGCGCACAAGCGGCAACATTCATTCTAGGGCTGTGGGCTTTCACTTGTCTGGGAACCGTCATCATAGCAAAAAAAGTGTTTCTCTCGGCCGGACGAGCATTTTAAGCCAAATATGCGAAACTTCCAGCAATAGCTCCCAAACCAAAGGAGGCAGCACTGAAACACATAGCTGGTCTGAAACCTCCCAAGGGAGCACACAAGCAGCGACATTCATTCTAGGTCTGTGTGACTTCACTTGCCTCGGATACTTCTGCATATCAAAAAAAGTGTTTCTCTCGGCCGGACGAGCATTTTAGGCCAAACATGCCAAACGTCCAGCAATAGCTCCCAAACCAAAGGAGCCACCACTGAAACACATAGCTGGCCTGAATCCTCCCCAGGGAGCACACAAGCGGCAACATTCATTCTAGGGCTGAATGCTTTCACTTGACTGGGAACCTTAATCAGATCAAAAAATATTTAACTATCGGCTGGAAGAGCATTTTAGGCTAAACATGCCAAACATCCAGCAATAGCTCCCAAACCAAAGGAGCCGGCACTGAAACACATAGCTGGCCTGAATCCTCCCCAGGAAGCAAACAGGGAGCAACATTCATTCTAGGGCTGTCGGCTTTCACTTTCCTGGGAACCTTCATCTTAACAAAGAAAGTGTTTCTCTCGGCCGGAGGAGCATTTAAGCTAAATGTCCAGCAATAGCTCCCAAACAAAAGCAGCCAGCACTGAAACACATAGCTGGCCTGTATCCTCCCCAGGGAGCACACAAGCAGCAACATTCATTCTAGGGCTGTGGGCTTTCACTTGCCTTCGAACCTTCAGCATAGCAAAAATATTGTTTCTCTATGCCGGACGAGCCTTTTTGGTATAACATGCCAAACGTCCAGCAATAGCTCCCACACCAAAGGAGCCAGCACTGAAACATATAGCTGGCCTGAAACCTTCCCTTGTAGGAAACAAGCAGCAACATTCATTCTAGGGCTATGGGCTTCCACTTGCCTGGGAACCTTCATCTTAGCAAAAAAAGTGTTTCTCTCGTTCGGAAAAGCATTTTAAGCCAGATATTCCAAACGTCCATTAATAGTTCCGAAACCAAAGGAGCCAGCACTGAAACACATAGCTGGGCTGAAACCTCCCCAGGGACCACACAAACAGCAACATTCATTCTAGGGCTGTGGGCTTTCACTTGCCTGGGAACCTTCATCATATCAATAAATTTGTATCTCTCTGTGGTACATGCATTTTAGTCCAAACATGCAAAACTTCCAGCAATAGATCCCAAACCAAAGGAGCCAGCACTGAAGGAACTAGCTCGCGTGAAACCTCCCCAGGCAGCCCAAAAACAGGAAATATTCATTCTAGGACTGTGGGCTTTCACTTGCCTGGGAACCTTCATCATAACAAAAAAAGTGTTTCTCTCGGCCGGAAGAGTATTTTAGTCCAAACATGCCAAACGTCCAGCAATAGCTCGCAATCCAAAGAGCCAGCCCTGAAATACATAGCTGGCCTGAAAACTCCCAAGGGAGCAAACAAGCAGCAGCTTTCATTTTAGTGCTGTGGGCTTTCACTTGCCTGGGATCCTTCATCGTATCAAAAAAACCTGTTTCTCTTGGCAGGAAGAGCATTTTAAGCTAATATTCCAGCAATAGCACCGAAACCAAAGTAGCCAGCAATGAAACAAATAGCTGCCCTGAATCCTCCCCAGAGAGCAAACAAGCAGCAATATTCATTCTAGGGATGTGGGCTTTCACTTGGCTGGGAACCTTCATCATAGCAAAAAAATTGTTTCCTCCGGCCGGCGAGCATTTTAGGCCAAACATGCCAAACGTCCAGCAATAGCTCCCAAACCAAAGGAGCCAGCACTGAAACACATAGCTGGCCTGAAACCTCCCCAGGGACCACACAAGCAGCAACATTCATTCTAGGGCTTTGGTTTTCACTTGCCTGGGAACCTTCATCAGAGCAAAAATAGTGTTTCTCTCGGCTGGACGAGCATTTTAGGCCAAACTTGCCAAACGTCCAGCAATAGCTCCCAAACCAAAGGAGCCACCACTGAAACACATAGCTGGCCTGAAACCTCCCCAGGGTACACACAAGCGGCAACATTCATTCTAGGGCTGAATGCTTTCACTTGACTGGGAACCTTATTCAGATCAAAAAATATTTAACTTTCAGCTGGAAGAGCATTTTAGGCTAAACATGCCAAACATCCAGCAATAGCTCCCAAACCAAAGGAGCCGGCACTGAAACACATAGCTGGCCTGAATCCTCCCCAGGAAGCAAACAGGGAGCAACATTCATTCTAGGGCTGTCGGCTTTCACTTTCCTGGGAACCTTCATCTTAACAAAGAAAGTGTTTCGGCCAGAGGAGCATTTAAGCTAAGTGTCCAGCAATAGCTCCCAAACCAAAGCAGCCAGCACTGAAACACATAGCTAGCCTGTATCCTCCCCAGGGAGCACACAAGCAGCAACATTCATTCTAGGGATGTGGGCTTTCACTTTCCTGGGAACATTCATCACATCAAAAAAAGTGTTTCTCTCGGCCGGACGAGCATTTAAGGCCAAATATGACAAACGTCCAGCAATGGCTCCCAAACCAAAGGAGCCAGCACTGAAAGAACTAGCTGCCGTGAAACCTCCCCAGGTAGCCCACAAACAGCAAACATTCATTCTAGGGATGTGGGCTTTCACTTGTGAGGGAACCTTCATCATTGCAGAAAAAGTGTTATTCTCGGCCGGAGAAGCATTTTTCAGCCAAACATGCCAAACGTCCAGCAATAGCCCCAAACCAAAGGAGCCAGCACTGAAACACATAGGTGGCCTTAAACCTCCCCAGGGAGCCGAAAAGCAGCAACATTCATTCTAGGGCTGAGGGATTTCACTTTCCTGGGAACCTTCATCATATCAATAAATGTGTTTATTTCGGCCGTACAAGCATTTTAAGGCCAAACATGCCAAATCTCCTGAAATAGCTCCCAAACCAAAGGAGCCATCACTGAAACACATAGCTGGCCTGAAACCTCCCAGGGTGCAAAGAAGCAGCAACATTCATTCAAGGGTGTCGTGTTCTCCGCGTCCTAATCCCAATCTTGGGATACTTTTAGGTCCAGGGTCTTCGAAAGAGCTGGACGGCGCTAGGAGTCAGACCGCACACCAATGTGGCTAAAAGCAGTCAGTTCGTTTATTCTACAGAGCAGCGTGATTATATACTCTCTAGCAAGCTTAAGAAAGCATGGCTGGGATCCGCGGGGAGAAGAAATTAAAAACAGTGAATGCAATAGAGTGGACACCTGTGCAAGGCCTATATCTTCTCTTGTCTCAGAGGAATGTTTCAGAATTAGGAGCTTCTATTCACAGCACATACTCCTTAACCCATTATCTTACTTTGCTGCTAGCTCCACATTCCTTTAAAGTGATATTTCATTCTGGCTGTTTTGTTTGCAGGTATAGAGAGTAGGATTATGTGGCCGTTTTCACGGAGCCATTTCTCCACAGTTCCCTCTTTTTCTTTTTGCGCAAACAAAACAGCCGAAGACAAGGCCTTGCTCAGAAGTCTCTTAAGAATCTGTATAATGCAAGGAATAACAGTTAAGATCAGCAAAATTACTATCAATATAATTAACACACCCTTTAACATGTCTCTAACCTACACAATAATTCCCCATTTGTTAAACCATCCTTTGAGCCAGCTACCCTCATATCTCAGCTTCGCCAGCTGGCTTCACAATGTTGCAATACTTTGATGGATCAATTCTGAATGGTCTGACAAGTTCATGCAGCACATACCCTCAAAATCTTCACAACCACGAGCTAGGAGTAAGAAATCTATTGCAGCCCGATTTTGAAGAGTAGCATGTCTAATGCTATCCACGTCAGTTAGCAAACCACATAGTGCAATGGGTGTAGCATTAGTTTGCTTACACAGCCAACAGCCCAATCTTGTAAGTTTTTTAAGAGCAGCAGCAGAAGCCACTCCTGGGGCTAGTATTGATGATGCTATTATTTCTGCGGGTCCCCAAAATGTTACTTGGTCATCACAGTCCTTCTCAAATTTGTGAATGCTTCTATGCACTCGTCCTCTTAATTTACGTTGTTTCGCATGTATCATGGCCAAGTTAGGAGTCAGCAAAGTGAGACGACCAAGACTGCAGAGGCCACCATTCAAACATGATGGAATTCCACTCCAGGCTCGGTCTCCACATATCAAAAAATGCCAGGAGGCAAAGTGAGCGGTGTGGCTGATGATTGGGAAATATTGGGACTCGTACAACCACACCAAGCAGCAGCATTACGATATATACTAAGCATAGCGTTAACATTCTGACCTCTACGAGCAATGCTATAAGTATAATTAAAATATATACAAGCATCCATCACCACAGAGTCCCATAGTGTTAACCCTTGAGGTTCCTGTGTCTGCTGCAGAAGATGGAGTAGCCACAGAAAGACACAGTGTATTTTGACCAGTGATGTTTACAAGGGTTACCCATACATTCTGCTTCGGCTGAGCAATTACCCAGGCCTGATTATATGTGGGTCAGCAATAAATCTGGATGGGCCATGAAACCCATTCCTCTCAATTCCCCCTTTTTGTTTATGGACCAGCCAGATTTTTGCAAAAGGTGTTATCCATCCTGTAAGAGAAACACTGTGACATACACGGCAAAAAAAACTAACAAAAGCATAAGTCCTTATTTAACTATATTTAAAAGCCATCCTATAAACGAAAAGCCATACTATAAAATGTGACAAGCTAAAAACTGCTAATTGACTACACACACTATTCACACCAGAGTGATTAATTAGTAATTATAACGAGTTTTGATAAGCATATCTTCTAGCTAAACATTGTTAGTTTACCTTTGATGTCTAAAAGTTATCTGCACACCTGCTGTGTTTTGGCCACCTTATTACGGCTGGTTCTTGACATATTCACTTACTTCCAAATACCTCTTCATAACTCCTTCTTGGTTTAAGGCAGTCTGTCCACCTGCCTTCAAGGCTGCTACATTTTGAAAATGTGATTACCAAATACCTCTCAGCATGAGTAATTTTGCTGTCTCGTGGGAATTCAAGGATCCTGTTGGGGCCTGTGTCTGTGCGAGGAGAGCCAGGCCGCCGGCAGGCCTGCTGTCCTCCTTGACAAATTTTTTTTTTTTCTTTTAGTATCTGCATTTCAAAAACTGCTTTTAGAGGTCTCCGCAAGGGCCCTTTGCAGAAAGCTCAATACGCATGGCAGTAAGAGCAAGACAAGTACCGTAATTGCCAAATCCAATAATCCAAATTTGACCACTGACAATATCCATCCTGAAATTTCCCACTTGTGAAACCAATTGCCTGATCCAAACAATCCCTTTTCTTGTTGTATCTTTTGTGCTTGATCTATTAATTTCTGAATGCTCGCATGATTTGACTGAGAGTGGTCAGCCAGATTCTTTGTTTGCTTTGCCAATAAGAAGTGTCAGAGGTGCAGATAACATCAACCTCACACAGTCTGTGATCTTAGGCTGTGCAGAAATCACTATTTCCCTACTTTTCATTTACCACAAATACATGCATATCTCAAAGACTCTTAGATGGTTCAAAATGTCCCACAGCAAAACTCATGGTCCACTGTGGCTACAGTTGTAACACTTGACTTTGGTTACTGTGATCAGGATCCCATCCTGGTTCATGCAAGCTTGATTTCTTCTGGATCCACGACTTTATCCACGTTGCTGGGTCCCACTTGGTTCCCGTATCTGTAATGACACAGGCAGATCTCCTTCCCCAAGTTAGTACCTGCAACTTCATTTTTTTTTAACTTTTTTCTCTTGTTTTTTTTCTTTTCTTTTTTTTTTTCCTTTTTTTTTTTCTTTTTCAAACCTCCTTTAAACCTACTGCATGTTTCACCATTAGAGGTACCAAACTGTTCTGTGGCAGACATAAATAGTTCAAAACGTAAAGAGCTTTGTTTAATCAATCAGCCGGAGAGATACCCTTCTCTCCCCGTTTTTGTTTGTGAAGCAAACGCTTGAGAGTTTGATTCATACATTTCACTATGGCTTTGCACAAGGATTGCTGACAATCCAAGCACAACTGTACAATCCCTTTAGCCTCAGCAACCAACAAGTGGTATTGTCATTGAAGTACCTTAGCAGATTGGTTAACAAAAATGGATGCAACTTCTGAGCTCATGCAAAGCGTCTGCTGAGGGAGCAGCCCAGGCCGGTGCCACCAGCCTGTCTGCTCTCTGGTTTCTGTCTGCTAGACCTTGAGTTAGTCAGTCAGCTCAGTGTGGCTGCAAATATGGGTAGTAAAATGCTGATTCACAATACCACACAATAATCTAATCGAGTTAATATTTCCAAGCAACTTTTGAACATCATTTAATGTGCTAACCTCAGCTTTGATTTCAATCCTCTGAGGTGTTACGGTACTTTTATCAATCTGTCAGTCCAAATATTTCCATACTGGCTTATTTTGAATTTTCTGTAATCTGTAACCCCTTGCTTTTCAAATGCACTGTTAACTCATGAATCAAACTTTCAACGTCCAAGTTTTTTCCCGCAATCAATATCTCATCCATGTAATGATAAATGATTAGATCAGGATGCATTTTTTGTACTGGAGCAAGTGCCTGAGCTACGTAAGTCTGGCACATAGTTGGTGAATTTTTTATGCCTTGTGGGAGCGCACCCAGTGATACCTTTTGAAAAAGAAAAAAACCCAATCTTTTAAAAATTTTGGCATGTTCCACAGACTTGTGGAAGGCTTGATATGACCCTTAGTCAGGTGCTCCCGTATTAAATCTTATAAGTGGGCAATTTTTTCCTTGAGTAAGCAAACATTAATCAGCCCAAACGAGGATTTATGTTTTCCAGCTTAAATTCTTAAAGTAAGCTTCCCACTTTCAATGGTCGCTATCAAAAATCCTTTTGCTTAATAACCAGCCTTGCTCTCAGTGGATAAATGCATCCCTGACCCTATAGCACATATGCTGCAAACCAATGCATCAGACAAACAACAGTGCAAGATGCAAATTGTCACATCCAGTCTGTATGGGTGGGTGGGTTGGGGGGGTGGGGGGGCAGTTCTCCCACTTCTACAGCAATTCTGTCAAGGCACCCGGCTGCGTGGCACGTTGTCACGGGTCGCGGCTGCTGCCCAGCACCGTTCTCCCCCCGCTGTGAACCACAGCGTGACCCCGGTAGTCACTGTGATTGAGCCCCGGGTGAGTGCTAGGACCCTGTTCCATCTACCTCCCACCAGCCCGCTATCAACGTTCTTTTCTCCACCACCCGCTCGTCCCCACATAAACTTTTCCCTGGGAATTTTCACGACTGTGTAGGAATCAAAATACCCTGATTTAACCATTTTTCCCGCTCTGACGCCACTTTACGTGCCCAGGCTCTGACGAGCAGTCTCTGCAGAGTCTCTCAGGCGTCAGGAGATGTACTGATGATGTTTGTCGGGCGGTGTGGGTGGGAGCGGTGGGTGTAGATACAAAATGTGTCCCTGATCCGATGGTTGTCAAAGCCGATAATTGTCCATGGCTGTAGGTGTCCTGTGTCCTGTCCTTAGGTTTCTTGTCCGTAGGCATATGTTCCTTGTCTGTGCCGTAGTCGGTGATTCTTCGTGTCGGTAGTGTCTGGGTGGGTGGGTGGGCAATTCTGCAAACCCTTTCACAGCAGGGCATGCCGTTGCCACAGCTGCCTGCTCCACTTTCATATTTTCCAGCTTTTCAAAGACAAGCTGAAGTTTTAGATGGCAGTTAACATTTTCGACTGCGTCACGGGCTCTTTTAGGCTCAGTAAAAGTTAGAGGTGAATAGATATTAAAGGCAGTCGTTTGTATGTTTGGTTTTTTTTTTTCACATTTTTTCCTTCCAAAGCTATCATAGTGGGGGGGTTTGCAGACCGTGGTGGCAGATTTACGTGCGCTACTTGCTTGCCTTCCCAGTCAGTTCCGACAGATGTATCACTTTGCTCTGATAACATGGCATAAGTACTTAGCATAGTAACTGGGGTGGGTGAAAGAGCACCCAGAAACAACACATTCTCCGTAGTAGATGTTTTCCCTTTTGAATCGGTTCTGTAGAACTCGCAACTGGTCTTAAAGCTGCAAAGGCTGAAGCAGCAGCAACGCAAACCGCCTCCATTTTGGTTAGAGTCCTTTCAATTAATTTCCAGAGAGTTACTAACGACTTAGCTTCTTTCGCCCCAACTGAGGGTTCGTCAAGGAGTTAAACTCCAATAGCCTCCCAAGTAGGCAAATCAAATGCTGTATTTACGTTTGGTATAAGATTCCTTTCTTCGCTCCACAAAAGGAGCTATTTTAAAGCATTTTTAATTACTCTCTTAGAGAGCATATTGCATAACTCCAGTCCAACGGGAGGGAAGACTACGAACTCCCGGGTCCGGAGGAGCAGAAAGGAATGATGGAGTAACAGCTGCCTCCTCCTTTACTTTTTTTTATGTTGATTGCTTTTCTGTAATTTTTCTCTTCGTGATATTTCAAATTACTGCAATTGCCCAGTAAGTTTACACATTTCAGTCTCTCCTTCCTCCCCTTCTGAATCTGGCCAAGTAGCTTCGGAGGAAGGAGGGCAACTAGGAGTTAAATTCGAGGGAGTATTCTCAACAGCAGAAGCTGGAGTTTGTGTTGACTCTTTAGTTTTTAAAGCAGAGTTAGTTTTCGGAGTAGAATTAAAGGACTCAGAAACTTCACCCCCTGAGGTGTTAGATTGCTGTTTTTCAATTGAGTCCTGTAACTCCTCAGCATTTGAACAAACCAGGTGAACCAGTCCACATACCGGAGTTTCTAACAGGGTGGCAGATGGTGTCACTGAGCCAGACAGAGCTTGAACAGCTACAGCAGCTACTTGCCTCTCTGCCTGCATGGCGTTTAAGGTGTTAAATACTACACGCCAGGTCGCACCCAACAATCGCAGTAATTTTTCTTCCTTTCCTCCAGTAATCACCACATCCCAAATATGATCTCCTATCGCTTGCCACTCAGCAACACTGAATATCAGCACTACTTCTTCCAGGTGTCCCAACCTGCGGGCCCATTTAATTAAATCTAAAAGCCCTATTGGAGTCACCAGCTCACTTTTCTTTGAGAAAATACCTAGAGTCGGCTTCTCCGCAGCTAGCCCTATTGGAGATGCCTGCTCGCCTCTCTTAGAGAGGGTACTGAAGAGTTGTTTCTCCGCAGCTCCCCACTCCATTGTGGGCACAGAGGGTGGGTAGCGACGTGAGGCTAGAGAGAATCTTGTCCAGCCTCTGTCTCCTGGGAGCGGATGCTGGGAAGCCTCAGAACGAGAGGAGGGGAAGAGGTGGGAAAAAATATGGGAATACTCGATCCAGGAGTAGAGGCTGTTGCCTGGCAAAGGTATTTCCTGATGGCATTGAGTTCATGCCTGGCTATCTGGGAGCCTTCACCCTGAAAAACAGCGGGTCAACTTTGCACTCCAGACTTCCTTTCCCCTCTCTCCCCATTCATTTAAGGCACAAACAGTTTCAAACAAAAGCTTTTCACGTCCCAAGAATCAGACAGAAGGCCTGTAACGTTCTGCCACACCAGGAAGATCTGGATGTAAATCAGCCATCTGGCACCAAACAAGGACACCCCTCGACCCCACCTTCAGTCCTGACAAAAACAAACAGAGGACTCGAAGCCCATAAACCAACTTCCCTTATTTTGAGGTTACTTAATTGTAGGAGAATTGATAAACGGCCACAATTGCATCCAAAGCTTGAACCATCAGCTTCCCCACCTCAGCCCAGCAGTGCAAACTAGTTGAGCACTGTAACGCTGGAAGGATTGAAGAGCAGTGGGAACAGGTCTGCAGAGCCCTGCCCCGGGCTGAACACAGAATACAAGAGAGCATGCAGCATATTCACATGAAAGGCTTTCCCCTCACAGTGAAGTGGGACACGCAGAAGAGAGCAGGTTCTCAGGACTCCATCCCTCAGTCAGTTTGCAGATGACACTGAGCTGGAGGAAGTGTTGATCTGCCTGAGGGTAGGGAGGCTCTTCAGAGGGATCTGAACAGGCTGGACCGATGGGCTGAGACAAATGGGATGAAGTTTAACAAGGCCAAGTGCAGAGTGCTGCACATGGGGCATAACAATCCCACGCAGCGCTACAGGCTGGGGGAGACTGGCTAGAGAGCTGTCAGGCAGAGAAGGACCTGGGGGTGTTGGGTGACTGCAGGCTGAATATGAGTCAGCAGTGTGCCCAGGTGGCCAGGAAGGCCAATGGCATCTTGGTTCGTATCAAAACCAGTGTGGCCAGTAGGTCTGGGGAGGGGATTGTGCCCCTGTAATGGGCACTGGTGAGGCTGCTGCTGTGATCAGTTTTGGGCCCCTCACTACAAGAAAGACATCGAGGCCCAGGAGTACATCTAGAGAAGGGCAACCAGGCTGGTGAAGGGGCTGGAGACCAAACCTTACAAGGAGTGGCTGAGGGATCTGGGGTTGGTTAGTCCTGAGAAGAGAAGGCTGAGGGGGGGACCTTATCACTGCCTACAATTACCTGAATAGTGGTAGTAGAGAGGTGGGCGATGGTCTCTTCACCCAAGAAACAGGTGATAGGATGAGGGGGAACAGACTCAAGCTGTGCCAGGGCAGGGTTAGATTAGACATTAAGAAAAAATTCTTCACCAAAAGGGTTATTGGGCATTGGAACAGGCTGCCCAGGGAGGGCGTTAAGTCACCAACCCTGAATGTGTTTCAAAGACAGGTAGACAAGGTGCTTGGGAATATGGTTTAGTAGAGGACAGGTATGGTTGGACTCGATGATCTCAAAGGTCTTTTCCAACCTAGTGATTCTGTGATCCCCTTGGGCTTTCCAAAACCCAGACATGCAGGGATGGAGAGGATGGGCAAGGAGGTAAAGGGCCTAGAACAGACTGCCTGGGACAAGACAAGACACCATACCAGAGCTCGTGGACACTCACTCAGTGCTGCATCTCACTGCCCTGGAAAGCAAAAAGAAGAATATCAGATCAGCAGGGACAACTTGTCATCCCATGACAGCTACTGCAAGAGCAAAAAGCTTGTGAGGATCAACACCTGGAACACCTCCCTGCCAGCCTGGTCACATGCAGTACCTTGTACACAGGACTTTGGGCATGGCAGAGGGATCAATCCCACACTGATGTCCCTGAGCTGCCCCCCACTCCCAGACATATTGCTTTGGGTTTTCCCAGACCCAAGAATGCCAAGATGGAGAGGACAGGCATGGAGGTAAAGGGCTGGACACAGAGAACTCAGGACAGGGCCCTGGGCCTTGTCAGAGTAAAGGAGACTTGCCCAGTGCTGCATCTTGTTCATCTGGAAAGGAAAAGCACTATTTAATCAGGGAGGACTGTGGCTTAATAAGAGCTCAGGCAGAACCCAAATGGCTGTTTGGGTAATGCAAAAATGCCCCCCCCAAAGCACAGGAATGGTTCCATCCTCACATCCTATGGCTGGTGATCAGGGCATCTGAGCAGAGGAGAGGGTTCACCCTGTGCTGGTCTCTCTGAGCTGTCCACACTGCCAGGCACATTGGCTTGGGCTTTTCCAGACCCAGGGATGCAGGGATGGAGAGGATGGGCAAGTAGGGAAAGGGCCATGCACAGGACACCCAGGACAGGACTGCACACCATGCTAGAACTCAAGGACACTCATCCAGTGCTGCATCTCACTTCCCTGGAAAGCAAACCCAAAAAGCAATGTGTGATCAGAGGGAACAACCACTCACTCCAGAGCTGCTTCTGCAGGAGCAGGCAGAGATCAGGCAGATCGCCCGCTCCTTCTTTTGGGGGAGGAAGACAAGACTGCCTTGCTCCCAGGAATGACACCCTGACAGACTGTTCTTCCACCCACCACACACCATGTCTTTTTCCCCTTACTTCATTTGCCCAAAGAGCTTTTTCATGTAGTAAAACATCCTTAGTGCACAAACATACCTTTCCTTCTCCACAGAGAAGCACTGTGGCCAAGAAACCCCATGGAGAGCATGAGGAGCACAGCCAGGCCGCTCATCCAGGGTCAGGCATGGTGGAAAAAGGGAGCTGAGAAACAAACACATCCCCAGGAAAAGGGTCAGAATTACCCTCCATTCTGCGGGGAGAAGGACCAAGAGACCAACTCCCCAACCCTCACAGCCCTTGTCTTGGAAGGCCTGGCCTCAAGGGGACGACAGAGTCCTCTCTCCCCCTGGAAACACCAATGCCACCCTGAAGCGCACGAGGCTCAGCTTCTCTTGTGCCCTACAACTAGTCAAAAGGTGCGCACCCCTCCTGTGCCCCTACACCCCCATGCTGCACCCCAAGCCCAGGACTTGCTTCAAGCAAGGCAGCAAACCCCTGCCCTGCTCCAGTGCCACAGGGGCTGGCTGCAGCCATCACTCCAGGGATGCACAAGAATGCGGCCTGCTTCTGGTCAAGGTGGTTGTTCCTGACCACACAGGACCATCTCCCACCTATCCCTGTCACCACGGTGATGTCTTCAGTGTCAAACAGACCCCCTGCATGAGGGGAAGGTCTCTGGGGAACAGGGGAGACATTGTCTGTCTGGGGCTTTCCACAGAACCTCCGGCTGTGGGAACCATCTGGCCGATCGACACAGCACCCGGATGCCTCTGCCCCCATAACCCTCCAGAGAGAGCTGAGGGCCAGAGCCTGTGGCTGGGAAAAGAAAAGCCTGTGTTTGGGGTCAGGTAGGGATGGGCTCAGCTCAAAAGCCACCGTCACATCCAGTAGCAGACCCATCACAGGTCCCACTGGGGCTGTGGGCCTGGCCACCAAACCGACTCCGACTTGCACAAGAACCACAGAGCGTTGGTGCCCAACGGCCCCAGATCTCCGCCCAAAATTCCAGCAGAGCAAGAGTGAGCTGTGGAGCTTCAGTGACTCTGAGCAGTGTCTGCACCAACTCCTCTTTGTTCAAGAAGCTCCAAAGCTTCCAGACAATGTCCCAGGTCACCTGCAGCACAAAGGGATGGGACTGAGGCCTTCGAGGGAGACACAATCCCGGGGACACCAGGACCACCCCCTGGAAATGCTGCAGCAACTACAGACCTGTCACCTCCAGATACATCAAAAGCTTCTCTGGAAGATGCACCATCTGTCACACTGCATGTATAATATCCATCATCAGAAGGTCTCAACCCAGGACTTCGCAAGTCCAGGCTTCCACTAAGAGACCATCTCTGTCCAACTCTGTCCTCCAAACATAGTCCTCAAACTGCTCCCTGTACAGATCCTCCCCATTTCAGTAGTGGTGCACTGTTTCAGAGAGGTTAGATTGGTGTCCTGGTTCTGGCCAGGACAGGGTTAACTTCCCCAAGCAGCCAGCACAGGTGAGTTGCCCTGGGCCTGTTTTTCACACCAACTGACATCCTGCTCCCTTAAAAAGGGGCTGGTTGGGCAGGGGCCATCATCACTGCTCCAGGGCAGTCTGAGTGCAGCCAACTGTAGGCTCAATCCTCCCATCAGTGCAATGCTCAGTGTTCCTGTCTGGTCGGGCTGGTAGTGCTCTGTAATGTCACTGGGTGTCACTGCTGCCCAGCTGGAGAACCTAACTGCAAAAGCACATCATGTAGATGCCCACAAACCCAAGAGCCGAGCCACTGAAGAACATCAAAACAACGAGCAGGTCAATCAGGCTGCTAAGATTGAAGTGGCTCAAGAAGACCTCGACTGGCAGTGTAGGGGTGAATTATTTATAGCTTGTTGGGCCCACGACACCTCAGGCCATGAAGGAAAGAGGCCACGTATAGATGGGCTCAAGATCGAGGGGTGGATTTGGCCATGGACCCTATCTCACAGGTATGAATGTGAAACACGTGCCTCCATCAAGCCAGACAAGGGGTTAAAGCCTCCGTGGTGTGGAGGACGATGGCTGAAATACAAGTATGGAGAGGCCAGGCAGATCGATTCCATCACTCTCCCACAGACACACCAAGGCAAGTGGTGTGTGCTCACAATGGTAGAAGCAACCACTGGCTGGCTAGAAACTTCTCCTGTGCCACATACCACCGCCTGGAACACCATCCTGGGTCTTGAGAAGCCAGTCCTCTGATGACATGTCACTCCAGAAAGAATCGAGTGGGACAATGGGACTCACTTCTGGAACAATCTCATAGACACCCGGGCCAAAGAACACGGCATCAAGTGGGGATATCATAGACCCTGCCATGCACCAGCCTCTCAAAGTAGAACCTAGATGTTCCCCTCCATCGGGTTCCCAATGTGTGAGCCATGCTGAGTGGTCCCCAACCCCCCCCCCCCCCCAGCCCTCCATCCCAGAGGGACAGCTGCATCCCTGCAGCCACCCCTGTCCCTTATCTTACGACTCAGCCACTCTAAAGCCACATGAACCAGAGTGCAAAGCCTTCCTCATCCACCCAACTGCCCCACAAGCTGAATGGGAGTCACCTTTCCACCTTTCCCACTCCCCTCCTGGACCCACAACTGGGCCCCGTACTGGGACCAGTGATGTTTAGTACCTTCACCAGTGACACAGACAGTGGGATTGAGTGCACCCTCTGCAAGCTGCAGATGTCACCAAGCTGAGCAGAGGGTAGACATGGCAGAGGGACAGGATGTCATCCAGAGGGACCTGGACCAGCTGGAGAGGTGGGCCCATGCAAACCCCATGGAGTCCAACAAGGCCAAGCACAAGGTCCTGCCCTTGGGTCGGGACAATCCTGGCTCCCAGTACAGGCTGGGGGATGGTGTGATAGAGAACAGCCCTGGGGAAAAGCACTTGGGGCTACATGACCCAGAGCATCCTGGGCTGCATCACAAGAAGTGTGGCCAGCAGGTCAAGAGGTGATTCTCCCTCTCTGCTCTGCTGAGACCCCACCTGCAGTGCTCTGGAGCCCTCAACACAAGAAGGACATGGACCTCTTGGAGTGGGTCCAGAGGAGGTCCCAAGGATGATCAGAGGACTTGAGCACCTCTCCTACGAAGACAGGCTGAGAGAGTTGGGCTTGTTCAGCCTGGAGAAGAAAAGGCTCAGGAAGAACTCAGAGCCCTTTTCCAGAACCTGGCCCAGGTTGCCCAGAGAGGTGATGGAGGCCTCATCCCTGGAGACATTCAAAGTCAGGCTTGATGAAGCTCTGAGCAACCTGATGGAGTGAAAGGTGTCCCTGCTCACTGCAAGCAGGTTGGACTAGATGGCCTTTAACAGCCCCTTCCAGCCCAGAGCATTCTGTGATTCTGCAACTCAGATTCTGCCCCAGGGACGTCTCCACCCCCAAGTGTCAGGAGAGGGAAGAAGAGCTGCTGTGCCCCAGCTCCCAGGCAGGACCAGCAAATCATCTCCCAGAAGAGCATACTCCTGCCCAGGCTGGGGTGCTTGGAGCACCTGAAGGGATGTTGGGTGTTGAGGACCTACCAGTGCTGGGGGAGCTGCTCCTCCTGGCTGGGGTCAAAGAGGGATGGGGGGATAAGGGGACACGGGAGGGACATGGGGTAACAGGATTTGAGGGGGAGACAAGGGGACATGGAAAGACATGGGTGGGCCATGAGGACAGGGGAAGACATGGGGGACACGGGAGGGACATGGGTGGACATGGGAGGGTGAGGGGTGACACGGGAGGCATAGGAAGACATGGGGGACACACAGGTGGGACACAGAGCGGGGGGAACTCATTTCTTCTGTGGCAGCCGAAGACAGTGCTCAGGCACTACTGAGGTCTCAGCTTAGTGTCCAGGACAGAGTTAATTAAAACCACCTCATTATCAAGCATCATGCCCAGAGAGTAGACATGGAAGCTCCATGAGATGCCCCCAACAAGAGCTGGAGAAGGGAAACCCAATGAGATTTTGGGTTGATCCCCCCAATCCCATGAACATGGGAGCAGCTTCACCTTTCCTGGTGTTACCTCCATCCTGGGAACACACATTAAAAGAAAACAAAACAAAGAAGCAAAATAAAAAATTTCCAACTGAAAAACAAAAATTAAAAAGAACTAAAATAACCCCCCAAAGAACTAAACTAACACAAAACACATACAATTATAAAGGACAATTTTAAAAAAAGAAATAAAATTAAAGAAACAAAAACCAAAGTGAGAACTAATCTTAAAAGAAAATTAAGAGAGAAAATAAAAAAAGCAAAGTAAGAAAATTAAATCCTAAGAAATAAAAATTAGAAGAAATAAACCAAAGCAATAAAAATTAAAACCTCAGAAATAAATTTTTAAAACCCGGTAAACAGGAGGTGAGAAATACAATTAACACATAAGAACATAAAAGTCTAAAAAACACAGTAGGACACAAAGTTTGGGCTGTTCATGGAGGCACACAGGGATCAAAGGAGGGGTAGATGGAGGGAGGGGTGGAGATCCAGAGGGAGAGGAGGGGTGGTTGGAGGGGGGTTGAATGGTTGCAGGGTTGGAGACCCATCTTCCATGACGGAGATAGGGATGGGGCTCGGCTGGATGGAGATGTGGATGGACAGAGGGGTGGAGAAGAGATGGGTGGACAGAGGGAGGGGTTGTGTTGGGGTGTTTGCTGTGCCCACCACCCCCTTCCCCATCACGCCCTCCCCATCCCACCCCCCTCCTTCATGGTCATCCCTCCCTTCACCACTGTTGTCCTTCCCTCCCCACTCCAGCTCTTCTCCCCACACTGGGTCCCCTTGGCTGTGGTCCCTCGGGAGCTGCCAGCAATGGCTGAGATGTCCAGGAGCCGAGGCAGGAGACCCCCCCCTGGCACCACGGTGCAGCCCCCACCCCATGCAGGTGTACAGGAGGGGGTTCATGGCGCTGCTGAGGAAGGTCAAGGCAGTGGCCGGTGGCCAAATGACCTTGGAGGCTGCCTCCAAAGTCCCACCACCATGTTGTAGGACCACTGCCACCTCCAGCAAGTTGGCCAGGTGGTAAGGTCCCCAGGAGACAGCAAAGGCCACCACCACGGCAGCCACCAGCCGGAAGGTCCGGCCGCGCTGGGACAGGTGGGTCTGGTGTAAGCGGCACACCAGTAACCCGTAGCCAACAGCCATGGTGGCCAACGGGAGGGCCCAACCCAAGGTGGTCTCCAAGAGGTTGTGGGCCACCAACCAGGCCCTGGTGCTGTGCATCCGCTGGCAGTGCCCTTCCTTCACTCGCCAGAAGACGATGGATGGGATGGCCAAGATGGAAGCCACCAGCCATGTCGGGGCTGCCACTCCATGAGCCAATCGCCTGGCGTGGCCACCTGGGGTCACCACCACTGCCACCGGCCTGGAGACCGCCAAGCAGCGGTGGAGGCCCAGGAGGGCGATGAGGAAGACGCTGACGGACATGGCGGCGGTGCAGACGTAGTGACACCCACAGCAGACGGTCAAGCCCATCTCCCATTGGCCGACGCACAAGGCCCGCTGAGGAGGGTCACCACGTCGGCCACGGCCAGGTGGAAGATGAGGAGGACGGGGACAGTGCGCCAGCGGGCGGCAGCGTAGCTCCAGTGGACCACAGCATTCCCGGGAAGCCCCACGGCCACTGCCACCCCCAGCAGGGTCATCCCCACCACCGCACTGGATAGGGGTGGCCGTGGCGTTAGGGGGTGAGGAGGCGTTGGCAGGAGGGGAGGAGGACATGGCGGTGCGTGGGAAGGGGCTGTGGGGAGATGGGGACACAGAATCTTCCAGAGAAAACACAGGGCTCCATCTGTCCATCCACCTATCCATCCTTCCCTCCCTCCATCTGTCTGTCCATCCATCCGTCCATCCATCCTTCTCTCCACCCCTCTCTTGCCCCACCCTCCATCCCTCCACCCCACCTCACACCCACTCCAGGCCTCCACCCCACCCCCCTCCTTCTTCCTACCCCCTCCTACCCCCTCTCCGAGGTGTCCTCCTCTTCCTCCTTTAACCCTCCAGGATCTTCCCACCTTGGCATCCCCCAGACCTCCCAGTTGCACCCCACTGGGCCACTCTCCCACACATCTCCACACCTCCAGCCTCCCAGTTGACCCCCCCAGACATGTCAGTTGTCTACGCAAGACCCTCAGTTACCCACAACACCTCCCAGTGAGCCACCACCCCACACATCTTCCCTCCCAGTTTCCACGCTCAGGGAATCCCAATTGCCCCCTAGACCTCCCAGTGAGCTGCCACCACACCCCCAGGTGCCCCCACCAAACCTCCAAGTCACCTCCTAGTCAACGTGTCACAGGTTTCTCTAGTGTCCCCCCCCCCCCACTCCCCTCCAAAGACCTCCCACCCCACCCACCTTCCCTCCTGTACCTTGGGGACTCATGTCCCTTCCCGGAGGTCCTGGCCTGGGTGGTGGACCTTCTGTGTCCCTGACACGGGTGGTGGCCGGTGACAGCTCAGTGTCACTTCCCCTCTATCCAGCCCTGGGCAGGAAACACTTGTGCAAGAGGAAGGAGGGAGGAAAACCTCAGGGGAGGAAGACTACCTGTGGTGGGGGAAGGACCATGGACCTTAAATTGTCCCCTTGTTGGGGAGGGAGGAGGTGACAGGAAGGGTGGCACTGCCAGGAGGTCCCCCGTAAGGAAGAGGGGGGTGAGTGTGTGTCTGGTTGCTTCATCAGATGGCTGAGGAAGCAGTGAGAGCGCGCTCTGGTGGGGTGGAGGGGACAGGGGAGGTTGGCTTCTACTCGTGGTGTGGCCAACGTCCATCCATCCATCCATCCATCCATCCATCCCTCCTCCCATCCATCCATCCAAACATAGAATCACAGACTGGTCTAGGTTGGAAGGGACCACAAGGATCACAGAGCTCCAACCCCCTGCCACAGGCAGGGCCACCATCCTCAGGCCTGGATCTACACAAGGTTGCCCAGGGCCCCATCCAACCTGGCCTTGAACACCCCCAGGGATGGGGCACCCACCTTGTCTTCATGTCTTCATGTCGATCCTCTTGTGGATGGTGGAATGCCCTCTTCTGTAGTCATCCTTGGCATAGCCACACCTTCCACCTGGCTGTGGGAATGCTCTCTGCATGTCTTCAGGGCAGATGGCAGAATGCTCCTGTTTGTCTTTGTTGGTCTTGCCTTTTTACAGTGTTCTCTCATTGCATAGTCATTGAGTCCTTGGCATAGCCACACCTTACATGCTTCCAGATAAGCCACTTTAAGATAAACAAGATGTATATCCCTCCCTGATGGGTGGAATTCACTTTGTTGCATGGGTGTTGTAGGGATGAGGTTTTATGGTGACTGAGAGAGAGGAAGATGGGGGTAGGGTTAGAGAGAAGACAGAGAGGGGGGTACGGTTCTGTTGGTGATTGCTAAGGCATATCTCATATCCTTACAACACCCTCTGCTCACAGGTGTCTCGCTTTGCAATTGGCACTCTTGGAGAGCTCTTCAGGACATGAAGAAGAACATGGACTGTGAGGTGGATCTGATTGTTCTGGTCCTGCTCCAGAAGATGGGGGACTCCAGGGAGTTCATTCAGAGAGGAGCCAGCCCAGCCCTGGGGATCATGGTGGAGCACAAGCAATGGCTGTTCTCATGGCCAGTGGAATCCAGTATGTAGTTCTCCTTCTAGTGACACCCTTCACCTTGGTGTGGGTGGGGGGAAGGGATGGGAGGCAGAAGGGGAATGATGGAAGGGATGGGTCTCTTCTCCTGCACCTTCTGTGAGCTTGGTGATTCGATTCTGCGGTCCACCTCACTCCCTTCCTCAAGTAGTCAGCTTCTGCCTTACTCCAGCCTCTTTGTTCTCCTTGTCTATAAACACGGGGAAAGATGGGGAAGGGAAAATCCCCACAACGGGCAGTGATAGAGCTCGGTGGCTTTAGCTTGGTGGGCAATGCTGTTGAGCAGTTCTTCTGTGAAATCTCCCAGATCCTTGAGCTCTCCTGTTCAGATGCCTACCTCAGGGGAAACTGGAGTCAGAGCTTGTTTAGGTTTGGGGTGTCTTGTGTTCATCATGGTGTCCTGTGTGCACACCTTCATGGCTGTGCTGAGGATCCCCTTGGGAGCAGGGATGGCACAAAGCCTCTGCCACCTGCCTCCCTCACCTGGCCATGGTCTCCCTGTTCCTCAGCACAATCATGTTTGCCTACCTGAAGCCCCCCTCCATCTCTTCCCTAATTCTGGACCTGGTAGTGGCATTTCTTGGTGATTCCCCTAGCAGTGAACCCCCTCATCTAGAGTGTGAGGAGCCAGGAGCTCAAGGATGCTGTGTGGAAACTGATGATTGGATGTTTCTAAGCAGCAACAAACTGCTCGTTGTCTTCTGCGTATCACTGGCCATGTAACTCATGTTAGGACCAGTCTGTATTTAGTAGGTTTTTTAGTAGTTGGTTTTGTTTTGTTTATTCCTAGTGTGTCTAAGCCATAACAACATGGTGCACGTTCATCCCATGAAGTATCTCCTGGTCTTGTGTGACCCAGACACCGCGTAAGGACGAGCTGTATTCTCTATGAAATGTGTTTGAACAGACCAGCAAAACTCCACACACTGGTATGAGAACGTTTTCTTTTAAGAACTTGCCAAACCAAACTGTAACAGTGCAAAATAAGATTTCTTTGCAGAAACAGGTGTCAAGGAATCTGGGGCATCGCTACTGGTCAAGCCGCTGAGCCAGTCCTCTTTCTACCAGAGCTCTGTTCACTGACAGCATCTAAAAGGGGGGAAAAGAAGTAGAAAGGCGAACAAGCCACTGGGAAGAACCATCAGCCAGTTGCTAATCAACAGTCTGCATAATCATCAACTCTAACAGTGTTGAAGAAACAGGTATGTCACCAGACGCACCTCATCTCCCATCAAGTTCCAGAGCTCTACCAGTGGCAGACCCGTTGCACTGTCGTAATCTGTGGCCTGGAAAAGACAGACAGACATCAGCGTGCAGACAGACACCAGTCCTGGTTGCGAGCATGAGCGATTCTCAGCAGTGCCCTGCCCTGAGCCACAGAGTTGGCATGGCCAGCGTCAGCCCCTGCGCTGCCCATGCTGCACAAGGAAGGGCTCAGCACCAAGGTTTCTCTACGAGAGCCCTGCCCAGCAGCCGGGTGTCCAAGCTGAGCCTTTGTTGTGGCCTGGAGCACACACAGGATGCTGGGGGAGAGGGGACAACAGCAGCACTCAAACCAGACAGCTCCCACTGACCTGCGCCACCAGGACTGCGCCTTTGGTCATCTCCGCGACGGCGGCGTCCGCTTGGGGTGAAAAGTGATCCTCATCTTTGGAGAGAGCAGAGCAGGAGAAACAGATGAGATGGTGCCAGGCTTCACGGGCCAGGAGGGACTATGCAACCAGCCCTGCCTGACCTCTGACAGCAGCCCGGCCAGAGAACCCTCCAACCCTCCCCTGCCGCCGCTGGAGGCATTTGCTGGACCCAGCCTATCAAGCTGGGGGTCACACAAGTATTATCCCTGCTGTGCGGCCCAAGGGACAGGACCGAGCGCTTGAAAGACAGAAGAGCAGACTTCTGCAGTACCTTTGAGCTGCCATTGCTGTTTGGACTCTGACTAGTAGGAAAATCTCAGGTGTTTGTCTAGCAGATGAAAAGCTAAGTTTGCCTTCATAACTCCTGTGGGGCAGAAGGTGGCAGAGTAGCTACAGCTACTTCACCTATACCCTGCCAGTCCTGCCAACCTGCTCTTGAGTAAAGTCATTCCTTCTCTCCTCCCTCCACACAGGAGGAAGTCTGGCCCTTCACCATCTCTCCCCTGGAGCCTGACAGGTTGTGCCACATTTAGAAGAAAATATGTTTTTCCAGCCCTGGCTCCAGTCCCTTCAGAGGCTGTGCTCGCAAGGGGAGGGAGAAGGCTGAGACAGAATCAAGGCTTGTCCACAGCTGGCACCCAGGGAAACCTGCCGGAGCAGCACCCAGGGTATGTCTCGAGAGCTCCGTTACCTGCCAGCGGGACCACGTTGTCCAGTAAAACTTCTGCTGCTTGGAAAGGCAGCGATAAGAAGTCAGACCTGAAAGAAAAGGGAATAAGCCCTAAGAAGTTGGGTTTCAGTTACTCCTGTGTTCTTGAAGGTCACAGCAATTAATCTATGGCTTTAGCAGGAGTTCAGTTTACAAGTAACGACCCTCCAAACACCCCAGACCTCGCTCCCAGCAATCCAAGAAGCAACAGCAGAGGAGCTACAGACCTGATCTTTCTGAGCTGGTTGATCGTCACTCTGTCATAGCCTCCGTAGTCCACGTAGCGGAGTTCCACCTCACCGGTCTCTTCAAAGTGCCTGTTAACTTGAGCCCGTAACCATGCCCCATCCAGAGCCGGAGCCGCGCAGATAGTACCAACTGCAAATCAGAAGAGCTCAGGGTGAGTGGATTCCCAGAAATGAGCACTTGGGGTGGATCAGCCACGCTGCGCAGCGACCTCCTGAGAACCAACAGCATTCCTCCTGCTGCTTCCATCTCCCTTCCACACCCCTGCCCCTCCATCAGACCCGCCTGCAGCTGCCACACAGCAGAGCTGCCGTGGACTCTCAAGTCTGTCTGCCACCACTGTGCTCAGGGGCATCAGGCTTTTGCACAACCCTACAAGTTTCTCAAGCAAACAGCATGTGAGCAATTGAGTTACTTGCCTTGTACCCGAGCTGGCAGGCTGGGAATATCCGGTTGAGAGTAGCAGGCATTCATCTGCTGGCCAAGTCTATGCAGGACACGGAAAGTGGGGTGTGTATGCTGCTGTAAAAACATGTGTCCAGCATCGACTTGGTTTGCCACGACCACTTCTACAGGAACTCCCTCCGGGAGGTACAGCTGTCACGTGGAAGAAAGAAATTCTTGTTAGTGTTCACTGCAACACAAGCTTCACTCACAGCCACTCCAAGGTCCACCAGCGTGGCCTGAGGCTGAGAGCCGTGGGTGCAAAAGTCCTGCCACTCCAGCATTTGACTTCCAAAGGCTGCTCTGGATCAGGAGCATAAAGCTACTCCATGCTGCTCTCAAGGACATCAGACTTGGGCCAAGGCCCACCTTCCAACAGGAAGATCAGTCTGACCCGTTACAGTGACACAAGCCAGGCAAGAGAGAGCTACACAAACCCAGCCTGGCTGTGAGGGCCTCTGTGAACCAGCCACCTGGATCAAGCGTACTACGACAGCGGAGACCAACAGCAGCCTTTGCCCCCGACATCAGCACAGCCAGAAAGCTGGGACTTACCCAGCAAGTCGTCGGGAGACAACGAGATGGTGGTGGTGTTGGTGGAGGTGGAATGGAGACGTTGGTGAGGCGCAGGCTTTTGAACTTCTTGCCAATCAGGCTCAGGGCTTTTTCTACTTGCTGAGAGAAGCCTGGAAGATAAACATCCCGTAGAAAGTCTGTTAGCACAGCTATGCTGAGGACACCCCCCACCCCGTGAAGAAACAGAGCTACCAAAAGTGGCCTGCACTGCATCAACAGCTTCAGGTTCCACAGACCAGCTGTGTAAGTGGCTATCAGACCAACGTGGGACACTCAAGACCACCAGGCCCCACTCGCAACCGCTTTAGCTTCCAGGATGAACCCAGTTCACTGGCAGGTATTTTTCACCCACAATTAATGTAACATCCTTCACAGGCAAGACTTACATTTGCAGATAAGTGCTGTTTAATTCCTTGCCCATCTCAACCAGGCCTGAGCTACATATTAGACCACAAACACAGAGACGTTTTACTTACCTTCAATGTGACAGACTTGAGAGTCATGCAGATGAGGTGGTGAGAAGACATAAATTTTGGCCCCAGATTCTTGCTTTAAGAAGTTCATGAATCTTCCTTGTTTGCCGATCAAGCGGCTAACTAAAGCCTTTGTGAAAGAGAGGAAAGCAGCAGTCAAGAGGAGGAATGGAGGTCAAACCACTCTCCTGGCCAAGGCTTATTTCACCCACGTGCCCAGTTCCTGTAGCGCAGGGCCAGGCAGGATAAGTAAAGGTGATGCTGGACCAGTGCAGAGCTGGTCTGGGATAAGGCAAGGTAGATACAGGCCAAGAAATACTGCTCATTTTCATAGATTCATCTTCACACCTTGAGAACGACACAAAAGGCCAATGGGACAAAACCAGGCCTGGTAAAGGTCACTGTCATCACCAAGGTTACTGTCAAGTCGCATCCTCCCCTGCCACTTTGTTCTTTAACCATAGTACATGCATGTTTCACTCCAATATGAAATGGCAAGTTTTAGCATTTTTTAAAGCAGCTCATTAGATTAAGGAGTAGACACATTCACAGGAGAGTAAAGCAGGCCCTGAGAGCACTTAGAGCACAGAGTACCCAGCCAGCTGGGCCGGGGGACACAGAGATGTCTCTGCAAGCCCTGTCCCTTCCACTCTTCTGCTGGCACCTGCCACAGCTTACTGTCAGAGATCAGATCCCAGAGCAGAAGCGTTGGCCCCCAGTCAGCATGGATAATCCTACACAAAGTAACATTATCTACATACAAAGAAGGCATGAACGGAGGCCTAAAAACTGACACCCTCTGTCTCAACCCAAAAGAAGGCTGGCTATAAAGACACAGCGGCTCCACGGCCTAGCTGAGCACTCAGTCTGTGAGGAAGGCTGTAGGCAGGCAGTCAAAACATAGCCCTCCTACACAGTGGAAAGAAAAAATCAACCAGCTCATCGCCAGTGCTGTACCCTCAGAGCCTTCTGAATGCTTTCAAAGTGTTGGGCTAACAGACAGGGATGGAAGATAACAGGGAACAACGAGCCAGACAACCAGCGTTACTCTGGGCGCAGCCCTGAGATGCCTCTTGCTTACAGCTCGGACTGGCTCTTGACCCTTGTTGAGTCTAATGCTACGTGAAATGCCTCAATCCTTGTTATTTGCTGCTGATCTCCCTGGGATGGCACTGGAAGAAACAGGAGATGGGTACGGAGCGCGGGGCAGGATGTGCGAGCAGGCCAGCAGCTGCTTACCTTTGGGACCTCTATTTCCCAGCAAACCACGTCAGGCTTGGTGGAGATTTCTTCAGGTTTAGAGTTCTGGACAGTCACCATCTCCTGCATGGCACAGCCAGTGTCCACACAATCCATGTTTTTGTCTGCCTCTCTCGCCTCCACACTTGCTGCTGGTGCTTCTTCCTGATGTTCTTCAGTGGCTGTTTCTTCTTCTCCACTAGAGCTGGCATGCTTTTTCCTTTGGGAATACAGCCACCAGCAGCCAACAAGTGCCAGCACTCCCGGTATGGCACACAGGAGGACTTTGTGGAAGCACCCAGCCATTTTACACAGCCTCAGCAATTACAGCTAGGAGGAGAAACAAGAAAGCACCTTGCAATCATCACCAGGAAAGTAACACAAAGGCTGGAGATTCATAAAAGCCTGAAGGTGTTTCTGTGAGCACCAACAGGGTCGTTTTCCAGCCCCTCCTTAAATTCACGTCCCTACCAGAGAGCACACAACAAGTTCCTCACCTAAGACTGGGGATATCTGGACATTTTGCACCAATAGGCTTCTGGATTTCACCTTACTTCACCTTTATACTTCAAACCATTTCACCAGGCAGAATCAAGGAAGAGTAGAAAGCCCTGGGGGCGCCCAAGTTGGCTTTTCTGAACAGGCTGGGAAGTCTCACGCCTCTCAACTCCTGGCTACACGGCTGGTACTAAGGCCAGGGGTTTGGCTTTGACAACAAGGGGATGTCCTTTGGTGACTCCAACCTGTTGGAGAGGGACAGGATCCACCTGTCTAGAAGGGGCCCTCAGGAATCCCAGACCTGGGCGGTAGGATAAAGTCCAGAGAAAGGGAAGACTGAGTAAATACCAGCTTACCATCTCTACCATCACCCGGCTTAGCCATCAAAGAGAAGAGTTAAGAAATGGAGAAGAAAAGGAAATTCCTCCCAGGCTGCCCAGAGAGTTTGGGGAATCTCCTTCTCTGGAGGGATTCAAAACCTACCTGGATGCTGTCGTGTGTGACCTGTTCGAGGTGATCTCCCCCGACAAGACTAGAGGTGATCTCCCCCAGCAACACTAGAAGTGATCTCCCCCAACAAGACTAGAGGTGATCTCCCCCGACAAGACAAGAGGTGATCTCCCCTGACAAGACTAGAGGTGATCTCCCCCAGCAAGACTAGAGGTGATCTCCCCCGACAAGACTAGAGCTGATCTCCCCTGACAAGACACAAGACTAGAGGTGCTTCCCCTCTGGGAAATGACCTCCCAGGTGATGCCCCTCTGACAGAGATGTCACTGGTGTGTCACCAGAGGTCCCTGGCAACCGTTGCTATTCTAGACCTCTATTAGGTGTTTGCTTAGCAACAGTTGGTTGGCTACAGACAGGGTGCAGCAGGTGGAAAACCAGGACGCAGGTGGGGACAAAGCCAGGAGATTCAAGATCCCATCAAACTCCAGAGTTTTATTAGTCCTTCTGCAGCAGATACAGGACTGATTTGTTTATGTATTTATTCATTTGCTATTTTTTTAAGAGAATAGGCATAGCAGTAAAGTCCCAGTAATAATGAGTTCCTCATACTCACAGGCCCCGTGCTCTTTAAACAAGGTCACGCCAACCTGGACTCACACCCATATTTCTCTGATTTCTCCAGCCCCTTCATGGCCTCTGCTGGGCAGCCCCGTCCCCCCACCCAGCACAGCTCCTCTCCTCACCATGCTCTGGCTTTGCTGGAGTTTGCCACCAGCAGTGACTTCACCTTGAACCACAACATCCTCCACCCATCCCACAGCACATCACTGCCCGACTGCTCAGGCGGATGGACCTCAAGCCCAGCCAGCCAGAGAGCATGTCAGCAAAGTTAAGAGGCTGAGAAAATTAACTCTAAAGCATGAAGTGAGAAGAACTAAGACTCCAGACACAAGCTGGAAGATGAATTGAGCCCAAGGGAGAAAGCAGCTCAGGGAGCTAGAAGGGAGTGAGAAGATGTAAGAAGCTGTCCAGACACCAAGGGCAGGGGAGGAGGGGGAGGAGGTGCCCCAGGTGCCAGAGAGAAAGATGCCCCTGCAGCCCCTGGAGAAACCCATGGTGGAGCAGGTGTCCCCCCACAGCCCATGGAAAAGGCCCAGAACCCACCTGCAAGCCCTGGAGAGGCCCCATGCTGGAGCAGGGGGTGACATACAGGAGATGCTGTGACCTGCATTGGAGCAAGCCCCTGCCAGCACTCGCAGCCTGTGGAGAGAGACAGAGACACAGAGATGAGAGAGAGTGAGACCCACAGCCCAGCAGGTTTGCTGGGGGGAGGCTGGTGACCCCGTGGGGGAGCAGACTGGAGCTGGCTGGGCTTGAGAGACTGAGAGCCATTCTGTGATTGATGACTGCACCCATAGCAGTGACCCACGCTGGGGCAGCTGGGGAAGAGCTGAAGCCCCATGGGAAAGGACACACGTTGGAGAAGTTCATGGAGGACTGTCTGCCGTGGGTGCAGCAGGGGGAGGGGGTGAGGAATGGCCCCCCATCACAGCTAAGAAGAAAAACAGCTTGTGAGGAACTGACTGAAACCCCCATTCCCCCATCCCCTGCCCCTCCCCGTGCCACAATGGGGGGGGATAAAGGGAGTAAAATCATGGATAAACTGAAGTCTGCTAAGAAGGGAGGGGCAGGGGAAGGTGGCACGGGACTCCTGAGCCTCTCAATATGTATTATCTCTCTTTCCCAGCCCAAAAGGGAAGCAATAGAGCAGCTTTTGTGGGGGTTTGCCTCCAGCCAGGGTCAAACCACCACACTTGATAATTGGCAGGATTTTTTTCCTTCCTCTGCTCTCAGTGTGGATCACAGGGCTTCTAGTGGGAGGTGTTCAACGACTCTTTTACAAAAATATTGGTCCTGACCCCTTCAGATCTTTCCAGAGAGAGCATGCCCAGTTGTGTTGTCCAGCCTGTTGCCTTCTGTTGGGCTCAGGACCTTTTCTCAGACATGCCCACTATCTCGCTGGTAGGAGAGTAAGTTGGTTTAGAACTGCAGTGAAATCCTGAGGTCAGGGACTTCCTGACATCTTAGTGTGGGAAGGAGACCTCAGTGGGCTGGCGTGGGAGTGTGTCTAGCGTAGCAAAGAGGGGATATGGCAGAATAGTATCCATTTCCCTCATTCCTGGGAGCATGGATAATTTTGGGAGTAGCTTTGCTTGGTGTGGGGAGAATAAAAAAGGGTTTTGTATTGAAGACACTTGTGCCTGTGGGTTCCTGCAAAGGTCTGGATGGACTAGCAGCAGACATGCATTTCCATCTCATCATAACCGCTGCCCAAAACCAAACAGTGGTGATCTGGAGAGATGTTTCCAGGGTTGGCAGGAGCTCTGTGGTTCCCCTGACAGACCAGCAAGTGTTGCACAGTGTGTGCCCAGAGAAGGACAGAGGCTGAGTCACACTCAGCTGCAGAAAAGACTTTTGCAATGTCCAACTGTGTAAGGAGCTTGCTAGCATATGAACTGCTGAGCTGAGCATCTTCCCTTCCCTGGGCAGTAAAGAAGAGAGGGCACCCCAGTAACTGTGTTTGCAGGTCGAGCTGCACAGCTTGAGGTCCCCACCTCTGCAGTTGGTGACAGTCAAACACTGCACCCTGTTCACCTGCCTGGGTGGTTGAACCTTGGGGAATGCCCACGGAAGGTAGAAAGTGCCTGGAGAAGATGTTTGTGCAAATAAAGGTTTGAATTGGATGGTGCTGTAGTCGTGTCCCTAATTTCTAGCTTTAGCCTTACCAAAGGCTGGGATGTCTGACCTGATACTCCCAGGAGAGTTGAAGGGAGGGCTGTAACTACTTTCCAGACTGGGAGGGAATCTGTTCTTGAAGCTTTCCGTTGCCTCTGCCGTGTCGCCTGTTTGTTCTGCCATTTCTGGCTGTGTCATGTTGTTCCAGTAGATCACTCATGGTGGGGGAAAGCTTATTGAAGGGCTGACCTCATCAAAACATGCTCTGGCCACAACGGGTGTTGGGCTTTCAGCAACATCCAGGCAGGTGAGAGGGAGTTCTTCTGACGGGCATTCAAAGCGCGTGTGTGGTGGGGGAATCCCCATGTGGCGCCCTGGTACTTTCCTGTCCTGCCTGTTGCAGGTTCTGCTCTTCAACCTGGGAAGCTGAAAGGGTTTGCTGGCCTCTCAGAATCAACCAGATGTGACTAAACGTGTCCCTTCACAGGGATATTTCTGATGCTTTTATTGGCATATGCTTCCGTTACTCCTCAGGCACTGAATGGGTCAGTCTTACTCTTTGCTCTGGGCTGTGATTTGGCAAGGGGTATCAGGAGTGTAATTTCCACAGAACCTCTGTTCCTTCCCATTCCCCAGCCTGGGTTGGCTGCCAGTTTTGGGACTCCCTCCCTTCCTCCCTGTGGATCTAAACTCATTCTGACTCTGTCAGCTCATGCTTTAAGACCTCGAACTTTAATCTGGGTGATTATAAAGCTTAGGGATCTTTCTTACATAAGGTCATTTGGATTGGTTTTGAAACTATGGGCTTTCACCCAAGCTGCAAGCATCCTATTTGAGCAGGCTTGTCTTTAACAGGAAATCCTGGTGCCCGAGGCCTGCGAGTTTGGTCAGGGGGAGCCAGAGGGTGCGACTTCAAGTCAGCCAGTGACAGCAGTTATCCCACCTTGGCTGGGATATGAGCCACAGCAGCGTCTCTCAGATTCATGATTCAGTGGGAAGATATGTTGCTTTCATTTGTCAGGGATTCTGTGGCACATGACACAGCAGAGATTTTGCATTTTCTCCATGTATCTCTCTTCTGAAAGGTTTCCCCTTGCACTGCCTGTGGATGAGCTCCACAAGTTAATGACAAGGAGATCTTTCCTTTTGGTTTCTTTGCTAAGGCGGAAAGTTTGTCATTCTGTGCTCTGTCAGCAGCACTCCCATGAATACTGACTTTTTGAAACATGCTTTTGCTGTTTGTGTTGGCTTTAGGCCACTTAGAAAAGGGGTGTGAGCAAGGCTGAAGCTTCCTGTGTATTTAAGTACCTGTGGCTTGCTGACAGCCTTCTTGACATCAAAACAACATGAAGAGTGTGGAAACAAAATGTGAGGAGTGTTTTGCCAGGACCTTGGAAGTGTGTATTGTAAATCTGTTAAGGAAAAAGATGGAGCGATCACCACGAGAACAGGTGCCCAGTGTGAACATGGTTTCTCCTTGAAGGACTCTGGTGAAGCAGGACATAGCTGTGTCTGTAGCTCAGCTGGAGATCACCGACTTGGCGTGCAGTTTCCTTGTGAAGGAGGTTTTGTGATGTACATGTGGGGTTCTTCAGGTCCCGAGTTGGGGCCTGAACCACAAGGCCAATCACTGGTGAGACAGCAGCCAAGATAAAGCAGATGCAAATACACTGATGGCAGAACTGAGCATCAAAATCAAGGCTTGAGTATTCCAAAAGCAAAATGCTTTCTGGGGTGAGGTACATTCTCCAGGGGTTTGTGTGACCTTGCAGTGCTTGGCCAGCATCATCACAGCGTGGAAACGCTTCGCTCAGCTCACGCTGGGGTTTGGTTCTGTCATCTTTATCCAGGGTCCTGTGTAATAAAGACAGACCTGTTTGATGAGATGGAAAGGCCTCCTAAGGAGTTTGATCTGCTTTTTACCACCAAAAGCTGCGCAGAGGGTCTGTGCCTTGGAAGGTTCCTGCCCTTGGCCGGTTGGTCAGCCGGTAGCGAAGGAAGCACGGCCCAGTGTCTAAGCTAAACCACATTCTAAGCTACATGGTAAGAGCCCCCCCGCTGCCTCTTTTGCCATCCAGAGGTACCCAAAGTAGGTGGTCAGGGGCTCCTGTCATTTGCCCGTGTTCAGAAAGTGTCCCCTTGGGACAGCTTATCCCGGGGGGGGTGTAGAGGCTCCTGGTTCAGCTGGAAATGCTGGAAAAGGAGCCCCAGCCTATTCCCAAGATTATTTTCCCTCCTTTTCTTAAACATGGGTCTGCCAGTATCTGACAGGGAATAATGTGCTTGCGGGGGTGGGAGCTGGGGAAGCCGTCTCTCCCTCCCAGGGCTGATTCTCAGGCATCAGGAGGTGACCCAGAGCTTGGGAAGGTGCGTTGTTTGGTCCCAGCAGGGACAGCAGGGCCCAAGTGATGGCCTGGTGGGAACCAGCACGCACTGAACCAGGTTTGGTGGGACCTGAGTGCTGCCATTTCACCCTGGGTTCTGCCAGACTGGCTGGGAGGGTTGTGTTTGCAAAAGCTTTTTTTTCTGCTCAATCTGAGGGTGTGATGTTCCCACTGTCTGTGCCACAGGCTCTGTAGCCAGGCAGGATCCTGGGGCAAGCCTGGCTGCCCTCAGCTCTGCTGCTCTCAAGGCAGGTCCTGGGGCAGCCCATGCCAGCATGGCCAAACTTGGGCAAGGCTTGAAGATAGCCCTCAAAGTGCAGTGATTTCCCAGCTGCAGGCTGGGTGCTTTTCCCCTCTGACTCATCCCTGGTTTTCTCCCGAGTTGCCCCAACCTGTCACTCTCCTGCAGTCACGTTTCTGTGCTTGATGGCTGCGTTTTGTGACTCTGCTGGTCTGAACGCATCAGTTCCAGGCAGTGGTGACACAAAACGTCCCTTAGGTCACCCGTCCCTGTAACTAGAGGTGGGGAAAGCTGCAGTTTCATGAGTTGCACTGTCTGCTCATCACCCGGTGTAAATGGGCATGGCTGCAGGAGGGTCCAGGGGCTGCAAGCATCTGGCATTGAAGAGGGTAAGGACCGAGGGGCAGGAGCAGCAGCTCGCAGGCAGAGCCTGTCTGCCTCTCTCTCTGTGCGTCCCATCCATGGCCTTTGGAGCTTTCCAGTAGGAGAATGGGACTTGTCAGTCCTGCCCGTGTGTAGAGAGAGGTGTTCTTTGCTGCAGAGGGGACTTAAAGGAAAGAAACTCTCTTTCCCAGGGTTTGACTATCATCTGCAAAATAAGCCAGCCACACTCAGCTGCCTACACAGGCGATCAGGGGACCCCAGGAGGAGCCATTAAACCTTGAGTCCCGTGGCTCCTCGTGCGGAAGCTTGGTTGGGGAATGCTGAAAGAGTTTGTTTCATGCCAACATCCCATTTTAAAAATGGGAAAAAAAACCCCAAAATAACCCCATTCCAAAATGATTGTTGAAATTGGGTCAACGCTGCTCCATTCCCAAACAAAGAGCTTCACGCCAGCACGGCTCTTTTTATCTATAATTCAAATATTTATTGCAATAAAATAAATAAGTATTTCTCTTTTCACATTTAACAGACAGACAAAAACAGAACAACAAAACCAACCCCAGATTGCAGGGACTTCCCAACGGATTTCGTCACACCTCCACAAATGACCAACGCTCTGGGTTTGGGGTGGTTGGATAGACACAAGAGAAACTAAAACAAGAGTTGGCCCAAGGTGATCACAGTGTGACTGCAGCAGTGCCTGTCTCACAGCAGCTGCTGGTGGATTATTTCCCACACCATCTTCCTGAGGAAGTATGGCATGTGACTCTGGAAAGAGAAGGAGAGAGAAAGCCCTTAACGTAGGAAGTCAGGGCAGAAAGGAGGCACAAACACCCGGCTCGTTAAGGACGGGGAGCGCAGCTCTGCCCTCTGAGGCCACCCCCAAAATGCCACCCAAGGAGAGGTACAAACCCTCAGCCCCTGCCCCAGGCTGCTGCCTTAACTCCCCGGCTCTTTTATCCAGGGGCAAAAAGTTCTGGAGCTGTTGAAAACCTTTGCTCACCTGAGGAAAGGTCATGGGCTCATCTCGGGAGATGCCGTCTGCACACTGGCAGGTGGAAACCCCGCAGTCGCTGCCATTCTTTTGCTGAGGGATTTCCTGATGAAGGCAGAGGAAGACAGAGGATGTTCCCTTCCCTCAGAGGATGAGCAGCAGGCGTTACCCACACCAGCCCTGCGCTAACCGGACCCAGCTCGTGATGCGCTTCCCACCCCCGCAGGCTCGGAGGTTCCCCCAGCTCTCGGCACACCCAGCTCTGCACAGCGCCGTGTCTCTGCAATCAAAGCTTGAGGCCTTGCTTCTCCCTGTGAGGGAACTTCCTGAGAAACACTGGCGCCAGCCCCTGCTCTGTCACACACCGGGGTCTGTGCTCCAAGCCTGAATCAATCATCATCCCAGAGCTGAGTTTTGCAGCCTACGGTCTCTGACAAAGGCTCAATAGATCCTTTAAAACTTATGGAAGGGGGAAAAGCCAGATTCACCTTCATGGGGCAGACCAATTAAACAAACCCCAAGGACCCAAACAGCAAAGAGAGCATTGGGCCAGTGAGAAGGGGCTCAGCTTGGAGAGTCCAACCCATCGTGGCTTCTTGCTCCGCTCGCAGCCGGAGGTGGTGCTGTAAGGACAGGAGAAGCTTCGGGCTGATGACTTGGACTGAACTCAGACGGGTTCAGACCCTCGGGACAAGGAGCCACAGTTCACTTTCCAAACCCAAGCAGCGCTCACTGTGCTGTGAAGAGTCCACTGGGAACAATCCAACTCCACCTTTCTTTTTTCCCAGCTTTCTTCTTGCAGGAATTTGCTGTTTAAACCAAAAGAGAACAAAAGATCCTCTTTATCTCCATCATTTAGTCCCACGAAAAGCGAGCTGCTGAAGGAGACTCCCACAAAAGCAGAAGCTCATTTAGGAACCCCTCAAATCACGTGTTGTCAGAGGAGGAACAGGAGAACCAAGCAAGGTACTGCAATGCCCAGCGTGTGCCCACACACCGGGTGCAGCTCCAGGAAGAGGAAATACAAAAGCTTTTGGGCCGAGGAAGTTCCCAGGCCAGGGGCTGGGACAATATGAGGTGTCTGCTCTCCAACACCTGCTATTACAACCACCAGCCTACGTGGATTCGAAGCTCCGCTGCCACAGAGAGAGTCACCAAGAGCATGAAAAAAGGACTAAAAAGCACCATATAAGCGCAAGCCTGAGTTAAGTAGTGGGCACCTAAGGGGGTGCAGTAATGTGTCACCCTCCACAAGTCCAGACAACCAGATACTACGTCGTCCTGTTGTGTGGTGCAGCTAAAGTCTACCTACCACGTGGGACAGATACGAATCATGGGGATACTCACCCGTCTTTGATGTCCCCGATGGAAAGGGATCTCCTCCATATTTCTGTTTGTCCAGGTGATACACAGTTGTCACTGATTCACTGGAGAAGGTTGAAGACTGGACAAGGACGGAAGATGGAGCAAGGGTGGAACACCAGAGTAGGATGGCACATGGCAGTAGGATGGCACATGGCAGTAGGATGGCAGACGGCAGTAGGATGGCACACAGCAGTAGTAGGATGACACACAGCACTCAGATGGAAGACTGGGGTGTGATTTAACTCCAGAGTAGATTCGAGCAATGGACTAGATTGGAGCACTGTACAAGACTGGAGCAGGGGGGAAGGCTGGAGCAGGGGGGAAGGCTGGTGCACTTTGGTGCAGGAAAAAACAATAAAGAAGAACCACAATGTTTATAAGCACGGCATTTGGTATCGACACGTATCAGTGCACCAGAAAGGAGACAGTTTATTCCTACACAACTGTCTACATGTGAGTGGGGAGCCACAGCTAAAGCAATAGAAATATCTAAAGTACAATGAGACTGTTAAATCCCTGGACAGAAACATCCTGCACTGGTGTCACCACAAAACACAGCGGGCATTTCTGTGCAGAGGCCCTTCATACTCAGCTGGCGACTCTGAACTTGGGCAGACCAGAGGGGCAGGAGTCAAATTTGTCACCTTAGTGTACCCCAAAGAGAAAACTTCCTCTAAATTGTGTGAGAAGGATCAGGGGAGGTCGAAAGGAAGAGAGAAAATCCTGGCATTCCCTGTGTTTACCTTACATTTCACGTTCCCAGAGAAAAAAACAAATCTTCTCTAGTTGGGAGGGGAGGAAGGGAAAATAAAAAGCTACTGAAGATTCACCTCCCTTAGGATAGCGGCCCAGGAAACCTTGGAAAAACATCCCTGTGTGGACACAGAGACAAATGTTGGGCAGCACGGAGGAAGTTCAGGAATGTAATGGAAAGCAAACCTTTCAGAGAAGAAAGTCCAAGCAAACAGAAGGGTTTTACCTGGCACAAGGAGCTGTCTTCTCCCAGATGGAGAGTGTTCCGTTGCCCAAGGGAGTCCTGCAAGGCATTTCATCTAGGAGAGAAGAGCACAAGCCATCACTAACTGTAAAAGGGATCTGAGGAGGTTGATGAGGTTACGGTGAAGAGCTTCCCCAAAGGTCAATGTTTCCTTTCTCCCCTACGTTGCCATATTCCCTGTGTTCTGTTACTTTAGAATAGTCTCAGATTTTCTTATTGGCAACTGCAGCACGTTGCCCTTGGCACGAGTTATCGCCAGGCTGAACCCCAAATTCAAACCCAAAAAGGGTTCTGGGGATCTAACACCTCAAATCCAACCAATTTCCTTCTGGCCAGCTGGCAGTGGCCGTATCGCAGCTGGAGCTGGCTGCATCCAAGGCAGCTCCGGGACTGAGATGCTGAGCTAAACGCCCAGCCCCGACCCAGTAGCAGTGCAGGGATGCAGGGAAGAAACTGAGTTCCCACTCCAGCACTGCCAGACGCTCCCGAGCTGCGATGCCGCCACAACCTGTACATGAGCCGAGGGGGAGAGCAGCACCACACGCCAGGAAGAGCAGAACAGACAAGAACAAACAAGCTCACGACTGCATGGCAGCCTAACCAGTCTGCACCATTTCTTCCTCCAGCACAGAACTTCTGGGTCTTTCCACTGCAGGCTGAGAAGAAAGGGCCTGAGTCTGAAACAGAAACAAACAAAGCGCCGCCCTGAGTTTAACCTGAACACCAGCCCAAGCCAGCGGAAACTTCCAGAAATGGAGGCAGCTCTGGTCCGACTTGGGCACCGGGATTTGCTGGCTCAGAGCGCAGCAGAAGGATCTTTGCAGGATCTCTGACCAGCATGCTGCCCTTTGGGTTTGACTGTTAGTATGGGCTCTCCTACGCGCAGGGATTAAACCCCCTCAGGCTTCCTGCCCAGTTCCCCTCGGGCAGCTCCTCAGCATTCCGGAGTTCAGCCCTGACTCTGGCTCGGGGAGAGCTGAGCCCCTCAGAAAGGTGTTTTGTACAAACAAAGAGTCAACAGCGCTCTCAGGGACAACACCGCACCTCCAAACCAAACTAAGGGGTCAAGCAGCTCATGACTGCTTTTTACAGAGCCAAAGTCCTACGGGAATGCTCTCCTGGACCAGTGGATACCGAACCTACGTCTCCTCAGGTACAGGAAAGTCTCTGCTAACCTCTTCCGCTGACGCTGCTCTTGGAGCAGCATCGAAATAGGGGCAATAAGTACTTAGAAAATATAGTCATAGAACTTAGTCGCATAACTATATAGTTTGAATAAAATAACTAATGGAGAAAGAAGCCTGTTTTTCTTTCCTGGACAAAGGGCTTGCTTTGGCTAGCAAGAACATGAATTACGTCCAGACTGATAAGTTATATGTCGCTAAAGGAAAACAGATGGTTAACAAGGACAGGAATTAGCTCAGACCAATAAGAGCACTACAAGCTTGCAGGATCGCCACACTCCAGGCTAAGGGTGAAAAATATATCATGAGGAAGACCTACAGCCTTCCGCTCAAGGCCCACCGAAGACCCTTGCCCACAATTATTGGAAGAATCTGAGCAAGTGCGAAGGACTGATAAGCTAATTAGCATACGAAGTGGGAGTGGGCGGGTTTAGGTAATGAATATGTATAGGCATCAACTGAATATTCACTATTTCACTGTATAAATGTGGGACGGTCACTACTTCGGGGTGCACTTTTTTTGGCGGAATGATCCCCCGTGCATCTGCGCGCATTAAACACACCTACTGTATAACTCCTGAGTTAGAGAGTCTATTTCCATACGTCAGTTTTTGGTGACGCAGATGGGACGATTTCTGTTTGGCTGAGGGGCCAGCTGCGGAGCGGACGCCCCTAGGTGTGCCTCGAGAGATTTCCTCGAAGGAGCCTCCCCTTCCCAGCTGTTCACCCGGGAGCAGAAAAGAAACCCCTGGATCTACGGACCAAAACAGTATGTTTGGAAACAGGGCTGCTGATAAGACGCACGGAGACGTCCGGTGCGCAGCGTAGTCCCTAGGAGGAAAGGTACCTATGGGAGGGTTTGCTGACCAAAGGGTGGCCACTAGCGATCTTGAGGGCAGATCGAGCAAACCCAAGATTACTGATAAAGGTTCGAGAAACTATCTGGAGGTATTCTGGAGGTATTGTTTATAATCAAGGGATTAATAGCTGGATTAATAATTGTTTTTAATATTTGTTGTATGTATGTTCTGCAGAAATATTAAAACGTTTGATTTTGCAGGTGTGAGTGCTGTGTGTGTGAGTGCCAGAGTGCGACTGAGACACGTGAAGCCAGGGAGGAGCCGCGTTTCGACCTTGGGCGACTGAGGTGGCTGGGGAAAGGTGAAGAGATTGAAATTGCAAAATGGGAAGTGGGGGAAGTAAACCTTGTGAAAAATCACTTTTGGGTTGTATATTGAAACACTGAAGGACGTTGTAGGACAGGGTGGTACCGAGGATAAAAGGAAATTGGTTAAGTATTGTAACCAGTGGTGGCCGCTATATAAGCTAGAGGATGAAGTGAAATGGCCTCAGGAGGGAGGGACGTTAGATTACAACACTCTCCTGCAACTAATGCTGTTTCTAAGAAGGGAAGGAAAATGGGATGAAGCACCATATGCGGATATGTTTTTTGTCCTTCAGGACAAACCTGAATGGCAAAGAGACTGCGGATTAGTACCCCCTCGGGATCCTATGGTACTAGCCTTAGAAAGAGAAGATAGGAGAGAGCGTGAAGGAAAGTTCATAAGGTGTTGTTCAGCATGTAGTATTGGACAGAGGTGTACTAAACTGAACGAGGAACAAGAGCCCGAGTTAGATGATTCATTCAATCCACTTTATGGGACGGGGAGACAGGCTCCAAGTAGCCCAGTGTCTTCACACACTAGTCAGAAGACTATCTTGCAGGCACCCCTCCGAGAAGCTGTAAATCCGGATGGAGGAACAATGAAAATAAAAATCCCATTCACGGGCGCCGATTTGAGACCATGGAAAGAGGTTGCCCGAGCATACCGTAATGATCCGATAAATACGGCACAAAATTTTAAATTTATAGTGAAACAGCACAACCCTGACTGGAGTGACATACAATTATTATTGGATTGCTTGACTGAAACTGAGAAACAATTAATTATAAAGACAGCGGGCGAACTTGCAAAAGAACACTATGATATAAAGAGAGATAATTATCGAGAATAGTTTCCCTTGTCAGACCCGACATGGGATCCAAACCGCTCCGCTGATATGGAAAGGTTACAGGCATACCAGGAATGGGTGTTCAGAGGGATGGAAAAAGCAATTCCCAGAACAATAAATTGGGCAATGCTATATGTGATCAGACAGGGTCCTGTTGAAACACTCTCCGAATTCCTAGACAGAATAAGGGATGCAATGCGCTGACACACACCTCTAGATCTGAATTCAGAAGTGGGCGCACAGCAATTAATACCCCTCTTTTTGGGACAATCACAAGGGGATATTAGACGCAAATTGCAAAAATTAAGGCCTCCTGAAAATAGAGATATAGAAAAGTTGCTAGAAGAAGCATGGAGAGTATTTAGCAACCGAGAAGAAAGTTACAGGCATGACCAAAAGAAAATATTAGCAGTAGTAAGAGAAAATGAAAATCAGAAATCTTAAGTTAGACCAGTTAGACCGATGCAGGGGCTAAGTAAAAATCAATGTGCAAGATGTAAAAAGACCGGACACTGGAAGAACGAGTGCCCCGAGCGCCAAAGGAACGCTAGATGGCGCAACAGTCAAGGAAAAACAATAGCTCACGTAAAAACAGAGCAATGACTAGCCGATCCTTTGTTCAAGATGAAGTTAGGGGAGGGACGAAAGGAAATCCAATTTTCAGTAGACACGGGAGCGACTTACTCAGTTTTGAATCAAGCTTTGATGCCTCTGGGAAACGATTATATTACAGTAAAAGGTACAACAGGCCAGGCTGAAAAGGCCTACTTTTGCAGACCCTTAAAATATAAATTGGGGAAGCAGGTAGGGATCCATAAATTTCTGCATATGCCAAATTCTCCAAAGGCCCTTCTTGGTAGGGACTTCTTAGAACAATTAGAAGCAACAATCAAATTTAAACGAGGGGAAGTTACTCTGGAGGTAAATGAACAACAATATGCTCAAATTATGAGTTTATCTCTTGTTAGTACTCCTGTAGTAGGAGAAATTGATAAAAGAATTATCGATCAAGTCTATCCTGGAGTTTGGGCAACTGATGTACCAGGACAAGCAAAGAATGCATCACCAGTAATGGTACAACTAAAAGAGGGACAGAGTGCGGTAAGGGTCAAACAATACCCATTGAAGAGGGAAGATAGGGAGGGAATTTGTCCAATCATAGAACGATTTATAGAATTAAGACTAATAAAAGAATGTGAGTCAGAATTTAACAAACCTATCCTCCCAGTGAAGAAACCTGATGGGTCTTACAGGATAGTTCAAGACTTAAGAGCAATCAACAAAATTACAGAAGACCTATACCCTGTGGTAGCTAATCCCTATACCCTATTGACCACACTAACCCCAGATTTACCTTGGTTTACAGTCCTAGATTTGAAAGATGCTTTCTTTTGCCTCCCTCTTCATGAAGCCAGCCAGAAACTTTTTGCTTTCAAATGGGGAAATCCCAAAAGTGGTTGAAAGACCCAGCTCAGATGGACGGTGTTGCTGCAGGGGTTTAAAAACAGCCCCACAATTTTTGGGAACCAGTTAGCAAAAGACTTGGAATCATGGAAACAACCATCAGAAGAAGGGAAAGTGCTGCAATATGTAGAGGACCTTCTTATTGCAACTAAAACCGAAGAATCCTGCATCACTTGGATGGTGAGTCTGTTAAATTTTCTGGGACTTCAGGGGTATCGGGTCTCTAAGAAAAAGGCACAGGTGGTGTTACAACAGGTCATGTACCTGGGGTACGAGATCAGTGCTGGACAGCGGAACCTAGGACAAGCCTGGAAAGAGGCCATATGCCAAGCCCCCTGACCACGAACTGTAAAGGAACTACGGACATTCCTGGGCATGATGGGGTGGTGCTGACTTTGGATACGTGATTATGGTCTGCTTGTTAAGCCACTATATTCCCTCATAGCAGCTAACCAGAAAGATCTCCAGTGGGATGCTGAGTCAGATCGAGCTTTCCATCAGCTGAAGAAGGCCCTGATGTCTGCACCTGCATTAGGACTTCCTGATGTAAGTAAGCCATTTTTTCTATTCTCCCACAAAAAGCAGGGAATACCACTAGGAATATTGGCACAAGATTTGGGACCATACAGATGGGCAGTAGCGTACTTCTCCAAACACCTGGATACTGCTGCAAAAGGGTGGCCCAGCTGCCTGAGGGCAGTAGCAACTGTCATTCTAAACATCCAAGAAGCCTGAAAGTTCACCCTGGGCCAGAAAATGACTGTCCTAGTTTCCCACACTGTATCCGCAGTCCTTGAGGCAAAAGGAGGGCATTGGCTTTCCCCACAGAGGTTCCTGAAATACCAAGCTGTAATGGTTGAACAAGATGATGTCGAAATCATGACCACAAATATCATCAGCCCAGCTTCATTCCTCGATGGGAACATCGGGGAACCAGTGAGAATTGGAAACAATTGAGGCCACGTACTCTAGTCACACGGATCTTAAAGACGTCCCTACCGACGGAGCCGAACATTGGTTCACCCATGGAAGCAGCGATGTGTTAAATGGAAAGCGACATTCCGGATATGCTGTTACCACTTCCGAAAAGGTAATGGAGTTCGGGCCGCTACCAGCCAACATCTCAGCCCTAAAGGCCGAGACCATAGCTCTCACCCGAGCCCAGGGAAAGACTGTAAACATCTGGACTGTGATGAGACCATGGGAAGGTCTGGTCTTTTCCACAGAGGAAAAGGAATGTCATTTCCCTAGGCTTCAAGTTTACAGTAAGAAAGCAGGAATTTAACTTCTTATGCAACATATCCTCTAGTGTATTAAAGTTCTCTCTTTATTTTACTAAGGGACTTGGTTTACGCCCAGTAAAATCCAATAAGGCTTGATCTATAAAAATATTTTACTTCTACAGGACTGTTAAGCAGGTGACACTTTTTTCAGCTTGAACCATAATGCAACTATCGGTGAGTTACAACTGCAAATTGTTATAAGCAGGGAGGACATCAAGAGGGAAACAGGAAACTAGCTTGCAATGTGACTGGGAAAAAAACATCCCTTCACATATAAACCACAGAAATGTAATGCTGAACTAAGTGGGAAATGATACAGAATAATGTCTCGTTAGAAAAGCCCAATACTTACAATTTGCTAAATGAACAATGAGTTATCCAGAATGATTATTGTCCAAATGAAGAAGTCTAGGTTTGAGATTTAAGCTAAACCCAATCTGTTATCAAATAGACTATCTAAATTCCAAAAATTTATACGTTTAACTTGAAAAGGTTAAGATATCAGTTACCGGTATTTTTAAATTGTTTTAATTAATTTTATTGTAGTCCATTAATATCACAAACACACAAATTAAGTTAGACTATACAGTTCTAAAGTCCAGCACTTAAAAGTTAGGAAATACTGTAACTAAGATAACCTAAACCTACTTGAGGTAGCTGCAGCAGACTGTTAACCCCTTCTATAGTGAGAGGAGGGGTGGATTTTTTAAGCATCCACCTACTGAAAGACAAGGGGTTGGGGGTTTTCTTGGCTACTTTTACAAGGTGGACTAGCAACCCTGGAAGCCCTGCTAAGCATAGTTACTGGGAAAGGTACTAAACTACAGCAAAATACCAGGGATTTCAGTTTGTCCTGTTAGACATTTGAGACTCAAGTCTGGTTCTCCTTTTAATCTTTCACTGACAGTGAAGGGGGTCAGCAGAACGGGTAACACGGAACTCCCCAAGTAAGCATCTAGTCCATTCTTTAAAAAGGAAGGAAAAACATTCTCCATTAAAGGATTTTTTATTAGCAAACTACTTTATTTTCAAACAATTAACAGTGCAAGACCTCATCATGTACACTCAGTAAGTCAGAGCTGAGACTTACTTTGGGGCCTGGAGGTCCTTGTTTTTCTGGTGGGCATATGCAGGGGGCAGGCGTTGAGCCTACGTCACTGGGGCCATTCATGCACTACCAAGAGTGAAACCAACCATCGCCACACTTGCCAAAAGTATTAAACAAGTGTTATCATAATATTATACAAAGCTGATTTTCTTTAGGTTGCATAGGTCCTGGGTTTCATTCCTTTGTTCAACTGGAACTCTGGCTTACTGGAATGTTGCCTTCCAACTACTTTGCATGCAGTATTCATCATTTTACCCAGAAGAAAAATAAATAAAGAATTAAGTACTAATACTGGCCTGGTATCTGAAACTCTATTTGCTTTCCCATAAATATTTTGTTACATAGTTTGATAATTTTCAATCTGGCAACGTGTAAAACACTTCTCCTAAACTAATCAATATTCATCATTTGAAGTGTGATCAGTTATCAAATATAACTACTAGAGTTTGTAAAAGAATCTAATAAATATAACGACCACAATCCATGGGCATGTATCACGGATTCACAGAACAGTAGGGGTTGGAAGGGACCTCTGGAGATCATCTAGTTCAGGTTCACCTGGAGCAGGTTGCACCGTCGGGTTTTGAGTATCTCAACATTGCTCTGTCACCCTCAAAGTAAGGAAGTTTTTCCTCATATTCAGGTGGAACTTCCTGCGTTCCAGTTTGTGCCCATTGCCCCTTGTCCTGTCACTGGGCACCACTGAAACCACTATTAGCACATGTAGCAAGCCTGAAAAGAACATAAAGCCCAGTCTCTGACCTCCTGGGCAGGTGTCCTAACTACAAAGCAACTTGAGGTAAGGTGGGGGCATGGCCGCTACCACCAACTCCTACCAGTTAGCAGTCCTGGTCCCTACTTCCATTTTGTAAAGAGCAAAAATATATAGAATCATACAATCATAGAATGCTTTGGGTTGGAAGGGACCTCAAAGATCATCTAGTTCCAAACCCCCTGCCATGGGCAGGGACACCTTCTCTAGACCAGGTTGCCTGAAGCCCCATCTAACCTGGCTTTAAACACCTCCAGGGATTGGGCTAGATGTGACAGAGTTAAATAGCCAAATATTAACTTTACTTCAGAATTTAAAACTAATTTTACAGAATTCTTCCTGAACCCATTAGTCATTGGCATAGAGAGTAAGATTTCAGAAGAGCTAACAATCCAGCCATGAAACCACTGCTTAAATGAAAGCTGCGAGTTCTGAAAAAGCCCCAGGAAGGGTGCTGATTGTGACAGACACACTGACTCCAAATAAACAGAAGAAAAACAGACTAGCTGGGTGTCTGTGCAAGTGTCTGACAGAAAAGAAAATATCTAAAAGGAGAAGATTCTGTAGCCAACCTGGCAAAATGGGCTGACATTAAATAACAAACATGAGGAATATGTGTTTCCATAGCAAGACACCGATTATCTTTAGCTCGGTTTCGTTTAGACACCAAATAAAGGAGGATACTCTGAGGGAAACTGTATGTATAAAACAATTGCTTGCTTATACATATACTATATTATATATGTAAGATATATTTATTGTAAATTTAATGTATTATATATAAAATAACATATGAATATGCAAATATATATCAATTATATATTTAAATGGGAACTGGATGCTTTTGAAAATCTGGCTCCAACTGTGTCCAATGAACGGCTTCCAAATCCGTCTGCATGTGTTTTACATTTTATTGCATAATTGACTGTAAGTAAGAGGGCAGAGAGAGGATCAAAGGATCTCCATAAGCTTCCTAATTATGTACATTAATCATAAAGTCCTGAACAGGATTTTATTTTTGTCTTATCCATAACATACTTCATGAAATCTTGGCAACATTTCAGATAATGGGATATTTACCAGAGACATCAGCATAGCTGACAGGAAAAGGTGATTTAAAAATGTAGGATTGTTGGTTATGTACAAAAATTCAGACACTAAATAACTTGACAAGTATCAAGAAGTAAATCGCTATGTTAAAAAGTAATATTTGAAGTACTTTACAGTGCTGTAACCTAGTAGTTTCATTGGCTTACAATGTTTGAGTTCTTAAATTGTAACAGAAGTTTCAGAGATACTTCCTTACCACTATCAAATACCTGAAGTAAAAAACCACACGTCTAAAATACATCTGTGCAAAAATAAGGTCAAAACCAGACAAGTTCCACGTCACTTGATACTGCACCAGTAACAAGTATTTGCTTGCACCAGCTGAATCAATGTAGTATTACTTATTTTAAGAAATCATTGAGTCAGCTTTAAACAGTGATTTGTAAAAACTGCCAAGTTACTCAAAAGTTCATCTATCATACTCACAAATCCTGGGATCTCACAGACTGTTTCTCAATTATTTTGCTCTGGGTCACAGTAGATTCGCAGTTTTTGTATATCAAGCTATAATTCAAAACATAAGAGAGTTTTTTTAGAGAAAGTATTAAGAGTCTGACATTAGGTTAATTTAAACTATACTCAAATTGTTTAAGAAATTTAAGAAAATGAACAACATTTTGAAAAGCAAGAGAAACTGGAAGCTTGGTTTGTCCATTACGGTTAAAAATCAATTAAAGATGTAAACAGTTTTTTGGTCAGGCTACTCACACTGAATAATACGTGCAGCAAATTATACATTCTGTAGCAGAATTATTTAAAGAAAAATAATCCCCAGCTTTTGTTTTCTAAAATAACTGAAATCACCATCCTTAATCCTAGGTAATAAATCTAAACAGGCACAGCACAAATTCCACTGGCTGCCAAAATCATTGGGAAACCAGTTACAACAGCCAAACCAACCTTTTCCTTTTACAGTAACAGTCCTAGGAAGATGGCTCTACACTAACCTGTCTCAGAAGACATCCCTGACACTTGAAAGAATTTGGTTTAGACTTTAGCCATATAACGTAAAACTTTAAAGAGCAGCCAACAAAAACACTGGCTCCTGGTAAGCAGAAGCTGAAGCTTTTGCCATTCTGTTCTGTTGCTGGACTCCAGAAAAATGAAACCCATGAAGTCGGTTTTTCTAGCATAAGGTACCATGACTACAAATAGAAAAAAGCCTTTTCATTCATAGAATCATCGTAGACTCATAGAAACTTTAAGGTTGGAAAAGATCACTAAGATCATAAAGTCCAACCATCTGTCCAATATCACCCTGTCAACTCTCTGAAAACACAGGCCATACATTGGACTAGCAGGGGAAGAAAGCACAGAAAAGTAGTCTTTTAATAGCAAGCTCAGTACTATGCGTTTTCAATTTTTAAATGTTTTTAAATTCACAACACTTCAACATGTACACAAGTTTATCATCGCTACACTGGAAACACTTCAGACAGAAAGACCCCAATTAAATTGAGAATACTTGCAAAATATCACTGGAAAACACCTGAATCAGAGCAGAGAAAGAGAATGAAAATTCACCAGAGTCTCTGAAGAAGATTCTTGTCTCAGACTTTGTAACCAACTCCAACTGATTCGAAAATACTTTGAAAATACCTTTTCACTGAAAGGTGGTATGCAGACTCATTAAAATATTTCTTTATAATCATAGCTTAGATAGAAATATCCTGGCAAAGTTTGACTGTTAATGCTTTGCGGAATGCATCATAGGCTAAGAAACTGGAGAAAGGAAATACCTTTTTTACACTACAGATATCATCTGGAAATACAAAATTGCAACCTGAGGCAGATTTTCTACTTCTAGCCCACTATCGGAAGAGGATCTCATACAATTCACCATTCCTAAAATGTCTTATATTATAGATAACATGTCTTGCTACTAACGGTCTTTAACTCTGAACCTGAGTTACTGAGAATCCATAGGAATTCCATTTCTGCAGTGACTTAAGAGAAAAAACAAGTCACAACAGCACTAAACAAACAACCCAATTACACTAGAATGCACAAAACTATAAAAACAGTATAGTCCTGCAGCAACAGAGAAAATACATAAGACAGAATACAATCCTGGGATCTCGACTGTCCTTGCAGTGAGTGCCTCAAGTCCTGTCAGAAATCTGTGACAGTCGGTAGCTTTTGCAAAGGGGTACTTGAGTATACAGACATTCCCACCAGGCACGCCGAGTCACACACACATAGTGCGTCATCCAAGTTTCCACAGACACTTTTAGAAGAGAATAAGAGAACTGAAGCCTGGCTACCAATACACAAAATTCAGGAGTAACTGGGTAAAGACATCTGAAGAGAGTTAATGAAGATGATGCAAAACACATTAATGTATTTTAATAGGAGCAGTAAGGACCATGAGAGTACAAAAAAACCTCATAACATTCAAAATAACTAAAAAGAATGTCTACTGAGGTAATTCGGTATTTCTTAGTATTATTTCCATTACTCTCACTCTAATTAGTCATGTCATTACTACACTGCTATAACTACAAGAAAACAATATTTAGCCAGCATCTGGAACACTGTCAACATACCAGTCTTCATCACTGGTCAACACAGCCTGAAGCTTTAACCAGCTTTTTGGTGCCTGAATACAGCTCAAGGCAAAAGGAGTTTAAGGTTCCCCAGTATAGAGGAGAATCTCAGCATAGGGATTTCAGGGTTTCTCTTCCAGCCCAGAAGAACCAAACAGTGCTGGCTTGAGTAGCAAATATTTGCAGTTTGATAGAATCACAGAACATTAGGAGTTGGAAGGGACTTCGAAAGATCAGCTAGTCCAACTCCCCTGCCAGAGCAGGGTCACCCAGACTAAATCACACAGGAACACATCCAGGCGAGTTTTGAATGTCTGCAGAGAAGGAGACTCCCCAACCTCTCTGGGCAGCCTGTTCCAGTGCTCTGCCACCCTCACAGTTCCTCCTTACATTCACATGGAACTTCCTATGCTCCAGCTGGCACCCATTGCCCCTTGTCCTATCACTGAGAAGAGCCTGGCTCTGTCCTCCTGACTCTCACCCTTTACACATTTATAAACATTAATAAGGTCACCACTCAGTCTCCTCCAAGCTAAAGAGGCCCAGGTCCCTCACCTGTCCTCATGAGGAAGGGGTTCCACTCCTTTAATCATCTTGGTGGCCCCGCGCTGGACTCTTTCAAGGAGTTCTATCTCCTTCTTGAACTGAGGGGCCCAGAGCTGGACACAATATTCCAGGTGCAGTCTTACCAGGGCAGCGGGGGGAAGGACGTCTCTTATGACTTGAAGCTGCACCAGGGCAGGTTCAGATTAGATGTTAGGAAAAAGTTCTTTACTGAAAGAGTTGTAGGAAGGTGGAACAGGCTGCCCAGGCAGGTGGCTGAGTCACTGTCCCTGGATGTGTTTAAAAGACGTGTAGATGAAGTACTTAGAGATACGGTTTAGGAGAGGACAGGTACAGTTGGACTCAATGATCTTCAAGGTTTTTTCCAACCTAGTCATTCTGTGATTCCTTCTGTGATTCCTTCTGTGATTCTGTGACCTACTAACCACACCCCTTCTAATACACCCCAAACAGAGTTGATACACTTCGTATTTTCTTGGCAGCTAGTGAGAATTTTTTCTCTCCCTCCTGCGGCAGCATAACCAATGCAAACACTGATGGGAGAAAGCCACATGCAAGTGTCAAGCACAGAGGAAATCCCCTGCTTTGACACACACTTTCCCAAATCTGGGCTACCACACTGCATCACATTTGTGTTTCATCTAAAATTAATGCCCCTTGAAGTCAGTGAAGCCAATTAAAAGCTGTGCTGAGTCCTCCTGACCATTTAAGTTCCCTTGACTATTAAAATTTTGTATATTAAATTTCAGCCTAGTGTAAGTTAGGGAAGTAAGTTCAAGAAAACAGAAGGTGCCAATGCAATGTTAAGCTACAGTAGAATTTTTGAATTATTGTAGTTTTAGCATATGCTTACCTGTACAGTTTCTTCCTTTCCAGAATACTTTCCTATTTGGGTTTAGCCACTAATGTAAATACCTAAAGCAGGATGGAATGGCTTCCTTTCAATTTCTTGGTCATCCATATACAAAGTTACAAAGTCTTCTGTTCCTAAGAGATGAATTTGATGCCAGCCTTCATCAAACAATGTCTAAAAAAAGTGAAGAAAACAGAACTGTTTCTAACAAAATGTGTCTAATTTAAATACCAATAAAACTGCATTTCAACACTTGAACTACTCTTCATGGTTGAGATGATCGATGTTCCAGGTTTAGCCATGCCAAAAATTGTAAACTATACTGGCAAAAAAGTATTTGCCAAGTAATAGTGTAACTGAGAAGACAATATTTGGTAGTAATTAATCCCTATTTCAGAATTATTTTATAACTCAAATAGATTTTTTCAGTCTATGATCTTGAATACGCTCAAACCTGTGTTTGTGAAAAATATTAAGCCAGGGGCCTTTTCTTCAGCAGTGGTATAAAGTCTCAAACACTCCAGACCTTAAATCATGGTGGAAAAAAAAATGGTACATGCAAATCTTTGTACATACTCTCTTATGAAAAAAAAATTAAAGATGCCATGATACTGACTGAAGGCATCACAATATTGCAATAATTAAAAAACTACATTTATCATCTCACAAAACCTCAGGTTTCTAAAGCTTAAGATTTAGTTTAAACAAGTTCTGTAAGTAATAAAAAATGAGAGATAATTTTAAAGAACTTTTTATGTCACCTACCTTAGAAATTAAATTCAATATAGGAAGAAATGCCGCCTTCTCCAGCCTACCCAGTAATTTCAAAAACAATCTAGCTCTTTAGCCTAGACTAGTTGGTTCAAATTTCATGAGATCAATCCCATGCTAAATTTGCATACATAAGAATAAACTGAAAGATCTTTCAGGATGTTATAGATCCTTGTTACCTTTTGTAGAGAGAAACAGAAATTGTTTACTTCACTTGATAGTATACACCCTTAGAGAGCATCTGTTTCCATTTTAGTTTCATTTGTAAATGGGGGGTTTATTTCTTTACAATGGCTTTCATTACAACAAACAACAGATCACAATATATAACATTTCCATTTTCCCAAGTAAAAATGACAAAGTATCATAAAGGCTTGTTCAACAAAAGAATAGTGACATTTATAGTGTGCCTGTGAAACTATGTTATTTGAAAAGTGTGACTTGAAACTGAATTTTCTAACATTTTCCAGTAAATCAAGTTTAACACGACTTCTTAAAAAATAAGAAATCACCCACGAATAGAATAAAAAGGCAGAGGAAATTTGGAAAGAAAAATTAAAAATCCCCATCCAGTAAAAGAAGAATAAAATACCTCTCCTTAGCAAAAGCTTAGGAGTTAAGACTGCCTCTTGGATAAGAGCCCTTCCTTCTCTGAGAATTTGTATTTCAAATTCCTTCAGCCTGACCTGAAGTAAGGACCCAAATGCAGGCCACCACTTCCCAGAAAAACTGAACCCCCTTGGCCATGACACGCTCCAGCAGTAAATCTTTCCCACTCTGCTGAAGCATCCTTCTTTGATCACTTCGTAACATTCCCTGTGGTAGGAATGGGAGTCTCTGGGCTGCATGTTCCTGCGTGATACTGCTGCAAATGCAAGAACAGAGAGACATTCTGTTTCCTTCCCTCTTTCTCACCAGCATCCGAGATCATAGTTTATACTTCACTAGAAATTACTGAAGAAGTTTGAAAGAGAACCTTCTGATTGCACTAGAAGAAAATAAAATTGCTTTGCACGGAGAGGGGAAGCCCTGCAGTGAGAAAAATAAGTTGCTGAAAAGAATGTTTATTCAACAGGGAGCTAGACAAACCCAGGCTGAACTCTCATTCTGTAAGCTGCTATTCACCTTTCTGGAGAAGAAAGTAACTTCTGTCATTATGTATTTTCACCGAATTCAGACACTTAACAAAAGGTCCCTCTAGAAATGGACTATTTTCATTCACATTTTCAAATCTCCATCATAAAGGCAGAAAATACTTTCCAGCATATGTTAAGCAGAGTGCTGTGTGAAAAAAAGTCTCTGTGACCTTCACAATTACCTGCTGGAAACTATGGAGTAGAAAGCACCTGCAAAGCATTTCTGGTGATGATCACTGGGGACACTCAATCTATTTTTAAATGCCTGAGAGCAAAAAGTATGACTATGCATTAAAACAAACAAACAAACAAACATATATAAAGGTTGGAGGAGTGATTTGTACTCAAATGGGTGTTCCAGCATGATGATGGCTTTCTCCTTACCTTTACACGCGGTGCAGCAAAAGTCATCACTTGTGTGCCATTTATTAAACTTGCTGTAGTGAATGATAACGTTTTCTCTTCTCCGTTAACAGTGACTACTATCTGTGCTCCCTTATCCAGACTGAGAATTCTCCACAAATCCCATGTCTTTTTTACTTTAAATCTTTGAGTGGAAACAAACACATAGGATGGAGGCAGACCTTCTGGAAACACGTTCCTAAATAAGGGGGAAAGGGGAGAAAAAAAGACAGTACTTGAACATTCAAATAAATCTTAAAATAAAGCTTTCTCATTTTAAGCAAACAAAACAAATATTCTTACTAAACTTAGAAGTGTATTTCTAAATGTAAATACCTTGTCAGTTCCGACAGGTCAACACGTGAGGTTACTTCATAAGCTTTTGCATTAGTGGTTGGTATCTGTATTCTCTTTTCCACCTTTTTCTTCACACCTAATCCTACAAGAATGTCAAATCCTTTTTCATCTCGAGCTGCCACTGGAATTCTTGTTGGACAAACAGATTCTGCAAAGTAATAAAGGCATATATAATTCAAAATATCACTTCAATCTTTCCAAAAGTAACCTCCCTTCTTGAGCTGCCTTTCAAGAAACAAATGAACTGAGAACTGCCAGTGAAGTGTAATATAAGAGAAGTAACATGCAGAATCCTGAGACATGAAATGAGAATAACAAGATAGACTTTGCTGCAATTATGTTCACATAGTAGTTGGACCTGTCATTAATAGTAGTTAAAAAATATTACGGTATCAATAAAAACGTATTCAATTTAATTTCTAAAATGGTATGGTTTCAAAATGCTACAGAATTATAGCTCTTAATTTCCTTGATGCACTAAGAATTATGATTAATGCAGTATCGCTCCCAACTACAAAAACAGGTTGAAAACAGACAAAGGTAGTGGTATCTAAAACTAATTTTTTCATCTTTTCCTCAAAATGGACTCTGATCTATTTTGGTTTTATACTGAAAACTGCCAGAAGCTTTTCTCACTGGAAAAATATTTTGTGATATATTTTCTGTGGTAACTAAAGAGGTTTGATTCTCTTTACACAAAACCAATACTAGGCAGTGGACAAAATTTGTCTCAAAACATAAAAGTTAGATAGCAGAGTGAAATTTAATGCTAAAACCAACATTGGATCAGAATAATAAATCAAAGAAAGCAAACACTTTTTGTATTAATAGTATGCTAAATTATTTACAATACATACATTTTCATCATTAATTTCCCATTGTTTCTTCAGAAAAGCATCAGTTCATAGAAAGGGAAGAGGTGAGGTTTCAATTCCAAAGAAGGGGGGTGATGAGTTCTCTCACTTCCATCTGGACCAGCCACGGGCTGGAAGACTCATGCTTCAGTGCCAGGGAATGATCAGCTCAAAGGTCTAGACTAGCTTGTCTTTAGAATATAAGCAATGCTGCGTAGCTTCTTTCTAACTCCAGGGCAGTCAGAAGCCGCCCTCTTCTGGTAGGGGGAAGTGGGTATATAAGCTCTAAGAAAATTCATCTAAGTGTCTGCACAATCTCTGGTGGGACAGGACAATGTTCTGAGGGATTATCCCAGATGTACTCAGGGCAGCAGCAAAACGTCACATACATTCTCCCTAGATTAGTTTTTTTTTTGCCTCCCCACAGCAAAATGTCACCTGACTCCCAAATTAAAAATATACTTAAAGTATTCTGTCTTGTTCTACAAGAAAGAAATGCAAGAGCTCTCTGCCTGAATGCTTCCAAAGAAAAAAACTCCAAAGAAACACAACTTTCTCACTCTTCAAAACACAGATGCAGAATTCAGGATTTAAGTCAACATACTTATGGTATTACGTAAGAGTAGTAACACTTTCTTTTTTCATGTTTCCATTGTGCATTGTTATCATGGAAACATTTTCTAAACTCATTTATTTCAAAGCTGAATAGATAGATTACAGATAATCACAGACACTGACAAGAAAATGAAAGCAAGAACCACTTACCAGTTATAGTATTAGAAATTTGGCGTCAAATAAAAAAAAAAATAAAGGCAGAAACAGGTCTACTTCATGCGTGAGGGATTATTCTGGATCCATGCCAAAGTAACTATTCCAAACCAAGACAATACAGATTAAGCATGTGTAAAACTACGCATCAAGAAAATATTCCTTATCTCTAATGGCACTTTGAAGAATTCCATAAAAACATTCCCATTAAGGCAGGTATTTTGGGGTCTTCTGGATCACCTTCTGCCAGGACTACTTTCCTAACGAACCAAGGATGCAAATGTCTGTGGGAAAATTAAGAACTGTCTTCCATGGGAAATTGTGTTGTGTTTCCAGGCCATAGTAGCAGCCTCAGGAACTCTCAAACCTATCCTGAAATCTTGTTCCCTTTAGTTTTCAGATGCTTTATTTCTCCTTCCTGAAGCATGAAATGACTTTTTGATGTTAAACCCCATCATCTAGCATAAAGGAACTTTTCTCAGCATCCTCCACACATACTTTTAAGATCTGCATTGAGTAGTTTTTTTTACATGTATTCCAGACTCACAATCTTTTCTATATTTTTGCTAGAGAATATTAATACCACAGGAACACTGCACTTCCAGAAAAAATATTAAATACTAAATATTCCTTAAATATTTGGGACACTCTTCACCATGCTGACCTTTCTGGATGGCAGCTTCAGCAGGTGTTTTCCACCCAGCCGTACTCTGAAACAAACACTACAGTTCCCAAAAGACCCACCAGACCCCTCCATGTGCAAGGTCGTTCATAAGAGCACTATTTGCTAAGATGAACCACCAAATATCTTAGCCTCTTTTTTCCAGAAAGAAAATACTGCCCCTATGCTCCTGTACCTATGTTCACATAATATCGACGTAAAAAACGCTATAAATGCCAGCATTTTGTTTAGACATTCAAACAAAGACAATCAAGGGAGAACTTCAAAATTTTCAGGCAGTTTCATGTGGTTGACCAGTGCTAAATCATTGTTGCTTTGCCCTCACAGAACTTCCTCTCCCAGAGTCAAAGTGAATCTTAACAGCACGAAAAAAAAATTCCACAACTCAGATACAGAATTTCCAGGTTACTAGTCTTTCAGTTCACCTGCTGAAGACACTGAGGCTAGAAATGAAACCAACTGGCCCCGATTGCTCTTTGAGACGCATCTCAATGCTAATGCGAGGGAACAGTGCAGTGTAAGAGGGTGAAAGCAAAGGGTCGCTTTAAAGGCTAAGTACATTTTTGTGTATATAGCCAAAATTCACAGATTACTGCTGTTAAGAGTCATGTCAAACATTACAGCTGAATTTCAAAGGATATTAGCTAACTTAATTCTGAAAGAAAAAAAGATCCTTCTTGATGAAATATAGTATATAACTATTCATTTTATCTCAAGAAAATACTGTGTTTATTTGGGGGGATTTCTCCCTGCGGAAAAAGTTTTATTAAAGAATTTAGCTGCACTCAGCCATTGAATTTTTGGACTGACCAACTTAATGCATCAGTCACAAGGAATTATTATGATTTTCATAAGGGTATCAAGAAACAAATACTATTATTCTCAACATAAGTATCACCATATTTTTTCAATAAAGTCCCTACTCAAAGTGAGAGCAAATGAAAACTATTTTTCATTCTTACTAAGTGCAGAAATATGGTACAGCTGAAATATGACTTGCATCAATTCTTGGTAATAAAACAGGTACAAAACAGCACTGATAAATATTTGCTGTATAACAGAGTCCTTCCCAGTGATATATTTTAGAAGCAATTTGTTATCTTTTTGTATATACAGGAAAGGCATTGTTTTACAGTTATCAGAAAACTCATTGCAGCCATGCTGCTAGCACTCTACAACTAAAAAAAGTAATTTTACAGTGTTGCTCTTGCCCAATTCTTCTAGAAAAACCTTTTTTTAAAAAAGTCATAAAAGCTTGTTACAATTCCAGGCACTTTTGCCAAGAGTCTTTCTTCTGGGTTTTGCAACACACTAGCAGAAGAACTCCTGTTTTTAATGACAGGCTACCCGCTCAACTGTCAAGAAGAAATGCTAGATAGTGGATGAGCATCAGCTGCACCTAGAAAAAGAAGAAAGCAAGCTCTATATTCTCACCACTACGAGAACTGCTCAATGACTTTAGGGTTTCTAAGCTTTATCAATGCACGGTATCTTTCCCAATTATAAGCTCTTTGTATAAGGGAGAAAATAACATTTTGGGAATGATTTCTGCAAACAAGATCAAAATGAAAGAAGATCATCAGGTGCCTTAGGTTACATCAATCATGCATTCTGCTTGAGAAAGAAAGAAATATGGTTACAAAACTGCATTCTGCACACCTAAAATATTTTTATAAGCAATTCCTTACCTTCACAGAGTTTCTCTTTTATAACCTCTTTCATTCTTGATATCGCAAGATAATCTTCAACATAAAATACAGAAGTTGATGAGGGTTTGTTGGCAATAGCTTTAAGTTCATCCTCCTCAATTTCTGAACCAACACCAATGACAAACAGTGATTTGATTTTTCCGTGCTTCTGCCGCTACATCTTGGGACTTTCCATCAGTGAGAACAACTGCTATTTTCGTTAAAAAGCTTGAAGATTTTGCAAGAAGATGGTCAAAGGTAAACTGAATCGCTCTTCCTGTTCTTGTGTTTCCTCCCAGGTAATGTATGGACTCCATTTCCCTGATGAGTTTCTCAGTGGACTCATGAGTTCCAAGGGGAATTTCAAGTACAGGGTAATCACTGTACTGGACAACTCCAACTTGAATAAACTTTGGCCCTATGTCAAAATTTCTTGTAATACTGACAAGCCAACTTTTGATTATTTTGAAGTTTTCTGGGCCAACACTGTAAGAACCATCTAAGAGAAAAACTAAATCTGCTGGAGCAGTTCTGCAACCTAAAAAAAACCCCAAACCCCCCCTCAAAAAAATCATATTAATATTTCAGTGAACTCTTCCACTCTCTTCCTCCACAGGAAGTATTTTTCATATCAGTTACTGTTAGAATATATTCTATTTCAATACAGAATCTATACTGACAAATACATTCCATTAGAAAAAAAAAAAGCAACAACAAACACCTGAGTTTTTCAGAGAGAAAAAAGATTGTTTCTGTAAGCCAGACAGATCCAACTTGGTATCTTAAAAACCATACTATTTTCTGGTTTTTACATTATTACCAGAAACGGCCATGAAAAATTCTGGAATTCAGTGCCTCAGCTGGCAGTTGCATTTCATGCAAGCAGCACAGGAACACATTTTGGTTTTTTCCATATCTCTCTGTCTGCAGAGATGATAAACATAAAAACTCATTTTTGTTAGCAAACCAAGCACACTGCAGAGGAAGGCTGTAGTCTGAATGTTCCAGAACTCAGCAGTAATACCCAATCCTTTTAGAAACACTTTATAATTGACTTCTGACACTGCTACGTGGCCCTTACAGAACTAATTATTATAAAATCCTGAGTCTGGTAGCATACTCTGATTGTATTAGAAGAAAAAAATGCCTAGTGAATGAGCTCAACCTCCAGAATATTAGGTCACATAAGCATATAGCAAATACACTCTAACTGTTTGAAGACTGGGGCATGGATTCAGCTCTCCCAGCTGTGATCACTTAGAAATAGAGCTTTTAGACTAAATTGCCAATGACAGGCCATGGACTGACACAAGCATTTCTAAAGGACAGTCCTAACCATCTTATATATGCACATCCTCAGATAGAGGGATAACTCTAGAGGAGAGAATCACCTTCCATCAACTGTGAAAAGAGACTAAATAGCTGACAGATAATGTGCCAAGGAGATGCCCAAAACCAGGAGAGATCCCACGGCACATGGGGTCACGGGGGGCTGCTGTGTGTTATGATGCTTTCTGCTTTGTCAAAGTCTGCAGCTCCTCCATAGGAAGAAGTGCTTAGCCTTGTCCTGACATCTGCCGACAGACACTTCTGGTCAGGTCAAGATTTTCCCTTCATTAGCGGGACCCCACGGTGCCACAGGGGAAGGGTGTGCAGAATTCCAGCCCCTTCCAGGTAAGAAGGAAAACAAGCTGGGAGGAACTGACTGGAACCCCATTCCCTGGTTGGGGGGGAAGTGTGAGCGGGGATCCGTATGGAACAAGCAATGACTTTTTATAAGGGGGTTCAGCTCCCTGACGTTCATTTTCTGTCCCTCAGGCTCGGCTTTTCGCTTAGGAGCAGGACGGGTGCCGCTCCCGCTTATGGCAGAGGCTCCCAAAGCGGCTTTCTCCCTAAAATCTACACCAAGAAGGGCCCAGAGAACCGGCGGCGTGTTCCTGGTGACCCATGGCATTCGCCAGGAAGGAAGGAGACCCAGCAGGTAAAAAGGAGCCAAATCCTTCAGGGCTTTGCCAGGAGGTTGAATTAAGGTGGCGAGGGGTCTTTCCAACCTCAGCACGGTTCTGGGATTTGGAGAACTGAGGAGGAGGGAATGGGGGAAGGGTTTCGGGTCGGGGCTGAGTTGCGCCTAGAGAACCTTGCTCAGCGTAACAGCTCTTGTTGTTTTACTCCGCCGAGTAGCGGTTCGGAAGCGCCTGGGAAGGACGCTGCACGCAAAGTACGCCCGGAACCTTCCCCTGGGTCCTCGGCGAGGTGGGAGACGCAGCCAGAGATGGAGACCACCCCTTGGAACCCCAGGTGTTCTTCGATGACATCACAGCGTTACCCCTGGTGATACCAGTGTCTGTACCGGTAACAGACTCGCAAGAGGGAAGGAGGTGAGCAGCACCTCCAGCTCTCCAGCCCTTTGGGAGAAAGTCTTCCGTTAGCGATTTGGCCGGGCGTGATTCTCACCGCCTTCACCAGCAGCCCAGAGCTCGGGCTCCTGAAACCCCCAAACTGCGCTCAGGTAAGGCTGGCGGGAGGCTCTGCTGCAGTAAGGGGTTTGGGAACGGATCCAGGGTCCGGTAACGGATCTGTCCGTGCAGGACAGATCATGGCATTAGAGCCTGAGAGAACACACACCAATTTACCGGGCAGTTTAAGGAATTTCATGACGTCCTCATGCTTTTCTGGGTTACTTTTATTCCTTTTGGCTCTCTGTGGCTACAAAAACCCCACGGAGCCCCTAACTGCACCCCACACCACCTTCCCTGTAGGAGTTTCGGGGGCGCCTAACGACCTGATAAAAACGGGGTGGGGGGTGGCGAGGCGGGGGTGGGGGTAATTTCTTGTCAGCTGCAAACTGACTTGGGGAGTTGCGCCTACAAATATGGACCCCAAAAAAGCTTGAAACACCCCACAAAAAAAAAAAGATGACTGTGTTGTGTGCGAACACCGCGCTGGGCTTTTGCTTTGCTGCTGGTTTTTGCAGCCCTCGCTCCATCCCCACGGCTGATTTCAGAGCTGCACAGGGAAATAATAACCCGGCGACCCATCTGCCGGGTCGGGGTGACACGAATTTCCCTGAAATTCGGGGGATTCCCAGAGAAGGTTGGGGGTTTGCAGCAGCGAGCATGAAGTAAGGCTGGAGGACGGTCTCAACAAAGCGGTTTGTATCTTTTTCCAGGCAGAATGGAGGGGGACATTGGACTTTCTCCGGAGGAAGCTGTCAGCACTGAGCCGTGAGTCCCCATTGTAGCAATTAAGGAATTAAGGAGAACGGGGTGATGAGGGGACTGTGGATTGGGGCTCCAGCGATACCCCGCACCGGCCAGAAGGGAATCACTGCTCTTTGTGCCGTCGCCATTCCCAGCTCACCTTCCTCACCTCCTCTTTTCCTCCTCCACTTCAGGCGCGTGAACATCGGGAGCCAGTTCCAGGCAGAGTTGCCAGAACTGCGGGACAGGTCGCAGGCCGACGCCGACAACCACGGGGCCACGCTGGTGTGGAAGCCATGGGGGGACATTGAGACCAACCCCGAAACGCAGGACACAGGTTTTTCTTTCAACGCTTTTCTTCCTCACCCGGGTCCCATCGGTCCGCGCTCCCACCACAGCTTCCCCGCTTTCCCTTTGCCTCCTCCGCACGCAGTCAGAGGGAAGGGGATCTCGCTCGGCTACGCTGGGATGCGCAATGACTGACAACTTGGGTTTTTTCCCTCTTCCCTCGAGCGGAAACTTGACCTTCCCTTGGTTCTCCTTGCCTTTGCAGTGACCCAACTGCTCAACATGGCCTGCTCCAGCGTCATGCCGGGGGGTGCGACAAGCCAGGAGCGAGCCTTGCACTGCCTGCACCGAGCGCAGGGCAACGTCATGGTAAGGAACGAGAAGTTCACCTGAATAGAATTAACGGGCCAGCTCAGGCTTCCTTAGAGCCAGGGAACCACCCCACTGGAGTCTTCTCCTGGGGCACAGTGGTGAGAGGGGATCCTGTGGCTCCCAGGTTTCCCCAGATTCTGAAACAGAGGGAAGAAATTCCTTGTGGGGTGAGGCAAGAAATCCTTCCCCTAAGCCCCGGCGATCCAAAGTGCCAGAGCCAAAGCTGCCCTATTCTGGGCCGAGTTTAGGATGAGAATGGTTGGTCTTTTCTGACCTTGTGATTCTGTGAGTCGAAGGTGCCAAAAGGGAAAGTTTTGCCCCTAGTCCCCCTCCCGTGGGGGGAATCTAACCTCTCCTCTGCTTGGGTGTTTTTCTCCCATATCAAACCCCGCAGGACGCTCTGGCCATGCTGCTTTTCGGGATGCCTCAGGAGTCCGAATCCCATCCGCTGGCGGACTATCATTACACAGGTAACCAAAGAGCCCCTTCCTTGGCCAGCACGGCTGGCGCCTCCCCTTTCTACCTTGGGCTGGTGAGGATTTGGTTGTACAAAGCCATTCCCCTTCCCCGGGGGGCGGGGGAAGAAACGCTTCTCTTCTCACCCCATGATGTGATGTGCAGTTTGGCTCCGTGGGGCTTTTGTTTTATCACGGGAACAACAACAGGTGGATAATAAACCCTGGCGCTTTCTCCTCGCTCGATTCCCAGGGTCGGATTCTTCGAGCCCTCTTGAGGAGCAGCTCTTCCGGGAGGCGTTCTACCAGCACAAGAAGGATTTTAATCGCATTCAAAAGAAGGTAAAGCCGCTGGGGTGGGGTGGCCCAGGTTTTTAACACGGCAAGTCGTACCTTTTGCTCTCTGGCACCCCCCTGCTCATTGAAACCAAGAGTATTTGCCCCGATGTGTAACCGCACGGGGATACTTAACGCCCCTGGTAACCAACCCCCAGAGATACCAACAGAATTAACCATCCTTCCTCTGACGGTCGGTTAGAAACGCACGATTCCACCCTGCGGGAGAGGAAGGTCTGTTTTTGGGACTGGCCTCCTCCGTTTTGCGCTGTGCCCAGGGGGAAAAGATAATCCTCTGCCCAGGGTTTCGTTGCACGACTGTGCCCGGAATCTTTCGCCTACGGTATTGCCAGTACAGACTGCTGCTGCTTCTCTCCCAACAGGTTCAGACCAAGACCGTGGCGCAGTGCATCGAGTATTATTACATCTGAAAGAAAAAAGTCAGATTCAGCCGCAGACAGCCTCCAGCTTCCAAAAAAAACACCAAAAGGACCAGGGACGAGGCGGAAAACCCTGGAGAAGAGGTAGAAAAACCCTGCAGGATGCCTCTCTGCGAGGAATCCGCCCTGAGAGGGGCAGCAGGAGCTGCCGGGAGAGTTTCTGGTCCCTGATAAAACCCATTGGTGTTACTGACGAATTTCAGGGGCGCCCAACAACTTCCCGGTGCTCCGGAAAAGGAGCTGCCGGTTCCCCTGCAGCTCCACAGGGATGGACAGAACCTCCCTTTGCCAGCACACGGGAGGTTGGGTTCGCAAAGGTTCCTCCTTTGTGCTGAGAACTGGGTTCCTTTCGGAACTCACCCATCCTGCCGGGGAGGAAAACGCCGCTCCCGCAGACAGGAACGCCGATGGCGTGGTCCGTGTTTGAGCCCCGTCCTCAGGGTGGGGTTACTGAGGTGGGGTTTTTCGGCTGTTTAGTGTTCAGAGGAGCAGATTTGGGCTGGGATTGAGATGTTTGCGCCCTCTCGCCACCTCTGAGGTGGTATTTTATCATTTTTCAGAGGGGTTTGGAGGGATTTTAAGCTCTTTTGGGCGTTGTTTTAGTTTTTACTAAAGCCTCTCACACTTTACAGGCTGGCTGCAATCCGGAGAAGCGCCGCCGCCTTCCCTCGAAGGGAAAGAAGGGGAAAAAGGAAAAGAGTGTCCCAAAGGTTCCTCACAGCACAGACATTCCCTCCATCAGCCCGAGTGCCGCTCCAGCCCCTGCTGAAATTCCACCACAGCAGGACATGATTCCGTGGGAGGAGTGTGAAAGGTAGCTGTTCTCCTTGGAGGAACCCACCAGTTTTGGTCTAAAACAGATTTAAACTTGAAAAGCCACCCCAGGGGTGGAGGAGGGAACAGAATTAAGGTTACCCCAGGGTCTTTTGGATTGATTTCCACCAAAATCTAGCTGGTCTAACCACTGACAGCCCCACAGCCTGGGATACCAGCTGAGTTACTGCCAAAACAGGGTAGTGCCAGCGAGGAGGCTCCAGAAGTAGCAGTACCAAAGCTTGTTTTAACGGGGTTTGTGGGGAAAAAAGGGATTTAAAAGGACTCAAACAGAAACCCCCATCACTGTTCTGCCTTGCAGGGTGTCTGACAACATCAAAGAGGAGGAGGCCAACATGGGAAAAGGGGGTGCATCGTGTTCCGGGAGACGAGACCCGCAACCGCAGCACCGGGAGCCCGGCCGGGGAACCGCCGGGAGCCAGAGAGCGTGAGAGCCGAGAGGAAGACGAGGGCCGCGCCGGGGCCGGCGAGGAGGAAGGACGGAAGGGGGGCCCGGCCCATGCCCCCGTTCACGTCCCCCGCCGCCGCCGCAGGGAGCGGCAGTTCAAGCGGTTTGAAGCGAAATCTCCGCGCTGGGAGAAACTCACCGGTATCTTGGAGCAGCCGCCGGGGCGGGGTCTCCCACACACCCCCGCACGGGCTGCGGAGGCGGGACCCCCCGGGCGGGGGGAGAGAGGGGGGGGCAGTTCATGATGCACAACAGCCGCCCCCCCCCTTCTCTTTCGGCTTAGAGACGCCCCCGCTTCCCCCCCGTGCCTGCCTTTGCACACGGACCGCCCCTCGCCCGCCCGGCTCCGGCTTGGGGGGGGACCGGGCAGCGCGCACGAACCCCCCCCCACCTTCTTCCCGGGACCTGCGGCAAATGGGGGGCTCTCTCCCCAAAAATGGGAGGTTAAGGGGGGTCTGACACCCTCATCCCCCCGCCTCGAACGGATATGGGGGGGAAACGGGCTCACCCCTCGCATCCCGCCGTGGGTCGATCCCGGCCGAATCGGCTCCCGCTGTGTGAGAATTAATGGATTTATCGATTGAACCCAGTGCTCACGCCGGGAGAGAATGAGCCGAAAATGAACGTCAGGGAGCTGAACCCCCTTATAGAAAGTCGTTGCTTGTTCCATACGGATCCCTGCTCGTGCTTCCCCCCCACGAAGGAATGGGGTTCCAGTCAGTTCCACCCCAGAGAGTTTTCCTTCTTACCTGGAAGGGGGGGAATATCTGGGAGAGAGAGAAAATTGATTACTGCTTTTTTGAAGAGAAAAGGGAAATGGGATGAAATTGGCCATGCTGATACGTTTTTTTTCACCCTCCAAGATGATCCGGAATGAGAGACGGAGTGTGGGCTTACGATACCACAGGATCCCTTAGTATTGGCTTTAGGAAAAAGATAAACACAGAGAGAAAGAGAAACAGCTGAAGAGATGCTGCTCTGCTTGTAAAATACGGGAGCGTGGTACATGGAAAGGGGCTTCTAGAAGAAAAGGGGGAATTAAACAAGCTGATGAACCATATCGAATAGTACAAGACCTCAGGGCCATAAATAATATTGCTAAAGATTTGCACCCGGTGGTAGCTAATCCCTGTACACTGCTGACAAACTTAAGAATACACAGGTTTGATTGACAGTCTTCGACTTAGAAGATGCTTTCTTCTGCCTGCCATTAGCCAAAGAAAATGAAAAGTTATTTGCATTTGAAGTCCTACCACTGGTAGGAGAACCCAGCTTACCTGGACAGCGTTGCCCCAAGGTTTTAAAAGTAAATCCATCAATCTTTGGGAATCAGTTTGTAGGAGAACTTGAAGCATGAGATCCTCCCTCCAGAGACAAAATCTTTCTGCAGTATGCAAATGGCCTAGTAATAGTAACTGAAACAAAACCTGACAGGATTCAAGGGACAAGTCTGTTGAATTTTTGGGGGCTAAATGGATATTGAGTCTCTCAACAGAAAGCTGAAATGGTACAAAAATGAGTAACCCATCTGGGATGTGAAATTTCTGGAGGAAAAGGAGAATTGGATACTGAGCAAAAGAAGCCATCTGTAAGACCCTCAGATGGTAAGAGAACTCAGAACATGTTTCGGAATTGTGAGCTGGTGTCAGTCGTGGAATAATAGCGCAGCCTCTTTATGGACTCTTGAAAATTAACCCTGCTCAACTGGGCAAAAGAGGCCTAAGAAAACTTTTAATACACTTAAAAAGGAACTTATGAGAGCTCTAGACTTGCTCTTTTTACATGAAAAACCAGGAGTAAACGTGGGAGTCCTGGCTCAACATTTAGGACCCTATAAAAGAGCAGTGGCTTACTTCGCTAAACAGCTGAAGGATGACAGTGAGCAGAGGATGGCCAGGGTGTTTACAAGCAATAGCTGCTGTGATTCTTAACATTGAAGAAGCCCGGAAGATAACAGTAAAGGTCTCTCATACTGTGTCTGCTCTTCTGGAACAAAAGGGAAGTCATTGGCCTTCCCCATCCAGATTTCTGAAATATCAAGCTATTCTTGTGGAGCCTGATGATACTGTGATTGAAGTAACTAACATTGTGAATCCAGCTTCCTTCCTCAGTGAAACTACAATCGAACCACTAACACATGATAGCTTGGAGACAAGGGAAGCTGTGTATTCTAGCAGACCTGATTCAAAAGAAGAACCTTTGGAAGATGCTCAAGATTCCTGGTTTGCAGACAGTAGTAGTTTCGTCCGGCAAGGCTGGATAGGCAGTGACCACTACTGACCAGGTAATAGAATCAAATCCTTTACTTACTGGAACTTCAGCCCAAAAGGTAGAAATTATTGCCTTAACCAAAGCATCAGAACTTGCAGCAGTAAAAAGGATAACTATAGGGACAAATTTTAAGTATGCTTTTGGAGTTGTGCATGCCCATGGAGCAATTTGGAAACAGCATGGACTTTTAACAAGTCAAGGGAAGCATTAAGCATGCAGGAGAAATACTTCACTTATTAGAAGCAGTTCAACTGCCAACCAAGATCACCATCATGCTCTACCAAGGACACCTGAAAGGTAACACTGACCAGAAAAAGGTAATAGATTGGCTGATCATGAGGCTAAACAGGCAGCAGAAAGATTGCAGGAGATTCTAACATTAATTTTAACATTCATTCTGGAAAATAGTAGTTTTGAATGAGCAGGAAAATATTGAATATTTTTGGGCTGATAAAGAATTACTAGAATAACAGGTAAAGGGAATCATCAAAGACCACTGGGGAGTGTGTGTCCGATCTATACTCCTTGTATAAATAGGGAAGAATCTCTCTCTATATATATTACAATTTGACAGTGACTCAGTAATGTTTGAAAAATAACCCCAACACAGATAACCAGGTGCAATTAGGGAACACTGGAAAATGAAACATACCAGGGAACTACTGGCAAATTGATTTCTCTGAGCTCCCAAGAAAAGGGGGGTACAGATACTGATTGGTACTTACTGACACTTACTGGTACTTTTCTGTCCTAAGGAACCTGCACTGGCAGGGGAGGTTGATCTCTTCTGTGAGTCTGTGACACCTTTTCTGGATGGCCAGAGGCACTTCCTTGCAGAACTAACTGGCAAGACAGGTAACTAAGGTGATCCACTTCAGGAAAAGTGAGACGAAGCACACCAGGTGCTGTTAACAACTTTCACAGCCCTAAATTGGAGTTTGTGTTTTGACCAATGTAAAGGAAAAGCTTTAGGAAGGAAACAAACAAAGATTCTTCACCAAGTAGCTCAAGATGATACATCATGGGGATTTAAAGATGTTTGGAATAAGCTTACTCCCCGGCTCCCAAAATTTGCCTGGCTCAAACAACTTTTTACATTTGTTATTTTGATAAGTATTTTAGTTTTAATTTCTTGCTTTCCGAGGCATCAAGAGGAACTGAAGGGTATTTTGAAAATGGCAAAAGTTCCTTCACCAAGTTTCCGTAAAATAAATGAATAAACAAACACATATTTGTCTTTATAATAGCTACAGGGAAAAAAAATAATAAATGCATCAGAAGTGACATTGATTTGCTCTACTCAGCTTTACTCAGCTCATATCTATTCAGACAGCAGCTAAAAAGGTAGTTTCCTAATCTATTAAAAGTCCAAGATAGCTTGGAATTATTCTTCTTCTGGTTGCAACATCTTCTATATCAAAAGAATGAGCTATTTCACCCTTCAGGCAATTCACAGCCTATCTGTGTGCAATATCATCAGCACGGATCACATTTGCTACTGACATATAGTTTCATGCTGCAAAAGGACTCAGAATGTCTCCTTCAACAAGTTCTTCTATTTTTCAAGCAAGCTTCAGTAGACTTTATGCCTTATTATTTCTTCAGGTTTGAGAGAAGGAGAAAATCTGATAAGGAGAATCTTGGCTGTGTGATCCATGTAATGATGATGACAATCATGTCAGTGATGACATCATCATAATCTGAACTTGGAGATTCCTACAGGAATCTAAGCACATCAATATATCAACCACAAACACAGAAACACCCCAACAAAGCCCACACCTTCTGTACTTGGGACACTTACCATCATATTCTAAAACATCTGCAAAGATACCTCACCATCTTCCTGAAAAATTCTTGCTCTGACTTGCCTTTGCTGGGATTCCTGTTCAAGCCTTACATGGCTGATGTACTGTGACCACTGCCTGCCACAATGACCAGGATTAGTCATGTCATGGGGTTCCCCCTTCTTTCTGTATTTACTTTTGGTCTCTTGTTTAGAGTAACATGTTTCCTCAAACAGAATCTCATAGCTCTGAGGTGATATGACAACTGAGCCACTGGCATTCTGCTGTATGACTGGCTTCACAAGCTGATTACAGCAGTAGACTCTATGTATTAAGACACTATGGATTAGGGTCCTATTCCCTCCTGATTTGTAACCATACTAGCTGTCTCGTGCAATATTCCATACACATTTTTCCTATTCTGAGAGCAGGACACCCTGCCTTGCCTGTCCCCCTTTCTTAGAAGGCAAAAGATGTGGGTGAAAAACCAACTTCTAGACTTTCATATAATTATAATAAAAACTGACTGCAAAGTTATTAAACATCATGTTTCTTCATTTTCCACTTGCCATTACTCTCTGCTACAGTTCTTAAAGCAGAGATAATTTGTGTCCATGGAAGAAACTATTAGCCAAAACATGCAACAAAACATCTGCTGCTGCAACTGCTAGTTGCAAAGCATGTTTCCAAACATTAGCAGAATTATCTTCTTATTGGTCCAGTCCCATCCCAAAGACACTGAGAGTTACCTGGATACTCCAGAGGCAGATACAGCCATTTTCATGGGCAGAAGCCAATATTGGTGAGTGTCCTGCTACAGCTTTGGATAAGGGTACATCCATCTGGAGATCGTTACACCTCGTTGCATCTTCTGCTCTGGAACACAAATGATCACACATTCTGCCAACATTTTTGGTACCATTTTTGAATGTACAGAAATCACATAACATCAGGAAAAAATGTAAGATAAATTCTGTCATCAAGATGCCATTACTCTGAAAATGTTACGGTATGGACAAGAGACAACTGAACAGAAATTAGAGTGATCTTCAGGATCTTATCTAAACCAGCCAGAAATTTTGCTCCATGATGCAGGGGAACCTTATTCAGAGCACAGCAACAGATTTCACAGGAACTGCAGGTACCAGTGAGAGTGGAGGAGGACTGTGCAACAGGGGGCATCAGGACAGCTAAGAGGCAGTTCTGCAGCTTCTGCATGCAGCTTCTAGGCTCTACTATCAATTCAGCAATGAAATGAAGTTTAATAATTAAATGACACTTAATTCTGGAATCTCGGATTTCTGTACTTCTCAAGTTCCAAACTTCAGCTAAATGTAAGGTGGTGGTCATGGAGAACCTTTTCTGAATTCCTGCTGTTCCTTCCCCAGAGCTGGAGATGCTGGGGGGTCCCAGGAAAGTCCTCAGTGAAATGGACATTCAGTGGATTCAGGAACTAATGAGTGTCGATTTCATTGAGTAACTACAAGGCTCAGGACTAGTTGAGTTTCAGGGCATGTTTTCTTTGAAAAATAAATTCAGCTGAAATCCACATTTCAGATGATCATATTTGTTGTTATTGGGAAAGTCTCCTTTCCACTAGAGGATGTCTAAAGCATTCAGAAGAATCTAGAGGATTAGATTCTGGCAAATTCACTGACTCTGTTTGCACAGCTGTAACTCTTAAGCACTTGGCTCCCTCTTGGTTTTGCTATTTTAAGGATGCATTTCACAGGGAAGATTTTTTCCCCCTAAAATTCCATCTGCTTTGGAAGATTTTCTCTGTGAGGCCATTCAGTAATACTTGACTCAATTTGGTTCTTGCTATACTGTTCTGTCCTGGTTTCAGCTACGATGGAGTTAATTTTTTTAGCAGCAGATGGAATGCCATGTTTGGGTGTTAGGATGAGAACAGTGCTGATAACACCCTGATGTTTCTAGTTGTTGCCAAGCAATCAAGGACCTTTCTCAGTTTTTCATACTTCCCTACTAATGAGAAAGGAGGGGACGCAGCCAGGACAGGTGACCCGAATTGGCCAAAGAGGATATTCCATGCCAGTTACGTCATGCTCAGTATAAAGGGGTACTGGGGGGAAGAGGAGGAGACAACGCCAGGACGTGCAGTTTCTGGGGACGGTCGGGTTCCGGGACGGCTCTAAGCTGTGCGGCCTGAGTTGTGTGGTTTGGTGAGAAACTGCATTGTGTATCACCAGTTTCATATATTTTGTGCTTTAAACTCCTGTTACTGTTATATCTAGTTTTTTGCTATTGTTTAGTAAACTATCCTTATCCCAACCTGCGGGGTTCTGGTTTCTAGGTTGTGGTTTCTTTTCCTCCTTTCTTCCTTCCCTTTTCCCCTTCCCCCAACTTTCCTTCCCTCTTCCTTTTAAAAGTACAAGCGACTGTGTGGGGCGTGAGCCTCAGCTAGGGCAAAACCACAAGAGTCATCTGAGAGAGTAAAGAATCCTGCCAGGATTGTATACAGCATGTGGTGGTTTTGCTGCCACAGCCTTGTGAATAAATACCACAGCATCGTGACCAGAGATTGCTTAAACAACAGTGCTTATCTTAATTGTGACAGTTAGGGTCAGATCTACCGTTATCCCAACCGTTCAGGCCCCACGTTTGGCGCCAAAATGACTGTCGTGGTGCATGTGCTGCATGATAGCTCCCAAGATGACCCTCTCCATGACCTTCCCCGGGACTGAGGTCAGACTGACAGGCCTGTAGCTCCCCTTTCCTGATGTAGCAGCTCAATCTGCATGAGAATATCTGGAACCATCCTGTACTCATTTTTTGTCACATCCTGTGAAAGATTTTTATTCCCAAACCTCCAAAATCACCTCAGATCTCCTCGTATCGAATGTGACTTCCAGTCTTCTAGGTATAGACAGTGATACTGATAATGTAGAACACATGCCATTAGCATCTGAAGTAGCATTATTTCCAGACATCCTCCCAAAACTCAAACTTCCAAAACAAGGATGTTTCTACAGCTCCATGAAAGCAATACTTACAGGCATGTCACAGAGGCAGACTCTAAATCCCATAAAATTATTGCACCGTTTGCACATCCTGTAGCTATCAAACTGCATCCTTCTGCTTTTAAAACATCAAAACAGTTCATTTCCACAGAAGGTACAAAACTCTACAGAGAACATTAAAAATAACAAAAGAAGGTAGGAGCAATGTGCACACTGGAGAGTGAAATGTTTTAACTGCTAATTTAACGAGATGCCTAAATTGACAGTATCTCCAAGAGCTGCCTGTTCAATGCTATTCTAATACTCCTGTATTTCAGCCACACGGAAGCACCAGAAGGAAGCAGGGAGTGATAGTGTTGGGAGACACCCAGCTGCAGAGGACAGTGACTTCCATTTGCCAACCTGACCTGCAGTCTATGGCACAGCTGCAATCAGAGCTTGTTAAATCAGCCAGAAGAACTGAAGACTAATCAGAAGTAGGTATGCATGGAGATACTCTAATCAGGTTAAAGCAGCAAGTCCCTGAAAAGATACATAGTGACCTTTCCATAAACATAATGCAGATCTGAAACAGACCTAATGAAATTATACAACACAAATCTTAAGCCTTGTGGACAACTGAAGTTAAAGTGGTCAACAAATTTGACATCTTATTTTACTGAAGCAAGAAGGAGAGAAAATGGAATCACTTTAACATCCAGACTGATCTTTATGCACCACTGTAGCATCAGTCTAGCTATAGTAATGACCAACATTTCATTTCTAGGCTTTCTAAGAGAACCTCAATGTACTGTTTTGTACAGGACTGTGAAGCGTATGTATCATGGAAACAGCCATGCAATGGGTTATTAGGCAGATCTATCCCTCAGAAACAATTACTTTCTGACATGATTTTAGACCTTCAGTGTGCTGAAAAGTTTGGAAACCTTATTTGGTTCCTATCCTGTTGCTAAAACATGAACAGTAAACATTTTACTTTAGTCTAATCTTCTGTAAATGATGTGGAACTTTGAAGTGTGTCTCACCTCTGCATTATTCCTCAGGGAACTGGTGTCAGACAGCAGGTGAATATCCGGGAACAGATGATTTGTTTGTGAGGTGTCAGGCTTCAGGGACAGAGACACAACTGGATTCCTTCGTGGGAATGACACTGCTTCAGGAAGCACCCACGTGACATACAGATAGGTCTGAGCTGAGTTACCCTATTGAAATAACCAACTTAATGAAACAGGCAGGAAAGGGTTTCTCTATTCATAAGAAAATTATGAGCAAAATTGTGTCAATGGCTAATTTTCTTTTCCAAACTACCAAAACTATTACAGTTAGCACCTAGCATCTGCCTGCACTGCAAACTGAAGTGCCAGCCTGATATATTCTACAGATTCATGGAATTTTTGGGGTTGGAAAGGGCCTCCAGAGATCATCAAGTCCAAACCCCCTGCCAAAGCAGGCTCCCTAGGACAGGGACAGCTCACTTTAAATTACCTGCTATAATATTAGAAGCTGTCTGGCTGTGAAGTCAAGAGATTTGGATTCTATTCAGTTTAACTGCCCTCTTAAAGTAAATTGTCTCCACAGTTAATAGCTGCTTCTTTTATGAACACTGCTATCTCCAGTTCATACTGACCATAGCAGCAAAACTGGTGGTTGTTCCAAGTATGTAAGAAGAAACAGCCACAGTTCAGCCATGGTCTGGAGCAATTGATTTCTCCCCACTGTGCCTAGAGGCTACTGGGAGTCACCTCGATAGTTTTCCCAACTATAACAAATTCACTTCAGTACCTGCTTCAACTTTGATATTCCTGTCCATTTTTGGAAGGGTTACTGAAGTCAGCTTGTTAGGTTTGCTACTGTTTTCATAGATGTCTTGAACTCCAGAATGAAGCAGTGATGAAGATTTTAGTAAATCTTTTAAGTGTATCAAGCAAGAAAGGTGGCAGGACTAAAAATTACGCAATCTATAATGGATTTCTGCAAAGGATGAACTGGTTGTGGGGTGCTACTCAAGTTTACCTTGGTCTGAGAAATGAAACCCCAATTACTGTGAGCTCCAAGAAGCAACATGTTAATTTTAGCTGAAGGGTACACAGAGTAGACTCTCAAAAACAAGCCAAGCAAGTCAATCGGATTTATTCCTGTCTCGTTTCTTTGTATTGGTTCTTAAGCAGCCACTGTCTTAACATAGCAATTTGAGACCAAAAACAAACAAACAAACAAATAAATATTTTAGCCAAAATCTGCTTTGATATTGAGGGGTTTGGGGCAGGTTGATATCATGGTCACCTACTGTCCATAGAGGGCAAATATACCAAGAATGGTACGAGGCTACATTTGAAGAGTTTCAAAGTGACGTGACTGTATAGGTGTGAGGCCTCTCAGGTTTGTGAGACTGAATCTTGAAACATGGGAGCTTCCTATCAGTAAATCTGAACTGCAAATGACTCTGGTGGGTCAGCACTGTCTGAGTCTGAGGGCTCAGCTGCAGAACTGGGACAGTGATCTCCGCCACGGACAGGTATCCAGATGCAAGGAGGCAATGCTGTGGCTTCCACTGCCTGAGGCGTGTGCTCAGGCTGAAAGGCAGCAGCAAAGGAGGGAAAGGTCTGGCTGCCTCATGAGAACATGGCCGGCCCGAGGCCCAGGTGCTGTCAGGAGCGGAGCTCCTACCACCCTGGGCCACCCTCTCCAAAATAATGACCTCAAGAGTAGCAAGTGGCAGCGAGAGATGTATCTGGGAGAGCCAGCCCCCTACAGTGGCCCCATTATGGCTCTACTGCTGTTACTCAAAGGACAGCAGGTCAGGATGGGGCCCTTCCACCTCCCGGCCAGGGGCGCATGGCTCTGGCTGCTCCATGCTCCCTGGAGGGTCATGCTCCAGCCCTGGTCTCCGGGAGGGCTTCTCCATGTGGGGTGAGGTCTCGGTGGCCCTCTCGCCCACCCACTGCTGGCTCTCCAGGCTGCCCTTATGGATGAGATCAGGCACGGGGAGAGCAGTGGTAGGCTGGTCCCCACTCGGCTCTGGAGTGCTGGTCATGCTGTGCACCCCAGGGCACTCTGGAGGGGATGCGTCCCTCATCCCTGGCCACTCCTCTGCTGGGTCAGGGGGTGCAGCAGGCAGTTCCATGGGCTCCTCTGTGCTGCTTCTCTGGCTGGTCCCCGCTGGCTGCGGCGCGATGAGCATGTCCTGCGGGGTCTTCAGGGCATGTGGCGTCCACTTCTTGGTGACAGGGGGTGGGGGATCCAGCCGAGGGAAAGCGTCCAGCCCCACAGCCCTGCAAACACAGCAGAGTGATGACATGCAGCTCCACACCAGGGCCCCCCATCCCATCCCATCCCATCCCATCCCATCCCATCCCATCCCAACAGCCCCACTGCAGGCAGCATGCCCTGGGCACACTCACCCCTCCTCATTGGCCAGCTGTCCTGTCCCCAGCATGGCCCCAGCACTGGCATTCACCTCCATCACTCCCACGCTGGGGAGGCTGGCTGGCTCCTTGCGGCGCAGGAGGTCATTCACCTTGGCCCCCACAGCCTTACCCAGGTTGTGGAGGTGCTGGCTGCCAGCAGGGCGCGAGGGCTGCTGTGGGGTACCTGCCATGGCAGGGACGTGCTGTGGCCGCGGGGTGGGTGCCGTGCTCACGCTGGCATTCTCAAAAATGCTCTGGTCCACTGGAAGGGGAAAGGGAACAGAGAGGGGGTAACGTACGGAAATAGACTCTATAACTCGAAAGTTATAAAGTAGGTATGTTTAATGCACGCAGATGCACGGGGGATCGCTCCACCACAAACGTGCATACCCGAAGTAGCAAAACCATCCCATATTTATACAATGAAACAATGAATATTCAATTGACGCATATACATGTTCATTACCTAAACCTGCCTACTCTCGCTTCTTATGCTAATCAGCTTATCAGTCCTTTGTGATTGCGCAATTTCTTCCAGAAATTGTGGGCAAGGGTCTTCGGTGGTTCTTGGGAGGAAGGCCCGAGGCCTCCTCACGATGTACTTATCACCTTTCGATATACTTATCACCTTTCGATGTACTTATCACCTTTCCATGTACTTACCACCTTTCGCCGGGAATGTGCTGGTCTTGCAAGCTTGCAGTGGTCTTATCAGTCTGAGCTGATTTATGGCCTTGTTAACTATCTGTTTTCCTCTAATCATGTCCTTTATCAGCCTCCTGTTTTCTTTAACAAAGAGACAACTGACGTATTTGGGATGGATATCATTCTTGCTCTTTTCTTCTCCTCGAGATAGTATAATCGTGATTCTATACCCTCAGATCAGGGGGCATAAGCAGGGCTGGAGGGGGGACCCTGGCAGAGACAGTACATCCCAGTACATTACCAGCTCCTAACCCGGCAGCATGGGGGGACAACACAATCTGAGGGACAGGGATGCTGCTCCTGCAGCCCCACAGAGGCTGTGGGCAGCCAGGCCAGACCAGGGCTGTGCAGGGCAGTGCATGCAGTGGGGACAGCGTGGGGAGAGATGGGGCAGCAGTGAGCCCAGGGCTCCACACTGACACTGCCAACACACAGAGAGCGTCTCTTACCTGACACCGAGCAACTTGGGAAGCAGGTTGTGGAAAGAAAGAGAGAGAGAGAGGATTTACCAAGGGAACAGCATGGGGACAGTGGACTTGTCCCTTCCATGCTGCCGGGTGAGGTGCATTGCCAAGCCCCTGCCCAGACCCACCATGCTGCCTGCAAAGGTGAAACTCTGGTAAGGGCCCCACCAGCCAGGCACCACTAAGCAGCAGGGGTTCTCTGGGGGTACCCAGAGCCTGGAGCCCACACTGCCCAGCCCACCAAGGCGCTCTGTCCAACCTAGACTGGCTGTTCTCTTACGTTGGCCAAGCTCCCCAGAGATGCCAGGGGCTGAGCCCGCTGTCCAGGAGCAGCCTGTTGTGCTCCGTGTACACACGTGACATCAGCGCTTTATGACGTCAGCCACCGACAGGATGGGTGTGCAGGAGTCACACCCTGGCCATACCCTGTGCATCAGGACAAGCAGCTGGAAGGTCCTACACCCCTCAGGCCCTACCAGCCTGCCCAGAGAGCCCAGCGCCAACCAACTGTGTCCAGGCAGGGGGTGCAGGCAGCCCCTCACACCCCCTGGGCACAGCCACAGCACTGCTCAGCCGCCTATGGCACAGCAACAAGGTGCGGGGAGACAGGCTGGGGTTTGCAGGGTGTACCCTCTTGTGGGGGAAAGGGGACTGGGAACACTCATGGCAGCAGGTGTTTCCTGGGGACCTGGGTCACACCCCACCTCCCAGCTATGCCAATTTCTCCCATGTGTCTTCCCAGCAGAAATCCTCAAAGCTGTGGGTGCTTCCCCCAGGAGGACCAGCTCAGCTCCATCGCTGACCCCATTCTTTCTGTGGGATGGCGCCATCATGCAGACAGGTGGGTCTTGTGCTGTGCCAGTACCTTGGTGCCCGCCAGCATCCTGTGCCCATCTGTACCCCGTATCCTGTGGGGAGAAGGGCAGTACCCTCCATGCTGGGACAGAGCCAGCCACCTCTGCATCCCACAGAGTTGGAGAGGAAGGGCCCCAGCACTGCTGCCAACCCTGGGGCGGTGGGCGGGGCAGGCTCTTACCAGGACCCCCAACTCACTGCACACCCTTTCCTCTGCAGAGCCGCTGGACAGAAAGCTGCCTGCCCGCACTGTCTACCGGCCCTGGTTCTCGCCCTACAGCTTCTTCATAGGCACCAGAGGAGCCACCCAGCAGCACTTGAGCAGCCTCTTTGAGGGCACCCTGGAGCCCGTGGAGCGAGATGACCTCTCGGATATCCTAAGCTCCTCTGCTGGCTCCTTGGACACACCCCAGCCCCCCAAGAAAGACCAGCAGGCCAGCAGCAGAACCAGCATCACCTCGCAGGACATCCTCACTGCTTCCCGGCAGCTGCCGGTGCCCCAGAACGGCTACAAGTGCCTGTCCTGCTGCTGGCTCTTCCCCGCGCTTTGGTTGGTGAAGAACCACATCCGGCACAGCTCCCAGGAGGGCTACAGCTGCAAGGTGTTCTACCGCCGGCTGAAGCCGATGCGGGGGAGGAAGCGCCGGGAGCAGGAGGCTGCAGCCCCCGTGGCTTCCGTGTAGCCCTTTGAGCCAGACGGCTGCCGCAGGAGGGCACTGCGCCATCGCTCCCTCAGCCAGGAGGCAGAGGAGGAACATCCCGCCCCGCCTGCTTGCTGCTCTTCGCCTGCACAACCCTCCCGCCTTCCTTTCAGTCCGGTTCTTCCTGGTTTTTCTTTCCCCAGCAGTCAAAAAATGCCCCGAGTCTCTCAAAGCGCTGCTTAGCGTCTCTCTTCATCTCCATGGGCCGCTCTGCGGATGTCGGGGACTCCCCGGCACCCCTGAACTGCCGGGTCAGCCCTGAGACGAGCCTGTCCTGCACAGTGGCTGAAGGGGGGAAGGCTGAAACCGTGAGTTGGGGGGGGATGCTTAGGTTGGAGGGGGGCCAGGGGATGCTGCCACCTTGGAGGGGGAGAGAGGTACAGAAAGAGAGAGTCAGCGAGAAGGAAGAGACAACAGAAAGCCTTGAGAAATAGAAAGATTTATTTAGCAAAAGCCAGTCAACTAATGACAACACCCAAGGATTAAGTGCACTTACATTGACAGATTGGTTTCCCAGATAGATTGAGTCAACAGTTAGTAACACGACAGTTGTAGGAAAAGAAAGGACAAAAAATATAGCTATAAATCCCCAGTCAGGGTCTGTAACAAAAGTGCGGGGCTAGAGAGGCGTCTTGGAGGCAGCGCCGAGCCCACAGTGGTACAGGACAGGGCATGAGGGGGGATTGGTGGCCAGGGGACAGGAGCATCTGGGTCCCAACCAGCACCCACTCCCACTCTGCTCCCTCTGTGGCTGGTGCAGGGGCTCTCCTGGACACCAGGCCGCTGCTGGGGACACTCAGACGTGGCCTTCCTTCCAACCAGGCCTCTCTAGCTCCTCACAGCATCCAGCCTCCTCCTGTGGTGGATGGCATGTAGCACACGATGCTACCCACACCTCTCCCCTCAGCAGCCCTCAGTCCCCAGGGGACCAGAGCAGACAGAGGCAAAGGACCTTCTCGGCAGCAGGGCTAAGCCCTGGAGGACAGTGAGAGCTCATGCCTGGGAGATGCTCAGTGAGGGTTAGGTGCAGGCAGAGCCAGCAGAGACAGAGCTGGGGAGAGCAAGAGCGGAGGGAAGCAACAAAGCAAAGCAGAAGCAGGATAGGAGGGTGGATGGGGAGGAAGGCAGCTCCCTGCTCACTGTTTCCACAAGGAGCAGGGTGTACATCAGGACTCTGGCCCACACCTCTTCTGCTGTGGTCTCTTAGAGGCTGCAGCAACAGGCAGTTGATAAATGTGCTCGCAGAAAAGAGATAAGCTCCAGATCCCATGGAGGATCCCACAGATGCTTCAGCCATGAGCATCTCTGGGTCTGGTGAGGGATCTGGAGATCTTGGATTTGTTTTTCTGGGGGTGCAAACCAGATGAAGCAACCACCTGCAGCCACCAGCAGCTTGCTCCCCATCAAGAGGCAGCAAGCATGCCCATCCTGCAGGCAGCTGATGCCAGCCCTTCATCCCCCAGCCCTGGTCCTGTGGTAAACAACTGCTTGGGAATGGGAGGGTTTGTCTATGAAGCAAAGCAGGGAGTTGGTGGTGACTGGGGGTGCAGGGAAGTGCTTGAAAATGTGACTTGAGAGCACCAGAAAGGCTTTGAAACCTGGAAGCCATGCCTAGCCCAAGGACTGGACAATGAGGGGAAGGACCCTCCATGCCCCCATGCCGCATGCCCTGGTTCCACACTGAGCCATCCCTTCCCCTCCACACCACAGCCTGGGAGAGGAGCAGGCAGTGCCCGCACACCCTCCCACTGCCTCAGGCAGGGACACACTCTGACCTGGAAGAGCCACAAATGCTGCCGCCCTGCCAGGAGCCGCCTGCGCCTGGACACCCTGCGGGACCTCGTCTCGCCCCTTCAGCTCCCTCCCAGCCTCATCCCCACTGTCCTCAGCTCCCTCACCTCTCACTCGCACACCCACATCGACAGTGCACTGCCACCCACCCTAAACCTGACTGCCCCACCAGCACGGCCTGGCCTCGCCTCACACCCTCTCCTCCACACTGAGAGCCAAACCCCTGCCAGCAGCTCTGTCCCCACTCACCACCCCAGCCCCTCTCATCCCCACTCTCCACCCCGTGCCTCTTCTCCCATTCCCCCAGTGAAAGCCTTCCTCTGCTTTACCGCTCTCCCTGGCAACGATGGCTAATCTGGCAGAGGCCAGGGGGGTCCTTTGCCTGACCTCAAAACACAGCTTGCATGGGGACAGGGACCAGCGGGTAGCACAAGCGGCCATCAGCTCACTGTCTGATGGGAAGTGGGGATGCTCCAGCTCAGCACACAAGCCCATGCATGCCGGAGCCCAGCATGCCCGGCACATCCCCTCGGCATGGCTCCGTCCTCTGCTCCACACGCCACCCAGCCATGTGCTGGAAGCCTCATGCTCCCTCCTCTGCCCCCCTTTCCTCCGGGCTGTCCTGTCCCTGCCAGGGCCAGGGAGCTACAGCCAGGGTCCACTCCAGCTCCGTCGGGTCCTGGCTGCTCCACACCACCTCCTGCCAACCCCTACACTGCGATCTCGTCCTCCAGGCTGTCGCCCAGGTCCTGCCTGGGCTGGACGTGGAGCAGACGTGGAGGTTCCTCCTGGGACCAGGAGTCGCGCTCCTCACTCTCATCCGTGTTGGACTCATACTCAGAGGCAATGCCCGACTCACGGAATTTGATGAGCTCCAGGCTGCCCAGCGCTGGCTCTGAGGCGGGCTGCCCCGAGTCCGGCAGAAAGCGGTAGCACTCCAGCTTCACCAGGCAGTCGTTCCTACCTATGGGGCTGCCCAGGGCACTGGGGAAGCCCGAGCCAGGGTGCAGCAGTGGCAGGTGGGTGTCCTCGGGCTGCGGGGTGGTCGGGTCGCAGAGGACGGGGAGGACGTTGGAGCGGAAGGTGATCTCCAGCAGACTGTCCTGGGAGCCTGCTGCAAGAGAAGGGCAGGGCTGAGAGGCAGGCCGGGCCACCCTGCCTCACCCAGGTGACCCTCACCCACCATGGCTGTCTGCAGGCCGGCCCAAGGACGGTGTGCAGCTGTTCAGGTGCTAACCTCCCCACCATCACCATTTAGAGGGGGTCACTTGGTGCTATGGGTGCTGCTGGTCAGCAAAGCCCCAGCTTGGCAGGAGATAAAGTCCCCTGTTTCCCACCCCAGCTCCCACAGGGAGCTAATGGTCAACGTCTGCTGGAGAGAGGAAGGTCTGGGGCAGGTTAAGGAGCTGGCCCAGGCCGTGCAGCCACTGAGGAAGTGGACATACAGTTGACAGACAGACATGACTGCCTGTCCATACAGCCCTCCCCATACCCCTTCCCACGCTCCATGCAAGCGCCTCGCTGCACACACAAGCCAGGCCAGAAGGACACCACTGTTCCCCTACACGAAGCCACCAGAAACGCACAGAAGCCCCAAGAGAAACACCCACACTCATGCCTGCCACAGACCGGGCTAGGTGTGTGGGGAGAGGAAGGGGCAGGAACGCTTACTGGTGGTGTTCCCCGCCAGCTTCAGCTCCAGCTCCTGCACCTGCTTGACCAGGAGCGAGATGTGCTGCAGCAAGTCCTTGTTCTGGAGCAGGAGCTGGTGCACGCGAGCCTGGGCTTCCAGCCGCGCCGCCGCCTCTGCGGCCAGCTGGTCCTTCAGCAGGTAGACCTGTGTGACAGGAGAGAGCGGGTGAGTGTGGGGGAGATGCTGCTTGAGGGCCACAAGCCTCCACTCCAGCCACCCCTGCTCTGCTGCCCGGGCTCACCAGCCTCCCACCGAACACTCTGAACAAGCAGCCCTTCCCTGCGGGAATGACGTGCAGGGGGAGCAGGGGCCTGCAGCCATGTCACACTAGGGCACGCTCAGCGAATCCAGTCTGCCATTCCCTGGCCTCCCCGATGGAAACGCTGAGGCAAAGGGAGGCTGCACCGACCGAAATCGTCATGTCACAAGTGCAGGAGGAAAGGGCAGCCTGGGGGAAGCCAGATGGATGTGGAAGACACACTTGACTGACTGGATGGTGCGGCTGGTGCATGAAGGTGCAGCCACGTTTCGCGAGCCGGCCCCAGCCAAGCTGTCTTTCAGGTTCCCAGAGACGGTGTGTGGTTGTGGCTAACCACCAGCACGCAAGTGCCTACAGCACCAGCACCACGTGGCAAGGATGGTGGGATGCTGCTGGGCAAGAGCAGCCAGGAGCCCTTGCCCAGGGGCAGCTTTCTGCTCTGAGCTGGAGCAAGGAGAGCCCCACGAGCACACTCTGGAGAAGGGAACAGCAGCACAGAGCCACCCAGGAGCCACACCAGCTCAGCATCCCCTGCTGCCACCCACCAGCCCCTTGGGGACACCTGGCCTGAATCCAAGGGAAGGGACTTTCACGGGTACTTGGAAACACCTTGCAAAAGCAAGTCTCGGGTCAATGGGGGAACTAAATGGCATCTCATCCTCAGCCAGGTAATTACAGGCCGAGATAATTACAGGATGGTCCCAGAGGCTATAGACCCAGCACGGATCCTGGATGGTGCAGTGGATCTTCTGGCTTTGTTAGTAAAGAATTAAACCTTTGCCCATCACCACACTGCTCAGAGACAAACTGACTCGGTGCTTCTCGAGAGAAGGCAAGAAGGGCCATTGACAGAGGTGTTGAAGTAGTGCATTCAGTCACCTGAGAGGCACGGGACATGGTAAGGCCCAGCATTTTCATTAAACTACAATGATACAAAACCACCACAGCTGCAGGGATTAGAGAGCAGCTGAGTGACAGCTCCTGGGACAAGAACCACCATGGGGTGGGCAGAGATCCAGAGCAGGGTGTCAGCCCTTGGAGAGAGGAGGATGAGGCCACTGGCTGTCATCCCAGGAGCTAGACAAGAAATGGCATTACGCTACTTCAGATTTTTTTTTTTTATCTGGAAGTAGGGAGAAAAATAAATCGCCACAAAGACTGGGAACTACAGAAGCTGAGCAGCCCCTAGCATAGAGGCACCCGCTCTGCCCAGCAAGCTTCAGCTGGAGCAACACTAAGCTTGGGCAGACAAAGGATTCCCTGAGGATGGCAGGTCCCTCTTCCAGAGGGGAAAGCAACTTCCTGAGCTTGTGACCTCAGGAGGCATGCAGGCTCTAGGGCAGAAGGAGCGATCCTCTGACCTGTGAGCAAGCAGGGGAAGGCTGCTGGAGCCCAACGCTCAGGCCAGGAGGAAAGCTGAGTGATTGTGGTGAGGTCTGCGCGGGGTCAGGAACAAGTGAGGCTGAGGTAATGAGCTGGATACAACGCCCAGAGCTGCTTAAATGAGAAATACCCACATGGAGAAGGAGTGGCAGGGGCCAACACCAAGGCCAGGCGTTTGCAAGGACACAGGGGCCAAGGGACCGAGAGCTAGACGTGGTGTGCAGACCTAACGCTCATCTGCCTGAGCTTAACAGAGCCAGCGCTGTGAGCAAGGGCATGGTGAGCCCTGCCAGCAAAGCGTGCCCGAGCAGGCTGTGCTGTGGAAAGGGGGGCACGCTGTCCTGCCTGCTCCCGTGCCCTGGTGTCGGGGTCTGCCCCAGCTCCCCCAAGCCCACCCTGCTCCAGGCACTGAGGGGCTCAGCATCACACCCCAGCCCTGCCAAAGCCCCCAGGAAAGAGCAGAGAGGAGAACCTGTGCCACGGCCACTTGCGTCTGCTGCTGCTGCTGCTGCAGGAGCTGCTGGAGAAGCTGCATTTGGTGGTGGGCAGAGAGGGGCGTCCCCAGGTCAGGCAGCTGGGTGGATGAGGGCAACCGCCCTATTAAGGGCTCCTGCAGTGGCCAGCAGCACCCATCTTTCCACACCCGGCCTGCAGAACCATTTCCCCTAACGCTGCATCAGGAGCAGTGGAGTTTCTATCTGGGAGACCCTTGCAGGTACCTACCCACCACCTGCGGAGCCTGTGGAGAAAGCCTTGTGCTTACCCAGGGACCTACCTCCCTACCTGCACAGTCTCTTGCCCATCACACCAGGAAACGACACACAGCATCTCACAGCAGAGAGCTTTTATGTTCCCATGGAGAGGAGGCATTTTGACAGCCCCAAGCATCAAAGCAACTACCCAAAAAGCTTTTGCCTGAGGACAGCAGAGAAAAATCAAACCTCGTATTTACCAGGATGTAGTCTGACCACTTGTCCCGTGCAGCTCGCAGGGCAGCCTGTCGGAGTTTCATCACGTGAGTGAATCGGGAGCTTGGCCAATGTTTTGGCCCAATTTCTTCTGGATAAGACCTAGAGAGGAAAAAATAAAAGTGACTGTAACCCACGTCTGGGGCCTGTTACAGTGGGAAAAATAATAATAATAATAATAAAAAATAAAGACCAACAAAAAACCATGAAAAAAAAGTTCCCTTGCTGCCAGCTTTCCAAAAGGAAAACAGCGTTAGAGTCACCTCAGGCAACCTAGGAGAGGTTTTGAGGGAGAGCAGTGCCAAGTTTCGTGCTTGGCATGTGTACACAGGGCACCAGAGAACAAACAGCGCGGCAGCATTTCCTGCCGACCCACTGCCCACGAGCAAAGCAGCCCCGACAAACCCAGGAGCTTCTTCTGCAGCAGGCAGGGCCCCACCAAAATGAATCCAAGCTCACTGACCTCATCTGACCTTCTCGTGAAACATCATCTGTCCTCTGCTAGGCTTCAAGGCCATAAATACAGGTTCCTTAAGGCCAGCAGAATCAACAGCACTGAGGATGGGAAGATGAAGGCAGTTTGGATCCCCTTGGGGTCTGGGCATTATTAGTAACTGTTAACACGTTCAGATAACAGCTCTTAAATCTACAGACACCCAACACCCAACCCCAGGAGCCTGAAGATGGGAGCAAAGCTCCCATGTGTGTTTCAGGGTTTTGCTCCAAAGGCAAATGCTTCGTCAAGAAGACAGAAGGAAACTCCGGGACAGATCCCAGCGTGGGATGGAAATTCAGGGCTTTGGAGGAGCTGAGGACTTCAAAACCTCCTTACAGAACCTAAGCAAGCCAAGTTCAGTGGGATTAAGAGAGCTCCACTCTGACGAAAGGATTAAGGAAGTAAAACAAGTGTTGCCAGAGGGTCTGTACCACAAACGCCCCCTCACTGCGCTGGGGGCCCTGGAAGTAAAAGCAAGCCTGGAGAAAGGGGAAACTGATGTTGTATTCCCTGAGGGAACAAAGAGAAAACAGAACAAAGCCAGGAACAGCCCACCTTAAAAACAGATCGACAGACAAAGCCATAAAAGCCCAACAGGCCTAACATCCTATTTCAGAGCAGTGAGCCTGCAGGTCATGCAAAGGGGTAACACCAACTCACACCAAGGTCTCTGGCTCAGAGCTTCCTAAGATTTGATAACTCAGAGAGAACTTCCACAGACACTACAGAAACAGGCTAGGGCTTCCTTGCAAGCAAAGAATAACAGGTTTTATTCCCTGTAGCTTTTAATGCTGTTTGTTTTCCATGCACTGTTTTCTTTAGCAGCTGCTAAAGAACTGAAGGGGGGTGGTTAGTAGGTCAAGAGAGGTCCTTCTCCCCATCTGCTCTGTCCTGGGGAAACTGCACCTGGAATATTGGGGCCGGTCCTGGGCCCCTCAGCTCAAGAAGGATACAGAACTCCTTGAAAGAGCCCAGCCACCAAGGTGATGAAGGGACACCTTCCTTGTGAAGAGAGGCTGAGGGAGCTGTGCCTCTAGCTTGGAGAAGAGGAGGCTGAGGGGTAACCTCATTAATGTTTATAAATAAGTAAAGGGTGAGAGTCAGGAGGATGGAGCCAGGCTCTGCTCAGGGATGGCAGCGACAGGACAAGGGGCAGCAGGTGCCAGCTGGAGCAGAGGAAGTTCCATGGGATGTCAGGAGGAATTTTTTCCCTGTGACGGTGATGGAGCCCTGGGACAGGCTGCCCAGAGAGGTTGTGGAGTCTCCTTCTCTGGAGACATTCAAACCTGCCTGGATGTGTTCCTGTGTGATCTAGTCTGGGTGATCCTGCTGTGGCAGGGGGTTGGGCTAGATGAGCTTTCCAGGTCCCTTCCAACTCCCAACATTCTGTGATTCTGAGAACGGAAAAAACTTTCTTCTTCAAAGTTCTGCATGAGTTGCTTCATTGAAGTCAGAGAGCTTTTTATGGAAAAGACACCCCTTCTACCCCTCCAGAAAATCAGTATTTTAATGCTTGGACATTTGGCACATCTCCTGGATTGCAAACAGAAAGCCTAGAAAGTTTAATGTCTACCCAAACAGCCTGAGTCAACCCCCTGCTGCAGTACTCACTGGGGGTCTTCCATCGGCCTCCACTCCACATCGTGGTAGAGGTTCTGCACGTTCTTCAGCCACTCTCTAAGGATTGCTGTGGTGTTGTTGATGTTGTGGTCAGTGGCCGCCCTGGGAAAACAAGAGCGGAAAGAGCCCCGTTAACACAAGCTTTAGGTCCCTTGCCTTTTCCCTGCTGGTACACGAGGCAGGGGCAGGACCAGGTGCATCCAGCTCCTGACAGAACTCAGAGCAGCTCCACAGATGTGGAAATCCTCACTAAGGCATGCAGCAGAACCCCACTTCCCCCCAGCACACCCCCGAAACACAGGCCAGCTTGCCCACCGCTGGTCTCCTGCCTCACCGACACCACAGCGGCTTCATCACCAAGCGGCCACGGGACCGAGCTCTGTTCTCACCACCCGCGGGCTGGATTCTCCTTGCCGACCCTCATGAGCTGCAGAAGGCAGGCCAGGCCACCTCAAAGACGAAAGCACCCAAGGTAAGCGGGCCACAAAGGTCCCATCTCTGGAAGCACCAAGATCTTGTCCTGCTCGCTGCACTGTTTAAGGTGCACAGCCTGGCTGTGAGCACGCATACCCCGCTGCATCACCCAGGAATCACATGTGCCAGGATGGGGGGGCTCTGCTAAGACACTGAGAGGATTCCCCACTAATGCTCTGGCAGCAGAGGGAAGGAACCCTCACGTGCTGCTCTATGGCACAGATAACCATAGCCAAGCCCATGGAAGTCACTTGCTTCCAGCCTGAGACCTGCCAAGCTGAGCGCAGGGGAAGGCTGGGATGCTCAGTGCACACCAGAATCAGGATCAGACCCCCTTCCTCCACTCCCCACTATACCCAGCAAGCTGCACAAACTGGAGAGGATGCCCAGATCTACGTCTCTGGCAGTAATCACAGGGAAATGCTCCCAAAGGAGCCTCAAGCTCACCACTGCCCGAGCTCCTCAAGCCTTTGGGTTACAGGGCCAGCGAGACAGCTCACATCCCGCTCTTCCTTTCCAGCACGCGTATCCCTGGGACCAGGACTTCTCACATCCAACACCAGGTCGTTGACGTGGTTGTGGCAGATCCCCCAGCAAATTCCCCTAAGTGAAAGGGCTGCTCCATTTCCTGGGCAGCAGGCAGGAAAGCACAACCCCATGGTCAGACACAGCCCCACAGTCAGACATAGCTCCAAAGCTCCACAGAGAATTTACAATCCATTTATAGTCCTCTGGCAGTATAAATATTCCCTAAAGGTCCCATGGAGAGACAGAAAACATGGTGTGAAGCCCGTCCCTAAGCAGAGGAGGGTGCTGGAAGGCCATGCTCAGCCCCAGCAACTGCTCTAACGCACCTAGTTTTCCTCCAAACCCAAAGGCACCTCCCACAACATCCTCTGCTCTACCTAAAGCCACAGACACCTGCAGTTAGCGGAGGGCACACGGAAAGGAGGAAGGGGCCACATTCCTAAACCCTAGGGCTGCTCCAAGTTATTTCAGGAAAACACCTCCATCCCAAGCCAGTGTATGATCCTCCAGCTGAGAATCAGGGCACAAACCCTTTCTAGTTCATGCAACCAGAAGGTATTGGACAATCACAGAACTGTAGGGGTTGGAAGGGAGCTCCGGAGCAAATCGAGTCCGAACCCCTGCCAAAGCAGGGTCCCTAGGACAGGTTGCACAGGGAGGCGTCCAAACGGGGCTGGAATATCTCCAGAGAAGGAGACTCCACACCCCCCTGGGCAGCCTGTCCCAGGGCTCCCTCACCCTCACCGAGAAGTTCTTCCACATACTGGTGTGGAACTTCCTGTGTTCCAACTTGAAGCCATCAGCCCTTGTCCTGTCCCCACAGACACTGAGAGGAGGCCGGCCATTTCCCCTGTGTCCCATACTGCAGATATTGATAAACACTGATCAGATCCCCTCTCAGGCTTCTTTTCTCCAGGCTGAACAGCCCCAGGTCACTCAGCCTCTCCTGGTGGGGGAGATGCTCCAGGCCACATTATCCCCATGGGGTTCAGCCTGCTTTAAATTAAAAAAGAATCAAGAAATCAGATTTTAAGGTTATTTATAAACCACTTAAGGACAGGAAGCTTATCTGTTGAACTATTGCCTACTAAGCCAATAAATACCGGAAGTTCTACAAGCGAAGAAAGGCTGGTTTCTCTGCTGGGTTTAGTCACACCTTGACCAGGACCCTGGGTCAGACTGCACTGTAGATGTAGCTTGCAAGGATGTTTAACTGGACTAAAAGAGCTCTGGTAGAACAGACTATGTCAAGCTTGCTCCATGTGTTTTATACACTGCAGCTCATCCACCCAAGTCCCTCTTTTTAAGCATCCTTAGCTGGGGTCTCCCACAGCCGCCACACATTTCACTAGTCATCTGCTTTCCTCCCACACTCCAGCTGCAGAGTCACGGAACAACAGCTCCAAAATTCCTCAAATACCAGAGAACAGTGAAAATGGATTTTGTTTTGTTTGTTTGATTATGGTCATCACTGGAGCTGCAGTGGCACCAAGAAGCTCCTGCTACACACACAGCAACTAGGCACCACGCAAAGCAATGGTGGCCATCCTGAAGAACAGAGTTCATCTTATGTGGTACTTAGCCAGGTCCAGGCTTGCCTCAAAGATGCTGCAAAGCCTTCAAGGAAGCACAGAGCCACCACAGAGTTAGGTGTCTGTGCCCCCTTCCCTCAGCAAGCCTCATCCCTGTCCTCCTAACCTTGTGTAAGATCAGTGCGGAGATGTAGGGGAGTTCCTACTGGTTGGGAAGGGAAAGGGGAAGCTTCAGCTTCTACAGTCATTCAACCTCAGAGCAAGTTACTAACATGGGTGAACGCTGTCTCCTCAATCACCCAGAGCTGCTTCATGAAGCCCAAAGCCCTGACTAGCAGAAGAAACCTTCAAGTTGCAGAAGAGTGGTTGACAGGAGTCCCAGCAGCTCTGCCCTCAATAGCTAGCTGCCCCTTCTTTGTGTCCCCAGCAAGACAAGGGAGCTGAAGGATGGTCCTCCTGTCACATCCTTGCCTCCAGCTCCTGTAAGGTCAAGCCACACAAGTTTTACTGCACGGACACGCCACCATCCTGAGAAAAGGGTTCAGCACACCAAGACTGCGACTGCCTGATCCTGTCCTGTGCCAACAGTGCCTAGGGGAAGAGTTCCCCATGGTCAATCAGATCCCCCACACAGGGAGCTCTCCATCCTGCTCCTGGTAGGACAGCAAGCCCTTGACAAAACTCACTTCAGAAAACCCCAACAGCTACCAACCTCCAGGCAGAAGGGAACCTGGAGGAACCTCCAGATCTCCCAAGTAAAGTGCTAGAAGAAAAATGGTAATTTACTGCCAAGCCTGTAATGCTGGTGCTGTGTAGAAGGTAAACTCACATCCCAGTAGAGCTCTACGAAGACATTCATGAGACAAAGCTCTGGCAGAAGTCGAGGGCTGAAGTCTCCAGGACTATCCACCCAGCAGCATTTCTAAGCCCAGAAGTTCTCAACAGCAATAAAGTCTGTCACGCCCTAGATGAACCATGCCCTATGACGAGCAGTTTGGCAAACTGCTGTTTTTCCAGCTTTGAGCCTCAAAACCACCCAAAACAACCGAGAAAAACCAAACCAGCACCGGCCATTTCCAAAAGCAATTATCACCATTAGTTTCAGAACCACCACTCACATTTCAGATCAAACAAAACAAGCCCCTACACCCATTGTAACCTCTGAACCAGGCCACCTAAACCTGCCCCCCAAAATAGAAGAGCAGCTATGGCATCTCCTGTATGGAAAAACAGGGACATGGGGCTTTTTATATCGTTTTTAATGACCCTGCACAAGAAAAACAGGCAAATAAAAATATGACCAGGACTTCCCACTGGCAACAGGAACACCTCAAGCCCTAAAAGGCATGTCAAGATATTCCTCGTGACCAGCACTTCTTCTGTAACAGTTTGTAGGACTTCAAGAAGTCAAGTAGGCCGTTAAAATAGTGCTCTGACTCCAATGGATGGACCAGCTAGCTCGACCCTGTTCATTTTTCATCTGTTTTCAAGATGCTATGGCCATCTTTGCTGTGGATCTGTGGATCTCACCACCACTACCAATGGTCTCTTGGCCACAGTGCACATCTGGGAGATGTACAACCTAAAGCCTGTGTGACACAACCGGGAAAGACCGGTGGAGTGACAAGGAAGAACAATAAAATTAAAGTTCCCTTAAAGTTTTAGGACAGGAAGTTTCACTAGAACAGAGGCCAAGGTGGCCACCCCTCCTCCAGCAACACGGCAGCTTGGCCCACTCAGATTTAAACCCACTCCAAATAAACACAAAGTTAAGTGTGAGAAAAGCCTGAGTGAGAACCTCTGTACTGGGGCTCGTGTCAGCATAACAACCACCCCAGTATTTACTTTGGCTTGAACCAGTCAGCTTGCCAAGGACACAAGCCCTCATTGTCCATGTTCACCAAGTACCCTCTCCCAAAAACACTCAACCACCACGAACAGTGGAAAAGTAAGCCCAACGTTAAGCGACTACTGTTTTAAGTAACTCGTGAGTAGCAGCATACAACGGAAACTGCTCCTTTTCCAGACTGCTTGTATTTTTAGCCTGACAATGAATACTCAATTGGGAGAGGAGGAGAGGTAAACGAAATATGCCATGAAACATAAGATCTACTGCTCTATTAGGTAAAGAAAGGTCAGTGGATAGATAGGGTCCATTAGAAATTTTTTAAAAATAGGGGTTTAGTCATGAAAACAGTAGCAGTAGCTTTCAACTAGGAGAATAAGGAGCAGAAATTACTCTCAGCTCTCAGGATGGAGTTTAGTTGGCTTATAAAACTATTTTCTAATATCAGCGTTTACAGTAATTAAAAAGTAGCAATTTTTTTTCGCTCCACGTTCACAAAAGGAGGTTAATTTAGACTTTGATGGCTTTTACTCCCCACAAAAAAAAAAAAAAAAGAGGGGGGGAGATAAATAAATAAGTAAATACATCATCACCTTATTTTTACCTCTTCACATCCCAGCCTGCTCTCCCACAAGCTATTTCCAGTTTATTTACCTCAGGCGCTGGGTCAGTTGAGAAAATTTTCACCTTCACCATCTGTATAGGAAAAGTACTCCAAGACAAAACCAAGCCTGTGTGCCTCTGGCTAGCCAGGGAGCGGGTCATGCTGTAACACAAGCTGTGGGACACTCCGTGGCCAGGGGCTTGCAGTGATTTTCCTACCGAGTTTAATATTTACCAACTCTTCCCCTTGGCAAACACAGAGGGAGGAAGGGCTTCCAACAGCGCTGAGCACTTCAGGTTCAAGAAGCGCACGCTGCAAAGAGGAGTTGGTAACAGGAGGCAGCAAGCTCCCAAACCCTAAAGCTCTGAGGAGGATCCTTTCCCCTCCTGCCAGTGTTTTGAAGACTGGAGGGCTTCAGGAGGGTGTTGGCTTCGCCCTTTACATCTATGAGTGCCAAATTCAGGACACCCAGGCTTGAGTTGGCCCTATCACCCTGCCAGGCACATCTCACAGGCAACAACAGTCCAGATGCTGGAAATGTTTGGGGTTGCATTGAGAGTGGCTCACAAGGAGAGGATGTCCATGGCTTCCCGGGGCTCCTGCTGCTCCTGCATGCTGCAGGACAGAGTTGGGCAGATAACCAAATCCCAGGAAAACCCAGGGATATCCATTTTAGCTGTCTTGCCTTCTCTCCACTTGCACCCACATGGTTTGCTATGGGATGTAGTCCAATACTGAGTTCCACTGAAACAAGAGCCATGAGTTGGCCACATGCCTTGAACCTGCAGGGTCTCATCCAACGCGAAGCCCAAAGCCCACAGAAAGCCCATTAGTAGATCGCTCCTCACAACTGCAGCACAGAAAGTGATGACAAAAGCATCAGCAGCTCACCCTGGCCACCTTCCACAGCAGAGAGCTGCAAGAAAGCTTTCAGAGAGATGTTACATCTCGAAACAGCAATGGTGGGAGTGTATTTCTCTATGCTATGTCCCAAAACTCAGGCTGGACCATCTCCCCCTCCTCTGGCTTCGCTCTCTCACACGTGCAAGGGGGTGAAGTCTCAGAGACAGAAGGGTGCTGTCACCAAACAGCTCTGAGTCAGCAGAGCTGTATCCTCCATGCTCCAAATAAAGGGTCGAGCCAGAGCTGGCCCCACTGGATGCTCCCAGGGGTTACTGGACAGCTCAGCCCCCACAGCAGGACTTGTTACATTCATGGCAACCTTCTGCCCCGAGAGAGTGGCCGCAGTGACAAGCGGCGCTGACCATCACCAGCAAGTCACCATGACCTGTCAGTCCCATGTTTTTTACCACAGCACTCACAGCAGGTGATGAGCAGCGTGCAGGACAAGAATTTTAACATCTCAACCAAACGAAAGCAGAAGTAGGGAAGGCAGCGAGGTGCTTCTGGCTTTGTAAGGCCTCCAAATTGCCTAGTTCCTGCAGCAAAAGCCCACTTCGGCTTTCAGTCACCGTGGGCAGCTCGAAGAGCTCCCTAGTGTGAGCAGAGACTGTCCCACTGGCTGCCCTGAGTGATGACTATGCTTATTCTGGGTGTGAATTCAGCCCTGCCAAAAATAACTGAGGGGGAAGAAAATAAATTACAAAAATCCAGGGAAGGAGTCCTAATATGAGTCAAATACAAATTCACATTTAGATTTCCCAAAACAAGCAGTAAATCAAGGAACAGGTGAGTCATTTCTCCCTGCCTCCTTGTTTCAACGCTGCCAGATGTTGAAAACCAACACAAAAAATACAAACCCTGCGGAACTGGGAGTTTCCACTGTGAGCCAGTGATGAATTACCTTGACCAGGACACGGTGCAGCTGGGAGAGGAGCTACGGATCCTGAAGGAGGGAGGGGGGAAGTTTCAAAACAAGTCAGAGAGAAGCAAAACACTTCTGAATCCAGTGAGAGGGAGGCTCCTGAGGCAGCTGAGAACTACCAGAAAGCAGCTGTACCATGACAACAGCCTGAGACAAAGCTTTTGTAGCTGCGGCTCCATCGCCATTCCCCCAAGGACCACAGCACGCTGTGCACCCCAAAGCAGCTGGCTGTCACTGCCTCCAGCACGGCTGGACAATTAAAAGATGTTCCATACCCAGTTGGGCTGTATAGCCCCATTTCCCAAAGCTGTGAAAACGTCCTTCTGGACCACAGAGGAGCAAGTGGAGCTGTTAACTATCAACTACTTTGGGGTCTCCTGCTCAGGATCTTCTCCAAAATGCTGCAGGCCTCACTTTTTTTGCACACTGTCCCCCCACCAAGAAGCAGGTACGGCTCTTGTTCACGCAGCACGGAGGAGATTCAGTCAATACAGTATTTTTCTAAACCACAAGAAATACTCTGTGGGTTTGCAGGCATCTGTGCTGCTCCCTGGACTACCAGCCCTACTTTGCATCTATTCATCCAAGACCCGATACCTCAGATCTCGGAGGTTCGGAGCAGAGGATGGATGACTCATGATGAGAGACCGCTGAGCTGGCTCACAATGATGCGGCTCAGAGGCTGAGAAATCCTCCTTGACAATACTTATTTTAGCAGAATTATGCTCAGGCGCTACATTAATAAGGCCTCAATATCCAGGCCCAAGTTCAAACAACTGTTTAAGTATTTAAACAAGTTGCTAAAGTCTTTAACGTATGCATGAGACTTTCTGGCTTCCTGGGGACTTGGCATTTGTTCTAGGGTTTCCCTTTGTTAAGAATCCTTCTGGAAATACCTTCTTTTGGTTTTTTAATTATTTTAACTTGGGTTTAAGACATCAGCTCCCAGCAGAGAGGCTGTTGGAGCCCAGGTCAGTGGCAGGGAGCTGCGTGGAGCCAGTAACAGGAGCAGGGACCCTCTGCAGGCTGGGCAGCCGTACAAGAACGGGACCTCACAGCACAGGAACGCAGCAAATACATTTGAGTCTCCCCTCAAACTCATTCCCCATGCCCTTCAGCAGCTTGCACATAATGGATTTTGCTGGCAGCAGCAGCAGTTCTAAAGCCTCCAATGATCTTCCAAGCCCAAACGAGAGAATGATTCGGCTCGGCTCCTCCGCTCCACCCGCCCGGCGCAGGCGCGTTGCGTGTCTCCCTCCCTGCTGCGGGGGCGGGGGGGGGGCGGTTGAGGTAGCGGTTGGAGGGGGCGGGCTGCTATTGGCTGGCTGCGTGGCGCGTCACTATGGGTCCGGTGCAGCAACGCGGTGCTCGTAGTAACCGCGTTCATTCGCTAGTCGGCGCTCGTCGTCGGTGGGCGAGTTACTGTGTTCGGATCGGTTGGTTGTGCGTGAGGTGGCAGTTGGAAGCATCCATATCACCTGGAAGCATCCATATCACCTGGAAGCACCTTTGGTGCTTGGAAGCATCCTTCTGCACGTGCAGCTCTGCGGACCAGTGGCTGCCATGGGCAGCAGGATGGGCTCCGTTCGACTCTTTTTCAGACGGGTATGAGTAACTGAAAACCCTGGGTGACGCCAGGGTGAGACCTGCGCCCCAAAAACGCCGCTTCACACCCCCACACCCGCATCCCCATACCTACCCCTGGCAGGAAAGCAAAGGGAGTGTCGGCTTTGCCCCTTGGGAGGGTCTGGGCAGAAGGAGCTGAAGGAGCACAATGTAACACACACAAAAAGGGCTTTTCTTAAACCTGCTCCCTTAGAACAGGAAGGGACTAGTGTGTGCTGGCACATTTCGGGGGGGTGTGTGGGGTTGTGGGGTTGTGAGGGTGTGTGTGTGGAGATGTGTGTGCACAGCCCCCCCCACTCACCCCCCCCCATGTCATAAGTCTTGTATAAGAGACTCAGGGAGGAAAAAGTTTAACTCTCTGACACGGTTCAGCCCCAGCCAGTGGCCAGGCATCACACAGAAAGAAAAGGAGAGGGACCTGGGGGTCCTGGTTGATGACAGGTTGGCTATGAGCCAGCAGTGTGCCCTGGTGGCTAAGAGGGCCAATGGGATCCTGGGATGCATCAGGAAGAGTGTGGCCAGAAGGTCTAAGGAGGTGATCCTCCCCCTCTACTCTGCCCTGGTCAGGACCCACCTGGAGTATTGTGTCCAGTTCTGGGCTCCCTGGTATAAAAAAGACAGGGATCTCCTGGAGAGAGTCCAGAGAAGGGCTACAAAGATGATTAAGGGCCTGGAACATCTCCCCTATGAGGAAAGGCTGAGTGAGCTGGGGCTGTTCAGCCTGGAGAAGAGAAGACTAAGGGGGGAACTAATTAATGTTTATAAATATCTTAAGTATGGGATGCAGGGGGAATTGGCCAACCCCTTTTCAGTGGTCTGTGGAGATAGGACAAGGGGCAATGGCTGCAAATTGGAGCACAGGAAGTTCCGCACCAACATGCGGAAGAACTTTTACACAGTGAGGGCGAGGGAGCCCTGGGACAGGCTGCCCAGGGGGGTGTGGAGTCTCCATCTCTGGAGATATTCAAGACTCGTCTGGACACCTTCCTGTGCAATATGAGCTAGGGAGCTGCTTTGGCAGGGGGGTTGGACCCGATGATCTCTCGAGGTCCCTTCCAACCCCTACAATTCTGTGATTCTGTGAAAAGAAAATAGAGGAAAATAAAAAAGAAGAAAAGGAAAAAATAAAAGAGACCAAAAAGAAAAAAGAAAAAGAAAAGGAAAAAGACAAAAGAAAAGAGAAGAAAAGGATAAAAGGGAGGAGATAAGAGAGAAGAAAAAAAGAAAAAGAAAAGGAAAAAGATAGAAAAGATAAGAAAAAGATAGAAGAATAAAAGGAAAAAGATAAAAGAGACAAAAAAGAAAAAATAAAAAAGAAAAGAAAAAGATAAAAGAGAAGGAAAAAAGAAAAGGAAAAAGATAGAAGAAAAAAGAAAAAGGAAACAAAAAGATGAAAGAAAAAGGGAACAGATAAAAGAAAGAAGAAAAATACAGATAAGGAAAAAGAAAAGAAAAGATAAAAGGAAAGAAGGAAAGGAAAAAGAGAAAAAAGAAAAGAAAAGGGAAGAAAGAAAAGAGAATAGAAAAGGGGAAAAGGGAAAAGGAAAAGGAAAGAAGGAAAGGAAAAAGAAAAAAAGAAATGAAAGGGGGAACAGAAGGGAAAGGAAGGGAAGAGCTGGAGAGCTGGGCAGAGAGTAGTATTATGAAGTTAAACAAGGACAAGTGCAGGGTCCTGCACCTCGGGAGGAATAACTCCGGGCCCTGTGAAAAAAGCCCTGGGAGTGCTGGAGGACAATGGGCTGATCATTGCCAGCGATGTGCCCCCTGGCCAAGTTGACTTGATTTGCCCCATTCTTCAAGACCTTTGGTATAATAACAAGTACACTGAATCACAAAGTGAAAACACTGCTACACACAACAGGTTATTTTTCCTTTTCCAGTTATCCGTGGACTGTGTAGGTCTGTGTTAGCTATATTGCCCTAGTCGATAATTCTTACTAGTGAGAAAATCACACAGGTTTCTGACTTTCCTCCTAATGGAAGGCAGCATCCCTAAGAAAAACCCAACCCAAACCATACACACACACACTCACACGTATGTATATGTGTCTATAACCCCCCTATTGTTAAACAAACACCCAGCGTGAAAACTTTCCTCAGGTACCAGCCTTACCCGCGGAGCCACCCTCTCAACAGAGGAGGAATTTAGGCTACATCATGTGTCCCACCAAAGTTCCCTCAGCTGGGAAGCTATGGTCTGGCTGTCACTGTTGCTGTAGCTTGTGAAGTTCTTGTGTGTTTTTCTGGTAGAAATTGGCTTGAGGGCACGGAAGCAATTAACAGCAGGAGGCCAGCAGAAGATAGGCGTGGGAGTTTACTGCTAGGGGCTTTCTGTTTGAAAGGCATAGGGGTGAAATAAAAGCATGTCATCTTCATTATCAGTTATTGGAGAACCACAGTTATTCTGTGGGGTAGCTTTTGGAGATGACTTTATTGGTGAGGCTTTTTTGGCAGCCGTAATCTCAGCTTTGCAACCTGAAAGCTGTTCGATTTCTATCATCTTTGGAGGAGATTTCTGTCCCTTGGAAACATCAGAATTACGAGGTTCATCAAACTATTCCCTTGGCATTTTTAAATGCCTTACAATATTTTTACGTCTGGGGTATAGCCAGTGCTTCTGAAAGGGCAGAAGCATGGCTGGGTGGCTTTGAGACATGGGAGGTGGCAGACTGCCTTTCAGTGCTGGCAGAGGCTGCTGGGAGGCAGGGCTGGGAGAAGGAAAGGCTGGGCGCTGCTGCACAGCAGGCTTTCCCTGCGCTGCTCCTGGCAAAGCTTCCGTCCCTGTTACGTTGTTAGCTGTGTGTGGATTCAGTCGACCCGCTACGTTTCTTAAGGGTGGAGTTGGGTGATAAAGGGTTGCCCCTGGGATGCTGTACACAAAATTGCACAGGAGGTAACGCCACAGCTCCCTGGGCAGCCTCTGCAGAGTCACACGAGGCCAGAGGCTGGAGAGGCTCCGCAGAGCTTCCCGGTTCCACACGCCAGTGGGGAAACTGTCCTCAGTGTGATAAAGCTGAGAGAAATAGATGCAGAGAGTGATTTCTGGGTGCTTCAGCAAGAAAGCATAGATTTTACTTACACAGCAGTGGAAAGCCTCGTTACACGGGGAGGAATTCGAGTAGAGGGTGATGCATCCGATGGTTTCGTAGACACCTGTAACGGCATCCAGATAACCGCCCACCTCAAACAACGTGGATTCTGGGTGGTTGTCTAGGTCAGTGCAGTTTGTAGCATGGCCTTTTTGGACTACCCTGCCTGAGAAGCTCCTCAGTTCATAGAAGAGGAGGTGTTTGTTCGGGAGGGTTGCTGGTGGTGCATACGGGAAGCCAAAGGCTCTGTGAAATTCTGCATAAGGGACTCTGGCTTCCTCACCGGTCCGTATGTGGTAGGGACACTTGGCACAGGTGCGGTTCTCTCCCTGCCAGAAGTAGGGTTTTACTGCAGTCCCCTGATTCGTCAGGTACTCTTGGAAAGTTGTTTTCTCTCATGGATTCATGTTCTGTGGAAAAATCACCCCATTTACATGCTATATAGCTGAGGGTCCTGAATGAAAAAGGAAGGTAGTAGTTGAATTTAACCCTTTGATTCGTTCTGCATAAACACTGGGTGGGTGGGTGGGGGGTTGCCCCTTAAAAAAGCACAATGAAACTTGTAGCACAACACCAAAAAGCTGTGGATGACACCAGAGAACAAAGCTCTCTCACAGCCTGGGAGCACTTTTTTCTTAGCACAAGGTAACCTCTTTGCTAAAAGCACAAGGAAAAAAAATGTTTCTCTGGCTTCTGCGCTCTTACCATGGCCAGGAGAGACTGTGTGATTAAAAGCAGCCCTGGGTGTGTTTAACAGACAGGTAGATGAGGTGCTCAGGGATATGGTTTAGTATAGAACAGGAACGGTTGGACTCAGTGATCTTAAAGGTCTTTTCCAACCTGATGATTCTGTCATTCTGGAAACGAAAAATACATTTGTGTACCTGACATAAGAAAGAGCAGATCTGAAGAAGAGAATGTCAGGATGGATGGTACGGAAAGTTGTCACCACCTTGCCAGTTCTCCTGGAGTTTGCCCACATTATTAAGGACAATTGAAAAAGCTGCAAATTTGGGGCAAGTTTCCCATTTCTTTCTGTCGCTGCTGGTGTTTTTGCAGAGCTGGGATGGCCGCGTGATGGCAATGTTGTACACCAGAGATGTATCCCAGTTGATGCCTGTTGATGGAGGCAATAGATTGAACTTTGTTTCAGTGTGTTTAAAGGGATGCCACTGGAGAGACCGAAAGTTTTATCTCTCTCTCTCTCTCTCTCTCTCTCTCTCTCTCAAAGTTGCCTCTTTTTTGTTTGCTTGATTGTTTGATGGTTTGGCCTGATCAAAACCCAGCCAATATTCAGTCTTCTCAGTTAATAACGCTGTCCCTGTGAACCAGCTGCTCACTCTCACCGCTACGGGCCCCGGCCTTCCCACCTGCCCAAGTCCTCTGCCAGCTCTGATGAGCAGAGACAGCCAGGGAGCAGAATGCATGGGTAGGAGTGGCACAGACATCTCTGCACTGTGTATGTCAGTCCCCTAACTGATTGTTTTGGGGGTGCAAAGAGGGAAGATGTTTACAAAAAGTGCAAGTCGAGGAAAATGGAAGGAAGCTGACCACTCATCATGACCTTAGAATGGACCCATCCCTGGATATGAGAAAGCAGAAAGTTCTTTTTTTCCTTCATTTCCTTGCACAGGTTTTTTTCTTAGAGTCGGAAAAAAGGTGCAAATGTGTTACATGCCATCTCTTAAACTGACATATATATGCACATATAGATGGACGTGTATGTATACATGAGTGTGTGTTAAGCAGCTAGGAGGAACACTCATCATTCATCTCTCCTGCAGAAAGGGCCTGTGCCTGTGCACGATGTTATTAATAATACCGAGCAGCTCAGTAGCATTTGTCATCTTCAAAGTAGTTTATAAATCTGACCAAGTGGTTAAAATATACACTGGCCTAAACGACTCTTTTCCTGGTATTGCTGCTGCTTAGTGTCACTTAGACCCTGTGCAAGGGAAATTGTTCAAGTGGCTTCTGGCTTCCAGGGTGCTTCATTTGTCACAGTGATCCTGCTGCATCCATGGAGGTAGCAAGTGGTGCAGATGTTAGTGGAAGGTAACGGTTTATGCCAGTCTGAAATTTGGAATTCAGACAGTTTCAGGGTGGGAGGTAAAAAAATGAAGGTGCTCAAAAAGATGTCTCCTCTTTGGTAATCTCTGCCTTGATTTCAGTGTTTGCAAGCCTGGTTGGCAGGGAGGAAGAATTTTACCTGACCAGGTGCCTAGTTTGGTCCTGTATAAGGTGGCTCTCCTTGTCCCCCTAGTTGGTTGTACAGTGCTTTGAGATCCTCAAAATACCTGGGGGACTGCAGCATTGCTTAGCCATTTATAGCCATATAATTCTCTTTATCCTTCAGATGAAACACACCAATACAAAATAGTCAAAAAGCAATATATCCAAACTGTTCTTTTGCTTTCTCTGATTGCCCCACAGTTTTTAGCAGAAAGCTTGGTCGTATCATCTCTGACATTAACCTTTATCAACACCCAGCCCTTCCTGAGCCCACAGGCTGTTCCCCGCTTGCAGAAGAAATGCCTGATTTTAAATACGCTGTAGGGACATGCACCTGTTTGGAAAAATATGGCCTTCCATCTACCGACTTCATTGCATGAAAGCATCATCCTGATGTAAAAGATCATGTCTGGTGGATATGCCTAGGAACTCAAAACACATGTTAAGGAATGAAACAGGTCTATGTTCCATCCCCTTCCGTTCCCCCCCCCCCCAGTTATAATTGTATCCCTGTTGCCTCCAAATATAGTTGGGAGGGACAGGGATATAATTATAATTTTAAGAAATTGTTTGGCTTTATTACTGAAACCGGGCATCTTTGGAGTAGAGGGCAGTACCTGTTTAATAGCGCTCCCCAACAAGGTATAAATGTTCACAGGAGGAACTGGAGAGGAATGCTTTATCCAGTTAAAACCGCAGGGGAAACTTATGTGGTCAGCACGTAGTTACTCAGGTTGGAAGTCAGCCAGGATGCAACCATATGTTCTGCTCCTAGGGAAAAAAAGCGTCACGATCAGGCCTGTGCATTTTGTTAAATCCAAACATTAGCTAAAACCCGGTATCTCTAAAACCACAGAGCATTTCTGCTCCATCCCAGCACTGCCAGCTGGGAGGAGTTACTGGCTTTACTGATTAGAACTTGGGATACTGAGATTTATTACGGTATCTTTTGGGAGCAAAGCTGCACACATTGATTAGCTATTTTTTCTGACATGTGATTAATAGGGAAGTATGGCAATTTTTCTTTTATTTAGTCCCCAAACTAAAACATGATCCTCTTCCATAGTCTAGTACAAGTGTAGTTGTGTTTATGTCAGGGAATCTGGTGCCACACTCAGTACAAGAATAGTTACATTTTTTTTTTTGCTGCTGCTGAAATCTGAGCGTTGAAATTCTGTTGCATTTCTTAGCACGGCTTGGTTCAAAATCATCTCTGTTGGAAAGCATTTTACACATGACTTCATTCAGTAAGAAGTTTATCTGAGTTCAAAGTACGGGGGAGTCACGTGGTCCTTAAACAGCCGGAGACTTGACGTTCTTGTGCAGTCCTAAGATTTAAAAAAATAAGAAGTGAAGGGAGAAGCAGAACGTGTCTCCAAAAGGGCTGATGAACACGTCCACACGCACAATTTAAACCTGAGGTGGTGTGGCATGACTTCCCTCCACACTCAACAATCTCAAGTTCCTTTAACACATGAGTTTGGGATATCTAGTGCCGCAGGAACTCACAGCTCCAGAGTGGTATTTTGCATTCTGCCACCGGGCTGTAAAGATTAGCGAGGATTTAGGTCCTGAGTTTGGAACAATTCCTACTTGAGCTTGTGTGAAATTCAGACCTTCATAAAACTGTTCCACCAAACTTTCTTCACCTGCGTTGATGTAAATTATCACCTCGCATCCACAGATTTTTCCAGGGTCTCACTGCCTTTTTTAGTTGTTTCCCTTTATCTCTACATCCATAACTAAGTATTTTTCCCTTGTCTGTCTATTCAGTGTGGAATTTAAGACCAAAAAGTTCGGTTAGTTGTAAATCTTCCATCCACTGCTAAATTTATGATGCCCCCTGGTAACAAGCAGCGTAATGAACAGCAGCTTTGCCTTCCACTTCCTTTACACGGGCGTGTGGGTCAGCTAATGGTGATCATGAAAATTAAATACAGAGCATTCCCCTATACCCACACTGTCATGTCATCTCGGAGAAGCCGATATGAAACCCTGTTTTATGTGCAGCAGGCTTCCTGAAGTCTGCAAGATACTAGAGAGTGCTCGCCCTTAAGCCTGGCTTAGTTATTCCCACCTGCACCCTTGAAAATTACTGCTGGTTTGGGTGGGGGTTTTTTTTTTGGCCATGGTTATAATTTCATCCCGATACCACTCTCTGTTAGCTGGGCAGGGCAGGAGGCTGGCTGCACTGGGTTTCAAACCATGCATGATCAGCTGCTGGAGATAGCTGAGATGAGCAGGTAGCAGAGGAGTTACGCTGACAAATTTTCCTTAGCGCTTTCTTCCATCTCTATTTGTCTGCTGGTTTCCCAGAAGTTAGCAGGAACCCGGCACACCCAGCATGTCGGTGACCTCTGTCTGCTTCTCAGCTGGGTTTGATGGGTTCAAGGGAGTCAGTGAGTTCAGAAATCACATGGGATAGAGCAGGAAGGAGACAGAAAGAAATCAGGATTGCATAAGCTTTGTTTCTTTAGGATTTTAGGCTGAGAACCCTGCAGAAGCAGGAAAAAAAAAAAAAGCAGAGAAAGGCCTGGTTTATATCAGTTGAGACGGAAGGTCTTGGCGTGATTTGCCTCAAGTGCTTAAGAAAGCTGGAAATTGGAAAATAATGAAAAGTTTGTGGCTTCTTATCAAGGATTACATTTGTTTGCTGGGTACTACAGCACTACACAGACAAACCCACTGCAGAATTGTTCATAGGCTGCACAGGGAGATGGTGGAGGCCCTGTCCCTGGAGACATTCAGCATCAGGCTTTGCAGGGCCCAGAGCCACCTGATCTAATGAAGATGTCCCTGTTCACAGCAAGGGTGGGATTGGGTGGCCTCTAAAGGTCCCTCCCTACCTAACGTAGTCTGGGATTCTATGAAACCCACCTGCTATGTTTATGAAGTTTGTGCTGCGGCCGTTAAGCTGAGTGTGAAACTCTGAGGTAATGGGAGCTGAACGGCCTGTCCACAGAGGCCTACCGGCCTGGGCCTATGACGCGATGAGGATATTGGGCATTTTTTGTATTTTAGCTATGTCAATTCTGTTTTTGCAATATTAGAATTGACAATTAGGCCCCCTGGCCTGGGCATGAAGCAGAGGAAAATCTTTTACCTGTTGTGGATGAATCCCGGAGACGGCAATAAAGGGTGGGTAAGCCTTTAGCTTGTAGCAGCTACAGGAAGTAATAGAGTAACTGGCCAAGGGAAACAGTTGCCCCTAGAAACAGCCTATTCTGGAATCAGGAAGACCAGACAGTCTTACCTGACATCCCTACTGCTCCTTGTACTTCGGTGTTGGTTCCCTCCAGAATCCATTGCCCTAATGATATTGATTCATTACTGGGTTTTTATTAAGTAAGTGCTGGTGACTTGGATGTGGCCATCAAATAGAATTTTGCTGTTGAATCAGAGCAAGCTTAACAGAAATAGATATGCAAGATGCCAGACTGGCCTGTGGGCCACTTATGTACCCTCCGGTTCATTTAAATAGTCCACATAGATCACTCTTCAGCCTTGTCTTTTTTTTGGTGTCTCTGTGTGTGTCGTTTAATCTTTTTTTTTTTTTTCTTTTTTTAAGGTTGAATGATACAGCTGAGTTTGGTTTTATTGAACTATCAGTTTTTCCAGGAGTGAAAATCGAAGCAGGTCTACAAAACTGCTATTCACATGAACCACATGAAGCAAGTAGAAAGAAACTTAACAAAGAAATGTTTGAAAACAGCTACTGAATGGCTGCTAGCACTGTGCTCCTTCATCTTCTTTCTTCCCATTTAAAGGGAAGATGATTCTTGGGACTCAAAGAGCCATATGTCATTCCTGGGAAATACCACTTCAGAAAATAACTTGGGATTTAGGATCGAATGATTAATGCGTACACAAATTTCCTTCAGTGAAGATCAGCAGAGCTAGGCCAGTTTCCAGAAGCAAACAGCCAAAGTTTTACCAACTACTTGTGTAAATGTCCTGAGACAGGCAGAAATGTCCAGTTTACTCTTTGGGCAGCATATATGTAGAGTATCGCACCAATACGCAGCCCAATCCTGATCTCATTTCTACCTTTCTAATTCAGGGCCCTTCTTTTGAAGCAAGTTCAGCTGCACCAGCAGAAGAACCCCTTTGAGTTGTGACTCTGTTAATGGTATAAACCAGGAAAATTAAAATTAGTTAATGCAGTAAAGGGTGACTACACCCATCAGTTCCCTCTTCCAAACTAGCTGCCTGAAGGTATGGAGACAATGAGAAGTTTGAGTTTGGGGTTCTTTCATCTCAGTTGCACTGCTGATTAGCTTATGAGGAAGGGGAAAACTAGAACAGGAGAGTGGATGAAAACAAAGAGGAAAAACCTGTGAGTATCACTGGCTAATGGAGCACTTTGCATTTGCAGGATAGGGGACTTCCTCCCTCTTCCTTCTCTCCTGCCTTCTCCCTTTTGCTGGTGTTAGACTGCAAGAACTGCATGACCTCATTCTGTTGCCTACATGATTTCTTGACCAAATCAGTTGAGGTTTCCTGTGTTCTCAGCTTGGTGTCATGTTTAGCGGAGGTGGGTGAACCTCAAAAGTTTCAGATGCCAATCAGATAAGCAGCAAAGTTTATCTATTCAAATGAAATCTCCTGGGTCTGCAGTCTGGTCCTTCCTGCTTCTGTTGAAAATACCTCATAGCCCCTGGTTTGGTTTTTCTGTCTAGATATTTCAGACACTCCAGGAGTTTTAATGACCAGTTAAATTTTAAATGAACATTCCTTCAACTGTGAGCTCCTAATTGCTGTTCAGGTAGCACTGTTAAGATCTTATGGGGAGAGGAGTCCCATCTGGCTAGAGCAAAGAATGGCAAGTCAACATTCCTAGGATTTATTCCTGGCTCTTGCAGGGATACGGTCCCTCCCAGTATTTTATCTGCCAGCAGTTCAGTTCCTGCTCTGTAATATCCATCCTCGTAACATTTCTTCCTTGATTCTTAGAGAATTGTGGGATGTTCAGCAAAGATCCATGAAATGTGAGCGGGACCTGATAAAGGATGTAGCAAAAGTGCTACACATTACACCCCCCACCCCCACCCCCCCACCCGCCTCAAGTAGCAGCGTCTCAAACTGTGCTGGAGCTAACAGGGGGGCCTTTGTGTTCATATGGTTTGCCTCCAAAGTCGGGTGATAACTGAAGGTAATTCATTGTTCTGTACAACCCTTTGATGCGCCTCAGGATGAAGGCTATAGTTCAAAACCATATCCTTCTAAAAGAGAAATTGAAACAGATTGGACTGGGAAAAAATGTACATCTGGTATAGTCATGCCTTTTGCAAAGAGCTCAGGCTTTTATATCCCATGGTGGGAGAAAAATATCACTGTGATATAGGAAACGCTTAAAGAACTGCAATTTTCTTTTTCTTCAGGTTTTCAAATGCTTTAGCAGGGCTGCATCTGGATTTCTCATCAGATCGTAAGAACACTTTGGGTAATTCTTAATAGCACTTGCAAAGACAATGAAGGGTTGGGTGTATGTGCTTTGATCCCCGATTTTTATATATTTTTATGTGTGTTTGTATATATAGGTTAAAGGTTAAAGTTTGACAGCTGTGGCTGCTACCTACTTGACTTCTACTACACTCTGTTTCAGTGTAATTTTATGTTAATGTTTGTATAATCAATTGAATATTACTCTAGAATATTTCTTTCCATTCTCCTCTTCTGGAATGCGATGGGCTTTGGGGTCCCTTCCCACTCAAACCAGTCTGTGATATGATTCTGTGCTAATTTAAGAAAAGCAGGTGGGGAGAGAAGGAGGGGCACCCATCCTGTCATTCAGATGCAAGCCTCTGGGAAAGGACAGGACTTCAAGTTGTAAAGCCTGTTGCTTTAGAGGTGCAGCACTGCTCTCTCCTCTCCTTTCCCCCTCACTAAACCATTAGTAACAAGAGAATCGTAAAGGGTTGGTTAGTATTCGCTAGATGTGATTAGCAATGAGAGGTGATTGGAAAGGTCACCTTTCCGTAAAAAGGAAGAAGGGAGCAGAGCTGAGAGACAAAACGCAAGGCTGCGTGTTATCCAGTATCAGTGTAGTAACCAAAATCTATATCCTTGTCTGAACCCAATTATCAGCCTTGCCTGGCTTCCCTGGAGATTTAACTGTTGGGTCTCTTCCAGAGCTCAGCTACAATCTCAGATGCTTTGCATTTTGAGATTTCAGTGTAAGGAAGTTGGCAAGTAATAGATGGATTTTCAAATTAAAGCCCAAGGAGAGGTCTGATTCAGAATACCAGGACTTCATAGCTGTAATCCTTGGATGGAATGCTGGCTTTCCCTGCGCATGTACACAGACATCGTGTTTCTCAGGGCAAAAAGTAACGTCCATCAAAATAATCTTGAGGCTTGGGTAGATGTGGTGATCGCTGCATAGCTAGTATTGCTTTTCTATAGAGTGGAAAGGGATTTAAGGTAAATCTCCTGGTGTTCAGATTACACCAGACCATATCCATGTGTGTCTGAATGACAGCTGTTAGCATTGCAGCCCCACAGTTATCCATCCCGTCTGGCAAGCTCCCCCCTCCCACAGATGAGGATGACATAACTACGAGACTTGAAAAGTAATAATGTTTGCGGTGTGTCCGTTTCTTCGGTGTTAAAGGAGTTACTGGGTGAGCCATGTCGAGAAAATAGAAAATCATTTGTATGTAAATGAAAGGCCAGACTCTTCAGGGAGTGAGCAGGAGGGAGGTTTCATCTAAATGAGATGAAATCACGATGTATGGCAAGATTGCTGCCTGGATCACTTGTATTTGTATGCATCTGGCCTAGAAAATGCCTACTCCAGCCTCAGCACACTCATGCTACGGAGTGGATAGCTGTTGCTCCGCATTACTGTTTGTGGTGGTTTAGGCCTGGCTGGAGGCCAGACGCCCACCAAAGCCAGTCCTATCACTCTCTTTTTCAGTTGGACAGGGGCTATTTTTTAGTGCCCCTGTCTGTGCTATCTGTTAGTGCCCCTGGCTGTGTCCAGGTTCGGACAAATCTTTTCACCAGATCCGTTTTCTTCATTAAGGTTGTCGCTCTGGTTGCCGCTTGATGGGTAGCTTTCCCTCAGCGTTGGTGACAGTCGGATCAGGCTGCTAATGTGTTCAGTGTTATTGGGAGAGGCTGAATGCAGTCATTTCAACTTAAAAAAAAAAGTGAAAAAAAGGGCTGGAAATAACATCTTACAAAAGTCATCGCGCGTTTCTTTGTCAATGATTCTCTGTTGGTCTCAGCCGCTCTTTCTTTCTGTAAGGATTCCGTTCCTAGGCCGCCAGGCCTGAATGGAGAATAGGAAGTCACTCCAGCTGTTTTCCTCGTGTTGGCACTCTGTGCTGAACAGGAATTGCTGAGCAAAGAACATCATTTCCCCAGAGAGGTTTGCTGGGGTAGCACAAAGGCAGTCTGGATTTTTTTTTTAAATTGAAAGTTCCTGCCAAATACTATCATCAAGGGTCGGGGGAGGGAGGGAGAAATGGAGGGAGGGAGGGAAAGAAATACATGAAGTCTGCAGTCCACTTGGAAGAGCAAGAAACCTGCCCGGGAAAGCAGGAGAGTAGTGTTTTTCTCTGCCGAACTCTTGCTTTTTTAACATATAACCACTTATCCAGAGAAGGGGAATGGGGTGGGTTTTCTTTTTCCACTTCTGTGGATCTTGGTTCTGACTGTTGCTTCTCCAACAAAGTTGGAAGGATTGTGCAACTTTGCACTTGGTTTTGGACTAGCTAGTGGAACAAAAAATAAGCAGAATTCCTCTCTTAAGCGGGCACCGAATTATCAACTGTCCCATCTCGCCACATTACGGTGATAAACGCACGTCTGGTTGTGGTTTGCAGCAAGCTTAAACTCTCTGTATTTAAAAAAAAGGTATTAAGGCTGTAGTTTCTTTACTTTCTTTTTGCTTTGCTTAAGAAAACAAGACATAAAGCATAAATCCACACCTATTTTTCTTAAGAGGAAGACCTAGAGTCATTTGACTTCTTGCTTGCAGCTAAATTCCAGGTTAAATCTGTAATGACTGACCTGTTGCCACCTGATGCTGTTTGGTGCCGGATGGTAAATGTATCAGGTGGATTATTCCAGTCCTCGGCGCGCTGGTGACCACTTTATAAACTCCTTTATGGTACCTGATGCTTTCTGGTATTCTTGCTGGCAGCATGACTACAGAATTACTTTGCCTTTAGGTAAGAAATTCTCTGTGAGGGAAAAACTCTGTGTTTTAGCTCATTCTTTGAGGATGCTGCAAAATGTCTTTCACGTGGGAAGGCAGTTGGGGCTCTTGCCAAATTGGCTTTATGCATGTATAGCTCCTGATAATTCGGTTGTGGACAAGTATGGAGTAACTCCTTATAGGATGGATCCCATCAGTGCTCAGAGTATAACCCAAAGTGAAAGAAGCTGATATTCCTTTGATGTAGTTGGTTTTTTTGGTTAATATTTCTTTGATTTTTTTGGGCTTTTTGTGTCTGTATTTTATTGGTTTTTAATATAGCTGCATAATTATTAACTATCTGTTCTAGGTTTTGATTTCCAACCCAGTTTGTATCCTTGGGTGCAGAAACATATTGCACAATTAATTTGCTGTTTATAATGTTGTCTTGAAAAGAGTATCTTCCATCCTGCTTATTGGTGTGTTTCCAACTGATCTCTGGAGGACGAAACAGTTGGCTTCTGCTTGAACTTTTGTGTTACAATGTTCAACCCTGGCCAAGTTTGAAGTTTGAACTCGTTTTTTACTGAGGAGAAAGTATGTTTGACTTCAACTAGATCTTGGTTTATGTAAAAATGTCAAAATAGTTCTTTAGTAATGTCATCCCACTACAGTGGGGAGGGTTAGAGTTTGGTAAGTAATGTGCCGGTGCCTGTAAGCTGCACCAGACTTATCGACAGCCCAGTTTGCTCCTTGGTAGGTTTTCTGAGCTGGTTTTTTTATGTTTGCGTGTTAATTATTAAGAAGGTGTATCGAAGCTAAAGGACATTTTTTTCTCTCAGCTTGTGGAGATCTCAGCAGTGGACTGGATGTGAGGCTTCACGTACCTAAGACATCCGTGGAGTGTGTTCATGTAGTCATCAAAAAACACACTAAATGATTTGTTTGCTTGCTTGTAATTTTGCTTTGGATTTCTCCAATTGGTACATGGAGTCACTTGTTCTTGGTTACATGTTGTTACTGTCATGTCACTCTTCCAGGCCTGCTTTTATGTACACGTTTTTTTCTAGACAAATTATTTTATGTAGGCACGATTCTAACGTTCTAGGCTCGGATTCTCTCTGAAATTTTCCATTGTGCTGGTACGTGAATACAAGAGGATTTCCCTTTCACAGGATTTTGTTTATGTTTTTATTTTGCTTTTTTGGACTTTGTCTAATTCTTAGGTAAATATCACTTGGAAGAGAATTGGGGGAACTGTCAAAACACAGGCCATTTCCTGTCATTGTCTAGAATCTCAAGCACGGTGGACTGCCATCTCCTTCCTGGCTTTTTGTTTCTGGGTTGATAATGCTGTCTTTGAATAAGCTCAGATAAAAATAGATGTAATAGAGCTGGAAATAGAAACTAGTATCCTTAAATGAATGTCTTTGCTCTCTGAGCACAATGTGCCAATAATAATAAGACAAGGTAATCCCAGAGCACACTGAAGTGTTAGCCTGTGGTTCTGGTCCTGTCACCTTTCCTCTGCAAGTGAATCCACTAGCAGCATTTCTTCCACAAAGGAATTTATGGACTAAACCAGGAGTCAAGTAGCAGGAGCACAAGCAGTAAGAAGGATTTCTCTTCAACTGAGGATGCCAGGGCATACTGCTCCCCAGAGTTCATGGGATTTTTTTAATAGGCATCCATGTAAGTCTGATCAAGTGGGCTGTGCTCCGTTGATGTACATCTGAGTGGTGACAGTTGGTGTGACCATTGGAGAGTGGCCTCTATGGATGCATCGTATCATCTATTTTTGCAATGTAATGGTGCCTAAAGGTCGTGGCTGGGGTTTGTATCATCTTGTCCTGGAACATTTGCAAGTGGGTAGAAGTCTTGTCTCGAAGAATACCATGAAAATGAAAAGGCAGAACATAGGTAGAGTGAACAATGGGAAGGACGTAGGGCAAAAGTATGAAGGTAAATACCAGTGAGAACAAGTATTTATAGATCTCAAAAAGCTAGGAGGAGGCTTGGTGTATGTAACCATGCCAGCACTGCAGCTAATGAACATGCCTGAGCATCTTCCTTACCCGCCTAATGGTCTTATTCAACTGTTAACGTTTCACAAAAGAGAGAGAAGCATAACAGACGTTTAAAACCTTCTTTTCCTGTTGTTTTCAAACAGATAAGGAGATCCTTCTGCAGGACCTTCTGTTTTGGGTGTACCACTCGCCAGGACAAGTCACCTGAAAGACCTGAAGAGCAGTCAGCCAGTCCTGAGGAGGCAAGTCCCTGGTGTAGAAATAGTTGCAGCTGATTAAGCGATATTTTAGAGATGGGGGAGGTAAAAAAAGAGACAGAAAAACAACTCAAAAACCCCAAACCCCAGCCTTCCTAAACCTGGCTTGCTTTGCACTGCTCTCAAAGGTATCCCTCCTAACTCAGAGATTTCTCTGGTCAAGCCTGTGGTACTTAGTAAACCCCCAAAATGGTATTTGTTCCTCCCTGCAAACCTAAACAGCACTCAAAAGAAAGCCATAGAGTGGGAGTGCAATTTAATGGTGCCTACTTGGCTCTGCAGCAGGGCTGTAAGAGGGTAATAAAATCTTGGAAGGATTTTGTGAAATCAGATAGAGTGAATGTAGCGTTACAGAAAGCAAGAGACCCATAGATAAGATGAATTCTTGCTTCACTCCAATCATTTCCCTTCTAATCCAATGAAGAAAAGAAAATAACACGACAGCTCTGGCTTCCTGTGCTGAGCACTGGGGAAAAGGTAAAGTGGGTAGCCCAAGCCAACTGGAAAATGACATTCCTTCTCATGTCTTCACTCCGAGCTGGACTGAAGCCGATGTTCTGTTTTCTATTGTACGAGTGGGAATCCTTTGTTGGCTGGGATTAGCAACAGCATTGTGATCTGAGACCGGGGAATCGCACAGAATGTCCATCTTACATGAAGGCATGGTTTAGATCTAGCTGAGAAATCTGCCCATGGTGTTCAGCAGGCTTCCTAAAACTGGGTCTAGGAACTTCTGAGTACTTTGTAATATGTCCCACATTAAAGGGGGACACGCTTTTTAAGTTTAATAGGGGTGATTTAAAATACAAAGCCCAAGTAATTAAGCTGTGATAGTAATACAAGGATTTACGGTTATTTTATCCCTGTTATTTTAATGGCCTCTTAGAGGCTGTTGTGTTTGGGTAACAATGTTCAGAAATGCCAGACTTTGTTTTGGGGGTCACAACTCACAAGATTGCTTACTGCAGATTTTCCTCATGTTTAAGTCTAACCTATGGAGTTGCTTTTGGACATTTTAATTGCGATCTCTAACACATAATGCTGTCAAAAACATCTGATTACTAGGATTTTTTTGTAAGAACAGCATTTAAATTGAAACCCTTCCTTTACTCCTCCTGGAACCTGCATATGCATGAAGTGAGTGAGTCAAGGTTAAGACACACCGTCTGACTATAACTCAGTGGGTGGGAGGGACAAAGTCCTCAGGCCTTGAACTAGTTAGGTATAAATACAGAGCTAGCTGGCAAAGGTCTGTTCAGAGGAACAGAAGGCCCCAGACTGAGTGGGAAGTACTCCCAGTATCCTAAATAATAGACACTACAATAGAATTATTAAGCTCAGAGTCCTCTGAGGAGTGCTTGGGTTAAAGAATACCAGAGTGACACTGGTAAAAAGACTCCTAGGGGAGGAAATAAAATTCTGTTTTTAATAGGAAAACAAAAAAAAAGTTAGTGAAAAAAAAGTGAAAATTAAGGAGATGAAACTCCTCAGAGTCAACAGATACTTATACTGTAAGGGGGCTGTAACAGGCATACGTGTGGAACAGCTGTAACCAAAGCAAAACGAAACAGAGAAGAAGGGAACAAGAAAGTTATGTTTGTAAATGGGAGGTTTTGAGAGCTCATTTAAACAAGTGGTTAAATTTCCTGTTCTGGAAACTGAAGCTTGCTAGAAAAGAACATGAACTGTGGTGAGTAATTTGGTTGTGAGGGGGAGGACTGAGTACCAGCTAGCCAATACTGAATTCATAAATGTTTTGAAAGGAAGAAGTTTCTTACGGGGAATCAGCCTGTTTATGGAGACAAGGAAGCAATTAGGGAGAGTCAGAATTTTGCTGAATCAACCCAATACGTATTTGTGCCATGGTCAGTTTAATTATTACACTGTACTTAGGTGCATACAGAAGATGTGAAACAAGGAGAAGGCAATCTTTTGAGTGGCACTTATATGAGGGCCACTCGGTTCACAAATCAGGAAAGGGGTTTTCTTTTCCTTAATTCAGCTGATGCAAACAAAACAACCCATTTTCATCACAAAAATCATAGAATCATAGAATCATAGAATGGTACGAGTTGGAAGGGACCCCAAGGATCATAGAGCTCCAACCCCCCTGCCACAGGCAGGGCCGCCAACCTCAGGCCTGGATCTACACTAGGTTGCCCAGGGCCTCATCCAACCTGGCCTTGAACACTTCCAGGGACGGGGCATCCACCACCTCTCTGGGCAGCCTGTTCCAGCACCTCACCACTCTTTCTGTAAAAAACTTCCCCCTACTATCTAATCTAAACCTTCCTTCCTTTAGTTTTAATCCATTCCCCCTTGTCTTGTCACTGTCTATCCTTTTAAAAAGTTGAATCCCCTCCTGCTTATAAGCTCCCTTCAGGGACTGGAAGGCTGCAATGAGGTCCCCCCGCAGCCTTCTCTTCTCCAGGCTGGACAAGCCCAGCTCCCTCAGCCTCTCTTCGTAGGGCAGGTGCTCCAGCCCTCTAATCATCCTCGTGGCCCTCCTCTGAACCCTCTCCAACAGTTCCACATCCTTCTTGTATTGGGGGCCCCAGATCTGGACACAGTACTCCAGATGGGGCCTCACGAGGGCAGAGTAGAGAGGGACAATCACCTCCCTGTCCCTGCTGGCCACCCCTCTTCTAATGGAGCCCAGGATACCATTAGCCTTGCGAGCTGCAAGAGCACACTGCCGGCTCATGTTAAGTTTCTCATCCACCAGAATCCCCAAGTCCTTCTCAGCAGGGCTACTCTCAAGGAGCTCTTCTCCCAGTCTGTATCTATGTCTGGGATTTGTTTCCCCATGTTTGTTGGACTTATTTTATGGGCTGGGAGGCCCAATGGGGACCTATTGTCCTCTTCAACCTCAAACGCTTCTGCAGCTCTCCCTCTCTGCCCTTTTTCATGCATTGTGTGGCATGAAGGTTTTGGTACAAAGCTCAAAGGTTTTGGCATTTTGGTCTGCTCTTGTATGCTACTTCTGTCACTGTTGTTACAGGTCTATAGTGCTTGTTGGGTGTTTTATCTGTCTTTTCTTGGCCTTCCATAGCTGTTTGTTGGAGAAGGGAGTAATAACTTTTATTAGTCCTGCATAGGCAGCGGGGTTGAGTCTGGTCTCATGACAATGTAAATTGGGAGAGATGGGGCTGACGTCAGGAGAATTACCCACAGCCCAATTTGTAATTGAGCAATGCCTTTTTTATATGATTAAAGTATTTATTATTTGCAGAAAGCTTTAAAACTGTTCAAACGAGGCCCCGGGACTCTGCTCAAAGGTAAATTTTTTGGAAAGTTTGAGTGAAAACATTTCATCCATGTGCGAGTATGAGGAGAGTGGAAAACTATTTTCCCCTTCCATAAAGGCCTTTTGCTGCCTTCTCTTGACCAGCTCTGTGGTGCAAGGGGCTGAGGCCCGTGGGCTAAAATAGTGGCAATTCTGAAGTGTCTTGGTTTCAGCTGGGATTTGGATGAGTTACTTAGAACTTCAGGGTTTGGTTTCTTCCTTCGAAGCTTGTGAAGGGATGCTGTCAAAGAGGGTTTGGTGTGAGCACCTGAGTGTGTCATACAGCACAGAACTAGAGAAAGGTATCGCTCTGAAGCTCCAGGGACACGTGGGGCTGGGAAAGGGATGGCAGGCCTCGTAAAGTGCTTGTGGCCTGGGAAAAGTTTCTCCATGTTTTGCGATGTGTGCAACTGAGACCCAGGTTCCTAGGACCTGCCATCCCTGCTCCTGCAGGTTGTTTCCAAAGAACCAAGGGAGGTTTCTGCAGGCTGATCAGGGGCACGTGTGAGGCTCTGAGGAACACTGGCACTACAGATGCTCCTCTTGAGCCAAGAAGTCTGAGGCTGAGGGAGTAAAATCCACCCTTGACTCTCTGTGTGATGTTGCAGTTGGTACAGTTTACTGGTGACATATGATGCTTTGAAGTCTTACTGAAGGGAAGTCTAAGGACTTGATGTTCCTGGAGGAGATATGCCACCTAGATCTGAGGTCGGACAGAAGCGTGCCAGAGCCTGTGGAACAGCACAGCTTGTGAAATGGGGCATGCCTATCGCATCGCGATCACATGCAAAATGAGAGGTCAAGGGAAGGCTGGATGCGCTTCCTTAACTACGGCATTTTTTGGACTTAGCATTGTTAATTACACGTCTTTATGAATCATTAATTTACTTTTATGTATGGGAGCTCTGCTATGTTTCCTCTGGCATTTTACAGTGAAGCTGGTTAACATTTCCAATCACTTCAAGGCCTCTAGTTCTAGTGTTGGCACAGACAGCTTATGCTGGACTTGTGGACCTGGGCCATCACTGAGCTGCTGAGGACTGTCACCTCTTCCAACGCTGTTCAGAGCCAGCGAGGATCACTGTTATTCCCCTTTTGCATGGGAATATGGAGTCTGCCAAGGCTGCAGACAGTGAAAGATCAGACATCCTGTGTGCAACATAACGTTTCTGTTGCTTTGATTAGTTAGTGGTTTGAAATTCAGATTTAATTTTTGAACCCAACCATTTTTCTTCCTGGCTGACGTGTAGCGACAGCGCATCTTATTTCTTGAAAGACTATAAATAACCAAGTTAATTTATTTTCAAATGAGGAGGACAGAGGACCTGGCTCACCTCTGTTGCCCTCTACATCAGCACGCAGCAGGCGCAAAGTATTGCCCCTGTACTGATGGAAATGACTGCACGAGGTATGTGCCTGCGAGGCGCTTGCTGCTGTAAAGGGCCTCCGGTGTAGGTGAGACTGGAGCATGCGGAATGTTAAGCAGATCTGAAGCCCTCCCTGACAAACTCACTGTGTAACTGGGAGGAAAGCAGGAACTGGGGTGTGCTCAGCGTAAAGGAACACTACCAGGTCGCTTTCCTTCTGTAACTGGGGAGCCCTCTGCAGCCAGGCTACAGGTCAGAGTCCGCAGTCACTGAAACACAACATAAACCCAACTTGCTTTCCCCAGTATTTTCCTTGCTTGAGTACCTCCAACTTCTGTTTCCTCCTCTCCGTGTGTTAGGCCCCTAGCAGAGGCAGTAAGCCTTAGCTATTCTTTATTTCCAGCTGGTTTATAGGTCTTTTGCTTTGTCTTCTCATGAAAGCATCTGCATGCCAGCTGTAGCAACAGCTGAAAACAAGGAAAAATCATCACTTTGTGACTAGCTTATTTCTCAGTGGACAGTTGGCAAGTTCTTGTTGGGATGTAAGTGCTCAACGATCTGCAGCCTGAGAACTTTCCAGACCTCAGAAGTATTTTCTTCTGTAACATTTCACTCCAAGAAACATAAGGTTGCATCCACAAGTGGGTTTGTATGTCTCTCTTGTCACGAGGGGGAGGGAATACATGCTCCGATGTGTTAGAGGAACAGTTCTGATTCAGTAGAAAGGGCAGGCGCAGAGCTTGCTTACAGCAGGAATGTAGTTATTACATGTGAACACGATTTGGAAAGAACCAGACATTTAACACAAGGCTGACCACGAGTGTGGTTCGTTGGTACAGATCGGTATTGTGATTTAGAGTCTGTAGAAGGAGCAAAACAGCGGTTCCACGAAACCAAGCTACAGACTGTTCGTACTTGGTTTTGTGCTTCGGTCCTTGACATCTTTACAGCACATCTTTTAGATTCATCAGAGCCTGCTTTGTCTTTGCCTCTTCCTGTGCATTCTGATCCTGTCTCTTGGTCTCAAAAGAAGCGATTTGATGCTACATAACAGTCTTAGAATGCAGCTGAATGGATGTGAAACGTTTCTTATGCGTCTTCTCCTTTCCAGTATTAAATAACCAATGTTTGGACTTCAGGCAGATTTTTAGGAGCCTAGCCTGAGCATGATCTTTTCTCTGGAAAAGACTAAATAAATACATATATCTTATGTATCCATACACAGACATGCATGTTTTGGTAAAGTCAATGACAGGAGCTGGCATTAAAGCAGGTCCTTCCGTAAGTCTGCAGTCAGCATAGCATGTTTTGTTCTCTTTGAAAGACGTTACCAGCCCCAGAGACATTTCTTGCACTCCGCTTCTTGTGCTACAACATGGTTGTAGCTATGAGGTCTGATAATGTAAATATGGACGAGCTCTGTCAAACAAGGTAGTACTTTTAAACTGACCTCTGTTTAGCTGGAAAGCAGCAAATACTGCGGCAGAAGGAAGGCAAACTTATGTCGGAAAACACCATCCCATCCCGTATCAGCTGCTTTAATGCAGATACCACCCTGACCTATGAATATCCTTTTCCCCAGTGAGATGGGTATCAACAGACCCCAGACTTCCAAGGTACTAGAAAACAGCAAATATTAGAATTGGCAGAGGATTTGGACAGTTTTTCACTGAAAATCTGTTGAAAAGTGATTGCTCAGCTTTAAGCGATGCAGTGTTTGATGTAATTCTTGTGGGGAGAAGACTCGGTCCCGTGGAGGTTTGAACCTGTGATTCACTTTGATTTCTGGGGCTAGGCTCCAGTTCATCAAAGAATCTTAAGGATTTAGTTCCTTTGATGTGAGTGTTTTGAGCTTACACTAAGGTAAAGCTACTACTGATGTGCTTTTCTGAACTGGCATACCTGGTAGAGTATCTCTCAAGAGAGATTAAATTCATTTGCCAGCCTAAGTTGTGCTGTAGGTTGTCCTGGTCATCTTGCAGCTTTCCCTTTGCAGCTAAACAAATTATTTGGAACAGTTTCTAGGAGCTTAATCACGTAAATGAATTTAAGGGATAAATAAACACAACAACCAGATTAAGGTTTCAGTCAAGTAGGTCCAGAAGGTTTCTACAAAAGACAGACTATTTTAATATTGGCTTGGGGTTTTTTTGGCCTCATCCTTACAGAGCAATAGCTCTCAGCGCAGACAGTGAGCTTTTCCCTCAGGCTAGTTCTGATATTCCCTCCCAGATCAGCTGATGGGACACCACAGAACCGACTATCCCATTGCACATCTATCATCCTCGAGGCTCATTCAGAAATCTGTTGAGCTGCAAAATTGCTGCCATCAGTGCAGTTTTGCGGGAGAAGCCAAAGGACTTTGGCAAATCAAGATGGTGCTTTTTAAGCTACACTACGTTCTAGTCAGATTGCTAAAGTCGGTATCTGCCTCAGTGTATTTGGGATCACTTCAGTATTAGGCAAATAACTTAAGTGTGCAGCCTGGCAAATAATCAGAGCAGTTGACCCATGACAACGCAACTCAATCTTGGTTTTGTAACTTAAAATGATGTTCCTTGCTTTCATATGCTGCCTGATGTTAACAGCTGCAAACAGTAACAGTCTCTGGGCCAGCACTGCTCCTGAGATAATTGGTGGTAATGCTTGTGTATAAATATGGTAATACAGGGCTTGTTGGTGCTGGGGGTCAGGAGATTGGAATTCTCTGGTTTGAGCCTTATCGCTACCACTGATTTCTAGCATAATTTGTGCACACATCTCCTCTCTGCTTTCATTTATAGGTCTGACAAAACAGGCAATGAAAGCCAGCTCGAGAGGCGACTGAAGTTAGTGTTCTGGGCAGAGCAGGGCGCTGGGGTTTGGCCAGGCTTGTTTGGGAGCAAGGGACTCCTGCAGAAAGGAATGAGGGTGTTGTGGTCTTTACCTATACAATTGTGGGTTTAACCCATACAGAGAGGTAGGTGGGAAATAGATAATCAATAGATTACAGCATCAGAAACTTTTCTTCTTTCCTAGGAAGCGTCATTCTCTTGAGGCAGGACAGGTGAAGGCAGTCAGGGCTTGTTTCCCAGTGCTGGCTGTGCAGGGCAGCCCCCAAAGCCTTATCACCCCCAAGCAGGCTCTCAGCCCTCTTCCCTCCGCATCTCTGAACGCGCAGCCCTCCTCCTTGCTCCTCCTGGCTCCGTGGCTCGTCACACCTGCGCAGCCCCCGGCGCAGCCCTGCTCTCGGTACCCCCTCACCAGGAGGTTTCCCGCTCATAGGCGCAGAGTGATGGACTTGCGGGGGAGGGAGTCTGGGGCTGCCCCCAGCTAGCGGGGCGGGCTCCTCCTGCCCCTCCAGCCCGGCTGCGCTGGAGGAGGAGGCAAGGCCCTTCCTCTGCTGCTGAGCCCCGAGCTGCCGGCTGGGCGGGCTCCTCACGCCTCTGCAGAGCTGGGCAGCAGCACTATCGCGTCCGGCCGCCGCAGCGGCGGCGTTGGGCTCTATCGCGGCGTTGGGCTTCCTCGCTTTCAAAGTTGTACAAGTTCGAAATTAAGCCGAGTTTAAGCTTGTTGCCGCTCGCGATTCTGGGCTTTTAACTGGAAGCCCCAAGGTCTTCCCGCACCTGCGCCCCGGTCCCAGCCGCTCCTCTCCGCTGAGCCGGGCCGCCGGTGCGCGGCTACACCCGGGCGATGGCTGAGAGGAGGCGTTTCCTTCGTGCCTTGTCCCTCTTACAGGGACATCGGGGCGGGGAGGCGCGGGCGGACGGCCCGCTTTGGGCAGCGGCCCCCGCGGCGCTCCGGCCCAGCTCCGGGCACGGAGGAGCGAACCCGCCGTAACTTTTCGGCCGGGGCTGTCCGCGATAAACAGGAAGCCCCGAGGCGGGGCCGGGGCCGGGCCGAGGCGGGCCCTGGAGCGGCCGCCCTCTCGCCTCCCGCGCCGCGGAGCCGAGGGGCCGCACGGCTCGGCTCGGCCCGGCCCGGCCCGGCCCGGCCCGCGGCGGCGGCCGCTGACAGGGCGGTGCGGCGGCGGCGGCGGCGGCGGCGGCAGCAGCGGCGTGCCCCGTCGAGGCGCCCGGGAAGGCATCGAGAATGAAATTGCTGTGGAAAGCTAAAATTGTAACCGGGTGCTCCCCTCGCTCCCACCCTCCCATCCCTTCCCCTGCCCGCGGGGTGCCGATGTCGGCGGGGAGCCGGGGTGACCGGGCGCGCTGCCCGCCGCTTTGCTTTCCCTCGCTCCCGAGCGATGCTTAACCCGCAGGAGGAACTGTGTGTGCGTGTGCGCCTGACGCGGGGAGGAAGGCTAGCCCCCTTTGGGGCGGAGGGCTAGCCCCTTGGAGAGGAGGGGTAGCCCTTTGGGGAGGAAGGTTAGCCCTTCGGAGGAACTCGGATTCGTGTTTTCTGTCCCCGTCGCGGGGGCTTGCGCTCCTTTGTACGGTCAGTAAGCGAGGAAATGAGGAGTTACCGCAGCACATCTTCGGTTCAAGTTTGGAAGACACTGCACTTCTTTTTCCTTCTGTCTTCTTCGCCCGCTTTCTATTGTGAGTTTTAAAGCATAGACTCTGAAGTTGGGTTGGTTGGTTGGGTTTTTTTTTTTGTAGCTTGAAATAATAGAGTTTGGAAAAGCAAACCGCGAGTGCTTTAGATCCCTCCTGTCAAAAGAAATAAAGGGTTGCTGTATTTTAAATGCTTGTTAGCTTCAAAGTTAAAGGGCTGTCTGATGAAGTAATTCAAGTTTTAAAAAGTGCAATTCCTTCCATAAATGAAAGGCCGAAAAGATTAATTGCTTTAGAAAAGGGGGGAGGGAAGAGGGGAGAGAAGACTGCTAATCAAAACCAAACTATTTCCTTAGAAAAGACTTTATACAACTCTTTAAAATATGTGCTAGTCTAGGAAGAATAGTTAAATGGAAAGTCAGGGTATCTTGATACCACAGGAAAGGAAAGCTTGCCAAGAATATCTCCAGTGTTCTCTCAATCTAAAAGTATCCTGTGTCGCTTTGATTGTCGTATTTACTTTGTGCAGCCCATCTTCTGCCCCCAACTCGGCATGAAGTGGCTGAGCACCTGGTATGGATTGTGGTTAGCAGAAAAAGGAAAAATGTTCCTTTCTCCCTGTTTTTTTTCCCCTTTTCCTGTCAGATCACCATTCAAGACGGGGGTGAAGAGGTAGAAGAAGGAGCTGTTTACCATGTCACCCTGAAAAGAGTGCAGATTCAACAAGCTGCCAACAAAGGAGCAAGATGGCTAGAGGTAAGGAAAGCTGGCGCGGGGGCATTTTGGAAGGCTGCTCATGGACTTTGGAGCTTGCTCTGGGGAGCTGAATTCCACATGAATTGTTATGATGCTAACTTTTAGCACTGACTGCTCTTGCTAGGTTTTTTTTTTTTTTTAAAAAAAAGCAAAACACTGAAGTCGGCTGTCTGGGTCATCCGAAATAACTCTCTGCTCGTGTTCTTCCTCTTTTCTTGACATGTAAAAAAAGATCTGACCCGTTGTGGCCATAGATCGGATCACACTTAGTGTAGAAACAAGGATGTTACCTTACGGCCCGAGAAGCTGAACGTTTAACAGCTCTTTCAGACTGGGCTGTGCCTTGTTTCTGCTCTTAGGAGCCTATCTCAGGTCTCCCAAACAAACAGTCCTGGTGTTTTAACTAAAAAAGGTCTCTCAAAAGTTAGCAGGAGCTTCCTCAGTACTGAAGTGAATGTATGTTTGGGTCTTGTATTCATCTTTCTCAACTAGTTGAGACATTAACTGTCTGCAGTTCTGCAAGAGTGACAGCTCTGTGCTGTTTTCAAAGGTGTGTTTCAAAGCATTTAAGGCTTTAGTGGTAAGAAAATTGAGCTTAAATGCACACGCGCTCGATCTGGCATGCTGCTGAGTGCCTTCACCTTTGCCAGTGCCCCGCTGACAGAAAATGTCCTCACTTGGTTGGAATTGGTGCAGCAGTGGCAGTCAGAGCCAGGTCTTCAGGAGGTGGCCATATCTTCCATGTTATTTTCTTAGGTTCCTAACTTTTGGTTTTGAGATCGAAGGCAGTAATAGAAGGACTTGGTTTGATGGTACTTCGACGACTTCTAAAACTGCCCAGAGGTTTATATCCAATAGTCATCTTGTGAAGTTCTGTGACACAAAGCAATACAGCAGTGTTAGAACCAGAGTCAAGGAAGATAAGCAAATTCTGCCCTGAATACAGATAGTATTCTCCCCTTCCCTTGTTTCCAAGAAGCACATGGAGTTCTAATCAGAACAGATAATTTTGAATCTGCTTCCATTGAGTGGCACATTTCCCATCTCTACCTCCTGTTTTTTTACCAGGAAAAATACTACAACGTGTTTTTGAGCTCCTGTAAATTTCCCAGCTGGTGACCTTGTGTAAGATCATTTTGAATGTGTCTGTCATTCATAAATGTCCTGTAAAAAAGTAGAATTTTATCCTGTTTTGGCTGCATCATTCCTCATATGTAGAAGGAGTTTGCCAGGTCTCGGTTGTGCTGTCAAAGGAAGAGTGCCTGTGTGTTCCTGAGATCATCTCTGTGGCTGATGGTGCTGATCTCGATAGGAGGGCAAAGGCATGGAAGTGGCTTTTGACTTTCTGTGGCTTGTGTTAGTATTTCCAGGCCAGAATTGAGTCCTGTTTTGGGGGATGGAGGTAGTGTGTCAGAAGCCTGCACCTGTTCTGGCTATAAATTAGTGACCAGTTCCCAGGGCAGTGTCTTTCATGGGCAAAAAATCTCAACGTATGATTTTAAAATGTTTGTAAAGATGTGGGCTGTTTGTTTCCCTCAAGCTCTTCAGAACATAAAACCATTTGAAGATCTTTTTGTGATCTTGTTAATGGCTTTACTGTGGTCCTGAAGTCAATAAATAGCCTCTAACCCAGAGCATCATTTATGAAGAGCCATCCCCACCCCCAGCAATCCTGCCTTGAAAAGCAGAACTGGCTCTCTCATAATTGCCATCAGGTGATTGATTGATTTGATTTTCTCAAATCTGGAGTTTCTAAGGGGGATATGATGTTAAATCTTTTCTACGCTTTGAGATTCATAGCACTAAATTAAGAGGCAGTTGGATTTATCAATGGTGGTCTGATGATGCTCTAAGTCAGGCTTAGGTTGAAGACTCAAGGTCAACTGAAGAGTGCAGGAACAACCTATTTGTATGCCAGGCAGTATTGAGCCTTCACGGTGACAAACATAGTTGCTGTTACTGATTATATTTACCTTTGAAAAGGTAAATCTGACTTATTTTTAATATCAGTTTGGGCCCTGTAAAGGTCTGCTTAGCGGTTTGCCCTTCTCTGAAGCACTGAGCTTCTCGTGGTTTATCGGTGCAGGTCAAGTTCCTGATGACCTGGAAAACCCTGAGTCTTAAAACCTGTTTGTTGTGTGTGGCTATGAAATACTGTGTGGTGGTAGAGTAGGGGGTTGATCCGGTGCGGTTGGTTCTTGGTGAAGGTGCATTTGTAAAGCGACTTGGAGGCTCTTCAGCTGAAAAGTGCTGCATGGCAAACGATTTGATGGGTCTGAGAGGAATGCAGATCTGAATGAAAATTTCACAGAACCTGTGTGGGAAGGAATATGGAAGGTCTTAACTATTCTGAGTGTGTTGGGATTTATTACCAAGTCCTTTAATTACTGAAAAGCTTGAAATCTTGCTTAAATATGTTCTCGTGCAGGTACCAGTAAGTGAATGAACCTTGCACGTTTATCAAGAAGTCTCTTAATAAACCTTTCATAAAATTCTCTGTCCTGAGAACCCAGCCAGGGTTCTTGAGTGGTTGGCCCTGTTACCAGAGACTGGTCTGTTTGAAACCCAGTCATAACATTACAGCTTAAGCACCGTGTACTTTTGTCTGTTCAAACACAGAAATGTCTGTCTTGTGTTTCAAACCTGTAGGAACAATGAAAGACAAAGAGGCTGTGACAACGCAGTCATCGGTAGTGCCACAGCCTTCAAAAGCATGAAGCTTTTGTATAAACAAATTTCCTAGCTTTAAATTAATAACTATGATTGAAATTGAAATAATAGCTACTGGTTTTGTCACTAAATGCTTAGTCACTAAATAATTATTGAAGCGTAAGACTTTAGGCACTGCAGCATTAGGAAATAGTAAAAGCTGTAGTAGCTCTGTTTTGTGACAGATGCTGCACGAGGACTATCCTGCCTTGAAAGAACTTACACACTAAACATCCAGTGAGGCTTATACGTACATGTGTATGTCCCCTTGGCTGGCAGTTGGTATCTGAGGGTGTGGTATGGGTTTTGCAGCAGTCGATGGTTTTTCTGAAGTTACTTGCAGATATTCAGGCAATGGAGAGTGGTAACAAAACTTGAGATGTCAAATGTAACTTCTGGAGATGTTGGGAGAGGATCCCTCCCAAACATGGTAGGCTGAGCAAGAGAGAAAGCACGGAGGTGTTTTTTTGAAAAGAAAAGTGGGTCTTAGTGTCTCTGGGATAGACCTTGAGAGGTCTCCGGGATCTTGAGACAGATGGTGTGGAGGTTGGGAACAAGCCATGAAGGCCATGGAAACCAAGATACCTGGCCTAAATTTTTTGTGAGAGAGGAGGATAGAGAAGCACAGATTTGTATGGATGGATGGCACCCTCAGAAGAGGTTGAGGAAAGGGCTTTCTGGAGCGGTCCTGAGTGGACAGTCAGCATCACTGTGAATGGTATTACGTCATGCTAGAGAAAAGCTTCCAAAGCTGTAAATTAACTGCTTTAGGAAGGGTGCTTTAAATACCTTTGAAGTTCTGAAAGGGGAAGAGCTGGAAAGTGCCAAGTCTATTATGAAATATTTTTGAGTTTTCTTACTGCTGGTACTATTTGACAACTACTTTTCTGAGACTCTTCTGGTGTTTAAAAAATGAATTTTGAATTGTCTCACACTGTGACCGCAAGTTTGGCTTCTGAACACCTCTGCAGTCATAGATGTTGGCAGGAAGCTTGTGTTGGAGAGTTCAGTCAGAAAAACACCACAAAAACTTGTGGCTAACTAATCTGTATCCCAGGTAGGACCTAGGCTATAACCTTCTCTTTGACACAAACAGTAGATCATAAAAGAAGTTTCAGTTTGGATTTATTTTTCCTTTCTAACACTGGTCTCCTAAATACGGGTTGAGATTTAAGCGGTGCCTGGAATCATCAATGTTTTTGGAACATGCGAAGCCTCAAATTTTCTCTGAGCCTGCTCCTGCCCTCCCATATGCCCTCCCAAGCCAGCTCTGATTTCTTTCTTATCTCACTCTTAAGTCCCAGATGTTCTTGTCAAGCGTAGCTTCCTGTGCAACCAGCAGGCAAGGACTTGGCTGGTCTCGATCCTTGCTGCAGCTTGCTAGTTTGTCTCTTGATTTATAGCGTATGTGTGTCCCTTTTGGCTAAATAAGACTCCTTGGAATCAGGTCCCTGCAGCCTGTCCTGACCGCCCAGACCAAGGCCAGGGTGTAGTTCTGACTGTATGTTTGGCAGAAGCAGAAAAGCAGTTCCCAAGGAGCTGACAGGCTCCCTACAGAAACCGGGTTGTGCTATTGTCTGCTCTGAATGCTGTCTTTCTCCAAGGAACTGTCTTGGAGATGGAGAAGGAAGAAAGCTGGGGAGTGTTCACGTTGGTTTTGCATGGTGGAAGATGCCTGTCAGCTGCAGGAGACCTGCAGAGAAGGTAGATAGGAGATTTCAGAGGGGACGGAATTAATTTGACCTATACACAAGTGCAGAGTGATCAAAAGGAAAGCCTTGGCCCCTCATTCGGCTTGCCTTTTGGTTTTGAGTAGGCTCCTTCCTCCTGTCCTTTCCTTCAGTTGTGGGCATAATAGAACCTACCCTGGCATCGCAGCCCTCGTTAGGGCCTTCATATGGAATGCTCCTCTCCTTGTTTCTTCCCAGTTCAGGCCCAGATCTCTGCTCTGGGGATATTCCAAGCAGCACTCTTTGATGCCGTTGACAGCAGCGTGCAGAACAGCCGCTCAGAACTGAAACTTGTGCTTATTATGAGTTTTAGAATGGAAGCCTGAAAGATTACTGTCTCTTAATTTCCCAGTTCCGAATACACAGTGCCTAATTAAAAGGGTAACTGGTTTTGTAGCACCGTGTCATGCTCTCAGCGGAGCTTACAACCTCCCATCGCACGCTGTCAAAAGGTGACAGGGTGACAGCGCTTTAATCTTGGGGTGTTAATAACAGAGCTGAGGCTGTGGGATACTCCTGCGAGGCCACGCGGAACTAGGGACAGAGACCTGGGCAGCGTCCTTTCCTGCGGGGCTGTGCAGACGTATCGCTCCCAAATGGTCCTTGTGTTACGTGGAACAGCGAGAGGTAAAGGGAGGCCTTGCTGGGGACTGTGCTTGTCTGGTTTTGCCCTGGCTGTGTGTGTCTGCATGTCAGAAATCTCACAGCAAGCCTACTTACGTGGGGAAACTCACTTTTTGATATACTTTTTGGTTTCGCTGTGACAGGTAGGCATATAAAGCTGTCCTGTACTTAATTGATCCCCACTGGGAACTCCTCCGACAGCCAGGATGCCTGACTCTATAAACTATACTTCTTGGATGGTAGAGGTTCTCCCGGAGTTGTAGCACCTTAGCTGTCTTGCTGCTGACATCACTGGATGTTACCTTGCTTGTTCAAGAAGAAATAAGTGAAAGGAATACTGGAAAAGAATTAAATCAGCTTGCTCTGCGAAGAAACTGGTGTTTTCTTGGAGCGCCAGAAGATCTAGGTCACTTGTTGGGTTAAAGAAGTGTTGGCAAGGAACGTGGCGATGTGTCATCGGAAAGCTTGGGAGAAGTGGGGTACGAACTGGGCTGAGATGCTGTAAAGAGAATAGCCCTGGAGAAACCATTAGTTTTCCAGTTTGAGTTTTGATGTTTTCATTTAAGAAACAGGCTGAAGCATTGCGAGCGCGTTAGTCACGCTCGGATTTAAATTTAGCCTTGGTAAAGCTAATTAAAAATGTTTGGTGACAGTGTGTAAATGCAGGCTTTGAACTTACATCTTTTACTACCGCTGCAGGAATCTGTTTTTCTAAATATATAACTTCCTATAGCCAGCACTCCAGGGGGGTACAGCAGTGTGAAGGAACAAGCGCGGAGTGAGCATATTATGGCCTAGTGCCATGAAGAAAACGGGGATGCCTTGTGTGAGAGGGGTAAATGAATGGTAACTCCGTGGGAATCCTCTTCTTGCTCACCTTTGTGTAGCATCTTGTAAACAGGAGGCAGAATGTGTGTGATGTCTTGGCATTGCTAGGTAAGGGAGTATCAGAGATTGAAAAATACTATCTGTGTGCGTAAGACCTTTGGTTTTAAAAAGCCACCAGCAAACCAGTGTGTCCCTCTTGCATTTGAAATGCTGTGTTTTTAGCAGATGGCTCGGACAGCATCAAAGCTGCTCGTGTCCCGTGGATGTGGACTAGGTTGAGAGACCATTCTTTGAAGCCTGGGGTGGTATTTTGATATGTTTTATTACTGTACTTTTCTGTATCTTCTCATCATTATCACAGATCCATCTGGACCTCATTCCTAAAGGGCTGAGCAGCTGACCAGCAGTTGTCTCCAGGGAGTTGTCACGGTTTGCCCCTGTGGTCTCCCAGAGCTTCCTTTGCCCTTGATTCACCCCCAAAATGCTCTCTTTTCATTTTCAGTGGCCATATAAGCTCTTGAGAAGTAACTTGTGGTTCTTCACAGGTGGTACACCAGCACGTAGGTTTACACTTAGGACCCCACTGTTTGTGGGGCACAGAGGAACTGCCCCAGCTGCCTGTCCCCTCTTAGGGACCCTCTCTAATCCGTAGCTGTAAAAGCTTTCTTTAGTTTGGATAGTTAATCGCTGGCTGGTTTATGCGAGTCCAAAGAGACTCTGTAGATTTCTTCCCTCTTGGAGATGCTGTGTAACACTTCCTTTGCCTCCAGAAGTAAAAATATTTTACAAAATGGGCTGGTTTTACTGCCAAAATGGGCAATAAAACCCATTTCCTCACCTTCATTCCAGTGCCCTGCTCACTTAGCTGTTTATTTTGAGTATTTATTTACTTCTGAGTTTGGGGACTGGGCATTTTGGTGTTCCTCAGCATCAGAGAGAGGAGGATGCTGAATTTTACAGCAGTCACCCTCCTGTAATCCAGAAGGGCTTTGGGAAGATACTCAACACAGGCCATACTGTCTGCTGGGTTAGGAGAGTGTATCTGGTAAATGTCACTTAATGACAACTGTTCCTCAAACAGTGTAAGACGCATGTGACCACGAGTCTTACCTGACTTACTGGTTTCTTCTTTTTGCTTTTGTTACTTCAACGTCTGATCAAAACCACCACAAAGGAGTATTTGTACATACTGATGTATTACGAAAATAACAGGTCTCCAGCATGCTTAAGAGTGCGAACGAGATCGTGGTGAGCTGCAGACCTGTGAAATATGACGATCAGAAATGAAAAGGGTCTAAGTAACCTGATGTTTCAGGTTTGCTTACTGAAGACAGCCAGGCAGACAAGAGAAGAGGGTGCGAGGGCTTTGTCTTGGTGGGTTTTTCCAAAGGCCTTCTAGTGAGAGAGGTGGGAGTCGGGGTGAGAAGGAACTTTTTGTGGGTAGGAAAGGGTGAGAAGGTAAGCACGTAAATCATACCCAAATAGAGATGGACACTTGCACAGATCCTTCTTAGCGAGCCAAATTCACTGGAGGATTTTACACATCCCTGTGGTTGAGTAAGTCTCACCGTTTGGAAGAGCTGGCCAACGCCATTTGACCATAGACCTCTTTGAAGATTCAGTTTCTTAATGTGCTTGCTTAAACTCCTTTGGATGCACGCATCAGGGTGATGTGTAAATGAGGGTGCTCTGCTTTTGCCTTGATTCCTTTAGAGCAAAATTCACCGATACCCAAATAAGCCTACATTTGCATAACTTCGGAAGGTGCTAGAAAGCACAGCTCAGCACCATGGCATGCTGTTCTTTCATGCTTTTCCCCTGAAGTGGCTTTAAGTAGTTGCAAGGTGCCAGAGTGAAAGGGTTCTAACTGAGCAACAGTATTTCTCCAAGAGGCATTTTTTCCTTTCTCTTTTTTTCCCTTCTCTTTTTTTTTTAACCTCTAAATCTGACCCACAGCTTTTGTTACTGTTTGTCAGCTCTTCAGACAGATACCTGCCAGGCTGTGAGCTCTAAGGATGCGAGAAACTGAGAATGCCTTTTGTATAACGATCAGGGAATTAATTGGTCCTGGAAACTCTGGGTTGCTGCCAAGAGAGGTTATTTATGTGGTAAGAAAGGAAAGGAAAAGGGTGGAGCTTTGGAAATCCAGGAATACCCTTGGCGGCTGGATCATAGGAAAGAGCTCATAAAGCTATTTTATTTTGGCTTCCGAGTTTGGTGCAGTCAGTGTGCAGAATTCTGGGTTTCAGCAGCATCCCAAGGAGGAAATGGGAGCTAGCAAAAGGGAGAGAGCTGTGTGGAGACCTCCATCCGTATTCGTGTTACTTCCAAGCGCACTGTACAATAAAAGCAGCTGCTCTTGCAGAGGCGAGCATCTACACTGCCTGTGGTCTGCAGGGCTGCGCGAGATCTGGCCACCCAGACCCAAAGCTGCTGTTTCCTAGACTGGCAATTCGGCTTCAAATCCAGAGTCTCATCTCAACTTAAGCTGTTTTCCAGGCCAGGCATCCTGTGGGATGGCAGACAAGGACAGGCTGGAAAGTGGTGGGATGCAAGGCTTTTAAATACTACCAGGATTGCAAGAGGAAACATGGATGTGTGCAAGATTGAGTCAGTTCTGCATGACTGTCAGCTGCCAGGGGTGTTAGCTGTCGGCACGCGTACGGGACGATCTTGCTTTCTTCCTCTGAAGAGGAGTGAGCTCGATTGTAAAGTTCATTGAGGTTTCTGGTAGAAGGAAATGCTCTGTCAAATAAGTTGTTCTTCACGAAAATACTTGACTAAAGCAAGTAGGAGTCTTACATAGCATCTCAAAGACAATTTATTTCAGTTCTGTCTGGTTTTTCTGTGGAATCCCATCGTCAAAGCAATTTTTCTGTTTCGTCATGCCGCTTCGAGTGATGCGTGACTGCCTGTTACATCAAGGGTGCCTTGGATTTTTCTTCTCTCAGACTGGTGTTTACGGATGCTGGTGTTTCTGGAGATTATTCTGAAGCTTAACCATTCTGTGATTATTAACTTCTTTTTTTCCTTTTTATTTTTATATCTTCCCCAAGGATGATTGTAGATGCTAGAGCACCTGTCTACAGGGAAGCTGTATCAGAAAAATATAGGCAAAATCACAAAAAGCATCTTCTGCCTGCCTTTCAGAAGGTGAAAGCTGATGGGCATTTAGGCTAACAGTGAAATGAAACAGTCATTCTTGATGAGTGTGCCTTATTTTTAGTTCATTTGTAAGTTGCTGCAATTTAGTCAGTTTTATTCCAGCATTGGCTGGCTGTCCAGTAAGTTAATAAAGATTGGTAAAGTGGGAAACTCCCCATCCAGAAAAGCTGTAAGGAGCCAAAAGCATTTAAAAACCTGCCAAAAAATCAGTAAAAATGGAGTTTGAGACACAAGTTAGGTGGGTGATCTGGAAAATAATTTTGTAGAATCTCTAAAGAAAACAAGGTTTTAGCTAAGTGGTAATGCTCTAAATGGCTGAAGAATATCTGATTTATTTATTGTTCATCCCTGTTGTTTTATTTCAGTATTTTTTTCCCAGTCTGCCTAATGAGAAACTATTACATTGATTTCATCCCACGATTCCCGCTTTCTGAATCTTGACAGATAATATTTGCATTGGGGAAAAACAACTGCAGACCGGGTTTTGGGGGGTAAAAGTGATTGTTTCCAGTGCTATTTCTGGAATAATGACCATTCTGTATGCCTTTCTTTGGCCAGCACAAGCTGGTTTTGTACTGTTCTGAGTTTGAACCTTGTGTCTCTACTCCCTCTTGCTAGGATGTATCATTAACTTAGGAGTGATGGAGTTGATAATTAATTTATAATCCCACTGAAGGTTAACGGTGTTTGTACTTTTGGCCCATGAAACCATGGAATCCAGATCTGTAATTTGGCTCTCAAACTGAGTGAAATACGTGGGAATTTGGGGGTGTCAGGCAAGTTCTGCTTTATTTTTCCATCATCGGGAGGCAAAATGGCAAGCAGTTGGCACATCCTGGCTAGAGAAAAAATGGATGGGAAAAGGAGATCATGGCCTCAAAGGTTGCACGTGGTTTGCTTTACACACCTAGTAACAAGCTATGCTGGTGACAAGCTGCTTGTAACTTTAGGAGCTGCTTACTCAAGCCCTGTATTGGAGGCTGTTGCTGGGAGATGATGTTTGTTGGATATTATACTGCTACTCATATCTCTTCCTCATCCTGCAGTTGTGCCTGTGGCTATCTTGTGCTTTCACAATGAACCCAGGGGGGCTGGGGAGCCAGCCCGTATGGGGCAAGGTCAGGACCTTAATTGTAACCAGCTTGGAAACCAATTGCAGCTCCTTCAGGATCGGGCATCTGCAGCTGGTTGTGGAATCGGTTTGTGTTTGAAGTGACTTCTCAGCCGGAATGTTTTCCAGGCTGCGTGGGGCTCTCCTGCTGCAGCAGGAATTGTATACGTGGGTAACGTTTTGTAAGACGATCGCCTGAAAAGAGAGTGGGCCCCTCTGAAGGTACAGCTCTGTGGAGGATTAGGAGGGATGTTGGAATTACGCTGGATCCATGCCTGCACAGCCTAGAAAAAGAGGGACTTGCAGGAATATTCAGCAGTTCAGTCTGTCTGCATTGGCTTTGGAAAGGTGCTGCCTACCTGGTAGAAAGCTACGTGCTCCTCAGTTATGCTTGCAGATTGAGACTGTAGTCCATTGCCTGAAAAATCAGAAAGAGACTCTCCTTATAAAATGATGCTAAATGTGCTTACCTTTTGCCTGGTAGAGGACCAAGAGAAGCTTATTGGAGCCCTGAGATGTTGGAGTCTGGGACCTTTGCTAGGCTGTTGGACACATCACAGGATATGAAGGGAAGAAGCTGGAGAGCCTTTTTCTTTCTTTTTCTTTTTTTTTTGGTTGTCATTTTGATGCAGAAACCACCACAAAAACTTGCAGTGATTTTGATACCACAAAACGGTGATTGCCACGTGCCACCGACAGAGCTGGGTGAGAGTTTTAGGAGCATCTTTTAGCAGCAGTAGATACAGACAGCACAAAAGCAAACATGAAAACTCCTTTGCCTTCGGGTAGCCTGGTTATGTCAGTGAAGAGATGGCCTCTTGATTAAATCCAGACTGAGTGGTTTCCTGTTAGCATGCTAACTCAGCCCACAGTGTCTTAGTCCCAAAGTCTGTTACGGAGCTTGTCTGCCAAGTCCTTTTTCCTTTTAAACTTACAGGCAGAATCACTAAAATAATAGAAACACAAACAATGCCTGAAAGTCTCCAAAGATTATTTCTAGCAGTTTGATGTTCTGCTGACAAACTCAGTTTGGGAGGGTTTGGGGTTGGATTTTTGTTTTGCTTTGGGTTTGGCTTTGCATTTTTTTAACGTTCTCCTAACGTGGTGACTCGGGGAAGTCCCAGTGTTGCAATTAATGGAAAGTTTTGTGCACGTATCAATCTTGGAAGCAGATTCTGCCCTGGTTCGCAATCGCATTGGTGAGCGAGCAAGGGGCTTTCATGCACCAAGCAGGATGTGGAGTAAATCAGTGCGCTGTGGAGTGAGGTCATCTGCTGGGTAGAAGATGAAAGAGTTAAACGCGGTGGTGGAGAACATCTTCCCTGTTCCAGAGTGGTTGTACTGTGTCCCAGTGGCGCGCCTGCCAGGTGGCTTTGACTCTCTCCTTGCAGAAGTATCAGGAATTGTTTCGCATCCAAATGTGGTCCTGATCTTTGGTTCCGTGTGGCAACCCAAAGTCAGTCTTTTCAGCAACTGAATGCTGAAGTTGTGCTCTGTTTTCATGTTTGGAAGCCAAGACACTGAATTATCACTGTTGTTCCTTTCAGTAATATTCTTCTCTGTGGGATAATGGAATTTCTTTTAGATGACAATATACGATGGGATCAGGAGATAACCTCAGAGCAGAATATAAAATGTGTGGAGCATGTCAGGGAACTGTCTTAAAGATAAACTTACTAAAACTTCCATTATTTGATAGGGCTTTCCGTGTTTGGAGACCCAAAATTGACAACATCGTGTAGTAACTATAAAGATTTGACTGTTCTGTGAAAAGACAGAATTCCATCTGTGTTTCACCATGAAAGCAGTGTCAGGGATCTGGCTTCTCGCTCTTGATTTTTTTTTGTTTTGGTTTTTTTTTCTCCCAACTTTGTAGGTTGAAGGAGACCAATTACCTCCAGAACATACTGTCAAACAGAGTGAAACATACAAGATCAGGACAGTAAAAGCCGGAACATTGGACAAACTGGTGGAGAACCTTCTGACAGCTTTTGGAGACAATGATTTCACCTACATCAGCATCTTTCTCTCAACCTATAGAGCCTTTGCTTCTAATAAGGAAGTACTGGAACTTCTCCTTGACAAGTAAGAGCCAGTATGTAAATGAGCCAGCATTTACATGTCAGGAATTGCTTCCCTTACTTATAGTGGACTTAGACTTGATGACCTGATGGACGGATGTCAAGAATACTACAAGATTCAGCATTTCAGCATAAACATAAAGCGTGGAAATGCATGCTGCCCATACCCCACCCCCCATTACAGGCAGGGAAAGCGTGCCGTGCCTGACCGCTAAGGAACCAAACTGGGACCCACACAAGGAAATGAATATAGCTCCTCCCCTCCCAAAAAACCCCAAACCGACCCAGAGCGTGTGGGCTGAGAAGTCATACGTAGACTGGGTCACCATGCTTTGCTGGATGCTGATACTTTGAGACCTAACTCTTCTGTTTGGGGGGGGAGTGTGCAAACCTATGAACAAATTCACTGTCCCTTTCTATCACCTCACACAAACACGCAGTTGTAAATTTTTTCAGACAGCACAAGAGCTGCTTAATGTTACAAGAACAGCTTTTATGGTATGATGAATCATGGCTGCTGTATCTAGAAATACTTAGAACCCACAACATCAGCTTTCTCACCCAGAATTCTAACTGAGACACGGCTGGGGCGTAGGTGATCTTATTTTGAGAGTATTGCATTTATTGCATTTTCAAAACCAAGTGATGTACAGAAACAGCCATTCTGGCACGTAACGATTTCGAGGAGCAGCTCTTCTTCCCTTTCCTCTTTAACAGAGTAGCAGGAGTGTGTTTCCTACTCTCTCAGTATTTAAATATTCAGCACAACCCGTTACATTCTGGTCTCATTCCTTCAGCCAGTCCCTTTTGAGCCGAGTCTATAACTTCCCAAACGTCAAGCAAGGCTGAAAAGTTCTGCGGGCTACAGGATCCTTTTGTTCCCCGTGTCTCTTTTTGTATGCAAAGCATTCATAGGAGGCTGGGCAGTGAATGGCTCTTTGTCCAGGAGCTGGTGAGAACACACCAGTGGAAGCCTGCAGAAACTGCTGTTCTTTAGATCAGCTCTATCATTAACTCCTCCTAACCCGAATTTAATGACCTGTTGCTCACGTGGGGCTCTCGCATTGAGAGATAGGCGGAGGGTTGCATCTGGAGATGTGAGGAAGAGATATGTACTTCTCTGGGTCTGTAGAGGAGATGCCTGCTTTTTATTACTGCATTACAGATTTATATCCTAAAAGTCACCTTGTATCTCTCCGGTGGGATTTAAACACAAGATTTAAAATTTGCTCTAAGAATTCACAGCAAATTTTGAAAAATGAATATGAAAAGGTAATTTTTATTTAAAACCTCATGCTTTCTTTCCCCAGCAGAGGGAAAAACCTGTCTTTTATCTGGTAGCTAAAATGTATTTTAGTCACCTTACCAAGCCAGTGGTGATGGAGAGTGAAACCCTCTCCCTTTAGCACTAGGACAGGAGCAGCGTGTAACATGTATGATGTCAGCAGCACGTCTTGATTCTATCCTGGGCAGTCTGAGAAGCATCAGCAGAGCTCTCTAAATACCCCCCCACTGTGTCTTTTTGGTGTGATGTTACTTGGAAACACAGTCTGCAGGTCTGCGAGAGCAAATACTGAAACGACAGAGTTAAATCGAATTAAAAAGTAGGTTAAACTTCACAGCTCGGCTTAGTGGAGGGATGGGAGTCACTGAGGTGTGTAGCAGTACTGTTTGTGAGGCTGCTCCCACTTACTCTCTGAATTTATTGTGCAGTAAGGCAGTGGGAAGTACCCAGAGAGTAAATTGCAGTCTCTTGGAATTGCGAACACCAGTAACGGGCGTTCAGGGAGATAGGACTGAGAGCTGAGGGAGGCCAGGTAGGAGCAAGAGGTGAATTTGGGCATAGCCAGGAGTCAGAAAGAAGGGATCTGTTCCGTTATATGGCTTCGGTAGTGCTGATCCCAAGAAAAGGAGTACAGGCAGGGGGTGAATCTGCTGGGGAGAAAGCACAGGGGCCATTGAGGCACTGGAAAATTTCCGACCAAGGTTTTGCTTGTACCAAGCAGTGGTTCCTCCATGCACGCTCCTGTGGGACTTGGCATGGCCACTGAGGATCGAGGTGTTAGTCAGCATGTTTAGAAGTGGGTTCTTACCCTGTTGTCAGTTCAGCTAAGAGGATTTTTCTTGTGGTGTTTGGATTAGCTCTGTGAAGTTGCAATGGCAAAATGCGTTCTGCGGTCTGTACCTCTAAGGACCCTTCCTGATTTAAGAGGTCCTTAAAGCTACTCTCCTACTTTCTTCCGCAGCCTTACAGGACCAGGACTCTTCTAGGATAACTGAGAAGAACTTGGGCCTATTAAAATACAAGTCTGGAAGGTTTTTTTATGCATGTATTATGCTTTTTTCTTTTTCCCCTTGGGCAGATAAAACACTAAGATTTCCCAAGGCTTCACTGCCGCTCTGGGAACTGAGGTTGAACGAGACACAGTGTATTGCTCAGCCTAAGCTGCTGGGGTCAAGCAGCCGTGGGTTTGTTCTCAGCTTTGTCACAGATATGGGCTAACAACTGGAGCAAATAACTCTTTGTTATGTCTGTCTGCAGCATAGTTGGAGATGCAAGTCTTAAATGAGCTGTTCCAGATAATGCGAGTGGCCTTACCATGGTACTCAAGGCCAAGCCAGCCCAGGCTGACCTCCTCGCAACTGTAGCTGGGCTGCTGCTATCAGAGGGGTTGCACGTTTGAGTTTGTTAGTTTGGGTTTACTTTGTGGTGCGCTGGAATGTCTGTGAGCCCTCCAGCTCTGCCCCGACCTCCCTGCCCACAGTGGAATTCTGCAGCGTTGAGCTCTGGTTGTAAGATTGTTGAAACTTAAGTTCTAGTTTTGGAATACTGTGGATCTGTGGGGTCACGAGCTGTGGTAGGGCAGCATCGATAGGAGGGAGGGTGGTGGGGCTGGAACTTGTTCTTTAGTCTGGCAGATCTGCTGCCGGGACTGAAGCTGATTTCAGTTGCACTGGTTGACTTTCTGTACAGACCTAGGATCCGTACCTGTGAAGCCTCAGACCGCTACTTTAGAGGAGCATAAAACCACCACCTGCTATTTTTATCCTCCAAAACATTTGTTGGAGTTCTGACCTGAACTTTCTGGATGCAAGCCAACAGCTCCCTATGTTGTCTCTATCTGATGTTCCTAGGATGTCACAGCACATAAAGATGCACTTGCTCTCCTAACTCTTCAGACCAGTTGCAGGTGCCTGACACAGTTAGTTGAGCACAGACTGTGTAACATCAGCTTGCCTTATTCCAGGCCGAGTAATTATCTGCCTTCATTAGAGCTGCCTTTAAGGAACCATGAAATTCCTTATGGAACCGTATATCTCAAACAATAGGCGCTCCTGTTGAGAATGAAATGCATAATCCTGCCTTTGAGGCACACCCCTTGCCTAGGTAGCTAAGAGATTTTGCTTTGTGCTGGTGGAGTTGTGCCCATGGGTTCCTCCTCCCTGCTGGCGTTTTCCCAGTCATGCCACTGATGTCTCTAGTTTTGGCACAAGTGGGTACTTGCCACCGAAAACCTTGTGTGAAGTGACACTTGGAGTTAAAAGGAACAACAGATACTGGAGAAACAGAAGCTGTGTGGGGAGACCAGTTGTGTTACGCGTTTGCTGTGCACTGGAATATTGCTCTGGGAAGGGATGGAGTAAAAACAGGCAGAAAGGAGCTGTGAGCAGACTGTGTTCTGGTTGATTCCTCCAAATTAGGCTGGAAGATACTGACTGTCTCTAGGGTTTCTTCCCTCCTAGATGAAATAATCTTCAAGCTCCTTGAATTTGCCTGTTAAATTCCGTATTTGCAGTCTGAGCTGGAAACGCTTTTCGGTTGTTTGCGATCACCAACTGTATATGGACTACTTTATTTGGGATTTTGCATTTATTTACTAGAGATGCTTCTAAACACCCATCTCCCTTTTCAGGTTTGGAAACCTGGAGACCTTAGCCTGTGAAGAAGTTGGAATTGAGAACTCCCCCGAATCCAACATCGTACTGAAGACGTAAGTGTGGTTTTGCACAGGGCAGTGAGCCCCAGACAGGATTTGGGGTTTGGAGAGGATGTGGACAGCATAGCTGTTGTTTCCTTTGAAAATTCACAGCACTGCTTGCTTCCTTTAACAAGCAAAAAATCTAAAAACATCAGCTGTTTTGTAGCATATCCCATAATATAACCCAGAGATTTTTCCATCAGGGAAATTAGTCTCAGAGTTAAACAGGAGATGAACACGTTTAGGCTAAGGTTTTTTGGATTAAACAGATGAGGAGTGCTTCTTTCCCCCTCTATATCTATAGCAGTGAGTGATTATTAGGACTGATTTTACTGTCTGCAGACCAAAGCTGAGGTTGTTCGAGGCAACGAATGTCAATCAGTGACATTCACAGTGTCTGTAAATGATACGGGATTCTCAGAGGCTTCGCTTGGTAACAAAATGTTATCACTTGTTAATTTTTAATTAGCGTTTCTTAGCACTTTAGCAAGGACAGAAAGCTACGGGCTCTGATTTGGGCTGTTCCTCTTGCCCCGTGAGACTCGACACTGGAGCTCAGCTCTCCTGGCTGGCGTAACAGAGCTCTCAGTGGTTTTTTTTTTCTCCCACTTTGCCATGAGAACTCCTCAAAGAACAGCTGGTAGTTAAAACCTGGTCACAAGCACCAAGGCGGCAGCATTATGTAGAGGCAATAATGGGCAGCTGGTGGGTTCCCACACTCCCATCCAAAATGAGCTCTAGGGTCTCTTCCAGTTTTGGGCACAGTTTTGACCTCCCCCTATCTCAGCCAGGCCAGCCATAAAATCCGAGCTAAAGCAGTACCCTCCCTGCAGAGCAGAGCAGGGATTTATATTGGGGGTGAAGAAGGTAATTTTACCAGTATAAATCATGTTGGGATTAATCCCCCAGCTTGTCTCTTCGTGGACGCAAAAGAGCTTGTTTATGAGATGGATAGAAAAGGGGTGAAAGTAACCTTGATGTGGGGGTCCCTCAGGCTTTGGGCAAAATAATGCATCAGGTTTTTTTTGTACGCTTGGAGGTGAGCGTGCAAGTGAAATAGCATTTAGTGGGAGCATGGTTTTGTTTGGGGATTTTGGCGGGGGGGTTATTCAGTGCTATTGTTTTCCTCCTGGCATACACATAGCTTATCCCACACCCCCGTGCCAAGTCGCTTCCTGTTGCATCAGTGGTGCCTCCCCTCTTGGCCACGTAACGCCCCTGCGCAGCAAGGGACTGAGGAATAGATGGAGTCTGGGGTCCCGTTCCTGTGCCAGCGCCACTTCTCATGAGTCTGTCTGACATCATTTTCACCAATGTAGTCAGCACAGCTGATTCTGATCCTTGGGCCCTCCTATGGTACCTGTTACCTAACTGCCTATTTATAGAAAGCTCAACAATGAGGTTGTCAACAAGGTAATTTGTCGGCTCCACGTGTTTTAACAGAGCTCCTAGAAATGCAAATTCACTTCCCTGCCTTAAAAATTTCCATGGCTCTCACTTGCTCCGGCTACTTGTCTCTTAAATATGATGAATGGCTTTGTAGTCCCGTTGTGAAACACGTAGTTCTAGTAGTTCAGGTTTTCTCCTGGCTGGGATCATTCCAGTATAATTGCATTTACCCTCTTTTCTCGTAGAACAGCAGCACGATGTAATTGTGTCCTTGGTTTTACGTGGCTTCGAGAAGTAAGGGGAAAGAGCAGTAGTGCCATGTTAGTTCTTGCCCTTAAAGCTCTCTTGGGAGAAGGGGGTATATCTCATGGGAAAGCCTGTGGACTGTGGTCTTCTGCCTTCACTGGACTGCTGTCATGACAGCTTGGATGCCGTGAAAATCCCTTTGTGCTGTTAGGAGTGGGCACGTCATTTAAGGCATTTCCATTGGTTTGACACCAAAAAAAAAGCTACAGGAGTGAAAAACAACTGCAGAAGAAGAATTTATGGCTCCTTAAGGATCTTGCAGAGCTTTTAAAGACTTTTTGCAAAGTCTTAGGATCCGTGTGGGAGGAATATTACGTCATATGTACTGTACTGTAAGCCCACAGGTCATTGCTGCCTGCATTGAAATTGTCCGTGCTTCTTGTAGCTGTACCCTCGACTTGTGACACAATTTCTGAAGGAGAATGGGATATACAGGAGTTCTTAGAAACGATGTTAGTGTTGCACCCAGTGTTCCTGTAGCTCCAGACCTGCAGGTCCTATGCTGGGGCACGAGCACGCTTGTGGCACAGCCTTGTTAGAGAGATTGTGGGAGCTATAAACCTCTCCTCGTGTTTCCAAATCCTGGGTCCGAGCCAGCAGTTACTTCTCACACTTGTTGCAGTGACATATAGTTGTTCCTGACCCAAGATTACTTGAGCTGTGTTCGGAAACATGCCTTCTAAGGATCCCTTCTGCCAAGGGGATTTTCTCCTGTACACTTGAGCACTGTTCCTATCATTTTTGGGCTGCTGGAGTGGTCAAAAAAATCCAAGGCTGTTTTTCAAGAGGGATCTGACTTTATTTAATACAAAGTGTCTCTTGGGCATTTTGTTATTATTGCATCAGGAGCCATCACAGTTTAAGCAAGGGTACTCTAATCTTGTAACTTTAAAAATACAGTTTGGACCTTAGAGTTATGAGCACTCAACAGCTTCATGATCTTAAAAAAACCCAAACCTGCCATGCATGACAGCTTTATTTTTTAAAATTTAATATTTTTTGTAATATCAGGCCCCACCTTGGCTTTTCATGTGCTGTAGCTTGCTTTCCACAGTTTTTCCTGCTTTGAGTCAGAAAGAAGGTTTGTGATCACAAGTAACAGGAGAATAAAGTCCAGAAAAGGTCAGATATTCCAGCCCAACATTTGAGTTAGATGGACTTCAGCCTGTGTTTCCAGAAATACGATGCCATGCCTGTCTTAATTGTCTGATAAGGGAGCTGTAAGGAATAACTTACTTGACCCTGTGTCTCCTCCTCTAAGCAATTCTTTTTCTCTTCCTTGCATTGTATGAACAGTGTCATACATGAAGAGTGCCTGGTGCTGTTCCTCAGTTCTGCGGGGTTGTATGGTGAGGTGTGACACAGTCACCCGTTCATCTTAGGTCGTCTTTGTCTTTGGAGTTGTCAGTGTTTGCTACGTGTGTTTTAGCTTTGGACTTCTGCTGACTTTGAAAAAGAAAACAGGAGATAGAACGCACTGAACCATTGTGATGCTGCAGAATAAACCCATACATACATTGAATGCAAATAAAAGATACCATGGTGATGAGTAGCATGAGGAATGGAAGAGATGCACGTGATAGAACGCGTGGCACGGGCTGTAGGGAATTTGTGCTAGAATTCAGTTCTGGTTTGAGGTGAGGTTATACAGCTCAAATGTGTGGGTCAGTACAGGTCCCCTGACAAAAAGCAAACGAGGGAAGAAAGTAGAGCAAAAAGAAATAGGGGATCTTGAACACCTTTACACATTGTAGGAAAGGGGATCAGCAATCCAAGCAGCTGATGCTGCCTGGGACTTCAGCCCTCCTGCCATGGCTGTGTGTATTGCCTCCGAGATAGTTAGAAACAATGCTTTGGGTGATAGGACCGGATTGCTGGGATCTCTGCTGGGAGCAGGAGGGGTCCTCAGTTAACCTTTCAACAGTCAGTTAAAAGTTGAGTTCTCTGTGTGGAATGATCTGTGAAATAACTCATGCCCTGTTTCCCTCCCCCTGCTGAAAGATGGTGTTAAATTTGCTCTCTGGGCAAGGCGCCGCTGCCAGCCAGCTCTACCCAAACCACAGGCTATAAAGTTAAAGAGGTGATGTGGTAAAGGCGCGAAAGGCTTCTTTCCCAGAAGATAGCCATTAAAGACCTGGCTGGTGCCAGCTGAGGACAGAGAAACAACCTTAAAGCCTTTGAAATGTAAAATATTGTAGCTGCTTGTACCTTTTGGAAGCCAGTAGCTTCACTGGATACCCAGGTGCCAAGGCAAAACATGAGTGTCTGAAGCGGTGCCAGGGACGTTTCGCTGAGGTGGCGTCCTAGGCTTGTGAGGCCTGCGGAGCTGATGCAATGCGCCACCCTTCATGGATAAAAGGTGCTGAGCTTGTTGCCAGGAGTTGTAAAGCTTTCCTGTCAGTGAAGTTCCCAGAACCGATTCGTTCCTGTTCAGCACGTGCAGAAGAATGCCCAGCGTGGTGCTCCAGGCTTGCCTGCAGTGTTTGCATTTAGTGCTACCTAGCTGAAGACCTCCCTCAAAACTGTGGCAGCATGAACCCCTGGTTACCTCTGGGGGAGGCTTTTCAAGAGGCACGCAGCCTTGCCGTATTGCTCCATGGGCTTGGACCATGACTTTTTTGTTTGGTTTTGATCCGACATTGGTCCATTTTCTTTAAAGATACCCTTTAGGCATGTTGGGAAATATAACAAGGAGAGGAAAGAGCATGCCATCACGTAGAAATAACTCTTGTATTTGTGACGAGGAGGAGGTACTGCCACCAAGGCAAAGGTGATGGAAAATGCAAGGCTGTAACGAGTGAGCCGTGTTCTGGTTCCTTCCAGAACTTGCATCTCTCCTGGTGAAACCAAAGAAAGCTTAAGAGCTTCTCGAAATCCCAGTTTAGTTTATGTTTCTTGTGGATAGGAAAGGGAAAACCGTAGAACTGGAAAAGTCATCTCCCCCTGGTTGCTGTATAGGCTTTCAGTGGGCATTTGAATTATCATTTTCCACCCCCCCACACCTACGTTGCACACTCACATCCCCTGTGCTGTACCAGGGAGCATTCTTACTGGAGCTGGACCGGCTGAAAGAGAAGCAAAACCAGTATATGTAGTGCAAAAAGTAAACCAGCTTTAAGCCCTCCAGCTCTCCTGCCAAACACCACCATGGTTCATTCCTTGGGCTTTTAAGTCCAAAATGAGCTTGAGCAACAGCGAAAGCCCTTTCAAGCCTCCTCGGGGGGAGCGCAAGGTTGTGGTTTCCCTCTGCTACTGGTTTTGGTTTGCTGATTTGGAGTAGATTGGTGCTGTCCCTCAGATGAACAGCAGGCCACAGAGATGAATCAAAATACTTGTTTGGGGTTTTGGGTTGGGGTTTTTTTGTCTCACGTGTCAGCTCCCCGTTGCATCCGCCTTATTATCAAAACGTGGTATTTATTAGTTATTAAAACTTGCAGTGTGCAGTTGAAAACTGCAGACAAAGCAACGTGGAGCAAAACTGAGATCTCCCTGTTTCGTTTCACAGCAGTTGGGTAAAAACAATTCAAATAAAGAAAATGAAGGAACTCTGGTTACGGCGCGGCATGCTGTGCGTGTTTACCCCTCCTCTTCTGCTTTAAAGCAGCAAACACCAAAACTTTCAGTGTAATACTGCAACATCTGGAGCTTCTCATAGTGATAAACAAACATTATCCCATGGTTCCTTGTGCATTTAGTCCCCTCCTGACAGAAGACTTGGCTTTTGATTTGTACTGGAGTTAGCAGTCCTGCTAGAAAACAAAACGCCGTGCATGGTCACGGTGCTGCAGGAATAAAAGTGGTCCTGGAATGCTGTGCTCCAGGAGAACAGACCCCAAAGGAATGGGAGCGAGATGGAAGAAAACTGGCTGCATGTTTCCAGTGCCTGGGAAATCCATGGTGGGAAGCAGTTAAGATGCATTTGGGGGGAGCAACAATCAGCATTCATTCCAGTAAAGCCAATTAAGCTAAAACAACAGCAGAAACCAATGTGGTGATGTGAGAAGTGGAGTCAAGTGCAGGGCAGGATAAGGAGTAGGAGAGTTATGAAAACAGCCAGAACCACGCAAAAAAAAAAAAGGAGTCATTAGAAGAGCAAAGGAAAAATAATGATTGGCATCTCAGTGAAAATAAAGGACAGGCAGCAGAGCTCTTCCCTTCGTGCCTTAGCATGCGTCCCAGCAAAAGCCAGCCTGTGTGCCTTTCAAGGGGTTCTCCTCAAATCCAAAGAAGCAGCAGGTTGTTTGCTGGAAGTCAAGATTAGATATTAGGAAAAAGTTCTTCCCCGAAAGGGTTATTGGGCACTGGAACAGGCTGCCCAGGGAGGGGGCTGAGTCCCAGCCCCTGGGTGTGTTTAACAGACGGGTCGATGGGGTGCTCAGGGATATGAGTTAGTAGAGGACGGGTATGGTTGGACTTGATAATCTCAGAGGCCTTTTCCAACCTAGTGATTCTGTGAATAGTTTGAGGCTCTGTGATACAGGGCCTCCTTTACCACCTCCTCTGTGCCCTGCTTAGCAGAGCCATTTGAGTCAGAGCTGCCACAGCCTTACCACATTTTGTGGTACCTTGTGGGCAAACATGAGCCAGGAGCAGTTCCGGGTGCCCACTTTGGGACTGACAGGATCATACATGTGTCTTATGCCTAACAGTACACCAATTCTGCAGACCAAAACCTTCAGAGATGGGCTTCAAGCAAAGCTCGTATGGCAACGAGAAGGCTTTAGGCAGATATGAAAGCATTGCTGACCCAAGCCCGAAGTCTGTGCTTGGCAGGACAGGAGTTAAACATTAAAAAGATATATTATTATTTTTTCTTAGAGGCAGCAAAGGAAAAATTTATAGCTCATAATCAGCCCATGAAAAATGTAGTCTGTGATGTTTCTTTCCTGTCTGAGATCTTGGAAGGCTCCCGTTCCTATCTGTCACTGGGCCTGTCGAGTACAGGGAGTTTCTTTCCAAGGGCAGCAAACGTAAAGCTACCGCAAGATGATGCGGGCAGTTCTCCAGCCTGCTTTCAGAAAGCTTCCCTCCCTGACAGGCCAATTCCATGGTCGGGCTAGAGGAGGTCAGCAGGGCTCAGGGTACCGTTTTTCCCCTTTCCTATTTCCCCTCTTGACTGAAAGGATTTTGCTGGCAAAAATCAGCATCTGTGATGGCTGTGAACTCTTCACCCTGCTCGGGGAGACTGGGTCTGTCTTAAAATCTGTTTATTCTTCAGCTTATGAAAGCGGCCAAGGACCAAGCCTGTGGGAGCAGAGCTTAGTGTAAGGAGTGCGTGAATGGTATTAGTGGGAGAACTTGGAGGAGAACTCTTGTGCGAGAGCTCTTGGTGGAGAGGTCCTGAAGCTCTGGGTAGAAAGTTTGGTCACCAAGGGCCCAACCTGTGAAGGTCTTACTGCTCGTCTGTGGTTGAAGCTTATCTGAGCAGAGCTGTGAAAATTCGTTCCAAAATGGCTTTCAAATGTGAAGAGAGTCTTCTGAGCTGCATGATCTGAGTCTCATGTTTGCAGTGAAACCTGGAATCCAGAACACGGTGACATTTTTGATTGCAAATACTATTTTGTAGCTCTGAAATTGTAATTCCAGAGTTTGGTCTGTCAGCAAGCCTAACCAAACAGTATCACTGACAGCTTTCCAGATGCTCTCCCTAATTAAAAGTCTGAAGTTGCCACAATATCAGAGGAGGAAACAGAAGAAACAACAGACCGGAGTGGATAGGACCAGTAAAATGACATCTGGGAGGGATTAAAAGTTAATTGAGTTTTGAGGAAAAAACCAATACGGTTAAAATGAGACAAGAAGCTAACTTTACCCTTTTGTGACTGCTGGTTGGTTTTGAATGCCACTGTGCTGCTGAGTTAACCAGATATTGCTGTGGTTGCCCTGCTTGCAGAACAAATGTGTCAGCATCTGTCCACGGCTCTGATAAGAGAGTTTTCTGGGTTGGCTAGTGGCTTTCTCCTTGCCTAAATCTAAAATCTCTGTTCATATTTGAACCCTTCTGTTCATCTCATAAATGGAGGACAGAGAGGTCCTCCTGGCAGGCTTTTCCCTTTCCTTGTTGCTGCTGTTAATATGCCCTGAAGGAGCCACAGGTTTCCTCCCTGCTCCGTTCCTGCATCGTCCTGGGGAGCGGTAACAGAGCAAACATTGCAGCCTCGCCAGGCCACGGCTTTTCCCACTGGCAGTAGTGGGAACTAGGAAATCATGTTCTGCTTTTGATTGTGTGTGTGATGTCAGGTAGTTACTCAGACACAGTCACGGTACAGCAAAGCAGAGATACTTCAGCTGATTAAACAACGTAGCTCCAAAGTAATTTGCAAGTCTTGCTTTGCCTGACAGGCAATGCAATAAGGGGAAACAGGATCCTAACGAGTGCCAGTGGTGGAAAAGGATGTGGGTTTAGCTGTGGTGCTGGCTTTATATGCTTGTCAGAGGGCTATTTCTTTATTAGTTTGCATTTTGGGGTTTTAACTGCACCCCGTTTGTAGGTGTGCAAATCACAAGCCGCTTCAGTTAAGTCTCTAGCAAAATCCCAGAGATACCTGCAGAAGACTCAATGCATAAAGAGAACAAATTAAATTCCGTGTTCAGCCATGTCTTCATACTGCCTTTACGTGGGGTATGAATGTCTCTGTGGTTTTAGAGAGAGGTACCCATGAAAGCATCGAAACATGCTGTATACACAGGTTGTTCTCTTTGTGTTCCCTCTTAGTGCAATAGCATCCATCTTACGAGCATGGCTCGATCAGTGCTCCAAGGATTTCAGAGAAGCACCTGACTATCCTTGTTTGCTGAAATTGCTGGATTACCTGAAGAAGAATATGCCTGGATCTGACCTAGAGAGGAGGGCACAGAACCTCTTGGAGCAGTTCCAGAACCAAGAAATAGAAAATGATGGTAAGTTACCTTTCCCTTGTGTCTTTCTGTTCTCTGGACTGTACAGTACCGCAGGGATTTATGGGGAGTACATTTTTTCAACTCTCAGCATGGTATGGTGAGGCTCAGCAGTGGCTTTTCTCTTGCTTCTTTAAAGAAAAAAAAAAAAAAAAAATCTCCATATGAGGTTCCGAGCAGGATGAGCTAGTCATACAGTGTAGGTGCCTGAGGCTCAACAAGGTAGTGAGGGCCCCTCACTGCAAGAAGGACATTATGATGCTTGAGCGTGTCCAGAGAAGGGCACCCAGGCTGGGGAAGAGGCTGCAGAGCAAACCTTCTGAGGAGAGGCTGAGGGAGCTGGGGGTGTTCAGCCTGGAGAAGAGGAGGCTGAGGGGAGACCTCATTCCTCTGTACAGCTCCCTGAAAGGTGGTTGTAGTGAGGTGGGGGTCAGTCTCTTCTCCTTGGTAGCTGGTGACAGGACAAGGGGAAACCGCCTGAAGTTGTGTCGGTGGAAGTTTAGGTTGGATATTAGGAAAATTTTCTGTACTGAAAGGGCTGTCAGATATTGACACAGGCTGCCCAGGGAGGTGGGTGAGTCACCATCCCTGGAGGGGTTTAAAAGAAGAGTAGATGTTGTGCCTGGTGACGTGGTCCAGTGTTGGACCTAGCAGGGCTGGATAGATGTTGGACTTGATGATCTTGAAGGTCTTTTCCATCGGAATCCATGATGTGATTCCATTCTGTGGTGCCTGCGCCTGTTCATTCCAGGGTGGATTGGGAAATGCAGCACTTCTCTGATACTTAGACAAAGCTTTAAGATTGCTGTGGCAGCTAAGTGGTTAACTGCCAGCAGACTTCCTATGTCACAGAATAAAAACACACAGCTGCTTTCGCTGGTCTTCGCAACACCCCTGCAAGAAATGCCAAACCGAGAAGAAAGCAAAATGACAGAATGCAGCTTGGGTCGCAAGCCTTGTTGTCCTGAAGCTTCTCTCCCTAGTTACTGCCATGTCAAAGGAAGTGGCCGCGGCTGTTTTTTCCTCTCTGAGTGCCTGGCTGCTGGTATTCAAGGCCAGAGGAAAAACTTAGGTTATTGGGGGGGTCACAGTCCACCGAGACAATAGCGAACTGTAGTAACACAAATACGCTGTGTGCGGCAGCGAGCCTGACACATGCCCTTATCCTGCCCAGAAAGCTTCCTGCCGCACAAGCTGGAAAGTCACAGGAGCTCAGGAGGTGTGTGATGGAGAGCTAGAATCAACTTCCAGCTTTTTGGGGGGGACGAGGGGGGATAATTCATGTTAGAAAGGATAAAGGAAATGACAGGAGGGGGAAAAACAACAGCAACAAAAAAAATTCATCCCGTAAAAATATCTGCCGGATGTTCCAGAAATACTGAATCAATGCCTAGCACTGTGAAATGCCAAATTAACTAGGTCATTAGCACATATGTAAAAGGAGCACCACACAGAGCCTTCCGTGCTGAAGGCAGGGTTGCTAACATGTACCTGTTGATGTTTGGTTCCCACCAAACAATGCTCATGAGAGCTGTATCTGGGTCCATTTGTTGCTCCAAGTGAGCAGAAGCTGCCAGCAGCCCTGCTTCTGCACGTGTTTCCCTCGGGTAACAGCTGAAAGGGTTCTCTTCTGTTTTACACCTAGGTCAGTTTGAATGATAACGTTTCCAAATTGTTAATTAGAATAAAATCAGGAGGAAAATACAATTAGCCTGCAGAGGAAAGTTTGAGAGTTGTCCTTTCTCAGAGCTCCACCTCTGTTCCTTGCAGAAGTTTCTAAGCTCTTAATGCGTTGCCTGCAATCAAGACGTGCTGATAATTGTTCTGAAGCATTCCAATGCTATGGATTTACAAATCTCAGTCCTAATCCTGCAGTTTGATTTGTGTAATCAGACCTCCATTCAGCGCTGCCATCAGCAGATTAGATTGTAGCACCAGATACCTAGATAATACAAGTTGTTTTCTGGCCTCAGATCTCTCAAGTTGAGCAATAAAAAGCAAGGCCAGTCACAAACTGGGACTTCAGAAGGGGCGCGTGGTTGCTCTTGCTGGTGTCAGGAGGGCAGTTGGGCTTTGAGAGGGGTGAATGGGTCGGAGCGATTTGAAGATTACGAGATACTTGAGTACAAGGGGATTCCAACTTCTTGGGGGTAGGGAGAAGACTGGTTACACACTTAGGGATGTGAGAGAGAAAGGAGAAAGAGGCAGGGATTAAAAAAAGAAGGAAAATCTAGGACCTGGTTTTGAAGGGCGCTGTGAGGTTTTGAGCAGGGTCACAACTCAGTGATGAGGACGTTCAGTTGAATTTCAGGCGCTGAAAAGAAAACAAGGAGTTGCATAGCCAGCGAGAGAGAAGGAAAAGAAAAAAAAAACCCTGTGACTCTTGTAACAGCTCAGTAGAAATCCATTTAATTATGTGTGTTATTATGGAACAGCCATGGAAAAACGAGGCCTGAACAGAGGTCTCCATTTATCGTGTTTAGCTCTGTCGATGAACTGTGCAATTGCAGCGTACAGATGGAAAGCTGGACAGAGCCTGCAGTTAGAATTTGTTACATCAGAACTCTAGCTGTTTACAGCGATGATTAGGCATTGCTAATTAATGAAGAGAGAAAGGAGAATTTCGAAAACCAAGATTGAAGTATCACTTTATCTGCTTGTGTTGCTGTAATATCTGTTTGGCTTTAATTGGATATGGAGCATTGCATAACAACCTCGCAAACGTGCTGCTTTTGTTACCGAGCTCTCCCTGATGGGACCTTGGTGCTTTCAGCATCACTCTGCAAAAAGCCCCTGTTTCTTTCTTTTCCATTTTTCTCCCTCCTTTTGGAGTCACCTTACAGTAAAAGGGATTAGGAAGAGGATTTATTTTGTGGGATTTTCTGTTTGACTTCCTCCTCTACCATGGGAAACAAGGGCAGATTTCTTTGTGTTTTAATGTGGCTTTGTTCCCAACCTGTGGAGACATCCGTGAAACCCCTTCTGCGCTGGATCTGGGCCCTCGAGGAGAACTCCTCTCTCAGCTCTTCACTGCAGATTTGGGAGAAGCGTTCTGCTGAATGCTGTAGGTGCTGGCTGTCTTCCCTTCTCTGGGAGAAGTTCCCAGAGTGACACAGTGAGGGATGCAGGAATAAACTCTCCAATATAGTCCACCAGTAGTGCCAGGGAAATCTATTTCCACACATGGGCAGTGATGAAATCTGGATAGAAGAGCATTCCTAATGTAATATTTTGGGGGTATAATTGCAGTTTGGTTATTTTTTTTCTAGATTATAAAATACATAATTACTGAGAAGTATATTAACTGCATTCTGCAATGTTAATAACGAAGTTTTGCTGGCAAGGGGTGTGTGGGGGGGGTTTCTTTCAGAAGAATGGTTAGCAGGTGGATGAAGCCACCTCTCAGCTGAGACCCTGAACTGCTCCATTCTCTCTACCTCACTTCCTTCCACCTTTTCTTTGCTGATTTAATCTTTTGCTCGTCATCTTTCTAAATGAAATACACAGCACCGGTGGGGCCATTACGTCACACCCTCTGGGCATCCCACTTTAATATGTACAGACATCTGCTTTGATTTGCTGGTTGCTGTATGAATTTACTAAGTCTTGTTTTCCATCCTGGACAGCCGGGTTCCTTGTTGCATCCCCCTGTAACCAAATTGATGAAGAGGAAGTCGAGCTCACCACTCCTGAAGACTTCTTTTATTTCCAAGAAGACCTTGTGGCGGAACAGTTGACATACATGGATGCAGTATGTAGAGAATTATGGACTACTTGAAATGCAACGGGAAATAATGCTGGGCTTCTGGAATACTTGCTTTTATTTTTAAAAAAATGATGTATATATAATATATATATATATTATATACATCGCTTTAGTGTTATATATAGCAGTATATACATTTTATTTATATATATATACATATATATATATATATATAGTGTTCCAGACCAGGTCTGTTGTTGTGACACAGGACACAAGTCAACTTAGTTATCCAAACTTGTTCATTGGGCTGTTTTCCTTCGGTCATACTGAAGGGTTTTGGGGGCTGGTTTGCTTGCTTAAGTGTGAATGTATGACATGTAGCTGGCAAAGTTGAATGTTTGATGCTGGAGAATTAGCATGTTTTGGCTGTATTGCTGCCTGGCCTAAAGATGTATAGGCACTCTTAACAGTGATGCTCTCATTCAATTTGTCTGGATCGGTCTCCTTCAAAACACCATTATATATAAAAAAAAATCCCCCCTTGGTTTTACACCTGATATGAAGGTGTCTTGTCTTTTCCCAGGCCTGTTGAGCTGACAGTTCTTCTAGGGCATCAAGTCTCTAAAGTGTATGCCAAAGTGTGTATTTTAAATCAGGAGGAAAAACAAATACTTATTACCGTATCAGATTTCGATCCAATTTCTGCTGTAAACCTGCATTTTATTTTGTTGATGGTGGAGATGTAGGAGAATCCTGCTGAGTTAGACACCTCTGTTTCCCTCTAGACACTCTTCAAGAAAGTGGTGCCCTACCACTGCCTGGGATGCATGTGGTCACGAAGGGATAAGGAAGAATACAAGCACGTGGCACCTACCATCAGAGCCACCATTACTCAGTTCAGTGCAGTTACCAAATGCGTTATCAGCACTATCCTGAAGATCAAAGATCTCAAAACACAGCAAAGAGCCAAGATCGTGGAGAAGTGGATTCATGTTGCACATGTAAAGCATTTATTCTGGGGTGTTGAATGGTCCTTGCGTGGGTGCCTAGGTGTTGGGAGGGGAGAACGGGGTTGTACCCATTGGTCCCAGGCCAGTGAACATCTTAGCCCTAATTCTTCCTGCTTTTGAGAGACTTTCTTTGTAATAGTGGATGGATTATTGTCCTTCCTCTCCTTAGTTCCTTCCCCACCGTGGAAATGGGGGGGGGGGGGTGGGGTGAGGCACGTACCGTGTCTTGCAGATGAGGGATGCCACATCCCATACATGTAATGTTTGTGGCAAGATAGGTATAAATCAGACAGTTCACTTCCCTGGGAAGAAAATACTGCTCGTATCAGTGGAAAAAGTGGTGGTTGATATCATCCAGAGTTAGACTTGTTTTCAGAGGGAGGTTGAAACAAGAGTGGAGCGGGACTGGCAGTGGTGCAGGCAGAGGACAGGCAGACTGAGCTTTGTGCTTACCTTGCCTTTGGTCCTTCGTGTTCAGTCTGGGACTGTTATGTCAACACCATGAGAGCTGAAATCGGGTATGGTAGAAGACAGCTATTAGTGATTTCATACATTTATAGATGTGTTTCATTTATTTATCAACATTAATGCAAGGCTGTAAGTAAGCACAGACAAAGCTAGCTCACTTCTAGGAAGCAGTAGCCTCTCTAACATGGGAAAAATGAAATCAGTGTTTGTGCCTTTCTGTTTTTAAAAAATTTCTTGAGGCTGGAAAGACATTTGCCTGTTGAATTGTTCACGGTTTGCATCAGGTAGCCAAAACAGCTGGGCTTAGAGGAGGCAAGAGGTGCAAGCAGTGACCAGAAAAAATGAGTTATAATATGGTACCAGTCTCCTTGTCCTCTTACCTTTCTGCTTTGTCATTGTCTCATGTGTTTCTCTGACTCGTTTTTATTCTTTGCTTCGATTCCTTTGTCTCGTAGTAAGTTGCATGTTTCTTAACCTTTGCATGAGAGGGGTTTGCATGCCTTCTTTACATAACTCTAGTTTGCTCATTTCTTAGATTTCTATCTTTAATATTTTACTGTAACCCTTGTAGGTCCCCTCAGAGCACTGGGCAGCTGGCAGCAAACTAGATCTCTCTTTTCAAGCACCGCTCTCGGGCGGATGGATGCTGACTGTTTTGAAAGTCACACAGGATTCTTTCCCAGCTGTGCCGAATAAGCAGCCCTAAAAAAACCTCAAGCCAAGCAGAGGCCTTCCAACCTTGACAATGCACTTCTGTGCTTCCAGGGGCAGAATTGTTAGTCCTGGCACCTCAGCGCTGGCAACCAGTTCAGGAAACTGGTATGGAGGATAGGCTTTCACCTCCCTTTTGGCACCGATGCCGACTTGGGTTTGTTTGTTATCATCTGATGGCCGCTTTACAGCCTGTGGGAGCGGGTTAGGAAGTTTGATGCCTGTTTTCTGTGCACAGAGCTTTAAGTTGCAGAGGGAACCAGCTAAAGGGGCCCTTACGGGCCGGGCTGGTTGTCAGTTTGGGTGAGCAAGTCCAGAGTGGCTTCATGCCTGTCAGGGGTCCAGGGCAGGGTCAGATTAGATGTCAGGAAAAAATTTCTCATTGAAAGAGTTGTTGGGGCCTGGAACAGGCTGCCCAGGGAGGGGGCTGAGTCCCTGCCCCTGGGTGTGTTTAACAGACAGGTAGATGAGGTGTGCTCAGGGATATGGTTTAGCATAGGACAGGAACGGTTGGATTTGATGATCTTAAAGGTCTCTTCCAACCTTGTGATTCTGGGGGTCAGCAGGGTGGCCTGGGGAACTCAGGACAGGCACTGCGCTCAGCGTGCTGCTGCTGGGGGCATTCTCCACCTCTTTTGCTTCAGTGCTTCTCCCTTTACTTAATTTATGTGCATAATTCAATACTCCAGCCATAGCTAAGCACATGAAGAATGCCCGTGCACGCTCTACAAAGTAACTGCACGTGTGGAACAGCTAGTTGCATATATACTTAGCCGCCCACTTCTGAAGCAAGTTGCTTGCTTTGCACATGCAAATGAGTGTTTTGAATAGTTAAATACCCAAATTAGAAAATAACCTGCTCATTAAAGCACAGTTATTCACAGAGCTACCTCTGTAACTTACCAGCACGGACTGCCATGGTCATTATCTCTTTGTGACTTTTGGATCCAGTTTCTTGGTATTACAAGATAAACTGAATACTTTTTCTCGCTGCCAGCCCTCTCTGCTCCACCTAGGTCTAAGGCTCCTGACCAGGAGCAGCCAACTTCGCTCACACAATATTTTCTTTAAATATAACATGTAAAAATGAAATCCTTACTATTCTGGTATGCCAATATTTATTTTTTAAAAAACCAAGCCCGAAGTTGCTTCTGCACAGGATTCTTTCTGATTTTCCCCTTATGAAGGACCCAGCATGAAACAAAATTATTCAAAGTAGCCTTAAAAATTCTTCTGTACAACTGAAAGCTTGCTGAAGTTCAGTCTGCAGTCAGTTCAACTACTGAGAGCACCAAATCCAATGTTGAATTCCTAATGAGCTTTAAACTATACGGCGTGTAATTAAGTCAAGGTGCTTCCAAAATGGATCTTCCAGTCCAAACTCCTGTTGCTTTCAAAAAAGAAACACCGAGGGCCTGCGCCTCTCACCCTGTGTTCTCCCCAGCCCGCATCTCAGGTTGAACCTAGAGAAAGAAGGATGGTTTTCCCCAGTGTGTTGGTCTGTGAAGGAGAGCTGTTACGTGGCTTCTCCAGCCCCGAACCATGCAAAAATAGCTTTGAGGCCTTGTGTGCCCTACCACATGGCCTTGAACTTGGGCTTTATCTTGCCAAACTGCTAACCTGCTTCAAGCGGAGTCTTGTTAAGCCATGCTTTGTTAAATGGAGCCTCCTAAGTAGCACAGAGCTGTATTTAGCTTTTTAGGTAAATGAATGTGTGTAGTTAATACTTACCTTAGTTGTTCAGTCAGTTTTGATGCAGGTTGGCTTTTGTTTACCTTTGCTTTACCTTTGTTCAGCCTGACAAAGGAAATAAGGGGTTTCCCCCGTAAGGATCCTTTACATAATCAGCATCAATAGTGTCAGAACCAGCCCCGTGAACCCTTGCAGAAGTGGGTTTGCAGTTTGAGGATGTTCTCACGTGTGTGCAGCAGTCAGATTGGCATGTGTTTGGTCTGCTTAACTCACACCCAGAGTCAGTCAGAGCTCGTATTTAAGTCTTGTGCCCATTCACGCTCTAGGTCATGAGCCACCATCAGATTTACAGGGGTTCCTTGAAGATTTCTCCCCCCCACACCTTGCTCACATCTGCTTTACCAGGAATCTGTGCTCTTTTCTTGGGAATTTGATTTTTTTTTTCTCAGCATCTTTTTTCCATCAAAGCTTTTGCCTCAGAGAAGCTTTGTGAGCAGTACCTGTGAGCTGGTCCATCTGTTAGGGTTTGACCCCATTTCTGGAAGAGCTGGGATGTGCATACTTGAATAACAGGTTATTTCTTTGCATGTCTTTATTTTTAATTGACACTTAGATGATTGAGGGCTTCATTTTAAATACCACAACCAAAGAGGCAAAGCCTGGTTTTTCCCCTAAAGGGGGAAAAGGGATGGGTAACTATAAAGAGCTTTTCTAGAAGTGTAACATTTGTGCTACTTGGCTTGGTGGACTCAGTTCCACTTTTATTTTTGCCAGAACTGGAAGCTGTAACACTGCAACACGCCACAAATACACAAAAGTGAGGAAAACAAGATCTAAGTGCCAAAGCCCATGAAGCATTTTGGTGGCTGGAGTGGTATTTTGGATGCTCAGTATTTGCACAGCTGCCTGCTTCGCAGTGAGAACGTGTAGCAAGCGTGACACCAGTCGAACAGAAGAGCACTTGCGTGTTTGTAACGCTGACATTTAATGCTCCTTTCTTTCTAACCACTCCTTTCACAGGAATGTAGGATCCTGAAGAATTTCTCCTCCTTGAGGGCCATCATTTCAGCACTGCAGTCCACCTCCATCTATCGGCTGAAGACAACCTGGGCGTGTGTCTCAAAGTAAGCTTCCCCTGCTGCTCCTTACGCTAGCCCCAAACAGAGGCAGAAAGTTCCATGCACTTTCTTTTCGTCTTTGACTAATAACCTAAACGATTTTCCCTTTTCCTCTACAGGGATGCAATGCTGATGTTTGAAGAGCTCGCTGATATCTTCTCGGACCACGACAATTATCTGACAAGTCGAGTGTTACTAATGAAGGTGAGAAGCAGCTTGAGTTGCAAATCTTGTGATCAAAGCTTTTTCCAACCAGCTGCCAAAGCTCATCTCTCCCTGAACCACTGTACGTGGTGCTTCGGGGAAGACAGGTCCGATAAACCTGTGCTTTCCTGCGGGGAACAGAGGTGATGTCGTTGTCCTGGAAGAACCTACGCTAGCCTTAGCCTCTTGAGCCTGTGTAGCCAGACAGGTCAGGCTGCAGCAGCACGGACTTCGTGTGCTTGTGCGCAAGGCAGCAGGTCAGGACCCCTCAGAGAGCCCCCCATGTTGAAGGTCACGCTGTTAGGTGACACTCCCGTGGGCACGGCGATGTCCAGCTCAGGGATAGCTGTGTATGCCATACCTTACCTGGGAGAGTGCCGGGGCCGTAGCCGGAATGAGGAGGTGCTGCGCATCGTCGCTCCCCCCAAAAGGGGTTACCATGAGCGCTTTGGCTTTCCACTGCTCTGTTGTTTGGGGAGCTGACCTGCCAGCGCAGGCACCCTCAGCTCTCTGCCGGTGAGTGCAGAGCGGCTCCAAGTGCTGCTCTCGACTGCATGGCTCCGCCGTAGTGCTTTTGACTTCATTGGAACAATGCCACTCAGCTTCAGCTGAGGAATTAAACCAAGATGTTTATCCAACTGTCCAGTACCTTTCTTGGAACTGGAAAACAGGGCTGGGAATTTTGAAGGAACAGCCTTCCTGCGCTGTGTGTGGCCAGATGGACAACAAAGCAGGCTCTGTCTGAAACTGCTTGACTTGCGCGCTCTCCTGGGCGAACCTCAGCAAGCTCAGGAGCTTGAAAGAAGTGAGGAAGAATAGAGGGAAAGGTTGTGTTCTGCAGAAACTAAGGAATGTTTCTGGCAGTTCCTTCTGTTTACATACAAAACTGGCTAACCAGTCTAGGGTTTGGCAATTCCATCCAGTCTGGCATTTGTACCTTGCCTCCTACACCTCGGTATCTGAAACGCCGTGTTTTGATGAGGAATGATGGGTGGGCACATTCAAACCTGTCAGTCTGTCTGGTTTATCCTCCATTCATCAACACCTGTAGCTGAATTTTACAGCAGGTGAGACACAAAATAAGCGTAGAGGGAAAACGCGTGTTCCAATAGCTTATTTAACTCAACTATTCAAAAGACAAAACAACTCAATCTGAGCCCAGACCTTCTGGCTCCCAACAAACCACATTCTCCAGCTGCTCTAAGTAGATTTAGAAAGCATTTTGAAAGCTGTGAGAGGAGGAAAAAAATTCCACGGAATAGCTAGAACCTCTCTCCTGCTTTTCATCTTGGATTGTTTTGTAATGATCGGAGGGTTAATCTCCACCGAATTCCTTAAAGTCTTTGTTTTCCTTGACTATAAATAGTCTCTCTAGGGAAGCAGTGATTGACCTTGCCTATCCATCCTGAAAATTTAAGCGTAGAGAAAATGCCATATGAAAGGTCGGCGTGGAGAAGGAGCACTGTTCTCACCTCCCCAAACAAGGGCTCCACTGCGAGCTGTGCTTTTAGCTCCTGCGCCTGCCCACCGGCCACTCTTGGACCATCTTGAGGTTACCCTTCAGTGTCTTGAAGACATTGAGACAAACCCTCCTTTTTCATTTGCTCCTGGCTTTCAGCTCAGGAAGGAAACAGAGAATTTGAGCGATCTGTTGATTAACTGCGACTGAGAAGTAAAGCCTGTAATGAGAGAGTCTTTACAAGTCTCTCAGGTAAAAGATGGTGATAATGATTCATGCTCTGTCTATCTGGCCACTGGAGAAAAGATAATGGTAACTCCCAGCATCCTGCATGGATCCAGGGGAATGAAGGCTACAGATCTGTTGTGAAATAGCTCATCCATTCATAGGAAAGCTTGAATTGTGGAGATGAAATCCTCTTGCTTCCATTCCCTGCATGGTTTTGGATTAGTTAATAAGCCACAGTTGCTGGCGCTCTCTGTTGCGGCGTAAGGGAAAACAAAGCATTACCTAAGATAGAGATGTTTACCCGTAGCAGTCCCGATTCAGAAATTAAACAGAGATCCTGAGGTCAGAAGCGTCAGGATGGAGCTCGGAGAAGCATACAGGCACCTGAAGTATATCTGAGCTGCTGGGATTTGAACTCAGAGAAGATGCCAGGATGCACTTAGCCAGGGCCGGGCCAGAGCTATTTGGCAGGAAAACTCCCTTATGGCTGTTCTGTGGGATTTTGTCCAAAATTCCCAGTTGGGGTACGAGCGTGTCCATATACATGCATCTACCTGCCGAGCCTGGCTTGCCTGGTTAAATGCATCTGCAGGTATTTTACACAGAGGCAGTTGCCAGCTTACCACTCAGCTCCTTCATTAATTGCCTTCTCATTCCCTTCCAGGAAGGGACATCCAAATTCGCGAATCTGGACAGCAACGTGAAGGAAAATCAGAAAAAGTCACAGAGGCGACTCCAACTTCAGAAGGACATGGTGAGTTTGGGGTCCTTTTCCTACCCCTTTGCGAACCGGTAACACGATTGACGCTGTAACTGATGCCCGAAGCGGTATCAAGAAAGGTGTTTCACAGTAGGTGATGCTCTGGGATGTGCTCCCTGTCAAGCAGAGCAATCTCAGCGGTGCTGTCGATTAGCTGATACAAAGCAAGTGAACCAAAAGGTTTCACTGAATATGCAGCCGGAATACTCATCCCTGTAAATATATGGATTTCCCTTACGCTGTGGCCTGCAGGAAGCGTGTAATGCTCTGTGTGTGTGTGTCTGTAATGCACATTTATATGTCAGGATGGCCCCACATGCATATACATCTGTGTCCATAAACAATTAAAGTGGGATTCATGCCACCAAGGTGTAAGGGGCTCCGGTTTTTAGTGCAACCCGGCTGTCCTTTTATCCAGGAGCTCCCACCTGCATACTGAAATGCTGGCAATGTCTGGGAGAGCATCCTACTCGAATTAGAGTCTGATTTAAATTCTAGATTAGACACTGAGGATGATGTAATGAAAGAAAACATAATTTATAAGCCTGCTGTTAGGCTAAGCAGCCTGATTTTATTTCATTTGCTTATGCAGGACTATTGTGGCAATCTAATTATTACCCCTAAGCATTCTAATTACTGCCCTTTCTCTGGCAATTAATCTGACACTGCTCTCATCACTCGCAGGGTGTAATGCAGGGCACGGTACCTTACCTTGGGAACTTCCTCACCGATCTCATCATGCTTGACACAGCCCTTCAGGACTACATCGAGGTATGTTGTAGCAGTTTTTTGATTCCTAACTACCCTCCGTGCTTTCCAGGCTGCAGGTGGGGTCTTGGCCTTTTCCAGAGGCTGCGGGGGGACAGCTGCTCCACCATGGGTTTCTCCAGGGGCTGCAGGGGCATCTTTCTCTCTGGCACCTGGGGCGCCTTCTCCCCCGCTTCCCTGCCCTTGGTGCCTGCACAGCTCCTCACACCTTCTCGCTCCCTTCTCTGGGGGCACAAAGGGGCTGCTGGCGGGTTTTTCTCCTCACTGTTTTCTCACTTTCTCCTCTCGGCTATCCTGTGGAGACTCGGGTACCTGAGCGCAGGAGTTTTACCAGACCCGCGAGCGGGTATTTCTAGAAGGTCTGTGCTCTATGTTTGCCTTGCTTGCTCCATGCTGTTTCTGGTTACCTTCAACTGAGCATGTGCTCTTCTCCTCTGATCCCTTCTCTTTCCTTCCAACAGGGCGGCATGATAAATTTTGACAAGAGACGAAAGGTAAGGTGGCTGTTCGGTGACTTTTAGTTTCCTGATGCCCTCCTTTAGAGCGTTCTCTTGGCGAGGCCATTTGCCTCCACTTGCTCATACCCAACAGCTGCTAATTGTAATGAAGTTGGTCAGGAGAGTCAAGGTCCCTGAAACGCTGTAAGCCCCTGCCAACCTGTGAAGAGTGGCATGGGAAGAGAACTTTCCAGATGTGTGCAGCAGAGAGCGAGAAGCTGCTGTCCATGTACCTTCATGGGACTCACAACAGGGGCATGCGCGTTCCCTCTGCTTGGTGGTCATGGTCCTGGCACTTGGGTCGCAGTAACCCTAGGAAACACCACAGGCTTGGGGCAGAGTGGCTGGAGAGCTGCCTGGCCAAAAAGGACCTGGAGGTGTTGGTTGGCAACCTGGCTAATACCAGACCCAGCATGGCCAGCAGGTCCAGGGCAGGGATTGTGCCCCTGTACTCGGCATTGGTGAGGCCGCACCTCATGGGTGCAGGTTGCGCGTGGGGTTAGAGGAGAGTGGCGCAGCCTGATCACACCCATCACAGGTAGCACTGCGTGTTCCTCTGGTGCACCCCATGCAAAGATCAGACACGGCTTTCATCTCAGGCATCCATTATTATTATTATTATTATTATTGGTGGTGGTGGTGGTGGTGGTTTTGCTATTAGTATTATTATTATTATTATTATTATTATTATTATTATTATTATTATCATTATTATTATTATTTCATCAATGAGCATCCCTCACTAGTTGCCTGAGAACCACCCAAGTACAGAGCATGGCTCTTCTCTTGGTGCTGGGCCGGCTGGTGCATGGGTGAGCGGTAGGGTGATCCAAAGAGCTTGAGATCCTCTACCACCTCCACTGCTGGAGGGACAACTGGCAGCGCTGCCGTTGGGCGGCTTTGTACCTGGGCAAAGCTTCTGCACTGGAGCTTGAGCCCTTGGGTTTGTCTGCGTGTTGGCGCGTGGCTGATGAACCAGTCACATCTCAGTTCCTGAAACACTCAGCTGGAACTAAACTTCGGTCAAGACTAAGGTTGTCCTGGATCTGTGGTCCTGTGTGTTTGGTGTATGAATGAGCCTGTTTGGCTTCGTTGGGGTTTTTTTTCTGATTGGAATTCCTGTTTATTTTGATTTCCTCAGGAATTTGAAGTACTTGCTGAAATTAAGCTCTTGCAATCAGCTTGTAACAACTATTGTATGACACCCGACCAAAAATTCATCCAGTGGTTCAGGAAACAGCAGGACATGACTGAGGAAGAGAGGTAGGTTCTCAACCCACCTGGTGAAGCTGTGTGGGGTTTTTTCTTACCCCAGGCCTACCTGCGGGTACTTCAGTCAGGCTGTAGCCATCCTCCTATGGGAATGGCACATCCTGATGCTCAGGGAGGGTGGGAATAACCCGCCTTCTGCTCGACAGCTGCAGGAAACCTGTGGAGCACTTAGCGGGTTTTGGTTTTGAGGTTGGAAATCGGGATTTTGACTTTGAAACAGGATGGTCTGTTGTGCCCAGGCTGTCTGTCTGCCTGGGCGCACGCTCAGGACAGGCATCCCCAGGGGTGCTGGGATGCAGTCGGGCAGCGGGAGGCCAAGGCACTGCAGAGCTCACACCAGCTCTGCGGCTCCGGGCGTTTGGGGTGGGTTTTGCCAAGTTCTGCACTGTGGCATGTGCTGCTGGGCCAAGCCAAGGGAATTGTTCCCGGCATGTTAACGTCTCCGCTGCACTCGGAGGGCAAGTGCAGACACCTGCTGCGTTGTACTGTCGTAGAGAAAACCGAACTTCCCCTTATCCAAGATTCCCACCTTTGGGATTCACTTTTTTCCTCTTTTTCTTTCTTTTTTTTTTTACATAAAACCATGAGTGGCCCCCAAAAAACACTTGTTTTTAAAGCTCTTGTAAAGAAGTGACATATCCCTTTCTCCGTAGTAAAGCGCAACCAAAGCTACTACGTTCCTTTCTGTGGGGTTGCAGCTTTCTGAAGTGGGAGTACCTGAAAGTCTCTCAACCTTCTTGAGTGTTGCTGCTTTGAGATCCGAATACTTAAGAGTATTGTCCGTAAAAACTGACCCCGGTGGCCTCTGTTCTGCAGCTACAACATTTCCCTTGAGATTGAAGCGGCCAACGCCAGCACCACATCCCCGAAATCCCGGAAGAGCGTGTTGAAGAGGTTCAGCCTGTAAGTACGGTGGGGCAAGGGGCTTTTGCTGCATTCGTTATTAGTGTAACTTGATGTACACGTGTGAAAAACCCCTCCTAGCAGGATTTTAATATGCAAATTAGCAAAAAGGCGTTAGGTAATAGGAACAATCTGCCTTTGGGTTAGAGAAGGGGAAAAAGATCCTGGGGATGTGGTCCAATTTGGCATAATACTGCCCAACCTCCAACGGGAGGTGGGTGGAGAGCAGGGACACGCAGCTCAGCTTGTGCAGGGAACAGTACGCTAGCAGGAATTTGTGGAATGCTGCAGGGAACAAAAACAAGGATCGAGAACCGAAGTAAAAATACATCTTAAAGGTGAGAAAATGGACCCTGACATGTCCAAGTCTTCTAGGTCCTCCAAATCCTCCAAGTCCTCCGAGTCCTCCAAGTCTGCTGGGGCCTCAGATTCTGCTGGGTCCTCCGAGTCTGCCGGGTCCTCCGAGTCTGCCGGGTCCTCCAAGTCTGCCAGGTCCTCCGGGTACGCAGGGTCCTGCGAGTCTGCCGGGTCCTTCGAGTCTGCTGGGTCCTCCGAGTCTGCCAGGTCCTCCGGGTACGCAGGGTCCTGCGAGTCTGCCGGGTCCTCCGAGTCTGCTGGGTCCTCCGAGTCTGCTGGGTCCTCCGAGTCTGCCAGGTCCTCCGGGTACGCAGGGTCCTGCGAGTCTGCCGGGTCCTCCGAGTCTGCCGGGTCCTGCGAGTCTGCCAGGTCCTCCGGGTCCGCCGGGTCCTCCGAGTCCTCTGAGTCGGCCGAGTCCTCTGAGTCTGCCGGGTCCTTCGAGTCTGCCGGGTCCTTCGAGTCTTCCAGGTCCTTCGAGTCTGCCAGGTCCTCCAAGTCTGCCGGGTCCTTTGAGTCTGCCGGATCCTTCGAGTCTTCCAGGTCCTTCGAGTCTGCCAGGTCCTCCGAGTCTGCCGGGTCCTCTGAGTCTGCCGGGTCCTTTGAGTCTGCCAGGTCCTCCGAGTCTTCCAGGTCCTTCGAGTCTTCCAGGTCCTTCGAGTCTGCCAGGTCCTCTGAGTCTGCCGGGTCCTCTGGGTGCGCTGGGTCCTCTGAGGCCTCAGGGTCTGCGGGGTCCTCGGGGTCTGCTGGGTCCTCTGAGTTCTGCTCTTTGGTGGAAGTATCTTCCTCGACGGAGTCATCCACTTCTGCCTCATCCCCTTCTCCCATCCACTCCTCCAATGAGATGTGCTCTGTCCCCATGACACCGGTCACCACCAAAGTACCATCGCCTCCTGCTTACAACCATCAGGACCATGACATGTGCATCATCCGCACCAGCATTGAGGACAGCAATGGCAACATGTACAAGAGCATCCTGGTGAGTGGCAGTGTTTGCAGTCGGGGTGACTTAACAGTGCTTTTGGTTTTGGACACACAAACTCACTGAGCTCGGGGGGGTTGCTCCTAGGATGCGCAGCTGCCTTCCATGATGGGAATGCCCTGACCTCCCCAAACTGCAGAGAGCCCTCGTGTGAGGGCCTGATGAATTCAAACAACAGACAGGGGCTGACATGGGCTTCCGTGGCTCACACCATCGGTGTCTCATTCACTCAGGTGTGCTGACACTGAGGTCCTGCCGCCTCTTCGCGGTGGGACCTGTTGTCCCAAACTGAAATGGTTTAATATGTAGCGGTACCTTCGTTACCATCTCATTGTGTGTTTTTCTATGTCTCTTAAATCTATCCCAAGAGCAGGTGGGCTGCAGCAGGGCAGGAGGCCTTGGCTAATCTTGAGTGAATAAGCAGCATCTTTCTCTCTCTCTCCAGCTCACTAGCCAAGACAAAGCTCCTGCTGTCATCCAGAGAGCAATGGTGAAACACAACCTGGAACTGGATGCAGCTGACGACTATGAGCTCGTGCAGGTCATCTCCATGGGCAAAGGTAGGGAGGCAGAAACCTGCTGCTGCTTAAAAACTTCTGCTGGGCTTTGAAGGAAAGAGCAAGACGTGATGCAAGGTTAGAAACGCTGGGGTGTGTTGTCACAGCCGCCCCTGAGAACAGGCCCTTTGCTAAGGGTGGACTCATGGGAGGCAGAGCATGCTCGGGGCTTGCCGAGCAGACACGGGCTGTGCCCATAGAACTGTGGGCCAAAGAGCAGCTGGCCATGCTCTCTCTGCCCCCATGCAGAGCCTGGAGGGGTACGGCCACCCCAGGATCCCACCACTGGCTGGACATGTTCTGCATTTGGCCTCTGCAGCCTTGCCCCCCCCCCCGCCTTTTTTTGTGGGAGAGCTGCTGTGGGTGCCACCCTGTGCTGCTTTGGCAGGAGGGGGCAAGGGGTCCGTCCCTGCCTGGCTGTGTATGCCCAGTCCCTGTTCTCTCCTGGCCGCAAACTAACGCTTGCTTCACTCCCTTTTGCAGAGCTGGTGTTCCCAAAGAACGCAAACGTGTTCTATGCCATGAACAGCCAGGCGAACTACGATTTCATCCTACGAAGAAAACAGCCTGGCAATGGACAAGCAAATACGGGGAACCGCTGCACTCTGACATTCCCCAGGACTGCTAAACGGGGGCGTTGGAGCAGCAGGCCCAGCAAAATCACACCCTGAGAGTGTGGGGCCCAGGAGCTGAGCGAGCTGGCCAGGAACTGGACCCCTGTTTTCCTTTCCTCCCTTAGAGCCCTTTCCTCCCCTGGAGTTCCTTCTTCCTGTGGAGCCAGACACAGGTCTGTTGGACGGTGCGGACTGGAATTTTCCTTGGGGTTGGCTGTTCCCTGGTTCTTGGTGGGCACATGAGCCGAGGAACAGCAGTGCCCCAGGAGGAAAGGAAAACAGGACCACCACAGAAGCCAGTTCCATTTGTGAGAAACCCTTTCCCTTTGTGCCAGTATTACACAGAAGATGAGCATCTAAATTTTATTTTTGTAAAACTGGAGAAGAAAAAGTCTCCCTCGACTTCTGCCTGAACCAAGGCTGAGGCCCTGGCTGGCCTCGTGCCCCGAGCAGGCGCTGCCTCCAGGAGACATTTGTATTCATGCAAAAGCAGTGTGGGTAAGGCCCCAGTATGCTCAGCACTGAAGCCAGAATAAACAGCAGGCGTGTGTGTTGCCTTCATACCGCTGTCATACTTCTCTTTGCACTTCTTCCACACCAGAAAAACAATCCAACAAACCTAGTTTTGGATTGGATTTTTCTTCCAAAGAACTTTCAAAGTCTGCACTGGCTTTGCCATGAGTGTCATGGCCTGCTCCTGGACAAGATGAACGGATGCTCCTTGCCTTGAAGTCTTGTCTTACCGCCAGGCCAAGGCGGTTTCCCTTGGACTCCGCTAACCCAGTGACTGGAACTCGATGCCTTCTGCAGACGCTGAACTGACGGACAGACCTCTTCATAACGTGCAATCAGTCTTCAAGAGCGAAGCCTTTAATTCGCCTGTGGACTGATGGACAGTGTTTCCTGAGCAATGGGGAATGTCCCCTGCGCGACAGGCAACTACATGACCTTTAATTTTAATAGCAAGCAGGGTGGGGAGCGCAACAGGTTTTAGGCATTACCCCCGACCCCCCCAGAGCTTTTATATACTTGTAGCACATCACCTCCTGGCGCTGCCCCCACCCCGCATCTCACCTGTTCAATGAATTTCCTGACATGGTACATCCTTTCAGCTGGAAGGACACGTTCAGCTGGAAGCATTTAATTCCCTGTTCTGGGAAACTCTTGAGGGACACACTTCTGGGGCCTCTTCCCAGCACCCAGGCTTCCTTGAAAGGACAGCGACAGGTTTTATTTTAAAAAGCCATAATGGAGACATGGGATTGTCTCGGTAAGCAGAGCCCTTCCCATGGAGGCTGCCTCTGCACCACTCAGACGCTGAGTTTTAGGCCACGCCTGAGCCCTGGTGTAGGTTTTTCAAAGCCAGGCTTTGTTACTTCACGGATCGGGACACATTCACAGTGTTAGGGCAGGATGCTTTACACTAAGTATTTGTCACCACTGTTTACAAGTAGCCCCCATACAGGCAAGAACTCCAACAGCAGTTTAGGTAAGAGGGGTTTGTATCTGAGCCTTAATCTTTGCCCGGTGTTAGGGTAGGATTGCAGCACAAGTTTGGCATTTCAGTTTCTGTAGGTGTAGCGTTAGGGACAAGTTCAGTATTGCTTAGAGGCGGTTTGGTTGTATTAGGCTGAAAGGTTCTTAATGTTAAAATTAGACCCTCCAAAAGGTGGGATTTTCTTTCTTTTCATTTCTCGTTCCTTATGTTTCTTAAAGTTTACCTGTGATTGTTACACAATAAATTTAATAAAGGTTTTGTCAACTAATATTTGACTGGCCTGAATTGGTGGTGTTCTCTTTGGCTTCATTACTGCATGTGGGGTGGGGGTTCTACACCTCACTGCTGCTCTCTTCAGCCTCATCACTTTTGCTGTTGCGTGCTCCCCCAGCTCAGCTACCCCACCAGCCCGAGATCCCCCAAAGGCCCCGTTCTAGCTGCAGCCTTTCAGCTAATGCTTGCTGTAACTAACTAGGCAGGTACCTTGTACGCAAATGTTACAGACATTTCTTGGTGAAATCAGGCTCTTTTGGGTCACCAAGCACTTCTGCATCACTAAAGAGACTCTCAGCTTACAGTAGTGAAGGCGAAGAGAGATGACCCCCAAGTCTGAGCTGGCTCCTTTTTTTTTTTCCTACTTAAATGACCACAGGAGACAAACCCCAACCAGAGAAACCCAAGAGCGCGACAGCGCTTTTCCTTCCCCGTGCATTTCCTGCCCTCAACCAAAGCCACGCCAGGGCTGAGGGGTAACTCGCTGCCTTCCTGTGGGTGGGCCTGTCTCAGGCCTGTCACCCTGAGCCTGCTGGGGACTGCCTTGGCTTGCTGCTCACACTTCGGACCCGATGATCTCTTGAGGTCCCTTCCAACCCCTATGATTCTGTGACTTCCAGCGGGTGCTCCACCTCACACGCAGCTTTGAAGCCTGTTAGATGAGTGAAAAAAAGAAAAATAAATACCTGGCAAGTGGGAAAAATCATTCCCAGGTGCCTCAGAAGTGTTTTGGTGGGCTCCCACCTTGCTAAACCTCCATTAAAGCCGAGCCTGGCAGAGCCAAGGGGCTGGAAACGCAGAGGGGAGCAGGCAGCACCCGGCTACAGTGCCTGGGTGCAAAGCCGTGGCACGCTGTGTGCGCACCCACGGAGGCCGAGAGGTAGAAGCCCTGAGTGCCACAGGGCAGGCAATTAACGCCTTGTCATCTGTGGGAAATGGAGGAGCGGCCCTGGAAAGAAGACACAGTTGTGCTTGCTGGAGGGAAGCTGCAAAAGCAAGAGAAAAAAGTGGGAAAGAGGATTTCTTGCTGTTCAGCAGCGAGGTGGCATGGTGTGCTTTGTCATGGTAAGGAAGGTGCAGACAGACTTCTGCACAGCGAGAGGGTGCCAGGGTTGGACAACCTTTTGTATAGGAAAGCTGTGGTTCTGGTGTAAATGTAAAGTACTGAAGCCTGGCTCCAGGCTGCTGCCTCAGCCATTGAGAGGGGATAAAAGTTTGCTCAGTTGTTATTAAAGTTGTCTTCAAGCCACCATGATCAGAATACGTGCCTTTCATCACGCCACAAATGGCGCCCAACGTGGGCACTGACATGACTCGCTGCTGATCCAGTGCCATAGCTCAGCTGAGCTCAGGGAAGAACACTGAAAGGAAGCATTACCGGCGCTCCGTTACCTTTCGCAGGAGGAAGGTAAGCAGCTGAGAACTATGGGAATGAGTCTGATCAAAGAGCAAAATAATGTTTTAGAACTTTTTAACAAGATTTTGAAGGAACATGGGAAGATGCTGGGCCCCTCAGCAGAAACAGTAATTCCAGACACCTCAGTTGTGCTAATGCAAACTGGCACTTACGGACCTTTGGGTCATGGAATGGCGGCACTATTAATAGGAAAGTCCTCCACAGCATTAAAAGAGCCTTTTGAATTACCTGGAATTATTAATGTTGATTACAAAGGCGAAAGTCATTCTCAGACACTGCTCTGTCCAACTCCCAACACACGTGGACATCAGTGGGAGTGGCAGCCCCCACGGGTGTGACGCCAGGCCAGGACCCCACTCCTCTGGGGTGCTCTGGCTCCAGCACCGCCAGCCCTCTCACAGCATTACCAGTGGACCAGAGATAGAGCCACGCTGCATCATCAGCCTCGGTCCCACACAAAGCAGGGCCTGATGGGACAGCTTTGTACCCAGAGCGGCACCAGACAACACACTGGATGCTCAGGGTGTACAGACGTCCCACTCCCCAGAGCTCACACACACTCCATACCAAGGCCGCTGGGATTGCCACACTCCAGAGTGCTTCACACAGGCCAGCGAGACCCGCGGAGGAAGCAGGAGGGACAGTCAGAGAGGAACAGCCCTGGCCACGTGCACTGGCCACTGGCGGAGCTCTGTACTCACCACATTATGTGGGCACCAGCCGAAGGAAGGCGGCTCACAGGCAGCAGCTGCAGCCAGGCACCTCGATACGGGCAGCAACTCCACGCAGAGTGACACAGCGGCAACCGCCCGCGCCAGCCCTTCCCACCCAATGAAGAGCCCACACGGCTGCTCGGCTTGCTCCAGGTTCTATGTATTATCAGACCGGCTGACAGGTACTAACACATCTTCTTCAGCAGAAAGCACAACGCTGATCAGGAATCATCAGGAACAAAAATAAACATTGAAAACCGAGCGCGCAACCGTACAGAGCTGCCAGCAGGTGAGTCTCTAGGTGGCACGGCCAGGAGGACATCCTCCCACAGCCACGGCAGCCCTCGGGCTCAGGTCTGTCCCAGCTACCGCAAGCACTGTAGTCTGTCAGCACCTGGCTGCTGAGAAACTTTGTAAGGAAAAAACCCCACCAAACCCCCATACAAACAAAAGAACAACCCCTGCCCCGAGCCTGCAGTCCGCTGACTTGTTAGCCAACAGCAAGTACAACACACCTGATCCAAAGCAGGAGATAAGTTTGCTCCTCACACACAGAAGAAAAACCGTATCAAGACAAGCTGCCTTTCCGTCAGGTACCGCAGGATTGTGCGCGGGCTGCTGAGAACACTACAGCTGACACCCCCACCTCCCACCCCTCCTCCCCCCACCTTGGCTTCTGGGGGTTGTTTTGGTTTTTTAAGGATAGTGCCAAGCGTTTCCCTGCCCAACTCACTAAACATTAAGTCCCCAGAAGTCCTACACTCACTTTTACAGCCTAATTAGACCCTCAAATAGGTTGTCAGGCTTCCTTCTCCCCACAAAATACATCAAGGCAGGGGGCAAAGCGGGACGTGGCACAGAGGCAAACGAAACCAGCAAACTCCACCTTCTCTGCTCGCTTCCAAGACTTTAGACCCGCTAAGGCACCAGCTCTGGATTGGGAGCCCCATTTCGATGGGCTCTGGCATGTTTTGAAGCCTGCAGAGGGGAAGCCAGCAACAGTTTTGCACAGGATGGTGGAGAGGGAGAAGACCCTAGAGAGGAGCGCTGCTGCTCCGGTGCTCTCAATGGTTTTGGAAACCGTCTTGATTTCAGCAGGGATCCCTTTACCCAAGTAACCCAAACATGGTTTCTTGTAGAACTACAAACCTCACAAGGAGTAAGAGTTACCCAGCAGCCCAGTTACACCTACCCGGAAAGGTACAAACGCTTGTACGCTCTATATATTAATCTTTATAAATACAGTATTCTACAGGGGGACCTGTAGAAATTCGTCATTCAAGGTTTCGTTTGGCTTTTAGTCAGTCTGTTCTCAAACAAAAGCTTGCAAGGGCTTTCGTTCTGACCTCTGCCTTCCTTCAGCCAGGCTTTTCCCCTCCCTCACCTCCCGCCTGGTCCCAAGCAGCCTGGGGAGCTGCTGGGTCCAGCCAGAGCGCTTTGCCATCGGAAGCAGCGGGAAGGAGACCACATGAAGAGCTGCTCTACAACTTTCAAGGGTGAAAAGCTAAAGTGGGAGGCAGGTTCAGCTGTGGCCAGTGTCCTGGGGGATGCGGGAAGTCATAGCTCGTCCCTGGAGGACGGCGTGTGGAGAGATGACAAGGCATCCTTGTTCTGGGCATCGCTGTGGATCTTGCCCTGCTGCCGGGATTTCCAGGAGTGCGTTCTGTCCCAGTCCGTCGACACGGTCTCGTTGTCCCAGATTGTAGAGGTCTCTGTGTCGCTGAGGTAGCCCGGCTGCCCGGTGTAGTGGGTGGGGTAGACAAGCAGGGGTTCTGCCGAAAAGGCTTTCAGGTCCCTGGACTCGTAGTACTCCATGTACTTCGCTCTAAAGAGGAGAGGGGAAAAATATAATCATTGGTAAGAGAGTGAAGGAGTGTCAGTAACTGGTTGTAACTGGGAGACACCAGCCCATCCACTAAGCAGGGAGCAGAGGTAGCTGCTGGGGTGAGGCTGCCCCTGTGGCCAGCACCACGGGCCCTCCAACCACATCCTGCAGGTAGAACAGAAACCTCTGCTACCAGAGAGCGCCGAGCACCATGGGACCAGGCAGGGGACAGTAACCCCTCTGCAGCGGGTCTGTCAGCTCTTTGAGCTGTGTCAGGAGCTCTGCCGCAGACTCCCCCATCCCCATGAGGCATAGCCCCATCCCCCACCAGCCAGGTTACAGAAGCGAGAGGCGACCGTGTCCCACTCACACAGGGTGCTTGTTGTACATGACAGGCAGAAATTCATCTACAGGCAGCATCTTGCCGAAAGGTTCAGCTCCGATGAGTTTCTGAGCCCCTTGGAAAGAGATGGTGTAGCCCAGGGTCCAGTAGGAGTAATCGGCTTCCACCAGGTTCATGACATTGGGAACTGCCTTCTCAGGCTCCTGCACCTGCATCCTCTTCCGGCCAATGTAGCTTCAAGGGGGAAAAGATCAAGGAAATCAGAACCAAAGCACGTCTGTTAGGACCACACAACTCCTGATACCAGCCAGGGACGGCCCAAGGGTCTCTCCAAGAAGTAATCCCTTTACGCATTTTCACCCTGCACCACCCCCAGCTGTACCAGCTGGTACAGCTGGGCGTGACTTCCTGAGGGAGCCAAGATACCTCGGCTCAGGCCTTTGGACTGAGCTATGCCAGTTCCTCCATCATGGTGGCATCTCCAGATGCTGCTGAGCCCAAGTGGTGCCCAACAGGCAGCCCCAGCATCCTGCCCCAGGAGGCGGAGCTGTTCTGGTGATGGGAAAAGTCGCCTTTCCCTGCACTCCAGCATTAACCTGCATCTCTCCTGGGACGCGGCAAGCTGCGGCCCTCCCCTGCCTGCTCAAGAGATCCCCACTGGCCAAGGGCCCATTACTTCCATCAGCTCCCAGTCTAGCTGGGCTTGTGCGATGTCATCCATCAGCTTCATGAGCTTCCTCTTAAACTGGTGTTCGAAGCGCACGTCATCCTCAATTACAAGCGTCTTCTCCAGCTCTCTGTTCACCACCTGAAAGGAGAGGGTTCAGGAGTGTCAATGGCTCCCATGAGCTGCTCCCTGCATCCTGAAATCGGTGGGATCATCCTGACATGGTGCTGCCCTTCGAGCAGGCAGGGAGGGGGCTGGAGAGCCACTCCCAGGTTCACAGCCCAGCTGGGACGGACTGCAAGAGCCAGGGAGAACAGATGGACACCACCCTGTGGCTGAGCACCTGCAACCTCAGAAACCCCTTCATGGGATGTCACACCCTCTGGAAGCCCCGAGCTACCATCCAACAGCACCACAGCAACCACCTCCTCAGAGGAAGGTGCAGCAGCCCTGGTTCAGAAAGCCTCTCCCTTGGAAGAAAGTGTTCCTGGAGGCTGGGAAGGAGAACACCCCAGCATATCCAGAGCCTGGCTCTGACTCCCAAAGAGATCACGCCACGCAAAGGCACCCTGCACCTACGTTCCGCGTTACCTGACCGTCGGCCCAGAAGCAAAGCCCGACCTCCCATGACCCACGTCACCCCCACAGCCTCTGGGAGTCTGGATCAGCACCCTGCTGCACCCAGCACCTCCGAGGGCAGAGGGCTGCCTCCTCTCACCCACACAGGACCCTGCCCCAGGAGGCGCAGCCCTCGCTGGCAGATTTGGGTAACCGTACCCCGAGTACCCTGTCCCCGCTCTGTATCTCGCTTGAAGCAATCCCTCCTGCCAACATCAGGCTGAGCACCTCAACCACCTCTGACCAGCACGACCAGGATCTTCTCAAGTGTCGCTCCCCAGGTGATCAGAGGTGGAAGCTACAGCTTTAACCACCCAAGCAACATCTCTCAGCTCAGATATGGCCTTGATGCTGAGAATATTTCTGACACCCCCGTTCCCCCAGTCCCTGCCCCTCCCTGTGCCACACTGGGGGGAAGAAGGGAGTGGAATCGTGACTGAAGTGCAGTCTGCTGAGAAGGGAGGGGTGGGGGGAGGTGCTTTAAGATCTGGTCACACTTCTCATCACCCAGCTCTGGTGTCACTGGTGCAGGGCAGGGCCATCAACTAGAGAGTTTTCTTTCCTTTATTCTGTGTTGAGTCTGTTCTGCCTGTGATGCTGATTGCAGAATGATCTCTCCCTGGCCTTACAGAACCATAGAATCATAGACTGGTCTGGGTTGAAAGGGACCCCAAGGATCACAGAGTTCCAACACCCTGCCACAGGCAGGGCCACCAACCTCTAGGCCTGCCCAGGGACCCAGCCAATCTGGCCTTGAACACCCCCAGGGATGGGGCACCCACCCCCTCTCTGGGCAGCCCGTTCCAGACCCCTACCACTCTCATCTCGACTCCTGAGCCTCTCAGCATCTTTTTTCTCCCCTGTCCAGCTGAGGAGGGAAGTGACAGAGCAGCTTTGGTGGGCATCTGGCCTCCAGCCAGGGCCAAACCACCACAGCATCCAAAAAAACCCTGTGTACACCCCCTACAACCCAAGGGAAACAGCTTCAGCCCTCACCCCCTGAAACCAGCACCCTATTTGACACTGACCCACGCCTGGCCCTGCACTGTCCTCCTGCACCCACCCACTAGGCACCCACCAGCTCCTTACCTCCTTCCAGATGTAGTAGTGACTGAGGAAGCAGCCGATCTCTCCCCTGGTTAGTGGCCTGGAGGAGTACGGGTCCCGGTAACCTGGGAGCATGTCGATGCTCAGGGCTTTCAGCTGGCTCGTGTTCAGCGCCCTGAGGATGAGAGAGCAGCTGTCAGCACTTAATAAAGAGCAGTAAGTGCGAGTTGGACGTGGGCAGAACATGGGAAGTAGGATGGACTGTCAGAGAAGCCACACCTTGAGGAATTCCTGTGCTTGCTTTGCTCAAAAAAGCCCAGAGAGAAGTTCATTGCTTGATTTACAGCTCTAAACCAAGCTGACAAAGTGTATCCCTAGCTCTACAGGGAGGGGATTGTCCCTCTCTGCTCTGCCCTCGTGAGGCCCCATCTGGAGTACTGTGTCCAGAGCTGGGGCCCCCAGTACAAGAAGGATGTGGAACTGTTGGAGAGGGTTCAGAGGAGGGCCACGAGGATGATTAGAAGGCTGGAGCACCTGCCCTACGAAGAGAGGCTGAGGGAGCTGGGCTTGTTCAGTCTGGAGAAGAGAAGGCTGCGGGGGGACCTCATTGCAGCCTCCTAGTACCTGAAGGGAGCAGAGAAACAGGAGGGGATTCACCTTTTCAAAAGGGTAGACAATGACAGGACAAGGGGGAATGGATTAAAACTAAAGGAAGGAAGGTTTAGATTAGGGGGAAGTTTTTTACAGAAAGAGTGGTGAGGTGCTGGAACAGGCTGCCCAGGGAGGTGGTGGATGCCCCGTCCCTGGAAGTGTTCAAGGCCAGGTTGGATGGGGCCCTGGGCAACCTTGTGTAGATGCAGGCCTGAGGTTGGTGGCCCTGCCTGTGGCAGGGGGGTCAGAGCTCTGTGATCCTTGGGGTCCCTTCCAACTCATACCATTCTATGATTCTATGATTCTCTGCCAAAGGCTTCTTGTGGACCCACCAACTGGCAGGTGCTTGGCTTAGATGGTTTCTCCAAGAGGTCGTGATGGGTCTCCAAGTGTGACACAGACCACTAGATGGCACACGGGCTCCTCTCTCCTGGAGGCCTTCTAGCAGCTCCCTCACCAAAAACCTCTTCCTCGCTTTGTCGTCATAAGAAGGGTCTCCACACACCTCAGAGAAAGCTTGGGAAGGGTTATCTCATTATAAGAAGGGTCTCGACACACCTCAGAGTCAGCTTGGGAAGGGCTACGTCAAGGTTAGCACTGTAGCACAGCAGCTTATGACAGTCTTCCCAGGAGATAACCGCTCTCCAACACCATCACAGCGGACTCCTTTTAACTGCAGCCATGGAAATCAGGATGATTTTAACCTGGTTATCATCCTTGTCTGAGTTAAGATGGTTCTCCTGGTTCTCTCATGGAGACTGACTGATTGCAAAAGGAAAAAGAAACAGGAGCCAAAGGTCCCCAAGCAGATTATTGGGCAAAGAGAATCAGAGACTGGTCTGGGTTGGAAGGGACCCCAAGGGTCACAGAGTTCCAACACCCTGCCACAGGCAGGGCCACCAACCTCCAGACCTGGATCTACACAAGGTTGTCACCTCTCCCCTCAGCCCGCCTTTCCCCACCAGAAGGAAGCCAGGCACCTGAGGAGATGGCGTGAAGCAGTTAAGCACGACCCACGCTTTGCAAACATCAGCAACCCCTGCCAAAACTCACTTTCCATCCACAGCCTCCACTACCTTGACTGCAATCTCCTGCTCGTAGAGAGTCCGCAGCATCCGGTCCCGCCTGTCTTTCCGACGCTTCAGATTGATCATGAAGATCTGGGTAGAAGAGAAAGATGTCAGCCTCCTGGCTTGGGCATGAGGAAGAAGAGGGAGTCCTGATTCGCTCTGCTCCAGCAGCCCCACCAGAGGAACAGATCTTAGATAAAAAAATCACTGGCTGTGCTTTTATTCCAGGTTGCTTGGGATGTGTCAAAACACCTGGGGTTGGTTTGGAACTGAAAGGTCAGAGGCTTGCTCTCAGTCATAAAAACTTCCACAAAAAGCAGTTAGTCACAGGGAGAAGGTGCTTTTCAAGGATGACTACAGGTGAGAGCAGAGCTGGTGCAGCAAGGCCTGTAATTCCCCAGGATACAGGATGATTTGATCACCATTAAATGCAGGATAACATGGCTGGCTCCAGTCCCAGAGGGACACCGACCCTCGTTTCTCTGCACCACTGCCACTGCCTCCATTTAGGACAGAGGTGTGAGGACACAACACCGTGCAGGCCCGAGCACATGGCAAAGAGAGGATTTCTGGAATTACTTTGGGCTCTTCAAAAAATCCCCACTGCTGCCCCTGCCAGAGCAGAAACCTCGCAGAGAAGGATGGGGAAGAGAGCTGTCTGGGCAGGGCTCAGTCCAAGCCCTGAGGACACAGACCCTGGCAGAGGACTGGAGCTCCCGTTTGCAGGTAAGCCACGGAGGGTCAGGGATGTTTTTTCAGTCCCAAGGCAGACCAGTGCAGCCTTGTAGCCTGCAGAGCAAAGCCTCACCTCAGTACGAAGCAGATCTAATTCCAGCTCAGTCCAGATGCAAGAATAATAAATTGGATAAATAAAGCGCAGCCACAAAGGACTACATGGAAAAAACCCACCCAACCCCTTCCCCAGCTGCGTCCCAAACACAGATGCTCAAACACACACAGCCAAATCGGGCTCAGACTTTACGAGTCCCACGAGCAGCTGTAGCAGAACACTGAGAACACAAAGGCTCCCCTGATCCCTCCCTGGTCACGGTGCCACTGCCACCCTGGCAGCTGCACTCGCACTGGAGTCCCGGCTCCGTGAAAAACAGACACAGGGTAACTAAAGCACGGCAGATCCCTCTCCAGCCTTCTCCCCTCACTGCCTGCTCTCTCCACTTTGCTGGGCAGGGGTGGGAGAGGGATTCCTGGGGGCCTGGTGCAGCACTGATCTCAGTAACTGATGTCTATAGTTCATTTTTGTATGAGGAGAACTTGGTGACCAGAGAGGGGAGGGGGAAGCTGCCACAGGAAGGAGATGGCATGCGTGATTCTCATCACTCCTGGATGTGGCCGGCTTGGGCTAGAAGCCAGCTGACAGCCTGGGTTCCCAGCTGCTCCAGGCTCACCAGGGTCTCCTCTCAGGCAAGAGAAATGCTCCCTTCTGTCACTGGAAAGCAGGAGGTTTCCCAAGAGACCACTTCAGAATGGAAGGGCTGCCTAGCTGCTCTGCAGAGCTGGATGTAGAGGAAACGGTGCAAGAACTGGGGAATTAAATAACCCATTTTTCAGCTTCCCTTCTACCTTTAATCCTCCCACCTGGATTAGAGCATCCATACCACCCTGACAGGAAGCCCAAGGACTTCCCGGGCACTGCCCTTGCACACAAACCCGCGAGAGTCATCACAGGGCTCAGGGCAGGTACCAAGTGCCCACAGATCTGACTGGCCTCATTCCCCTGCAGCAAGCACCAGATGGAGAAACCAGCCCCTCAGCCCCTTTTTCCCTTCTGCTTCCCCAAGCTCATCCCCAAATAAGGATGTCTGTTTTCTCCTTGCAAAAGGCTTAAGTCCAAAAAATAAGTACTGGGGAAAGAGCTAATTACATGAAACGATAATACACTCCAAGAGCAATGGCTGGAAGCTCAGCTACAGGGAGAACCCAGGTCCCCTAGGCGATGAGCAGGAAGGCAAGACCATAATAGCGAAAGAGATTGCTTACTTCATCAAATCCCATCTTGTCAGGGTGCTTCAGAGGAACAGAGACATACTGAGAGGGTTCAACAGGTGGGCGATCGACTGAAAGAGAGGAGAGACCCCAAGCATCACCTTCACCGCATCGATACCGTGCATCCGGGGCTGTTTTCATCACCGGGCGCAAAGCCGGGTGTGAAGTCAGTGCGGGGGTGGGTACAGCAGGAAGCATCCCCGGGGCAGAGCGGAAGCCAGGAGCCACACAACGTGACAAAACCAGGGCTCTGCAGCATCCTTTCCACAATAAAGACCCATTTTTTGCATTTAACCTGGGGAAGCTTGAGGGATTTTGGGAATGGGGCTGACCCGACCCTGAAGTGATTACATCCCGAGGTAGAAAAATAGGTGGAAAATGGGAAAGCGCCTATCAGAACGGTAAGAGAGCGGTCAGAGCAGGGTGCAGGCTCCCAGGGGGAAGGAGCGGAGGGGACCCATGGTGGCAGGGCACAGCAACTTACTCATAGCCTCAATCAGCGTGTGCACAAAGTTCTCTGCTTCTTGCAGCGTCTGGTGCGATTTCAGGGGCATGGGAAGGAAGCCATAGTGTTCCTGGTTGCAGATGAACATCTGTATTCCTGGGGACCACAGAAAAAACCAAAACAGAAATTAGAATTGGTTCTTTTACCAGTGGATTTCACTGCTCTGTTGCTACGTAGCCACAATCAAACTTAGCCCAGGACTTCAGTCCCAAACATTGTGCTTCCTCAGCAGCCCATTCGAACCCATCACGGGGCTGGTTTCTGTTTGATTTGGCTGGCAGCAAGCGCCCTCTCCTATGAAACCGATGCCCACTTGCTCCTACGAGCGGGTACTTCGAACTGCAAGCAGTTTGCTCCCAGGAGAGGCAGGGAACGCCCCCCTCAGCCCAGAAAAAGGGTCTTCTTCTGGCTACGGATGGCAACAATCCTGCCACAGAGGGCGGAACTGGCCTTCAGCAAAGTCGTGTGTGATCCCCTGTAGACCTGCTGGGTGTAACTGGGTACCACAGAGGAACTTCTTTCCTGGGAGGGTGGCAGAGTCCTGGGCCAGGCTACCCAGAGAGGCTGGGGAGTCTCCATCTCTGGAGACATTCAGACCCTGTGATCCTGGGTGCTGCCCTGTGCAGCCTGCTCGAGGGATCCTGCTCTGGGGCAGGGGGTGGACTGGGGGATCTCTAGAAGAGCCCTCCGACCCCCATCATTCTGTGTGTGTGTGTCATGCACTTGCAAAGCTGGTGTAGCTGCAGGGTTGGTGACCAGCCTAGCAAGGGATTCACTCTGGCTTTGCAGTCGAGCATCCTCCAGCTTCTGTGCACTTTGGCTAGAAAATAAACCCAATGATTAAACCTGTGCTGGCAAAGGACTTTGAGGAATATGCATGATAACCATCTTGGAAGTGTCAAGTCTACCAAACATGGTCCCTTCCTCTCCAGGACTAACTTTTACCGTGGCCTAGAGACCAGAGACAAATCCTAGAGACACACTGGGCAAGGAGAAAAAGGGCTTTGAGAGAGAGGTGATGGCGTAAAACCCTTCTACTCAAAGGCCTTTGGATCTGCTCATTCAAGGAGATGCACCTGAAAGTGTGAAACAAAAGGAAGGTGTAAAGCCCCTCCTGGGAGCAGACCCCTTCGCACAGGGGAGACCGACCCACCGCTGAGCCTGTTCACTGGGGCTGTCCCACCAGCAGCAAAGTGCTCTTCCCTCTGAGCCGACCAAGGGGTTTTGCTCACTCAGCTACAACTGCCCTGGCAGGCAGAAGCTACACCCCACGAAGCCAAGGGAATGTCGTTGTGTTGTTATTCACCGAGCTCTGGTACAAAAAAGCCAGGGATCTCCTGGAGAGAGCCCAGCAGAGGCTACGAAGGTGATTAAGGGCCTGGAGCATCTCCCCTATGGGGAAAGGCTGAGTGAGCTGGGGCTGTTCAGCCTGGAGAAAAAAAGCCGGAGAGGGGATCTGATCAGTGCTTATCAATAGCTGAAGGGTGGGACACAGGGGGAAATTGCCAGCCTCTTCTCAGTGTCTGAGGGGACAGGACAAGGGGTGATGGTCTCAAGTTGGAGCATAGGAACTTCCACACGAATATGGGGAAGAACTTCTTTCCTGGTGAGGGTGAGGGAGCCCTGGGACAGGCTGCCCAGGGGGGTGTGGAGTCTCCTTCTCTGGAGATATTCCAGCCCCGTCTGGACGCCTCCCTGTGTGACCTGTCCTAGGGACCCTGCTTTGGCAGGGGGGTAAGACTCGATGAGCTCTTGAGGTCCCTTCCAACCCCTACGATTCTGTGGATCTTTGAAGGGCCTTCACTAACTGACCACAGCTGAAAGCTGCTAGAACCCGTACGACCAGCCAAGCAGATTTAAAAACCCCCAACAAACCCAAACACCAAACATTTCTTTTTCTTTTCTTTCTTTAAAAGCAGCACGACCCCCTCCCTGCAGGGATCACATGGGATGCAGACACTGCCCGGCGCACTGGTGCTTTCATGTATTAGTCCCCCTAATCCTCAGCAGCTTTAGCAGAGCAGCACTATCTGCATTAACAGCCCCGGTGTTTCTATCACTTGAAGTTGTGTGAGTAACTTGCCGGCTGCGCTACAGCCAAAGCTCATGCAGCTGCGTTTTGGTAACCGGCAGAATACAAAAATACCCCCTGCTGGCATGAATGGGTTTGGCACCGATCTGAGCGACTAGTCCCAGCTGGCTGGGCTCACTGATCTCTGTTCCTATCTTCCGCTGTCTTAAACACGGTTACTCTGCAGAGGTTCACGCCAGTGGCTCTGTTCCTTCTGGGATAAAAGCTAGGCTAAAATGGGAAGACTGCCTTCAAATGGGGAGGGGGGCTTGCTCTCCAGCTCTGGTTTTATAATAAAGTAAAAGATTGCTACAGGGGACACAAAAGCTACAGATATTTGTATTATTGTTATTATTCATAGAATCACAGGCTGGTCTGGGTTGGAAGGGACCCCAAGGATCACACAGTTCCAACCCCCTGCCACAGGCAGGGACACCAACCTCCAGGCCTGGAGCTACACAAGGTTGCCCAGGGACCCAGCCAACCTGGCCTTGAACACCCCCAGGGATGAGGCACCCACCACCTCTCTGGGCAGCCCCTTCTAGCCCCTCACCACTCTCTCTGGAAAGAACTTCCCGCTAATAGCTCATCTAACCCTTCCCTCCTTCAGCTTCACTCCATCCCCCTTGTCCTGCCAGTCTCTGCCCTTTGAACAAGCTGATTCCCCTCCTGATTCTCTGCTCCCTTCAGGGACTGGAAGGCTGCAATGAGGTCCCCCCGCAGCCTTCTCTTCTCCAGGCTGGACAAGCCCAGCTCCCCCAGCCTCTCTTTGTAGGGGAGGTGCTTCAGCCCTCTGATCATCTTCATGGCCTCCTCTGAGCCCTCTCCAACAGTTCCACATCTTTCTTGTACTGGGGGCCCCAGCTCTGGACGCAGGACTCCAGCTGGGGCCTCACGAGGGCAGAGCAGAGAGGGACAATCCCCTCCCTGTCCCTGCTGCCACCCCTCTGCTGACGGAGCCCAGGATCCCATTGCCCTTCCAAGCTGCAAGAGCACACTGCTGGCTCATGTTAAGTTTCTCATCCACCATGACACCCAGGTCCTTCTCAGCAGGGCTGCTCTCCAGGAGCTCTTCTCCCAGGCTGTAAATATATCTGGGATTCTTCCAGCCCAAGTGCAACACCTGACACTTCGCAGTGTTGAACCTCATTACGTTCACCCAGGCCCACCTTTCCAGCCTGTCAAGATCCCTCTGGATGGCTTCCTTTCCTTCTATTGGGTCAACCACACCACTCAGCTTGGTGTCATCCACAAACCTGCTGAGGGTGCACTCAATCCCATCATCAATGTCATTGATAAAGATGTTATTCGCCTTTGTAAGGCTGTGACCAGGATCCACAGCCACATTCCAGCACCCGAAATTCCCCCTATCCCTGCAACCAGGCCTTCCTGCCACCTGGCTCTGGGTCTTCAGAGCCTGGGGCCAAAAGGGAGCTCAGAGATCTGGCTGGCTGAACACTGTCCAGTGGGCGTGAGAGGCGGCCACCTGTCAGTAAGGCGCCCGCAGTGGGTTTTGTTCCGAGGCAGCGCTCCTGCCATCGGCCACGTCCTCTCAGCAGAGGCGGGACGGGCTCTCTGCAGTGTCACAAAGTGGTCGCTTCCAGCAGGAGCTTCACTGGTGAAATGAAAAATAAACCTCAGTGGTCTGACCCTGAGGCATAAAGTGCCTGGACAAGTACACGTAGGAGTACAGGGATGTAAGGGAAGTTACTCCCAAGGGAAGTTCACCTCAACCTCCAGATGTTTTCACATTGCTGAACTCAGATGTCATCCTGGGTGACAGCCCAGCCAGCGATCTGAGCAGATCAGCGGGCCAGACAGCTGCAGCAAAGCTTTTTGTGTCATGGGTCAGTCCTGGAAAAAGCTAAAGTGCTCTAAGATGGAAGGAAAACCATGGCTCTGAATCCCTGAAATACTTCTGGAGTCTATGCAAGGCAGTTATCAAGCTCACTGGGACAGCTGCCAGAGGGAACATGTGGAGCAGGTAGATCTGAAGGAGCTTGCTTTGCTACCCAGACTTACACCTCTCTTCTCCTCCGGAGCTAACATCCCGCCACCCCAACTGAAAGTCAGGGTCCCAAAGGTGCCCTGCCAGTTCTCCCCTCAGCCCTGCCTGCCCAGGGCTCACATTTCAGCTCCTGCCACCTCTGTCATCCATCCTTCTCACCCGATGCCCCTCATATGCTCATAGCTGAGCTTTGAAAATCCCTGTGCGGTCTGCCAAGGCAACAGCATCTTTTTCAGTGCACCAAGAGCTTCAAACCAGGAACCTCACTAGATGGGGAGCTACAAACAGCTGGTGGCTGCTGTGTTGGTCTGCAGGCAGTGGGAAAGGGGCTTCTCAGCCCATTGCTTCTGCAGAAGCAACTGCTGCCAACAAGAAGCAGCTCTATTTCTTTACTGCCTTTTCCCTCTGCTTGGCTGTCCCCCAAGAACAGCCCTTCCTTCACTCTCCTACAGACAGGAGACAGGCAATACCCAGCACACATCACCCAGAGGACCCACAAATGACTCTGCCTCACCAGTTCACCTTGCTAAGCCAGCACACCAGCCACGAAGCTCCGAACAAAGTGCCTTTCACTGGTGCTGCTGAGGTTTCATCAGCACCTTTGTCCTCAGAAGGCCCCAGATGTTCCCCTTTGCAGCGCAGGAGGGCAGAGAAGAATACAGAGATGACCATGACAACCTCCCAGGAGCTCCTTCAGCTCCCACAGTGACATACAGGGCTGCAGCCAGGACTTTGCAGGGGACAGAAAGCAAAATGGGACCAACCATCCTCACCACGAGTACAGTACCATGCATTTAAGAGACAAGGACTTTCCCAAGACACCTGGAGCTCTCTGCAAACACCATTCCAGGCAAAGGAAGAGGATGGTGAGGTTGTGACTTGGTGATAGGACCAACTAACTGAAATCCCCCCACTGTGTGTAGGAACCGATCCCAGTCCCAGTGGAGCGGTACAGGTTTTCCCTCCACTGTGCCCCACGGGTCTCAGTGCTCGACTGGTTCTCCCCAAGCACCAGTGACCCAATGACAGGTACCCAGAGGTTCTACTGCTCATACGCCAGCTCCAACCTACTCGTGCCAGCAAGAGACGTCCTCTCAGCACAGCCCACAGGCTCCCTGTCATTCCCCTGAAATCTGCCATGATTCTGCTTTCAGAAAGACCAAACCCACCCCCCAAAAAGCCCCACCTCTCAGGCAACTCCCACTGAGCTGCCCCAAAACAAAGCCTCATCAGCACTGTGGGGAAGCAACTCGGGTTTTCCCTCACATCATTCACGGGTGCCTTGCTGTGACACCAATCAAGGGAGGTGCCATGCATTTTGGCTCCCCCATCCCAAGAACAGCTCCCATGTCCTGTGAAGCCAGCTGTGATTCCCAACTGCACCACCAGTCACTTGCTGCTGGTTATCCCTGGGAGCCAAATTCTAGCCTGGGAGCTCAAAGATCTACATGTCTACTCGAGAATCCCCCTCAGCAAAGGCTCCAGACATACCTGCTTGGCGACTGGAGAAGGCAAAGACCATGACACCATCAAAGCTCCAGGTGTAGTCCTGGTGGGGTGGGTAGAAGGTCAGCTTGGCAGAGGCTTCTTTCCTCAAGTCAATGAGGAACGTGGAATGAATCATGGGGACGGCGAAGCAGCCTGTCCTCTTCCACTCCCGAATCAGGGGATAATCCAAGGTGCGTTTGTAATAGCCCTGCAATCACAACGGGGGGGCTGCTTGTGACAGGAGATTTATGTTTCATAGATGCTCCTTAGCAAACGCCCTCACCCTCAGCTCCCACCCCCAGCAGAGACCAAGCAGTGCTCAGTTCTCAGATGATTTTAGCGTTTCCCATTGGAAAAGGGCTCACTCAAGCGTTTAGAAACAATCCCCATCCCAAAAGTTGAAGCTTGACCTTCCCTCTCCTTTTTAGCAGCTATCAGAAATCCAGGCCTTTCCCTTGCAAAATTTGCTTGCAACAGAGCTTCAAACCTCTGAGTATTTTCTTCTGGCTCTTCAAAAGCCTTTTTTGCATGCAGAGTCCCAGGTCCAATCCCAGAACCTGTGACATCCTCCACGTTCAAGGCACAAAGGATGTTTAGCATCTCACAGAACAGGACCTGCAAATTATTTCTGACCATGACTTTAAAAAATAGAATAGTAATTCTCTTCACTGCAGCAAAAGCAACATCTCAGTCTCCATCATCTGCATGAGAATCCCTGCCTCCTCCATCCCAGGGCAGCAGGTTTGATGCTTGACTCCTGAGCTCTCCCCACGGAGCCCATCTCAGAGAGGCCCTTGAGTCAGCTTCTTTCTCCATAAGCATGAGCTCTGCCAGCCTTCCAAGTGTGATGGGTGCAACACCCACACCGTGCAGCTCACAGCTGGTTCGGCAGGCACAGAGCCTGCAGCCATCAGATTTGGAAATAAACACACTGAATTCCTCCCGAAAGAGACTCCCAGTGCACCATGAGACATCCAGACATGGCTAACGGCTGAAGGCAGAGCAGATTCTGGTCTTCACAGAAACCATGAGTCACTAGAAGAAGTTAAAAGTTACTTTTACATTATATTTTCCATGAGCACCCCAGCAACAGCCGAGCAATGCACTGCAGAACCACTTCACCCTGGTTTCTGCAGCAGCGTGGCACGGTACAGTGATCCTCCCCTCTCCCCTCCAGACAGCCACTTCTCTGTTGTGGGTCTGCATGGCTGGGGTCTAGGGAAGAAGGGGGAGCTGCAGGGGTGGCTGCTGCAAGGAGCAGCCAGAAGCTCTCTGCAGGCCCCACAGAGCAAACACCAGCCGGCTCAAGGCCGCAGTCGCTGCTGACCAAGGCCGAGCCCATCAGCGATGCTCACAGCACCTCTGGGAATCACAGTGAGGAGAAAACCCACCAGCGGCCTCTTTGTGCCCCCAGAGAAGGGAGTGAGAAGGTGTGAGGAGCTGTGCAGGCACCAAGGGCAAGGAAGAAGGGAGGAGGCGCCCCAGGTGCCGGAGAGAAAGATGCCCCTGAGCCCCTGGAGAATCCCATGGTGGAGCAGGTGTCCCCACGCAGCCCGTGGAAAAGGCCCAACCCCCTCTGCAGCCCATAGAGAGGCCCCACAGTGGAGCAGGGGGAGACAGACAGGAGATGCTGCGACCCATGTTGGAGCAAGCCCCTGCCAGCACTTGTGGCCCATGGAGAGAGACAGAGACACAGAGATGAGTGAGAGACAGACCCACACCAGAGCAGGTTTGCTGGGGGGGGCTTGTGACCCTGTGGGGGGACCAGGCTGGAGCAGTCTGGGCCTGAGAGACTGAGAGAGATTCTATGATCTATGACTGCACCCATAGCAGTGACCCGCGCTGGGGCAGCTGGGGAAGAGCTGAAAGGACTCACATTGGAGAAGCTCATGGAGGACTGCCTGCTGTGCGTGGGACCCCATGGTGCAGCAGGGGAAGGGGGTGAGGAATGAATGCCCCCCCTGGCTAAGGAGGAAACCAACTTGTGAGGAACTGACCCAAACCCCCATTCCCCATACATATTTTCTCCCCTGCCCAGCTGAAAAGGGCAGTGACAGAGCAGCTCTGGTGGGCGCCTGGCCTCCAGCCAGGATCCAACCACCACATCCTCACAGCATGGTCAGAAGGTATCTCACACAACTGCTCTGATTTTCCTGAAGGAGGAGTGAGTGGGTAGAGACCATCCAAGCATCTCTGCTGAAGTTAAGACATTCAGCCTTCAACAGACATCCAAGAGTGCCCACAGGTAGACGTTGCTGGAAACTAATCTCTCCTCCTCCAGTCACTCACTACGGGGGTTCAGGGCTTTTCACTGCTCATAAATCATGTGTAGTCAGGAAAGGCTCCGGTTATCAGCCCTGCTGCTGAGCTCTCCTGAGCTTAGCTTCGCAGCAGGCTGCCTGGAGCTGGGTTTGGCTGCTGCCGCTCGGTGCTGGATGCTGTGTTTCAGGGTGTGTTCCAGCTGTTACGCCCTCCCCAAGTCCCCAGGGAGAACAAGGCTGAAAGCATGAAGCTGTGGGACTGTGAGCATGGAAACAAGAAACTAAGAGAAAAGACTAAAAAAAAATTAAGTGGAAATGTTGCTGTTTGTTTAAGGAGCTTTGTGTGGTGGTGGTGTTATTTTCATGACATTCCACAAGATGCCTTTGCTACTAAGTTGTTCTTTCTGGAGCACCTAGGACTGGAGCACCTCCCCCTATGAAGAGAGGCTGGGGGAGCTGGGCTTGTCCAGCCTGGAGAAGAGAAGGCTGCGGGGGGACCTCATTGCAGCCTTCCAGTCCCTGAAGGGAGCAGAGAAACAGGAGGGGAATCAGCTTGTTCAAAGGGCAGAGACTGGCAGGACAAGGGGGATGAAGTGAAGCTGAAGGAGGGAAGGGTTAGATGAGCTATTAGGGGGAAGTTCTTTACAAAGAGAGTGGTGAGGGGCTGGAAGGGGCTTCCCAGAGAGGGGGTGGGTGCCCCATCCCTGGGGGTGTTCAAGGCCAGGTTGGCTGGGTCCCTGGGCAACCTTGTGTAGCTCCAGGCCTGGAGGTTGGTGTCCCTGCCTGTGGCAGGGGGGTTGGAACTCTGTGATCCTTGGGGTCCCTTCCAACCCAGACCAGCCTGTGATTCTGTGATTCTTTCTCCTTTTTCAGGCTGATGGAAATTTACCACTGGAGAGGTGGGACACGGGGACAGGGCTGTGGCTGGTACACACTGGCACAGACCCACTTGAGGCCGTGGAGCAATGCTGATTTCACCAGTGGAACACTCAGCTGTCTCAGGCCTAAACTGTAAAAACTGAAAGGACAATGCCTCTGTTTTGATGTTTATAGTTTCATTTTATTGCAAGAACTGAAAATAAATATACCCAACCTTCTTTTTCTTCTCTACATATTTACTTCCCAAGAATGTGGGAAGCTCAGGATCTCTTCCTGCTGTTTTTACTCAATTAGATGGTGCAAGCTGCAGAGCACCTTGGCATGAGATGGTGTGGAGGCCAAAAAAAGTAATTCAGATAGCAAATTCTGCTTAAAAAAAATAAATCACCACAAGCTTTAAAGCGAAAAACCCTCCTTAAGAAACCCCAGAGGTGATTGCCAGAGTGCCGCAACTGAGGGACGGGACACCGCTTGATGCAAGCAAAGTGTTCAATTTATTAGCAATATTCCATAAGCTTTATAGTATTTCTAACAACAAGCAAGCTACGTGTCTTTATTTCCATTGGTTAGTATCTATGTCGCGTCCCACACTCATTGGTTAGTACAACTTCATCTATTAGCTATTCCTAGACTCATTGGTTAATACAACTTCATCTTTTAGCTATTTCTAGGCTAATTAAAACAACTATGTTATCTTGCAGCTGCAGCAAAACCACAAGGAGGAATGTTCCTGTTTCACAATGTCTTATCTTGGGAGGAAGATCCTGTTAAGCAGGATGTCTTATCTCGCACCTTCCTGTAAATCAGGATGTCTTGTCTTGCAGCTTCCTGTAAATCAGGATGTCTTATCTTGCAGCTTGTTATCCACTCTCCCAGGGCCTCCCTCCGACCAAGGCAATCAGGTCAGGGTCTCCTGCTTGCTTGTGAAGCTCTGCAGCAGCAAGATGCTTGTTTGCTTTTCCTACATCTCCCCCGTTCTGTTGAACAATAAGAACTTTATGGATAGAGTTAGATATCATTTTTTGTACACACTGCAAAAAACACGGTAAGCAAATCAAAAGCAACAAAGCAAACAAAACAATATACATTGTTGTCTTTAACAAACTTTTTAACCAGCCTGTAAATCCCCAGCCAGAAAATAACTTGTCTAGCCAGTCCCATTTATCATCTTCTCGGAGTTTCAAAACTCCGTTTTTAAGTTGCTGTATGCTAGCGTGAATTGACTCTGAGTGATCAGACAGGTTCATACAGCACATTCCTTCAAAGTCTTCACATCCATGGCCTTGGGCTAAAAGCAAAAAATCTATGGCTGCACGATTTTGCAAAGTTGCATGTCGCACACTATCTACATCTATCAAAAGGTCAGAAAGCGCTCTACTAGTAGCGTTGGTTTGTTTCGCTAGCCAACAGCCTAATTTGTCTAAGGTGCTTAAAGCTTTTGCAGCTGCAACACCAGGAGCCAAAAGAGAGGCAGTGAAGCGTTGTTCAAAGTTCCAAAAATCTACATGGTCGTCACGCTCTGACGTAAAGGCGTGGGCTGCTCGCCTTAGTCTAGAGTGGCTTTTGCGCATTTGTAAAATACTGGATGTATTGGGAGTTAGCAGTGAGAGACGTCCCAAACTACAGGGGCCTCCTTTTATATGTGAAGGTATGCCTGCCCATGCCCGATCTCCACAAATAAAGAATATGCCAGATGGTAATGCCACGGGTATGTTTGCGGAGGGTGAGATATTTTTTGATGTATAGTTACACCAAGCTGTCTTATTACGAAAAATGGGATGCATGGGGGATACATCCCATACTCGCGATTGATTTTTCCCCGTGTAGTTAAATTTAACACAAAAGTCCATTTTCACTGATCCTAATAGTTCAATTTCTTGAGGTTCTAAACTGAGTTTTGGTCTATATGGCGTCCACCCATCCCAGTTATCTGTGGGATTGATCATCAGGGTCTGTGGGAGGGTTTCACACAATCTTGTCCAATTATCAAGTGGTAAGCCTATCAAACAAGTAGAAAAAGGGTTTTCCGGAGAAGCCGTGGCTAGGCATATTGTATCCTGTCCTGTTACATTAGCTAGCGTGACCCACACATTAGTCTTAGGGAAAAATGGGGGAAAAGGACTAGCTTCTGTTACCATCCACACCAAAACCAAAAGGAAAAGCATAATGGTGATTTTCAGATGGGTGGCAAAGCGTCTGTGTTTGGTTCTTCAGCTGGAGCTGCCGTCAATGGCTCTCTGAAGGGTTTGACATTTTTCGCCGGAATCCACCGTGGACCACGCTCTGTGGAAACACAAGCATAACCCCTTCCCCAGGTAATAAGTGGATAAGGACCTAAAATTTTTCCTGTCTCTAGGTCCTTTATTAAAACTGGTGCCTTCTTTGATTTTGTAAATTCTTGGCTCATGTTAAAATGCCTCACAATAGGAGGATTCTGATCCATAAAAGAACAATTTAAAAAATTAAAAACATACAATGCTTTCTGTAGTCTTTCTCCTGGGGTTACGTTCCCTATCCCCCTTTTTTGTTTTTGTAAAAGACTTTTTAAAGTCTTGTGAGAGCGTTCAATAAGAGATTGACCTGTAGGGGAATGTGGTATTCCTGTAATGTGTGTAATGCCCCAGGTACTAAAAAAAGTCTGTAAAGCGACAGAAATATATGCAGGTCCATTATCTGTTTTTATTTTTTGAGGTATCCCCAGGGTAGCAAATGCTTGTAAAAAATGGCGTTTAACATCGCGAGCCTTCTCTCCTGTGTGACAGGAAGCATATAAGGCTCCAGAAAAAGTATCTATAGAAACATGTAAATATTTTTGCTTGCCAAATTCTGAATAGTGTGTAACATCAGTTTGCCATAACTGTAAAGACTGTAATCCCCGGGGATTAATTCCGCCTGCTATAGATGGGAAAGAAACGCGTTGACAATCAGGACATATAGCAACAATCTCGGTTGCTTGCTGTGTGGAAATATTAAAAGTGCGTTTCAGTGCACCTGCATTTTGGTGAAAAAAGGAATGACTAAGTTTTGCCTGGGCAAAAAGGTCTGGGAGAATTTGCGCTGTAAGTGTTAAAAGGTCAGCTTGTCTATTCCCTTCTGCTATAAAACCTGGTAAAGTAGTATGAGAACGAACATGCATTATAAAATAAGGAGTTGTTCTGGAGTCCAACAAAGCGACAAGTTCCTGTAATAAAGTAAACAAAAGAGGGTTAGCAACATCTTTTAAAAATGAAGCTTCTGCCCGCTGGACTATACCAGCAACATAAGCGGAATCAGTGATTATGTTAAGAGGTTTTGTCCATTTTCGAAAGATGCGTACAACAGCTGCAAGTTCCACAATTTGTGGTGAGCCAGGTGCTGCAGAAATGTCTGAGTTCCATTTCTGGGTTTCCTGGTTCCACCAGATGATAACAGATTTGTGGGTCTTTCCAGATCCATCAGTAAACACTGTAAATGCCTCCAGAGGTTTTTCGCTTCTTTTCGGTTTTTGGGAAAGTTGAAAGTCAAGGTGTAAAAGTTTATGAGCTGGCAAATGCGAAGAAATCTGTCCAGGATAGCCAGCAAGAGCCATGGCAAAAACGTCCGATTGGCAATATAATCAGGAAAGATAGGTTTTGACCACTGGCAAATAGATACATGTAAAGTCAATTCCTGCTAAAGTTAATAGTCGTTGCCGCGCCTTAAGAATTAAAAATGCAAACATTTCATATTGTGCAAATATTGTTTTTGAAGGCTGATGTGATAGAAATACCCATTCAATAGTCAATAATGGGTCCTTCTGATCAGTGTCCCATTGGAAAATAAGGGCATATGGCTGTTTTGTAGGATTTAAGATTACCAAAAAAAATGGCAAATCTGGATCGCAGCGGTGCGCCTGTCTAGACGCAATGGCTTCAGTGATTTTTGCAATTGCTTTAAGAGAGGGTTCGTTCAGCGTTCTTGGGGCACAAATATTTGTGTCTCCCTTCAAAAGTTCAAAAAGAGGACTTAAATCTGAATTTGTGATTCCCAATAAGGGGCGAACCCAGTTTATAGTTCCCAGAAGTTTTTGTACATCATTTAAAGTAGAAATTTCTGTGTTCAAGTGAAGTGGTTGAGGTGCTATGGTCTTTGACCGAATTAACCAGCCCAAATATTTCCAAGGGGAAATAGTTTGAATTTTTTCAGAAGCAATACAAAATCCAGCTGCATTTACAGCTGTAGTGACAAGGGCTACGGCCTCCTTCATGTCTGTTTCCTGAGATGCAGCCACAAGGATGTCGTCCATGTAGTGGTATAACAACACAGAAGGTTTAGACTTTCTAATCGGGCTTAAAATTTTTGCCACATACCATTGGCATATGGTTGGACTGTTTTTCATTCCTTGTGGGAGCACGACCCAATGGAATCGTCGCAAAGGTTCCTGAACGTTGACACTTGGAATGGAAAAAGCAAATTTAGGTGCATCCTGAGGATGTAATGGTATATTAAAAAAACAGTCTTTTAAATCAATTACTGTAAGGTACCAATTTCTTGGTAACATGGTTGGCGAGGGAAGCCCCGGCTGAAGGGGTCCCATGTTTTCCATAGCGTCATTAATTTTTCTAAGATCATGGAGTAGGCGCCACTTGCCACTTGGTTTTTTAATAACAAAAACAGGAGAATTCCATGGACTAACAGACGGTACTACATGTCCCTTTTGTAATTGCTCCTCTACTAAGTCATTAAGAGCGCGGAGTTTCTCTATAGGAAGGGGCCATTGATCCACCCATATAGGGGTATCCATTTTCCAGGTAATTTTTAGAGTGCCGCGCTCTTCAATGGCCCCCCCTAAAAACGTGTTTTTAGTGTAACTCCCCACTGAGCTAATACGTCACGGCCCCACAGGACCATCGGAATTGGTAAAACAAAAGGTTTAACAGTGGCTATGTGCCCTTCAGGGCCTTCAATGGTAACAGTATGGAGGCTTTGTCTACTAGTACCAGTGCCGCCTACCCCTGCAAGGGCCTGAGGTGTAGAGGTCAATGGCCAATGCGGGGGCCATTTCGCCTGTGAGATAACCGTAACATCTGCTCCAGTGTCCACAATACCTTGTAAAGGATATTTCTGTCCCGCTTGGGACAGGGTAGCTTTACACATGGGGCGATGTAAAGATATATTTTGTGCCCAGTAAATTGATGGAACTCCTGTGGATCCAAAATTACCTTCTCTGCTGGGTAGCTGCTGGTTAGCCACGGAGTTTCTCTGAGGCTGTAAAAAAGGTACCAATTGTGCAATTCGGCTGCCTTCTGGGATAGTACAGGGGGGGAAAGGAGTCCAAACCATTACTGCTATGTTGTCTACCGCATCTGCATCCACCACCCCGGGGAGTATAAAGAGTCCCGTAAGTGTGGTAGACGATCTACCGACAATTAGGGCGCTTTGCCCCCTCAAAATGGAACTGTTAGTGGTGGTGGGCAATAAGTGGACTGTAGAATCAAGCAGAGTTACTGTGTGGGAGGTTGCCAAGTCCAGTCCGGCACTCCCTGCTGTTGCTGGACAAAAACTTGTGGCGTTGGTTGTAATTGAACTCCACCCTGTAGGGAAGCCGTGCCCTGCGGAACTTGTTTCTGCATGCGCCGCGGATTCGCGCTCCGTGGTTTGTTTCCCTGGAGGGGCTATCCCTGGGCATTATATTTGGAGCGGCATTGATTTGCATAATGCCGTCCTTTTTGGCATTTAGGACAAACACTGGGGGCTTTTGTTTGTGGTTTTTTCGGACAATTTTTCCTAAGGTGTCCAGGCTTCCCACAGTTGAAACAAGTAGGGGGGGGTTGCATAGCGGCAAAAGCGGCGGCCATGGCCTCAAATTTATGATCAATTGTCCCTATACGATTACATGCTTCAACCATTTCAATTAGAGTAGGGTTCCCGTTTGGCAGGGTTTGCAAAACTCGCTTACAATCGGTGTTAGCATTTTCCACTGCCAATTTTAAAAGTAATATTTCTCTTGCTTCTGCGTTCTCAATTTGTTTTTCTAGCGCTAATTTTAATCGATCTATAAATTGCATATAAGGTTCTTTAGGTTCTTGTACTATAGCAGTAAAAGCCTTTTGCGGCTTCTGAGGATCAGGGATCTTCAGAAGTGCCTTTTTTGCTTCTTCACGTAAAGCTCTTAAGGCTTCCCTTGGAATGTCTCGGGCCTGGGTGACGGGATCAGCATATGGCCCTGTCCCCGTTAAATGTTCCATTGTTAATGTTGCCATTTTGGGATTGTTATTCCCTATGTAAGTAGTTAAAAGGGTTTGCAACCCCTGTCTCCATTGAGATTCCCACAACATATATTGCATAGGAGTACAAAGCAATTGTGCAAGAGATTTTAAGTCATGAGGTGTCATTATGTAGGTATCAAAAACAGATGACAACATAGTAACAAAATAAGGAGAAGAGAGACCATGTTCCGTGACCGTACGGCGCAATTCCTTAATTACGGCAAAAGACAAAGGTTCCCATTGAGCTCCCCGTCCCTGGTACACAACTGGTGCTACAATTTTTTGTGCCACCTCCCACTCCCCCTCCCTTAACGCCTGCTTTTTTATCTGAGTCCATACATTATGTGGGTCAGGGGGGAACAAGTCGGGTTCATCCTCCGGGTCTATAGGTCCGGGATCAAAGGGGTCGTCTTCTGGAGGGTAATTTGTCAAAGCCCTCCTTCTTAGAGACGGTTTTGACGTTAGTATGGGTTCGGTTTTGGGTTCAGGGGCAGAATAGGTTGTTGCCGGCGGAGCTGAAGGGAGGTCAGAGGGACTGAGGTCGGGGTCTTTCCCGTTATGATCAGTCTCAGATGGTGGATCCCCTTTATGAGAGCTTTCTTGTTCCTTTAAGATTTCAAAAATAATTCTCCACCAAGGGAGTAATTTTTGTGCTTGGGGGTCGCCCTTCGTAGCTCCGTCCCATAGTTTAATACCTACTTTGTCCCATATTTCCGTCGTAAAAATATTAGACGCAGTAACATCAGGGATTTTTACTTGGACCCATTTTAACATACATTTAAGATCATGGCCCAATATAGTCTTATCATGCTTTGTCAGCAAGGCTTTCATAAGTTCATATACGTCCCTTTCCACGGGGGTGGAAACTTGCCCCCCCATTTCCGATTACCCGCAGCTCACCTCCTTCCACTGAGGGATTGTTAGCCGGCTTCTGCTTCCTTTTCAGCAAGTCACTCTTTGAAGTTCTGCGGGAGTTGCGACCGGCTGCCAGATGGGCAGTTCTGTTCCTTTCCGAACGCCGAGCCGTTCGCTCCTTTTCGGATCGAATCACGTCGGACCAAATCACGTCGGGGTCACCATTTGCCGCAACTGAGGGACGGGACACCGCTTGATGCAAGCAAAGTGTTCGATTTATTAGCAATATTCCATAAGCTTTATAGTATTTCTAACAACAAGCAAGCTACGTGTCTTTATTTCCATTGGTTAGTATCTATGTCGCGTCCCACACTCATTGGTTAGTACAACTTCATCTATTAGCTATTCCTAGACTCATTGGTTAATACAACTTCATCTTTTAGCTATTTCTAGGCTAATTAAAACAACTATGTTATCTTGCAGCTGCAGCAAAACCACAAGGAGGAATGTTCCTGTTTCACAATGTCTTATCTTGGGAGGAAGATCCTGTTAAGCAGGATGTCTTATCTTGCACCTTCCTGTAAATCAGGATGTCTTATCTTGCAGCTTCCTGTAAATCAGGATGTCTTATCTTGCAGCTTGTTATCCACTCTCCCAGGGCCTCCGTCCGACCAAGGCAATCAGGTCAGGGTCTCCTGCTTGCTTGTGAAGCTCTGCAGCAGCAAGATGCTTGTTTGCTTTTCCTACACCAGAGGATAGGAAAATATTTGGAGAATTATCATTCCCTTAACTTGTTTGCCATGTCCTTACAGTGCTCCCTCAGCACATGCTAGGAACTGCTGGTATCAGATGGACCTTTGGTCTGACCCAATACAGCTTTGCCCCTGCCTGTGTGTCGTGGTTTTGCCCCAGCCGAGGGCCGCACCCCACACAGTCGCTTGTACTTTTAAAAGGAAGGGGGAGGGAAAGTTGGGGGAGGGGGAAAAGGGAAGGAAGAAGGAGGAAAAGAAACCACAACCTAGAAACCAGAACCACGCAGGTTGGGATAAGGATAGTTTACTAAACAATAACAGAAAACTAGATATAACAATAACAGAAGTTTAAAGCACAAAATAGATGAAACTGGTGATACACAATGCAGTTTCTCACCAAACCACAGAACCCAGGCCGCACAGCTTAGCGCCGTCCCCGAACCCGGAAACTGCCCGTCCTGGTGTTGTCTCCTCCTCTTCCCCCCAGTCCCCCTTTATACTGAGCATGACGTAACTGGCATGGAATATCCTCTTTGGCCAGTTCGGGTCACCTGTCCTGGCTACGTCCCCTCCTTTCTCACTAGTAAGGAAGTATGCAGAGCTGAGAAAGGTCCTTGATTGCCCGGCAACAACTAGAAACATCAGGGTGCTATCAGCACTGTTCTCATCCTAACACCCAAACATGGCATTCCATCCACTGCTGAAAATAACTAACTCCATCATAGCTGAAACCAGGACACTGTGGCACCTCCTCACATTAACTGGGAAGGAAGAATGATGTTTTACACCAGGTAAAGAGAAGAAAAGGGAATGGAGTTTTCTCTTTGATTCACTCTAGCAGTAATGACAACAGTTAATTAGCTCTCTGCAATAAAACGAGGGGTGGGGAAGGGCATCTCAGAAGTACTCCTGCTCAGATGGCCCTGGGAAGCCTGAAGACGAACCCATAGGTCAGGCTTAAACACATTTGCCTAGGCAGGGCAAGCTGCTTTGTACAAAGGAGGAAACACAAGACTTGACATGGAATTAAGAAGGAAATTCTGAAACTTTCTAGAAGAAATGTGGGCAAAAAGGGAAACATTTCAAGAGAAAACCACTTGCTGTTCCAGGAGATATGCAGCTGAGGATGCTGCCTTCTCAAAGGATGACTGAACACATGCCAGCAGCAGACTGGAGAACAGATCAAAGAGCAGATCTCGTTATTGAGTCTCACCTGGGTGGAAAAAACCCAGTAACTATAGTCCCTACTTCAACTGGAATGTCTTGGAAAACCCATCTAGAGCTTGAGACATGTTCCAGTCAAGAACATTTCAAAGGAAAAGAGAGGAAAAGAAGCAAAAAAAATACTGTGACAGTAGATGTGACCTTCGAGATGTTTGATTCTCTTACTGCAAATCCTTTTTGGGAGACGGTGCTTGTACTGGGTTTGGCTGGGACCCAGCCTGCACGGTGCTGGGTTTCACAATGGCCACCAAGTCAGTGTTGGTAATACCCTGATGGTTTAGGTGCTGCTGTGCTGCACAGCACCGGGGGCTCCTCAGTTTCTCCCCCTGCAAGTAGGCTGGGGGTGGGCAAGACTCTGAGAGGGGATGGAGGGATAGTCCATACCCTGGAAGATCATGCTCAGCAGTGAGGTTTTCCCAGACTAGCCAGTACTTGGGGGATGGCTGGGCTGTCTTCTGGTGGTGACTGTTTCTGCATCACTTGTTTGTTGGGATTTTTTTTGCCTTCGCTTTTTAATCTGTCTTCATCTCAGCCCACAAGGGCTGATTTTGGGTTTTTGTTGTTTTTTTATTCCTCTGCTTTTACCCTTTGAATTCTGTCTCCCACCCCACTGAGCAAGCAACTTGGAGGGGTCAACACACCACAGTGACGTGGATCAGCTTGTAAAAGGACAGCTCAACCTCGCTCTGGCTCTCTAAATAACACAGCTTCTACTATACAACCTTCCTCTCTCTGGTACTTTCCGTGGTATATGAGACTTGAGAAGGTAACACAAGAGCCTGACGTCTAGGCTTTGCACTTCTGTTCCTTACAGCAGTACCCTCCGTTCTTCAATAGGGTGGGAGACCACTGGCACAGGTTGCCCAGAGAGGTGGTGGAAGCCCCATCCCTGGAGACATTCAGGGTCAGGCTTGATGGGGCTCTGAGTGACCTGATCTAGTGAAGATGTCCCTGCTCACTACAGGGGTGGGACTGGGTGGCCTCTGAAGGTCCCTGCCCACCTAACGCAGTCTGGGATTCCACCTTTTACATACACACTTCTGCCCATGGCAAACAGAGCTGCCCCACTAAATAAATCTTATTTATGATTTATGAAAGAAAGGAGAAAGGAAACTAATCTACACACAACAGAGCTGTAGAAAGAAAAGCAAACCCCTCTTAGGCTAGTGTAACCCCCCAGGAAAGCTAGCCTCAAACCATGTACCAAGAGCTTTAAGGCTGTTACACAAGCACATGGAACCACCTCAATACTTTTGATGCAGTCGGTGGGACTGTACCACTTCCCAGGACATGTGGCTAAGGAAGCTCTGCTTCCTCCAGATTCAGCTCCATTAGAGTGAGGAACCTCAGTCACATGCCTGCACACCCTCTGCAGAACCCCCATCGCTTTGCTCACACCTATAGCTTGGGTAACAAAGCCTGGAAAACATTCCCAGACTGCAATGCCCTCTCTACCCTTATTCCCAGATTCCCCATTGATGTACAGAGATCCCCACCCAAGATTTGGGATGCCACCAGCGAGAGAGGCACGAGCTGAGGTGACTGCAGGACACCAGGATCCCTGCTACACACTAGCATCACCTCTGCAAGCCTCAGAGCTACCACAGCTTCTTTTCAGTGAGAAGGACACTACAGAAGCAGAGGGGAAAGCCCATGGAACAGAAACAATGCCCATCCTTTCTGCTTCACAGAAACAAGGCAGGAGGCCTTTGAAAACAGAGCTTGTGCAGTCACCCAGCACCCTTCACGACGTCACTTGCCTGGGGGGTGATGCCACACCAGAAGTTAGAGAGAACGAGACTTGAGCATCGGTGCCACCAACGTCTTGTTTTCTGCTATCATCAGGTCCAGGGTCTGTGGGTTGGTCAGTAAGTTATCTGCGTCGACAAACTAGAGAAGAGACAAAGGGGAGAGACAAAGAAATCCGTTACCTGGGGAAACGATACACTGTCCCTGACACATCCTCAGGACCAAGGCAGCCAGGGGCATGAGGCTGGCAAAAGAAACCCAACCAAAAAGCACTGAGTGGGTGGGTTTAATACTGTGGGGTGAGGGCAGGGGTGGCTACGCTACAACAAAGCTCCAGGACAGGGAAGATGCAGAGCTCCCTCTGACTGCACACACTGTTTCTCCAGCGCAGGCTGGAAGGGAAAGGCAACACTGGTGAAAATCCAGGGCAGGCTGAGTCAGTGAAGGGGATGGAGAACAGCTCTGAGAGCTGGCCTCACACCGGCGCCTTGCTCCGAGTCCGGGAACCCCCCTATTAAGGGCTCCTGCAGTGGCCAGCAGCACCCATCTTTCCACACCCGGCCTGCAGAACCATTTCCCCTAACGCTGCATCAGGAGCAGTGGAGTTTCTATCTGGGAGACCCTTGCAGGTACCTACCCACCACCTGTGGAGCCTGTGGAGAAAGCCTTGTGCTTACCCAGGGACCTACCTCCCTACCTGCACAGTCTCTTGCCCATCACACCAGGAAACGACACACAGCATCTCACAGCGGACAGCTTTTATGTTCCCATGGAGAGGAGGCATTTTGACAGCCCCAAGCATCAAAGCAACTACCCAAAAAGCTTTTGCCTGAGGACAGCAGAGAAAAATCAAACCTCGTATTTACCAGGATGTAGTCTGACCACTTGTCCCGTGCAGCTCGCAGGGCAGCCTGTCGGAGTTTCATCACGTGAGTGAATCGGGAGCTTGGCCAATGTTTTGGCCCAATTTCTTCTGGATAAGACCTAGAGAGGAAAAAATAAAAGTGACTGCAACCCATGTCTGGGGCCTGTTACAGTGGGAAAAATAATAATAATAATAATAAAAAAAAATAAAGACCAACAAACAACCATGAAAAAAAAAGTTCCCTTGCTGCCAGCTTTCCAAAAGGAAAACAGCGTTAGAGTCACCTCAGGCAACCCAGGAGAGGTTTTGAGGGAGAGCAGTGCCAAGTTTCGTGCTTGGCATGTGTACACAGGGCACCAGAGAACAAACAGCGCGGCAGCATTTCCTGCCGACCCACTGCCCACGAGCAAAGCAGCCCCGACAAACCCAGGAGCTTCTTCTGCAGCAGGCAGGGCCCCACCAAAATGAATCCAAGCTCACTGACCTCATCTGACCTTCTCGTGAAACATCATCTGTCCTCTGCTAGGCTTCAAGGCCATAAATACAGGTTCCTTAAGGCCAGCAGAATCAACAGCACTGAGGATGGGAAGATGAAGGCAGTTTGGATCCCCTTGGGGTCTGGGCATTATTAGTAACTGTTAACACGTTCAGATAACAGCTCTTAAATCTACAGACACCCAACACCCAACCCCAGGAGCCTGAAGATGGGAGCAAAGCTCCCATGTGTGTTTCAGGGTTTTGCTCCAAAGGCAAATGCTTCGTCAAGAAGACAGAAGGAAACTCCGGGACAGATCCCAGCGTGGGATGGAAATTCAGGGCTTTGGAGGAGCTGAGGACTTCAAAACCTCCTTACAGAACCTAAGCAAGCCAAGTTCAGTGGGATTAAGAGAGCTCCACTCTGACGAAAGGATTAAGGAAGTAAAACAAGTGTTGCCAGAGGGTCTGTACCACAAACGCCCCCTCACTGCGCTGGGGGCCCTGGAAGTAAAAGCAAGCCTGGAGAAAGGGGAAACTGATGTTGTATTCCCTGAGGGAACAAAGAGAAAACAGAACAAAGCCAGGAACAGCCCACCTTAAAAACAGATCGACAGACAAAGCCATAAAAGCCCAACAGGCCTAACATCCTATTTCAGAGCAGTGAGCCTGCAGGTCATGCAAAGGGGTAACACCAACTCACACCAAGGTCTCTGGCTCAGAGCTTCCTAAGATTTGATAACTCAGAGAGAACTTCCACAGACACTACAGAAACAGGCTAGGGCTTCCTTGCAAGCAAAGAATAACAGGTTTTATTCCCTGTAGCTTTTAATGCTGTTTGTTTTCCATGCACTGTTTTCTTTAGCAGCTGCTAAAGAACTGAAGGGGGGTGGTTAGTAGGTCAAGAGAGGTCCTTCTCCCCATCTGCTCAGTCCTGGGGAAACTGCACCTGGAATATTGGGGCCGGTCCTGGGCCCCTCAGCTCAAGAAGGATACAGAACTCCTTGAAAGAGCCCAGCCACCAAGGTGTTGAAGGGACACCTTCCTTGTGAAGAGAGGCTGAGGGAGCTGTGCCTCTAGCTTGGAGAAGAGGAGGCTGAGGGGTAACCTCATTAATGTTTATAAATAAGTAAAGGGTGAGAGTCAGGAGGATGGAGCCAGGCTCTGCTCAGGGATGGCAGCGACAGGACAAGGGGCAGCAGGTGCCAGCTGGAGCAGAGGAAGTTCCATGGGATGTCAGGAGGAATTTTTTCCCTGTGACGGTGATGGAGCCCTGGGACAGGCTGCCCAGAGAGGTTGTGGAGTCTCCTTCTCTGGAGACATTCAAACCTGCCTGGATGTGTTCCTGTGTGATCTAGTCTGGGTGATCCTGCTGTGGCAGGGGGTTGGGCTAGATGAGCTTTCCAGGTCCCTTCCAACTCCCAACATTCTGTGATTCTGAGAACGGAAAAAACTTTCTTCTTCAAAGTTCTGCATGAGTTGCTTCATTGAAGTCAGAGAGCTTTTTATGGAAAAGACACCCCTTCTACCCCTCCAGAAAATCAGTATTTTAATGCTTGGACATTTTGCACATCTCCTGGATTGCAAACAGAAAGCCTAGAAAGTTTAATGTCTACCCAAACAGCCTGAGTCAACCCCCTGCTGCAGTACTCACTGGGGGTCTTCCATCGGCCTCCACTCCACATCGTGGTAGAGGTTCTGCACGTTCTTCAGCCACTCTCTAAGGATTGCTGTGGTGTTGTCGATGTTGTGGTCAGTGGCCGCCCTGGGAAAACAAGAGCGGAAAGAGCCCCGTTAACACAAGCTTTAGGTCCCTTGCCTTTTCCCTGCTGGTACACGAGGCAGGGGCAGGACCAGGTGCATCCAGCTCCTGACAGAACTCAGAGCAGCTCCACAGATGTGGAAATCCTCACTAAGGCATGCAGCAGAACCCCACTTCCCCCCAGCACACCCCCGAAACACAGGCCAGCTTGCCCACCGCTGGTCTCCTGCCTCACCGACACCACAGCGGCTTCATCACCAAGCGGCCACGGGACCGAGCTCTGTTCTCACCACCCGCGGGCTGGATTCTCCTTGCCGACCCTCATGAGCTGCAGAAGGCAGGCCAGGCCACCTCAAAGACGAAAGCACCCAAGGTAAGCGGGCCACAAAGGTCCCATCTCTGGAAGCACCAAGATCTTGTCCTGCTCGCTGCACTGTTTAAGGTGCACAGCCTGGCTGTGAGCACGCGTACCCCGCTGCATCACCCAGGAATCACATGTGCCAGGATGGGGGGGCTCTGCTAAGACACTGAGAGGATTCCCCACTAATGCTCTGGCAGCAGAGGGAAGGAACCCTCACGTGCTGCTCTATGGCACAGATAACCATAGCCAAGCCCATGGAAGTCACTTGCTTCCAGCCTGAGACCTGCCAAGCTGAGCGCAGGGGAAGGCTGGGATGCTCAGTGCACACCAGAATCAGGATCAGACCCCCTTCCTCCACTCCCCACTATACCCAGCAAGCTGCACAAACTGGAGAGGATGCCCAGATCTACGTCTCTGGCAGTAATCACAGGGAAATGCTCCCAAAGGAGCCTCAAGCTCACCACTGCCCGAGCTCCTCAAGCCTTTGGGTTACAGGGCCAGCGAGACAGCTCACATCCCGCTGTTCCTTTCCAGCACGCGTATCCCTGGGACCAGGACTTCTCACATCCAACACCAGGTCGTTGACGTGGTTGTGGCAGATCCCCCAGCAAATTCCCCTAAGTGAAAGGGCTGCTCCATTTCCTGGGCAGCAGGCAGGAAAGCACAACCCCATGGTCAGACACAGCCCCACGGTCAGACATAGCTCCAAAGCTCCACAGAGAATTTACAATCCATTTATAGTCCTCTGGCAGTATAAATATTCCCTAAAGGTCCCATGGAGAGACAGAAAACATGGTGTGAAGCCCGTCCCTAAGCAGAGGAGGGTGCTGGAAGGCCATGCTCAGCCCCAGCAACTGCTCTAACGCACCTAGTTTTCCTCCAAACCCAAAGGCACCTCCCACAACATCCTCTGCTCTACCTAAAGCCACAGACACCTGCAGTTAGCGGAGGGCACACGGAAAGGAGGAAGGGGCCACATTCCTAGACCCTAGGGCTGCTCCAAGTTATTTCAGGAAAACACCTCCATCCCAAGCCAGTGTATGATCCTCCAGCTGAGAATCAGGGCACAAACCCTTTCTAGTTCATGCAACCAGAAGGTATTGGACAATCACAGAACTGTAGGGGTTGGAAGGGAGCTCCGGAGCAAATCGAGTCCGAGCCCCTGCCAAAGCAGGGTCCCTAGGACAGGTTGCACAGGGAGGCGTCCAAACGGGGCTGGAATATCTCCAGAGAAGGAGACTCCACACCCCCCTGGGCAGCCTGTCCCAGGGCTCCCTCACCCTCACCGAGAAGTTCTTCCACATACTGGTGTGGAACTTCCTGTGTTCCAACTTGAAGCCATCAGCCCTTGTCCTGTCCCCACAGACACTGAGAGGAGGCTGGCCATTTCCCCTGTGTCCCATACTGCAGATATTGATAAGCACTGATCAGATCCCCTCTCAGGCTTCTTTTCTCCAGGCTGAACAGCCCCAGGTCACTCAGCCTCTCCTGGTGGGGGAGATGCTCCAGGCCACATTATCCCCATGGGGTTCAGCCTGCTTTAAATTAAAAAAGAATCAAGAAATCAGATTTTAAGGTTATTTATAAACCACTTAAGGACAGGAAGCTTATCTGTTGAACTATTGCCTACTAAGCCAATAAATACCAGAAGTTCTACAAGCGAAGAAAGGCTGGTTTCTCTGCTGGGTTTAGTCACACCTTGACCAGGACCCTGGGTCAGACTGCACTGTAGATGTAGCTTGCAAGGATGTTTAACTGGACTAAAAGAGCTCTGGTAGAACAGACTATGTCAAGCTTGCTCCATGTGTTTTATACACTGCAGCTCATCCACCCAAGTCCCTCTTTTTAAGCATCCTTAGCTGGGGTCTCCCACAGCCGCCACACATTTCACTAGTCATCTGCTTTCCTCCCACACTCCAGCTGCAGAGTCACGGAACAACAGCTCCAAAATTCCTCAAATACCAGAGAACAGTGAAAATGGATTTTGTTTTGTTTGTTTGATTATGGTCATCACTGGAGCTGCAGTGGCACCAAGAAGCTCCTGCTACACACACAGCAACTAGGCATCACGCAAAGCAATGGTGGCCATCCTGAAGAACAGAGTTCATCTTATGTGGTACTTAGCCAGGTCCAGGCTTGCCTCAAAGATGCTGCAAAGCCTTCAAGGAAGCACAGAGCCACCACAGAGTTAGGTGTCTGTGCCCCCTTCCCTCAGCAAGCCTCATCCCTGTCCTCCTAACCTTGTGTAAGATCAGTGCGGAGATGTGGGGGGGTTCCTACTGGCTGGGAAGGGAAAGGGGAAGCTTCAGCTTGTACAGTCATTCAACCTCAGAGCAAGTTACTAACATGGGTGAACGCCGTCTCCTCAATCACCCAAAGCTGCTTCATGAAGCCCAAAGCTCTGACTAGCAGAAGAAACCTTCAAGTTGCAGAAGAGTGGTTGACAGGAGTCCCAGCAGCTCTGCCCTCAATAGCTAGCTGCCCCTTCTTTGTGTCCCCAGCAAGACAAGGGAGCTGAAGGATGGTCCTCCTGTCACATCCTTGCCTCCAGCTCCTGTAAGGTCAAGCCACACAAGTTTTACTGCACGGACACGCCACCATCCTGAGAAAAGGGTTCAGCACACCAAGACTGCGACTGCCTGATCCTGTCCTGTGCCAACAGTGCCTAGGGGAAGAGTTCCCCATGGTCAATCAGATCCCCCACACAGGGAGCTCTCCATCCTGCTCCTGGTAGGACAGCAAGCCCTTGACAAAACTCACTTCAGAAAACCCCAACAGCTACCAACCTCCAGGCAGAAGGGAACCTGGAGGAACCTCCAGATCTCCCAAGTAAAGTGCTAGAAGAAAAATGGTAATTTACTGCCAAGCCTGTAATGCTGGTGCTGTGTAGAAGGTAAACTCACATCCCAGTAGAGCTCTACGAAGACATTCATGAGACAAAGCTCTGGCAGAAGTCGAGGGCTGAAGTCTCCAGGACTATCCACCCAGCAGCATTTCTAAGCCCAGAAGTTCTCAACAGCAATAAAGTCTGTCACGCCCTAGATGAACCATGCCCTATGACGAGCAGTTTGGCAAACTGCTGTTTTTCCAGCTTTGAGCCTCAAAACCACCCAAAACAACCGAGAAAAACCAAACCAGCACAGGCCATTTCCAAAAGCAATTATCACCATTAGTTTCAGAACCACCACTCACATTTCAGATCAAACAAAACAAGCCCCTACACCCATTGTAACCTCTGAACCAGGCCACCTAAACCCGCCCCCCAAAATAGAAGAGCAGCTATGGCATCTCCTGTATGGAAAAACAGGGACATGGGGCTTTTTATATCATTTTTAATGACCCTGCACAAGAAAAACAGGCAAATAAAAATATGACCAGGACCTCCCACTGGCAACAGGAACACCTCAAGCCCTAAAAGGCATGTCAAGATATTCCTCGTGACCAGCACTTCTTCTGTAACAGTTTGTAGGACTTCAAGAAGTCAAGCAGGCCGTTAAAATAGTGCTCTGACTCCAATGGATGGACCAGCTAGCTCGACCCTGTTCATTTTTCATCTGTTTTCAAGATGCTACGGCCATCTTTGCTGTGGATCTGTGGATCTCACCACCACTACCAATGGTCTCTTGGCCACAGTGCATATCTGGGAGATGTACAACCTAAAGCCTGTGTGACACAACCGGGAAAGACCGGTGGAGTGACAAGGAAGAACAATAAAATTAAAGTTCCCTTAAAGTTTTAGGACAGGAAGTTTCACTAGAACAGAGGCCAAGGTGGCCACCCCTCCTCCAGCAACACGGCAGCTTGGCCCACTCAGATTTAAACCCACTCCAAATAAACACAAAGTTAAGTGTGAGAAAAGCCTGAGTGAGAACCTCTGTACTGGGGCTCGTGTCAGCATAACAACCACCCCAGTATTTACTTTGGCTTGAACCAGTCAGCTTGCCAAGGACACAAGCCCTCATTGTCCATGTTCACCAAGTACCCTCTCCCAAAAACACTCAACCACCATGAACAGTGGAAAAGTAAGCCCAACGTTAAGCGACTACTGTTTTAAGTAACTCGTGAGTAGCAGCATACAAGGGAAACTGCTCCTTTTCCAGACTGCTTGTATTTTTAGCCTGACAACGAATACTCAATTGGGAGAGGAGGAGAGGTAAATGAAATATGCCATGAAACATAAGATCTACTGCTCTATTAGGTAAAGAAAGGTCAGTGGATAGATAGGGTCCATTAGAAATTTTTTAAAAATAGGGGTTTAGTCATGAAAACAGTAGCAGTAGCTTTCAACTAGGAGAATAAGGAGCAGAAATTACTCTCAGCTCTCAGGATGGAGTTTAGTTGGCTTATAAAACTATTTTCTAATATCAGCGTTTACAGTAATTAAAAAGTAGCAATTTTTTTTTCGCTCCACGTTCACAAAAGGAGGTTAATTTAGACTTTGATGGCTTTTACTCCCCACAAAAAAAAAAAAAAAAAGAGGGGGGGGAGATAAATAAATAAGTAAATACATCATCACCTTATTTTTACCTCTTCACATCCCAGCCTGCTCTCCCACAAGCTGTTTCCAGTTTATTTACCTCAGGCACTGGGTCAGTTGAGAAAATTTTCACCTTCACCATCTGTATAGGAAAAGTACTCCAAGACAAAACCAAGCCTGTGTGCCTCTGGCTAGCCAGGGAGCGGGTCATGCTGTAACACAAGCTGTGGGACACTCCGTGGCCAGGGGCTTGCAGTGATTTTCCTACCGAGTTTAATATTTACCAACTCTTCCCCTTGGCAAACACAGAGGGAGGAAGGGCTTCCAACAGCGCTGAGCACTTCAGGTTCAAGAAGCGCACGCTGCAAAGAGGAGTTGGTAACAGGAGGCAGCAAGCTCCCAAACCCTAAAGCTCTGAGGAGGATCCTTTCCCCTCCTGCCAGTGTTTTGAAGACTGGAGGGCTTCAGGAGGGTGTTGGCTTCGCCCTTTACATCTATGAGTGCCAAATTCAGGACATCCAGGCTTGAGTTGGCCCTATCACCCTGCCAGGCACACCTCACAGGCAACAACAGTCCAGATGCTGGAAATGTTTGGGGTTGCATTGAGAGTGGCTCACAAGGAGAGGATGTCCATGGCTTCCCGGGGCTCCTGCTGCTCCTGCATGCTGCAGGACAGAGTTGGGCAGATAACCAAATCCCAGGAAAACCCAGGGATATCCATTTTAGCTGTCTTGCCTTCTCTCCACTTGCACCCACATGGTTTGCTATGGGATGTAGTCCAATACTGAGTTCCACTGAAACAAGAGCCATGAGTTGGCCACATGCCTTGAACCTGCAGGGTCTCATCCAACGCGAAGCCCAAAGCCCACAGAAAGCCCATTAGTAGATCGCTCCTCACAACTGCAGCACAGAAAGTGATGACAAAAGCATCAGCAGCTCACCCTGGCCACCTTCCACAGCAGAGAGCTGCAAGAAAGCTTTCAGAGAGATGTTACATCTCGAAACAGCAATGGTGGGAGTGTATTTCTCTATGCTATGTCCCAAAACTCAGGCTGGACCATCTCCCCCTCCTCTGGTTTCGCTCTCTCACACGTGCAAGGGGGTGAAGTCTCAGAGACAGAAGGGTGCTGTCACCAAACAGCTCTGAGTCAGCAGAGCTGTATCCTCCATGCTCCAAATAAAGGGTCGAGCCAGAGCTGGCCCCACTGGATGCTCCCAGGGGTTACTGGACAGCTCAGCCCCCACAGCAGGACTTGTTACATTCATGGCAACCTTCTGCCCCGAGAGAGTGGCCGCAGTGACAAGCGGCGCTGACCATCACCAGCAAGTCACCATGACCTGTCAGTCCCATGTTTTTTACCACAGCACTCACAGCAGGTGATGAGCAGCGTGCAGGAAAAGAATTTTAACATCTCAACCAAACGAAAGCAGAAGTAGGGAAGGCAGCGAGGTGCTTCTGGCTTTGTAAGGCCTCCAAATTGCCTAGTTCCTGCAGCAAAAGCCCACTTCGGCTTTCAGTCACCATGGGCAGCTCGAAGAGCTCCCTAGTGTGAGCAGAGACTGTCCCACTGGCTGCCCTGAGTGATGACTATGCTTATTCTGGGTGTGAATTCAGCCCTGCCAAAAATAACTGAGGGGGAAGAAAATAAATTACAAAAATCCAGGGAAGGAGTCCTAATATGAGTCAAATACAAATTCACATTTAGATTTCCCAAAACAAGCAGTAAATCAAGGTGAGTCATTTCTCCCTGCCTCCTTGTTTCAACACTGCCAGACGTTGAAAACCAACACAAAAAATACAAACCCTGCGGAACTGGGAGTTTCCACTGTGAGCCAGTGATGAATTACCTTGACCAGGACACGGTGCAGCTGGGAGAGGAGCTACGGATCCTGAAGGAGGGAGGGGGGAAGTTTCAAAACAAGTCAGAGAGAAGCAAAACACTTCTGAATCCAGTGAGAGGGAGGCTCCTGAGGCAGCTGAGAACTACCAGAAAGCAGCTGTACCATGACAACAGCCTGAGACAAAGCTTTTGTAGCTGCGGCTCCATCGCCATTCCCCCAAGGACCACAGCACGCTGTGCACCCCAAAGCAGCTGGCTGTCACTGCCTCCAGCACGGCTGGACAATTAAAAGATGTTCCATACCCAGTTGGGCTGTATAGCCCCATTTCCCAAAGCTGTGAAAACGTCCTTCTGGACCACAGAGGAGCAAGTGGAGCTGTTAACTATCAACTACTTTGGGGTCTTCTCCAAAATGCTGCAGGCCTCACTTTTTTTGCACCCTGTCCCCCCACCAAGAAGCAGGTACGGCTCTTGTTCACGCAGCACGGAGGAGATTCAGTCAATACAGTATTTTTCTAAACCACAAGAAATACTCTGTGGGTTTGCAGGCATCTGTGCTGCTCCCTGGACTACCAGCCCTACTTTGCATCTATTCATCCAAGACCCGATACCTCAGATCTCGGAGGTTCGGAGCAGAGGATGGATGACTCATGATGAGAGACCGCTGAGCTGGCTCACAATGATGCGGCTCAGAGGCTGAGAAATCCTCCTTGACAATACTTATTTTAGCACAATTATGCTCAGGCGCTTCATTAATAAGGCCTCAACATCCAGGCCCAAGTTCAAACAACTGTTTAAGTATTTAAACAAGTTGCTAAAGTCTTTAACGTATGCATGAGACTTTCTGGCTTCCTGGGGACTTGGCATTTGTTCTAGGGTTTCCCTTTGTTAAGAATCCTTCTGGAAATACCTTCTTTTGGTTTTTTAATTATTTTAACTTGGGTTTAAGACATCAGCTCCCAGCAGAGAGGCTGTTGGAGCCCAGGTCAGTGGCAGGGAGCTGCGTGGAGCCAGTAACAGGAGCAGGGACCCTCTGCAGGCTGGGCAGCCGTACAAGAACGGGACCTCACAGCACAGGAACGCAGCAAATACATTTGAGTCTCCCCTCAAACTCATTCCCCATGCCCTTCAGCAGCTTGCACATAATGGATTTTGCTGGCAGCAGCAGCAGTTCTAAAGCCTCCAATGATCTTCCAAGCCCAAGCGAGAGAATGATTCGGCTGGGCTCCTCCGCTCCACCCGCCCGGCGCAGGCGCGTTGCGTGTCTCCCTCCCTGCTGCGGGGGGGGGGCGGGGAGGGGGGGGCGGTTGAGGTAGCGGTTGGAGGGGGCGGGCTGCTATTGGCTGGCTGCGTGGCGCGTCACTATGGGTCCGGTGCAGCAACGCGGTGCTCGTAGTAACCGCGTTCATTCGCTAGTCGGCGCTCGTCGTCGGTGGGCGAGCTACTGTGTTCGGATCGGTTGGTTGTGCGTGAGGTGGCAGTTGGAAGCATCCGTATCACCTGGAAGCATCCATATCACCTGGAAGCATCCATATCACCTGGAAGCACCTTTGGTGCTTGGAAGCATCCTCCTGCACGTGCAGCTCTGCGGACCAGTGGCTGCCATGGGCAGCAGGATGGGCTCCGTTCGACTCTTTTTCAGACGGGTATGAGTAACTGAAAACCCTGGGTGACGCCAGGGTGAGACCTGCGCCCCAAAAACGCCGCTTCACACCCCCACACCCGCATCCCCATACCTACCCCTGGCAGGAAAGCAAAGGGAGTGTCGGCTTTGCCCCTTGGGAGGGTCTGGGCAGAAGGAGCTGAAGGAGCACAATGTAACACACACAAAAAGGGCTTTTCTTAAACCTGCTCCCTTAGAACAGGAAGGGACTAGTGTGTGCTGGCACATTTCGGGGGGGGGTGTGGGGTTGTGGGGTTGTGAGGGTGTGTGTGTGGAGATGTGTGTGCACAGCCCCCCCCCCCTCACCCCCCCCCCCCCCATGTCATAAGTCTTGTATAAGAGACTCAGGGAGGAAAAAGTTTAACTCTCTGACATGGTTCAGCCCCAGCCAGTGGCCAGGCATCACACAGAAAGAAAAGGAGAGGGACCTGGGGGTCCTGGTTGATGACAGGTTGGCTATGAGCCAGCAGTGTGCCCTGGTGGCTAAGAGGGCCAATGGGATCCTGGGATGCATCAGGAAGAGTGTGGCCAGAAGGTCTAAGGAGGTGATCCTCCCCGTCTACTCTGCCCTGGTCAGGCCCCACCTGGAGTATTGTGTCCAGTTCTGGGCTCCCTGGTATAAAAAAGACAGGGATCTCCTGGAGAGAGTCCAGAGAAGGGCTACAAAGATGATTAAGGGCCTGGAACATCTCCCCTATGAGGAAAGGCTGAGTGAGCTGGGGCTGTTCAGCCTGGAGAAGAGAAGACTAAGGGGGGAACTAATTAATGTTTATAAATATCTTAAGTATGGGATGCAGGGGGAATTGGCCAACCCCTTTTCAGTGGTCTGTGGAGATAGGACAAGGGGCAATGGCTGCAAATTGGAGCACAGGAAGTTCCGCACCAACATGCGGAAGAACTTTTACACAGTGAGGGCGAGGGAGCCCTGGGACAGGCTGCCCAGGGGGGTGTGGAGTCTCCATCTCTGGAGATATTCAAGACTCGTCTGGGCACCTTCCTGTGCAATATGAGCTAGGGAGCTGCTTTGGCAGGGGGGTTGGACCCGATGATCTCTCGAGGTCCCTTCCAACCCCTACAATTCTGTGATTCTGTGAAAAGAAAATAGAGGAAAATAAAAAAGAAGAAAAGGAAAAAATAAAAGAGACCAAAAAGAAAAAAGAAAAAGAAAAGGAAAAAAAAAGAAAAGAGAAGAAAAGGATAAAAGGAAGGAGATAAGAGAGAAGAAAAAAAGAAAAAGAAAAGCAAAAAGATAGAAAAGATAAGAAAAAGATAGAAGAATAAAAGGAAAAAGATAAAAGAGACGATAAAGAAAAAATAAAAAAGAAAAGAAAAAGATAAAAGAGAAGGAAAAAAAGAAAAGGAAAAAGGTAGAAGAAAAAAGAAAAAGGAAACGAAAAAGATGAAAGAAAAAGGGAAAAGATAAAAGAAAGAAGAAAAATACAGATAAGGAAAAAGAAAAGAAAAGATAAAAGGAAAGAAGGAAAGGAAAAAGAGAAAAAAGAAAAGGGAAGAAAGAAAAGAGAATAGAAAAGGGGAAAAGGGAAAAGGAAAAGGAAAGAAGGAAAGGAAAAAGAAAAAAAGAAATCAAAGGGGGAACAGAAGGGAAAGGAAGGGAAGAGCTGGAGAGCTGGGCAGAGAGTAATATTATGAAGTTAAACAAGGACAAGTGCAGGGTCCTGCACCTCGGGAGGAATAACTCCGGGCCCTGTGAAAAAAGCCCTGGGAGTGCTGGAGGACAATGGGCTGACCATTGCCAGCGATGTGCCCCCTGGCCAAGTTGACTTGATTTGCCCCATTCTTCAAGACCTTTGGTATAATAACAAGTACACTGAATCACAACGTGAAAACACTGCTACACACAACAGGTTATTTTTCCTTTTCCAGTTATCCGTGGACTGTGTAGGTCTGTGTTAGCTATATTGCCCTAGTCGATAATTCTTACTAGTGAGAAAATCACACAGGTTTCTGACTTTCCGCCTAATGGAAGGCAGCATCCCTAAGAAAAACCCAACCCAAACCATACACACACACACTCCCACGTATGTATATGTGTCTATAACCCCCCTATTATTAAACAAACACCCAGCGTGAAAACTTTCCTCAGGTACCAGCCTTACCCGCGGAGCCACCCTCTCGACAGAGGAGGAATTTAGGCTACATCATGTGTCCCACCAAAGTTCCCTCAGCTGGGAAGCTATGGTCTGGCTGTCACTGTTGCTGTAGCTTGTGAAGTTCTTGTGTGTTTTTCTGGTAGAAATTGGCTTGAGGGCACCAAAGCAATTAACAGCAGGAGGCCAGCAGAAGATAGGCGTGGGAGTTTACTGCTAGGGGCTTTCTGTTTGAAAGGCATAGGGGTGAAATAAAAGCATGTCATCTTCATTATCAGTTATTGGAGAACCACAGTTATTCTGTGGGGTAGCTTTTGGAGATGACTTTATTGGTGAGGCTTTTTTGGCAGCCGTAATCTCAGCTTTGCAACCTGAAAGCTGTTCGATTTCTATCATCTTTGGAGGAGATTTCTGTCCCTTGGAAACGTCAGAATTACGAGGTTCATCAAACTATTCCCTTGGCATTTTTAAATGCCTTACAATATTTTTAGGTCTGGGGTATAGCCAGGGCTTCTGAAAGGGCAGAAGCATGGCTGGGTGGCTTTGAGACATGGGAGGTGGCAGACTGCCTTTCAGTGCTGGCAGAGGCTGCTGGGAGGCAGGGCTGGGAGAAGGAAAGGCTGGGCGCTGCTGCACAGCAGGCTTTCCCTGCGCTGCTCCTGGCAAAGCTTCCGTCCCTGTTACGTTGTTAGCTGTGTGTGGATTCAGTCGACCCGCTACGTTTCTTAAGGGTGGAGTTGGGTGATAAAGGGTTGCCCCTGGGATGCTGTACACAAAATTGCACAGGAGGTAACGCCACAGCTCCCTGGGCAGCCTCTGCAGAGTCACACGAGGCCAGAGGCTGGAGAGGCTCCGCAGAGCTTCCCGGTTCCACACGCCAGTGGGGAAACTGTCCTCAGTGTGATAAAGCTGAGAGAAATAGATGCAGAGAGTGATTTCTGGGTGCTTCAGCAAGAAAGCATAGATTTTACTTACACAGCAGTGGAAAGCCTCGTTACACGGGGAGGAATTCGAGTAGAGGGTGATGCATCCGATGGTTTCGTAGACACCTGTAACGGCATCCAGATAACCGCCCACCTCAAACAGCGTGGATTCTGGGTGGTTGTCTAGGTCAGTGCAGTTTGTAGCATGGCCTTTTTGGACTACCCTGCCTGAGAAGCTCCTCAGTTCATAGAAGAGGAGGTGTTTGTTCGGGAGGGTTGCTGTTGGTGCATACGGGAAGCCAAAGGCTCTGTGAAATTCTGCATAAGGGACTCTGGCTTCCTCACCGGTCCGTATGTGGTAGGGACACTTGGCACAGGTGCGGTTCTCTCCCTGCCAGAAGTAGGGTTTCACTGCAGTCCCCTGATTCGTCAGGTACTCTCGGAAAGTTGTTTTCTCTCCTGGATTCATGTTCTGTGGAAAAATCACCCCATTTACATGCTATATAGCTGAGGGTCCTGAATGAAAAAGGAAGGTAGTAGTTGAATTTAACCCTTTGATTCGTTCTGCATAAACACTGGGTGGGTGGGTGGGGGGTTGCCCCTTAAAAAAGCACAATGAAACTTGTAGCACAACACCAAAAAGCTGTGGATGACACCAGAGAACAAAGCTCTCTCACAGCCTGGGAGCACTTTTTTCTTAGCACAAGGTAACCTCTTTGCTAAAAGCACAAGGAAAAAAAATGTTTCTCTGGCTTCTGCGCTCTTACCATGGCCAGGAGAGACTGTGTGATTAAAAGCAGCCCTGGGTGTGTTTAACAGACAGGTAGATGAGGTGCTCAGGGATATGGTTTAGTATAGAACAGGAACGGTTGGACTCAGTGATCTTAAAGGTCTTTTCCAACCTGACGATTCTGTCATTCTGGAAACGAAAAATACATTTGTGTACCTGACATAAGAAAGAGCAGATCTGAAGAAGAGAATGTCAGGATGGATGGTACGGAAAGTTGTCACCACCTTGCCAGTTCTCCTGGAGTTTGCCCACATTATTAAGGACAATTGAAAAAGCTGCAAATTTGGGGCAAGTTTCCCATTTCTTTCTGTCGCTGCTGGTGTTTTTGCAGAGCTGGGATGGCCGCGTGATGGCAATGTTGTACACCAGAGATGTATCCCAGTTGATGCCTGTTGATGGAGGCAATAGATTGAACTTTGTTTCAGTGTGTTTAAAGGGATGCCACTGGAGAGACTGAAAGTTTTATCTCTCTCTCTCTCTCTCTCTCTCTCTCTCTCTCAAAGTTGCCTCTTTTTTGTTTGCTTGATTGTTTGATGGTTTGGCCTGATCAAAACCCAGCCAATATTCAGTCTTCTCAGTTAATAACGCTGTCCCTGTGAACCAGCTGCTCACTCTCACCGCTACGGGCCCCGGCCTTCCCACCTGCCCAAGTCCTCTGCCAGCTCTGATGAGCAGAGACAGCCAGGGAGCAGAATGCATGGGTAGGAGTGGCACAGACATCTCTGCACTGTGTATGTCAGTCCCCTAACTGATTGTTTTGGGGGTGCAAAGAGGGAAGATGTTTACAAAAAGTGCAAGTCGAGGAAAATGGAAGGAAGCTGACCACTCATCATGACCTTAGAATGGACCCATCCCTGGATATGAGAAAGCAGAAAGTTCTTTTTTTCCTTCATTTCCTTGCACAGGTTTTTTTCTTAGAGTAGGAAAAAAGGTGCAAATGTGTTACATGCCATCTCTTAAATTGACATATATATGCACATATAGATGGACGTGTATGTATACATGAGTGTGTGTTAAGCAGCTAGGAGGAACACTCATCATTCATCTCTCCTGCAGAAAGGGCCTGTGCCTGTGCACGATGTTATTAATAATACCAAGCAGCTCAGTAGCATTTGTCATCTTCAAAGTAGTTTATAAATCTGACCAAGTGGTTAAAATATACACTGGCCTAAACGACTCTTTTCCTGGTATTGCTGTTGCTTAGTGTCACTTAGACCCTGTGCAAGGGAAATTGTTCAAGTGGCTTCTGGCTTCCAGGGTGCTTCATTTGTCACAGTGATCCTGCTGCATCCATGGAGGTAGCAAGTGGTGCAGATGTTAGTGGAAGGTAACGGTTTATGCCAGTCTGAAATTTGGAATTCAGACAGTTTCAGGGTGGGAGGTAAAAAAATGAAGGTGCTCAAAAAGATGTCTCCTCTTTGGTAATCTCTGCCTTGATTTCAGTGTTTGCAAGCCTGGTTGGCAGGGAGGAAGAATTTTACCTGACCAGGTGCCTAGTTTGGTCCTGTATAAGGTGGCTCTCCTTGTCCCCCTAGTTGGTTGTACAGTGCTTTGAGATCCTCAAAATACCTGGGGGACTGCAGCATTGCTTAGCCATTTATAGCCATATAATTCTCTTTATCCTTCAGATGAAACACACCAATACAAAATAGTCAAAAAGCAATATATCCAAACTGTTCTTTTGCTTTCTCTGATTGCCCCACAGTTTTTAGCAGAAAGCTTGGTCGTATCATCTCTGACATTAACCTTTATCAACACCCAGCCCTTCCTGAGCCCACAGGCTGTTCCCCGCTTGCAGAAGAAATGCCTGATTTTAAATACGCTGTAGGGACATGCACCTGTTTGGAAAAATATGGTCTTCCATCTACCGACTTCATTGCATGAAAGCATCATCCTGATGTAAAAGATCATGTCTGGTGTATATGCCTAGGAACTCAAAACACATGTTAAGGAATGAAACAGGTCTATGTTCCATCCCCTTCCGTTCCCCCCCCCCCCAGTTATAATTGTATCCCTGTTGCCTCCAAATATAGTTGGGAGGGACAGGGATATAATTATAATTTTAAGAAATTGTTTGGCTTTATTACTGAAACCGGGCATCTTTGGAGTAGAGGGCAGTACCTGTTTAATAGCGCTCCCCAACAAGGTATAAATGTTCACAGGAGGAACTGGAGAGGAATGCTTTATCCAGTTAAAACCGCAGGGGAAACTTATGTGGTCAGCACGTAGTTACTCAGGTTGGAAGTCAGCCAGGATGCAACCATATGTTCTGCTCCTAGGGAAAAAAAGTGTCACGATCAGGCCTGTGCATTTTGTTAAATCCAAACATTAGCTAAAACCCGGTATCTCTAAAACCACAGAGCATTTCTGCTCCATCCCAGTACTGCCAGCTGGGAGGAGTTACTGGCTTTACTGATTAGAACTTGGGATACTGAGATTTATTACGGTATCTTTTGGGAGCAAAGCTGCACACATTGATTAGCTATTTTTTCTGACATGTGATTAATAGGGAAGTATGGCAATTTTTCTTTTATTTAGTCCCCAAACTAAAACATGATCCTCTTCCATAGTCTAGTACAAGTGTAGTTGTGTTTATGTCAGGGAATCTGGTGCCACACTCAGTACAAGAATAGTTACTTTTTTTTTTTTGCTGCTGCTGAAATCTGAGTGTTGAAATTCTGTTGCATTTCTTAGCACGGCTTGGTTCAAAATCATCTCTGTTGGAAAGCATTTTACACATGACTTCATTCAGTAAGAAGTTTATCTGAGTTCAAAGTATGGGGGAGTCACGTGGTCCTTAAACAGCCGGAGACTTGACGTTCTTGTGCAGTCCTAAGATTTAAAAAAATAAGAAGTGAAGGGAGAAGCAGAACGTGTCTCCAAAAGGGCTGATGAACACGTCCACACGCACAATTTAAACCTGAGGTGGTGTGGCATGACTTCCCTCCACACTCAACAATCTCAAGTTCCTTTAACACATGAGTTTGGGATATCTAGTGCCGCAGGAACTCACAGCTCCAGAGTGGTATTTTGCATTCTGCCACCGGGCTGTAAAGATTAGCGAGGATTTAGGTCCTGAGTTTGGAACAATTCCTACTTGAGCTTGTGTGAAATTCAGACCTTCATAAAACTGTTCCACCAAACTTTCTTCACCTGCGTTGATGTAAATTATCACCTCGCATCCAGAGATTTTTCCAGGGTCTCACTGCCTTTTTTAGTTGTTTCCCTTTATCTCTACATCCATAACTAAGTATTTTTCCCTTGTCTGTCTATTCAGTGTGGAATTTAAGACCAAAAAGTTCGGTTAGTTGTAAATCTTCCATCCACTGCTAAATTTATGATGCCCCCTGGTAACAAGCAGCGTAATGAACAGCAGCTTTGCCTTCCACTTCCTTTACACGGGCGTGTGGGTCAGCTAATGGTGATGATGAAAATTAAATACAGAGCATTCCCCTATACCCACACTATCATGTCATCTCGGAGAAGCCGATATGAAACCCTGTTTTATGTGCAGCAGGCTTCCTGAAGTCTGCAAGATACTAGAGAGTGCTCGCCCTTAAGCCTGGCTTAGTTATTCCCACCTGCACCCTTGAAAATTACTGCTGGTTTGGGTGGGGTTTTTTTTTTTGGCCCTGGTTATAATTTCACCCTGATACCACTCTCTGTTAGCTGGGCAGGGCAGGAGGCTGGCTGCACTGGGTTTCAAACCATGCATGATCAGCTGCTGGAGATAGCTGAGATGAGCAGGTAGCAGAGGAGTTATGCTGACAAATTTTCCTTAGCGCTTTCTTCCATCTCTATTTGTCTGCTGGTTTCCCAGAAGTTAGCAGGAACCCGGCACACCCAGCATGTCGGTGACCTCTGTCTGCTTCTCAGCTGGGTTTGATGGGTTCAAGGGAGTCAGTGAGTTCAGAAATCACACGGGATAGAGCAGGAAGGAGACAGAAAGAAATCAGGATTGCATAAGCTTTGTTTCTTTAGGATTTTAGGCTGAGAACCCTGCAGAAGCAGGAAAAAAAAAAAAAAAAGCAGAGAAAGGCCTGGTTTATATCAGTTGAGACGGAAGGTCTTGGCGTGATTTGCCTCAAGTGCTTAAGAAAGCTGGAAATTGGAAAATAATGAAAAGTTTGTGGCTTCTTATCAAGGATTACATTTGTTTGCTGGGTACTACAGCACTACACAGACAAACCCACTGCAGAATTGTTCATAGGCTGCACAGGGAGATGGTGGAAGCCCTGTCCCTGGAGACATTCAGCGTCAGGCTTTGCGGGGCCCAGAGCCACCTGATCTAATGAAGATGTCCCTGTTCACTGCAAGGGTGGGATTGGGTAGCCTCTAAAGGTCCCTTCCTACCTAACGTAGTCTGGGATTCTATGAAACCCACCTGCTATGTTTATGAAGTTTGTGCTGCGGCCGTTAAGCTGAGTGTGAAACTCTGAGGTAATGGGAGCTGAATGGCCTGTCCACAGAGGCCTACCGGCCTGGGCCTATGACGCGATGAGGATATTGGGCATTTTTTGTATTTTAGCTATGTCAATTCTATTTTTGCTATATTAGAATTGACAATTAGGCCCCCTGGCCTGGGCATGAAGCAGAGGAAAATCTTTTACCTGTTGTGGATGAATCCCGGAGACGGCAATAAAGGGTGGGTAAGCCTTTAGCTTGTAGCAGCTACAGGAAGTAATAGAGTAACTGGCCAAGGGAAACAGTTGCCCCTAGAAACAGCCTATTCTGGAATCAGGAAGACCAGACAGTCTTACCTGACATCCCTACTGCTCCTTGTACTTCGGTGTTGGTTCCCTCCAGAATCCATTGCCCTAATGATATTGATTCATTACTGGGTTTTTATTAAGTAAGTGCTGGTGACTTGGATGTGGCCATCAAATAGAATTTTGCTGTTGAATCAGAGCAAGCTTAACAGAAATAGATATGCAAGATGCCAGACTGGCCTGTGGGCCACTTACGTACCCTCCGGTTCATTTAAATAGTCCACATAGATCACTCTTCAGCCTTGTCTTTTTTTTGGTGTCTCTGTGTGTGTCGTTTAATCTTTTTTTTTTTTTTCTTTTTTTAAGGTTGAATGATACAGCTGAGTTTGGTTTTATTGAACTATCAGTTTTTCCAGGAGTGAAAATCGAAGCAGGTCTACAAAACTGCTATTCACATGAACCACATGAAGCAAGTAGAAAGAAACTTAACAAAGAAATGTTTGAAAACAGCTACTGAATGGCTGCTAGCACTGTGCTCCTTCATCTTCTTTCTTCCCATTTAAAGGGAAGATGATTCTTGGGACTCAAAGAGCCATATGTCATTCCTGGGAAATACCACTTCAGAAAATAACTTGGGATTTAGGATCGAATGATTAATGCGTACACAAATTTCCTTCAGTGAAGATCAGCAGAGCTAGGCCAGTTTCCAGAAGCAAACAGCCAAAGTTTTACCAACTACTTGTGTAAATGTCCTGAGACAGGCAGAAATGTCCAGTTTACTCTTTGGGCAGCATATATGTAGAGTATCGCACCAATACGCAGCCCAATCCTGATCTCATTTCTACCTTTCTAATTCAGGGCCCTTCTTTTGAAGCAAGTTCAGCTGCACCAGCAGAAGAACCCCTTTGAGTTGTGACTCTGTTAATGGTATAAACCAGGAAAATTAAAATTAGTTAATGCAGTAAAGGGTGACTACACCCATCAGTTCCCTCTTCCAAACTAGCTGCCTGAAGGTATGGAGACAATGAGAAGTTTGAGTTTGGGGTTCTTTCATCTCAGTTGCACTGCTGATTAGCTTATGAGGAAGGGGAAAACTAGAACAGGAGAGTGGATGAAAACAAAGAGGAAAAACCTGTGAGTATCACTGGCTAATGGAGCATTTTGCATTTGCAGGATAGGGGACTTCCTCCCTCTTCCTTCTCTCCTGCCTTCTCCCTTTTGCTGGTGTTAGACTGCAAGAACTGCATGACCTCATTCTGTTGCCTACATGATTTCTTGACCAAATCAGTTGAGGTTTCCTGTGTTCTCAGCTTGGTGTCATGTTTAGCGGAGGTGGGTGAACCTCAAAAGTTTCAGATGCCAATCAGATAAGCAGCAAAGTTTATCTATTCAAATGAAATCTCCTGGGTCTGCAGTCTGGTCCTTCCTGCTTCTGTTGAAAATACCTCATAGCCCCTGGTTTGGTTTTTCTGTCTAGATATTTCAGACACTCCAGGAGTTTTAATGACCAGTTAAATTTTAAATGAACATTCCTTCAACTGTGAGCTCCTAATTGCTGTTCAGGTAGCACTGTTAAGATCTTCTGGGGAGAGGAGTCCCATCTGGCTAGAGCAAAGAATGGCAAGTCAACATTCCTAGGATTTATTCCTGGCTCTTGCAGGGATACGGTCCCTCCCAGTATTTTATCTGCCAGCAGTTCAGTTCCTGCTCTGTAATATCCATCCTCGTAACATTTCTTCCTTGATTCTTAGAGAATTGTGGGATGTTCAGCAAAGATCCATGAAATGTGAGCGGGACCTGATAAAGGATGTAGCAAAAGTGCTAAACATTACACCCCCCCACCCGCCTCAAGTAGCAGCGTCTCAAACTGTGCTGGAGCTAACAGGGGGGCCTTTGTGTTCATATGGTTTGCCTCCAAAGTCGGGTGATAACTGAAGGTAATTCATTGTTCTGTACAACCCTTTGATGCGCCTCAGGATGAAGGCTATAGTTCAAAACCATATCCTTCTAAAAGAGAAATTGAAACAGATTGGACTGGGAAAAAATGTACATCTGGTATAGTCATGCCTTTTGCAAAGAGCTCAGGCTTTTATATCCCATGGTGGGAGAAAAATATCACTGTGATATAGGCAATGCTTAAAGAACTGCAATTTTCTTTTTCTTCAGGTTTTCAAATGCTTTAGCAGGGCTGCATCTGGATTTCTCATCAGATCGTAAGAACACTTTGGGTAATTCTTAATAGCACTTGCAAAGACAATGAAGGGTTGGGTGTATGTGCTTTGATCCCCGATTTTTATATATTTTTATGTGTGTTTGTATATATAGGTTAAAGGTTAAAGTTTGACAGCTGTGGCTGCTACCTACTTGACTTCTACTACACTCTGTTTCAGTGTAATTTTATGTTAATGTTTGTATAATCAATTGAATATTACTCTAGAATATTTCTTTCCATTCTCCTCTTCTGGAATGCGATGGGCTTTGGGGTCCCTTCCCACTCAAACCAGTCTGTGATATGATTCTGTGCTAATTTAAGAAAAGCAGGTGGGGAGAGAAGGAGGGGCACCCATCCTGTCATTCAGATGCAAGCCTCTGGGAAAGGACAGGACTTCAAGTTGTAAAGCCTGTTGCTTTAGAGGTGCAGCACTGCTCTCTCCTCTCCTTTCCCCCTCACTAAACCATTAGTAACAAGAGAATCGTAAAGGGTTGGTTAGTATTCGCTAGATGTGATTAGCAATGAGAGGTGATTGGAAAGGTCACCTTTCCGTAAAAAGGAAGAAGGGAGCAGAGCTGAGAGACAAAACGCAAGGCTGCGTGTTATCCAGTATCAGTGTAGTAACCAAAATCTATATCCTTGTCTGAACCCAATTATCAGCCGTGCCTGGCTTCCCTGGAGATTTAACTGTTGGGTCTCTTCCAGAGCTCAGCTACAATCTCAGATGCTTTGCATTTTGAGATTTCAGTGTAAGGAAGTTGGCAAGTAATAGATGGATTTTCAAATTAAAGCCCAAGGAGCGGTCTGATTCAGAATACCAGGACTTCATAGCTGTAATCCTTGGATGGAATGCTGGCTTTCCCTGCGCATGTACACAGACATCGTGTTTCTCAGGGCAAAAAGTAACGTCCATCAAAATAATCTTGAGGCTTGGGTAGATGTGGTGATCGCTGCATAGCTAGTATTGCTTTTCTATAGAGTGGAAAGGGATTTAAGGTAAATCTCCTGGTGTTCAGATTACACCAGACCATATCCATGTGTGTCTGAATGACAGCTGTTAGCATTGCAGCCCCACAGTTATCCATCCCGTCTGGCAAGCTCCCCCCTCCCACAGATGAGGATGACATAACTACGAGACTTGAAAAGTAATAATGTTTGCGGTGTGTCCGTTTCTTCGGTGTTAAAGGAGTTACTGGGTGAGCCATGTCGAGAAAATAGAAAATCATTTGTATGTAAATGAAAGGCCAGACTCTTCAGGGAGTGAGCAGGAGGGAGGTTTCATCTAAATGAGATGAAATCACGATGTATGGCAAGATTGCTGCCTGGATCACTTGTATTTGTATGCATCTGGCCTAGAAAATGCCTACTCCAGCCTCAGCACACTCATGCTACGGAGTGGATAGCTGTTGCTCCGCATTACTGTTTGTGGTGGTTTAGGCCTGGCTGGAGGCCAGACGCCCACCAAAGCCAGTCCTATCACTCTCTTTTTCAGTTGGACAGGGGCTATTTTTTAGTGCCCCGGGCTGTGTCCAGGTTCGGACAAATCTTTTCACCAGATCCGTTTTCTTCATTAAGGTTGTCGCTCTGGTTGCCGCTTGATGGGTAGCTTTCCCTCAGCGTTGGTGACAGTCGGATCAGGCTGCTAATGTGTTCAGTGTTATTGGGAGAGGCTGAATGCAGTCATTTCAACTTAAAAAAAAAGTGAAAAAAAGGGCTGGAAATAACATCTTACAAAAGTCATCGCGCGTTTCTTTGTCAATGATTCTCTGTTGGTCTCAGCCGCTCTTTCTTTCTGTAAGGATTCCGTTCCTAGGCCGCCAGGCCTGAATGGAGAATAGGAAGTCACTCCAGCTGTTTTCCTCGTGTTGGCACTCTGTGCTGAACAGGAATTGCTGAGCAAAGAACATCATTTCCCCAGAGAGGTTTGCTGGGGTAGCACAAAGGCAGTCTGGATTTTTTTTTTAAATTGAAAGTTCCTGCCAAATACTATCATCAAGGGTCGGGGGAGGGAGGGAGAAATGGAGGGAGGGAGGGAAAGAAATACATGAAGTCTGCAGTCCACTTGGAAGAGCAAGAAACCTGCCCGGGAAAGCAGGAGAGTAGTGTTTTTCTCTGCCAAACTCTTGCTTTTTTAACATATAACCACTTATCCAGAGAAGGGGAATGGGGTGGGTTTTCTTTTTCCACTTCTGTGGATCTTGGTTCTGACTGTTGCTTCTCCAACAAAGTTGGAAGGATTGTGCAACTTTGCACTTGGTTTTGGACTAGCTAGTGGAACAAAAAATAAGCAGAATTCCTCTCTTAAGCGGGCACCGAATTATCAACTGTCCCATCTCGCCACATTACGGTGATAAACGCATGTCTGGTTGTGGTTTGCAGCAAGCTTAAACTCTCTGTATTTAAAAAAAAGGTATTAAGGCTGTAGTTTCTTTACTTTCTTTTTGCTTTGCTTAAGGAAACAAGACATAAAGCATAAATCCACACCTATTTTTCTTAAGAGGAAGACCTAGAGTCATTTGACTTCTTGCTTGCAGCTAAATTCCAGGTTAAATCTGTAATGACTGACCTGTTGCCACCTGATGCTGTTTGGTGCCGGATGGTAAATGTATCAGGTGGATTATTCCAGTCCTCGGCGCGCTGGTGACCACTTTATAAACTCCTTTATGGTACCTGATGCTTTCTGGTATTCTTGCTGGCAGCATGACTACAGAATTACTTTGCCTTTAGGTAAGAAATTCTCTGTGAGGGAAAAACTCCGTGTCTTAGCTCATTCTTTGAGGATGCTGCAAAATGTCTTTCACGTGGGAAGGCAGTTGGGGCTCTTGCCAAATTGGCTTTACGCATGTATAGCTCCTGATAATTCGGTTGTGGACAAGTATGGAGTAACTCCTTATAGGATGGATCCCATCAGTGCTCAGAGTATAACCCAAAGTGAAAGAAGCTGATATTCCTCTGATGTAGTTGGTTTTTTTGGTTAATATTTCTTTGATTTTTTTGGGCTTTTTGTGTCTGTATTTTATTGGTTTTTAATATAGCTGCATAATTATTAACTATCTGTTCTAGGTTTTGATTTCCAACCCAGTTTGTATCCCTGGGTGCAGAAACATATTGCACAATTAATTTGCTGTTTAAAATGTTGTCTTGAAAAGAGTATCTTCCATCCTGCTTATTGGTGTGTTTCCAACTGATCTCTGGAGGACGAAACAGTTGGCTTCTGCTTGAACTTTTGTGTTACAATGTTCAACCCTGGCCAAGTTTGAAGTTTGAACTCGTTTTTTACTGAGGAGAAAGTATGTTTGACTTCAACTAGATCTTGGTTTATGTAAAAATGTCAAAATAGTTCTTTAGTAATGTCATCCCACTACAGTGGGGAGGGTTAGAGTTTGGTAAGTAATGTGCCGGTGCCTGTAAGCTGCACCAGACTTATCGACAGCCCAGTTTGCTCCTTGGTAGGTTTTCTGAGCTGGTTTTTTTATGTTTGCGTGTTAATTATTAAGAAGGTGTATCGAAGCTAAAGGACATTTTTTTCTCTCAGCTTGTGGAGATCTCAGCAGTGGACTGGATGTGAGGCTTCACGTACCTAAGACATCCGTGGAGTGTGTTCATGTAGTCATCAAAAAACACACTAAATGATTTGTTTGCTTGCTTGTAATTTTGCTTTGGATTTCTCCAATTGGTACATGGAGTCACTTGTTCTTGGTTACATGTTGTTACTGTCATGTCACTCTTCCAGGCCTGCTTTTATGTACACATGTTTTTTTCTAGACAAATTATTTTATGTAGGCACGATTCTAACGTTCTAGGCTCGGATTCTCTCTGAAATTTTCCATTGTGCTGGTACGTGAATACAAGAGGATTTCCCTTTCACAGGATTTTGTTTATGTTTTTATTTTGCTTTTTTGGACTTTGTCTAATTCTTAGGTAAATATCACTTGGAAGAGAATTGGGGGAACTGTCAAAACACAGGCCATTTCCTGTCATTGTCTAGAATCTCAAGCACGGTGGACTGCCATCTCCTTCCTGGCTTTTTGTTTCTGGGTTGATAATGCTGTCTTTGAATAAGCTCAGATAAAAATAGATGTAATAGAGCTGGAAATAGAAACTAGTATCCTTAAATGAATGTCTTTGCTCTCTGAGCACAATGTGCCAATAATAATAAGACAAGGTAATCCCAGAGCACACTGAAGTGTTAGCCTGTGGTTCTGGTCCTGTCACCTTTCCTCTGCAAGTGAATCCACTAGCAGCATTTCTTCCACAAAGGAATTTATGGACTAAACCAGGAGTCAAGTAGCAGGAGCACAAGCAGTAAGAAGGATTTCTCTTCAACTGAGGATGCCAGGGCATACTGCTCCCCAGAGTTCATGGGATTTTTTTAATAGGCATCCATGTAAGTCTGATCAAGTGGGCTGTGCTCCGTTGATGTACATCTGAGTGGTGCCAGTTGGTGTGACCATTGGAGAGTGGCCTCTATGGATGCATCGTATCATCTATTTTTGCAATGTAATGGTGCCTAAAGGTCGTGGCTGGGGTTTGTATCATCTTGTCCTGGAACATTTGCAAGTGGGTAGAAGTCTTGTCTCGAAGAATACCATGAAAATGAAAAGGCAGAACATAGGTAGAGTGAACAATGGGAAGGACGTAGGGCAAAAGTATGAAGGTAAATACCAGTGAGAACAAGTATTTATAGATCTCAAAAAGCTAGGAGGAGGCTTGGTGTATGTAACCATGCCAGCACTGCAGCTAATGAACATGCCTGAGCATCTTCCTTACCCGCCTAATGGTCTTATTCAACTGTTAACGTTTCACAAAAGAGAGAGAAACATAACAGACGTTTAAAACCTTCTTTTCCTGTTGTTTTCAAACAGATAAGGAGATCCTTCTGCAGGAACCTCTGTTTTGGGTGTACCACTCGCCAGGACAAGTCACCTGAAAGACCTGAAGAGCAGTCAGCCAGTCCTGAGGAGGCAAGTCCCTGGTGTAGAAATAGTTGCAGCTGATTAAGCGATATTTTAGAGATGGGGGAGGTAAAAAAAGAGACAGAAAAACAACTCAAAAACCCCAAACCCCAGCCTTCCTAAACCTGGCTTGCTTTGCACTGCTCTCAAAGGTATCCCTCCTAACTCAGAGATTTCTCTGGTCAAGCCTGTGGTACTTAGTAAACCCCCAAAATGGTATTTGTTCCTCCCTGCAAACCTAAACAGCACTCAAAAGAAAGCCATAGAGTGGGAGTGCAATTTAATGGTGCCTACTTGGCTCTGCAGCAGGGCTGTAAGAGGGTAATAAAATCTTGGAAGGATTTTGTGAAATCAGATAGAGTGAATGTAGCGTTACAGAAAGCAAGAGACCCATAGATAAGATGAATTCTTGCTTCACTCCAATCATTTCCCTTCTAATCCAATGAAGAAAAGAAAATAACATGACAGCTCTGGCTTCCTGTGCTGAGCACTGGGGAAAAGGTAAAGTGGGTAGCCCAAGCCAACTGGAAAATGACATTCCTTCTCATGTCTTCACTCCGAGCTGGACTGAAGCCGATGTTCTGTTTTCTATTGTACGAGTGGGAATCCTTTGTTGGCTGGGATTAGCAACAGCATTGTGATCTGAGACCGGGGAATCGCACAGAATGTCCATCTTACATGAAGGCATGGTTTAGATCTAGCTGAGAAATCTGCCCATGGTGTTCAGCAGGCTTCCTAAAACTGGGTCTAGGAACTTCTGAGTACTTTGTAATATGTCCCACGTTAAAGGGGGACACGCTTTTTAAGTTTAATAGGGGTGATTTAAAATACAAAGCCCAAGTAATTAAGCTGTGATAGTAATACAAGGATTTACGGTTATTTTATCCCTGTTATTTTAATGGCCTCTTAGAGGCTGTTGTGTTTGGGTAACAATGTTCAGAAATGCCAGACTTTGTTTTGGGGGTCACAACTCACAAGATTGCTTACTGCAGATTTTCCTCATGTTTAAGTCTAACCTATGGAGTTGCTTTTGGACATTTTAATTGCGATCTCTAACACATAATGCTGTCAAAAACATCTGATTACTAGGATTTTTTTGTAAGAACAGCATTTAAATTGAAACCCTTCCTTTACTCCTCCTGGAACCTGCATATGCATGAAGTGAGTGAGTCAAGGTTAAGACACACCGTCTGACTATAACTCAGTGGGTGGGAGGGACAAAGTCCTCAGGCCTTGAACTAGTTAGGTATAAATACAGAGCTAGCTGGCAAAGGTCTGTTCAGAGGAACAGAAGGCCCCAGACTGAGTGGGAAGTACTCCCAGTATCCTAAATAATAGACACTACAATAGAATTATTAAGCCCAGAGTCCTCTGAGGAGTGCTTGGGTTAAAGGATACCAGAGTGACACTGGTAAAAAGACTCCTAGGGGAGGAAATAAAATTCTGTTTTTAATAGGAAAACAAAAAAAAAGTTAGTGAAAAAAAGTGAAAATTAAGGAGATGAAACTCCTCAGAGTCAAGAGATACTTATACTGTAAGGGGGCTGTAACAGGCATACGTGTGGAACAGCTGTAACCAAAGCAAAACGAAACAGAGAAGAAGGGAACAAGAAAGTTATGTTTGTAAATGGGAGGTTTTGAGAGCTCATTTAAACAAGTGGTTAAATTTCCTGTTCTGGAAACTGAAGCTTGCTAGAAAAGAACATGAACTGTGGTGAGTAATTTGGTTGTGAGGGGGAGGACTGAGTACCAGCTAGCCAATACTGAATTCATAAATGTTTTGAAAGGAAGAAGTTTCTTACGGGGAATCAGCCTGTTTATGGAGACAAGGAAGCAATTAGGGAGAGTCAGAATTTTGCTGAATCAACCCGATACGTATTTGTGCCATGGTCAGTTTAATTATTACACTGTACTTAGGTGCATACAGAAGATGTGAAACAAGGAGAAGGCAATCTTTTGAGTGGCACTTATATGAGGGCCACTCGGTTCACAAATCAGGAAAGGGGTTTTCTTTTCCTTAATTCAGTTGATGCAAACAAAACAACCCATTTTCATCACAAAAATCATAGAATCATAGAATCATAGAATGGTACGAGTAGGAAGGGACCCCAAGGATCATAGCTCCAACCCCCCTGCCACAGGCAGGGCCACCAACCTCAGGCCTGGATCTACACTAGGTTGCCCAGGGCCTCATCCAACCTGGCCTTGAACACTTCCAGGGACGGGGCATCCACCACCTCTCTGGGCAGCCTGTTCCAGCACCTCACCACTCTTTCTGTAAAAAACTTCCCCCTACTATCTAATCTAAACCTTCCTTCCTTTAGTTTTAATCCATTCCCCCTTGTCTTGTCACTGTCTATCCTTTTAAAAAGTTGAATCCCCTCCTGCTTATAAGCTCCCTTCAGGGACTGGAAGGCTGCAATGAGGTCCCCCCGCAGCCTTCTCTTCTCCAGGCTGGACAAGCCCAGCTCCCTCAGCCTCTCTTCGTAGGGCAGGTGCTCCAGCCCTCTAATCATCCTCGTGGCCCTCCTCTGAACCCTCTCCAACAGTTCCACATCCTTCTTGTATTGGGGGCCCCAGATCTGGACACAGTACTCCAGATGGGGCCTCACGAGGGCAGAGTAGAGAGGGACAATCGCCTCCCTGTCCCTGCTGGCCACCCCTCTTCTAATGGAGCCCAGGATACCATTAGCCTTGCGAGCTGCAAGAGCACACTGCCGGCTCATGTTAAGTTTCTCATCCACCAGAATCCCCAAGTCCTTCTCAGCAGGGCTACTCTCAAGGAGCTCTTCTCCCAGTCTGTATCTATGTCTGGGATTTGTTTCCCCATGTTTGTTGGACTTATTTTATGGGCTGGGAGGCCCAATGGGGACCTATTGTCCTCTTCAACCTCAAACGCTTCTGCAGCTCTCCCTCTCTGCCCTTTTTCATGCATTGTGTGGCATGAAGGTTTTGGTACAAAGCTCAAAGGTTTTGGCATTTTGGTCTGCTCTTGTATGCTACTTCTGTCACTGTTGTTACAGGTCTATAGTGCTTGTTGGGTGTTTTATCTGTCTTTTCTTGGCCTTCCATAGCTGTTTGTTGGAGAAGGGAGTAATAACTTTTATTAGTCCTGCATAGGCAGCGGGGTTGAGTCTGGTCTCATGACAATGTAAATTGGGAGAGATGGGGCTGACGTCAGGAGAATTACCCACAGCCCAATTTGTAATTGAGCAATGCCTTTTTTATATGATTAAAGCATTTATTATTTGCAGAAAGCTTTAAAACTGTTCAAACGAGGCCCCGGGACTCTGCTCAAAGGTAAATTTTTTGGAAAGTTTGAGTGAAAACATTTCATCCATGTGCGAGTATGAGGAGAGTGGAAAACTATTTTCCCCTTCCATAAAGGCCTTTTGCTGCCTTCTCTTGACCAGCTCTGTGGTGCAAGGGGCTGAGGCCCGTGGGCTAAAATAGTGGCAATTCTGAAGTGTCTTGGTTTCAGCTGGGATTTGGATGAGTTACTTAGAACTTCAGGGTTTGGTTTCTTCCTTCGAAGCTTGTGAAGGGATGCTGTCAAAGAGGGTTTGGTGTGAGCACCTGAGTGTGTCATACAGCACAGAACTAGAGAAAGGTATCGCTCTGAAGCTCCAGGGACACGTGGGGCTGGGAAAGGGATGGCAGGCCTCGTAAAGTGCTTGTGGCCTGGGAAAAGTTTCTCCATGTTTTGCGATGTGTGCAACTGAGACCCAGGTTCCTAGGACCTGCCATCCCTGCTCCTGCAGGTTGTTTCCAAAGAACCAAGGGAGGTTTCTGCAGGCTGATCAGGGGCACGTGTGAGGCTCTGAGGAACACTGGCACTACAGATGCTCCTCTTGAGCCAAGAAGTCTGAGGCTGAGGGAGTAAAATCCACCCTTGACTCTCTATGTGATGTTGCAGTTGGTACAGTTTACTGGTGACATATGATGCTTTGAAGTCTTACTGAAGGGAAGTCTAAGGACTTGATGTTCCTGGAGGAGATATGCCACCTAGATCTGAGGTCGGGCAGAAGCGTGCCAGAGCCTGTGGAACAGCACAGCTTGTGAAATGGGGCATGCCTATCGCATCGCGATCACATGCAAAATGAGAGGTCAAGGGAAGGCTGGATGCGCTTCCTTAACTACGGCATTTTTTGGACTTAGCATTGTTAATTACACGTCTTTATGAATCATTAATTTACTTTTATGTATGGGAGCTCTGCTATGTTTCCTCTGGCATTTTACAGTGAAGCTGGTTAACATTTCCAATCACTTCAAGGCCTCTAGTTCTAGTGTTGGCACAGACAGCTTATGCTGGACTTGTGGACCTGGGCCATCACTGAGCTGCTGAGGACTGTCACCTCTTCCAACGCTGTTCAGAGCCAGTGAGGATCATTGTTATTCCCCTTTTGCATGGGAATATGGAGTCTGCCAAGGCTGCAGACAGTGAAAGATCAGACATCCTGTGTGCAACATAACGTTTCTGTTGCTTTGATTAGTTAGTGGTTTGAAATTCAGATCTAATTTTTGAACCCAACCGTTTTTCTTCCTGGCTGACGTGTAGCGACAGCGCATCTTATTTCTTGAAAGACTATAAATAACCAAGTTAATTTATTTTCAAATGAGGAGGACAGAGGACCTGGCTCACCTCTGTTGCCCTCTACATCAGCACGCAGCAGGCGCAAAGTATTGCCCCTGTACTGATGGAAATGACTGCACGAGGTATGTGCCTGCGAGGCGCTTGCTGCTGTAAAGGGCCTCCGGTGTAGGTGAGACTGGAGCATGCGGAATGTTAAGCAGATCTGAAGCCCTCCCTGACAAACTCACTGTGTAACTGGGAGGAAAGCAGGAACTGGGGTGTGCTCAGCGTAAAGGAACACTACCAGGTCGCTTTCCTTCTGTAACTGGGGAGCCCTCTGCAGCCAGGCTACAGGTCAGAGTCCGCAGTCACTGAAACACAACATAAACCAAACTTGCTCTCCCCAATATTTTCCTTGCTTGAGTATCTCCAACTTCTGTTTCCTCCTCTCCATGTGTTAGGCCCCTAGCAGAGGCAGTAAGCCTTAGCTATTCTTTATTTCCAGCTGGTTTATAGGTCTTTTGCTTTGTCTTCTCATGAAAGCATCTGCATGCCAGCTATAGCAACAGCTGAAAACAAGGAAAAATCATCACTTTGTGACTAGCTTATTTCTCAGTGGACAGTTGGCAAGTTCTTGTTGGGATGTAAGTGGTCAATGATCTGCAGCCTGAGAACTTTCCAGACCTCAGAAGTATTTTCTTCTGTAACATTTCAGTCCAAAAAACGTAAGGTTGCATCCACAAGTGGGTTTGTATGTCTCTCTTGTCACGAGGGGGAGGGAATACATGCTCCGATGTGTTAGAGGAACAGTTCTGATTCAGTAGAAAGGGCAGGCGCAGAGCTTGCTTACAGCAGGAATGTAGTTATTACATGTGAACACGATTTGGAAAGAACCAGACATTTAACACAAGGCTGACCACGAGCGTGGTTCGTTGGTACAGATCGGTATTGTGATTAGAGTCTGTAGAAGGAGCAAAACAGCGGTTCCATGAAACCAAGCTACAGACTGTTCGTACTTGGTTTTGTGCTTCGGTCCTTGACATCTTTACAGCACATCTTTTAGATTCATCAGAGCCTGCTTTGTCTTTGCCTCTTCCTGTGCATTCTGATCCTGTCTCTTGGTCTCAAAAGAAGCGATTTGATGCTACATAACAGTCTTAGAATGCAGCTGAACGGATGTGAAACGTTTCTTATGCGTCTTCTCCTTTCCAGTATTAAATAACCAATGTTTGGACTTCAGGCAGATTTTTAGGAGCCTAGCCTGAGCATGATCTTTTCTCTGGAAAAGACTAAATAAATACATATATCTTATGTATCCATACACAGACATGCATGTTTTGGTAAAGTCAATGACAGGAGCTGGCATTAAAGCAGGTCCTTCCGTAAGTCTGCAGTCAGCATAGCATGTTTTGTTCTCTTTGAAAGACGTTACCAGCCCCAGAGACATTTCTTGCACTCCGCTTCTTGTGCTACAACATGGTTGTAGCTATGAGGTCTGATAATGTAAATATGGACGAGCTCTGTCAAACAAGGTAGTACTTTTAAACTGACCTCTGTTTAGCTGGAAAGCAGCAAATACTGCGGCATAAGGAAGGCAAACTTATGTCGGAAAACACCATCCCATCCCGTATCAGCTGCTTTAATGCAGATACCACCCTGACCTATGAATATCCTTTTCCCCAGTGAGATGGGTATCAACAGACCCCAGACTTCCAAGGTACTAGAAAACAGCAAATATTAGAATTGGCAGAGGATTTGGACAGTTTTTCACTGAAAATCTGTTGAAAAGTGATTGCTCAGCTTTAAGCGATGCAGTGTTTGATGTAATTCTTGTGGGGAGAAGACTCGGTCCCGTGGAGGTTTGAACCTGTGATTCACTTTGATTTCTGGGGCTAGGCTCCAGTTCATCAAAGAATCTTAAGGATTTAGTTCCTTTGATGTGAGTGTTTTGAGCTTACGCTAAGGTAAAGCTACTACTGATGTGCTTTTCTGAACTGGCATACCTGGTAGAGTATCTCTCAAGAGAGATTAAATTCATTTGCCAGCCTAAGTTGTGCTGTAGGTTGTCCTGGTCATCTTGCAGCTTTCCCTTTGCAGCTAAACAAATTATTTGGAACAGTTTCTAGGAGCTTAATCACGTAAATGAATTTAAGGGATAAATAAACACAACAACCAGATTAAGGTTTCAGTCAAGTAGGTCCAGAAGGTTTCTACAAAAGACAGACTATTTTAATATTGGCTTGGGGTTTTTTTGGCCTCATCCTTACAGAGCAATAGCTCTCAGCGCAGACAGTGAGCTTTTCCCTCAGCCTAGTTCTGATATTCCCTCCCAGATCAGCTGATGGGACACCACAGAACCGACTATCCCATTGCACATCTATCATCCTCGAGGCTCATTCAGAAATCTGTTGAGCTGCAAAATTGCTGCCATCAGTGCAGTTTTGCGGGAGAAGCCAAAGGACTTTGGCAAATCAAGATGGTGATTTTCAAGCTACACTACGTTCAAGTCAGATTGTTAAAGTCGGTATCTGCCTCAGCGTATTTGGGATCACTTCAGTATTAGGCAAATAACTTAAGTGTGCAGCCTGGCAAATAATCAGAGCAGTTGACCCATGACAACACAACTCAATCTTGGTTTTGTAACTTAAAATGATGTTCCTTGCTTTCATATGCTTCCTGATGTTAACAGCTGCAAACAATAACAGTCTCTGGGCCAGCACTGCTCCTGAGATAATTGGTGGTAATGCTTGTGTATAAATATGGTAATACAGGGCTTGTTGGTGCTGGGGGTCAGGAGATTGGAATTCTCTGGTTTGAGCCTTATCGCTACCACTGATTTCTAGCATAATTTGTGCACACAACTCCTCTCTGCTTTCATTTATAGGTCTGACAAAACAGGCAATGAAAGCCAGCTCGAGAGGCGACTGAAGTTAGTGTTCTGGGCAGAGCAGGGCGCTGGGGTTTGGCCAGGCTTGTTTGGGAGCAAGGGACTCCTGCAGAAAGGAATGAGGGTGTTGTGGTCTTTACCTATACAATTGTGGGTTTAACCTATACAGAGAGGTAGGTGGGAAATAGATAATCAATAGATTACAGCATCAGAAACTTTTCTTCTTTCCTAGGAAGCGTCATTCTCTTGAGGCAGGACAGGTGAAGGCAGTCAGGGCTTGTTTCCCAGTGCTGGCTGTGCAGGGCAGCCCCCAAAGCCTTATCACCCCCAAGCAGGCTCTCAGCCCTCTTCCCTCCGCATCTCTGAACGCGCAGCCCTTCTCCTTGCTCCTCCTGGCTCCGTGGCTCGTCACACCTGCGCGGCCCCCGGCGCAGCCCTGCTCTCGGTACCCCCTCACCGGGAGGTTTCCCGTTCATAGCCGCAGAGTGATGGACTTGCGGGGGAGGGAGTCTGGGGCTGCCCCCAGCTAGCGGGGCGGGCTCCTCCTGCCCCTCCAGCCCGGCTGTGCTGGAGGAGGAGGGAAGGCCCTTCCTCTGCTGCTGAGCCCCGAGCTGCCGGCTGGGCGGGCTCCTCACGCCTCTGCAGAGCTGGGCAGCAGCACTATCGCGTCCGGCCGCCGCAGCGGCGGCGTTGGGCTTTATCGCGGCGTTGGGCTTCCTCGCTTTCAAAGTTGTACGAGTTCGAAATTAAGCCGAGTTTAAGCTTGTTGCCGCTCGCGATTCTGGGCTTTTAACTGGAAGCCCCAAGGTCTTCCCGCACCTGCGCCCCGGTCCCCGCCGCTCCTCTCCGCTGAGCCGGGCCGCCGGTGCGCGGCTACACCCGGGCGATGGCTGAGAGGAGGCGTTTCCTTCGTGCCTTGTCCCTCTTACAGGGACATCGGGGCGGGGAGGCGCGGGCGGACGGCCCGCTTTGGGCAGCGCCCCCCGCGGCGCTCCGGCCCCGCTGCCGGTCCCGGCGCCGCTCCGGGCACGGAGGAGCGAACCCGCCGTAACTTTTCGGCCGGGGCTGTCCGCGATAAACAGGAAGCCCCGAGGCGGGGCCGGGGCCGGGCCGAGGCGGGCCCTGGAGCGGCCGCCCTCTCGCATCCCGCGCCGCGGAGCCGAGGGGCCGCACGGCTCGGCTCGGCTCGGCTCGGCTCGGCCCGGCCCGGCCCGGCCCGCGGCGGCGGCCGCTGACAGGGCGGTGCGGCGGCGGCGGCGGCGGCGGCGGCAGCAGCGGCGTGCCCCGTCGAGGCGCCCGGGAAGGCATCGAGAATGAAATTGCTGTGGAAAGCTAAAATTGTAACCGGGTGTTCCCCTCGCTCCCACCCTCCCATCCCTTCCCCTGCCCGCGGGGTGCCGATGTCGGCGGGGAGCCGGGGTGACCGGGCGCGCTGCCCGCCGCTTTGCTTTCCCTCGCTCCCGAGCGCTGCTTAAACCGCAGGAGGAACTGTGTGTGCGTGCGCGCCTGACGCGGGGAGGAAGGCTAGCCCCCTTTGGGGCGGAGGGCTAGCCCCTTGGAGAGGAGGGGTAGCCCTTTGGGGAGGAAGGTTAGCCCTTCGGAGGAACTCGGATTCGTGTTTTCTGTCCCCGTCGCGGGGGCTTGCGCTCCTTTGTACGGTCAGCAAGCGAGGAAATGAGGAGTTACCGCAGCACATCTTCGGTTCAAGTTTGGAAGACACTGCACTTCTTTTTCCTTCTGTCTTTTTCGCCCGCTTTCTATTGTGAGTTTTAAAGCATAGACTCTGAAGTTGGGTTGGTTGGTTGGTTGGGGTTTTTTTTTTGTAGCTTGAAATAATAGAGTTTGGAAAAGCAAACCGCGAGTGCTTTAGATCCCTCCTGTCAAAAGAAATAAAGGGTTGCTGTATTTTAAATGCTTGTTAGCTTCAAAGTTAAAGGGCTGTCTGATGAAGTAATTCAAGTTTTAAAAAGTGCAATTCCTTCCATAAATGAAAGGCCGAAAAGATTAATTGCTTTAGAAAAGGGGGGAGGGAAGAGGGGAGAGAAGACTGCTAATCAAAACCAAACTATTTCCTTAGAAAAGACTTTATACAACTCTTTAAAATATGTGCTAGTCTAGGAAAAATAGTTAAATGGAAAGTCAGGGTATCTTGATACCACAGGAAAGGAGAGCTTGCCAAGAATATCTCCAGTGTTCTCTCAATCTAAAAGTATCCTGTGTCGCTTTGATTGTCGTATTTACTTTGTGCAGCCCATCTTCTGCCCCCAACTCGGCATGAAGTGGCTGAGCACCTGGTATGGATTGTGGTTAGCAGAAAAAGGAAAAATGTTCCTTTCTCCCTGTTTTTTTTCCCCTTTTCCTGTCAGATCACCATTCAAGACGGGGGTGAAGAGGTAGAAGAAGGAGCTGTTTACCATGTCACCCTGAAAAGAGTGCAGATTCAACAAGCTGCCAACAAAGGAGCAAGATGGCTAGAGGTAAGGAAAGCTGGCGCGGGGGCATTTTGGAAGGCTGCTCATGGACTTTGGAACTTGCTCTGGGGAGCTGAATTCCACATGAATTGTTATGATGCTAACTTTTAGCACTGACTGCTCTTGCTAGGTTTTTTTTTTTTAAAAAAAAAAGCAAAACACCGAAGTCGGCTGTCTGGGTCATCCGAAATAACTCTCTGCTCGTGTTCTTCCTCTTTTCTTGACATGTAAAAAAAGATGTGACCTGTTGTGGCCATAGATCGGATCACACTTAGTGTAGAAACAAGGATGTTACCTTACGGCCCGAGAAGCTGAACGTTTAACAGCTCTTTCAGACTGGGCTGTGCCTTGTTTCTGCTCTTAGGAGCCTATCTCAGGTCTCCCAAACAAACAGTCCTGGTGTTTTAACTAAAAAAGGTCTCTCAAAAGTTAGCAAGATCTTCCTCAGTACTGAAGTGAATGTATGTTTGGGTCTTGTATTCATCTTTCTCAACTAGTTGAGACATTGACGGTCTGCAGTTCTGCAAGAGTGACAGCTCTGTGCTGTTTTCAAAGGTGTGTTTCAAAGCATTTAAGGCTTTAGTGGTAAGAAACTTGAGCTTAAATGCACACGCGCTCGATCTGGCATGCTGCTGAGTGCCTTCACCTTTGCCAGTGCCCCGCTGACAGAAAATGTCCTCACTTGGTTGGAATTGGTGCAGCAGTGGCAGTCTGAGCCAGGTCTTCAGGAGGTGGCCATATCTTCCATATTATTTTCTTAGGTTCCTAACTTTTGGGTTTGAGATCGAAGGCAGTAATAGAAGGACTTGGTTTGATGGTACTTCGACGACTTCTAAAACTGCCCAGAGGTTTATATCCAATAGTCATCTTGTGAAGTTCTGTGACGCAAAGCAATACAGCAGTGTTAGAACCAGAGTCAAGGAAGATAAGCAAATTCTGCCCTGAATACAGATAGTATTCTCCCCTTCCCTTGTTTCCAAGAAGCACATGGAGTTCTAATCAGAACAGATAATTTTGAATCTGCTTCCATTGAGTGGCACATTTCCCATCTCTACCTCCTGTTTTTTTACCAGGAAAAATACTACAACGTATTTTTGAGCTCCTGTAAACTTCCCAGCTGGTGACCTTGTGTAAGATCATTTTGAATGTGTCTGTCATTCATAAATGTCCTGTAAAAAAGTAGAATTTTATCCTGTTTTGGCTGCATCATTCCTCATATGTAGAAGGAGTTTGCCAGGTCTCGGTTGTGCTGTCAAAGGAAGAGTGCCTGTGTGTTCCTGAGATCATCTCTGTGGCTGATGGTGCTGATCTCGACAGGAGGGCAAAGGCATGGAAGTGGCTTTTGACTTTCTGTGGCTTGTGTTAGTATTTCCAGGCCAGAATTGAGTCCTGTTTTGGGGGATGGAGGTAGTGTGTCAGAAGCCTGCACCTGTTCTGGCTGTAAATTAGTGACCAGTTCCCAGGGCAGTGTCTTTCATGGGCAAAAAATCTCAACGTATGATTTTAAAATGTTTGTAAAGATGTGGGCTGTTTGTTTCCCTCAAGCTCTTCAGAACATAAAACCATTTGAAGATCTTTTTGTGATCTTGTTAATGGCTTTACTGTGGTCCTGAAGTCAATAAATAGCCTCTAACCCAGAGCATCATTTATGAAGAGCCATCCCCACCCCCAGCAATCCTGCCTTGAAAAGCAGAACTGGCTCTCTCATAATTGCCATCAGGTGATTGATTGATTTGATTTTCTCAAATCTGGAGTTTCTAAGGGGGATATGATGTTAAATCTTTTCTACGCTTTGAGATTCATAGCACTAAATTAAGAGGCAGTTGGATTTATCAATGGTGGTCTGATGATGCTCTAAGTCAGGCTTAGGTTGAAGACTCAAGGTCAACTGAAGAGTGCAGGAACAACCTATTTGTATGCCAGGCAGTATTGAGCCTTCACGGTGACAAACATAGTTGCTGTTACTGATTATATTTACCTTTGAAAAGGTAAATCTGACTTATTTTTAATATCAGTTTGGGCCCTGTAAAGGTCTGCTTAGCGGTTTGCCCTTCTCTGAAGCACTGAGCTTCTCCTGGTTTATCGGTGCAGGTCAAGTTCCTGATGACCTGGAAAACCCTGAGTCTTAAAACCTGTTTGTTGTGTGTGGCTATGAAATACTGTGTGGTGGTAGAGTAGGGGGTTGATCCGGTGCGGTTGGTTCTTGGTGAAGGTGCATTTGTAAAACGACTTGGAGGCTCTTCAGCTGAAAAGTGCTGCATGGCAAACGATTTGATGGGTCTGAGAGGAATGCAGATCTGAATGAAAATTTCACAGAACCTGTGTGGGAAGGAATATGGAAGGTCTTAACTATTCTGAGTGTGTTGGGATTTATTACCAAGTCCTTTAATTTCTGAAAAGCTTGAAATCTTGCTTAAATATGTTCTCGTGCAGGTACCAGTAAGTGAATGAACCTTGCACGTTTATCAAGAAGTCTCTTAATAAACCTTTCATAAAATTCTCTGTCCTGAGAACCCAGCCAGGGTTCTTGAGTGGTTGGCCCTGTTACCAGAGTGGTCTGTTTGAAACCCAGTCATAACATTACAGCTTAAGCACCGTGTACTTTTGTCTGTTCAAACACAGAAATGTCTGTCTTGTGTTTCAAACCTGTAGGAACAATGAAAGACAAAGAGGCTGTGACAACGCAGTCATCAGTAGTGCCACAGCCTTCAAAAGCATGAAGCTTTTGTATAAACAGATTTCCTAGCTTTAAATTAATAACTATGATTGAAATTGAAATAATAGCTACTGGTTTTGTCACTAAATGCTTAGTCACTAAATAATTATTGAAGCGTAAGACTTTAGGCACTGCAGCATTAGGAAATATTAAAAGCTGTAGTAGCTCTGTTTTGTGACAGATGCTGCACGAGGACTATCCTGCCTTGAAAGAACTTACACACTAAACATCCAGTGAGGCTTATACGTACATGTGTATGTCCCCTTGGCTGGCAGTTGGTATCTGAGGGGGTGGTATGGGTTTTGCAGCAGTCGATGGTTTTTCTGAAGTTACTTGCAGATATTCAGGCAATGGAGAGTGGTAACAAAACTTGAGATGTCAAATGTAACTTCTGGAGATGTTGGGAGAGGATCCCTCCCAAACATGGTAGGCTCAGCAAGAGAGAAAGCACGGAGGTGTTTTTTTGAAAAGAAAAGTGGGTCTTAGTGTCTCTGGGATAGACCTTGAGAGGTCTCTGGGATCTTGAGACAGATGGTGTGGAGGTTGGGAACAAGCCATGAAGGCCATGGAAACCGAGATACCTGGCCTAAATTTTTTGTGAGAGAGGAGGATAGAGAAGCACAGATTTGTATGGATGGATGGCACCCTCAGAAGAGGTTGAGGAAAGGGCTTTCTGGAGCGGTCCTGAGTGGACAGTCAGCATCACTGTGAATGGTATTACGTCATGCTAGAGAAAAGCTTCCAAAGCTGTAAATTAACTGCTTTAGGAAGGGTGCTTTAAATACCTTTGAAGTTCTGAAAGGGGAAGAGCTGGAAAGTGCCAAGTCTATTATGAAATATTTTTGAGTTTTCTTACTGCTGGTACTATTTGACAACTACTTTTCTGAGACTCTTCTGGTGTTTAAAAAATGAATTTTGAATTGTCTCACACTGTGACCGCAAGTTTGGCTTCTGAACACCTCTGCAGTCATAGATGTTGGCAGGAAGCTTGTGTTGGAGAGTTCAGTCAGAAAAACACCACAAAAACTTGTGGCTAACTAATCTGTATCCCAGGTAGGACCTAGGCTATAACCTTCTCTTTGACACAAACAGTAGATCATAAAAGAAGTTTCAGTTTGGATTTATTTTTCCTTTCTAACACTGGTCTCCTAAATACGGGTTGAGATTTAAGCGGTGCCTGGAATCATCAATGTTTTTGGAACATGCGAAGCCTCAAATTTTCTCTGAGCCTGCTCCTGCCCTCCCATATGCCCTCCCAAGCCAGCTCTGATTTCTTTCTTATCTCACTCTTAAGTCCCAGATGTTCTTGTCAAGCGTAGCTTCCTGTGCAACCAGCAGGCAAGGACTTGGCTGGTCTCGATCCTTGCTGCAGCTTGCTAGTTTGTCTCTTGATTTATAGCGTATGTGTGTCCCTTTTGGCTAAATAAGACTCCTTGGAATCAGGTCCCTGCAGCCTGTCCTGACCGCCCAGACCAAGGCCAGGGTGTAGTTCTGACTGTATGTTTGGCAGAAGCAGAAAAGCAGTTCCCAAGGAGCTGACAGGCTCCCTACAGAAACCGGGTTGTGCTATTGTCTGCTCTGAATGCTGTCTTTCTCCAAGGAACTGTCTTGGAGATGGAGAAGGAAGAAAGCTGGGGAGTGTTCACGTTGGTTTTGCATGGTGGAAGATGCCTGTCAGCTGCAGGAGACCTGCAGAGAAGGTAGATAGGAGATTTCAGAGGGGACGGAATTAATTTGACCTATACACAAGTGCAGAGTGATCAAAAGGAAAGCCTTGGCCCCTCATTCGGCTTGCCTTTTGGTTTTGAGTAGGCTCCTTCCTCCTGTCCTTTCCTTCAGTTGTGGGCATAATAGAACCTACCCTGGCATCGCAGCCCTCGTTAGGGCCTTCATATGGAATGCTCCTCTCCTTGTTTCTTCCCAGTTCAGGCCCAGATCTCTGCTCTGGGGATATTCCAAGCAGCACTCTTTGATGCCGTTGACAGCAGCGTGCAGAACAGCCGCTCAGAACTGAAACTTGTGCTTATTATGAGTTTTAGAATGGAAGCCTGAAAGATTACTGTCTCTTAATTTCCCAGTTCCGAATACACAGTGCCTAATTAAAAGGGTAACTGGTTTTGTAGCACCGTGTCATGCTCTCAGCGGAGCTTACAACCTCCCATCGCACGCTGTCAAAAGGTGACAGGGTGACAGCGCTTTAATCTTGGGGTGTTAATAACAGAGCTGAGGCTGTGGGATACTCCTGCGAGGCCACGCGGAACTAGGGACAGAGACCTGGGCAGCGTCCTTTCCTGCGGGGCTGTGCAGACGTATCGCTCCCAAATGGTCCTTGTGTTACGTGGAACAGCGAGAGGTAAAGGGAGGCCTTGCTGGGGACTGTGCTTGTCTGGTTTTGCCCTGGCTGTGTGTGTCTGCATGTCAGAAATCTCACAGCAAGCCTACTTACGTGGGGAAACTCACTTTTTGATATACTTTTTGGTTTCGCTGTGACAGGTAGGCATATAAAGCTGTCCTGTACTTAATTGATCCCCACTGGGAACTCCTCCGACAGCCAGGATGCCTGACTCTATAAACTATACTTCTTGGATGGTAGAGGTTCTCCCGGAGTTGTAGCACCTTAGCTGTCTTGCTGCTGACATCACTGGATGTTACCTTGCTTGTTCAAGAAGAAATAAGTGAAAGGAATACTGGAAAAGAATTAAATCAGCTTGCTCTGCGAAGAAACTGGTGTTTTCTTGGAGCGCCAGAAGATCTAGGTCACTTGTTGGGTTAAAGAAGTGTTGGCAAGGAACGTGGCGATGTGTCATCGGAAAGCTTGGGAGAAGTGGGGTACGAACTGGGCTGAGATGCTGTAAAGAGAATAGCCCTGGAGAAACCATTAGTTTTCCAGTTTGAGTTTTGATGTTTTCATTTAAGAAACAGGCTGAAGCATTGCGAGCGCGTTAGTCACGCTCGGATTTAAATTTAGCCTTGGTAAAGCTAATTAAAAATGTTTGGTGACAGTGTGTAAATGCAGGCTTTGAACTTACATCTTTTACTACCGCTGCAGGAATCTGTTTTTCTAAATATATAATTTCCTATAGCCAGCACTCCAGGGGGGTACAGCAGTGTGAAGGAACAAGCGCGGAGTGAGCATATTATGGCCTAGTGCCATGAAGAAAACGGGGATGCCTTGTGTGAGAGGGGTAAATGAATGGTAACTCCGTGGGAATCCTCTTCTTGCTCACCTTTGTGTAGCATCTTGTAAACAGGAGGCAGAATGTGTGTGATGTCTTGGCATTGCTAGGTAAGGGAGTATCAGAGATTGAAAAATACTATCTGTGTGCGTAAGACCTTTGGTTTTAAAAAGCCACCAGCAAACCAGTGTGTCCCTCTTGCATTTGAAATGCTGTGTTTTTAGCAGATGGCTCAGACAGCATCAAAGCTGCTCGTGTCCCGTGGATGTGGACTAGGTTGACAGACCATTCTTTGAAGCCTGGGGTGGTATTTTGATATGTTTTATTACTGTACTTTTCTGTATCTTCTCATCATTATCACAGATCCATCTGGACCTCATTCCTAAAGGGCTGAGCAGCTGACCAGCAGTTGTCTCCAGGGAGTTGTCACGGTTTGCCCCTGTGGTCTCCCAGAGCTTCCTTTGCCCTTGATTCACCCCCAAAATGCTCTCTTTTCATTTTCAGTGGCCATATAAGCTCTTGAGAAGTAACTTGTGGTTCTTCACAGGTGGTACACCAGCACGTAGGTTTACACTTAGGACCCCACTGTTTGTGGGGCACAGAGGAACTGCCCCAGCTGCCTGTCCCCTCTTAGGGACCCTCTCTAATCCGTAGCTGTAAAAGCTTTCTTTAGTTTGGATAGTTAATCGCTGGCTGGTTTATGCGAGTCCAAAGAGACTCTGTAGATTTCTTCCCTCTTGGAGATGCTGTGTAACACTTCCTTTGCCTCCAGAAGTAAAAATATTTTACAAAATGGGCTGGTTTTACTGCCAAAATGGGCAATAAAACCCATTTCCTCACCTTCATTCCAGTGCCCTGCTCACTTAGCTGTTTGAGTATTTATTTACTTCTGAGTTTGGGGACTGGGCATTTTGGTGTTCCTCAGCATCAGAGAGAGGAGGATGCTGAATTTTACAGCAGTCACCCTCCTGTAATCCAGAAGGGCTTTGGGAAGATACTCAACACAGGCCATACTGTCTGCTGGGTTAGGAGAGTGTATCTGGTAAATGTCACTTAATGACAACTGTTCCTCAAACAGTGTAAGACGCATGTGACCACGAGTCTTACCTGACTTACTGGTTTCTTCTTTTTGCTTTTGTTACTTCAACGTCTGATCAAAACCACCACAAAGGAGTATTTGTACATACTGATGTATTACGAAAATAACAGGTCTCCAGCATGCTTAAGAGTGCGAACGAGATCGTGGTGAGCTGCAGACCTGTGAAATATGACGATCAGAAATGAAAAGGGTCTAAGTAACCTGATGTTTCAGGTTTGCTTACTGAAGACAGCCAGGCAGACAAGAGAAGAGGGTGCGAGGGCTTTGTCTTGGTGGGTTTTTCCAAAGGCCTTCTAGTGAGAGAGGTGGGAGTCGGGGTGAGAAGGAACTTTTTGTGAGTAGGAAAGGGTGAGAAGGTAAGCACGTAAATCGTACCCAAATAGAGATGGACACTTGCACAGATCCTTCTTAGCGAGCCAAATTCACTGGAGGATTTTACACATCCCTGTGGTTGAGTAAGTCTCACCGTTTGGAAGAGCTGGCCAACGCCATTTGACCATAGACCTCTTTGAAGATTCAGTTTCTTAATGTGCTTGCTTAAACTCCTTTGGATGCACGCATCAGGGTGATGTGTAAATGAGGGTGCTCTGCTTTTGCCTTGATTCCTTTAGAGCAAAATTCACCGATACCCAAATAAGCCTACATTTGCATAACTTCAGAAGGTGCTAGAAAGCACAGCTCAGCACCATGGCATGCTGTTCTTTCATGCTTTTCCCCTGAAGTGGCTTTAAGTAGTTGCAAGGTGCCAGAGTGAAAGGGTTCTAACTGAGCAACAGTATTTCTCCAAGAGGCATTTTTTCCTTTCTCTTTTTTTCCCTTCTCTTTTTTTTTTAACCTCTAAATCTGACCCACAGCTTTTGTTACTGTTTGTCAGCTCTTCAGACAGATACCTGCCAGGCTGTGAGCTCTAAGGATGCGAGAAACTGCGAATGCCTTTTGTATAACGATCAGGGAATTAATTGGTCCTGGAAACTCTGGGTTGCTGCCAAGAGAGGTTATTTATGTGGTAAGAAAGGAAAGGAAAAGGGTGGAGCTTTGGAAATCCAGGAATACCCTTGGCGGCTGGATCATAGGAAAGAGCTCATAAAGCTATTTTATTTTGGCTTCCGAGTTTGGTGCAGTCAGTGTGCAGAATTCTGGGTTTCAGCAGCATCCCAAGGAGGAAATGGGAGCTAGCAAAAGGGAGAGAGCTGTGTGGAGACCTCCATCCGTATTCGTGTTACTTCCAAGCACACTGTACAATAAAAGCAGCTGCTCTTGCAGAGGCGAGCATCTACACTGCCTGTGGTCTGCAGGGCTGCGCAAGATCTGGCCACCCAGACCCAAAGCTGCTGTTTCCTAGACTGGCAATTCGGCTTCAAATCCAGAGTCTCATCTCAACTTAAGCTGTTTTCCAGGCCAGGCATCCTGTGGGATGGCAGACAAGGACAGGCTGGAGAGTGGTGGGATGCAAGGCTTTTAAATACTACCAGGATTGCAAGAGGAAACATGGATGTGTGCAAGACTGAGTCAGTTCTGCATGACTGTCAGCTGCCAGGGGTGTTAGCTGTCGGCACGCGTACGGGACGATCTTGCTTTCTTCCTCTGAAGAGGAGTGAGCTCGATTGTAAAGTTCATTGAGGTTTCTGGTAGAAGGAAATGCTCTGTCAAATAAGTTGTTCTTCACGAAAATACTTGACTAAAGCAAGTAGGAGTCTTACATAGCATCTCAAAGACAATTTATTTCAGTTCTGTCTGGTTTTTCTGTGGAATCCCATCGTCAAAGCAATTTTTGTGTTTCGTCATGCCGCTTCGAGTGATGCGTGACTGCCTGTTACATCAAGGGTGCCTTGGATTTTTCTTCTCTCAGACTGGTGTTTACGGATGCTGGTGTTTCTGGAGATTATTCTGAAGCTTAACCATTCTGTGATTATTAACTTCTTTTTTTCCTTTTTATTTTTATATCTTCCCCAAGGATGATTGTAGATGCTAGAGCACCTGTCTACAGGGAAGCTGTATCAGAAAAATATAGGCAAAATCACAAAAAGCATCTTCTGCCTGCCTTTCAGAAGGTGAAAGCTGATGGGCATTTAGGCTAACAGTGAAATGAAACAGTCATTCTTGATGAGTGTGCCTTATTTTTAGTTCATTTGTAAGTTGCTGCAATTTAGTCAGTTTTATTCCAGCATTGGCTGGCTGTCCAGTAAGTTAATAAAGATTGGTAAAGTGGGAAACTCCCCATCCAGAAAAGCTGTAAGGAGCCAAAAGCATTTAAAAACCTGCCAAAAAATCAGTAAAAATGGAGTTTGAGACACAAGTTAGGTGGGTGATCTGGAAAATAATTTTGTAGAATCTCTAAATAAAACAAGGTTTTAGCTAAGTGGTAATGCTCTAAATGGCTGAAGAATATCTGATTTATTTATTGTTCATCCCTGTTGTTTTATTTCAGTATTTTTTTCCCAGTCTGCCTAATGAGAAACTATTACATTGATTTCATCCCACGATTCCTGCTTTCTGAATCTTGACAGATAATATTTGCATTGGGGAAAAACAACTGCAGACCGGGTTTTGGGGGGTAAAAGTGATTGTTTCCAGTGCTATTTCTGGAATAATGACCATTCTGTATGCCTTTCTTTGGCCAGCACAAGCTGGTTTTGTACTGTTCTGAGTTTGAACCTTGTGTCTCTACTCCCTCTTGCTAGGATGTATCATTAACTTAGGAGTGATGGAGTTGATAATTAATTTATAATCCCACTGAAGGTTAACGGTGTTTGTACTTTTGGCCCATGAAGCCATGGAATCCAGATCTGTAATTTGGCTCTCAAACTGAGTGAAATACGTGGGAATTTGGGGGTGTCAGGCAAGTTCTGCTTTATTTTTCCATCATCAGGAGGCAAAATGGCAAGCAGTTGGCACATCCTGGCTAGAGAAAAAATGGATGGGAAAAGGAGATCATGGCCTCAAAGGTTGCACGTGGTTTGCTTTACACACCTAGTAACAAGCTATGCTGGTGACAAGCTGCTTGTAACTTTAGGAGCTGCTTACTCAAGCCCTGTATTGGAGGCTGTTGCTGGGAGATGATGTTTGTTGGATATTATACTGCTACTCATATCTCTTCCTCATCCTGCAGTTGTGCCTGTGGCTATCTTGTGCTTTCACAATGAACCCGGGGGGGCTGGGGAGCCAGCCCGTATGGGGCAAGGTGAGGACCTTAATTGTAACCAGCTTGGAAACCAATTGCAGCTCCTTCAGGATCGGGCATCTGCAGCTGGTTGTGGAATCGGTTTGTGTTTGAAGTGACTTCTCAGCCGGAATGTTTTCCAGGCTGCGTGGGGCTCTCCTGCTGCAGCAGGAATTGTATACGTGGGTAACGTTTTGTAAGACGATCGCCTGAAAAGAGAGTGGGCCCCTCTGAAGGTACAGCTCTGTGGAGGATTAGGAGGGATGTTGGAATTACGCTGGATCCATGCCTGCACAGCCTAGAAAAAGAGGGACTTGCAGGAATATTCAGCAGTTCAGTCTGTCTGCATTGGCTTTGGAAAGGTGCTGCCTACCTGGTAGAAAGCTACGTGCTCCTCAGTTATGCTTGCAGATTGAGACTGTAGTCCATTGCCTGAAAAATCAGAAAGAGACTCTCCTTATAAAATGATGCTAAATGTGCTTACCTTTTGCCTGGTAGAGGACCAAGAGAAGCTTATTGGAGCCCTGAGATGTTGGAGTCTGGGACCTTTGCTAGGCTGTTGGACACATCACAGGATATGAAGGGAAGAAGCTGGAGAGCCTTTTTCTTTTTTTTGCTTTTTTTTTTGGTTGTCATTTTGATGCAGAAACCACCACAAAAACTTGCAGTGATTTTGATACCACAAAACGGTGATTGCCACGTGCCACCGACAGAGCTGGGTGAGAGTTTTAGGAGCATCTTTTAGCAGCAGTAGATACAGACAGCACAAAAGCAAACATGAAAACTCCTTTGCCTTCGGGTAGCCTGGTTATGTCAGTGAAGAGATGGCCTCTTGATTAAATCCAGACTGAGTGGTTTCCTGTTAGCATGCTAACTCAGCCCACAGTGTCTTAGTCCCAAAGTCTGTTACGGAGCTTGTCTGCCAAGTCCTTTTTCCTTTTAAACTTACAGGCAGAATCACTAAAATAATAGAAACACAAACAATGCCTGAAAGTCTCCAAAGATTATTTCTAGCAGTTTGATGTTCTGCTGACAAACTCAGTTTGGGAGGGTTTGGGGTTGGATTTTTGTTTTGCTTTGGGTTTGGCTTTGCATTTTTTTAACGTTCTCCTAACGTGGTGACTCGGGGAAGTCCCAGTGTTGCAATTAATGGAAAGTTTTGTGCACGTATCAATCTTGGAAGCAGATTCTGCCCTGGTTCTCAATCGCATTGGTGAGCGAGCAAGGGGCTTTCATGCACCAAGCAGGATGTGGAGTAAATCAGTGCGCTGTGGAGTGAGGTCATCTGCTGGGTAGAAGATGAAAGAGTTAAACGCGGTGGTGCAGAACATCTTCCCTGTTCCAGAGTGGTTGTACTGTGTCCCAGTGGCGCGCCTGCCAGGTGGCTTTGACTCTCTCCTTGCAGAAGTATCAGGAAATGTTTCGCATCCAAATGTGGTCCTGATCTTTGGTTCCGTGTGGCAACCCAAAGTCAGTCTTTTCAGCAACTGAATGCTGAAGTTGTGCTCTGTTTTCATGTTTGGAAGCCAAGACACTGAATTATCACTGTTGTTCCTTTCAGTAATATTCTTCTCTGTGGGATAATGGAATTTCTTTTAGATGACAATATACGATGGGATCAGGAGATAACCTCAGAGCAGAATATAAAATGTGTGGAGCATGTCAGGGAACTGTCTTAAAGATAAACTTACTAAAACTTCCATTATTTGATAGGGCTTTCCGTGTTTGGAGACCCAAAATTGACAACATCGTGTAGTAACTATAAAGATTTGACTGTTCTGTGAAAAGACAGAATTCCATCTGTGTTTCACCATGAAAGCAGTGTCAGGGATCTGGCTTCTCGCTCTTGATTTTTTTTTGTTTTGGTTTTTTTTTCTCCCAACTTTGTAGGTTGAAGGAGACCAATTACCTCCAGAACATACTGTCAACCAGAGTGAAACATACAAGATCAGGACAGTAAAAGCCGGAACATTGGACAAACTGGTGGAGAACCTTCTGACAGCTTTTGGAGACAATGATTTCACCTACATCAGCATCTTTCTCTCAACCTATAGAGCCTTTGCTTCTAATAAGGAAGTACTGGAACTTCTCCTTGACAAGTAAGAGCCAGTATGTAAATGAGCCAGCATTTACATGTCAGGAATTGCTTCCCTTACTTATAGTGGACTTAGACTTGATGACCTGATGGACGGATGTCAAGAATACTACAAGATTCAGCATTTCAGCATAAACATAAAGCGTGGAAATGCATGCTGCCCATACCCCACCCCCCATTACAGGCAGGGAAAGCGTGCCGTGCCTGACCGCTAAGGAACCAAACTGGGACCCACACAAGGAAATGAATATAGCTCCTCGCCTCCCAAAAAACCCCAAACCGACCCAGAGCGTGTGGGCTGAGAAGTCATACGTAGACTGGGTCACCATGCTTTGCTGGATGCTGATACTTTGAGACCTAACTCTTCTGTTTGGGGAGGGAGTGTGCAAACCTATGAACAAATTCACTGTCCCTTTCTATCACCTCACACAAACACGCAGTTGCAAATTTTTTCAGACAGCACAAGAGCTGCTTAATGTTACAAGAACAGCTTTTATGGTATGATGAATCATGGCTGCTGTATCTAGAAATACTTAGAACCCACAACATCAGCTTTCTCACCCAGAATTCTAACTGAGACACGGCTGGGGCGTAGGTGATCTTATTTTGAGAGTATTGCATTTATTGCATTTTCAAAACCAAGTGATGTACAGAAACAGCCATTCTGGCACGTAACGATTTCGAGGAGCAGCTCTTCTTCCCTTTCCTCTTTAACAGAGTAGCAGGAGTGTGTTTCCTACTCTCTCAGTATTTAAATATTCAGCACAACCCATTACATTCTGGTCTCATTCCTTCAGCCAGTCCCTTTTGAGCCGAGTCTATAACTTCCCAAACGTCAAGCAAGGCTGAAAAGTTCTGCGGGCTACAGGATCCTTTTGTTCCCCGTGTCTCTTTTTGTATGCAAAGCATTCATAGGAGGCTGGGCAGTGAATGGCTCTTTGTCCAGGAGCTGGTGAGAACACACCAGTGGAAGCCTGCAGAAACTGCTGTTCTTTAGATCAGCTCTATCATTAACTCCTCCTAACCCGAATTTAATGACCTGTTGCTCACGTGGGGCTCTCGCATTGAGAGATAGGCGGAGGGTTGCATCTGGAGATGTGAGGAAGAGATATGTACTTCTCTGGGTCTGTAGAGGAGATGCCTGCTTTTTATTACTGCATTACAGATTTATATCCTAAAAGTCACCTTGTATCTCTCCGGTGGGATTTAAACACAAGAATTAAAATTTGCTCTAAGAATTCACAGCAAATTTTGAAAAATGAATATGAAAAGGTAATTTTTATTTAAAACCTCATGCTTTCTTTCCCCAGCAGAGGGAAAAACCTGTCTTTTATCTGGTAGCTAAAATGTATTTTAGTCACCTTACCAAGCCAGTGGTGATGGAGAGTGAAACCCTCTCCCTTTAGCACTAGGGCAGGAGCAGCGTGTAACATGTATGATGTCAGCAGCACGTCTTGATTCTATCCTGGGCAGTCTGAGAAGCATCAGCAGAGCTCTCTAAATACCCCCCCACTGTGTCTTTTTGGTGTGATGTTACTTGGAAACACAGTCTGCAGGTCTGCGAGAGCAAATACTGAAACGACAGAGTTAAATCGAATTAAAAAGTAGGTTAAACTTCACAGCTCGGCTTAGTGGAGGGATGGGAGTCACTGAGGTGTGTAGCAGTACTGTTTGTGAGGCTGCTCCCACTTACTCTCTGAATTTATTGTGCAGTAAGGCAGTGGGAAGTACCCAGAGAGTAAATTGCAGTCTCTTGGAATTGCGAACACCAGTAACGGGCGTTCAGGGAGATAGGACTGAGAGCTGAGGGAGGCCAGGTAGGAGCAAGAGGTGAATTTGGGCATAGCCAGGAGTCAGAAAGAAGGGATCTATTCCATTATATGGCTTCGGTAGTGCTGATCCCAAGAAAAGGAGTACAGGCAGGGGGTGAATCTGCTGGGGAGAAAGCACAGGGGCCATTGAGGCACTGGAAAATTTCCGACCAAGGTTTTGCTTGTACCAAGCAGTGGTTCCTCCATGCACGCTCCTGTGGGACTTGGCATGGCCACTGAGGATCGAAGTGTTAGTCAGCATGTTTAGAAGTGGGTTCTTACCCTGTTGTCAGTTCAGCTAAGAGGATTTTTCTTGTGGTGTTTGGATTAGCTCTGTGAAGTTGCAATGGCAAAATGCGTTCTGTGGTCTGTACCTCTAAGGACCCTTCCTGATTTAAGAGGTCCTTAAAGCTACTCTCCTACTTTCTTCCGCAGCCTTACAGGACCAGGACTCTTCTAGGATAACTGAGAAGAACTTGGGCCTATTAAAATATAAGTCTGGAAGGTTTTTTTATGCATGTATTATGCTTTTTTCTTTTTCCCCTTGGGCAGATAAAACACTAAGATTTCCCAAGGCTTCACTGCCGCTCTGGGAACTGAGGTTGAACGAGACACAGTGTATTGCTCGGCCTAAGCTGCTGGGGTCAAGCAGCCGTGGGTTTGTTCTCAGCTTTGTCACAGATATGGGCTAACAACTGGAGCAAATAACTCTTTGTTATGTCTGTCTGCAGCATAGTTGGAGATGCAAGTCTTAAATGAGCTGTTCCAGATAATGCGAGTGGCCGTACCATGGTACTCAAGGCCAAGCCAGCCCAGGCTGACCTCCTCGCAACTGTAGCTGGGCTGCTGCTTTCAGAGGGGTTGCACGTTTGAGTTTGTTAGTTTGGGTTTACTTTGTGGTGCGCTGGAATGTCTGTGAGCCCTCCAGCTCTGCCCCGACCTCCCTGCCCACAGTGGAATTCTGCAGCGTTGAGCTCTGGTTGTAAGATTGTTGAAACTTAAGTTCGAGTTTTGGAATACTGTGGATCTGTGGGGTCACGAGCTGTGGTAGGGCAGCATCGATAGGAGGGAGGGTGGTGGGGCTGGAACTTGTTCTTTAGTCTGGCAGATCTGCTGCCGGGACTGAAGCTGATTTCAGTTGCACTGGTTGACTTTCTGTACAGACCTAGGATCCGTACCTGTGAAGCCTCAGACCGCTACTTTAGAGGAGCATAAAACCACCACCTGCTATTTTTATCCTCCAAAACATTTGTTGGAGTTCTGACCTGAACTTTCTGGATGCAAGCCAACAGCTCCCTATGTTGTCTCTATCTGATGTTCCTAGGATGTCACAGCACATAAAGATGCACTTGCTCTCCTAACTCTTCAGACCAGTTGCAGGTGCCTGACACAGTTAGTTGAGCACAGACTGTGTAACATCAGCTTGCCTTATTCCAGGCCGAGTAATTATCTGCCTTCATTAGAGCTGCCTTTAAGGAACCATGAAATTCCTTATGGAACCGTATATCTCAAACAATAGGCGCTCCTGTTGAGAATGAAATGCATAATCCTGCCTTTGAGGCACACCCCTTGCCTAGGTAGCTAAGAGATTTTGCTTTGTGCTGGTGGAGTTGTGCCCATGGGTTCCTCCTCCCTGCTGGCGTTTTCCCAGTCATGCCACTGATGTCTCTAGTTTTGGCACAAGTGGGTACTTGCCACCGAAAACCTTGTGTGAAGTGACACTTGGAGTTAAAAGGAACAACAGATACTGGAGAAACAGAAGCTGTGTGGGGAGACCAGTTGTGTTACGCGTTTGCTGTGCACTGGAATATTGCTCTGGGAAGGGATGGAGTAAAAACAGGCAGAAAGGAGCTGTGAGCAGACTGTGTTCTGGTTGATTCCTCCAAATTAGGCTGGAAGATACTGACTGTCTCTAGGGTTTCTTCCCTCCTAGATGAAATAATCTTCAAGCTCCTTGAATTTGCCTGTTAAATTCCGTATTTGCAGTCTGAGCTGGAAACGCTTTTCGGTTGTTTGCGATCACCAACTGTATATGGACTACTTTATTTGGGATTTTGCATTTATTTACTAGAGATGCTTCTAAACACCCATCTCCCTTTTCAGGTTTGGAAACCTGGAGACCTTAGCCTGTGAAGAAGTTGGAATTGAGAACTCCCCCGAATCCAACATCGCACTGAAGACGTAAGTGTGGTTTTGCACAGGGCAGTGAGCCCCAGACAGGATTTGGGGTTTGGAGAGGATGTGGACAGCATAGCTGTTGTTTCCTTTGAAAATTCACAGCACTGCTTGCTTCCTTTAACAAGCAAAAAATCAAAAAACATCAGCTGTTTTGTAGCATATCCCATAATATAACCCAGAGATTTTTCCATCAGGGAAATTAGTCTCAGAGTTAAACAGAAGATGAACACGTTTAGGCTAAGGTTTTTTGGATTAAACAGATGAGGAGTGCTTCTTTCCCCCTCTATATCTATAGCAGTGAGTGATTATTAGGACTGATTTTACTGTCTGCAGACCAAAGCTGAGGTTGTTCAAGGCAACGAATGTCAATCAGTGACATTCACAGTGTTGCTTTTAGAGGGAAATTTAACTTCTGAATTCATGTTAGTTTGCAAGAAAAATAGCAAAGCTGTTTTGAAGTGCAGTTTAAAGGGAAGAAGTGTTTTGGTTATCCTCCTAGCTTCATATGCAACTGTGTGTTATCTTGTGGCACTGGGTGTAAAATATGCCTTAGGTCATTGGCATTTGTACTTTAGCATCTGTGTGGTCTGTGGTTTGGATGCATCATGGCAGTAAAAAGTAACTGCGTTGTTATATTTGATTACAGTATGTGGTGATGCTTGATTCTTGTCCGTATTGCTGCAGATTGTTTTTCTGTGAGTTTTTAACTGGTGCAACCTGAGATGACCTTAATTTTTTGTAGCAGTGCACTGATTTCTCAGGGCGTAATGGAAGCAGCAGCCTTTAGTTTCTGTTTTGTTTGGAGATGGAAGAAAAACATTGGATTTTTCCATCAGGAGATACATTCCCATCAAAACTGAGAAATACATTTTCACTCCTGAGATTCAGGCTGAGGTTTGAGTCTGGCTTAAAATGGTTCTAATATTCCCCAGTCCTGAAATGTGCCATTAACTGAGCACCTTTCCAGCCCTCTGGGGTCTGAATGGAGTGGTTAGGCAGTGGGATTGCTTTACCTTCCGTTGTCATGCGGAAGTGGCTGTGTTTAACTGTTGGAGTAGAAGTTGGTAAAAGCTCCTTGGCTGTGAGTGCTTCAAATAGCTGCCTCTGAAAACACAATGAATTACTCTTGCTTGGCTGCAGAAGAAATGGAGAGCTTAATCAGTGTCTGTAAATGATACGGGATTCTCAGAGGCTTCGCTTGGTAACAAAATGTTATCACTTGTTAATTTTTAATTAGCGTTTCTTAGCACTTTAGCAAGGACAGAAAGCTACGGGCTCTGATTTGGGCTGTTCCTCTTGCCCCGTGAGACTCGACACTGGAGCTCAGCTCTCCTGGCTGGCGTAACAGAGCTCTCAGTGGTTTTTTTTTTCTCCCACTTTGCCATGAGAACTCCTCAAAGAACAGCTGGTAGTTAAAACCTGGTCACAAGCACCAAGGCGGCAGCATTATGTAGAGGCAATAATGGGCAGCTGGTGGGTTCCCACACTCCCATCCAAAATGAGCTCTAGGGTCTCTTCCAGTTTTGGGCACAGTTTTGACCTCCCCCTATCTCAGCCAGGCCAGCCATAAAATCCGAGCTAAAGCAGTACCCTCCCTGCAGAGCAGAGCAGGGATTTATATTGGGGGTGAAGAAGGTAATTTCACCAGTATAAATCATGTTGGGATTAATCCCCCAGCTTGTCTCTTCGTGGACGCAAAAGAGCTTGTTTATGAGATGGATAGAAAAGGGGTGAAAGTAACCTTGATGTGGGGGTCCCTCAGGCTTTGGGCAAAATAATGCATCAGGTTTTTTTTGTACGCTTGGAGGTGAGCGTGCAAGTGAAATAGCATTTAGTGGGAGCATGGTTTTGTTTGGGGATTTTGGCGGGGGGGTTATTCAGTGCTATTGTTTTCCTCCTGGCATACACATAGCTTATCCCACACCCCTGTGCCAAGTGGCTTCCTGTTGCATCAGTGGTGCCTCCCCTCTTGGCCACGTAACGCCCCTGCGCAGCAAGGGACTGAGGAATAGATGGAGTCTGGGGTCCCGTTCCTGTGCCAGCGCCACTTCTCATGAGTCTGTCTGACATCATTTTCACCAATGTAGTCAGCACAGCTGATTCTGATCCTTGGGCCCTCCTATGGTACCTGTTACCTAACTGCCTATTTATAGAAAGCTCAACAATGAGGTTGTCAACAAGGTAATTTGTCGGCTCGACGTGTTTTAACAGAGCTCCTAGAAATGCAAATTCACTTCCCTGCCTTAAAAATTTCCATGGCTCTCACTTGCTCCGGCTACTTGTCTCTTAAATATGATGAATGGCTTTGTAGTCCCGTTGTGAAACACGTAGTTCTAGTAGTTCAGGTTTTCTCCTGGCTGGGATCATTCCAGTATAATTGCATTTACCCTCTTTTCTCGTAGAACAGCAGCACGATGTAATTGTGTCCTTGGTTTTACGTGGCTTCGAGAAGTAAGGGGAAAGAGCAGTAGTGCCACGTTAGTTCTTGCCCTTAAAGCTCTCTTGGGAGAAGGGGGTATATCTCATGGGAAAGCCTGTGGACTGTGGTCTTCTGCCTTCACTGGACTGCTGTCATGACAGCTTGGATGCCGTGAAAATCCCTTTGTGCTGTTAGGAGTGGGCACGTCATTTAAGGCATTTCCATTGGTTTGACACCAAAAAAAAAGCTACAGGAGTGAAAAACGACTGCAGAAGAAGAATTTATGGCTCTTTAAGGATCTTGCAGAGCTTTTAAAGACTTTTTGCAAAGTCTTAGGATCCGTGTGGGAGGAATATTATGTCATATGTACTGTACTGTAAGCCCACAGGTCATTGCTGCCTGCATTGAAATTGTCTGTGCTTCTTGTAGCTGTACCCTCGACTTGTGACACAATTTCTGAAGGAGAATGGGATATACAGGAGTTCTTAGAAACGATGTTAGTGTTGCACCCAGTGTTCCTGTAGCTCCAGACCTGCAGGTCCTATGCTGGGGCACGAGCACGCTTGTGGCACAGCCTTGTTAGAGAGATTGTGGGAGCTATAAACCTCTCCTCGTGTTCCCAAATCCTGGGTCCGAGCCAGCAGTTACTTCTCACACTTGTTGCAGTGACATATAGTTGTTCCTGACCCAAGATTACTCGAGCTGTGTTCGGAAACATGCCTTCTAAGGATCCCTTCTGCCAAGGGGATTTTCTCCTGTTCACTTGAGCACTGTTCCTATCATTTTTGGGCTGCTGGAGTGGTCAAAAAAATCCAAGGCTGTTTTTCAAGAGGGATCTGACTTTATTTAATACAAAGTGTCTCTTGGGCATTTTGTTATTATTGCATCAGGAGCCATCACAGTTTAAGCAAGGGTACTCTAATCTTGTAACTTTAAAAATACAGTTTGGACCTTAGAGTTATGAGCACTCAACAGCTTCATGATCTTAAAAAAACCCAAACCTGCCATGCATGACAGCTTTATTTTTTAAAATTTAATATTTTTTGTAATATCAGGCCCCACCTTGGCTTTTCATGTGCTGTAGCTTGCTTTCCACAGTTTTTCCTGCTTTGAGTCAGAAAGAAGGTTTGTGATCACAAGTAACAGGAGAATAAAGTCCAGAAAAGGTCAGATATTCCAGCCCAACATTTGAGTTAGATGGACTTCAGCCTGTGTTTCCAGAAATACGATGCCATGCCTGTCTTAATTGTCTGATAAGGGAGCTGTAAGGAATAACTTACTTGACCCTGTGTCTCCTCCTCTAAGCAATTCTTTTTCTCTTCCTTGCATTGTATGAACAGTGTCATACATGAAGAGTGCCTGGTGCTGTTCCTCAGTTCTGCGGGGTTGTATGGTGAGGTGTGACACAGTCACCCGTTCATCTTAGGTCGTCTTTGTCTTTGGAGTTGTCAGTGTTTGCTACGTGTGTTTTAGCTTTGGACTTCTGCTGACTTTGAAAAAGAAAACAGGAGATAGAACGCACTGAACCATTGTGATGCTGCAGAATAAACCCATACATACATTGAATGCAAATAAAAGATACCATGGTGATGAGTAGCATGAGGAATGGAAGAGATCCACGTGATAGAACGCGTGGCACGGGCTGTAGGGAATTTGTGCTAGAATTCAGTTCTGGTTTGAGGTGAGGTTATATAGCTCAAATATGTGGGTCAGTACAGGTCCCCTGACAAAAAGCAAACGAGGGAAGAAAGTAGAGCAAAAAGAAATAGGGGATCTTGAACACCTTTACACATTGTAGGAAAGGGGATCAGCAATCCAAGCAGCTGATGCTGCCTGGGACTTCAGCCCTCCTGCCATGGCTGTGTGTATTGCCTCCGAGATAGTTAGAAACAATGCTTTGGGTGATAGGACCGGATTGCTGGGATCTCTGCTGGGAGCAGGAGGGGTCCTCAGTTAACTTTTAACTGACTGTTGAAAGGTTGAGTTCTCTGTGTGGAATGATCTGTGAAATAACTCATGCCCTGTTTCCCTCCCCCCGCTGAAAGATGGTGTTAAATTTGCTCTCTGGGCAAGGCGCTGCTGCCAGCCAGCTCTACCCAAACCACAGGCTATAAAGTTAAAGAGGTGATGTGGTAAAGGAGCGAAAGGCTTCTTTCCCAGAAGATAGCCATTAAAGACCTGGCTGGTGCCAGCTGAGGACAGAGAAACAACCTTAAAGCCTTTGAAATGTAAAATATTGTTGCTGCTTGTACCTTTTGGAAGCCAGTAGCTTCACTGGATACCCAGGTGCCAAGGCAAAACATGAGTGTCTGAAGCGGTGCCAGGGACGTTTCGCTGAGGTGACGTCCTAGGCTTGTGAGGCCTGCGGAGCTGATGCAATGCGCCACCCTTCATGGATAAAAGGTGCTGAGCTTGTTGCCAGGAGTTGTAAAGCTTTCCTGTCAGTGAAGTTCCCAGAACCGATTCGTTCCTGTTCAGCACGTGCAGAAGAATGCCCAGCGTGGTGCTCCAGGCTTGCCTGCAGTGTTTGCATTTAGTGCTACCTAGCTGAAGACCTCCCTCAAAACTGTGGCAGCATGAACCCCTGGTAACCTCTGGGGGAGGCTTTTCAAGAGGCACGCAGCCTTGCCGTATTGCTCCATGGGCTTGGACCATGACTTTTTTGTTTGGTTTTGATCCGACATTGGTCCATTTTCTTTAAAGATACCCTTTAGGCATGTTGGGAAATATAACGAGGAGAGGAAAGAGCATGCCATCACGTAGAAATAACTCTTGTATTTGTGACGAGGAGGAGGTACTGCCACCAAGGCAAAGGTGATGGAAAATGCAAGGCTGTAACGAGTGAGCCGTGTTCTGGTTCCTTCCAGAACTTGCATCTCTCCTGGTGAAACCAAAGAAAGCTTAAGAGCTTCTCGAAATCCCAGTTTAGTTTATGTTTCTTGTGGATAGGAAAGGGAAAACCGTAGAACTGGAAAAGTCATCTCCCCCTGGTTGCTGTATAGGCTTTCAGTGGGCATTTGAATTATCATTTTCCACCCCCCCACACCTACGTTGCACACTCACATCCCCTGTGCTGTACCAGGGAGCATTCTTACTGGAGCTGGACCGGCTGAAAGAGAAGCAAAACCAGTATATGTAGTGCAAAAAGTAAACCAGCTTTAAGCCCTCCAGCTCTCCTGCCAAACACCACCATGGTTCATTCCTCGGGCTTTTAAGTCCAAAATGAGCTTGAGCAACAGTGAAAGCCCTTTCAAGCCTCCTCGGGGGGAGCGTAAGGTTGTGGTTTCCCTCTGCTACTGGTTTTGGTTTGCTGATTTGGAGTAGATTGGTGCTGTCCCTCAGATGAACGGCAGGCCACAGAGATGAATCAAAATACTTGTTTGGGGTTTTGGGTTGGGGTTTTTTTGTCTCACGTGTCAGCTCCTCGTTGCATCCGCCTTATTATCAAAACGTGGTATTTATTAGTTATTAAAACTTGCAGTGTGCAGTTGAAAACAGCAGACAAAGCAACGTGGAGCAAAACTGAGATCTCCCTGTTTCGTTTCACAGCAGTTGGGTAAAAACAATTCAAATAAAGAAAATGAAGGAACTCTTTGGTTACGGCGCGGCATGCCGTGCGTGTTTACCCCTCCTCTTCTGCTTTAAAGCAGCAAACACCAAAACTTTCAGTGTAATACTGCAACATCTGGAGCTTCTCATAGTGATAAACAAACATTATCCCATGGTTCCTTGTGCATTTAGTCCCCTCCTGACAGAAAACTTGGCTTTTGATTTGTACTGGAGTTAGCAGTCCTGCTAGAAAACAAAACGCCGTGCATGGTCACGGTGCTGCAGGAATAAAAGTGGTCCTGGAATGCTGTGCTCCAGGAGAACAGACCCCAAAGGAATGGGAGCGAGATGGAAGAAAACTGGCTGCATGTTTCCAGTGCCTGGGAAATCCATGGTGGGAAGCAGTTAAGATGCATTTGGGGGGAGCAACAATCAGCATTCATTCCAGTAAAGCCAATTAAGCTAAAACAACAGCAGAAACCAATGTGGTGATGTGAGAAGTGGAGTCAAGTGCAGGGCAGGATAAGGAGTAGGAGAGTTATGAAAACAGCCAGAACCATGCAAAAAAAAAAAAGGAGTCATTAGAAGAGCAAAGGAAAAATAATGATTGGCATCTCAGTGAAAATAAAGGACAGGCAGCAGAGCTCTTCCCTTCGTGCCTTAGCATGCGTCCCAGCAAAAGCCAGCCTGTGTGCCTTTCAAGGGGTTCTCCTCAAATCCAAAGAAGCAGCAGGTTGTTTGCTGGAAGTCAAGATTAGATATTAGGAAAAAGTTCTTCCCCGAAAGGGTTATTGGGCACTGGAACAGGCTGCCCAGGGAGGGGGCTGAGTCCCAGCCCCTGGGTGTGTTTAACAGACGGGTCGATGGGGTGCTCAGGGATATGAGTTAGTAGAGGACGGGTATGGTTGGACTTGATAATCTCAGAGGCCTTTTCCAACCTAGTGATTCTGTAAATAGTTTGAGGCTCTGTGATACAGGGCCTCCTTTACCACCTCCTCTGTGCCTTGCTTAGCAGAGCCATTTGAGTCAGAGCTGCCACAGCCTTACCACATTTTGTGGTACCTTGTGGGCAAACATGAGCCAGGAGCAGTTCCGGGTGCCCACTTTGGGACTGACAGGATCACATATGTGTCTTATGCCTAACAGTACACCAATTCTGCAGACCAAAACCTTCAGAGATGGGCTTCAAGCAAAGCTCGTATGGCAACGAGAAGGCTTTAGGCAGATATGAAAGCATTGCTGACCCAAGCCCGAAGTCTGTGCTTGGCAGGACAGGAGTTAAACATTAAAAAGATATATTATTATTTTTTCTTAGAGGCAGCAAAGGAAAAATTTATAGCTCATAATCAGCCCATGAAAAATGTAGTCTGTGATGTTTCTTTCCTGTCTGAGATCTTGGAAGGCTCCCGTTCCTATCTGTCACTGGGCCTGTCGAGTACAGGGAGTTTCTTTCCAAGGGCAGCAAACGTAAAGCTACCGCAAGATGATGCGGGCAGTTCTCCAGCCTGCTTTCAGAAAGCTTCCCTCCCTGACAGGCCAATTCCATGGTCGGGCTAGAGGAGGTCAGCAGGGCTCAGGGTACCGTTTTTCCCCTTTCCTATTTCCCCTCTTGACTGAAAGGATTTTGCTGGCAAAAATCAGCATCTGTGATGGCTGTGAACTCTTCACCCTGCTCGGGGAGACTGGGTCTGTCTTAAAATCTGTTTATTCTTCAGCTTATGAAAGCGGCCAAGGACCAAGCCTGTGGGCGCAGAGCTTAGTGTAAGGAGTGCGTGAATGGTATTAGTGGGAGAACTTGGAGGAGAACTCTTGTGCGAGAGCTCTTGGTGGAGAGGTCCTGAAGCTCTGGGTAGAAAGTTTGGTCACCAAGGGCCCAACCTGTGAAGGTCTTACTGCTCGTCTGTGGTTGAAGCTTATCTGAGCAGAGCTGTGAAAATTCGTTCCAAAATGGCTTTCAAATGTGAAGAGAGTCTTCTGAGCTGCATGATCTGAGTCTCATGTTTGCAGTGAAACCTGGAATCCAGAACACGGTGACATTTTTGATTGCAAATACTATTTTGTAACTCTGAAATTGTAATTCCAGAGTTTGGTCTGTCAGCAAGCCTAACCAAACAGTATCACTGACAGCTTTCCAGATGCTCTCCCTAATTAAAAGTCTGAAGTTGCCACAATATCAGAGGAGGAAACAGAAGAAACAACAGACCGGAGTGGATAGGACCAGTAAAATGACATCTGGGAGGGATTAAAAGTTAATTGAGTTTTGAGGAAAAAACCAATACGGTTAAAATGAGACAAGAAGCTAACTTTACCCTTTTGTGACTGCTGGTTGGTTTTGAATGCCACTGTGCTGCTGAGTTAACCAGATATTGCTGTGGTTGCCCTGCTTGCAGAACAAATGTGTCAGCATCTGTCCACGGCTCTGATAAGAGAGTTTTCTGGGTTGGCTAGTGGCTTTCTCCTTGCCTAAATCTAAAATCTCTGTTCATATTTGAACCCTTCTGTTCATCTCATAAATGGAGGACAGAGAGGTCCTCCTGGCAGGCTTTTCCCTTTCCTTGTTGCTGCTGTTAATATGCCCTGAAGGAGCCACAGGTTTCCTCCCTGCTCCGTTCCTGCATCGTCCTGGGGAGCGGTAACAGAGCAAACATTGCAGCCTCGCCAGGCCACGGCTTTTCCCACTGGCAGTAGTGGGAACTAGGAAGTCATGTTCTGCTTTTGATTGTGTGTGTGATGTCAGGTAGTTACTCAGACACAGTCACGGTACAGCAAAGCAGAGATACTTCAGCTGATTAAACAACGTAACTCCAAAGTAATTTGCAAGTCTTGCTTTGCCTGACAGGCAATGCAATAAGGGGAAACAGGATCCTAACGAGTGCCAGTGGTGGAAAAGGATGTGGGTTTAGCTGTGGTGCTGGCTTTATATGCTTGTCAGAGGGCTATTTCTTTATTAGTTTGCATTTTGGGGTTTTAACTGCACCCCGTTTGTAGGTGTGCAAATCACAAGCCGCTTCAGTTAAGTCTCTAGCAAAATCCCAGAGATACCTGCAGAAGACTCAATGCATAAAGAGAACAAATTAAATTCCGTGTTCAGCCATGTCTTCATACTGCCTTTACGTGGGGTATGAATGTCTCTGTGGTTTTAGAGAGAGGTACCCATGAAAGCATCGAAACATGCTGTATACACAGGTTGTTCTCTTTGTGTTCCCTCTTAGTGCAATAGCATCCATCTTACGAGCATGGCTCGATCAGTGCTCCGAGGATTTCAGAGAAACACCTGACTATCCTTGTTTGCTGAAATTGCTGGATTACCTGAAGAAGAATATGCCTGGATCTGACCTAGAGAGGAGGGCACAGAACCTCTTGGAGCAGTTCCAGAACCAAGAAATAGAAAATGATGGTAAGTTACCTTTCCCTTGTGTCTTTCTGTTCTTTGGACTGTACAGTACCGCAGGGATTTATGGGGAGTACATTTTTTCAACTCTCAGCATGGTATGGTGAGGCTCAGCAGTGGCTTTTCTCTTGCTTCTTTAAAGAAAAAAAAAAAAAAAAAAATCTCCATATGAGGTTCCGAGCAGGATGAGCTAGTCATACAGTGTAGGTGCCTGAGGCTCAACAAGGTAGTGAGGGCCCCTCACTGCAAGAAGGACATTATGATGCTTGAGCGTGTCCAGAGAAGGGCACCCAGGCTGGGGAAGAGGCTGCAGAGCAAACCTTCTGAGGAGAGGCTGAGGGAGCTGGGGGTGTTCAGCCTGGAGAAGAGGAGGCTGAGGGGAGACCTCATTCCTCTGTACAGCTCCCTGAAAGGTGGTTGTAGTGAGGTGGGGGTCAGTCTCTTCTCCTTGGTAGCTGGTGACAGGACAAGGGGAAACCGCCTGAAGTTGTGTCGGTGGAAGTTTAGGTTGGATATTAGGAAAATTTTCTGTACTGAAAGGGCTGTCAGATATTGACACAGGCTGCCCAGGGAGGTGGGTGAGTCACCATCCCTGGAGGGGTTTAAAAGAAGAGTAGATGTTGTGCCTGGTGACGTGGTCTAGTGTTGGACCTAGCAGGGCTGGATAGATGTTGGACTTGATGATCTTGAAGGTCTTTTCCATCGGAATCCATGATGTGATTCCATTCTGTGGTGCCTGCGCCTGTTCATTCCAGGGTGGATTGGGAAATGCAGCACTTCTCTAATACTTAGACAAAGCTTTAAGATTGCTGTGGCAGCTAAGTGGTTAACTGCCAGCAGACTTCCTATGTCACAGAATAAAAACACACAGCTGCTTTCGCTGGTCTTCGCAACACCCCTGCAAGAAATGCCAAACCAAGAAGAAAGCAAAATGACAGAATGCAGCTTGGGTCGCAAGCCTTGTTGTCCTGAAGCTTCTCTCCCTAGTTACTGCCATGTCAAAGGAAGTGGCCGCGGCTGTTTTTTCCTCTCTGAGTGCCTGGCTGCTGGTATTCAAGGCCAGAGGAAAAACTTAGGTTATTGGGGGGGTCACAGTCCACCGAGACAATAGCGAACTGTAGTAACACAAATACGCTGTGTGCGGCAGCGAGCCTGACACATGCCCTTATCCTGCCCAGAAAGCTTCCTGCCGCACAAGCTGGAAAGTCACAGGAGCTCAGGAGGTGTGTGATGGAGAGCTAGAATCAACTTCCAGCTTTTTTGGGGGGACGAGGGGGGATAATTCATGTTAGAAAGGATAAAGGAAATGACAGGAGGGGGAAAAACAACAGCAACAAAAAAAATTCATCCCCTAAAAATAATATCTGCCAGATGTTCCAGAAATACTGAGTCAATGCCTAGCACTGTGAAATGCCAAATTAACTAGGTCATTAGCACATATGTAAAAGGAGCACCACACAGAGCCTTCCGTGCTGAAGGCAGGGTTGCTAACATGTACCTGTTGATGTTTGGTTCCCACCAAACAATGCTCATGAGAGCTGTATCTGGGTCCATTTGTTGCTCCAAGTGAGCAGAAGCTTCCAGCAGCCCTGCTTCTGCACGTGTTTCCCTCGGGTAACAGCTGAAAGGGTTCTCTTCTGTTTTACACCTAGGTCAGTTTGAATGATAACGTTTCCAAATTGTTAATTAGAATAAAATCAGGAGGAAAATACAATTAGCCTGCAGAGGAAAGTTTGAGAGTTGTCCTTTCTCAGAGCTCCACCTCTGTTCCTTGCAGAAGTTTCTAAGCTCTTAATGCGTTGCCTGCAATCAAGACGTGCTGATAATTGTTCTGAAGCATTCCAATGCTATGGATTTACAAATCTCAGTCCTAAGCCTACAGTTTGATTTGTGTAATCAGACCTCCATTCAGCGCTGCCATCAGCAGATTAGATTGTAGCACCAGATACCTAGATAATACAAGTTGTTTCTGGCCTCAGATCTCTCAAGTTGAGCAATAAAAAGCAAGGCCAGTCACAAACTGGGACTTCAGAAGGGGCGCGTGGTTGCTCTTGCTGGTGTCAGGAGGGCAGTTGGGCTTTGAGAGGGGTGAATGGGTCGGAGCGATTTGAAGATTACGAGATACTTGAGTACAAGGGGATTCCAACTTCTTGGGGGTAGGGAGAAGACTGGTTACACACTTAGGGATGTGAGAGAGAAAGGAGAAAGAGGCAGGAAATAAAAAAAGAAGGAAAATCTAGGACCTGGTTTTGAAGGGCGCTGTGAGGTTTTGAGCAGGGTCACAACTCAGTGATGAGGACGTTCAGTTGAATTTCAGGCGCTGAAAAGAAAACAAGGAGTTGCATAGCCAGAGAGAGAGAAGGAAAAGAAAAAAAAAACCCCTGTGACTCTTGTAACAGCTCAGTAGAAATCCATTTAATTATGTGTATTATTATGGAACAGCCATGGAAAAACGAGGCCTGAACAGAGGTCTCCATTTATCGTGTTTAGCTCTGTCGATGAACTGTGCAATTGCAGCGTACAGATGGAAAGCTGGACAGAGCCTGCAGTTAGAATTTGTTACATCAGAACTCTAGCTGTTTACAGCGATGATTAGGCATTGCTAATTAATGAAGAGAGAAAGGAGAACTTCGAAAACCAAGATTGAAGTATCACTTTATCTGCTTGTGTTGCTGTAATATCTGTTTGGCTTTAATTGGATATGGAGCATTGCATAACAACCTCGCAAACGTGCTGCTTTTGTTACCGAGCTCTCCCTGATGGGACCTTGGTGCTTTCAGCATCACTCTGCAAAAAGCCCCTGTTTCTTTCTTTTCCATTTTTCTCCCTCCTTTTGGAGTCACCTTACAGTAAAAGGGATTAGGAAGAGGATTTATTTTGTGGGATTTTCTGTTTGACTTCCTCCTCTACCATGGGAAACAAGGGCAGATTTCTTTGTGTTTTAATGTGGCTTTGTTCCCAACCTGTGGAGACATCCGTGAAACCCCTTCTGCGCTGGATCTGGGCCCTCGAGGAGAACTCCTCTCTCAGCTCTTCACTGCAGATTTGGGAGAAGCGTTCTGCTGAATGCTGTAGGTGCTGGCTGTCTTCCCTTCTCTGGGAGAAGTTCCCAGAGTGACACAGTGAGGGATGCAGGAATAAACTCTCCAATATAGTCCACCAGTAGTGCCAGGGAAATCTATTTCCACACATGGGCAGTGATGAAATCTGGATAGAAGAGCATTCCTAATGTAATATTTTGGGGGTATAATTGCAGTTTGGTTATTTTTTTTTCTAGATTATAAAATACATAATTACTGAGAAGTATATTAACTGCATTCTGCAATGTTAATAACGAAGTTTTGCTGGCAAGGGGTGTGGGGGGGGGTTTTCTTTCAGAAGAATGGTTAGCAGGTGGATGAAGCCACCTCTCAGCTGAGACCCTGAGCTGCTCCATTCTCTCTACCTCACTTCCTTCCACCTTTTCTTTGCTGATTTAATCTTTTGCTCATCATCTTTCTAAATAAAATACACAGCACCGGTGGGGCCATTACGTCACACCCTCTGGGCATCCCACTTTAATATATACAGACATCTGCTTTGATTTGCTGGTTGCTGTATGAATTTACTAAGTCTTGTTTTCCATCCTGGACAGCCGGGTTCCTTGTTGCATCCCCCTGTAACCAAATTGATGAAGAGGAAGTCGAGCTCACCACTCCTGAAGACTTCTTTTATTTCCAAGAAGACCTTGTGGCGGAACAGTTGACATACATGGATGCAGTATGTAGAGAATTATGGACTACTTGAAATGCAACGGGAAATAATGCTGGGCTTCTGGAATACTTGCTTTTATTTTTAAAAAAATGATGTATATATAATATATATATATAATATACATCGCTTTAGTGTTATATATAACACTATATATATTTTATTTTTATATATATATATAGTGTTCCAGACCAGGTCTGTTGTTGTGACACAGGACACAAGTCAACTTAGTTATCCAAACTTGTTCATTGGGCTGTTTTCCTTCGGTCATACTGAAGGGTTTTGGGGGCTGGTTTGCTTGCTTAAGTGTGAATGTATGACATGTAGCTGGCAAAGTTGAATGTTTGATGCTGGAGAATTAGCATGTTTTGGCTGTATTGCTGCCTGGCCTAAAGATGTATAGGCACTCTTAACAGTGATGCTCTCATTCAATTTGTCTGGATCGATCTCCTTCAAAACACCATTATATATAAAAAAAAATCCCCCCTTGGTTTTACACCTGATATGAAGGTGTCTTGTCTTTTCCCAGGCCTGTTGAGCTGACAGTTCTTCTAGGGCATCAAGTCTCTAAAGTGTATGCGAAAGTGTGTATTTTAAATCAGGAGGAAAAACAAATACTTATTACCGTATCAGATTTCGATCCAATTTCTGCTGTAAACCTGCATTTTATTTTGTTGATGGTGGAGATGTAGGAGAACCTGCTGAGTTAGACACCTCTGTTTCCCTCTAGACACTCTTCAAGAAAGTGGTGCCCTACCACTGCCTGGGATGCATATGGTCACGAAGGGATAAGGAAGAATACAAGCACGTGGCACCTACCATCAGAGCCACCATTACTCAGTTCAATGCAGTCACCAAATGCGTTATCAGCACTATCCTGAAGATCAAAGATCTCAAAACACAGCAAAGAGCCAAGATCGTGGAGAAGTGGATTCATGTTGCACATGTAAAGCATTTATTCTGGGGTGTTGAATGGTCCTTGCGTGGGTGCCTAGGTGTTGGGAGGGGAGAACGGGGTTGTACCCATTGGTCCCAGGCCAGTGAACATCTTAGCCCTAATTCTTCCTGCTTTTGAGAGACTTTCTTTGTAATAGTGGATGGATTATTGTCCTTCCTCTCCTTAGTTCCTTCCCCACCGTGGAAATGGGGGGGGGGGGGTGTGAGGCACGTACCGTGTCTTGCAGATGAGGGATGCCACATCCCATACATGTAATGTTTGTGGCAAGATAGGTATAAATCAGACAGTTCACTTCCCTGGGAAGAAAATACTGCTCGTATCAGTGGAAAAAGTGGTGGTTGATATCATCCAAAGTTAGACTTGTTTTCAGAGGGAGGTTGAAACAAGAGTGGAGCGGGACTGGCAGTGGTGCAGGCAGAGGACAGGCAGACTGAGCTTTGTGCTTACCTTGCCTTTGGTCCTTCTTGTTCAGTCTGGGACTGTTACGTCAACACCATGAGAGCTGAAATTGGGTATGGTAGAAGACAGCTATTAGTGATTTCATACATTTATAGATGCGTTTCATTTATTTATCAACATAAATGCAAGGCTGTAAGTAAGCACAGACAAAGCTAGCTAACTTCTAGGAAGCAGTAGCCTCTCTAACATGGGAAAAATGAAATCAGTGTTTGTGCCTTTCTGTTTTTAAAAAATTTCTTGAGGCTGGAAAGTCATTTGCCTGGTGAATTGTTCACGGTTTGCATCAGGTAGCCAAAACAGCTGGGCTTAGAGGAGGCAAGAGGTGCAAGCAGTGACCAGAAAAAATGAGTTATAATATGGTACCAGTCTCCTTGTCCTCTTACCTTTCTGCTTTGTCATTGTCTCATGTGTTTCTCTGACTCGTTTTTATTCTTTGCTTCGATTCCTTTGTCTCGTAGTAAGTTGCGTGTTTCTTAACCTTTGCATGAGAGGGGTTTGCATGCCTTCTTTACATAACTCTAGTTTGCTCATTTCTTAGATTTCTATCTTTAATATTTTACTGTAACCCTTGTAGGTCCCCTCAGAGCACTGGGCAGCTGGCAGCAAACTAGATCTCTCTTTTCAAGCACCGCTCTCGGGCGGATGGGTGCTGACTGTTTTGAGAGTCACACAGGATTCTTTCCCAGCTGTGCCAAATAAGCAGCCCTGAAAAAACCTCAAGCCAAGCAGAGGCCTTCCAACCTTGACAATGCACTTCTGTCCTTCCAGGGGCAGAATTGTTAGTCCTGGCACCTCAGCGCTGGCAACCAGTTCAGGAAACTGGTATGGAGGATAGGCTTTCACCTCCCTTTTGGCACTGATGCCGACTTGGGTTTGTTTGTTATCATCTGATGGCCGCTTTACAGCCTGTGGGAGCGGGTTAGGAAGTTTGATGCCTGTTTTCTGTGCACAGAGCTTTAAGTTGCAGAGGGAACCAGCTAAAGGGGCCCTTACGGGCCGGGCTGGTTGTCAGTTTGGGTGAGCAAGTCCAGAGTGGCTTCATGCCTGTCAGGGGTCCAGGGCAGGGTCAGATTAGATGTTAGGAAAAAATTTCTCACTGAAAGAGTTGTTGGGGCCTGGAACAGGCTGCCCAGGGAGGGGGCTGAGTCCCTGCCCCTGGGTGTGTTTAACAGACAGGTAGATGAGGTGTGCTCAGGGATATGGTTTAGCATAGGACAGGAACGGTTGGATTTGATGATCTTAAAGGTCTCTTCCAACCTTGTGATTCTGGGGGTCAGCAGGGTGGCCTGGGGAACTCAGGACAGGCACTGCGCTCAGCGTGCTGCTGCTGGGGGCATTCTCCACCTCTTTTGCTTCAGTGCTTCTCCCTTTACTTAATTTATGTGCATAATTCAATACTCCAGCCATAGCTAAGCACATGAAGAATGCCCGTGCACGCTCTACAAAGTAACTGCACGTGTGGAACAGCTAGTTGCATATATACTTAGCCGCCCACTTCTGAAGCAAGTTGCTTGCTTTGCACATGCAAATGAGTGTTTTGAATAGTTAAATACCCAAATTAGAAAATAACCTGCTCATTAAAGCACAGTTATTCACAGACAGCTACCTCTGTAACTTACCAGCACGGACTGCCATGGTCATTATCTCTTTGTGACTTTTGGATCCAGTTTCTTGGTATTACAAGATAAACTGAATACTTTTTCTCGCTGCCAGCCCTCTCTGCTCCACCTAGGTCTAAGGCTCCTGACCAGGAGCAGCCAACTTCGCTCACACAATATTTTCTTTAAAAATAACATGTAAAAATGAAATCCTTACTATTCTGGTATGCTAATATTTATTTTTTAAAAAACCAAGCCCGAAGTTGCTTCTGCACAGGATTCTTTCTGATTTTCCCCTTGTGAAGGACCCAGCATGAAACAAAATTATTCAAAGTAGCCTTAAAAATTCTTCTGTACAACTGAAAGCTTGCTGAAGTTCAGTCTGCAGTCAGTTCAACTACTGAGAGTACCAAATCCAATGTTGAATTCCTAATGAGCTTTAAACTATACGGCGTGTAATTAAGTCAAGGTGCTTCCAAAATGGATCTTCCAGTCCAAACTCCTGTTGCTTTCAAAAAAGAAACACCGAGGGCCTGCGCCTCTCACCCTGTGTTCTCCCCAGCCCGCATCTCAGGTTGAACCTAGAGAAAGAAGGATGGTTTTCCCCAGTGTGTTGGTCTGTGAAGGAGAGCTGTTACGTGGCTTCTCCAGCCCCGAACCATGCAAAAATAGCTTTGAGGCCTTGTGTGCCCTACCACATGGCCTTGAACTTGGGCTTTATCTTGCCAAACTGCTAACCTGCTTCAAGCGGAGTCTTGTTAAGCCATGCTTTGTTAAATGGAGCCTCCTAAGTAGCACAGAGCTGTATTTAGCTTTTTAGGTAAATGAATGTGTGTAGTTAATACTTACCTTAGTTGTTCAGTCAGTTTTGATGCAGGTTGGCTTTTGTTTACCTTTGCTTTACCTTTGTTCAGCCTGACAAAGGAAATAAGGGGTTTCCCCCGTAAGGATCCTTTACATAATCAGCATCAATAGTGTCAGAACCAGCCCCGTGAACCCTTGCAGAAGTGGGTTTGCAGTTTGAGGATGTTCTCACGTGTGTGCAGCAGTCAGATTGGCATGTGTTTGGTCTGCTTAACTCACACCCAGAGTCAGTCAGAGCTCGTATTTAAGTCTTGTGCCCATTCACGCTCTAGGTCATGAGCCACCATCAGATTTACAGGGGTTCCTTGAAGGTTTCTCCCCCCCACACCTCGCTCACATCTGCTTTACCAGGAATCTGTGCTCTTTTCTTGGGAATTTGATTTTTTTTTTCTCAGCATCTTTTTTCCATCAAAGCTTTTGCCTCAGAGAAGCTTTGTGAGCAGTACCTGTGAGCTGGTCCATCTGTTAGGGTTTGACCCCACTTCTGGAAGAGCTGGGATGTGCATACTTGAAGAACAGGTTATTTCTTTGCATGTCTTTATTTTTAATTGACACTTAGATGATTGAGGGCTTCATTTTAAATACCACAACCAAAGAGGCAAAGCCTGGTTTTTCCCCTAAAGGGGGAAAAGGGATGGGTAACTATAAAGAGCTTTTCTAGAAGTGTAACATTTGTGCTACTTGGCTTGGTGGACTCAGTTCCACTTTTATTTTTGCCAGAACTGGAAGCTGTAACACTGCAACACGCCGCAAATACACGAAAGTGAGGAAAACAAGATCTAAGTGCCAAAGCCCATAAAGCATTTTGGTGGCTGGAGTGGTATTTTGGATGCTCAGTATTTGCACAGCTGCCTGCTTCGCAGTGAGAACGTGTAGCAAGCGTGACACCAGTCGAACAGAAGAGCACTTGCGTGTTTGTAACGCTGACATTTAATGCTCCTTTCTTTCTAACCACTCCTTTCACAGGAATGTAGGATCCTGAAGAATTTCTCCTCCTTGAGGGCCATCATTTCAGCACTGCAGTCCACCTCCATCTATCGGCTGAAGACAACCTGGGCGTGTGTCTCAAAGTAAGCTTCCCCTGCTGCTCCTCACGCTAGCCCCAAAAACAGGCAGAAAGTTCCATGCACTTTCTTTTCGTCTTTGACTAATAACCCAAATGATTTTCCCTTTTCCTCTACAGGGATGCAGTGCTGATGTTTGAAGAGCTCGCTGATATCTTCTCGGACCACGACAATTATCTGACAAGTCGAGTGTTACTAATGAAGGTGAGAAGCAGCTTGAGTTGCAAATCCTGTGATCAAAGCTTTTTCCAACCAGCTGCCAAAGCTCATCTCTCCCTGAACCACTGTACGTGGTGCTTCGGGGAAGACAGGTCCGATAAACCTGTGCTTTCCTGCGGGGAACAGAGGTGATGTCATTGTCCTGGAAGAACCTACGCTAGCCTTAGCCTCTTGAGCCTGTGTAGCCAGACAGGTCAGGCTGCAACAGCACGGACTTCGTGTGCTTGTGCGCAAGGCAGCAGGTCAGGACCCCTCAGAGAGCCCCCCATGTTGAAGGTCACGCTGTTAGGTGACACTCCCGTGGGCACGGCGATGTCCAGCTCAGGGATAGCTGTGTATGCCATACCTTACGTGGGAGAGTGCCGGGGCCGTAGCCGGAATGAGGAGGTGCTGCGCATCGTCGCTCCCCCCAAAAGGGGTTACCATGAGCGCTTTGGCTTTCCACTGCTCTGTTGTTTGGGGAGCTGACCTGCCAGCGCAGGCACCCTCAGCTCTGTGCCGGTGAGTGCAGAGCGGCTCCAAGTGCTGCTCTCGACTGCATTGCTCCGCCGTAGTGCTTTTGACTTCATTGGAACAATGCCACTCAGCTTCAGCTGAGGAATTAAACCAAGATGTTTATCCAACTGTCCAGTACCTTTCTTGGAACTGGAAAACAGGGCTGGGAATTTTGAAGGAACAGCCTTCCTGCACTGTGTGTGGCCAGATGGACAACAAAGCAGGCTCTGTCTGAAACTGCTTGACTTGCGCGCTCTCCTGGGCGAACCTCAGCAAGCTCAGGAGCTTGAAAGAAGTGAGGAAGAATAGAGGGAAAGGTTGTGTTCTGCAGAAACTAAGGAATGTTTCTGGCAGTTCCTTCTGTTTACATACAAAACTGGCTAACCAGTTGTCCTGGTTTCAGCTATGATGGAGTTAGTTAAACTTTTTTTTTTTAGCAGTGAATGGAATGCCATGTTTGGGTGTTAGCATGAGAATAGTGCTGATAGCACCCTGATGTTTCCGATTTGTTGCCGGGCAATCAAGTACTTTTCTCAGCTCTGCATACTTCCTTACTAGTGAGAAAGGAGGGGACGCAGCCAGGACAGGTGATCCGAATTGGCCAAAGAGGATATTCCATACCAGTTACGTCATGTTCGGTATAAGGGGGGACTGGGGGAAAGAGGGAGAGACAACGCCAGGACGTGCAGTTTCTGGGGCGGTCGGGTTGTCCGGGACGGGCTCTAAGCTGTGCGGCCTGAGTTGTGTGGTTTGGTGAGAAATTGCATTGTGTATCACCAGTTTCATCTATTTTGTGCTTTAAACTTATGTTATTGTTATATCTAGTTTTCTGTTATTGTTTAGTAAACTATCCTTATCCCAACCTGCGTGGTTCTGGTTTCTAGGTTGTGGTTTCTTTTCCTCCTTTCTTCCTTCCCTTTTCCCCTTCCCCCAACTTTCCCTCCCCCTTCCTTTTAAAAGTACAAGCGACTGTGTGGGGTGCGGCCCTCGGCCGGGGCAAAACCACGACAGTTATTTTGGCGCCCAACGTGGGGCACGAACGGTTGGGATAACGGTAGATCTGACCCTAACTATCGCAATTAAGATAAGCACTGTTGTTTAAGCAATCTCTGGTCACGATGTTGTGGTATTTATTCACAAGGCTGTGGCAGCAAAACCACCGCATGCTGTATACAATCCTGGCAGGATTCTTTACTCTCTCAGGTCTGTGGCTCCCGTATTTGTTCCCATACTTCATTATAGTGTATTTTATGATATCGGTCTATGATACAATAATATCGATGATCATGAGCTTAAGCTGGTACCTGTATGAGGTTTTGCTGTCCTGTCCATTCTTTGGACAGGGAGGGGTTAATAACAGCAGCCAGTATGGTGGGGGCACTGCTTTCTTTTCCTTTGGGCTAAATACAACAGCTCTTAGGGCAGTTTTTGAAAATCTTCAATATCTCTGGGATATTCAAACTAGCATTTTGCTATTGGTAGGTTTGGTGCAGATGGTTCAGTTTTTGTTATATATCAAGCATAGGTTTATGAATACCACTGAAGAGCTTTCTCCGAGACAGAATAATCACGAGTGGCAGGGCATGTGGCAAAGTATGGGCGAGTACCTAGGTACTTTCTCACGCCCGATGGTTTGGAATTTCACTCCTGAACAGCTACAAGACCCCGATCAAGTGACTGCATACCTAAGGAAAAATTGCTGTAGGTTTCCCAGAGATGGACACCTTACTGCACTGTGCTGGGCTCTGGCCACTATTTATCAAACACTGCTTGATAGCAGGCAGCACTGTCAGGGAGAAGGGAAAGGAAACAGACTGGCAGATACTATAGCTGCTGCAACCACTGGGGCTGACACTGCAGCTACTGCAACCCCTGTGACCGACACTGCAGCTACTGTAATCTCTACAGCAGACACTGCAGATGATCCGAAAAACCAACCCACGCCAGTGTCTGTTGCTCCCGTACAAAAGAGGAAAGGCACAAAGAAATCAGTTCGCATAGTGACGGATAAGGATGATGATCAACCGGGATCATCTCAAGGATATCAGGATGAGGCAGAACCAGAGATTGTTACCCGATCCCTGACTCTGAGTGAGCTGCGTGAGGTTCGAAAAGATTTCACTCGCCACCCAAGTGAGCACATTATCACTTGGTTGCTCCGATGCTGGGATCACGGGGCCAGTAGTTTGGAATTAGAAGGCAGAGAGGCCAAGCAGTTGGGATCCCTAGCTAGAGAAGGAGGAATTGACAAAGCAATTGGGAGGAGGCCGGAAATCCTCAGCCTCTGGAGGCGACTACTGTCAAGTGTGAAGGAAAGATATCCCATAAAGGAATATATTACATGCCAGACACCTAAGTGTAACAGCATAGAGACATCTGTCCAGCACCTGAGAGAATTAGCTGTACGGGAGATAATTTATTATGATCTGGACAATTCACGGCTTCCCTCTGATCCCGATGAAGTCCTATGCACTCCAGATATGTGGCGTAAGGTTGTACGAAGTGCACCAGCAGGGTATACCAATTCACTGGCAGCAATTGACTGGGATGATACGAATCCGCCAACCGTAAATGAGGTGGCCTGCCGACTCCGGAAATACCAAGACAATGTTTCCCTCTCCGTCATTGCAGCAGTAGAGAAACTGGTTCAACGACTTGACAACAATGTGTCCAACTCCCAACCCGTATGGAGCAATGTTGCAGCTACTGGGAGAAAGCGTCCATCGTTCCAAGAGGGAGAATACACACCACGACGTACATTGTGGTTTTACCTGCTTGATCATGGAGAGGACATGAGGAAATGGGATATGCAGCCCACCTCAGCCCTTCGAGCACGAGTAAATGAGCTGCGGGGTAAAACATTCCCACAACGAGCTTTTGCCAGGAAGAAGGCTGCACCAGTTTCTACTGGGCAGTTCCCTAGACCAACTGGAAGGCCTACCTATATGTCTGATGTGCCTGATCCTTTTGAAGGGACCTCTAAGTCCTTTATGCAACCAGTGGAAAACAAATATGATCAGCAGCAATAGAGGGGCCCTGCCTCCAGCCAGGTGGAGGAGAGGGATAATCGGGTTTATTGGACTGTGTGGATCCGATGGCCTGGCACATCAGACCCACAAGAGTACAAAGCTCTGGTGGATACTGGTGCCCAGTGTACTCTAATGCCATCGAATCATGAAGGGGTAGAACCTGTTTGTATTTCTGGAGTGACAGGGGGATCCCAACAACTAACTGTGCTAGAGGCTGAGGTGAGCCTAACTGGGAAGGACTGGGAAAAACACCCCATTGTGACTGGTCCAGAAGCTCCGTGCATTTTAGGTATAGATTATCTACGTAGAGGGTATTTTAAAGACCCAAAAGGGTACCGATGGGCTTTTGGAATAGCTGCTTTGGAAACAGAAGAAATTGAACAATTGTGTGCCTTGCCTGGACTCTCGGAGGATTCTGCTGTTGTGGGGTTGTTGAAGGGTGAAGAACAGCAAGTGCCAGTTGCTACGACGACGGTGCACAGACGACAATACCGTACTAACCGAGATTCCCTGATTCCCATCCATAAGCTGATTCGTCAGCTGGAGGATCAGGGAGTGATCAGCCGAACCCACTCACCCTTTAATAGTCCCATATGGCCAGTGAGGAAGTCCAATGGAGAGTGGAGGCTGACAGTAGATTATCGTGGCCTAAATGAAGTCACTCCAGGTATGAGTGCTGCTGTGCCAGACATGTTAGAGCTCCAGTATGAATTGGAATCGAAGGCAGCCAAGTGGTACACCACAATCGACATTGCGAATGCTTTCTTCTCGATCCCACTGGCGCCAGAGTGCAGGCCACAGTTTGCTTTCACTTGGAGAGGCATCCAATACACGTGGAATCGTCTGCCCCAGGGGTGGAAACATAGCCCCACCATCTGCCATGGACTAATCCAGAATACACTGGAAAAGGGTGAAGCACCAGAGCACCTGCAGTATATTGATGACATCATTGTATGGGGCAACACAGCAGAGGAAGTTTTTGAAAAAGGAAACAGGGTAATTAAAATCCTTTTAGAAGCCGGTTTTGCTATAAAACGAAGTAAAGTCAAGGGGCCTACGCGAGAAATCCAGTTTTTAGGAATAAAATGGCAGGATGGGCGTCGTCACATCCCAATGGACATTATTAATAAAATAGCAGCTATGTCTCCACCAAGCAACAAAAAGGAAACACAAGCTTTCTTAGGTGTTATAGGTTTTTGGCGAATGCATGTCCCAAACTACAGTCTCATTGTGAGCCCACTCTACCATGTAACTCGAAAGAAGAATGATTTCCAATGGGGCCCTGAGCAACAGCAAGCCTTTGAGCAGATCAAACGCGAGATAGTCCATGCAGTGGCCCTTGGGCCTGTCCGGACAGGGACAGATATTAAAAATGTGCTCTACACTGCAGCTGGGGAGAACGGCCCGACCTGGAGTCTCTGGCAGAAAGCACAAGGGGAGACTCGAGGTCGACCGCTGGGGTTTTGGAGTCGGGCCTACAAAGGATCTGAGGCCAATTATACTCCAACAGAAAAGGAAATACTGGCCGCCTATGAAGGGGTTCGAGCCGCCTCAGAAGTGATTGGAACTGAAGCCCAGCTCCTCCTGGCACCCCGACTGCCGGTGCTGGGCTGGATGTTCAAAGGGAAGGTTCCTTCTACACACCATGCCACTGATGCTACGTGGAGCAAGTGGGTTGCACTAATTACACAGCGGGCTCGAATAGGAAACCCCAATCGCCCAGGAATCTTGGAGGTGATCACAGACTGGCCAGAAGGCAAAGATTTTGGGATGTCACCAGAGGATGAGGAGGTAACACGCGCTGAAGAAGCCCCACCCTACAACGAACTGCCAGAGAATGAGAAGCGATATGCCCTGTTCACTGATGGGTCTTGTCGCATTGTGGGTAAGCATCGGAGATGGAAAGCTGCTGTATGGAATCCTATAAGAAGAGTAGCAGAAGCCACTGAAGGAAAAGGTGAATCAAGCCAGTTCGCTGAGGTGAAGGCCATCCAGTTAGCCCTGGACATTGCTGAGAGAGAAAAGTGGCCAAGGCTCTACCTTTATACTGATTCATGGATGGTGGCGAATGCCCTGTGGGGGTGGTTGCAGCAGTGGAAAAAGAACAACTGGCAGCGTAGAGGCAAACCTATATGGGCTGATGACTTATGGCAAGATATCTCTGCTCGGTTAGAGAAACTTGTTGTAAAGGTACGTCATGTCGACGCCCATGTACCTAAGAGTCGGGCCATGGAGGAACATGAAAACAACCATCAGGTAGATAAGGCTGCTAGGATTAAAGTGGCTCAGGTAGATCTAGACTGGCAACGTAAGGGTGAATTATTCATGGCTCGATGGGCTCATGATACCTCGGGTCATCAAGGGAGAGATGCAACATATAGATGGGCTCGGGATCGAGGGGTGGACTTGACCATGGACGCCATCGCACAAGTTGTCCACGAATGTGAGACATGTGCTGCAATCAAGCAAGCTAAGCGGTTAAAGCCCCTTTGGTATGGAGGACGGTGGATGAAATATAAATATGGGGAGGCTTGGCAGATTGATTACATCACCCTCCCACAAACCCGCCATGGCAAACGTTATGTGCTTACAATGGTGGAGGCAACTACCGGCTGGCTAGAAACATATCCCGTACCCCATGCCACTGCTCGAAATACAATTCTGGGCCTTGAAAGGCAAGTCCTCTGGCGACATGGTACTCCAGAAAGAATCGAGTCAGACAATGGGACTCATTTCCGAAACACTCTTATAGACACCTGGGCCAAAGAGCATGGCATTGAGTGGGTGTACCACATTCCTTACCATGCACCGGCCTCTGGGAAAATTGAACGATATAATGGACTTTTAAAAACTACACTGAAAGCAATGTGTGGTGGGACATTCAAGCATTGGGATACACATTTGGCCAAAGCCACGTGGTTAGTTAACTCTAGGGGATCTACCAATCGGGCTGGCCCTGCCCAGTCAAAATTTCCACGTACTGTAGAGGGAGATAGAGTCCCAGTAGTGCATATGAAGAGTGTATTGGGAAAGAGAGTTTGGGTCATCCCTGCTTCAGGCAAAGGTAAACCCATGTCTGGAATTGTTTTTGCTCAAGGACCTGGCTGTACTTGGTGGGTAATGCAGAGGGATGGAGAAGTTCGATGTGTACCTCAAGGGGATTTAATTTTGGGTGAGAATAGCCAATATAATTAATAAAGTAGAAATTATAATAATTGCCAAATAACCCATTATTGTATATTCATTATTGTTATGATTGCTGTATGTTGTACCATAGCATTATAGCCGGAGTCATACAAGTTAATGAAGAAGGAGTGCCATGATGATGGAACTAAAGCCTGGCCCCTCAAGAACTTTTTTCTCCCTTTGAAAATAAACTCTGACCCACAGACTATGAGCATGGACCATGCCAGGTGTATCAGTCAAGAGCCTGAGATGCAGCGTGCAACGAGCCAATGGAACATACAACTATCCTGAGAAACTGTTACGACAAATGGAGCCTGAAAATCATGGACTAAATGAACTCAACAACTTCAGAGGGATGATTCACAGACTGAGGGAATAAGATCTGTATGCACGTATGTGTGCATATATGTGTACATACATATATGGGTGTGTGAAACACGAAACTGGTTGTACCCAAAGAAAATTGTTGGATCTGGTCATGACGTAAATGGTATGGAATAAGGGGTGGATAATGTCCTGGTTTCAGCTATGATGGAGTTAGTTAAACTTTTTTTTTTAGCAGTGAATGGAATGCCATGTTTGGGTGTTAGCATGAGAATAGTGCTGATAGCACCCTGATGTTTCCGATTTGTTGCCGGGCAATCAAGTACTTTTCTCAGCTCTGCATACTTCCTTACTAGTGAGAAAGGAGGGGACGCAGCCAGGACAGGTGATCCGAATTGGCCAAAGAGGATATTCCATACCAGTTACGTCATGTTCGGTATAAGGGGGGACTGGGGGAAAGAGGGGGAGACAACGCCAGGACGTGCAGTTTCTGGGGCGGTCGGGTTGTCCGGGACGGGCTCTAAGCTGTGCGGCCTGAGTTGTGTGGTTTGGTGAGAAATTGCATTGTGTATCACCAGTTTCATCTATTTTGTGCTTTAAACTTATGTTATTGTTATATCTAGTTTTCTGTTATTGTTTAGTAAACTATCCTTATCCCAACCTGCGTGGTTCTGGTTTCTAGGTTGTGGTTTCTTTTCCTCCTTTCTTCCTTCCCTTTTCCCCTTCCCCCAACTTTCCCTCCCCCTTCCTTTTAAAAGTACAAGCGACTGTGTGGGGTGCGGCCCTCGGCCGGGGCAAAACCACGACACCAGTCTAGGGTTTGGCAATTCCATCCAGTCTGGCATTTGTACCTTGCCTCCTACACCTCGGTATCTGAAACGCCGTGTTTTGATGAGGAATGATGGGTGGGCACATTCAAACCTGTCAGTCTGTCTGGTTTATCCTCCATTCATCAACACCTGTAGCTGAATTTTACAGCAGGTGAGACACAAAATAAGCGTAGAGGGAAAACGCGTGTTCCAATAGCTTATTTAACTCAACTATTCAAAAGACAAAACAACTCAATCTGAGCCCAGACCTTCTGGCTCCCAACAAACCACATTCTCCAGCTGCTCTAAGTAGATTTAGAAAGCATTTTGAAAGCTGTGAGAGGAGGAAAAAAATTCCACGGAATAGCTAGAACCTCTCTCCTGCTTTTCATCTTGGATTGTTTTGTAATGATCGGAGGGTTAATCTCCACCGAATTCCTTAAAGTCTTTGTTTTCCTTGACTATAAATAGTCTCTCTAGGGAAGCAGTGATTGACCTTGCCTATCCATCCTGAAAATTTAAGCGTAGAGAAAATGCCATATGAAAGGTCGGCGTGGAGAAGGAGCACTGTTCTCACCTCCCCAAACAAGGGCTCCACTGCGAGCTGTGCTTTTAGCTCCTGCGCCTGCCCACCGGCCACTCTTGGACCATCTTGAGGTTACCCTTCAGTGTCTTGAAGACATTGAGACAAACCCTCCTTTTTCATTTGCTCCTGGCTTTCAGCTCAGGAAGGAAACAGAGAATTTGAGCGATCTGTTGATTAACTGCGACTGAGAAGTAAAGCCTGTAATGAGAGAGTCTTTACAAGTCTCTCAGGTAAAAGATGGTGATAATGATTCATGCTCTGTCTATCTGGCCACTGGAGAAAAGATAATGGTAACTCCCAGCATCCTGCATGGATCCAGGGGAATGAAGGCTACAGATCTGTTGTGAAATAGCTCATCCATTCATAGGAAAGCTTGAATTGTGGAGATGAAATCCTCTTGCTTCCATTCCCTGCATGGTTTTGGATTAGTTAATAAGCCACAGTTGCTGGCGCTCTCTGTTGCGGCGTAAGGGAAAACAAAGCATTACCTAAGATAGAGATGTTTACCCGTAGCAGTCCCGATTCAGAAATTAAACAGAGATCCTGAGGTCAGAAGCGTCAGGATGGAGCTCGGAGAAGCATACAGGCACCTGAAGTATATCTGAGCTGCTGGGATTTGAACTCAGAGAAGATGCCAGGATGCACTTAGCCAGGGCCGGGCCAGAGCTATTTGGCAGGAAAACTCCCTTATGGCTGTTCTGTGGGATTTTGTCCAAAATTCCCAGTTGGGGTACGAGCGTGTCCATATACATGCATCTACCTGCCGAGCCTGGCTTGCCTGGTTAAATGCATCTGCAGGTATTTTACACAGAGGCAGTTGCCAGCTTACCACTCAGCTCCTTCATTAATTGCCTTCTCATTCCCTTCCAGGAAGGGACATCCAAATTCGCGAATCTGGACAGCAACGTGAAGGAAAATCAGAAAAAGTCACAGAGGCGACTCCAACTTCAGAAGGACATGGTGAGTTTGGGGTCCTTTTCCTACCCCTTTGCGAACCGGTAACACGATTGACGCTGTAACTGATGCCCGAAGCGGTATCAAGAAAGGGGTTTCACAGTAGGTGATGCTCTGGGATGTGCTCCCTGTCAAGCAGAGCAATCTCAGCGGTGCTGTCGATTAGCTGATACAAAGCAAGTGAACCAAAAGGTTTCACTGAATATGCAGCCGGAATACTCATCCCTGTAAATATATGGATTTCCCTTACGCTGTGGCCTGCAGTAAGCGTGTAATGCTCTGTGTGTGTGTGTCTGTAATGCACATTTATATGTCAGGATGGCCCCACATGCATATACATCTGTGTCCATAAACAATTAAAGTGGGATTCATGCCACCAAGGTGTAAGGGGCTCCGGTTTTTAGTGCAACCCGGCTGTCCTTTTATCCAGGAGCTCCCACCTGCATACTGAAATGCTGGCAATGTCTGGGAGAGCATCCTACTCGAATTAGAGTCTGATTTAAATTCTAGATTAGACACTGAGGATGAGGTAATGAAAGAAAACATAATTTATAAGCCTGCTGTTAGGCTAAGCAGCCTGATTTTATTTCATTTGCTTATGCAGGACTATTGTGGCAATCTAATTATTACCCCTAAGCATTCTAATTACTGCCCTTTCTCTGGCAATTAATCTGACACTGCTCTCATCACTTGCAGGGTGTAATGCAGGGCACGGTACCTTACCTTGGGAACTTCCTCACCGATCTCATCATGCTTGACACAGCCCTTCAGGACTACATCGAGGTATGTTGTAGCAGTTTTTTGATTCCTAACTACCCTCCGTGCCTTCCAGGCTGCAGGTGGGGTCTTGGCCTTTTCCAGAGGCTGCGGGGGGACAGCTGCTCCACCATGGGTTTCTCCAGGGGCTGCAGGGGCATCTTTCTCTCTGGCACCTGGGGCGCCTTCTCCCCCGCTTCCCTGCCCTTGGTGCCTGCACAGCTCCTCACACCTTCTCGCTCCCTTCTCTGGGGGCACAAAGGGGCTGCTGGCGGGTTTTTCTCCTCACGGTTTTCTCACTTTCTCCTCACTGTTTTCTCACTTTCTCCTCTCGGCTATCCTGTGGAGACTCGGGTACCTGAGCGCAGGAGTTTTACCAGACCTGCGAGCAGGTATTTCTAGAAGGTCTGTGCTCTATGTTTGCCTTGCTTGCTCCATGCTGTTTCTGGTTACCTTCAACTGAGCATGTGCTCTTCTCCTCTGACCCCTTCTCTTTCCTTCCAACAGGGCGGCATGATAAATTTTGACAAGAGACGAAAGGTAAGGTGGCGGTTCGGTGACTTTTAGTTTCCTGATGCCCTCCTTTAGAGCGTTCTCTTGGCGAGGCCATTTGCCTCCACTTGCTCATACCCAACAGCTGCTAATTGTAATGAAGTTGGTCAGGAGAGTCAAGGTCCCTGAAACGCTGTAAGCCCCTGCCAACCTGTGAAGAGTGGCATGGGAAGAGAACTTTCCAGATGTGTGCAGCAGAGAGCGAGAAGCTGCTGTCCATGTACCTTCATGGGACTCGCAACAGGGGCATGCGCGTTCCCTCTGCTTGGTGGTCATGGTCCTGGCACTTGGGTCGCAGTAACCCTAGGAAACACCACGTGCTTGGGGCAGAGTGGCTGGAGAGCTGCCTGGCCAAAAAGGACCTGGAGGTGTTGGTTGGCAACCTGGCTAATACCAGACCCAGCATGGCCAGCAGGTCCAGGGCAGGGATTGTGCCCCTGTACTCGGCATTGGTGAGGCCGCACCTCATGGGTGCAGGTTGCGCGTGGGGTTAGAGGAGAGTGGCGCAGCCTGATCACACCCATCACAGGTAGCACTGCGTGTTCCTCTGGTGCACCCCATGCAAAGATCAGACACGGCTTTCATCTCAGGCATCCATCATTATTATTATTATTATTATTATTATTATTATTATTATTATTATTTCGTCAATGAGCATCCCTCACTAGTTGCCTGAGAACCACCCAAGTACAGAGCACAGCTCTTCTCTTGGTGCTGGGCCGGCTGGTGCATGGGTGAGCGGTAGGGTGATCCAAAGAGCTTGTGATCCTCTACCACCTCCACTGCTGGAGGGACAACTGGCAGCACTGCCGTTGGGCGGCTTTGTACCTGGGCAAAGCTTCTGCAGTGGAGCTTGAGCCCTTGGGTTTGTCTGCGTGTTGGCGCGTGGCTGATGAACCAGTCACATCTCAGTTCCTGAAACACTCAGCTGGAACTAAACTTCGGTCAAGACTAAGGTTGTCCTGGATCTGTGGTCCTGTGTGTTTGGTGTATGAATGAGCCTGTTTGGCTTCGTTGGGGTTTTTTTTCTGATTGGAATTCCTGTTTATTTTGATTTCCTCAGGAATTTGAAGTACTTGCTGAAATTAAGCTCTTGCAATCAGCTTGTAACAACTATTGTATGACACCCGACCAAAAATTCATCCAGTGGTTCAGGAAACAGCAGGACATGACTGAGGAAGAGAGGTAGGTTCTCAACCCACCTGGTGAAGCTGTGTGGGGTTTTTTCTTACCCCAGGCCTACCTGCGGGTACTTCAGTCAGGCTGTAGCCATCCTCCTATGGGAATGGCACATCCTGATGCTCAGGGAGGGTGGGAATAACCCGCCTTCTGCTCGACAGCTGCAGGAAACCTGTGGAGCACTTAGCGGGTTTTGGTTTTGAGGTTGGAAATCGGGATTTTGACTTTGAAACAGGATGGTCTGTTGTGCCCGGGCTGTCTGTCTGCCTGGGCGCACGCTCAGGACAGGCATCCCCAGGGGTGCTGGGATGCAGTCGGGCAGCGGGAGGCCAAGGTACTGCAGAGCTCACACCAGCTCTGTGGCTCCGGGCGTTTGGGGTGGGTTTTGCCGAGTTCTGCACTGTGGCACGTGCTGCTGGGCCAAGCCAAGGGAATTGTTCCCAGCGTGTTAACGTCTCCGCTGCACTCGGAGGGCAAGTGCAGACACCTGCTGCGTTGTACTGTCGTAGAGAAAACCGAACTTCCCCTTATCCAAGATTCCCACCTTTGGGATTCACTTTTTTCCTCTTTTTCTTTCTTTTTTTTTTACATAAAACCATAGGTGGCCCCCAAAAAACACTTGTTTTTAAAGCTCTTGTAAAGAAGTGACATATCCCTTTCTCCGTAGTAAAGCGCAACCAAAGCTACTACGTTCCTTTCTGTGGGGTTGCAGCTTTCTGAAGTGGGAGTACCTGAAAGTCTCTCAACCTTCTTGAGTGTTGCTGCTTTGAGATCCGAATACTTAAGAGTATTGTCCGTAAAAACTGAGCCCGGTGGCCTCTGTTCTGCAGCTACAACATTTCCCGTGAGATTGAAGCGGCCAACGCCAGCACCACATCCCCGAAATCCCGGAAGAGCGTGTTGAAGAGGTTCAGCCTGTAAGTACGGTGGGGCAAGGGGCTTTTGCTGCATTCGTTATTAGTGTAACTTGATGTACACGTGTGAGAAACCCCTCCTAGCAGGATTTTAATATGCAAATTAGCAAAAAGGCGTTAGGTAATAGGAACAATCTGCCTTTGGGTTAGAGAAGGGGAAAAAGATCCTGGGGATGTGCTCCAATTTGGCATAATACTGCCCAACCTCCAACGGGAGGTGGGTGGAGAGCAGGGACATGCAGCTCAGCTTGTGCAGGGAACAGTACGCTAGCAGGAATTTGTGGAATGCTGCAGGGAACAAAAACAAGGATCGAGAACCGAAGTAAAAATACATCTTAAAGGTGAGAAAATGGACCCTGACATGTCCAAGTCTTCTAGGTCCTCCAAATCCTCTAAGTCCTCCAAGTCTGCTGGGGCCTCAGATTCTGCTGGGTCCTCCGAGTCTGCCGGGTCCTCCGAGTCTGCTGGGTCCTCTGGGTACTCCGGGTCCTCCGAGTCTGCCGGGTCCTCCGAGTCTGCTGGGTCCTCTGGGTACTCCGGGTCCTCCGAGTCTGCTGGGTCCTCTGAGTCTGCCAGGTCCTCCGGGTACGCAGGGTCCTGCGAGTCTGCCGGGTCCTCCGAGTCTGCCGGGTCCTCCGAGTCTGCTGGATCCTTCAAGTCTGCCGGGTCCTTCAAGTCTGCCGGGTCCTCCGAGTCTGCCAGATCCTCCGAGTCTGCCGGGTCCTTCGAGTCTGCTGGGTCCTCCGGGTACACCAGATCCTCCGAGTCCTCCAAGTCTGCCGAGTCCCCCAAGTCTGCCAGGTCCTCTGAATCTGCCGGGTCCTCCGGGTCCTCTGGGTACGCCGGGTCATCCCAGTCTGCCGAGTCCTCTGAGTCTGACGGGTCCTCCAAGTCTGCCGGGTCCTCCAAGTCTGCCGGGTCCTCCGAGTCTGCCGGGTCCTTCGAGTCTGCCGAGTCCTTCGAGTCTGCCGGGCCCTTCAAGTCTGCCGGGTCCTTCGAGTCTGCCGGGTCCTTCGAGTCTGCCAGGTCCTTCGAGTCTGCCGGGTCCTCCGAGTCTGCTGGGTCCTCCAAGTCTGCCAGGTCCTTCGAGTCTGCCAGGTCCTCTGAGTCTGCCGGATCCTTCGAGTCTGCCAGGTCCTTCGAGTCTGCCAGGTCCTCCAAGTCTGCCGGGTCCTCCGAGTCTGCTGGGTCCTCCAAGTCTGCCAGGTCCTTCGAGTCTGCCAGGTCCTCTGAGTCTGCCGGATCCTTCGAGTCTGCCAGGTCCTTCGAGTCTGCCGGGTCCTTCGAGTCTGCCAGGTCCTCCGAGTCTGCCGGGTCCTTCGAGTCTGCCAGGTCCTCTGAGTCTGCTGAGTCCTCCGGGTCCTCTGGGTGCGCTGGGTCCTCTGAGGCCTCAGGGTCTGCGGGGTCCTCGGGGTCTGCTGGGTCCTCTGAGTTCTGCTCTTTGGTGGAAGTATCTTCCTCGACGGAGTCATCCACTTCTGCCTCATCCCCTTCTCCCATCCACTCCTCCAATGAGATGTGCTCTGTCCCCATGACACCGGTCACCACCAAAGTACCATCGCCTCCTGCTTACAACCATCAGGACCATGACATGTGCATCATCCGCACCAGCATTGAGGACAGCAATGGCAACATGTACAAGAGCATCCTGGTGAGTGGCAGTGTTTGCAGTCGGGGTGACTTAACAGTGCTTTTGGTTTTGGACACACAAACTCACTGAGCTCGGGGGGGTTGCTCCTAGGATGCGCAGCTGCCTGCCATGATGGGAATGCCCTGACCTCCCCAAACTGCAGAGAGCCCTCCTGTGAGGGCCTGATGAATTCAAAAAACAGACAGGGGCTGACATGGGCTTCCGTGGCTCACACCATCGGTGTCTCATTCACTCAGGTGTGCTGACACTGAGGTCCTGCCGCCTCTTCGCGGTGGGACCTGTTGTCCCAAACTGAAATGGTTTAATATGTAGCGGTACCTTCGTTACCATCTCATTGTGTGTTTTTCTATGTCTCTTAAATCTATCCCAAGAGCAGGTGGGCCGCAGCAGGGCAGGAGGCCTTGGCTAATCTTGAGTGAATAAGCAGCATCTTTCTCTCTCTCTCCAGCTCACTAGCCAAGACAAAGCTCCTGCTGTCATCCAGAGAGCAATGGTGAAACACAACCTGGAACTGGATGCAGCTGACGACTATGAGCTCGTGCAGGTCATCTCCATGGGCAAAGGTAGGGAGGCAGAAACCTGCTGCTGCTTAAAAACTTCTGCTGGGCTTTGAAGGAAAGAGCAAGACGTGATGCAAGGTTAGAAACGCTGGGGTGTGTTGTCACAGCCGCCCCTGAGAACAGGCCCTTTGCTAAGGGTGGACTCATGGGAGGCAGAGCATGCTCGGGGCTTGCCGAGCAGACACGGGCTGTGCCCATAGAACTGTGGGCCAAAGAGCAGCTGGCCATGCTCTCTCTGCCCCCATGCAGAGCCTGGCGGGGTACGGCCACCCCAGGATCCCACCACTGGCTGGACATGTTCTGCATTTGGCCTCTGCAGCCTTGCCCCCCCCCCCGCCTTTTTTTGTGGGAGAGCTGCTGTGGGTGCCACCCTGCGCTGCTTTGGCAGGAGGGGGCAAGGGGTCCGTCCCTGCCTGGCTGTGTATGCCCAGTCCCTGTTCTCTCCTGGCCGCAAACTAACGCTTGCTTCACTCCCTTTTGCAGAGCTGGTGTTCCCAAAGAACGCAAACGTGTTCTATGCCATGAACAGCCGGGCGAACTACGATTTCATCCTACGAAGAAAACAGCCTGGCAATGGACAAGCAAATACGGGGAACCGCTGCACTCTGACATTCCCCAGGACTGCTAAACGGGGGCGTTGGAGCAGCAGGCCCAGCAAAATCACACCCTGAGAGTGTGGGGCCCAGGAGCTGAGCGAGCTGGCCAGGAACTGGACCCCTGTTTTCCTTTCCTCCCTTAGAGCCCTTTCCTCCCCTGGAGTTCCTTCTTCCTGTGGAGCCAGACACAGGTCTGTTGGACGGTGCGGACTGGAATTTTCCTTGGGGTTGGCTGTTCCCTGGTTCTTGGTGGGCACATGAGCCGAGGAACACCAGTGCCCCAGGAGGAAAGGAAAACAGGACCACCACAGAAGCCAGTTCCATTTGTGAGAAACCCTTTCCCTTTGTGCCAGTATTACACAGAAGATGAGCATCTAAATTTTATTTTTGTAAAACTGGAGAAGAAAAAGTCTCCCTCGACTTCTGCCTGAACCAAGGCTGAGGCCCTGGCTGGCCTCGTGCCCCGAGCAGGCGCTGCCTCCAGGAGACATTTGTATTCATGCAAAAGCAGTGTGGGTAAGGCCCCAGTACGCTCAGCACTGAAGCCAGAATAAACAGCAGGCGTGTGTGTTGCCTTCATACCGCTGTCATACTTCTCTTTGCACTTCTTCCACACCAGAAAAACAATCCAACAAACCTAGTTTTGGATTGGATTTTTCTTCCAAAGAACTTTCAAAGTCTGCACTGGCTTTGCCATGAGTGTCATGGCCTGCTCCTGGACAAGATGAACGGATGCTCCTTGCCTTGAAGTCTTGTCTTACCGCCAGGCCAAGGCGGTTTCCCTTGGACTCCGCTAACCCAGTGACTGGAACTCGATGCCTTCTGCAGATGCTGAACTGACGGACGGACCTCTTCATAACGTGCAATCAGTCTTCAAGAGCGAAGCCTTTAATTCGCCTGTGGACTGATGGACAGTGTTTCCTGAGCAATGGGGAATGTCCCCTGCGCGACAGGCAACTACATGACCTTTAATTTTAATAGCAAGCAGGGTGGGGAGCGCAACAGGTTTTAGGCATTACCCCCGACCCCCCCAGAGCTTTTATATACTTGTAGCACATCACCTCCTGGCGCAGCCCCCACCCCGCATCTCACCTGTTCAATGAATTTCCTGACATGGTACATCCTTTCAGCTGGAAGGACACGTTCAGCTGGAAGCATTTAATTCCCTGTTCTGGGAAACTCTTGAGGGACACACTGCTGGGGCCTCTTCCCAGCACCCAGGCTTCCTTGAAAGGACAGCGACAGGTTTTATTTTAAAAAGCCATAATGGAGACATGGGATTGTCTCGGTAAGCAGAGCCCTTCCCATGGAGGCTGCCTCTGCACCACTCAGACGCTGAGTTTTAGGCCACGCCTGAGCCCTGGTGTAGGTTTTTCAAAGCCAGGCTTTGTTACTTCACGGATCGGGACACATTCACAGTGTTAGGGCAGGATGCTTTACACTAAGTATTTGTCACCACTGTTTACAAGTAGCCCCCATACAGGCAAGAACTCCAACAGCAGTTTAGGTAAGAGGGGTTTGTATCTGAGCCTTAATCTTTGCCCGGTGTTAGGGTAGGATTGCAGCACAAGTTTGGCATTTCAGTTTCTGTAGGTGTAGCGTTAGGGACAAGTTCAGTATTGCTTAGAGGCGGTTTGGTTGTATTAGGCTGAAAGGTTCTTAATGTTAAAATTAGACCCTCCAAAAGGTGGGATTTTCTTTCTTTTCGTTTCTCGTTCCTTATGTTTCTTAAAGTTTACCTGTGATTGTTACACAATAAATTTAATAAAGGTTTTGTCAACTAATATTTGACTGGCCTGAATTGGTGGTGTTCTCTTTGGCTTCATTACTGCATGTGGGGTGGGGGTTCTACACCTCACTGCTGCTCTCTTCAGCCTCATCACTTTTGCTGTTGCGTGCTCCCCCAGCTCAGCTACCCCAGCAGCCCGAGATCCCCCAAAGGCCCCGTTCTAGCTGCAGCCTTTCAGCTAATGCTTGCTGTAACTAACTAGGCAGGTACCTTGTACGCAAATGTTACAGACATTTCTTGGTGAAATCAGGCTCTTTTGGGTCACCAAGCACTTCCTGCATCACTAAAGAGACTCTCAGCTTACAGTAGTGAAGGCGAAGAGAGATGACCCCCAAGTCTGAGCTGGCTCCTTTTTTTTTTTCCTACTTAAATGACCACAGGAGACAAACCCCAACCAGAGAAACCCAAGAGCGCGACAGCGCTTTTCCTTCCCCGTGCATTTCCTGCCCTCGACCAAAGCCACGCCAGGGCTGAGGGGTAACTCGCTGCCTTCCTGTGGGTGGGCCTGTCTCAGGCCTGTCACCCTGAGCCTGCTGGGGACTGCCTTGGCTTGCTGCTCACACTTCGGACCCGATGATCTCTTGAGGTCCCTTCCAACCCCTATGATTCTGTGACTTCCAGCGGGTGCTCCACCTCACACGCAGCTTTGAAGCCTGTTAGATGAGTGAAAAAAAGAAAAATAAATACCTGGCAAGTGGGAAAAATCATTCCCAGGTGCCTCAGAAGTGTTTTGGTGGGCTCCCACCTTGCTAAACCTCCATTAAAGCCGAGCCTGGCAGAGCCAAGGGGCTGGAAACGCAGAGGGGAGCAGGCAGCACCCGGCTACAGTGCCTGGGTGCAAAGCCGTGGCACGCTGTGTGCGCACCCACGGAGGCCGAGAGGTAGAAGCCCTGAGTGCCACAGGGCAGGCAATTAACGCCTTGTCATCTGTGGGAAATGGAGGAGCGGCCCTGGAAAGAAGACACAGTTGTGCTTGCTGCAGGGAAGCTGCAAAAGCAAGAGAAAAAAGTGGGAAAGAGGATTTCTTGCTGTTCAGCAGCGAGGTGGCATGGTGTGCTTTGTCATGGTAAGGAAGGTGCAGACAGACTTCTGCACAGCGAGAGGGTGCCAGGGTTGGACAACCTTTTGTATAGGAAAGCTGTGGTTCTGGTGTAAATGTAAAGTACTGAAGCCTGGCTCCAGGCTGCTGCCTCAGCCATTGAGAGGGGATAAAAGTTTGCTCAGTTGTTATTAAAGTTGTCTTCAAGCCACCACGATCAGAATACGTGCCTTTCATCACGCCACAAATGGCACCCAACGTGGGCACTGACACGACTCGCTGCTGATCCAGTGCCATAGCTCAGCTGAGCTCAGGGAAGAACACTGAAAGGAAGCATTACCGGCGCTCCGTTACCTTTCGCAGGAGGAAGGTAAGCAGCTGAGAACTATGGGAATGAGTCTGATCAAAGAGCAAAATAATGTTTTAGAACTTTTTAACAAGATTTTGAAGGAACATGGGAAGATGCTGGGCCCCTCAGCAGAAACAGTAATTCCAGACACCTCAGTTGTGCTAATGCCAACTGGCACTTACGGACCTTTGGGTCATGGAATGGCGGCACTATTAATAGGAAAGTCCTCCACAGCATTAAAAGAGCCTTTTGAATTACCTGGAATTATTAATGTTGATTACAAAGGCGAAAGTCATTCTCAGACACTGCTCTGTCCGACTCCCAACACACGTGGACATCAGTGGGAGTGGCAGCCCCCACGGGTGTGACGCCAGGCCAGGACCCCACTCCTCTGGGGTGCTCTGGCTCCAGCACCGCCAGCCCTCTCACAGCATTACCAATGGACCAGAGATACAGCCACGCTGCATCATCAGCCCCGGTCCCACACAAAGCAGGGCCTGATGGGACAGCTTTGTACCCAGAGCGGCGCCAGACAACACACTGGATGCTCAGGGTGTACAGACGTCCCACTCCCCAGAGCTCACACATGCTCCATACCAAGGCCGCTGGGATTGCCACACTCCAGAGTGCTTCACACAGGCCAGCGAGACCCGCGGAGGAAGCGGGAGGGACAGTCAGAGAGGAACAGCCCTGGCCACGTGCACTGGCCACTGGCGGAGCTCTGTACTCACCACATTATGTGGGCACCAGCCGAAGGAAGGCGGCTCACAGGCAGCAGCTGCAGCCAGGCACCTCGATACGGGCAGCAACTCCACGCAGAGTGACACAGCGGCAACCGCCCGCGCCAGCCCTTCCCACCCAATGAAGAGCCCACACGGCTGCTCGGCTTGCTCCAGGTTCTATGTATTATCAGACCGGCTGACAGGTACTAACACATCTTCTTCAGCAGAAAGCACAACGCTGATCAGGAATCATCAGGAACAAAAATAAACATTGAAAACCGAGCGCGCAACCGTACAGAGCTGCCAGCAGGTGAGTCTCTAGGTGGCACGGCCAGGAGGACATCCTCCCACAGCCACGGCAGCCCTCGGGCTCAGGTCTGTCCCAGCTACCGCAAGCACTGTAGTCTGTCAGCACCTGGCTGCTGAGAAACTTTGTAAGGAAAAAACCCCACCAAACCCCCATACAAACAAAAGAACAACCCCTGCCCCGAGCCTGCAGTCCGCTGACTTGTTAGCCAACAGCAAGTACAACACACCTGATCCAAAGCAGGAGACAAGTTTGCTCCTCACACACAGAAGAAAAACCGTATCAAGACAAGCTGCCTTTCCGTCAGGTACCGCAGGATTGTGCGCGGGCTGCTGAGAACACTACAGCTGACACCCCCACCTCCCACCCCTCCTCCCCCCACCTTGGCTTCTGGGGGTTGTTTTGGTTTTTTAAGGATAGTGCCAAGCGTTTCCCTGCCCAACTCACTAAACATTAAGTCCCCAGAAGTCCTACACTCACTTTTACAGCCTAATTAGACCCTCAAATAGGTTGTCAGGCTTCCTTCTCCCCACAAAATACATCAAGGCAGGGGGCAAAGTGGGACGTGGCACAGAGGCAAACGAAACCAGCAAACTCCACCTTCTCTGCTCGCTTCCAAGACTTTAGACCCGCTAAGGCACCAGCTCTGGATTGGGAGCCCCATTTCGATGGGCTCTGGCATGTTTTGAAGCCTGCAGAGGGGAAGCCAGCAACAGTTTTGCACAGGATGGTGGAGAGGGAGAAGACCCTAGAGAGGAGCGCTGCTGCTCCGGTGCTCTCAATGGTTTTGGAAACCGTCTTGATTTCAGCAGGGATCCCTTTACCCAAGTAACCCAAACATGGTTCCTTGTAGAACTACAAACCTCACAAGGAGTAAGAGTTACCCAGCAGCCCAGTTACACCTACCCGGAAAGGTACAAACGCTTGTACGCTCTATATATTAATCTTTATAAATACAGTATTCTACAGGGGGACCTGTAGAAATTCGTCATTCAAGGTTTCGTTTGGCTTTTAGTCAGTCTGTTCTCAAACAAAAGCTTGCAAGGGCTTTCGTTCAGACCTCTGCCTTCCTTCAGCCAGGCTTTTCCCCTCCCTCACCTCCCGCCTGGTCCCAAGCAGCCTGGGGAGCTGCTGGGTCCAGCCAGAGCGCTTTGCCATCGGAAGCAGCGGGAAGGAGACCACATGAAGAGCTGCTCTACAACTTTCAAGGGTGAAAAGCTAAAGTGGGAGGCAGGTTCAGCTGTGGCCAGTGTCCTGGGGGATGCGGGAAGTCATAGCTCGTCCCTGGAGGACGGCGTGTGGAGAGATGACTGGGAAGGCAAGGCATCCTTGTTCTGGGCATCCCTGTGGATCTTGCCCTGCTGCCGGGATTTCCAGGAGTGCGTTCTGTCCCAGTCCGTCGACACGGTCTCGTTGTCCCAGATTGTAGAGGTCTCTGTGTCGCTGAGGTAGCCCGGCTGCCCGGTGTAGTGGGTGGGGTAGACAAGCAGGGGTTCTGCCGAAAAGGCTTTCAGGTCCCTGGACTCGTAGTACTCCATGTACTTCGCTCTAAAGAGGAGAGGGGAAAAATATAATCATTGGTAAGAGAGTGAAGGAGTGTCAGTAACTGGCTGTAACTGGGAGACACCAGCCCATCCACTAAGCAGGGAGCAGAGGTAGCTGCTGGGGTGAGGCTGCCCCTGTGGCCAGCACCACGGGCCCTCCAACCACATCCTGCAGGTAGAACAGAAACCTCTGCTACCAGAGAGCGCCGAGCACCATGGGACCAGGCAGGGGACAGTAACCCCTCTGCAGCGGGTCTGTCAGCTCTTTGAGCTGTGTCAGGAGCTCTGCCGCAGACTCCCCCATCCCCATGAGGCATAGCCCCATCCCCCACCAGCCAGGTTACAGAAGCGAGAGGCGACCGTGTCCCACTCACACAGGGTGCTTGTTGTACATGACAGGCAGAAATTCATCTACAGGCAGCATCTTGCCGAAAGGTTCAGCTCCGATGAGTTTCTGAGCCCCTTGGAAAGAGATGGCGTAGCCCAGGGTCCAGTAGGAGTAATCGGCTTCCACCAGGTTCATGACATTGGGAACTGCCTTCTCAGGCTCCTGCACCTGCATCCTCTTCCGGCCAATGTAGCTTCAAGGGGGAAAAGATCAAGGAAATCAGAACCAAAGCACGTCTGTTAGGACCACACAACTCCTGATACCAGCCAGGGACGGCCCAAGGGTCACTCCAAGAAGTAATCCCTGAGCAGCTTTACGCATTTTCACCCTGCACCACCCCCAGCTGTACCAGCTGGTACAGCTGGGCGTGACTTCCTGAGGGAGCCAAGATACCTCGGCTCAGGCCTTTGGACTGAGCTATGCCAGTTCCTCCATCATGGTGGCATCTCCAGATGCTGCTGAGCCCAAGTGGTGCCCAACAGGCAGCCCCAGCATCCTGCCCCAAGAGGCGGAGCTGTTCTGGTGATGGGAAAAGTCGCCTTTCCCTGCACTCCAGCATTAACCTGCATCTCTCCTGGGACGCGGCAAGCTGCGGCCCTCCCCTGCCTGCTCAAGAGATCCCCACTGGCCAAGGGCCCATTACTTCCATCAGCTCCCAGTCTAGCTGGGCTTGTGCGATGTCATCCATCAGCTTCATGAGCTTCCTCTTAAACTGGTGTTCGAAGCGCACGTCATCCTCAATTACAAGCGTCTTCTCCAGCTCTCTGTTCACCACCTGAAAGGAGAGGGTTCAGGAGTGTCAATGGCTCCCATGAGCTGCTCCCTGCATCCTGAAATCGGTGGGATCATCCTGACATGGTGCTGCCCTTCGAGCAGGCAGGGAGGGGGCTGGAGAGCCACTCCCAGGTTCACAGCCCAGCTGGGACGGACTGCAAGAGCCAGGGAGAACAGATGGACACCACCCTGTGGCTGAGCACCTGCAACCTCAGAAACCCCTTCATGGGATGTCACACCCTCTGGAAGCCCCGAGCTACCATCCAACAGCACCACAGCAACCACCTCCTCAGAGGAAGGTGCAGCAGCCCTGGTTCAGAAAGCCTCTCCCTTGGAAGAAAGTGTTCCTGGAGGCTGGGAAGGAGAACACCCCAGCATATCCAGAGCCTGGCTCTGACTCCCAAAGAGATCACGCCACGCAAAGGCACCCTGCACCTACGTTCCGCGTTACCTGACCGTCGGCCCAGAAGCAAAGCCCGACCTCCCGTGACCCACGTCACCCCCACAGCCTCTGGGAGTCTGGATCAGCACCCTGCTGCACCCAGCACCTCCGAGGGCAGAGGGCTGCCTCCTCTCACCCACACAGGACCCTGCCCCAGGAGGCGCAGCCCTCGCTGGCAGATTTGGGTAACCGTACCCCGAGTACCCTGTCCCCGCTCTGTATCTCGCTTGAAGCAATCCCTCCTGCCAACATCAGGCTGAGCACCTCAACCACCTCTGACCAGCACGACCAGGATCTTCTCAAGTGTCGCTCCCCAGGTGATCAGAGGTGGAAGCTACAGCTTTAACCACCCAAGCAACATCTCTCAGCTCAGATATGGCCTTGATGCTGAGAATATTTCTGACACCCCCTTTCCCCCAGTCCCTGCCCCTCCCTGTGCCACACTGGGGGGAAGAAGGGAGTGAAATCGTGACTGAAGTGCAGTCTGCTGAGAAGGGAGGGGTGGGGGGAGGTGCTTTAAGATCTGGTCACACTTCTCATCACCCAGCTCTGGTGTCACTGGTGCAGGGCAGGGCCATCAACTAGAGAGTTTTCTTTCCTTTATTCTGTGTTGAGTCTGTTCTGCCTGTGATGCTGATTGCAGAATGATCTCTCCCTGGCCTTACAGAACCATAGAATCATAGACTGGTCTGGGTTGAAAGGAACCCCAAGGATCACAGAGTTCCAACACCCTGCCACAGGCAGGGCCACCAACCTCTAGGCCTGCCCAGGGACCCAGCCAATCTGGCCTTGAACACCCCCAGGGATGGGGCACCCACCCCCTCTCTGGGCAGCCCGTTCCAGACCCCTACCACTCTCATCTCGACTCCTGAGCCTCTCAGCATCTTTTTTCTCCCCTGTCCAGCTGAGGAGGGAGGTGACAGAGCAGCTTTGGTGGGCATCTGGCCTCCAGCCAGGGCCAAACCACCACAGCATCCAAAAAAACCCTGTGTACACCCCCTACAACCCAAGGGAAACAGCTTCAGCCCTCACCCCCTGAAACCAGCACCCTATTTGACACTGACCCACGCCTGGCCCTGCACTGTCCTCCTGCACCCACCCACTAGGCACCCACCAGCTCCTTACCTCCTTCCAGATGTAGTAGTGACTGAGGAAGCAGCCGATCTCTCCCCTGGTTAGTGGCCTGGAGGAGTACGGGTCCCGGTAACCTGGGAGCATGTCGATGCTCAGGGCTTTCAGCTGGCTCGTGTTCAGCGCCCTGAGGATGAGAGAGCAGCTGTCAGCACTTAATAAAGAGCAGTAAGTGCGAGTTGGACGTGGGCAGAACATGGGAAGTAGGATGGACTGTCAGAGAAGCCACACCTTGAGGAATTCCTGTGCTTGCTTTGCTCAAAAAAGCCCAGAGAGAAGTTCATTGCTTGATTTACAGCTCTAAACCAAGCTGACAAAGTGTATCCCTAGCTCTACAGGGAGGGGATTGTCCCTCTCTGCTCTGCCCTCGTGAGGCCCCATCTGGAGTACTGTGTCCAGAGCTGGGGCCCCCAGTACAAGAAGGATGTGGAACTGTTGGAGAGGGTTCAGAGGAGGGCCACGAGGATGATTAGAAGGCTGGAGCACCTCCCCTACGAAGAGAGGCTGAGGGAGCTGGGCTTGTTCAGTCTGGAGAAGAGAAGGCTGCGGGGGGACCTCATTGCAGCCTCCTAGTACCTGAAGGGAGCAGAGAAACAGGAGGGGATTCACCTTTTCAAAAGGGTAGACAATGACAGGACAAGGGGGAATGGATTAAAACTAAAGGAAGGAAGGTTTAGATTAGGGGGAAGTTTTTTACAGAAAGAGTGGTGAGGTGCTGGAACAGGCTGCCCAGGGAGGTGGTGGATGCCCCGTCCCTGGAAGTGTTCAAGGCCAGGTTGGATGGGGCCCTGGGCAACCTTGTGTAGATGCAGGCCTGAGGTTGGTGGCCCTGCCTGTGGCAGGGGGGTTGGAGCTCTGTGATCCTTGGGGTCCCTTCCAACTCATACCATTCTATGATTCTATGATTCTCTGCCAAAGGCTTCTTGTGGACCCACCAACTGGCAGGTGCTTGGCTTAGATGGTTTCTCCGAGGTCGTGATGGGTCTCCAAGTGTGACACAGACCACTAGATGGCACACGGGCTCCTCTCTCCTGGAGGCCTTCTAGCAGCTCCCTCACCAAAAACCTCTTCCTCGCTTTGTCGTCATAAGAAGGGTCTCCACACACCTCAGAGAAAGCTTGGGAAGGGTTATCTCATTATAAGAAGGGTCTCCACACACCTCAGAGAAAGCTTGGGAAGGGCTACGTCAAGGTTAGCACTGTAGCACAGCAGCTTATGACAGTCTTCCCAGGAGATAACCGCTCTCCAACACCATCACAGCAGACTCCTTTTAACTGCAGCCATGGAAATCAGGATGATTTTAACCTGGTTATCATCCTAGCCTGAGTTAAGCTGGTTCTCCTGGTTCTCTCATGGAGACTGACTGATTGCAAAAGGAAAAAGAAACAGGAGCCAAAGGTCCCCAAGCAGATTATTGGGCAAAGAGAATCAGAGACTGGTCTGGGTTGGAAGGGACCCCAAGGGTCACAGAGTTCCAACACCCTGCCACAGGCAGGGCCACCAACCTCCAGACCTGGATCTACACAAGGTTGTCACCTCTCCCCTCAGCCCACCTTTCCCCACCAGAAGGAAGCCAGGCACCTGAGGAGATGGCGTGAAGCAGTTAAGCACGACCCACGCTTTGCAAACATCAGCAACCCCTGCCAAAACTCACTTTCCATCCACAGCCTCCACTACCTTGACTGCAATCTCCTGCTCGTAGAGAGTCCGCAGCATCCGGTCCCGCCTGTCTTTCCGACGCTTCAGATTGATCATGAAGATCTGGGTAGAAGAGAAAGATGTCAGCCTCCTGGCTTGGGCATGAGGAAGAAGAGGGAGTCCTGATTCGCTCTGCTCCAGCAGCCCCACCAGAGGAACAGATCTTAGATAAAAAAATCACTGGCTGTGCTTTTATTCCAGGTTGCTTGGGATGTGTCAAAAAACCCGGGGTTGGTTTGGAACTGAAAGGTCAGAGGCTTGCTCTCAGTCATAAAAACTTCCACAAAAAGCAGTTAGTCACAGGGAGAAGGTGCTTTTCAAGGATGACTACAGGTGAGAGCAGAGCTGGTGCAGCAAGGCCTGTAATTCCCCAGGATACAGGATGATTTCATCACCATTAAATGCAGGATAACATGGCTGGCTCCAGTCCCAGAGGGACACTGACCCTCGTTTCTCTGCACCACTGCCACTGCCTCCATTTAGGACAGAGGTGTGAGGACACAACACCGTGCAGGCCCGAGCACATGGCAAAGAGAGGATTTCTGGAATTACTTTGGGCTCTTCAAAAAAACCCCACTGCTGCCCCTGCCAGAGCAGAAACCTCGCAGAGAAGGATGGGGAAGAGAGCTGTCTGGGCAGGGCTCAGTCCAAGCCCTGAGGACACAGACCCTGGCAGAGGACTGGAGCTCCCGTTTGCAGGTAAGCCACGGAGGGTCAGGGATGTTTTTTCAGTCCCAAGGCAGACAAGTGCAGCCTTGTAGCCTGCAGAGCAAAGCCTCACCTCAGTACGAAGCAGATCTAATTCCAGCTCAGTCCAGATGCAAGAATAATAAATTGGATAAATAAAGCGCAGCCACAAAGGACAACATGGAAAAAACCCACCCAACCCCTTCCCCAGCTGCGTCCCAAACACAGATGCTCAAACACACACAGCCAAATCGGGCTCAGACTTTACGAGTCCCACGAGCAGCTGTAGCAGAACACTGAGAACACAAAGGCTCCCCTGATCCCTCCCTGGTCACGGTGCCACTGCCACCCTGGCAGCTGCACTCGCACTGGAGTCCCGGCTCCGTGAAAAACAGACACAGGGTAACTAAAGCACGGCAGATCCCTCTCCAGCCTTCTCCCCTCACTGCCTGCTCTCTCCACTTTGCTGGGCAGGGGTGGGAGAGGGATTCCTGGGGGCCTGGCGCAGCACTGGTCTCAGTAACTGATGTCTATAGTTCATTTTTGTATGAGGAGAACTTGGTGACCAGAGAGGGGAGGGGGAAGCTGCCACAGGAAGGAGATGGCATGCGTGATTCTCATCACTCCTGGATGTGGCCGGCTTGGGCTAGAAGCCAGCTGACAGCCTGGGTTCCCAGCTGCTCCAGGCTCACCAGGGTCTCCTCTCAGGCAAGAGAAATGCTCCCTTCTGTCACTGGAAAGCAGGAGGTTTCCCAAGAGACCACTTCAGAATGGAAGGGCTGCCTAGCTGCTCTGCAGAGCTGGATGTAGAGGAAACGGTGCAAGAACTGGGGAATTAAATAACCCATTTTTCAGCTTCCCTTCTACCTTTAATCCTCCCACCTGGATCAGAGCATCCATACCACCCTGACAGGAAGCCCAAGGACTTCCCGGGCACTGCCCTTGCACACAAACCCGCGAGAGTCATCACAGGGCTCAGGGCAGGTACCAAGTGCCCACAGATCTGACTGGCCTCATTCCCCTGCAGCAAGCACCAGATGGAGAAACCAGCCCCTCAGCCCCTTTTTCCCTTCTGCTTCCCCAAGCTCATCCCCAAATAAGGATGTCTGTTTTCTCCTTGCAAAAGGCTTAAGTCCAAAAAATAAGTACTGGGGAAAGAGCTAATTACATGAAACGATAATACACTCCAAGAGCAATGGCTGGAAGCTCAGCTACAGGGAGAACCCAGGTCCCCTAGGCGATGAGCAGGAAGGCAAGACCATAATAGCGAAAGAGATTGCTTACTTCATCAAATCCCATCTTGTCAGGGTGCTTCAGAGGAACAGAGACATACTGAGAGGGTTCAACAGGTGGGCGATCGACTGAAAGAGAGGAGAGACCCCAAGCATCACCTTCACCGCATCGATACCGTGCATCCGGGGGTGTTTTCATCACCGGGCGCAAAGCCAGGTGTGAAGTCAGTGCGGGGGTGGGTACAGCAGGAAGCATCCCCGGGGCAGAGCGGAAGCCAGGAGCCACACAACGTGACAAAACCAGGGCTCTGCAGCATCCTTTCCACAATAAAGACCCATTTTTTGCCTTTAACCTGGGGAAGCTTGAGGGATTTTGGGAATGGGGCTGACCCGACCCTGAAGTGATTACATCCCGAGGTAGAAAAATAGGTGGAAAATGGGAAAGCGCCTATCAGAACGGTAAGAGAGCGGTCAGAGCAGGGTGCAGGCTCCCAGGGGGAAGGAGCGGAGGGGACCCATGGTGGCAGGGCACAGCAACTTACTCATAGCCTCAATCAGTGTGTGCACAAAGTTCTCTGCTTCTTCTTGCAGCATCTGGTGCGATTTCAGGGGCATGGGAAGGAAGCCATAGTGTTCCTGGTTGCAGATGAACATCTGTATTCCTGGGGACCACAGAAAAAACCAAAACAGAAATTAGAATTGGTTCTTTTACCAGTGGATTTCACTGCTCTGTTGCTTCGTAGCCACAATCAAACTTAGCCCAGGACTTCAGTCCCAAACATTGTGCTTCATCAGCAGCCCATTCGAACCCATCACGGGGCTGGTTTCTGTTTGATTTGGCTGGCAGCAAGCGCCCTCTCCTATGAAACCGATGCCCACTTGCTCCTACGAGCGGGTACTTCGAACTGCAAGCGGTTTGCTCCCAGGAGAGGCAGGGAACGCCCCCCTCAGCCCAGAAAAAGGGTCTTCTTCTGGCTACGGATGGCAACAATCCTGCCACAGAGGGCGGAACTGGCCTTCAGCAAAGTCGTGTGTGATCCCCTGTAGACCTGCTGGGTGTAACTGGGTACCACAGAGGAACTTCTTTCCTGGGAGGGTGGCAGAGTCCTGGGCCAGGCTACCCAGAGAGGTTGGGGAGTCTCCATCTCTGGAGACATTCAGACCCTGTGATCCTGGGTGCTGCCCTGTGCAGCCTGCTCGAGGGATCCTGCTCTGGGGCAGGGGGTGGACTGGGGGATCTCTAGAAGAGCCCTCCGACCCCCATCATTCTGTGTGTGTGTGTCATGCACTTGCAAAGCTGGTGTAGCTGCAGGGTTGGTGACCAGCCTAGCAAGGGATTCACTCTGGCTTTGCAGTCGAGCATCCTCCAGCTTCTGTGCACTTTGGCTAGAAAATAAACCCAATGATTAAACCTGTGCTGGCAAAGGACTTTGAGGAATATGCATGATAACCATCTTGGAAGTGTCAAGTCTACCAAACATGGTCCCTTCCTCTCCAGGACTAATTTTTACCGTGGCCTAGAGACCAGAGACAAATCCTAGAGACACACTGGGCAAGGAGAAAAAGGGCTTTGAGAGAGAGGTGATGGCGTAAAACCCTTCTACTCAAAGGCCTTTGGATCTGCTCATTCAAGGAGATGCACCTGAAAGTGTGAAACAAAAGGAAGGTGTAAAGCCCCTCCTGGGAGCAGACGCCTTCGCACAGGGGAGACCGACCCACCGCTGAGCCTGTTCACTGGGGCTGTCCCACCAGCAGCAAAGTGCTCTTCCCTCTGAGCCGACCAAGGGGTTTTGCTCACTCAGCTACAACTGCCCTGGCAGGCAGAAGCTACACCCCACGAAGCCAAGGGAATGTCGTTGTGTTGTTATTCACCGAGCTCTGGTACAAAAAAGCCAGGGATCTCCTGGAGAGAGCCCAGCAGAGGCTACGAAGGTGATTAAGGGCCTGGAGCATCTCCCCTATGGGGAAAGGCTGAGTGAGCTGGGGCTGTTCAGCCTGGAGAAAAAAAGCCGGAGAGGGGATCTGATCAGTGCTTATCAATAGCTGAAGGGTGGGACACAGGGGGAAATTGCCAGCCTCTTCTCAGTGTCTGAGGGGACAGGACAAGGGGTGATGGTCTCAAGTTGGAGCATAGGAACTTCCACACGAATATGGGGAAGAACTTCTTTCCTGGTGAGGGTGAGGGAGCCCTGGGACAGGCTGCCCAGGGGGGTGTGGAGTCTCCTTCTCTGGAGATATTCCAGCCCCGTCTGGACGCCTCCCTGTGTGACCTGTCCTAGGGACCCTGCTTTGGCAGGGGGGTAAGACTCGATGAGCTCTTGAGGTCCCTTCCAACCCCTACGATTCTGTGGATCTCTGAAGGGCCTTCACTAACTGACCACAGCTGAAAGCTGCTAGAACCCGTACGACCAGCCAAGCAGATTTAAAAACCCCCAACAAACCCAAACACCAAACATTTCTTTTTCTTTTCTTTCTTTAAAAGCAGCACGACCCCCTCCCTGCAGGGATCACATGGGATGCAGACACTGCCCGGCGCACTGGTGCTTTCATGTATTAGTCCCCCTAATCCTCAGCAGCTTTAGCAGAGCAGCACTATCTGCATTAACAGCCCCGGTGTTTCTATCACTTGAAGTTGTGTGAGTAACTTGCCGGCTGCGCTACAGCCAAAGCTCATGCAGCTGCGTTTTGGTAACCGGCAGAATACAAAAATACCCCCTGCTGGCATGAATGGGTTTGGCACCGATCTGAGCGACTAGTCCCAGCTGGCTGGGCTCACTGATCTCTGTTCCTATCTTCCGCTGTCTTAAACACGGTTACTCTGCAGAGGTTCACGCCAGTGGCTCTGTTCCTTCTGGGATAAAAGCTAGGCTAAAATGGGAAGACTGCCTTCAAATGGGGAGGGGGGCTTGCTCTCCAGCTCTGGTTTTATAATAAAGTAAAAGATTGCTACAGGGGACACAAAAGCTACAGATATTTGTATTATTGTTATTATTCGTAGAATCACAGGCTGGTCTGGGTTGGAAGGGACCCCAAGGATCACACAGTTCCAACCCCCTGCCACAGGCAGGGACACCAACCTCCAGGCCTGGAGCTACACAAGGTTGCCCAGGGACCCAGCCAACCTGGCCTTGAACACCCCCAGGGATGAGGCACCCACCACCTCTCTGGGCAGCCCCTTCTAGCCCCTCACCACTCTCTCTGGAAAGAACTTCCCCCTAATAGCTCATCTAACCCTTCCCTCCTTCAGCTTCACTCCATCCCCCTTGTCCTGCCAGTCTCTGCCCTTTGAACAAGCTGATTCCCCTCCTGTTTCTCTGCTCCCTTCAGGGACTGGAAGGCTGCAATGAGGTCCCCCCGCAGCCTTCTCTTCTCCAGGCTGGACAAGCCCAGCTCCCCCAGCCTCTCTTTGTAGGGGAGGTGCTTCAGCCCTCTGATCATCTTCATGGCCTCCTCTGAGCCCTCTCCAACAGTTCCACATCTTTCTTGTACTGGGGGCCCCAGCTCTGGACGCAGGACTCCAGCTGGGGCCTCACGAGGGCAGAGCAGAGAGGGACAATCCCCTCCCTGTCCCTGCTGCCACCCCTCTGCTGACGGAGCCCAGGATCCCATTGCCCTTCCAAGCTGCAAGAGCACACTGCTGGCTCATGTTAAGTTTCTCATCCACCATGACACCCAGGTCCTTCTCAGCAGGGCTGCTGTCCAGAAGCTCTTCTCCCAGGCTGTAAATATATCTGGGATTCTTCCAGCCCAAGTGCAACACCTGACACTTCGCAGTGTTGAACCTCATTAGGTTCACCCAGGCCCACCTTTCCAGCCTGTCAAGATCCCTCTGGATGGCTTCCTTTCCTTCTATTGGGTCAACCACACCACTCAGCTTGGTGTCATCCACAAACCTGCTGAGGGTGCACTCAATCCCATCATCAATGTCATTGATAAAGATGTTATTCGCCTTTGTAAGGCTGTGACCAGGATCCACAGCCACATTCCAGCACCCGAAATTCCCCCTATCCCTGCAACCAGGCCTTCCTGCCACCTGGCTCTGGGTCTTCAGAGCCTGGGGCCAAAAGGGAGCTCAGAGATCTGGCTGGCTGAACACTGTCCAGTGGGCGTGAGAGGCGGCCACCTGTCAGTAAGGCGCCCGCAGTGGGTTTTGTTCCGAGGCAGCGCTCCTGCCATCGGCCACGTCCTCTCAGCAGAGGCGGGACGGGCTCTCTGCAGTGTCACTAAGTGGTCGCTTCCAGCAGGAGCTTCACTGGTGAAATGAAAAATAAACCTCAGTGGTCTGACCCTGAGGCATAAAGTGCCTGGACAAGTACACGTAGGAGTACAGGGATGTAAGGGAAGTTACTCCCAAGGGAAGTTCACCTCAACCTCCAGATGTTTTCACATTGCTGAACTCAGATGTCATCCTGGGTGACAGCCCAGCCAGCGATCTGAGCAGATCAGCGGGCCAGACAGCTGCAGCAAAGCTTTTTGTGTCATGGGTCAGTCCTGGAAAAAGCTAAAGTGCTCTAAGATGGAAGGAAAACCATGGCTCTGAATCCCTGAAATACTTCTGGAGTCTATGCAAGGCAGTTATCAAGCTCACTGGGACAGCTGCCAGAGGGAACATGTGGAGCAGGTAGATCTGAAGGAGCTTGCTTTGCTACCCAGACTTACACCTCTCTTCTCCTCCGGAGCCAACATCCCGCCACCCCAACTGAAAGTCAGGGTCCCAAAGGTGCCCTGCCAGTTCTCCCCTCAGCCCTGCCTGCCCAGGGCTCACATTTCAGCTCCTGCCACCTCTGTCATCCATCCTTCTCACCCGATGCCCCTCATATGCTCATAGCTGAGCTTTGAAAATCCCTGTGCGGTCTGCCAAGGCAACAGCATCTTTTTCAGTGCACCAAGAGCTTCAAACCAGGAACCTCACTAGATGGGGAGCTACAAACAGCTGGTGGCTGCTGTGTTGGTCTGCAGGCAGTGGGAAAGGGGCTTCTCAGCCCATTGCTTCTGCAGAAGCAACTGCTGCCAACAAGAAGCAGCTCTATTTCTTTACTGCCTTTTCCCTCTGCTTGGCTGTCCCCCAAGAACAGCCCTTCCTTCACTCTCCTACAGACAGGAGACAGGCAATACCCAGCACACATCACCCAGAGGACCCACAAATGACTCTGCCTCACCAGTTCACCTTGCTAAGCCAGCACACCAGCCACGAAGCTCCGAACAAAGTGCCTTTCACTGGTGCTGCTGAGGTTTCATCAGCACCTTTGTCCTCAGAAGGCCCCAGATGTTCCCCTTTGCAGCGCAGGAGGGCAGAGAAGAATACAGAGATGACCATGACAACCTCCCAGGAGCTCCTTCAGCTCCCACAGTGACATACAGGGCTGCAGCCAGGACTTTGCAGGGGACAGAAAGCAAAATGGGACCAACCTTCCTCACCACGAGTACAGTACCATGCATTTAAGAGACAAGGACTTTCCCAAGACACCTGGAGCTCTCTGCAAACACCATTCCAGGCAAAGGAAGAGGATGGTGAGGTTGTGACTTGGTGATAGGACCAACTAACTGAAATCCCCCCACTGTGTGTAGGAACCGATCCCAGTCCCAGTGGAGCGGTACAGGTTTTCCCTCCACTGTGCCCCACGGGTCTCAGTGCTCGACTGGTTCTCCCCAAGCACCAGTGACCCAATGACAGGTACCCAGAGGTTCTACTGCTCATACGCCAGCTCCAACCTACTCGTGCCCGCAAGAGACGTCCTCTCAGCACAGCCCACAGGCTCCCTGTCATTCCCCTGAAATCTGCCATGATTCTGCTTTCAGAAAGACCAAACCCACCCCCCAAAAAGCCCCACCTCTCAGGCAACTCCCACTGAGCTGCCCCAAAACAAAGCCTCATCAGCACTGTGGGGAAGCAACTCGGGTTTTCCCTCACATCATTCACGGGTGCCTTGCTGTGACACCAATCAAGGGAGGTGCCATGCATTTTGGCTCCCCCATCCCAAGAACAGCTCCCATGTCCTGTGAAGCCAGCTGTGATTCCCAACTGCACCACCAGTCACTTGCTGCTGGTTATCCCTGGGAGCCAAATTCTAGCCTGGGAGCTCAAAGATCTACATGTCTACTCGAGAATCCCCCTCAGCAAAGGCTCCAGACATACCTGCTTGGCGACTGGAGAAGGCAAAGACCATGACACCATCAAAGCTCCAGGTGTAGTCCTGGTGGGGTGGGTAGAAGGTCAGCTTGGCAGAGGCTTCTTTCCTCAAGTCAATGAGGAACGTGGAATGAATCATGGGGACGGCGAAGCAGCCTGTCCTCTTCCACTCCCGAATCAGGGGATAATCCAAGGTGCGTTTGTAATAGCCCTGCAATCACAACGGGGGGGCTGCTTGTGACAGGAGATTTATGTTTCATAGATGCTCCTTAGCAAACGCCCTCACCCTCAGCTCCCACCCCCAGCAGAGACCAAGCAGTGCTCAGTTCTCAGATGATTTTAGCGTTTCCCATTGGAAAAGGGCTCACTCAAGCGTTTAGAAACAATCCCCATCCCAAAAGTTGAAGCTTGACCTTCCCTCTCCTTTTTAGCAGCTATCAGAAATCCAGGCCTTTCCCTTGCAAAATTTGCTTGCAACAGAGCTTCAAACCTCTGAGTATTTGCTTCTGGCTCTTCAAAAGCCTTTTTTGCATGCAGAGTCCCAGGTCCAATCCCAGAACCTGTGACATCCTCCACGTTCAAGGCACAAAGGATGTTTAGCATCTCACAGAACAGGACCTGCAAATTATTTCTGACCATGACTTTAAAAAATAGAATAGTAATTCTCTTCACTGCAGCAAAAGCAACATCTCAGCCTCCATCATCTGCATGAGAATCCCTGCCTCCTCCATCCCAGGGCAGCAGGATTGATGCTTGACTCCTGAGCTCTCCCCACGGAGCCCATCTCAGAGAGGCCCTTGAGTCAGCTTCTTTCTCCATAAGCATGAGCTCTGCCAGCCTTCCAAGTGTGATGGGTGCAACACCCACACCGTGCAGCTCACAGCTGGTTCGGCAGGCACAGAGCCTGCAGCCATCAGATTTGGAAATAAACACACTGAATTCCTCCCGAAAGAGACTCCCAGTGCACCATGAGACATCCAGACATGGCTAACGGCTGAAGGCAGAGCAGATTCTGGTCTTCACAGAAACCATGAGTCACTAGAAGAAGTTAAAAGTTACTTTTACATTATATTTTCCATGAGCACCCCAGCAACAGCCGAGCAATGCACTGCAGAACCACTTCACCCTGGTTTCTGCAGCAGCGTGGCACGGTACAGTGATCCTCCCCTCTCCCCTCCAGACAGCCACTTCTCTGTTGTGGGTCTGCATGGCTGGGGTCTAGGGAAGAAGGGGGAGCTGCAGGGGTGGCTGCTGCAAGGAGCAGCCAGAAGCTCTCTGCAGGCCCCACAGAGCAAACACCAGCCGGCTCAAGGCCGCAGTCGCTGCTGACCAAGGCCGAGCCCATCAGCGATGCTCACAGCACCTCTGGGAATCACAGTGAGGAGAAAACCCACCAGCGGCCTCTTTGTGCCCCCAGAGAAGGGAGTGAGAAGGTGTGAGGAGCTGTGCAGGCACCAAGGGCAAGGAAGAAGGGAGGAGGCGCCCCAGGTGCCGGAGAGAAAGATGCCCCTGAGCCCCTGGAGAATCCCATGGTGGAGCAGGTGTCCCCACGCAGCCCGTGGAAAAGGCCAACCCCCTCTGCAGCCCATAGAGAGGCCCCACAGTGGAGCAGGGGGAGACAGACAGGAGATGCTGCGACCCATGTTGGAGCAAGCCCCTGCCAGCACTTGTGGCCCATGGAGAGAGACAGAGACACAGAGATGAGTGAGAGACAGACCCACACCAGAGCAGGTTTGCTGGGGGGGGGCTTGTGACCCTGTGGGGGGACCAGGCTGGAGCAGTCTGGGCCTGAGAGACTGAGAGAGATTCTATGATCTATGACTGCACCCATAGCAGTGACCCGCGCTGGGGCAGCTGGGGAAGAGCTGAAGCCCTGTGGAAAAGGACTCACATTGGAGAAGCTCATGGAGGACTGCCTGCTGTGCGTGGGACCCCATGGTGCAGCAGGGGAAGGGGGTGAGGAATGAATGCCCCCCCTGGCTAAGGAGGAAACCAACTTGTGAGGAACTGACCCAAACCCCCATTCCCCATACATATTTTCTCCCCTGCCCAGCTGAAAAGGGCAGTGACAGAGCAGCTCTGGTGGGCGCCTGGCCTCCAGCCAGGATCCCACCACCACATCCTCACAGCATGGTCAGAAGGTATCTCACACAACTGCTCTGATTTTCCCGAAGGAGGAGTGAGTGGGTAGAGACCATCCAAGCATCTCTGCTGAAGTTAAGACATTCAACCTTCAACAGACATCCAAGAGTGCCCACAGGTAGACGTTGCTGGAAACTAATCTCTCCTCCTCCAGTCACTCACTACGGGGGTTCAGGGCTTTTCACTGCTCATAAATCATGTGTAGTCAGGAAAGGCTCCGGTTATCAGCCCTGCTGCTGAGCTCTCCTGAGCTTAGCTTCGCAGCAGGCTGCCTGGAGCTGGGTTTGGCTGCTGCCGCTCGGTGCTGGATGCTGTGTTTCAGGGTGTGTTCCAGCTGTTACGCCCTCCCCAAGTCCCCAGGGAGAACAAGGCTGAAAGCATGAAGCTGTGGGACTGTGAGCATGGAAACAAGAAACTAAGAGAAAAGACTAAAAAAAAATTAAGTGGAAATGTTGCTGTTTGTTTAAGGAGCTTTGTGTGGTGGTGGTGTTATTTTCATGACATTCCACAAGATGCCTTTGCTACTAAGTTGTTCTTTCTGGAGCACCTAGGACTGGAGCACCTCCCCCTATGAAGAGAGGCTGGGGGAGCTGGGCTTGTCCAGCCTGGAGAAGAGAAGGCTGCGGGGGGACCTCATTGCAGCCTTCCGGTCCCTGAAGGGAGCAGAGAAACAGGAGGGGAATCAGCTTGTTCAAAGGGCAGAGACTGGCAGGACAAAGGGGGATGGAGTGAAGCTGAAGGAGGGAAGGGTTAGATGAGCTATTAGGGGGAAGTTCTTTACAAAGAGAGTGGTGAGGGGCTGGAAGGGGCTTCCCAGAGAGAGGGTGGGTGCCCCATCCCTGGGGGTGTTCAAGGCCAGGTTGGCTGGGTCCCTGGGCAACCTTGTGTAGCTCCAGGCCTGGAGGTTGGTGTCCCTGCCTGTGGCAGGGGGGTTGGAACTCTGTGATCCTTGGGGTCCCTTCCAACCCAGACCAGCCTGTGATTCTGTGATTCTTTCTCCTTTTTCAGGCTGATGGAAATTTACCACTGGAGAGGTGGGACACGGGGACAGGGCTGTGGCTGGTACACACTGGCACAGACCCACTTGAGGCCGTGGAGCAATGCTGATTTCACCAGTGGAACACTCAGCTGTCTCAGGCCTAAACTGTAAAAACTGAAAGGACAATGCCTCTGTTTTGATGTTTATAGTTTCATTTTATTGCAAGAACTGAAAATAAATATACCCAACCCTCTTTTTCTTCTCTACATATTTACTTCCCAAGAATGTGGGAAGCTCAGGATCTCTTCCTGCTGTTTTTACTCAATTAGATGGTGCAAGCTGCAGAGCACCTTGGCATGAGATGGTGTGGAGGCCAAAAAAAGTAATTCAGATAGCAAATTCTGCTTAAAAAAAATAAATCACCACAAGCTTTAAAGCGAAAAACCCTCCTTAAGAAACCCCAGAGGTGATTGCCAGAGGATAGGAAAATATTTGGAGAATTATCATTCCCTTAACTTGTTTGCCATGTCCTTACAGTGCTCCCTCAGCACATGCTAGGAACTGCTGGTATCAGATGGACCTTTGGTCTGACCCAATACAGCTTTGCCCCTGCCTGTGGCACCTCCTCACATTAACTGGGAAGGAAGAATGATGTTTTACACCAGGTAAAGAGAAGAAAAGGGAATGGAGTTTTCTCTTTGATTCACTCTAGCAGTAATGACAACAGTTAATTAGCTCTCTGCAATAAAACGAGGGGTGGGGAAGGGCATCTCAGAAGTACTCCTGCTCAGATGGCCCTGGGAAGCCTGAAGACGAACCCATAGGTCAGGCTTAAACACATTTGCCTAGGCAGGGCAAGCTGCTTTGTACAAAGGAGGAAACACAAGACTTGACATGGAATTAAGAAGGAAATTCTGAAACTTTCTAGAAGAAATGTGGGCAAAAAGGGAAACATTTCAAGAGAAAACCACTTGCTGTTCCAGGAGATATGCAGCTGAGGATGCTGCCTTCTCAAAGGATGACTGAACACATGCCAGCAGCAGACTGGAGAACAGATCAAAGAGCTGATCTCGTTATTGAGTCTCACCTGGGAGGAAAAAACCCAGTAACTATAGTCCCTACTTCAACTGGAATGTCTTGGAAAACCCATCTAGAGCTTGAGACATGTTCCAGTCAAGAACATTTCAAAGGAAAAGAGAGGAAAAGAAGCAAAAAAAATACTGTGACAGTAGATGTGACCTTCGAGATGTTTGATTCTCTTACTGCAAATCCTTTTTGGGAGACGGTGCTTGTACTGGGTTTGGCTGGGACCCAGCCTGCACGGTGCTGGGTTTCACAATGGCCACCAAGTCAGTGTTGGTAACACCCCGATGGTTTAGGTGCTGCTGTGCTGCACAGCACCGGGGGCTCCTCAGTTTCTCCCCCTGCCAGTAGGCTGGGGGTGGGCAAGACTCTGAGAGGGGATGGAGGGATAGTCCATACCCTGGAAGATCATGCTCAGCAGTGAGGTTTTCCCAGACTAGCCAGTACTTGGGGGATGGCTGGGCTGTCTTCTGGTGGTGACTGTTTCTGCATCACTTGTTTGTTGGGATTTTTTTTGCCTTCGCTTTTTAATCTGTCTTCATCTCAGCCCACAAGGGCTGATTTTGGGTTTTTGTTGTTTTTTTATTCCTCTGCTTTTACCCTTTGAATTCTGTCTCCCACCCCACTGAGCAAGCAACTTGGAGGGGTCAACACACCACAGTGACGTGGATCAGCTTGTAAAAGGACAGCTCAACCTCGCTCTGGCTCTCTAAATAACACAGCTTCTACTATACAACCTTCCTCTCTCTGGTACTTTCCGTGGTATATGAGACTTGAGAAGGTAACACAAGAGCCTGACGTCTAGGCTTTGCACTTCTGTTCCTTACAGCAGTACCCTCCGTTCTTCAATAGGGTGGGAGACCACTGGCACAGGTTGCCCAGAGAGGTGGTGGAAGCCCCATCCCTGGAGACATTCAGGGTCAGGCTTGATGGGGCTCTGAGTGACCTGATCTAGTGAAGATGTCCCTGCTCACTACAGGGGTGGGACTGGGTGGCCTCTGAAGGTCCCTGCCCACCTAACGCAGTCTGGGATTCTACCTTTTACATACACACTTCTGCCCATGGCAAACAGAGCTGCCCCACTAAATAAATCTTATTTATGATTTATGAAAGAAAGGAGAAAGGAAACTAATCTACACACAACAGAGCTGTAGAAAGAAAAGCAAACCCCTCTTAGGCTAGTGTAACCCCCCAGGAAAGCTAGCCTCAAACCATGTACCAAGAGCTTTAAGGCTGTTACACAAGCACATGGAACCACCTCAATACTTTTGATGCAGTCGGTGGGACTGTACCACTTCCCAGGACATGTGGCTAAGGAAGCTCTGCTTCCTCCAGATTCAGCTCCATTAGAGTGAGGAACCTCAGTCACATGCCTTCACACCCTCTGCAGAACCCCCATCGCTTTGCTCACACCTATAGCTTGGGTAACAAAGCCTGGAAAACATTCCCAGACTGCAATGCCCTCTCTACCCTTATTCCCAGATTCCCCATTGATGTACAGAGATCCCCACCCAAGATTTGGGATGCCACCAGCGAGAGAGGCACGAGCTGAGGTGACTGCAGGACACCAGGATCCCTGCTACACACTAGCATCACCTCTGCAAGCCTCAGAGCTACCACAGCTTCTTTTCAGTGAGAAGGACACTACAGAAGCAGAGGGGAAAGCCCATGGAACAGAAACAATGCCCATCCTTTCTGCTTCACAGAAACAAGGCAGGAGGCCTTTGAAAACAGAGCTTGTGCAGTCATCCAGCACCCTTCACGACGTCACTTGCCTGGGGGGTGATGCCACACCAGAAGTTAGAGTAGAGAGAACGAGACTCGAGCATCGGTGCCACCAACGTCTTGTTTTCTGCTATCATCAGGTCCAGGGTCTGTGGGTTGGTCAGTAAGTTATCTGCGTCGACAAACTAGAGAAGAGACAAAGGGGAGAGACAAAGAAATCCGTTACCTGGGGAAACGATACACTGTCCCTGACACATCCTCAGGACCAAGGCAGCCAGGGGCATGAGGCTGGCAAAAGAAACCCAACCAAAAAGCACTGAGTGGGTGGGTTTAATACTGTGGGGTGAGGGCAGGGGTGGCTACGCTACAACAAAGCTCCAGGACAGGGAAGATGCAGAGCTCCCTCTGACTGCACACACTGTTTCTCCAGCGCAGGCTGGAAGGGAAAGGCAACACTGGTGAAAATCCAGGGCAGGCTGAGTCAGTGAAGGGGATGGAGAACAGCTCTGAGAGCTGGCCTCACACCGGCGCCTTGCTCCGAGTCTGGGAACCCCCCTATTAAGGGCTCCTGCAGTGGCCAGCAGCACCCATCTTTCCACACCCGGCCTGCAGAACCATTTCCCCTAACGCTGCATCAGGAGCAGTGGAGTTTCTATCTGGGAGACCCTTGCAGGTACCTACCCACCACCTGCGGAGCCTGTGGAGAAAGCCTTGTGCTTACCCAGGGACCTACCTCCCTACCTGCACAGTCTCTTGCCCATCACACCAGGAAACGACACACAGCATCTCACAGCAGACAGCTTTTATGTTCCCATGGAGAGGAGGCATTTTGACAGCCCCAAGCATCAAAGCAACTACCCAAAAAGCTTTTGCCTGAGGACAGCAGAGAAAAATCAAACCTCGTATCTACCAGGATGTAGTCTGACCACTTGTCCCGTGCAGCTCGCAGGGCAGCCTGTCGGAGTTTCATCACGTGAGTGAATCGGGAGCTTGGCCAATGTTTTGGCCCAATCTCTTCTGGATAAGACCTAGAGAGGAAAAAATAAAAGTGACTGCAACCCACGTCTGGGGCCTGTTACAGTGGGAAAAATAAGAATAATAATACTAATAAAAAATAAAGACCAACAAACAACCATGAAAAAAAATGTTCCCTTGCTGCCAGCTTTCCAAAAGGAAAGCAGCGTTAGAGTCACCTCAGGCAACCCAGGAGAGGTTTTGAGGGAGAGCAGTGCCAAGTTTCGTGCTTGGCATGTGTACACAGGGCACCAGAGAACAAACAGCGCGGCAGCATTTCCTGCCGACCCACTGCCCACGAGCAAAGCAGCCCCGACAAACCCAGGAGCTTCTTCTGCAGCAGGCAGGGCCCCACCAAAATGAATCCAAGCTCACTGACCCCATCTGACCTTCTCGTGAAACATCATCTGTCCTCTGCTAGGCTTCAAGGCCATAAATACAGGTTCCTTAAGGCCAGCAGAATCAACAGCACTGAGGATGGGAAGATGAAGGCAGTTTGGATCCCCTTGGGGTCTGGGCATTATTAGTAACTGTTAACACGTTCAGATAACAGCTCTTAAATCTACAGACACCCAACACCCAACCCCAGGAGCCTGAAGATGGGAGCAAAGCTCCCATGTGTGTTTCAGGGTTTTGCTCCAAAGGCAAATGCTTCGTCAAGAAGACAGAAGGAAACTCCGGGACAGATCCCAGCGTGGGATGGAAATTCAGGGCTTTGGAGGAGCTGAGGACTTCAAAACCTCCTTACAGAACCTAAGCAAGCCAAGTTCAGTGGGATTAAGAGAGCTCCACTCTGACGAAAGGATTAAGGAAGTAAAACAAGTGTTGCCAGAGGGTCTGTACCACAAACGCCCCCTCACTGCGCTGGGGGCCCTGGAAGTAAAAGCAAGCCTGGAGAAAGGGGAAACTGATGTTGTATTCCCTGAGGGAACAAAGAGAAAACAGAACAAAGCCAGGAACAGCCCAACTTAAAAACAGATCGACAGACAAAGCCATAAAAGCCCAACAGGCCTAACATCCTATTTCAGAGCAGTGAGCCTGCAGGTCATGCAAAGGGGTAACACCAACTCACACCAAGGTCTCTGGCTCAGAGCTTCCTAAGATTTGATAACTCAGAGAGAACTTCCACAGACACTACAGAAACAGGCTAGGGCTTCCTTGCAAGCAAAGAATAACAGGTTTTATTCCCTGTAGCTTTTAATGCTGTTTGTTTTCCATGCACTGTTTTCTTTAGCAGCTGCTAAAGAACTGAAGGGGGGTGGTTAGTAGGTCAAGAGAGGTCCTTCTCCCCATCTGCTCTGTCCTGGGGAAACTGCACCTGGAATATTGGGGCCGGTCCTGGGCCCCTCAGCTCAAGAAGGATACAGAACTCCTTGAAAGAGCCCAGCCACCAAGGTGATGAAGGGACACCTTCCTTGTGAAGAGAGGCTGAGGGAGCTGTGCCTCTAGCTTGGAGAAGAGGAGGCTGAGGGGTAACCTCATTAATGTTTATAAATAAGTAAAGGGTGAGAGTCAGGAGGATGGAGCCAGGCTCTGCTCAGGGATGGCAGCGACAGGACAAGGGGCAGCAGGTGCCAGCTGGAGCAGAGGAAGTTCCATGGGATGTCAGGAGGAATTTTTTCCCTGTGACGGTGATGGAGCCCTGGGACAGGCTGCCCAGAGAGGTTGTGGAGTCTCCTTCTCTGGAGACATTCAAACCTGCCTGGATGTGTTCCTGTGTGATCTAGTCTGGGTGATCCTGCTGTGGCAGGGGGTTGGGCTAGATGAGCTTTCCAGGTCCCTTCCAACTCCCAACATTCTGTGATTCTGAGAACGGAAAAAACTTTCTTCTTCAAAGTTCTGCATGAGTTGCTTCATTGAAGTCAGAGAGCTTTTTATGGAAAAGACACCCCTTCTACCCCTCCAGAAAATCAGTATTTTAATGCTTGGGCATTTTGCACATCTCCTGGATTGCAAACAGAAAGCCTAGAAAGTTTAATGTCTACCCAAACAGCCTGAGTCAACCCCCTGCTGCAGTACTCACTGGGGGTCTTCCATCGGCCTCCACTCCACATCGTGGTAGAGGTTCTGCACGTTCTTCAGCCACTCTCTAAGGATTGCTGTGGTGTTGTCGATGTTGTGGTCAGTGGCCGCCCTGGGAAAACAAGAGCGGAAAGAGCCCCGTTAACACAAGCTTTAGGTCCCTTGCCTTTTCCCTGCTGGTACACGAGGCAGGGGCAGGACCAGGTGCATCCAGCTCCTGACAGAACTCAGAGCAGCTCCACAGATGTGGAAATCCTCACTAAGGCACGCAGCAGAACCCCACTTCCCCCCAGCACACCCCCGAAACACAGGCCAGCTTGCCCACCGCTGGTCTCCTGCCTCACCGACACCACAGCGGCTTCATCACCAAGCGGCCACGGGACCGAGCTCTGTTCTCACCACCCGCGGGCTGGATTCTCCTTGCCGACCCTCATGAGCTGCAGAAGGCAGGCCAGGCCACCTCAAAGACGAAAGCACCCAAGGTAAGCGGGCCACAAAGGTCCCATCTCTGGAAGCACCAAGATCTTGTCCTGCTCGCTGCACTGTTTAAGGTGCACGGCCTGGCTGTGAGCACGCGTACCCCGCTGCATCACCCAGGAATCACATGTGCCAGGATGGGGGGGCTCTGCTAAGACACTGAGAGGATTCCCCACTAATGCTCTGGCAGCAGAGGGAAGGAACCCTCACGTGCTGCTCTATGGCACAGATAACCATAGCCAAGCCCATGGAAGTCACTTGCTTCCAGCCTGAGACCTGCCAAGCTGAGCGCAGGGGAAGGCTGGGATGCTCAGTGCACACCAGAATCAGGATCAGACCCCCTTCCTCCACTCCCCACTATACCCAGCAAGCTGCACAAACTGGAGAGGATGCCCAGATCTACGTCTCTGGCAGTAATCACAGGGAAATGCTCCCAAAGGAGCCTCAAGCTCACCACTGCCCGAGCTCCTCAAGCCTTTGGGTTACAGGGCCAGCGAGACAGCTCACATCCCGCTCTTCCTTTCCAGCACGCGTATCCCTGGGACCAGGACTTCTCACATCCAACACCAGGTCGTTGACGTGGTTGTGGCAGATCCCCCAGCAAATTCCCCTAAGTGGAAGGGCTGCTCCATTTCCTGGGCAGCAGGCAGGAAAGCACAACCCCATGGTCAGACACAGCCCCACGGTCAGACATAGCTCCAAAGCTCCACAGAGAATTTACAATCCATTTATAGTCCTCTGGCAGTATAAATATTCCCTAAAGGTCCCATGGAGAGACAGAAAACATGGTGTGAAGCCCGTCCCTAAGCAGAGGAGGGTGCTGGAAGGCCATGCTCAGCCCCAGCAACTGCTCTAACGCACCTAGTTTTCCTCCAAACCCAAAGGCACCTCCCACAACATCCTCTGCTCTACCTAAAGCCACAGACACCTGCAGTTAGCGGAGGGCACACGGAAAGGAGGAAGGGGCCACATTCCTAGACCCTAGGGCTGCTCCAAGTTATTTCAGGAAAACAACTCCATCCCAAGCCAGTGTATGATCCTCCAGCTGAGAATCAGGGCACAAACCCTTTCTAGTTCATGCAACCAGAAGGTATTGGACAATCACAGAACTGTAGGGGTTGGAAGGGAGCTCCGGAGCAAATCGAGTCCGAACCCCTGCCAAAACAGGGTCCCTAGGACAGGTTGCACAGGGAGGCGTCCAAACGGGGCTGGAATATCTCCAGAGAAGGAGACTCCACACCCCCCTGGGCAGCCTGTCCCAGGGCTCCCTCACCCTCACCGAGAAGTTCTTCCACATACTGGTGTGGAACTTCCTGTGTTCCAACTTGAAGCCATCAGCCCTTGTCCTGTCCCCACAGACACTGAGAGGAGGCCGGCCATTTCCCCTGTGTCCCATACTGCAGATATTGATAAGCACTGATCAGATCCCCTCTCAGGCTTCTTTTCTCCAGGCTGAACAGCCCCAGGTCACTCAGCCTCTCCTGGTGGGGGAGATGCTCCAGGCCACATTATCCCCATGGGGTTCTGCCTGCTTTAAATTAAAAAAGAATCAAGAAATCAGATTTTAAGGTTATTTATAAACCACTTAAGGACAGGAAGCTTATCTGTTGAACTATTGCCTACTAAGCCAATAAATACCAGAAGTTCTACAAGCGAAGAAAGGCTGGTTTCTCTGCTGGGTTTAGTCACACCTTGACCAGGACCCTGGGTCAGACTGCACTGTAGATGTAGCTTGCAAGGATGTTTAACTGGACTAAAAGAGCTCTGGTAGAACAGACTATGTCAAGCTTGCTCCATGTGTTTTATACACTGCAGCTCATCCACCCAAGTCCCTTTTTTTAAGCATCCTTAGCTGGGGTCTCCCACAGCCGCCACACATTTCACTAGTCATCTGCTTTCCTCCCACACTCCAGCTGCAGAGTCACGGAACAACAGCTCCAAAATTCCTCAAATACCAGAGAACAGTGAAAATGGATTTTGTTTTGTTTGTTTGATTATGGTCATCACTGGAGCTGCAGTGGCACCAAGAAGCTCCTGCTACACACACAGCAACTAGGCATCATGTAAAGCAATGGTGGCCATCCTGAAGAACAGAGTTCATCTTATGTGGTACTTAGCCAGGTCCAGGCTTGCCTCAAAGATGCTGCAAAGCCTTCAAGGAAGCACAGAGCCACCACAGAGTTAGGTGTCTGTGCCCCCTTCCCTCAGCAAGCCTCATCCCTGTCCTCCTAACCTTGTGTAAGATCAGTGCGGAGATGTGGGGGGGTTCCTACTGGCTGGGAAGGGAAAGGGGAAGCTTCAGCTTCTACAGTCATTCAACCTCAGAGCAAGTTACTAACATGGGTGAATGCCGTCTCCTCAATCACCCAGAGCTGCTTCATGAAGCCCAAAGCTCTGACTAGCAGAAGAAACCTTCAAGTTGCAGAAGAGTGGTTGACAGGAGTCCCAGCAGCTCTGCCCTCAATAGCTAGCTGCCCCTTCTTTGTGTCCCCAGCAAGACAAGGGAGCTGAAGGATGGTCCTCCTGTCACATCCTTGCCTCCAGCTCCTGTAAGGTCAAGCCACACAAGTTTTACTGCACGGACACGCCACCATCCTGAGAAAAGGGTTCAGCACACCAAGACTGCGACTGCCTGATCCTGTCCTGTGCCAACAGTGCCTAGGGGAAGAGTTCCCCATGGTCAATCAGATCCCCCACACAGGGAGCTCTCCATCCTGCTCCTGGTAGGACAGCAAGCCCTTGACAAAACTCACTTCAGAAAACCCCAACAGCTACCAACCTCCAGGCAGAAGGGAACCTGGAGGAACCTCCAGATCTCCCAAGTAAAGTGCTAGAAGAAAAATGGTAATTTACTGCCAAGCCTGTAATGCTGGTGCTGTGTAGAAGGTAAACTCACATCCCAGTAGAGCTCTACGAAGACATTCATGAGACAAAGCTCTGGCAGAAGTCGAGGGCTGAAGTCTCCAGGACTATCCACCCAGCAGCATTTCTAAGCCCAGAAGTTCTCAACAGCAATAAAGTCTGTCACGCCCTAGATGGACCATGCCCTATGACGAGCAGTTTGGCAAACTGCTGTTTTTCCAGCTTTGAGCCTCAAAACCACCCAAAACAACCGAGAAAAACCAAACCAGCACCGGCCATTTCCAAAAGCAATTATCACCATTAGTTTCAGAACCACCACTCACATTTCAGATCAAACAAAACAAGCCCCTACACCCATTGTAACCTCTGAACCAGGCCACCTAAACCCGCCCCCCAAAACAGAAGAGCAGCTATGGCATCTCCTGTATGGAAAAACAGGGACATGGGGCTTTTTATATCATTTTTAATGACCCTGCACAAGAAAAACAGGCAAATAAAAATATGACCAGGACTTCCCACTTGAGGAACACCTCAAGCCCTAAAAGGCATGTCAAGATATTCCTCGTGACCAGCACTTCTTCTGTAACAGTTTGTAGGACTTCAAGAAGTCAAGCAGGCCGTTAAAATAGTGCTCTGACTCCAATGGATGGACCAGCTAGCTCGACCCTGTTCATTTTTCATCTGTTTTCAAGATGCTACGGCCATCTTTGCTGTGGATCTGTGGATCTCACCACCACTACCAATGGTCTCTTGGCCACAGTGCACATCTGGGAGATGTCCAACCTAAAGCCTGTGTGACACAACCGGGAAAGACCGGTGGAGTGACAAGGAAGAACAATAAAATTAAAGTTCCCTTAAAGTTTTAGGACAGGAAGTTTCACTAGAACAGAGGCCAAGGTGGCCACCCCACCTCCAGCAACACGGCAGCTTGGCCCACTCAGATTTAAACCCACTCCAAATAAACACAAAGTTAAGTGTGAGAAAAGCCTGAGTGAGAACCTCTGTACTGGGGCTCGTGTCAGCATAACAACCACCCCAGTATTTACTTTGGCTTGAACCAGTCAGCTTGCCAAGGACACAAGCCCTCATTGTCCATGTTCACCAAGTACCCTCTCCCAAAAACACTCAACCACCATGAACAGTGGAAAAGTAAGCCCAACGTTAAGCGACTACTGTTTTAAGTAACTCGTGAGTAGCAGCATACAAGGGAAACTGCTCCTTTTCCAGACTGCTTGTATTTTTAGCCTGACAATGAATACTCAATTGGGAGAGGAGGAGAGGTAAATGAAATATGCCATGAAACATAAGATCTACTGCTCTATTAGGTAAAGAAAGGTCAGTGGATAGATAGGGTCCATTAGAAATTTTTTAAAAATAGGGGTTTAGTCATGAAAACAGTAGCAGTAGCTTTCAACTAGGAGAATAAGGAGCAGAAATTACTCTCAGCTCTCAGGATGGAGTTTAGTTGGCTTATAAAACTATTTTCTAATATCAGCGTTTACAGTAATTAAAAAGTAGCAATTTTTTTTTCGCTCCACGTTCACAAAAGGAGGTTAATTTAGACTTTGATGGCTTTTACTCCCCACAAAAAAAAAAAAAAAGAGGGGGGGGAGATAAATAAATAAGTAAATACATCATCACCTTATTTTTACCTCTTCACATCCCAGCCTGCTCTCCCACAAGCTATTTCCAGTTTATTTACCTCAGGCGCTGGGTCAGTTGAGAAAATTTTCACCTTCACCATCTGTATAGGAAAAGTACTCCAAGACAAAACCAAGCCTGTGTGCCTCTGGCTAGCCAGGGAGCGGGTCATGCTGTAACACAAGCTGTGGGACACTCCATGGCCAGGGGCTTGCAGTGATTTTCCTACCGAGTTTAATATTTACCAACTCTTCCCCTTGGCAAACACAGAGGGAGGAAGGGCTTCCAACAGCGCTGAGCACTTCAGGTTCAAGAAGCGCACGCTGCAAAGAGGAGTTGGTAACAGGAGGCAGCAAGCTCCCAAAACCTAAAGCTCTGAGGAGGGTCCTTTCCCCTCCTGCCAGTGTTTTGAAGACTGGAGGGCTTCAGGAGGGTGTTGGCTTCACCCTTTACATCTATGAGTGCCAAATTCAGGACATCCAGGCTTGAGTTGGCCCTATCACCCTGCCAGGCACACCTCACAGGCAACAACAGTCCAGATGCTGGAAATGTTTGGGGTTGCATTGAGAGTGGCTCACAAGGAGAGGATGTCCATGGCTTCCCGGGGCTCCTGCTGCTCCTGCATGCTGCAGGACAGAGTTGGGCAGATAACCAAATCCCAGGAAAACCCAGGGATATCCATTTTAGCTGTCTTGCCTTCTCTCCACTTGCACCCACATGGTTTGCTATGGGATGTAGTCCAATACTGAGTTCCACTGAAACAAGAGCCATGAGTTGGCCACATGCCTTGAACCTGCAGGGTCTCATCCAACGCGAAGCCCAAAGCCCACAGAAAGCCCATTAGTAGATCGCTCCTCACAACTGCAGCACAGAAAGTGATGACAAAAGCATCAGCAGCTCACCCTGGCCACCTTCCACAGCAGAGAGCTGCAAGAAAGCTTTCAGAGAGATGTTACATCTCGAAACAGCAATGGTGGGAGTGTATTTCTCTATGCTATGTCCCAAAACTCAGGCTGGACCATCTCCCCCTCCTCTGGTTTCGCTCTCTCACACGTGCAAGGGGGTGAAGTCTCAGAGACAGAAGGGTGCTGTCACCAAACAGCTCTGAGTCAGCAGAGCTGTATCCTCCATGCTCCAAATAAAGGGTCGAGCCAGAGCTGGCCCCACTGGATGCTCCCAGGGGTTACTGGACAGCTCAGCCCCCACAGCAGGACTTGTTACATTCATGGCAACCTTCTGCCCCGAGAGAGTGGCCGCAGTGACAAGCGGCGCTGACCATCACCAGCAAGTCACCATGACCTGTCAGTCCCATGTTTTTTACCACAGCACTCACAGCAGGTGATGAGCAGCGTGCAGGACAAGAATTTTAACATCTCAACCAAACGAAAGCAGAAGTAGGGAAGGCAGCGAGGTGCTTCTGGCTTTGTAAGGCCTCCAAATTGCCTAGTTCCTGCAGCAAAAGCCCACTTCGGCTTTCAGTCACCGTGGGCAGCTCGAAGAGCTCCCTAGTGTGAGCAGAGACTGTCCCACTGGCTGCCCTGAGTGATGACTATGCTTATTCTGGGTGTGAATTCAGCCCTGCCAAAAATAACTGAGGGGGAAGAAAATAAATTACAAAAATCCAGGGAAGGAGTCCTAATATGAGTCAAATACAAATTCACATTTAGATTTCCCAAAACAAGCAGTAAATCAAGGTGAGTCATTTCTCCCTGCCTCCTTGTTTCAACGCTGCCAGACGTTGAAAACCAACACAAAAAATACAAACCCTGCGGAACTGGGAGTTTCCACTGTGAGCCAGTGATGAATTACCTTGACCAGGACACGGTGCAGCTGGGAGAGGAGCTACGGATCCTGAAGGAGGGAGGGGGGAAGTTTCAAAACAAGTCAGAGAGAAGCAAAACACTTCTGAATCCAGTGAGAGGGAGGCTCCTGAGGCAGCTGAGAACTACCAGAAAGCAGCTGTACCATGACAACAGCCTGAGACAAAGCTTTTGTAGCTGCGGCTCCATCGCCATTCCCCCAAGGACCACAGCACGCTGTGCACCCCAAAGCAGCTGGCTGTCACTGCCTCCAGCACGGCTGGACAATTAAAAGATGTTCCATACCCAGTTGGGCTGTATAGCCCCATTTCCCAAAGCTGTGAAAACGTCCTTCTGGACCACAGAGGAGCAAGTGGAGCTGTTAACTATCAACTACTTTGGGGTCTTCTCCAAAATGCTGCAGGCCTCACTTTTTTTGCACACTGTCCCCCCACCAAGAAGCAGGTACGGCTCTTGTTCACGCAGCACGGAGGAGATTCAGTCAATACAGTATTTTTCTAAACCACAAGAAATACTCTGTGGGTTTGCAGGCATCTGTGCTGCTCCCTGGACTACCAGCCCTACTTTGCATCTATTCATCCAAGACCCGATACCTCAGATCTCGGAGGTTCGGAGCAGAGGATGGATGACTCATGATGAGAGACCGCTGAGCTGGCTCACAATGATGCGGCTCAGAGGCTGAGAAATCCTCCTTGACAATACTTATTTTAGCACAATTATGCTCAGGCGCTTCATTAATAAGGCCTCAACATCCAGGCCCAAGTTCAAACAACTGTTTAAGTATTTAAACAAGTTGCTAAAGTCTTTAACGTATGCATGAGACTTTCTGGCTTCCTGGGGACTTGGCATTTGTTCTAGGGTTTCCCTTTGTTAAGAATCCTTCTGGAAATACCTTCTTTTGGTTTTTAATTATTTTAACTTGGGTTTAAGACATCAGCTCCCAGCAGAGAGGCTGTTGGAGCCCAGGTCAGTGGCAGGGAGCTGCGTGGAGCCAGTAACAGGAGCAGGGACCCTCTGCAGGCTGGGCAGCCGTACAAGAACGGGACCTCACAGCACAGGAACGCAGCAAATACATTTGAGTCTCCCCTCAAACTCATTCCCCATGCCCTTCAGCAGCTTGCACATAATGGATTTTGCTGGCAGCAGCAGCAGTTCTAAAGCCTCCAATGACCTTCCAAGCCCAAGCGAGAGAATGATTCGGCTGGGCTCCTCCGCTCCACCCGCCCGGCGCAGGCGCGTTGCGTGTCTCCCTCCCTGCTGCGGGGGGGGGGGGGCGGGGGGGGGGGGGGCGGTTGAGGTAGCGGTTGGAGGGGGCGGGCTGCTATTGGCTGGCTGCGTGGCGCGTCACTATGGGTCCGGTGCAGCAACGCGGTGCTCGTAGTAACCGCGTTCATTCGCTAGTCGGCGCTCGTCGTCGGTGGGCGAGTTACTGTGTTCGGATCGGTTGGTTGTGCGTGAGGTGGCAGTTGGAGGCATCCGTATCACCTGGAAGCATCCCTATCACCTGGAAGCACCTTTGGTGCTTGGAAGCATCCTCCTGCACGTGCAGCTCTGCGGACCAGTGGCTGCCATGGGCAGCAGGATGGGCTCCGTTCGACTCTTTTTCAGACGGGTATGAGTAACTGAAAACCCTGGGTGACGCCAGGGTGAGACCTGCGCCCCAAAAACGCCGCTTCACACCCCCACACCCGCATCCCCATACCTACCCCTGGCAGGAAAGCAAAGGGAGTGTCGGCTTTGCCCCTTGGGAGGGTCTGGGCAGAAGGAGCTGAAGGAGCACAATGTACCACACACAAAAAGGGCTTTTCTTAAACCTGCCCCCTTAGAACAGGAAGGGACTAGTGTGTGCTGGCACATTTCGGGGGGTGGGGGTGGGGTTGTGGGGTTGTGAGGGTGTGTGTGTGGAGATGTGTGTGCACAGCCCCCCCCTCTCACCCCCCACCCCCCCATGTCATAAGTCTTGTATAAGAGACTCAGGGAGCAAAAATTTTAACTCTCTGACATGGTTCAGCCCCAGCCAGTGGCCAGGCATCACACAGAAAGAAAAGGAGAGGGACCTGGGGGTCCTGGTTGATGACAGGTTGGCTATGAGCCAGCAGTGTGCCCTGGTGGCTAAGAGGGCCAATGGGATCCTGGGATGCATCAGGAAGAGTGTGGCCAGAAGGTCTAAGGAGGTGATCCTCCCCGTCTACTCTGCCCTGGTCAGGCCCCACCTGGAGTATTGTGTCCAGTTCTGGGCTCCCTGGTATAAAAAAGACAGGGATCTCCTGGAGAGAGTCCAGAGAAGGGCTACAAAGATGATTAAGGGCCTGGAACATCTCCCCTATGAGGAAAGGCTGAGTGAGCTGGGGCTGTTCAGCCTGGAGAAGAGAAGACTAAGGGGGGAACTAATTAATGTTTATAAATATCTTAAGTATGGGATGCAGGGGGAATTGGCCAACCCCTTTTCAGTGGTCTGTGGAGATAGGACAAGGGGCAATGGCTGCAAATTGGAGCACAGGAAGTTCCGCACCAACATGCGGAAGAACTTTTACACAGTGAGGGCGAGGGAGCCCTGGGACAGGCTGCCCAGGGGGGTGTGGAGTCTCCATCTCTGGAGGTATTCAAGACTCGTCTGGGCACCTTCCTGTGCAATATGAGCTAGGGAGCTGCTTTGGCAGGGGGGTTGGACCCGATGATCTCTCGAGGTCCCTTCCAACCCCTGCAATTCTGTGATTCTGTGAAAAGAAAATAGAGGAAAATAAAAAAGAAGAAAAGGAAAAAATAAAAGAGACCAAAAAGAAAAAAGAAAAAGAAAAGGAAAAAGACAAAAGAAAAGAGAAGTAAAGGATAAAAGGAAGGAGATAAGAGAGAAGAAAAAAAGAAAAAGAAAAGGAAAAAGATAGAAAAGATAAGAAAAAGATAGAAGAATAAAAGGAAAAAGATAAAAGAGACGATAAAGAAAAAATAAAAAAGAAAAGAAAAAGATAAAAGAGAAGGAAAAAAAGAAAAGGAAAAAGGTAGAAGAAAAAAGAAAAAGGAAACGAAAAAGATGAAAGAAAAAGGGAAAAGATAAAAGAAAGAAGAAAAATACAGATAAGGAAAAAGAAAAGAAAAGATAAAAGGAAAGAAGGAAAGGAAAAAGAGAAAAAAGAAAAGAAAAGGGAAGAAAGAAAAGAGAATAGAAAAGGGGAAAAGGGAAAAGGAAAAGGAAAGAAGGAAAGGAAAAAGAAAAAAAGAAATGAAAGGGGGAACAGAAGGGAAAGGAAGGGAAGAGCTGGAGAGCTGGGCAGAGAGTAATATTATGAAGTTAAACAAGGACAAGTGCAGGGTCCTGCACCTCGGGAGGAATAACTCCGGGCCCTGTAAAAAAAGCCCTGGGAGTGCTGGAGGACAATGGGCTGACCATTGCCAGCGATGTGCCCCCTGGCCAAGTTGACTTGATTTGCCCCATTCTTCAAGACCTTTGGTATAATAACAAGTACACTGAATCACAACGTGAAAACACTGCTACACACAACAGGTTATTTTTCCTTTTCCAGTTATCCGTGGACTGTGTAGGTCTGTGTTAGCTATATTGCCCTAGTCGATAATTCTTACTAGTGAGAAAATCACACAGGTTTCTGACTTTCCTCCTAATGGAAGGCAGCATCCCTAAGAAAAACCCAACCCAAACCATACACACACACACTCCCACGTATGTATATGTGTCTATAACCCCCCTATTATTAAACAAACACCCAGCGTGAAAACTTTCCTCAGGTACCAGCCTTACCCGCGGAGCCACCCTCTCGACAGAGGAGGAATTTAGGCTACATCATGTGTCCCACCAAAGTTCCCTCAGCTGGGAAGCTATGGTCTGGCTGTCACTGTTGCTGTAGCTTGTGAAGTTCTTGTGTGTTTTTCTGGTAGAAATTGGCTTGAGGGCACCAAAGCAATTAACAGCAGGAGGCCAGCAGAAGATAGGCGTGGGAGTTTACTGCTAGGGGCTTTCTGTTTGAAAGGCATAGGGGTGAAATAAAAGCATGTCATCTTCATTATCAGTTATTGGAGAACCACAGTTATTCTGTGGGGTAGCTTTTGGAGATGACTTTATTGGTGAGGCTTTTTTGGCAGCCGTAATCTCAGCTTTGCAACCTGAAAGCTGTTCGATTTCTATCATCTTTGGAGGAGATTTCTGTCCCTTGGAAACGTCAGAATTACGAGGTTCATCAAACTATTCCCTTGGCATTTTTAAATGCCTTACAATATTTTTAGGTCTGGGGTATAGCCAGGGCTTCTGAAAGGGCAGAAGCATGGCTGGGTGGCTTTGAGACATGGGAGGTGGCAGACTGCCTTTCAGTGCTGGCAGAGGCTGCTGGGAGGCAGGGCTGGGAGAAGGAAAGGCTGGGCGCTGCTGCACAGCAGGCTTTCCCTGCGCTGCTCCTGGCAAAGCTTCCGTCCCTGTTACGTTGTTAGCTGTGTGTGGATTCAGTCGACCCGCTACGTTTCTTAAGGGTGGAGTTGGGTGATAAAGGGTTGCCCCTGGGATGCTGTACACAAAATTGCACAGGAGGTAACGCCACAGCTCCCTGGGCAGCCTCTGCAGAGTCACACGAGGCCAGAGGCTGGAGAGGCTCCGCAGAGCTTCCCGGTTCCACACGCCAGTGGGGAAACTGTCCTCAGTGTGATAAAGCTGAGAGAAATAGATGCAGAGAGTGATTTCTGGGTGCTTCAGCAAGAAAGCATAGATTTTACTTACACAGCAGTGGAAAGCCTCGTTACACGGGGAGGAATTCGAGTAGAGGGTGATGCATCCGATGGTTTCGTAGACACCTGTAACGGCATCCAGATAACCGCCCACCTCAAACAGCGTGGATTCTGGGTGGTTGTCTAGGTCAGTGCAGTTTGTAGCATGGCCTTTTTGGACTACCCTGCCTGAGAAGCTCCTCAGTTCATAGAAGAGGAGGTGTTTGCTCGGGAGGGTTGCTGTTGGTGCATACGGGAAGCCAAAGGCTCTGTGAAATTCTGCATAAGGGGCTCTGGCTTCCTCACCGGTCCGTATGTGGTAGGGACACTTGGCACAGGTGCGGTTCTCTCCCTGCCAGAAGTAGGGTTTTACTGCAGTCCCCTGATTCGTCAGGTACTCTCGGAAAGTTGTTTTCTCTCCTGGATTCATGTTCTGTGGAAAAATCACCCCATTTACATGCTATATAGCTGAGGGTCCTGAATGAAAAAGGAAGGTAGTAGTTGAATTTAACCCTTTGATTCGTTCTGCATAAACACTGGGTGGGTGGGTGGGGGGTTGCCCCTTAAAAAAGCACAATGAAACTTGTAGCACAACACCAAAAAGCTGTGGATGACACCAGAGAACAAAGCTCTCTCACAGCCTGGGAGCACTTTTTTCTTAGCACAAGGTAACCTCTTTGCTAAAAGCACAAGGAAAAAAAATGTTTCTCTGGCTTCTGCGCTCTTACCATGGCCAGGAGAGACTGTGTGATTAAAAGCAGCCCTGGGTGTGTTTAACAGACAGGTAGATGAGGTGCTCAGGGATATGGTTTAGTATAGAACAGGAACGGTTGGACTCAGTGATCTTAAAGGTCTTTTCCAACCTGATGATTCTGTCATTCTGGAAACGAAAAATACATTTGTGTACCTGACATAAGAAAGAGCAGATCTGAAGAAGAGAATGTCAGGATGGATGGTACGGAAAGTTGTCACCACCTTGCCAGTTCTCCTGGAGTTTGCCCACATTATTAAGGACAATTGAAAAAGCTGCAAATTTGGGGCAAGTTTCCCATTTCTTTCTGTCGCTGCTGGTGTTTTTGCAGAGCTGGGATGGCCGCGTGATGGCAATGTTGTACACCAGAGATGTATCCCAGTTGATGCCTGTTGATGGAGGCAATAGATTGAACTTTGTTTCAGTGTGTTTAAAGGGATGCCACTGGGGAGACCGAAAGTTTTATCTCTCTCTCTCTCTCTCTCTCTCAAAGTTGCCTCTTTTTTGTTTGCTTGATTGTTTGATGGTTTGGCCTGATCAAAACCCAGCCAATATTCAGTCTTCTCAGTTAATAACGCTGTCCCTGTGAACCAGCTGCTCACTCTCACCGCTACGGGCCCCGGCCTTCCCACCTGCCCAAGTCCTCTGCCAGCTCTGATGAGCAGAGACAGCCAGGGAGCAGAATGCATGGGTAGGAGTGGCACAGACATCTCTGCACTGTGTATGTCAGTCCCCTAACTGATTGTTTTGGGGGTGCAAAGAGGGAAGATGTTTACAAAAAGTGCAAGTCGAGGAAAATGGAAGGAAGCTGACCACTCATCATGACCTTAGAATGGACCCATCCCTGGATATGAGAAAGCAGAAAGTTCTTTTTTTCCTTCATTTCCTTGCACAGGTTTTTTTCTTAGAGTAGGAAAAAAGGTGCAAATGTGTTACATGCCATCTCTTAAACTGACATATATATGCACATATAGATGGACGTGTATGTATACATGAGTGTGTGTTAAGCAGCTAGGAGGAACACTCATCATTCATCTCTCCTGCAGAAAGGGCCTGTGCCTGTGCACGATGTTATTAATAATACCGAGCAGCTCAGTAGCATTTGTCATCTTCAAAGTAGTTTATAAATCTGACCAAGTGGTTAAAATATACACTGGCCTAAACGACTCTTTTCCTGGTATTGCTGCTGCTTAGTGTCACTTAGACCCTGTGCAAGGGAAATTGTTCAAGTGGCTTCTGGCTTCCAGGGTGCTTCATTTGTCACAGTGATCCTGCTGCATCCATGGAGGTAGCAAGTGGTGCAGATGTTAGTGGAAGGTAACGGTTTATGCCAGTCTGAAATTTGGAATTCAGACAGTTTCAGGGTGGGAGGTAAAAAAATGAAGGTGCTCAAAAAGATGTCTCCTCTTTGGTAATCTCTGCCTTGATTTCAGTGTTTGCAAGCCTGGTTGGCAGGGAGGAAGAATTTTACCTGACCAGGTGCCTAGTTTGGTCCTGTATAAGGTGGCTCTCCTTGTCCCCCTAGTTGGTTGTACAGTGCTTTGAGATCCTCAAAATACCTGGGGGACTGCAGCATTGCTTAGCCATTTATAGCCATATAATTCTCTTTATCCTTCAGATGCAACACACCAATACAAAATAGTCAAAAAGCAATATATCCAAACTGTTCTTTTGCTTTCTCTGATTGCCCCACAGTTTTTAGCAGAAAGCTTGGTCGTATCATCTCTGACATTAACCTTTATCAACACCCAGCCCTTCCTGAGCCCACAGGCTGTTCCCCGCTTGCAGAAGAAATGCCTGATTTTAAATACGCTGTAGGGACATGCACCTGTTTGGAAAAATATGGCCTTCCATCTACCGACTTCATTGCATGAAAGCATCATCCTGATGTAAAAGATCATGTCTGGTGGATATGCCTAGGAACTCAAAACACATGTTAAGGAATGAAACAGGTCTATGTTCCATCCCCTTCCGTTCCCCCCCCCCCCCAGTTATAATTGTACCCCTGTTGCCTCCAAATATAGTTGGGAGGGACAGGGATATAATTATAATTTTAAGAAATTGTTTGGCTTTATTACTGAAACCGGGCATCTTTGGAGTAGAGGGCAGTACCTGTTTAATAGCGCTCCCCAACAAGGTATAAATGTTCACAGGAGGAACTGGAGAGGAATGCTTTATCCAGTTAAAACCGCAGGGGAAACTTATGTGGTCAGCACGTAGTTACTCAGGTTGGAAGTCAGCCAGGATGCAACCATATGTTCTGCTCCTAGGGAAAAAAAGCGTCACGATCAGGCCTGTGCATTTTGTTAAATCCAAACATTAGCTAAAACCCGGTATCTCTAAAACCACAGAGCATTTCTGCTCCATCCCAGCACTGCCAGCTGGGAGGAGTTACTGGCTTTACTGATTAGAACTTGGGATACTGAGATTTATTACGGTATCTTTTGGGAGCAAAGCTGCACACATTGATTAGCTATTTTTTCTGACATGTGATTAATAGGGAAGTATGGCAATTTTTCTTTTATTTAGTCCCCAAACTAAAACATGATCCTCTTCCATAGTCTAGTACAAGTGTAGTTGTGTTTCACAGAATTACAGAATCACAGAATTATCAAGGTTGGAAAAGACCTAGAAGATCATCCAGTCCAACCATTCACCTATTACTACTAGCTCCCACTAAACCATATCCCTCAATACAACATCCAGTCTTTCCTTGAACACCCCCAGGGTTGGTGACTCCACCACCTCCCTGGGCAGTGCATTCCAGTGCCTGACTACCCTTTCTGAGAAGTAGTGCTTCCTAATGTCGAGCCTGAATCTCCCCTGGCGCAGCTTGCTACCATTCCCTCTAGTTCTGTCATTGCCTACACGGGAGAAGAGGCCGACCCCCAGCTCACTACAACCTCCCTTCAGGAAGTTATAGAGAGCTATAAGGTCTCCCCTAAGCCTCCTCTTCTCCAGGCTGAACAATCCCAGCTTCCTCAGACGCTCCTCGTAAGGCCTGTGTTCCAGACCCCTCACCAGCTTAGTAGCCCTCCTCTGAACGCGTTCCAGAGCCTCAATGTCTTTCCTGTAGTGAGGGGCCCAAAACTGAACACAGTACTCGAGATGTGGCCTCACAAGTGCTGAGTACAGGGGGACAATTACCTCCCTGCTCCTACTAGTAACACTATTTTTGATGCAAGCCAGGATGCCGTTGGCCTTCTTGGCCACCCGCGCACACTGTCGGCTCATGTTCAGCCGTGCATCAATCAGTACCCCCAGGTCCATTTCCTCCACACAGTCCTCCAGCCACTCCGCCCCAAGCCTATAGCGCTGCCTGGGGTTGTTGTGGCCAAAGTGCAGGACTCGGCATTTGCTCTTGTTGAACCTCATGCCATTGGCTTCAGCCCAGCTCTCCAGCCTGTCCAGATCCCTCTGTAGGGCCTCGCTACCCCCAGGCAGATCCACACTCCCAGCCAATTTAGTGTCATCTGCAAACTTACTGAGGGTGCACTCAATGCCCTCATCTAGGTCATCAATAAAGATATTGAAGAGGACAGGCCCCAGCACCGACCCCTGGGGAACACCACTCGTGACCGGTCGCCAGCTGGATTTAACTCCATTTACTACCACTCTCTGAGCCCGGCCCTCCAGCCAGCTCCTTACCCAGCCGAGGGTGTACCCATCCAAGCCACGGGCTGCCAGCTTCTGCAGGAGAATACTGTGGGAGACAGTGTCAAAGGCTTTGCTGAAGTCTAGGTAGACCACATCAACAGCCTTTCCCTCATCCAGCAGATGGGTCACTAGCTCATAGAAGGAGATCAGGTTGGTCAAACAGGACCTGCCCTTCATGAACCCATGCTGGCTAGGCCTGATCCCCCGGCCATCCCGCACATACCGCATGATCTCCCTCAAGACTATCTGTTCCATAACCTTCCCTGGAACCGAGGTCAGGCTAACAGGCCTGTAGTTCCCCGGATCCTCCTTACAACCTTTCTTGTAAATGGGAGTCACATTGGCAAGCCTCCAGTCTTCTGGGACCTCACCAGTCAGCAAGGAGGACTGATAGATAATGGAAAGCGGCTCGGCTACCACCTCTGCCAGTTCCCTCAGCACTCTCGGGTGGATCTCATCCGGCCCCATGGACTTGTGGCAGTCCAGTTGGAGTAGGAAGTCTCTGACTGTTTCTTCCAGAATCACAGGGGAGTTAGCATGCTCCCCAGCTGAGACTACCAGGTCAGAGAGAGGGGTACCCTGAGGATCTGTTTGACCTTTAAAGACAGACGTAAAGAAGGCATTCAGAACCTCCGCCTTTTCCTTATCCTCAGTGATCACATTCCCAGCCTCATCCAGTAAAGAGTGGATATTCTCCTTTGTCCTCCTCTTACTGTTAATGTACTTATAAAAGAGTTTATTATTCTTTTTCACCCCAGCGGCCAGGTTAAATTCAAGCTGGGCTTTTGCCTTCCTGATTTCACCTCTACACATCCTGACAACTTCCTTGAATTCATTCTCAGTTACCCGTCCCTCCTTCCACAGGCGGTAGATTCTCTTTTTCTCACGGAGCCTCAAGAGTAACTCCCTATTCATCCACGCTGGTCTTCTTCCCCGCCGGCTCATTTTGCGGCTCAGGGGGACCGCCTGCTCCTGCGCCCTTAAGACTTCCTTCTTGAAGAGCAACCAGCTCTCTTGTACCCCTTTGTTCGCTAAGACTGAATGCCAAGGGACTCCCCCTACCAGTCTCTTGAACAAATCAAAGTCTGCCCTCTGAAAGTCCAAGGTAGCAGTTTTACTATTCCCCCTCCAAGCTCCACCATGAATTGAGAAATGTATCATTTCATGGTCACTCTGTCCAAGGCAGCCCCCAACCTTCACATCTCCTACCAGACCTTCCCTGTTCACGAACAGCAGGTCTAGCGGGGCAGTTCCTCTTGTGGGCTCTCTGACCAGCTGCATCAGGAATGCATCCTCTGTGCACTCCAAAAACCTCCTAGACTGCTTCTTCTGTGCTGTGCTGTACTCCCAGCATATGTCAGGGAAGTTGAAGTCCCCCATGAGCACAAGGGCTGATGACCGTGCAGCTCGTGCCAGCTGCTTGTAGAACACCTCATCTGTCTCTTCATCCTGGTTTGGCGGTCTATAACAGACGCCCACCAGGATGTCTGCCTTGTCAGCCCTTCCTCTGATCTTTACCCATAGGGATTCAATGTTATCATCCCTAGTCACAATCTCAGTGGCAGAAAAGGATTCCCTAACGTATAGAGCCACACCACCACCCCTCCTTCCTTGCCTGTCTCTCCTGAAGAGTTTGTAGCCATCCATTGCAGCACTCCAGTCATGGGAGCAATCCCACCATGTTTCTGTTATGGCAACCAGGTCATAGTTTGCCTGCCGCATTATGGCTTCCAACTCTTCTTGCTTGTTGCCCATGCTGCGTGCGTTAGTGTAGACGCAACTCAGCTGAGCCCCTTGCCTCTCTCCTAATCCCAATACCACTTCCCCAGGCCGATCTCTAGCAGACCTGGCTTTATCCCCTTCCCCCTTCCTATCTAGTTTAAAGCCCTTTCTACAAGTCCTGCCAGCTCCTGGGCAAGTATCCGTTTCCCTTTCGGAGACAGGCAATTCCCATCAGCTGTCCTCAGGCCAGGTGCCGAGTAGACCGCCCCGTGATCAAAGAATCCAAAATTTTTGTGTTTGCACCAGCCTCTCAGCCATGCATTTATAAGATGGCCTTTTCTGCTTATCTCAGTGTTTGCCCCTGCCACCAAAGGAATACTGGCAAACACAACTTGTATGCCCGCTCCATCGACTAACTTCCCCAGCCTCCTAAAATCATTTCTTATAATCCTCAGGCTTCTATCAGCAAACCCATCACTGCCAGTCTGAACTACCAATAAAGGGTAGTAATCGGAGGGGCGGATAAGGCTGAGGAGTTTTCTAGAAATATCCCTGATCCGTGCCCCGGGAAGGCAACACACCTCCCTATGGGTAGGGTCAGGCCGACATATTGGGCCCTCTGTTCCTCTCAGAAGAGAGTCGCCCACAACTATCACCCTCCTTTCTTTCCTGGAGGAAGCAGTCTTCAAACGTGGAGCCGTCTGCCTTACCTTGGGCAAGCTTGACGGCAGCGCTCCCATGTCATCATCACTCACGTCTCCCTCTGGTTTCAGGGCTTCATACCTGTTACAGAGAGGGACTAGGGGAACCGAGGTAGGTCGGGATGGGGGTCGCCTGCAACGCCGGGCTGAGACCTGCTGCCATTCCTCCTCTCCTCTCAAGCTGTCTCTCCCTGCTGGACTATGGTGAGAGAGAGGGGCCATTTCTCCCAATACTCCCTTAGTCTGGGAAGTGCAATCTCTGCGCCTTTCTCGCAGAGAGTTGCTCCACCAGTCTATCTCCCGCTCGCATTCTCTGATGGTCCGTAGTCTATCTATCTCCTCCCTAAGCTCCACAACAAGGCTGAGCTCCCTTCCCCGAATGGCTTTCAGCCTTTCGAGCTCATCCTCAAGATTGGCAACTAAGCAGAGGAGGTCATCCACCTGCTCACACCTCACACAGGTGAGGCCCTTGCCACTTTCGCTTGGCAGCAGCAGACTCAAACATTCCCTGCAGCCAGTGACCTGGACCGAGGTGTCCTTAGGCACATCCCTCATTGGGGTTGCCCCAGATTTGTAGGGGGAAGGTCTCCGCCTGGTGGACACCATGGTCCAAATGTCTGAACACAAGAAACAGGGAGTCCTTGGCTCAACCTGTGTACTCTGAGCTGGTGCACTCAATTTCCCCTCTGAGCTAGGAGGGAAGGCTCACCCTGCCTGCTTGCCCTGCCTGCGCGAACTGCTGCGCTAACTGCCGCGCCACGCCCTTCTGACGCGCCACGCCCTGTTTGCCCGTCCTGGTCGCCGCGCTCCTGGTCGCTGGCGCTCCCAGAGGCGCCTCTTGTAGGGAGTCGGATTGCCGCTGCCGCGCTAAGCTCCGCCCCCGAGGAGTCACGCCGACGTGCAGTCACAGCGAGAGGCAATGGCTGCCGCCGGGTGCGTCGCGGGGTCTCTCCTTTTCTCCTCTCCTTCTTTTATTTGCCCTCGAGGATCAATGCTCGGGGGTTGCCGCTTTTCAGAGGGCTCCACCGCCGGGTCTCCCTTGCCTGAGCTCTCTTCCTTCGGCGACTAAACTTATGTCAGGGAATCTGGTGCCACACTCAGTACAAGAATAGTTACATTTTTTTTTTTGCTGCTGCTGAAATCTGAGTGTTGAAATTCTGTTGCATTTCTTAGCACGGCTTGGTTCAAAATCATCTCTGTTGGAAAGCATTTTACACATGACTTCATTCAGTAAGAAGTTTATCTGAATTCAAAGTACGGGGGAGTCACGTGGTCCTTAAACAGCCGGAGACTTGACGTTCTTGTGCAGTCCTAAGATTTAAAAAAATAAGAAGTGAAGGGAGAAGCAGAACGTGTCTCCAAAAGGGCTGATGAACACGTCCACACGCACAATTTAAACCTGAGGTGGTGTGGCATGACTTCCCTCCACACTCAACAATCTCAAGTTCCTTTAACACATGAGTTTGGGATATCTAGTGCCGCAGGAACTCACAGCTCCAGAGTGGTATTTTGCATTCTGCCACCGGGCTGTAAAGATTAGCGAGGATTTAGGTCCTGAGTTTGGAACAATTCCTACTTGAGCTTGTGTGAAATTCAGACCTTCATAAAACTGTTCCACCAAACTTTCTTCACCTGCGTTGATGTAAATTATCACCTCGCATCCACAGATTTTTCCAGGGTCTCACTGCCTTTTTTAGTTGTTTCCCTTTATCTCTACATCCATAACTAAGTATTTTTCCCTTGTCTGTCTATTCAGTGTGGAATTTAAGACCAAAAAGTTCGGTTAGTTGTAAATCTTCCATCCACTGCTAAATTTATGATGCCCCCTGGTAACAAGCAGCGTAATGAACAGCAGCTTTGCCTTCCACTTCCTTTACACGGGCGTGTGGGTCAGCTAATGGTGATCATGAAAATTAAATACAGAGCATTCCCCTATACCCACACTATCATGTCATCTCGGAGAAGCCGATATGAAACCCTGTTTTATGTGCAGCAGGCTTCCTGAAGTCTGCAAGATACTAGAGAGTGCTCGCCCTTAAGCCTGGCTTAGTTATTCCCACTTGCACCCTTGAAAATTAGTGCTGGTTTGGGTGGGGTTTTTTTTTTTTGGCCCTGGTTATAATTTCACCCCGATACCACTCTCTGTTAGCTGGGCAGGGCAGGAGGCTGGCTGCACTGGGTTTCAAACCATGCATGATCAGCTGCTGGAGATAGCTGAGATGAGCAGGTAGCAGAGGAGTTACGCTGACAAATTTTCCTTAGCGCTTTCTTCCATCTCTATTTGTCTGCTGGTTTCCCAGAAGTTAGCAGGAACCCGGCACACCCAGCATGTCGGTGACCTCTGTCTGCTTCTCAGCTGGGTTTGATGGGTTCAAGGGAGTCAGTGAGTTCAGAAATCAGACGGGATAGAGCAGGAAGGAGACAGAAAGAAATCAGGATTGCATAAGCTTTGTTTCTTTAGGATTTTAGGCTGAGAACCCTGCAGAAGCAGGAAAAAAAAAAAAAAAAAGCAGAGAAAGGCCTGGTTTATATCAGTTGAGACGGAAGGTCTTGGCGTGATTTGCCTCAAGTGCTTAAGAAAGCTGGAAATTGGAAAATAATGAAAAGTTTGTGGCTTCTTATCAAGGATTACATTTGTTTGCTGGGTACTACAGCACTACACAGACAAACCCACTGCAGAATTGTTCATAGGCTGCACAGGGAGATGGTGGAGGCCCTGTCCCTGGAGACATTCAGCGTCAGGCTTTGCGGGGCCCAGAGCCACCTGATCTAATGAAGATGTCCCTGTTCACTGCAAGGGTGGCATTGGGTAGCCTCTAAAGGTCCCTTCCTACCTAACGTAGTCTGGGATTCTATGAAACCCACCTGCTATGTTTATGAAGTTTGTGCTGCGGCCGTTAAGCTGAGTGTGAAACTCTGAGGTAATGGGAGCTGAACGGCCTGTCCACAGAGGCCTACCGGCCTGGGCCTATGACGCGATGAGGATATTGGGCATTTTTTGTATTTTAGCTATGTCAATTCTATTTTTGCTATATTAGAATTGACAATTAGGCCCCCTGGCCTGGGCATGAAGCAGAGGAAAATCTTTTACCTGTTGTGGATGAATCCTGGAGACGGCAATAAAGGGTGGGTAAGCCTTTAGCTTGTAGCAGCTACAGGAAGTAATAGAGTAACTGGCCAAGGGAAACAGTTGCCACTAGAAACAGCCTATTCTGGAATCAGGAAGACCAGACAGTCTTACCTGACATCCCTACTGCTCCTTGTACTTCGGTGTTGGTTCCCTCCAGAATCCATTGCCCTAATGATATTGATTCATTACTGGGTTTTTATTAAGTAAGTGCTGGTGACTTGGATGTGGCCATCAAATAGAATTTTGCTGTTGAATCAGAGCAAGCTTAACAGAAATAGATATGCAAGATGCCAGACTGGCCTGTGGGCCACTTATGTACCCTCCGGTTCATTTAAATAGTCCACATAGATCACTCTTCAGCCTTGTCTTTTTTTTGGTGTCTCTGTGTGTGTCGTTTAATCTTTTTTTTTTTTTTTTCTTTTTTTAAGGTTGAATGATACAGCTGAGTTTGGTTTTATTGAACTATCAGTTTTTCCAGGAGTGAAAATCGAAGCAGGTCTACAAAACTGCTATTCACATGAACCACATGAAGCAAGTAGAAAGAAACTTAACAAAGAAATGTTTGAAAACAGCTACTGAATGGCTGCTAGCACTGTGCTCCTTCATCTTCTTTCTTCCCATTTAAAGGGAAGATGATTCTTGGGACTCAAAGAGCCATATGTCATTCCTGGGAAATACCACTTCAGAAAATAACTTGGGATTTAGGATCGAATGATTAATGCGTACACAAATTTCCTTCAGTGAAGATCAGCAGAGCTAGGCCAGTTTCCAGAAGCAAACAGCCAAAGTTTTACCAACTACTTGTGTAAATGTCCTGAGACAGGCAGAAATGTCCAGTTTACTCTTTGGGCAGCATATATGTAGAGTATCGCACCAATACGCAGCCCAATCCTGATCTCATTTCTACCTTTCTAATTCAGGGCCCTTCTTTTGAAGCAAGTTCAGCTGCACCAGCAGAAGAACCCCTTTGAGTTGTGACTCTGTTAATGGTATAAACCAGGAAAATTAAAATTAGTTAATGCAGTAAAGGGTGACTACACCCATCAGTTCCCTCTTCCAAACTAGCTGCCTGAAGGTATGGAGACAATGAGAAGTTTGAGTTTGGGGTTCTTTCATCTCAGTTGCACTGCTGATTAGCTTATGAGGAAGGGGAAAACTAGAACAGGAGAGTGGATGAAAACAAAGAGGAAAAACCTGTGAGTATCACTGGCTAATGGAGCACTTTGCATTTGCAGGATAGGGGACTTCCTCCCTCTTCCTTCTCTCCTGCCTTCTCCCTTTTGCTGGTGTTAGACTGCAAGAACTGCATGACCTCATTCTGTTGCCTACATGATTTCTTGACCAAATCAGTTGAGGTTTCCTGTGTTCTCAGCTTGGTGTCATGTTTAGCGGAGGTGGGTGAACCTCAAAAGTTTCAGATGCCAATCAGATAAGCAGCAAAGTTTATCTATTCAAATGAAATCTCCTGGGTCTGCAGTCTGGTCCTTCCTGCTTCTGTTGAAAATACCTCATAGCCCCTGGTTTGGTTTTTCTGTCTAGATATTTCAGACACTCCAGGAGTTTTAATGACCAGTTAAATTTTAAATGAACATTCCTTCAACTGTGAGCTCCTAATTGCTGTTCAGGTAGCACTGTTAAGATCTTCTGGGGAGAGGAGTCCCATCTGGCTAGAGCAAAGAATGGCAAGTCAACATTCCTAGGATTTATTCCTGGCTCTTGCAGGGATACGGTCCCTCCCAGTATTTTATCTGCCAGCAGTTCAGTTCCTGCTCTGTAATATCCATCCTCGTAACATTTCTTCCTTGATTCTTAGAGAATTGTGGGATGTTCAGCAAAGATCCATGAAATGTGAGCGGGACCTGATAAAGGATGTAGCAAAAGTGCTAAACATTACACCCCCCCACCCGCCTCAAGTAGCAGCGTCTCAAACTGTGCTGGAGCTAACAGGGGGGCCTTTGTGTTCATATGGTTTGCCTCCAAAGTCGGGTGATAACTGAAGGTAATTCATTGTTCTGTACAACCCTTTGATGCGCCTCAGGATGAAGGCTATAGTTCAAAACCATATCCTTCTAAAAGAGAAATTGAAACAGATTGGACTGGGAAAAAATGTACATCTGGTATAGTCATGCCTTTTGCAAAGAGCTCAGGCTTTTATATCCCATGGTGGGAGAAAAATATCACTGTGATATAGGAAACGCTTAAAGAACTGCAATTTTCTTTTTCTTCAGGTTTTCAAATGCTTTAGCAGGGCTGCATCTGGATTTCTCATCAGATCGTAAGAACACTTTGGGTAATTCTTAATAGCACTTGCAAAGACAATGAAGGGTTGGGTGTATGTGCTTTGATCCCCGATTTTTATATATTTTTATGTGTGTTTGTATATATAGGTTAAAGGTTAAAGTTTGACAGCTGTGGCTGCTACCTACTTGACTTCTACTACACTCTGTTTCAGTGTAATTTTATGTTAATGTTTGTATAATCAATTGAATATTACTCTAGAATATTTCTTTCCATTCTCCTCTTCTGGAATGCGATGGGCTTTGGGGTCCCTTCCCACTCAAACCAGTCTGTGATATGATTCTGTGCTAATTTAAGAAAAGCAGGTGGGGAGAGAAGGAGGGGCACCCATCCTGTCATTCAGATGCAAGCCTCTGGGAAAGGACAGGACTTCAAGTTGTAAAGCCTGTTGCTTTAGAGGTGCAGCACTGCTCTCTCCTCTCCTTTCCCCCTCACTAAGCCATTAGTAACAAGAGAATTGTAAAGGGTTGGTTAGTATTCGCTAGATGTGATTAGCAATGAGAGGTGATTGGAAAGGTCACCTTTCCGTAAAAAGGAAGAAGGGAGCAGAGCTGAGAGTCAAAACGCAAGGCTGCGTGTTATCCAGTATCAGTGTAGTAACCAAAATCTATATCCTTGTCTGAACCCAATTATCAGCCGTGCCTGGCTTCCCTGGAGATTTAACTGTTGGGTCTCTTCCAGAGCTCAGCTACAATCTCAGATGCTTTGCATTTTGAGATTTCAGTGTAAGGAAGTTGGCAAGTAATAGATGGATTTTCAAATTAAAGCCCAAGGAGCGGTCTGATTCAGAATACCAGGACTTCATAGCTGTAATCCTTGGATGGAATGCTGGCTTTCCCTGCGCATGTACACAGACATCGTGTTTCTCAGGGCAAAAAGTAACGTCCATCAAAATAATCTTGAGGCTTGGGTAGATGTGGTGATCGCTGCATAGCTAGTATTGCTTTTCTATAGAGTGGAAAGGGATTTAAGGTAAATCTCCTGGTGTTCAGATTACACCAGACCATATCCATGTGTGTCTGAATGACAGCTGTTAGCATTGCAGCCCCACAGTTATCCATCCCGTCTGGCAAGCTCCCCCCTCCCACAGATGAGGATGACATAACTACGAGACTTGAAAAGTAATAATGTTTGCGGTGTGTCCGTTTCTTCGGTGTTAAAGGAGTTACTGGGTGAGCCATGTCGAGAAAATAGAAAATCATTTGTATGTAAATGAAAGGCCAGACTCTTCAGGGAGTGAGCAGGAGGGAGGTTTCATCTAAATGAGATGAAATCACGATGTATGGCAAGATTGCTGCCTGGATCACTTGTATTTGTATGCATCTGGCCTAGAAAATGCCTACTCCAGCCTCAGCACACTCATGCTACGGAGTGGATAGCTGTTGCTCCGCATTACTGTTTGTGGTGGTTTAGGCCTGGCTGGAGGCCAGACGCCCACCAAAGCCAGTCCTATCACTCTCTTTTTCAGTTGGACAGGGGCTATTTTTTAGTGTCCCTGGCTGTGCTATCTGTTAGTGCCCCTGGCTGTGTCCAGGTTCAGACAAATCTTTTCACCAGATCCGTTTTCTTCATTAAGGCTGTCGCTCTGGTTGCCGCTTGATGGGTAGCTTTCCCTCAGCGTTGGTGACAGTCGGATCAGGCTGCTAATGTGTTCAGTGTTATTGGGAGAGGCTGAATGCAGTCATTTCAACTTAAAAAAAAAAGTGAAAAAAAGGGCTGGAAATAACGTCTTACAAAAGTCATCGCGCGTTTCTTTGTCAATGATTCTCTGTTGGTCTCAGCCGCTCTTTCTTTCTGTAAGGATTCCGTTCCTAGGCCGCCAGGCCTGAATGGAGAATAGGAAGTCACTCCAGCTGTTTTCCTCGTGTTGGCACTCTGTGCTGAACAGGAATTGCTGAGCAAAGAACATCATTTCCCCAGAGAGGTTTGCTGGGGTAGCACAAAGGCAGTCTGGATTTTTTTTTAAATTGAAAGTTCCTGCCAAATACTATCATCAAGGGTCGGGGGAGGGAGGGAGAAATGGAGGGAGGGAGGGAAAGAAATACATGAAGTCTGCAGTCCACTTGGAAGAGCAAGAAACCTGCCCGGGAAAGCAGGAGAGTAGTGTTTTTCTCTGCCGAACTCTTGCTTTTTTAACATATAACCACTTATCCAGAGAAGGGGAATGGGGTGGGTTTTCTTTTTCCACTTCTGTGGATCTTGGTTCTGACTGTTGCTTCTCCAACAAAGTTGGAAGGATTGTGCAACTTTGCACTTGGTTTTGGACTAGCTAGTGGAACAAAAAATAAGCAGAATTCCTCTCTTAAGCGGGCACCGAATTATCAACTGTCCCATCTCACCACATTACGGTGATAAACGCACGTCTGGTTGTGGTTTGCAGCAAGCTGAAACTCTCTGTATTTAAAAAAAAGGTATTAAGGCTGTAGTTTCTTTACTTTCTTTTTGCTTTGCTTAAGAAAACAAGACATAAAGCATAAATCCACACCTATTTTTCTTAAGAGGAAGACCTAGAGTCATTTGACTTCTTGCTTGCAGCTAAATTCCAGGTTAAATCTGTAATGACTGACCTGTTGCCACCTGATGCTGTTTGGTGCCGGATGGTAAATGTATCAGGTGGATTATTCCAGTCCTCGGCGCGCTGGTGACCACTTTATAAACTCCTTTATGGTACCTGATGCTTTCTGGTATTCTTGCTGGCAGCATGACTACAGAACTACTTTGCCTTTAGGTAAGAAATTCTCTGTGAGGGAAAAACTCTGTGTTTTAGCTCATTCTTTGAGGATGCTGCAAAATGTCTTTCACGTGGGAAGGCAGTTGGGGCTCTTGCCAAATTGGCTTTATGCATGTATAGCTCCTGATAATTCGGTTGTGGACAAGTATGGAGTAACTCCTTATAGGATGGATCCCATCAGTGCTCAGAGTATAACCCAAAGTGAAAGAAGCTGATATTCCTTTGATGTAGTTGGTTTTTTTGGTTAATATTTCTTTGATTTTTTTGGGCTTTTTGTGTCTGTATTTTATTGGTTTTTAATATAGCTGCATAATTATTAACTATCTGTTCTAGGTTTTGATTTCCAACCCAGTTTGTATCCCTGGGTGCAGAAACATATTGCACAATTAATTTGCTGTTTATAATGTTGTCTTGAAAAGAGTATCTTCCATCCTGCTTATTGGTGTGTTTCCAACTGATCTCTGGAGGACGAAACAGTTGGCTTCTGCTTGAACTTTTGTGTTACAATGTTCAACCCTGGCCAAGTTTGAAGTTTGAACTCGTTTTTTACTGAGGAGAAAGTATGTTTGACTTCAACTAGATCTTGGTTTATGTAAAAATGTCAAAATAGTTCTTTAGTAATGTCATCCCACTACAGTGGGGAGGTTTAGAGTTTGGTAAGTAATGTGCCGGTGCCTGTAAGCTGCACCAGACTTATCGACAGCCCAGTTTGCTCCTTGGTAGGTTTTCTGAGCTGGTTTTTTTATGTTTGCGTGTTAATTATTAAGAAGGTGTATCGAAGCTAAAGGACATTTTTTTCTCTCAGCTTGTGGAGATCTCAGCAGTGGACTGGATGTGAGGCTTCACGTACCTAAGACATCCGTGGAGTGTGTTCATGTAGTCATCAAAAAACACACTAAATGATTTGTTTGCTTGCTTGTAATTTTGCTTTGGATTTCTCCAATTGGTACATGGAGTCACTTGTTCTTGGTTACATGTTGTTACTGTCATGTCACTCTTCCAGGCCTGCTTTTATGTACACATGTTTTTTTCTAGACAAATTATTTTATGTAGGCACGATTCTAACGTTCTAGGCTCGGATTCTCTCTGAAATTTTCCATTGTGCTGGTACGTGAATACAAGAGGATTTCCCTTTCACAGGATTTTGTTTATGTTTTTATTTTGCTTTTTTGGACTTTGTCTAATTCTTAGGTAAATATCACTTGGAAGAGAATTGGGGGAACTGTCAAAACACAGGCCATTTCCTGTCATTGTCTAGAATCTCAAGCACGGTGGACTGCCATCTCCTTCCTGGCTTTTTGTTTCTGGGTTGATAATGCTGTCTTTGAATAAGCTCAGATAAAAATAGATGTAATAGAGCTGGAAATAGAAACTAGTATCCTTAAATGAATGTCTTTGCTCTCTGAGCACAATGTGCCAATAATAATAAGACAAGGTAATCCCAGAGCACACTGAAGTGTTAGCCTGTGGTTCTGGTCCTGTCACCTTTCCTCTGCAAGTGAATCCACTAGCAGCATTTCTTCCACGAAGGAATTTATGGACTAAACCAGGAGTCAAGTAGCAGGAGCACAAGCAGTAAGAAGGATTTCTCTTCAACTGAGGATGCCAGGGCATACTGCTCCCCAGAGTTCATGGGATTTTTTTAATAGGCATCCATGTAAGTCTGATCAAGTGGGCTGTGCTCCGTTGATGTACATCTGAGTGGTGACAGTTGGTGTGACCATTGGAGAGTGGCCTCTATGGATGCATCGTATCATCTATTTTTGCAATGTAATGGTGCCTAAAGGTCGTGGCTGGGGTTTGTATCATCTTGTCCTGGAACATTTGCAAGTGGGTAGAAGTCTTGTCTCGAAGAATACCATGAAAATGAAAAGGCAGAACATAGGTAGAGTGAACAATGGGAAGGACGTAGGGCAAAAGTATGAAGGTAAATACCAGTGAGAACAAGTATTTATAGATCTCAAAAAGCTAGGAGGAGGCTTGGTGTATGTAACCATGCCAGCACTGCAGCTAATGAACATGCCTGAGCATCTTCCTTACCCGCCTAATGGTCTTATTCAACTGTTAACGTTTCACAAAAGAGAGAGAAACATAACAGACGTTTAAAACCTTCTTTTCCTGTTGTTTTCAAACAGATAAGGAGATCCTTCTGCAGGACCTTCTGTTTTGGGTGTACCACTCGCCAGGACAAGTCACCTGAAAGACCTGAAGAGCAGTCAGCCAGTCCTGAGGAGGCAAGTCCCTGGTGTAGAAATAGTTGCAGCTGATTAAGCGATATTTTAGAGATGGGGGAGGTAAAAAAAGAGACAGAAAAACAACTCAAAAACCCCAAACCCCAGCCTTCCTAAACCTGGCTTGCTTTGCACTGCTCTCAAAGGTATCCCTCCTAACTCAGAGATTTCTCTGGTCAAGCCTGTGGTACTTAGTAAACCCCCAAAATGGTATTTGTTCCTCCCTGCAAACCTAAACAGCACTCAAAAGAAAGCCATAGAGTGGGAGTGCAATTTAATGGTGCCTACTTGGCTCTGCAGCAGGGCTGTAAGAGGGTAATAAAATCTTGGAAGGATTTTGTGAAATCAGATAGAGTGAATGTAGCGTTACAGAAAGCAAGAGACCCATAGATAAGATGAATTCTTGCTTCACTCCAATCATTTCCCTTCTAATCCAATGAAGAAAAGAAAATAACATGACAGCTCTGGCTTCCTGTGCTGAGCACTGGGGAAAAGGTAAAGTGGGTAGCCCAAGCCAACTGGAAAATGACATTCCTTCTCATGTCTTCACTCCGAGCTGGACTGAAGCCGAAGTTCTGTTTTCTATTGTACGAGTGGGAATCCTTTGTTGGCTGGGATTAGCAACAGCATTGTGATCTGAGACCGGGGAATCGCACAGAATGTCCATCTTACATGAAGGCATGGTTTAGATCTAGCTGAGAAATCTGCCCATGGTGTTCAGCAGGCTTCCTAAAACTGGGTCTAGGAACTTCTGAGTACTTTGTAATATGTCCCACATTAAAGGGGGACACGCTTTTTAAGTTTAATAGGGGTGATTTAAAATACAAAGCCCAAGTAATTAAGCTGTGATAGTAATACAAGGATTTACGGTTATTTTATCCCTGTTATTTTAATGGCCTCTTAGAGGCTGTTGTGTTTGGGTAACAATGTTCAGAAATGCCAGACTTTGTTTTGGGGGTCACAACTCACAAGATTGCTTACTGCAGATTTTCCTCATGTTTAAGTCTAACCTATGGAGTTGCTTTTGGACATTTTAATTGCGATCTCTAACACATAATGCTGTCAAAAACATCTGATTGCTAGGATTTTTTTGTAAGAACAGCATTTAAATTGAAACCCTTCCTTTACTCCTCCTGGAACCTGCATATGCATGAAGTGAGTGAGTCAAGGTTAAGACACACCGTCTGACTATAACTCAGTGGGTGGGAGGGACAAAGTCCTCAGGCCTTGAACTAGTTAGGTATAAATACAGAGCTAGCTGGCAAAGGTCTGTTCAGAGGAACAGAAGGCCCCAGACTGAGTGGGAAGTACTCCCAGTATCCTAAATAATAGACACTACAATAGAATTATTAAGCCCAGAGTCCTCTGAGGAGTGCTTGGGTTAAAGGATACCAGAGTGACACTGGTAAAAAGACTCCTAGGGGAGGAAATAAAATTCTGTTTTTAATAGGAAAACAAAAAAAAAGTTAGTGAAAAAAAAGTGAAAATTAAGGAGATGAAACTCCTCAGAGTCAACAGATACTTATACTGTAAGGGGGCTGTAACAGGCATACGTGTGGAACAGCTGTAACCAAAGCAAAACGAAACAGAGAAGAAGGGAACAAGAAAGTTATGTTTGTAAATGGGAGGTTTTGAGAGCTCATTTAAACAAGTGGTTAAATTTCCTGTTCTGGAAACTGAAGCTTGCTAGAAAAGAACATGAACTGTGGTGAGTAATTTGGTTGTGAGGGGGAGGACTGAGTACCAGCTAGCCAATACTGAATTCATAAATGTTTTGAAAGGAAGAAGTTTCTTACAGGGAATCAGCCTGTTTATGGAGACAAGGAAGCAATTAGGGAGAGTCAGAATTTTGCTGAATCAACCCGATACGTATTTGTGCCATGGTCAGTTTAATTATTACACTGTACTTAGATGCATACAGAAGATGTGAAACAAGAAGAAGGCAATCTTTTGAGTGGCACTTATATGAGGGCCACTCGGTTCACAAATCAGGAAAGGGGTTTTCTTTTCCTTAATTCAGCTGATGCAAACAAAACAACCCATTTTCATCACAAAAATCATAGTATCATAGAATCATAGAATGGTACGAGTTGGAAGGGACCCCAAGGATCATAGAGCTCCAACCCCCGTGCCACAGGCAGGGCCACCAACCTCAGGCCTGGATCTACACTAGGTTGCCCAGGGCCTCATCCAACCTGGCCTTGAACACTTCCGGGGACGGGGCATCCACCACCTCTCTGGGCAGCCTGTTCCAGCACCTCACCACTCTTTCTGTAAAAAACTTCCCCCTACTATCTAATCTAAACCTTCCTTCCTTTAGTTTTAATCCATTCCCCCTTGTCTTGTCACTGTCTATCCTTTTAAAAAGTTGAATCCCCTCCTGCTTATAAGCTCCCTTCAGGGACTGGAAGGCTGCAATGAGGTCCCCCCGCAGCCTTCTCTTCTCCAGGCTGGACAAGCCCAGCTCCCTCAGCCTCTCTTCGTAGGGCAGGTGCTCCAGCCCTCTAATCATCCTCGTGGCCCTCCTCTGAACCCTCTCCAACAGTTCCACATCCTTCTTGTATTGGGGGCCCCAGATCTGGACACAGTACTCCAGATGGGGCCTCACGAGGGCAGAGTAGAGAGGGACAATCACCTCCCTGTCCCTGCTGGCCACCCCTCTTCTAATGGAGCCCAGGATACCATTAGCCTTGCGAGCTGCAAGAGCACACTGCTGGCTCATGTTAAGTTTCTCATCCACCAGAATCCCCAAGTCCTTCTCAGCAGGGCTACTCTCAAGGAGCTCTTCTCCCAGTCTGTATCTATGTCTGGGATTTGTTTCCCCATGTTTGTTGGACTTACTTTATGGGCTGGGAGGCCCAATGGGGACCTATTGTCCTCTTCAACCTCAAACGCTTCTGCAGCTCTCCCTCTCTGCCCTTTTTCATGCATTGTGTGGCATGAAGGTTTTGGTACAAAGCTCAAAGGTTTTGGCATTTTGGTCTGCTCTTGTATGCTACTTCTGTCACTGTTGTTACAGGTCTATAGTGCTTGTTGGGTGTTTTATCTGTCTTTTCTTGGCCTTCCATAGCTGTTTGTTGGAGAAGGGAGTAATAACTTTTATTAGTCCTGCATAGGCAGCGGGGTTGAGTCTGGTCTCATGACAATGTAAATTGGGAGAGATGGGGCTGACGTCAGGAGAATTACCCACAGCCCAATTTGTAATTGAGCAATGCCTTTTTTATATGATTAAAGTATTTATTATTTGCAGAAAGCTTTAAAACTGTTCAAACGAGGCCCCGGGACTCTGCTCAAAGGTAAATTTTTTGGAAAGTTTGAGTGAAAACATTTCATCCATGTGCGAGTATGAGGAGAGTGGAAAACTATTTTCCCCTTCCATAAAGGCCTTTTGCTGCCTTCTCTTGACCAGCTCTGTGGTGCAAGGGGCTGAGGCCCGTGGGCTAAAATAGTGGCAATTCTGAAGTGTCTTGGTTTCAGCTGGGATTTGGATGAGTTACTTAGAACTTCAGGGTTTGGTTTCTTCCTTCGAAGCTTGTGAAGGGATGCTGTCAAAGAGGGTTTGGTGTGAGCACCTGAGTGTGTCATACAGCACAGAACTAGAGAAAGGTATCGCTCTGAAGCTCCAGGGACACGTGGGGCTGGGAAAGGGGTGGCAGGCCTCGTAAAGTGCTTGTGGCCTGGGAAAAGTTTCTCCATGTTTTGCGATGTGTGCAACTGAGACCCAGGTTCCTAGGACCTGCCATCCCTGCTCCTGCAGGTTGTTTCCAAAGAACCAAGGGAGGTTTCTGCAGGCTGATCAGGGGCACGTGTGAGGCTCTGAGGAACACTGGCACTACAGATGCTCCTCTTGAGCCAAGAAGTCTGAGGCTGAGAGAGTAAAATCCACCCTTGACTCTCTATGTGATGTTGCAGTTGGTACAGTTTACTGGTGACATATGATGCTTTGAAGTCTTACTGAAGGGAAGTCTAAGGACTTGATCTTCCTGGAGGAGATATGCCACCTAGATCTGAGGTCGGACAGAAGCGTGCCAGAGCCTGTGGAACAGCACAGCTTGTGAAATGGGGCATGCCTATCGCATCGCGATCACATGCAAAATGAGAGGTCAAGGGAAGGCTGGATGCGCTTCCTTAACTACGGCATTTTTTGGACTTAGCATTGTTAATTACACGTCTTTATGAATCATTAATTTACTTTTGTGTATGGGAGCTCTGCTATGTTTCCTCTGGCATTTTACAGTGAAGCTGGTTAACATTTCCAATCACTTCAAGGCCTCTAGTTCTAGTGTTGGCACAGACAGCTTATGCTGGACTTGTGGACCTGGGCCATCACTGAGCTGCTGAGGACTGTCACCTCTTCCAACGCTGTTCAGAGCCAGCAAGGATCATTGTTATTCCCTTTTTGCATGGGAATATGGAGTCTGCCAAGGCTGCAGACAGAGAAAGATCAGACATCCTGTGTGCAACATAACGTTTCTGTTGCTTTGATTAGTTAGTGGTTTGAAATTCAGATTTAATTTTTGAACCCAACCGTTTTTCTTCCTGGCTGACGTGTAGCAACAGCGCATCTTATTTCTTGAAAGACTATAAATAACCAAGTTAATTTATTTTCAAATGAGGAGGACAGAGGACCTGGCTCACCTCTGTTGCCCTCTACATCAGCACGCAGCAGGCGCAAAGTATTGCCCCTGTACTGATGGAAATGACTGCACGAGGTATGTGCCTGCGAGGCGCTTGCTGCTGTAAAGGGCCTCCGGTGTAGGTGAGACTGGAGCATGTGGAATGTTAAGCAGATCTGAAGCCCTCCCTGACAAACTCACTGTGTAACTGGGAGGAAAGCAGGAACTGGGGTGTGCTCAGCGTAAAGGAACACTACCAGGTCGCTTTCCTTCTGTAACTGGGGAGCCCTCTGCAGCCAGGCTACAGGTCAGAGTCCGCAGTCACTGAAACACAACATAAACCCAACTTGCTCTCCCCAGTATTTTCCTTGCTTGAGTACCTCCAACTTCTGTTTCCTCCTCTCCGTGTGTTAGGCCCCTAGCAGAGGCAGTAAGCCTTAGCTATTCTTTATTTCCAGCTGGTTTATAGGTCTTTTGCTTTGTCTTCTCATGAAAGCATCTGCATGCCAGCTGTAGCAACAGCTGAAAACAAGGAAAAATCATCACTTTGTGACTAGCTTATTTCTCAGTGGACAGTTGGCAAGTTCTTGTTGGGATGTAAGTGGTCAACGATCTGCAGCCTGAGAACTTTCCAGACCTCAGAAGTATTTTCTTCTGTAACATTTCACTCCAAAAAACATAAGGTTGCATCCACAAGTGGGTTTGTATGTCTCTCTTGTCACGAGGGGGAGGGAATACATGCTCCGATGTGTTAGAGGAACAGTTCTGATTCAGTAGAAAGGGCAGGCGCAGAGCTTGCTTACAGCAGGAATGTAGTTATTACATGTGAACACGATTTGGAAAGAACCAGACACTTAACACAAGGCTGACCACGAGTGTGGTTCGTTGGTACAGATCGGTATTGTGATTAGAGTCTGTAGAAGGAGCAAAACAGCGGTTCCACGAAACCAAGCTACAGACTGTTCGTACTTGGTTTTGTGCTTCGGTCCTTGACATCTTTACAGCACATCTTTTAGATTCATCAGAGCCTGCTTTGTCTTTGCCTCTTCCTGTGCATTCTGATCCTGTCTCTTGGTCTCAAAAGAAGCGATTTGATGCTACATAACAGTCTTAGAATGCAGCTGAACGGATGTGGAACGTTTCTTATGCGTCTTCTCCTTTCCAGTATTAAATAACCAATGTTTGGACTTCAGGCAGATTTTTAGGAGCCTAGCCTGAGCATGATCTTTTCTCTGGAAAAGACTAAATAAATACATATATCTTATGTATCCATACACAGACATGCATGTTTTGGTAAAGTCAATGACAGGAGCTGGCATTAAAGCAGGTCCTTCTGTAAGTCTGCAGTCAGCATAGCATGTTTTGTTCTCTTTGAAAGACGTTACCAGCCCCAGAGACATTTCTTGCACTCCGCTTCTTGTGCTACAACATGGTTGTAGCTATGAGGTCTGATAATGTAAATATGGACGAGCTCTGTCAAACAAGGTAGTACTTTTAAACTGACCTCTGTTTAGCTGGAAAGCAGCAAATACTGCGGCATAAGGAAGGCAAACTTATGTCGGAAAACACCATCCCATCCCATATCAGCTGCTTTAATGCAGATACCACCCTGACCTATGAATATCCTTTTCCCCAGTGAGATGGGTATCAACAGACCCCAGACTTCCAAGGTACTAGAAAACAGCAAATATTAGAATTGGCAGAGGATTTGGACAGTTTTTCACTGAAAATCTGTTGAAAAGTGATTGCTCAGCTTTAAGCGATGCAGTGTTTGATGTAATTCTTGTGGGGAGAAGACTCGGTCCCATGGAGGTTTGAACCTGTGATTCACTTTGATTTCTGGGGCTAGGCTCCAGTTCATCAAAGAATCTTAAGGATTTAGTTCCTTTGATGTGAGTGTTTTGAGCTTACGCTAAGGTAAAGCTACTACTGATGTGCTTTTCTGAACTGGCATACCTGGTAGAGTATCTCTCAAGAGAGATTAAATTCATTTGCCAGCCTAAGTTGTGCTATAGGTTGTCCTGGTCATCTTGCAGCTTTCCCTTTGCAGCTAAACAAATTATTTGGAACAGTTTCTAGGAGCTTAATCATGTAAATGAATTTAAGGGATAAATAAACACAACAACCAGATTAAGGTTTCAGTCAAGTAGGTCCAGAAGGTTTCTACAAAAGACAGACTATTTTAATATTGGCTTGGGGTTTTTTTGGCCTCATCCTTACAGAGCAATAGCTCTCAGCGCAGACAGTGAGCTTTTCCCTCAGGCTAGTTCTGATATTCCCTCCCAGATCAGCTGATGGGACACCACAGAACCGACTATCCCATTGCACATCTATCATCCTCGAGGCTCATTCAGAAATCTGTTGAGCTGCAAAACTGCTGCCATCAGTGCAGTTTTGTGGGAGAAGCCAAAGGACTTTGGCAAATCAAGATGGTGCTTTTTAAGCTACACTACGTTCTAGTCAGATTGTTAAAGTCGGTATCTGCCTCAGCGTATTTGGGATCACTTCCGTATTAGGCAAATAACTTAAGTGTGCAGCCTGGCAAATAATCAGAGCAGTTGACCCATGACAACGCAACTCAATCTTGGTTTTGTAACTTAAAATGATGTTCCTTGCTTTCATATGCTTCCTGATGTTAACAGCTGCAAACAATAACAGTCTCTGGGCCAGCACTGCTCCTGAGATAATTGGAGGCAAATCTTGTGTATAAACATGGTAATACAGGGCTTGTTGGTGCTGGGGGTCAGGAGATTGGAATTCTCTGGTTTGAGCCTTATCGCTACCACTGATTTCTAGCATAATTTGTGCACACAACTCCTCTCTGCTTTCATTTATAGGTCTGACAAAACAGGCAATGAAAGCCAGCTCGAGAGGCGACTGAAGTTAGTGTTCTGGGCAGAGCAGGGCGCTGGGGTTTGGCCAGGCTTGTTTGGGAGCAAGGGACTCCTGCAGAAAGGAATGAGGGTGTTGTGGTCTTTACCTATACAATTGTGGGTTTAACCTATACAGAGAGGTAGGTGGGAAATAGATAATCAATAGATTACAGCATCAGAAACTTTTCTTCTTTCCTAGGAAGCGTCATTCTCTTGAGGCGGGACAGGTGAAGGCAGTCAGGGCTTGTTTCCCAGTGCTGGCTGTGCAGGGCAGCCCCCAAAGCCTTATCACCCCCAAGCAGGCTCTCAGCCCTCTTCCCTCCGCATCTCTGAACGCGCAGCCCTTCTCCTTGCTCCTCCTGGCTCCGTGGCTCGTCACACCTGCGCAGCCCCCGGCGCAGCCCTGCTCTCGGTACCCCCTCACCGGGAGGTTTCCCGCTCATAGGCGCAGAGTGATGGACTTGCGGGGGAGGGAGTCTGGGGCTGCCCCCAGTAGCGGGGCGGGCTCCTCCTGCCCCTCCAGCCCGGCTGTGCTGGAGGAGGAGGGAAGGCCCTTCCTCTGCTGCTGAGCCCCGAGCTGCCGGCTGGGCGGGCTCCTCACGCCTCTGCAGAGCTGGGCAGCAGCACTATCGCGCGTCCGGCCGCCGCAGCGGCGACGTTGGGCTTTATCGCGGCGTTGGGCTTCCTCGCTTTCAAAGTTGTACGAGTTCGCAATTAAGCCGAGTTTAAGCTTGTTGCCGCTCGCGATTCTGGGCTTTTAACTGGAAGCCCCAAGGTCTTCCCGCACCTGCGCCCCGCTCCCCGCCGCTCCTCTCCGCTGAGCCGGGCCGCCGGTGCGCGGCTACACCCGGGCGATGGCTGAGAGGAGGCGTTTCCTTCGTGCCTTGTCCCTCTTACAGGGACATCGGGGCGGGGAGGCGCGGGCGGACGGCCCGCTTTGGGCAGCGCCCCCCGCGGCGCTCCGGCCCCGCTGCCGGTCCCGGCGCCGCTCCGGGCACGGAGGAGCGAACCCGCCGTAACTTTTCGGCCGGGGCTGTCCGCGATAAACAGGAAGCCCCGAGGCGGGGCCGGGGCCGGGGCCGGGCCGAGGCGGGCCCTGGAGCGGCCGCCCTCTCGCCTCCCGCGCCGCGGAGCCGAGGGGCCGCACGGCTCGGCTCGGCCCGGCCCGGCCCGGCCCGCGGCGGCGGCCGCTGACAGGGCGGCGGCGGCGGCGGCGGCGGCGGCAGCAGCGGCGTGCCCCGTCGAGGCGCCCGGGAAGGCATCGAGAATGAAATTGCTGTGGAAAGCTAAAATTGTAACCGGGTGTTCCCCTCGCTCCCACCCTCCCATCCCTTCCCCTGCCCGCGGGGTGCCGATGTCGGCGGGGAGCCGGGGTGACCGGGCGCGCTGCCCGCCGCTTTGCTTTCCCTCGCTCCCGAGCGATGCTTAAACCGCAGGAGGAACTGTGTGTGCGTGCGCGCCTGACGCGGGGAGGAAGGCTAGCCCCCTTTGGGGCGGAGGGCTAGCCCCTTGGAGAGGAGGGGTAGCCCTTTGGGGAGGAAGGTTAGCCCTTCGGAGGAACTCGGATTCGTGTTTTCTGTCCCCGTCGCGGGGGCTTGCGCTCCTTTGTACGGTCAGTAAGCGAGGAAATGAGGAGTTACCGCAGCACATCTTCGGTTCAAGTTTGGAAGACACTGCACTTCTTTTTCCTTCTGTCTTCTTCGCCCGCTTTCTATTGTGAGTTTTAAAGCATAGACTCTGAAGTTGGGTTGGTTGGTTGGGGTTTTTTTTTTGTAGCTTGAAATAATAGAGTTTGGAAAAGCAAACCGCGAGTGCTTTAGATCCCTCCTGTCAAAAGAAATAAAGGGTTGCTGTATTTTAAATGCTTGTTAGCTTCAAAGTTAAAGGGCTGTCTGATGAAGTAATTCAAGTTTTAAAAAGTGCAATTCCTTCCATAAATGAAAGGCCGAAGAGATTAATTGCTTTAGAAAAGGGGGGAGGGAAGAGGGGAGAGAAGACTGCTAATCAAAACCAAACTATTTCCTTAGAAAAGACTTTATACAACTCTTTAAAATATGTGCTAGTCTAGGAAAAATAGTTAAATGGAAAGTCAGGGTATCTTGATACCACAGGAAAGGAAAGCTTGCCAAGAATATCTCCAGTGTTCTCTCAATCTAAAAGTATCCTGTGTCGCTTTGATTGTCGTATTTACTTTGTGCAGCCCATCTTCTCCCCCCAACTCGGCATGAAGTGGCTGAGCACCTGGTATAGATTGTGGTTGGCAGAAAAAGGAAAAATGTTCCTTTCTCCCTGTTTTTTTTCCCCTTTTCCTGTCAGATCACCATTCAAGATGGGGGTGAAGAGGTAGAAGAAGGAGCTGTTTACCATGTCACCCTGAAAAGAGTGCAGATTCAACAAGCTGCCAACAAAGGAGCAAGATGGCTAGAGGTAAGGAAAGCTGGCGCGGGGGCATTTTGGAAGGCTGCTCATGGACTTTGGAGCTTGCGCTGGGGAGCTGAATTCCACATGAATTGTTATGATGCTAACTTTTAGCACTGACTGCTCTTGCTAGGTTTTTTTTTTTTTAAAAAAAAAGTAAAACACTGAAGTCGGCTGTCTGGGTCATCCGAAATAACTCTCTGCTCGTGTTCTTCCTCTTTTCTTGACATGTAAAAAAAGATCTGACCCGTTGTGGCCGTAGATCGGATCACACTTAGTGTAGAAACAAGGATGTTACCTTACGGTCCGAGAAGCTGAACGTTTAACAGCTCTTTCAGACTGGGCTGTGCCTTGTTTCTGCTCTTAGGAGCCTATCTCTGGTCTCCCAAACAAACAGTCCTGGTGTTTTAACTAAAAAAGGTCTCTCAAAAGTTAGCAGAAGCTTCCTCAGTACTGAAGGGAATGTATGTTTGGGTCTTGTATTCATCTTTCTCAACTAGTTGAGACATTGACGGTCTGCAGTTCTGCAAGAGTGACAGCTCTGTGCTGTTTTCAAAGGTGTGTTTCAAAGCATTTAAGGCTTTAGTGGTAAGAAACTTGAGCTTAAATGCACACGCGCTCGATCTGGCATGCTGCTGAGTGCCTTCACCTTTGCCAGTGCCCCGCTGACAGAAAATGTCCTCACTTGGTTGGAATTGGTGCAGCAGTGGCAGTCAGAGCCAGGTCGTCAGGAGGTGGCCATATCTTCCATATTATTTTCTTAGGTTCCTAACTTTTGGTTTTGAGATCGAAGGCAGTAATAGAAGGACTTGGTTTGATGGTACTTTGACGACTTCTAAAACTGCCCAGAGGTTTATATCCAATAGTCATCTTGTGAAGTTCTGTGACACAAAGCAATACAGCAGTGTTAGAACCAGAGTCAAGGAAGATAAGCAAATTCTGCCCTGAATACAGATAGTATTCTCCCCTTCCCTTGTTTCCAAGAAGCACATGGAGTTCTAATCAGAACAGATAATTTTGAATCTGCTTCCATTGAGTGGCACATTTCCCATCTCTACCTCCTGTTTTTTTACCAGGAAAAATACTACAACGTGTTTTTGAGCTCCTGTAAATTTCCCAGCTGGTGACCTTGTGTAAGATCATTTTGAATGTGTCTGTCATTCATAAATGTCCTGTAAAAAAGTAGAATTTTATCCTGTTTTGGCTGCATCATTCCTCATATGTAGAAGGAGTTTGCCAGGTCTCGGTTGTGCTGTCAAAGGAAGAGTGCCTGTGTGTTCCTGAGATCATCTCTGTGGCTGATGGTGCTGATCTCGATAGGAGGGCAAAGGCATGGAAGTGGCTTTTGACTTTCTGTGGCTTGTGTTAGTATTTCCAGGCCAGAATTGAGTCCTGTTTTGGGGGATGGAGGTAGTGTGTCAGAAGCCTGCACCTGTTCTGGCTATAAATTAGTGACCAGTTCCCAGGGCAGTGTCTTTCATGGGCAAAAAATCTCAACGTATGATTTTAAAATGTTTGTAAAGATGTGGGCTGTTTGTTTCCCTCAAGCTCTTCAGAACATAAAACCATTTGAAGATCTTTTTGTGATCTTGTTAATGGCTTTACTGTGGTCCTGAAGTCAATAAATAGCCTCTAACCCAGAGCATCATTTATGAAGAGCCATCCCCACCCCCAGCAATCCTGCCTTGAAAAGCAGAACTGGCTCTCTCATAATTGCCATCAGGTGATTGATTGATTTGATTTTCTCAAATCTGGAGTTTCTAAGGGGGATATGATGTTAAATCTTTTCTACGCTTTGAGATTCATAGCACTAAATTAAGAGGCAGTTGGATTTATCAATGGTGGTCTGATGATGCTCTAAGTCAGGCTTAGGTTGAAGACTCAAGGTCAACTGAAGAGTGCAGGAACAACCTATTTGTATGCCAGGCAGTATTGAGCCTTCACGGTGACAAACATAGTTGCTGTTACTGATTATATTTACCTTTGAAAAGGTAAATCTGACTTATTTTTAATATCAGTTTGGGCCCTGTAAAGGTCTGCTTAGCGGTTTGCCCTTCTCTGAAGCACTGAGCTTCTCCTGGTTTATCGGTGCAGGTCAAGTTCCTGATGACCTGGAAAACCCTGAGTCTTAAAACCTGTTTGTTGTGTGTGGCTATGAAATACTGTGTGTTGGTAGAGTAGGGGGTTGATCCGGTGCGGTTGGTTCTTGGTGAAGGTGCATTTGTAAAGCGACTTGGAGGCTCTTCAGCTGAAAAGTGCTGCATGGCAAACGATTTGATGGGTCTGAGAGGAATGCAGATCTGAATGAAAATTTCACAGAACCTGTGTGGGAAGGAATATGGAAGGTCTTAACTATTCTGAGTGTGTTGGGATTTATTACCAAGTCCTTTAATTACTGAAAAGCTTGAAATCTTGCTTAAATATGTTCTCGTGCAGGTACCAGTAAGTGAATGAACCTTGCACGTTTATCAAGAAGTCTCTTAATAAACCTTTCATAAAATTCTCTGTCCTGAGAACCCAGCCAGGGTTCTTGAGTGGTTGGCCCTGTTACCAGAGAGTGGTCTGTTTGAAACCCAGTCATAACATTACAGCTTAAGCACCGTGTACTTTTGTCTGTTCAAACACAGAAATGTCTGTCTTGTGTTTCAAACCTGTAGGAACAATGAAAGACAAAGAGGCTGTGACAACGCAGTCATCGGTAGTGCCACAGCCTTCAAAAGCATGAAGCTTTTGTATAAACAAATTTCCTAGCTTTAAATTAATAACTATGATTGAAATTGAAATAATAGCTACTGGTTTTGTCACTAAATGCTTAGTCACTAAATAATTATTGAAGCGTAAGACTTTAGGCACTGCAGCATTAGGAAATAGTAAAAGCTGTAGTAGCTCTGTTTTGTGACAGATGCTGCACGAGGACTATCCTGCCTTGAAAGAACTTACACACTAAACATCCAGTGAGGCTTATACGTACATGTGTATGTCCCCTTGGCTGGCAGTTGGTATCTGAGGGGGTGGTATGGGTTTTGCAGCAGTCGATGGTTTTTCTGAAGTTACTTGCAGATATTCAGGCAATGGAGAGTGGTAACAAAACTTGAGATGTCAAATGTAACTTCTGGAGATGTTGGGAGAGGATCCCTCCCAAACATGGTAGGCTCAGCAAGAGAGAAAGCACGGAGGTGTTTTTTTGAAAAGAAAAGTGGGTCTTAGTGTCTCTGGGATAGACCTTGAGAGGTCTCTGGGATCTTGAGACAGATGGTGTGGAGGTTGGGAACAAGCCATGAAGGCCATGGAAACCGAGATACCTGGCCTAAATTTTTTGTGAGAGAGGAGGATAGAGAAGCACAGATTTGTATGGATGGATGGCACCCTCAGAAGAGGTTGAGGAAAGGGCTTTCTGGAGCGGTCCTGAGTGGACAGTCAGCATCACTGTGAATGGTATTACGTCATGCTAGAGAAAAGCTTCCAAAGCTGTAAATTAACTGCTTTAGGAAGGGTGCTTTAAATACCTTTGAAGTTCTGAAAGGGGAAGAGCTGGAAAGTGCCAAGTCTATTATGAAATATTTTTGAGTTTTCTTACTGCTGGTACTATTTGACAACTACTTTTCTGAGACTCTTCTGGTGTTTAAAAAATGAATTTTGAATTGTCTCACACTGTGACCGCAAGTTTGGCTTCTGAACACCTCTGCAGTCATAGATGTTGGCAGGAAGCTTGTGTTGGAGAGTTCAGTCAGAAAAACACCACAAAAACTTGTGGCTAACTAATCTGTATCCCAGGTAGGACCTAGGCTATAACCTTCTCTTTGACACAAACAGTAGATCATAAAAGAAGTTTCAGTTTGGATTTATTTTTCCTTTCTAACACTGGTCTCCTAAGTACGGGTTGAGATTTAAGCGGTGCCTGGAATCATCAATGTTTTTGGAACATGCGAAGCCTCAAATTTTCTCTGAGCCTGCTCCTGCCCTCCCATATGCCCTCCCAAGCCAGCTCTGATTTCTTTCTTATCTCACTCTTAAGTCCCAGATGTTCTTGTCAAGCATAGCTTCCTGTGCAACCAGCAGGCAAGGACTTGGCTGGTCTCGATCCTTGCTGCAGCTTGCTAGTTTGTCTCTTGATTTATAGCGTATGTGTGTCCCTTTTGTCTAAATAAGACTCCTTGGAATCAGGTCCCTGCAGCCTGTCCTGACCGCCCAGACCAAGGCCAGGGTGTAGTTCTGACTGTATGTTTGGCAGAAGCAGAAAAGCAGTTCCCAAGGAGCTGACAGGCTCCCTACAGAAACCGGGTTGTGCTATTGTCTGCTCTGAATGCTGTCTTTCTCCAAGGAACTGTCTTGGAGATGGAGAAGGAAGAAAGCTGGGGAGTGTTCACGTTGGTTTTGCGTGGTGGAAGATGCCTGTCAGCTGCAGGAGACCTGCAGAGAAGGTAGATCGGAGATTTCAGAGGGGACCGAATTAATTTGACCTATACACAAGTGCAGAGTGATCAAAAGGAAAGCCTTGGCCCCTCATTCGGCTTGCCTTTTGGTTTTGAGTAGGCTCCTTCCTCCTGTCCTTTCCTTCAGTTGTGGGCATAATAGAACCTACCCTGGCATCGCAGCCCTCGTTAGGGCCTTCATATGGAATGCTCCTCTCCTTGTTTCTTCCCAGTTCAGGCCCAGATCTCTGCTCTGGGGATATTCCAAGCAGCACTCTTTGATGCCGTTGACAGCAGCGTGCAGAACAGCCGCTCAGAACTGAAACTTGTGCTTATTATGAGTTTTAGAATGGAAGCCTGAAAGATTACTGTCTCTTAATTTCCCAGTTCCGAATACACAGTGCCTAATTAAAAGGGTAACTGGTTTTGTAGCACCGTGTCATGCTCTCAGCGGAGCTTACAACCTCCCATCGCACGCTGTCAAAAGGTGACAGGGTGACAGCGCTTTAATCTTGGGGTGTTAATAACAGAGCTGAGGCTGTGGGATACTCCTGCGAGGCCACGCGGAACTAGGGACAGAGACCTGGGCAGCGTCCTTTCCTGCGGGGCTGTGCAGACGTATCGCTCCCAAATGGTCCTTGTGTTACGTGGAACAGCGAGAGGTAAAGGGAGGCCTTGCTGGGGACTGTGCTTGTCTGGTTTTGCCCTGGCTGTGTGTGTCTGCATGTCAGAAATCTCACAGCAAGCCTACTTACGTGGGGAAACTCACTTTTTGATATACTTTTTGGTTTCGCTGTGACAGGTAGGCATATAAAGCTGTCCTGTACTTAATTGATCCCCACTGGGAACTCCTCCGACAGCCAGGATGCCTGACTCTATAAACTATACTTCTTGGATGGTAGAGGTTCTCCCGGAGTTGTAGCACCTTAGCTGTCTTGCTGCTGACATCACTGGATGTTACCTTGCTTGTTCAAGAAGAAATAAGTGAAAGGAATACTGGAAAAGAATTAAATCAGCTTGCTCTGCGAAGAAACTGGTGTTTTCTTGGAGCGCCAGAAGATCTAGGTCACTTTTTGGGTTAAAGAAGTGTTGGCAAGGAACGTGGCGATGTGTCATCGGAAAGCTTGGGAGAAGTGGGGTACGAACTGGGCTGAGATGCTGTAAAGAGAATAGCCCTGGAGAAACCATTAGTTTTCCAGTTTGAGTTTTGATGTTTTCATTTAAGAAACAGGCTGAAGCATTGCGAGCGCGTTAGTCACGCTCGGATTTAAATTTAGCCTTGGTAAAGCTAATTAAAAATGTTTGGTGACAGTGTGTAAATGCAGGCTTTGAACTTACATCTTTTACTACCGCTGCAGGAATCTGTTTTTCTAAATATATAACTTCCTATAGCCAGCACTCCAGGGGGGTACAGCAGTGTGAAGGAACAAGCGCGGAGTGAGCATATTATGGCCTAGTGCCATGAAGAAAACGGGGATGCCTTGTGTGAGAGGGGTAAATGAATGGTAACTCCATGGGAATCCTCTTCTTGCTCACCTTTGTGTAGCATCTTGTAAACAGGAGGCAGAATGTGTGTGATGTCTTGGCATTGCTAGGTAAGGGAGTATCAGAGATTGAAAAATACTATCTGTGTGCGTAAGACCTTTGGTTTTAAAAAGCCACCAGCAAACCAGTGTGTCCCTCTTGCATTTGAAATGCTGTGTTTTTAGCAGATGGCTCGGACAGCATCAAAGCTGCTCGTGTCCCGTGGATGTGGACTAGGTTGACAGACCATTCTTTGAAGCCTGGGGTGGTATTTTGATATGTTTTATTACTGTACTTTTCTGTATCTTCTCATCATTATCACAGATCCATCTGGACCTCATTCCTAAAGGGCTGAGCAGCTGACCAGCAGTTGTCTCCAGGGAGTTGTTACGGTTTGCCCCTGTGGTCTCCCAGAGCTTCCTTTGCCCTTGATTCACCCCCAAAATGCTCTCTTTTCATTTTCAGTGGCCATATAAGCTCTTGAGAAGTAACTTGTGGTTCTTCACGGGTGGTACACCAGCACGTAGGTTTACACTTAGGACCCAACTGTGAAGTCTGTGTTATGTTTTTGCACCTTCTGGGATTAGAATTTTATTGAGAGGTGTAAGAATGTGCTTTGTTTTGGAATTTTTAAATGAAATCTTAAAGCTACAAGTGGATGTAGAAATCCATTCACTGTTTGTGGAAATCTCTTCACCTTGGACCTGCCTGAACACAGCTGCTCTGTGGTTCTGTTCAGCACCCTGCCACCAGTAATTTAGGGACCGGAAGGGAAGTACAAATGTATCCAAGTGAAAGGATAATGATCTTGCATTCTTACATGAGCTTTCATCCAAATAACTTTCAAAGCGTGGTCGCAGATTTTCACTGGACGATGTGAAATACGTAGTAATGTTGCATAGTACAGAAGTACCATTTGGGTAGGGCTTAAAACTCCTGAGCTGTGCTGTTGCCTGGGATTTGGTAGAGTTCCCCTTTATTTGCGGGGGAGAGGGTGGTGGGAAGAGAGGAGAGAAAAGTGTTTCTAGGACAGTGTGACTTTAAAAAAGCTTTTTTTTAATTTCAAGGTTTCTGAAGAGGTTGAAGCATTAGGAAAAGTTCTGGGGGATATGAATTAGCTGTCAGAGTTGCACGGTACTATTTATTTAGTGGCTTTGTGGTGTTATCACGTGGATATCTGCCCTGCATGTGGTGTATATGCCGCAAGGAGCAGCTGCTCAACAATACGCAGCAGCACGTTGAAACAATTTAGGACCAGAAGTGAATGAATTAAAACCACTTGGGGAGAAGACCTGGACTTCTGAGAGTCCAGAGTTCAGCAGAAGCATTCGCCCACCGTGCTACACCAGTCGCAAAAGCAAGCTCAGATACTAAGCTGAAGTGAAGGGGAATGAAGTGAAGATACTACTAAGGAGGCTGTAGTAGCGCTTTGGGTGTTTCTCATCTCAAACATTAGGGAAGTAGGAAAGGGATTCCCAGATGAGGAGGGATTGTTAGTGTTTGGAGAAGCTAGGACTGTTAAATTTGCATCTTGGTGCAACTAAGGTTGATGTGAAGGTTTAGCAATAGGCACATCTGTTAAATCTTCACAGGATCAAAGCTCTGTACTGGCAATGAATAGGAAGATAGAGTGAAGGCATTTAAAACAGCAAGTGGAGAAGGGACGCTCCGGGGAGTGTTTGGTGGTTTTGAAAGCAAGGGGTGGGAAAAAGAAATGTGTAATTTTACATTGCATGTAATTAAGCTGAAGGACTCGCTGCTGGAAGAAGCAAGTCCAACTGAGTCTGGAAGGGTTCAGGAAGCATTAGACGTTTATGCAAATAATCAGAACAAACCCATGAATACTAGATGAGATTTAAAACACAAGTCTTGCAATGTTTTGTGATTTTTTAGGTATAAAGCAAACACCACCTGCAGTTGAGAAGAGTCTTTCCCTTTAGAGCAGTTATTCTGTACGTTATGGGTGTTATTTCTCCACCTTCCTCTATAGCATCTGGCCACTGTCAGAGGGAAAAACCTCTAGTTTAGTTTAAAATGACAATTATTATGTGTTGCTGTTTATAAAGTTCTGGTTTCAATTTGTTTGCAGCAAATACTTAACGAGGCAGAATAAAATTGAACACAGCCCCTCATAAAAAGAATCATGAGAACTTTTAATGTCCAGAAGATATCAGGGCCATATTGCCACATAGTATGGGAGTTTGTTGTGGACTGGTTTTCCAGGAGTCCTCTGACCTTCTCCTGGTCGATGAGAACTCTGGGTGCTCAGATCCTGCTTTTTTTGTTTGTGCATCTAAAACAAAAGTGGGAGTTTAGACTCTGCAAATGTAGGAATCGTGTGGGTTGCCCTTTGCTTTGCCCCATTCAGCTTCCTAATAGCCGCTTTAAAAATAAGTCAGCTAGTACAGAGTATGGTACTCTACATGTGGCCTCATCAGAGCTTTTATGCGGTGGAAGAATAATGTCCTTTGACTTGCTTTGGTACCCCTTATTTATACTTTGCAGAATTCTTTGCTTTTGTTGTCGCTTCCAAGCGTTGTGCTGAAAGATTTAATGTTCTGCCTACTCGAACCCTTCAGATCTTTTCTCTGATCTCTGTGCCACAGTGTGACCTTTGAGGGTGGTACTTTCAACAGACTTTTTTGCTGGCCTCTTTAAAATTTCTCTACGTTTGCTTGCACAAGCCATCTGTTGCCCATCAGAGCTACCCTTTAACAGCTTTGGCAACCAAAATAAAGCTCTGGCAGCTTCCAGCGTAGGTGTGAAACTTTCTGCCATTTTCCATGGTAGTACTCATTAACCTTTTGCTCTCTCAGGCGATTGGGTTTTACTTGTTCCTCTCTGCCACCAGTTTGGGTCCAAATACCAATTTACATCCCAGCTTTTGCAGCCATCCTCATGTAGCTCAATCCCACCTCAGTGTGGAAGTTATCCCATGCTGCAAACACCACTGCAATTTCTGATGGCGGTCCCTTAGCCTCTGCCACTCCTCTTGCCCCCCGTTGCTCAAACCAAAGTGAGATCTTCACTGAGAAGAAGCTCATGGCTGCATATGGTACTGAGCACCTGAATTATTATGTATAATAGCCCTGTTGTAGCAAGTCAAGAATGATTGTGATGCTGGATTTAGACAGGTCAGGAGTCCCATTCTCAGCTGTTTGCTAAGGGCTCACCTCATGGCTTGAACTGACCAACTTCTCTTCTGAAGTAATACAGTTCCTATTTGTTTTGACATTTAATGATCAGAGGAAGGGGCAAACCTGTAGGGGCAAACCTGTGTGCTTTAATACGACCATATATAGATTCAAACCTAAGAGAGAGAAAACTCTGAACATGCAGGAAAAGCTCTTGATGTGCTTGGAGACTCCATGGTATGGTCTTTCTGTTGGAATTTCAGAGAGCAATATACTCTGCAGCTCACAGATGCAGACACTTGGCTGTTCTAATCCTTTCTGTGAAGAGCAAGGGCTGTCACATGCGACATCCAGAGTCTCTGTCCTCCTTCCTAAAGCCTCCCAACAGAACCCCGGGAGCGTGGCACAGGGAGGAGTGCCTCTCCTGTGGAGGGTGGCTGCATCGAAGTGGGTCGCTGTGGCTTCCAGTGCTGTGTGGGCCTCCAGCTGAGGGCCTGGGCCTTCAGCCGCCAGGCCGCACTGGCACTAATAAGGTGTAGGAATTGAACATGCTTTTGTGGAGTGATCCTGTTGTTATATTCTGTTCTTTCATCTATTTTCCTCTTATGTTCTTCCCACCTTTTTGTTCTGAAAGCAATTTAAAGGATTATTTTCTTTTCCCCTCCCACCCCCTCAGCTGCTTTTTGCAGTTGCCTCTCTCCTCAGGAAGGTTCAACCTTCCTCACAGTCAATACTTGTTTCTTCCTTCCAGGGGAGTCCACGGGCTTTTTGTGCAAGAAAAACAACATGTTTTTACTATAAAGCGACTTTTTCTATTGAAAGGTCTTGGAATGATTAAACAATATTGAATGACTGAACACTTTGAGATGTGTTCAAATTATCATAGCTGTTGGGCTTCACAACGGAGACTTGCAATATTTCTTGTGTAGAGGCTTAGACTTCATGATCTCTGTGGCTTTGACCCTTAAAAATCAACGATCTAAACTTCTGAGTATCTATACATCCTGAAGCAGAAACAAACCACCACATATTAAAGAGCTACTTAGGGTTTTATTTCCTCTGATACTTCGTTTATGCCCCGTATAATCTTACATAAAAGCTCAAATGCACCAAATCAGGTTGAGTTTCTGTTCTGACTTGATCCAAGTGCAGAGTGTCCATCAGTTGCTCGTAGTAATCACCTGGATAAAACTTACTGGCTGAGACTGGTAACGTTTCAAAGCTTTGCTGGTGTTGGGATGCAGATGACAATTCAGTACGCCCTTCAGGATTAACTGTTGCCTTCGGTGTGAAAGAGATTAGTTCTCTAGGTGCTCCTGAGGCGCCTTTGGAAACCAGTTTAAATATTACATGCAAATCCAACAAGAAAATGAGTATGAAGATACGCCTACGCATCCTTTTGTCTGTTTGCTTGGTTTATAGTAATCTCTGGCCATACCTGCGGCACATTTTGTATTTTTAGAGTAAAAACCCTTTAGGGAAGGGATGGTGTCTTATGTTTTGACGTGGCAGCCATTGTACTGCTGCTGGAAATGTTTCAGAAGCAACAATAACGTATTTCATTTGGAAGTCAGATCTTAGGCTTTTGCATTCCTCCCATTGAGTGCTTGGGATTGATTCTGGCTGTGGTTTCAGTCTGCTGGCTCCCTGTAGCATACAAAATGTGAATGAACTCTTGCACACTTACTTAAACCCAGAGGCTTGTGGTGTTCTTCGTGCAAAAACAGTCGTTTTGTCCGGAATACATCAGGTGGCTGTCGAGTGAACAGGGCAGAGAAAAACAGAAGCACACTATTAACTCCTGATGGGTAATCAAACAATCACCCCCCTCTTCCCCCAAAAAAGAGAACAGACAGTAAATGTGAACTATTTCTGTTTCTTACATGTTTTGCTCTCTTTTCCCTTTACTTGCAAGCTATACTTACTTTGCATCCTGACTCAAAACTTCCACATAATTACGTGTGTGTTTTGATTTGTGGCCATCGCCTAAGGACTGAAGTTCAGCTGTAGTCATGCAACCTAACATTCTTAAACCAAAATACAAACATCTGCTGCTGGGTCAGAAGAGATGGGTTAATGGCTGGGTGCTGTAGTTGCAAGGACACAGTCGTTTGTGTAGGTATGCGATATGCTTAGTTGCCATGTGCTTACACAGCTTGTCATACAAAATGCAGGCTTTGTCATAGAGAAGATAGCTGTAGGATTGGTGTGCAGGTGTCTGTAGTCTGTAATCTGTACTGAAAGCTGTTTCAGAACCGAGTGAAGTATTTGAGGTGTCTGATGCCTTTGGTGCTATTTTACCTGCTCAACACCCCTTCCTTTCTCCTTTCTGGTTCTCAGTACGTATCTCAGCCTGGGAGCTGTAGGCAGGCTTTGGCACCCACAGACTTCCAGGACAGGCTGGAAGCAGTGAGAGTGTAGGGGGGAGGAAGAGAAGTTAAGATAAGGGTTGTTGGCAGGAGCAGTAATTACTATTTACTGTTTGTGGGGCACAGAGGAACTGCCCCAGCTGCCTGTCCCCTCTTAGGGACCCTCTCTAATCCGTACCTGTAAAAGCTTTCGTTAGTTTGGATAGTTAATCGCTGGCTGGTTTATGCGAGTCCAAAGAGACTCTGTAGATTTCTTCCCTCTTGGAGATGCTGTGTAACACTTCCTTTGCCTCCAGAAGTAAAAATATTTTACAAAATGGGCTGGTTTTACTGCCAAAATGGGCAATAAAACCCATTTCCTCACCTTCATTCCAGTGCCCTGCTCACATAGCTGTTTATTTTGAGTATTTATTTACTTCTGAGTTTGGGGACTGGGCATTTTGGTGTTCCTCAGCATCAGAGAGAGGAGGATGCTGAATTTTACAGCAGTCACCCTCCTGTAATCCAGAAGGGCTTTGGGAAGATACTCAACACAGGCCATACTGTCTGCTGGGTTAGGAGAGTGTATCTGGTAAATGTCACTTAATGACAACTGTTCCTCAAACAGTGTAAGACGCATGTGACCACGAGTCTTACCTGACTTACTGGTTTCTTCTTTTTGCTTTTGTTACTTCAACGTCTGATCAAAACCACCACAAAGGAGTATTTGTACATACTGATGTATTACGAAAATAACAGGTCTCCAGCATGCTTAAGAGTGCGAACGAGATCGTGGTGAGCTGCAGACCTGTGAAATATGACGATCAGAAATGAAAAGGGTCTAAGTAACCTGATGTTTCAGGTTTGCTTACTGAAGACAGCCAGGCAGACAAGAGAAGAGGGTGCGAGGGCTTTGTCTTGGTGGGTTTTTCCAAAGGCCTTCTAGTGAGAGAGGTGGGAGTCGGGGTGAGAAGGAACTTTTTGTGGGTAGGAAAGGGTGAGAAGGTAAGCACGTAAATCGTACCCAAATAGAGATGGACACTTGCACAGATCCTTCTTAGCGAGCCAAATTCACTGGAGGATTTTACACATCCCTGTGGTTGAGTAAGTCTCACCGTTTGGAAGAGCTGGCCAACGCCATTTGACCATAGACCTCTTTGAAGATTCAGTTTCTTAATGTGCTTGCTTAAACTCCTTTGGATGCACGCATCAGGGTGATGTGTAAATGAGGGTGCTCTGCTTTTGCCTTGATTCCTTTAGAGCAAAATTCACCGATACCCAAATAAGCCTACATTTGCATAACTTCAGAAGGTGCTAGAAAGCACAGCTCAGCACCATGGCATGCTGTTCTTTCATGCTTTTCCCCTGAAGTGGCTTTAAGTAGTTGCAAGGTGCCGGAGTGAAAGGGTTCTAACTGAGCAACAGTATTTCTCCAAGAGGCATTTTTTCCTTTCTCTTTTTTTCCCTTCTCTTTTTTTTTAACCTCTAAATCTGACCCACAGCTTTTGTTACTGTTTGTCAGCTCTTCAGACAGATACCAGCCAGGCTGTGAGCTCTAAGGATGCGAGAAACTGAGAATGCCTTTTGTATAACGATCAGGGAATTAATTGGTCCTGGAAACTCTGGGTTGCTGCCAAGAGAGGTTATTTATGTGGTAAGAAAGGAAAGGAAAAGGGTGGAGCTTTGGAAATCCAGGAATACCCTTGGCGGCTGGATCATAGGAAAGAGCTCATAAAGCTATTTTATTTTGGCTTCCGAGTTTGGTGCAGTCAGTGTGCAGAATTCTGGGTTTCAGCAGCATCCCAAGGAGGAAATGGGAGCTAGCAAAAGGGAGAGAGCTGTGTGGAGACCTCCATCCGTATTCGTGTTACTTCCAAGCACACTGTACAATAAAAGCAGCTGCTCCTGCAGAGGCGAGCATCTACACTGTCTGTGGTCTGCAGGGCTGCGCGAGATCTGGCCACCCAGACCCAAAGCTGCTGTTTCCTAGACTGGCAATTCGGCTTCAAATCCAGAGTCTCATCTCAACTTAAGCTGTTTTCCAGGCCAGGCATCCTGTGGGATGGCAGACAAGGACAGGCTGGAGAGTGGTGGGATGCAAGGCTTTTAAATACTACCAGGATTGCAAGAGGAAACATGGATGTGTGCAAGACTGAGTCAGTTCTGCATGACTGTCAGCTGCCAGGGGTGTTAGCTGTCGGCACGCGTACGGGACGATCTTGCTTTCTTCCTCTGAAGAGGAGTGAGCTCGATTGTAAAGTTCATTGAGGTTTCTGGTAGAAGGAAATGCTCTGTCAAATAAGTTGTTCTTCACGAAAATACTTGACTAAAGCAAGTAGGAGTCTTACATAGCATCTCAAAGACAATTTATTTCAGTTCTGTCTGGTTTTTCTGTGGAATCCCATCGTCAAAGCAATTTTTCTGTTTCGTCATGCCGCTTCGAGTGATGCGTGACTGCCTGTTACATCAAGGGTGCCTTGGATTTTTCTTCTCTCAGACTGGTGTTTACGGATGCTGGTGTTTCTGGAGATTATTCTGAAGCTTAACCATTCTGTGATTATTAACTTCTTTTTTTCCTTTTTATTTTTATATCTTCCCCAAGGATGATTGTAGATGCTAGAGCACCTGTCTACAGGGAAGCTGTATCAGAAAAATATAGGCAAAATCACAAAAAGCATCTTCTGCCTGCCTTTCAGAAGGTGAAAGCTGATGGGCATTTAGGCTAACAGTGAAATGAAACAGTCATTCTTGATGAGTGTGCCTTATTTTTAGTTCATTTGTAAGTTGCTGCAATTTAGTCAGTTTTATTCCAGCATTGGCTGGCTGTCCAGTAAGTTAATAAAGATTGGTAAAGTGGGAAACTCCCCATCCAGAAAAGCTGCAAGGAGCCAAAAGCATTTAAAAACCTGCCAAAAAATCAGTAAAAATGGAGTTTGAGACACAAGTTAGGTGGGTGATCTGGAAAATAATTTTGTAGAATCTCTAAATAAAACAAGGTTTTAGCTAAGTGGTAATGCTCTAAATGGCTGAAGAATATCTGATTTATTTATTGTTCATCCCTGTTGTTTTATTTCAGTATTTTTTTCCCAGTCTGCCTAATGAGAAACAATTACATTGATTTCATCCCACGATTCCCGCTTTCTGAATCTTGACAGATAATATTTGCATTGGGGAAAAACAACTGCAGACCGGGTTTTGGGGGGTAAAAGTGATTGTTTCCAGTGCTATTTCTGGAATAATGACCATTCTGTATGCCTTTCTTTGGCCAGCACAAGCTGGTTTTGTACTGTTCTGAGTTTGAACCTTGTGTCTCTACTCCCTCTTGCTAGGATGTATCATTAACTTAGGAGTGATGGAGTTGATAATTAATTTATAATCCCACTGAAGGTTAACGGTGTTTGTACTTTAGGCCCATGAAGCCATGGAATCCAGATCTGTAATTTGGCTCTCAAACTGAGTGAAATACGTGGGAATTTGGGGGTGTCAGGCAAGTTCTGCTTTATTTTTCCATCATCGGGAGGCAAAATGGCAAGCAGTTGGCACATCCTGGCTAGAGAAAAAATGGATGGGAAAAGGAGATCATGGCCTCAAAGGTTGCACGTGGTTTGCTTTACACACCTAGTAACAAGCTATGCTGGTGACAAGCTGCTTGTAACTTTAGGAGCTGCTTACTCAAGCCCTGTATTGGAGGCTGTTGCTGGGAGATGATGTTTGTTGGATATTATACTGCTACTCATATCTCTTCCTCATCCTGCAGTTGTGCCTGTGGCTATCTTGTGCTTTCACAATGAACCCGGGGGGGCTGGGGAGCCAGCCCGTATGGGGCAAGGTGAGGACCTTAATTGTAACCAGCTTGGAAACCAATTGCAGCTCCTTCAGGATCGGGCATCTGCAGCTGGTTGTGGAATCGGTTTGTGTTTGAAGTGACTTCTCAGCCGGAATGTTTTCCAGGCTGCGTGGGGCTCTCCTGCTGCAGCAGGAATTGTATACGTGGGTAACGTTTTGTAAGACGATCGCCTGAAAAGAGAGTGGGCCCCTCTGAAGGTACAGCTCTGTGGAGGATTAGGAGGGATGTTGGAATTACGCTGGATCCATGCCTGCACAGCCTAGAAAAAGAGGGACTTGCAGGAATATTCAGCAGTTCAGTCTGTCTGCATTGGCTTTGGAAAGGTGCTGCCTACCTGGTAGAAAGCTACGTGCTCCTCAGTTATGCTTGCAGATTGAGACTGTAGTCCATTGCCTGAAAAATCAGAAAGAGACTCTCCTTATAAAATGATGCTAAATGTGCTTACCTTTTGCCTGGTAGAGGACCAAGAGAAGCTTATTGGAGCCCTGAGATGTTGGAGTCTGGGACCTTTGCTAGGCTGTTGGACACATCACAGGATATGAAGGGAAGAAGCTGGAGAGCCTTTTTCTTTTTTTGCTTTTTTTTTTGGTCGTCATTTTGATGCAGAAACCACCACAAAAACTTGCAGTGATTTTGATACCACAAAACGGTGATTGCCACGTGCCACCGACAGAGCTGGGTGAGAGTTTTAGGAGCATCTTTTAGCAGCAGTAGATACAGACAGCACAAAAGCAAACATGAAAACTCCTTTGCCTTCGGGTAGCCTGGTTATGTCAGTGAAGAGATGGCCTCTTGATTAAATCCAGACTGAGTGGTTTCCTGTTAGCATGCTAACTCAGCCCACAGTGTCTTAGTCCCAAAGTCTGTTATGGAGCTTGTCTGCCAAGTCCTTTTTCCTTTTAAACTTACAGGCAGAATCACTAAAATAATAGAAACACAAACAATGCCTGAAAGTCTCCAAAGATTATTTCTAGCAGTTTGATGTTCTGCTGACAAACTCAGTTTGGGAGGGTTTGGGGTTGGATTTTTGTTTTGCTTTGGGTTTGGCTTTGCATTTTTTTAACGTTCTCCTAACGTGGTGACTCGGGGAAGTCCCAGTGTTGCAATTAATGGAAAGTTTTGTGCACGTATCAATCTTGGAAGCAGATTCTGCCCTGGTTCGCAATCGCATTGGTGAGCGAGCAAGGGGCTTTCATGCACCAAGCAGGATGTGGAGTAAATCAGTGCGCTGTGGAGTGAGGTCATCTGCTGGGTAGAAGATGAAAGAGTTAAACGCGGTGGTGCAGAACATCTTCCCTGTTCCAGAGTGGTTGTACTGTGTCCCAGTGGCGCGCCTGCCAGGTGGCTTTGACTCTCTCCTTGCAGAAGTATCAGGAAATGTTTCGCATCCAAATGTGGTCCTGATCTTTGGTTCCGTGTGGCAACCCAAAGTCAGTCTTTTCAGCAACTGAATGCTGAAGTTGTGCTCTGTTTTCATGTTTGGAAGCCAAGACACTGAATTATCACTGTTGTTCCTTTCAGTAATATTCTTCTCTGTGGGATAATGGAATTTCTTTTAGATGACAATATACGATGGGATCAGGAGATAACCTCAGAGCAGAATATAAAATGTGTGGAGCATGTCAGGGAACTGTCTTAAAGATAAACTTACTAAAACTTCCATTATTTGATAGGGCTTTCCGTGTTTGGAGACCCAAAATTGACAACATCGTGTAGTAACTATAAAGATTTGACTGTTCTGTGAAAAGACAGAATTCCATCTGTGTTTCACCATGAAAGCAGTGTCAGGGATCTGGCTTCTCGCTCTTGATTTTTTTTTGTTTTGGTTTTTTTTCTCCCAACTTTGTAGGTTGAAGGAGACCAATTACCTCCAGAACATACTGTCAAACAGAGTGAAACATACAAGATCAGGACAGTAAAAGCCGGAACATTGGACAAACTGGTGGAGAACCTTCTGACAGCTTTTGGAGACAATGATTTCACCTACATCAGCATCTTTCTCTCAACCTATAGAGCCTTTGCTTCTAATAAGGAAGTACTGGAACTTCTCCTTGACAAGTAAGAGCCAGTATGTAAATGAGCCAGCATTTACATGTCAGGAATTGCTTCCCTTACTTATAGTGGACTTAGACTTGATGACCTGATGGACGGATGTCAAGAATACTACAAGATTCAGCATTTCAGCATAAACATAAAGCGTGGAAATGCATGCTGCCCATACCCCACCCCCATTACAGGCAGGGAAAGCGTGCCGTGCCTGACCGCTAAGGAACCAAACTGGGACCCACACAAGGAAATGAATATAGCTCCTCCCCTCCCAAGAAACCCCAAACCGACCCAGAGTGTGTGGGCTGAGAAGTCATACCTAGACTGGGTCACCATGCTTTGCTGGATGCTGATACTTTGAGACCTAACTCTTCTGTTTGGGGGGGGAGTGTGCAAACCTGTGAACAAATTCACTGTCCCTTTCTGTCACCTCACACAAACACGCAGTTGTAAAATTTTTCAGACAGCACAAGAGCTGCTTAATGTTACAAGAACAGCTTTTATGGTATGATGAAGTCATGGCTGCTGTATCTAGAAATACTTAGAACCCACAACATCAGCTTTCTCACCCAGAATTCTAACTGAGACACGGCTGGGGCGTAGGTGATCTTATTTTGAGAGTATTGCATTTATTGCATTTTCAAAACCAAGTGATGTACAGAAACAGCCATTCTGGCACGTAACGATTTCGAGGAGCAGCTCTTCTTCCCTTTCCTCTTTAACAGAGTAGCAGGAGTGTGTTTCCTACTCTCTCAGTATTTAAATATTCAGCACAACCCGTTACATTCTGGTCTCATTCCTTCAGCCAGTCCCTTTTGAGCCGAGTCTATAACTTCCCAAACGTCAAGCAAGGCTGAAAAGTTCTGCGGGCTACAGGATCCTTTTGTTCCCCGTGTCTCTTTTTGTATGCAAAGCATTCATAGGAGGCTGGGCAGTGAATGGCTTTTTGTCCAGGAGCTGGTGAGAACACACCAGTGGAAGCCTGCAGAAACTGCTGTTCTTTAGATCAGCTCTATCATTAACTCCTCCTAACCCGAATTTAATGACCTGTTGCTCACGTGGGGCTCTCGCATTGAGAGATAGGCGGAGGGTTGCATCTGGAGATGTGAGGAAGAGATATGTACTTCTCTGGGTCTGTAGAGGAGATGCCTGCTTTTTATTACTGCATTACAGATTTATATCCTAAAAGTCACCTTGTATCTCTCCGGTGGGATTTAAACACAAGATTTAAAATTTGCTCTAAGAATTCACAGCAAATTTTGAAAAATGAATATGAAAAGGTAATTTTTATTTAAAACCTCATGCTTTCTTTCCCCAGCAGAGGGAAAAACCTGTCTTTTATCTGGTAGCTAAAATGTATTTTAGTCACCTTACCAAGCCAGTGGTGATGGAGAGTGAAACCCTCTCCCTTTAGCACTAGGACAGGAGCAGCGTGTAACATGTATGATGTCAGCAGCACGTCTTGATTCTATCCTGGGCAGTCTGAGAAGCATCAGCAGAGCTCTCTAAATACCCCCCCACTGTGTCTTTTTGGTGTGATGTTACTTGGAAACACAGTCTGCAGATCTGCGAGAGCAAATACTGAAACGACAGAGTTAAATCGAATTAAAAAGTAGGTTAAACTTCACAGCTCGGCTTAGTGGAGGGATGGGAGTCACTGAGGTGTGTAGCAGTACTGTTCGTGAGGCTGCTCCCACTTACTCTCTGAATTTATTGTGCAGTAAGGCAGTGGGAAGTACCCAGAGAGTAAATTGCAGTCTCTTGGAATTGCGAACACCAGTAACGGGCGTTCAGGGAGATAGGACTGAGAGCTGAGGGAGGCCGGGTAGGAGCAAGAGGTGAATTTGGGCATAGCCAGGAGTCAGAAAGAAGGGATCTGTTCCGTTATATGGCTTCGGTAGTGCTGATCCCAAGAAAAGGAGTACAGGCAGGGGGTGAATCTGCTGGGGAGAAAGCACAGGGGCCATTGAGGCACTGGAAAATTTCCGACCAAGGTTTTGCTTGTACCAAGCAGTGGTTCCTCCATGCACGCTCCTGTGGGACTTGGCATGGCCACTGAGGATCGAGGTGTTAGTCAGCATGTTTAGAAGTGGGTTCTTACCCTGTTGTCAGTTCAGCTAAGAGGATTTTTCTTGTGGTGTTTGGATTAGCTCTGTGAAGTTGCAATGGCAAAATGCGTTCTGCGGTCTGTACCTCTAAGGACCCTTCCTGATTTAAGAGGTCCTTAAAGCTACTCTCCTACTTTCTTCCGCAGCCTTACAGGACCAGGACTCTTCTAGGATAACTGAGAAGAACTTGGGCCTATTAAAATATAAGTCTGGAAGGTTTTTTTATGCATGTATTATGCTTTTTTCTTTTTCCCCTTGGGCAGATAAAACACTAAGATTTCCCAAGGCTTCACTGCGGCTCTGGGAACTGAGGTTGAACGAGACACAGTGTATTGCTCAGCCTAAGCTGCTGGGGTCAAGCAGCCGTGGGTTTGTTCTCAGCTTTGTCACAGATACGGGCTAACAACTGGAGCAAATAACTCTTTGTTATGTCTGTCTGCAGCATAGTTGGAGATGCAAGTCTTAAATGAGCTGTTCCAGATAATGCGAGTGGCCTTACCATGGTACTCAAGGCCAAGCCAGCCCAGGCTGACCTCCTCGCAACTGTAGCTGGGCTGCTGCTATCAGAGGGGTTGCACGTTTGAGTTTGTTAGTTTGGGTTTACTTTGTGGTGCGCTGGAATGTCTGTGAGCCCTCCAGCTCTGCCCCGACCTCCCTGCCCACAGTGGAATTCTGCAGCGTTGAGCTCTGGTTGTAAGATTGTTGAAACTTAAGTTCTAGTTTTGGAATACTGTGGATCTGTGGGGTCACGAGCTGTGGTAGGGCAGCATCGATAGGAGGGAGGGTGGTGGGGCTGGAACTTGTTCTTTAGTCTGGCAGATCTGCTGCCGGGACTGAAGCTGATTTCAGTTGCACTGGTTGACTTTCTGTACAGACCTAGGATCCGTACCTGTGAAGCCTCAGACCGCTACTTTAGAGGAGCATAAAACCACCACCTGCTATTTTTATCCTCCAAAACATTTGTTGGAGTTCTGACCTGAACTTTCTGGATGCAAGCCAACAGCTCCCTATGTTGTCTCTATCTGATGTTCCTAGGATGTCACAGCACATAAAGATGCACTTGCTCTCCTAACTCTTCAGACCAGTTGCAGGTGCCTGACACAGTTAGTTGAGCACAGACTGTGTAACATCAGCTTGCCTTATTCCAGGCCGAGTAATTATCTGCCTTCATTAGAGCTGCCTTTAAGGAACCATGAAATTCCTTATGGAACCGTATATCTCAAACAATAGGCGCTCCTGTTGAGAATGAAATGCATAATCCTGCCTTTGAGGCACACCCCTTGCCTAGGTAGCTAAGAGATTTTGCTTTGTGCTGGTGGAGTTGTGCCCATGGGTTCCTCCTCGCTGCTGGCGTTTTCCCAGTCATGCCACTGATGTCTCTAGTTTTGGCACAAGTGGGTACTTGCCACCGAAAACCTTGTGTGAAGTGACACTTGGAGTTAAAAGGAACAACAGATACTGGAGAAACAGAAGCTGTGTGGGGAGACCAGTTGTGTTACGGGTTTGCTGTGCACTGGAATATTGCTCTGGGAAGGGATGGAGTAAAAACAGGCAGAAAGGAGCTGTGAGCAGACTGTGTTCTGGTTGATTCCTCCAAATTAGGCTGGAAGATACTGACTGTCTCTAGGGTTTCTTCCCTCCTAGATGAAATAATCTTCAAGCTCCTTGAATTTGCCTGTTAAATTCCGTATTTGCAGTCTGAGCTGGAAACGCTTTTCGGTTGTTTGCGATCACCAACTGTATATGGACTACTTTATTTGGGATTTTGCATTTATTTACTAGAGATGCTTCTAAACACCCATCTCCCTTTTCAGGTTTGGAAACCTGGAGACCTTAGCCTGTGAAGAAGTTGGAATTGAGAACTCCCCCGAATCCAACATCGTACTGAAGACGTAAGTGTGGTTTTGCACAGGGCAGTGAGCCCCAGACAGGATTTGGGGTTTGGAGAGGATGTGGACAGCATAGCTGTTGTTTCCTTTGAAAATTCACAGCACTGCTTGCTTCCTTTAACAAGCAAAAAATCAAAAAACATCAGCTGTTTTGTAGCATATCCCTTAATATAACCCAGAGATTTTTCCATCAGGGAAATTAGTCTCAGAGTTAAACAGGAGATGAACACGTTTAGGCTAAGGTTTTTTGGATTAAACAGATGAGAAGTGCTTCTTTCCCCCTCTATATCTATAGCAGTGAATGATTATTAGGACTGATTTTACTGTCTGCAGACCAAAGCTGAGGTTGTTCGAGGCAACGAATGTCAATCAGTGACATTCACAGTGTTGCTTTTAGAGGGAAATTTAACTTCTGAATTCATGTTAGTTTGCAAGAAAAATAGCAAAGCTGTTTTGAAGTGCAGTTTAAAGGGAAGAAGTGTTTTGGTTATCCTCCTAGCTTCATATGCAACTGTGTGTTATCTTGTGGCGCTGGGTGTAAAATATGCCTTAGGTCATTGGCATTTGTACTTTAGCATCTGTGTGGTCTGTGGTTTGGATGCATCACGGCAGTAAAAAGTAACTGCGTTGTTATATTTGATTACAGTATGTGGTGATGCTTGATTCTTGTCCGTATTGCTGCAGATTGTTTTTCTGTGAGTTTTTAACTGGTGCAACCTGAGATGACCTTAATTTTTTGTAGCAGTGCACTGATTTCTCAGGGCGTAATGGAAGCAGCAGCCTTTAGTTTCCGTTTTGTTTGGAGATGGAAGAAAAACATTGGATTTTTCCATCAGGACATACATTCCCATCAAAACTGAGAAATACATTTTCACTCCTGAGATTCAGGCTAAGGTTTGAGTCTGGCTTAAAATGGTTCTAATATTCCCTAGTCCTGAAATGTGCCATTAACTGAGCACCTTTCCAGCCCTCTGGGGTCTGAATGGAGTGCTTAGGCAGTGGGATTGCTTTACCTTCCGTTGTCATGCGGAAGTGGCTGTGTTTAACTGTTGGAGTAGAAGTTGGTAAAAGCTCCTTGGCTGTGAGTGCTTCAAATAGCTGCCTCTGAAAACACAATGAATTACTCTTGCTTGGCTGCAGAAGAAATGGAGAGCTTAATTAGTGTCTGTAAATGATACGGGATTCTCAGAGGCTTCGCTTGGTAACAAAATGTTATCACTTGTTAATTTTTAATTAGCGTTTCTTAGCACTTTAGCAAGGACAGAAAGCTACGGGCTCTGATTTGGGCTGTTCCTCTTGCCCCGTGAGACTCGACACTGGAGCTCAGCTCTCCTGGCTGGCGTAACAGAGCTCTCAGTGGTTTTTTTTTTCTCCCACTTTGCCATGAGAACTCCTCAAAGAACAGCTGGTAGTTAAAACCTGGTCACAAGCACCAAGGCGGCAGCATTATGTAGAGGCAATAATGGGCAGCTGGTGGGTTCCCACACTCCCATCCAAAATGAGCTCTAGGGTCTCTTCCAGTTTTGGGCACAGTTTTGACCTCCCCCTATCTCAGCCAGGCCAGCCATAAAATCCGAGCTAAAGCAGTACCCTCCCTGCAGAGCAGAGCAGGGATTTATATTGGGGGTGAAGAAGGTAATTTCACCAGTATAAATCATGTTGGGATTAATCCCCCAGCTTGTCTCTTCGTGGACGCAAAAGAGCTTGTTTATGAGATGGATAGAAAAGGGGTGAAAGTAACCTTGATGTGGGGGTCCCTCAGGCTTTGGGCAAAATAATGCATCAGGTTTTTTTTGTACGCTTGGAGGTGAGCGTGCAAGTGAAATAGCATTTAGTGGGAGCATGGTTTTGTTTGGGGATTTTGGCGGGGGGGTTATTCAGTGCTATTGTTTTCCTCCTGGCATACACATAGCTTATCCCACACCCCCGTGCCAAGTGGCTTCCTGTTGCATCAGTGGTGCCTCCCCTCTTGGCCACGTAACGCCCCTGCGCAGCAAGGGACTGAGGAATAGATGGAGTCTGGGGTCCCGTTCCTGTGCCAGCGCCACTTCTCATGAGTCTGTCTGACATCATTTTCACCAATGTAGTCAGCACAGCTGATTCTGATCCTTGGGCCCTCCTATGGTACCTGTTACCTAACTGCCTATTTATAGAAAGCTCAACAATGAGGTTGTCAACAAGGTAATTTGTCGGCTCCACGTGTTTTAACAGAGCTCCTAGAAATGCAAATTCACTTCCCTGCCTTAAAAATTTCCATGGCTCTCACTTGCTCCGGCTACTTGTCTCTTAAATATGATGAATGGCTTTGTAGTCCCGTTGTGAAACACGTAGTTCTAGTAGTTCAGGTTTTCTCCTGGCTGGGATCATTCCAGTATAATTGCATTTACCCTCTTTTCTCGTAGAACAGCAGCACGATGTAATTGTGTCCTTGGTTTTACGTGGCTTCGAGAAGTAAGGGGAAAGAGCAGTAGTGCCATGTTAGTTCTTGCCCTTAAAGCTCTCTTGGGAGAGGGGGTATATCTCATGGGAAAGCCTGTGGATTGTGGTCTTCTGCCTTCACTGGACTGCTGTCATGACAGCTTGGATGCCGTGAAAATCCCTTTCTGCTGTTAGGAGTGGGCACGTCATTTAAGGCATTTCCATTGGTTTGACACCAAAAAAAAAGCTACAGGAGTGAAAAACGACTGCAGAAAAAGAATTTATGGCTCTTTAAGGATCTTGCAGAGCTTTTAAAGACTTTTTGCAAAGTCTTAGGATCCGTGTGGGAGGAATATTATGCCATATGTACTGTACTGTAAGCCCACAGGTCATTGCTGCCTGCATTGAAATTGTCTGTGCTTCTTGTAGCTGTACCCTCGACTTGTGACACAATTTCTGAAGGAGAATGGGATATACAGGAGTTCCTAGAAACGATGTTAGTGTTGCACCCAGTGTTCCTGTAGCTCCAGACCTGCAGGTCCTATGCTGGGGCACGAGCACGCTTGTGGCACAGCCTTGTTAGAGAGATTGTGGGAGCTATAAACCTTTCCTCGTGTTTCCAAATCCTGGGTCCGAGCCAGCAGTTACTTCTCACACTTGTTGCAGTGACATATAGTTGTTCCTGACCCAAGATTACTCGAGCTGTGTTCGGAAACATGCCTTCTAAGGATCCCTTCTGCCAAGGGGATTTTCTCCTGTTCACTTGAGCACTGTTCCTATCATTTTTGGGCTGCTGGAGTGGTCAAAAAAATCCAAGGCTGTTTTTCAAGAGGGATCTGACTTTATTTAATACAAAGTGTCTCTTGGGCATTTTGTTATTATTGCATCAGGAGCCATCACAGTTTAAGCAAGGGTACTCTAATCTTGTAACTTTAAAAATACAGTTTGGACCTTAGAGTTATGAGCACTCAACAGCTTCATGATCTTAAAAAAACCCAAACCTGCCATGCATGACAGCTTTATTTTTTAAAATTTAATATTTTTTGTAATATCAGGCCCCACCTTGGCTTTTCATGTGCTGTAGCTTGCTTTCCACAGTTTTTCCTGCTTTGAGTCAGAAAGAAGGTTTGTGATCACAAGTAACAGGAGAATAAAGTCCAGAAAAGGTCAGATATTCCAGCCCAACATTTGAGTTAGATGGACTTCAGCCTGTGTTTCCAGAAATACGATGCCATGCCTGTCTTAATTGTCTGATAAGGGAGCCGTAAGGAATAACTTACTTGACCCTGTGTCTCCTCCTCTAAGCAATTCTTTTTCTCTTCCTTGCATTGTATGAACAGTGTCATACATGAAGAGTGCCTGGTGCTGTTCCTCGGTTCTGCGGGGTTGTATGGTGAGGTGTGACACAGTCACCCGTTCATCTTAGGTCGTCTTTGTCTTTGGAGTTGTCAGTGTTTGCTACGTGTGTTTTAGCTTTGGACTTCTGCTGACTTTGAAAAAGAAAACAGGAGATAGAACGCACTGAACCATTGTGATGCTGCAGAATAAACCCATACGTACATTGAATGCAAATAAAAGATACCATGGTGATGAGTAGCATGAGGAATGGAAGAGATGCACGTGATAGAACACGTGGCACGGGCTGTAGGGAATTTGTGCTAGAATTCAGTTCTGGTTTGAGGTGAGGTTATACAGCTCAAATGTGTGGGTCAGTACAGGTCCCCTGACAAAAAGCAAACGAGGGAAGAAAGTAGAGCAAAAAGAAATAGGGGATCTTGAACACCTTTACACATTGTAAGTAAGGGGATCAGCAATCCAAGCAGCTGATGCTGCCTGGGACTTCAGCCCTCCTGCCATGGCTGTGTGTATTGCCTCTGAGATAGTTAGAAACAATGCTTTGGGTGATAGGACCGGATTGCTGGGATCTCTGCTGGGAGCAGGAGGGGTCCTCAGTTAACCTTTCAACAGTCAGTTAAAAGTTGAGTTCTCTGTGTGGAATGATCTGTGAAATAACTCATGCCCTGTTTCCCTCCCCCTGCTGAAAGATGGTGTTAAATTTGATCTCTGGGCAAGGCGCTGCTGGCAGCCAGCTCTACCCAAACCACAGGCTATAAAGTTAAAGAGGTGATGTGGTAAAGGAGCAAAAGGCTTCTTTCCCAGAAGATAGCCATTAAAGACCTGGCTGGTGCCAGCTGAGGACAGAGAAACAACCTTAAAGCCTTTGAAATGTAAAATGTTGTAGCTGCTTGTACCTTTTGGAAGCCAGTAGCTTCACTGGATACCCAGGTGCCAAGGCAAAACATGAGTGTCTGAAGCGGTGCCAGGGACGTTTCGCTGAGGTGACGTCCTAGGCTTGTGAGGCCTGCGGAGCTGATGCAATGCGCCACCCTTCATGGATAAAAGGTGCTGAGCTTGTTGCCAGGAGTTGTAAAGCTTTCCTGTCAGTGAAGTTCCCAGAACCGATTCGTTCCTGTTCAGCACGTGCAGAAGAATGCCCAGCGTGGTGCTCCAGGCTTGCCTGCAGTGTTTGCATTTAGTGCTACCTAGCTGAAGACCTCCCTCAAAACTGTGGCAGCATGAACCCCTGGTTACCTCTGGGGGAGGCTTTTCAAGAGGCACGCAGCCTTGCCGTATTGCTCCATGGGCTTGGACCATGACTTTTTTGTTTGGTTTTGATCCGACATTGGTCCATTTTCTTTAAAGATACCCTTTAGGCATGTTGGGAAATATAACGAGGAGAGGAAAGAGCATGCCATCACGTAGAAATAACTCTTGTATTTGTGACGAGGAGGAGGTACTGCCACCAAGGCAAAGGTGATGGAAAATGCAAGGCTGTAACGAGTGAGCCGTGTTCTGGTTCCTTCCAGAACTTGCATCTCTCCTGGTGAAACCAAAGAAAGCTTAAGAGCTTCTCGAAATCCCAGTTTAGTTTATGTTTCTCGTGGATAGGAAAGGGAAAACCGTAGAACTGGAAAAGTCATCTCCTCCTGGTTGCTGTATAGGCTTTCAGTGGGCATTTGAATTATCATTTTCCACCCCCCCACACCTACGTTGCACACTCACATCCCCTGTGCTGTACCAGGGAGCATTCTTACTGGAGCTGGACCGGCTGAAAGAGAAGCAAAACCAGTATATGTAGTGCAAAAAGTAAACCAGCTTTAAGCCCTCCAGCTCTCCTGCCAAACACCACCATGGTTCATTCCTCGGGCTTTTAAGTCCAAAATGAGCTTGAGCAACAGTGAAAGCCCTTTCAAGCCTCCTTGGGGGGAGCGTAAGGTTGTGGTTTCCCTCTGCTACTGGTTTTGGTTTGCTGATTTGGAGTAGATTGGTGCTGTCCCTCAGATGAACGGCAGGCCACAGAGATGAATCAAAATACTTGTTTGGGGTTTTGGGTTGGGGTTTTTTTGTCTCACGTGTCAGCTCCCCGTTGCATCCGCCTTATTATCAAAACGTGGTATTTATTAGTTATTAAAACTTGCAGTGTGCAGTTGAAAACTGCAGACAAAGCAACGTGGAGCAAAACTGAGATCTCCCTGTTTTGTTTCACAGCAGTTGGGTAAAAACAATTCAAATAAAGAAAATGAAGGAACTCTTTGGTTACAGCGCGGCATGCCGTGCGTGTTTACCCCTCCTCTTCTGCTTTAAAGCAGCAAACAGCAAAACTTTCAGTGTAATACTGCAACATCTGGAGCTTCTCATAGTGATAAACAAACATTATCCCATGGTTCCTTGTGCATTTAGTCCCCTCCTGACAGAAGACTTGGCTTTTGATTTGTACTGGAGTTAGCAGTCCTGCTAGAAAACAAAACGCCGTGCATGGTCACGGTGCTGCAGGAATAAAAGTGGTCCTGGAATGCTGTGCTCCAGGAGAACAGACCCCAAAGGAATGGGAGCGAGATGGAAGAAAACTGGCTGCATGTTTCCGGTGCCTGGGAAATCCATGGTGGGAAGCAGTTAAGATGCATTTGGGGGGAACAACAATCAGCATTCATTCCAGTAAAGCCAATTAAGCTAAAACAACAGCAGAAACCAATGTGGTTATGTGAGAAGTGGAGTCAAGCGCAGGGCAGGATAAGGAGTAGGAGAGTTATGAAAACAGCCAGAACCATGCAAAAAAAAAAAAGGAGTCATTAGAAGAGCAAAGGAAAAATAATGATTGGCATCTCAGTGAAAATAAAGGACAGGCAGCAGAGCTCTTCCCTTCGTGCCTTAGCATGCGTCCCAGCAAAAGCCAGCCTGTGTGCCTTTCAAGGGGTTCTCCTCAAATCCAAAGAAGCAGCAGGTTGTTTGCTGGAAGTCAAGATTAGATATTAGGAAAAAGTTCTTCCCCGAAAGGGTTATTGGGCACTGGAACAGGCTGCCCAGGGAGGGGGCTGAGTCCCAGCCCCTGGGTGTGTTTAACAGACGGGTCGATGGGGTGCTCAGGGATATGAGTTAGTAGAGGACGGGTATGGTTGGACTTGATAATCTCAGAGGCCTTTTCCAACCTAGTGATTCTGTGAATAGTTTGAGGCTCTGTGATACAGGGCCTCCTTTACCACCTCCTCTGTGCCCTGCTTAGCAGAGCCATTTGAGTCAGAGCTGCCACAGCCTTACCACATTTTGTGGTACCTTGTGGGCAGACGTGAGCCAGGAGCAGTTCCGGGTGCCCACTTTGGGACTGACAGGATCACACATGTGTCTTGTGCCTAACAGTACACCAATTCTGCAGACCAAAGCCTTCAGAGATGGGCTTCAAGCAAAGCTCGTATGGCAACGAGAAGGCTTTAGGCAGATATGAAAGCATTGCTGACCCAAGCCCGAAGTCTGTGCTTGGCAGGACAGGAGTTAAACATTAAAAAGATATATTATTATTTTTTCTTAGAGGCAGCAAAGGAAAAATTTATAGCTCATAATCAGCCCATGAAAAATGTAGTCTGTGATGTTTCTTTCCTGTCTGAGATCTTGGAAGGCTCCCGTTCCTATCTGTCACTGGGCCCGTCGAGTACAGGGAGTTTCTTTCCAAGGGCAGCAAACGTAAAGCTACCGCAAGATGATGCGGGCAGTTCTCCAGCCTGCTTTCAGAAAGCTTCCCTCCCTGACAGGCCAATTCCATGGTCGGGCTAGAGGAGGTCAGCAGGGCTCAGGGTACCGTTTTTCCCCTTTCCTATTTCCCCTCTTGACTGAAAGGATTTTGCTGGCAAAAATCAGCATCTGTGATGGCTGTGAACTCTTCACCCTGCTCAGGGAGACTGGGTCTGTCTTAAAATCTGTTTATTCTTCAGCTTATGAAAGCGGCCAAGGACCAAGCCTGTGGGAGCAGAGCTTAGTGTAAGGAGTGCGTGAATGGTATTAGTGGGAGAACTTGGAGGAGAACTCTTGTGCGAGAGCTCTTGGTGGAGAGGTCCTGAAGCTCTGGGTAGAAAGTTTGGTCACCAAGGGCCCAACCTGTGAAGGTCTTACTGCTCGTCTGTGGTTGAAGCTTATCTGAGCAGAGCTGTGAAAATTTGTTCCAAAATGGCTTTCAAATGTGAAGAGAGTCTTCTGAGCTGCATGATCTGAGTCTCATGTTTGCAGTGAAACCTGGAATCCAGAACACGGTGACATTTTTGATTGCAAATACTATTTTGTAGCTCTGAAATTGTAATTCCAGAGTTTGGTCTGTCAGCAAGCCTAACCAAACAGTATCACTGACAGCTTTCCAGATGCTCTCCCTAATTAAAAGTCTGAAGTTGCCACAATATCAGAGGAGGAAACAGAAGAAACAACAGACCGGAGTGGATAGGACCAATAAAATGACATCTGGGAGGGATTAAAAGTTAATTGAGTTTTGAGGAAAAAACCAATACGGTTAAAATGAGACAAGAAGCTAACTTTACCCTTTTGTGACTGCTGGTTGGTTTTGAATGCCACTGTGCTGCTGAGTTAACCAGATATTGCTGTGGTTGCCCTGCTTGCAGAACAAATGTGTCAGCATCTGTCCACGGCTCTGATAAGAGAGTTTTCTGGGTTGGCTAGTGGCTTTCTCCTTGCCTAAATCTAAAATCTCTGTTCATATTTGAACCCTTCTGTTCATCTCATAAATGGAGGACAGAGAGGTCCTCCTGGCAGGCTTTTCCCTTTCCTTGTTGCTGCTGTTAATATGCCCTGAAGGAGCCACAGGTTTCCTCCCTGCTCTGTTCCTGCATCGTCCTGGGGAGCGGTAACAGAGCAAACATTGCAGCCTCGCCAGGCCACGGCTTTTCCCACTGGCAGTAGTGGGAACTAGGAAATCATGTTCTGCTTTTGATTGTGTGTGTGATGTCAGGTAGTTACTCAGACACAGTCACGGTACAGCGAAGCAGAGATACTTCAGCTGATTAAACAACGTAGCTCCAAAGTAATTTGCAAGTCTTGCTTTGCCTGACAGGCAATGCAATAAGGGGAAACAGGATCCTAACGAGTGCCAGTGGTGGAAAAGGATGTGGGTTTAGCTGTGGTGCTGGCTTTATATGCTTGTCAGAGGGCTATTTCTTTATTAGTTTGCATTTTGGGGTTTTAACTGCACCCCGTTTGTAGGTGTGCAAATCACAAGCCGCTTCAGTTAAGTCTCTAGCAAAATCCCAGAGATACCTGCAGAAGACTCAATGCATAAAGAGAACAAATTAAATTCCGTGTTCAGCCATGTCTTCATACTGCCTTTACGTGGGGTATGAATGTCTCTGTGGTTTTAGAGAGAGGTACCCATGAAAGCATCGAAACGTGCTGTATACACAGGTTGTTCTCTTTGTGTTCCCTCTTAGTGCAATAGCATCCATCTTAGGAGCATGGCTCGATCAGTGCTCCGAGGATTTCAGAGAAACGCCTGACTATCCTTGTTTGCTGAAATTGCTGGATTACCTGAAGAAGAATATGCCTGGATCTGACCTAGAGAGGAGGGCACAGAACCTCTTGGAGCAGTTCCAGAACCAAGAAATAGAAAATGATGGTAAGTTACCTTTCCCTTGTGTCTTTCTGTTCTCTGGACTGTACAGTACCGCAGGGATTTATGGGGAGTACATTTTTTCAACTCTCAGCATGGTATGGTGAGGCTCAGCAGTGGCTTTTCTCTTGCTTCTTTAAAGAAAAAAAAAAAAAAAATCTCCATATGAGGTTCCAAGCAGGATGAGCTAGTCATACAGTGTAGGTGCCTGAGGCTCAACAAGGTAGTGAGGGCCCCTCACTGCAAGAAGGACATTATGATGCTTGAGCGTGTCCAGAGAAGGGCACCCAGGCTGGGGAAGAGGCTGCAGAGCAAACCTTCTGAGGAGAGGCTGAGGGAGCTGGGGGTGTTCAGCCTGGAGAAGAGGAGGCTGAGGGGAGACCTCATTCCTCTGTACAGCTCCCTGAAAGGTGGTTGTAGTGAGGTGGGGGTCAGTCTCTTCTCCTTGGTAGCTGGTGACAGGACAAGGGGAAACCGCCTGAAGTTGTGTCGGTGGAAGTTTAGGTTGGATATTAGGAAAATTTTCTGTACTGAAAGGGCTGTCAGATATTGACACAGGCTGCCCAGGGAGGTGGGTGAGTCACCATCCCTGGAGGGGTTTAAAAGAAGAGTAGATGTTGTGCCTGGTGACGTGGTCTAGTGTTGGACCTAGCAGGGCTGGATAGATGTTGGACTTGATGATCTTGAAGGTCTTTTCCATCGGAATCCATGATGTGATTCCATTCTGTGGTGCCTGCGCCTGTTCATTCCAGGGTGGATTGGGAAATGCAGCACTTCTCTAATACTTAGACAAAGCTTTAAGATTGCTGTGGCAGCTAAGTGGTTAACTGCCAGCAGACTTCCTATGTCACAGAATAAAAACACACAGCTGCTTTCGCTGGTCTTCGCAACACCCCTGCAAGAAATGCCAAACCAAGAAGAAAGCAAAATGACAGAATGCAGCTTGGGTCGCAAGCCTTGTTGTCCTGAAGCTTCTCTCCCTAGTTACTGCCATGTCAAAGGAAGTGGCCGCGGCTGTTTTTTCCTCTCTGAGTGCCTGGCTGCTGGTATTCAAGGCCAGAGGAAAAACTTAGGTTATTGGGGGGGTCACAGTCCACCGAGACAATAGCGAACTGTAGTAACACAAATACGCTGTGTGCGGCAGCGAGCCTGACACATGCCCTTATCCTGCCCAGAAAGCTTCCTGCCGCACAAGCTGGAAAGTCACAGGAGCTCAGGAGGTGTGTGATGGAGAGCTAGAATCAACTTCCAGCTTTTTGGGGGGGACGAGGGGGGATAATTCATGTTAGAAAGGATAAAGGAAATGACAGGAGGGGGAAAAACAACAGCAACAAAAAAAATTCATCCCGTAAAAATAATATCTGCCGGATGTTCCAGAAATACTGAGTCAATGCCTAGCACTGTGAAATGCCAAATTAACTAGGTCATTAGCACATATGTAAAAGGAGCACCACCAGAGCCTTCCGTGCTGAAGGCAGGGTTGCTAACATGTACCTGTTGATGTTTGGTTCCCACCAAACAATGCTCATGAGAGCTGTATCTGGGTCCATTTGTTGGTCCAAGTGAGCAGAAGCTGCCAGCAGCCCTGCTTCTGCACGTGTTTCCCTCGGGTAACAGCTGAAAGGGTTCTCTTCTGTTTTACACCTAGGTCAGTTTGAATGATAACGTTTCCAAGTTGTTAATTAGAATAAAATCAGGAGGAAAATACAATTAGCCTGCAGAGGAAAGTTTGAGAGTTGACCTTTCTCAGAGCTCCACCTCTGTTCCTTGCAGAAGTTTCTAAGCTCTTAATGCGTTGCCTGCAATCAAGACGTGCTGATAATTGTTCTGAAGCATTCCAATGCTATGGATTTACAAATCTCAGTCCTAATCCTACAGTTTGATTTGTGTAATCAGACCTCCGTTCAGCGCTGCCATCAGCAGATTAGATTGTAGCACCAGATACCTAGATAATACAAGTTGTTTCTGGCCTCAGATCTCTCAAGTTGAGCAATAAAAAGCAAGGCCAGTCACAAACTGGGACTTCAGAAGGGGCGCGTGGTTGCTCTTGCTGGTGTCAGGAGGGCAGTTGGGCTTTGAGAGGGGTGAATGGGTCGGAGCGATTTGAAGATTACGAGATACTTGAGTACAAGGGGATTCCAACTTCTTGGGGGTAGGGAGAAGACTGGTTACACACTTAGGGATGTGAGAGAGAAAGGAGAAAGAGGCAGGGATTAAAAAAAGAAGGAAAATCTAGGACCTGGTTTTGAAGGGCGCTGTGAGGTTTTGAGCAGGGTCACAACTCAGTGATGAGGACGTTCAGTTGAATTTCAGGCGCTGAAAAGAAAACAAGGAGTTGCATAGCCAGCGAGAGAGAAGGAAAAGAAAAAAAAACCCCTGTGACTCTTGTAACAGCTCAGTAGAAATCCATTTAATTATGTGTATTATTATGGAACAGCCATGGAAAAACGAGGCCTGAACAGAGGTCTCCATTTATCGTGTTTAGCTCTGTCGATGAACTGTGCAATTGCAGCGTACAGATGGAAAGCTGGACAGAGCCTGCAGTTAGAATTTGTTACATCAGAACTCTAGCTGTTTACAGCGATGATTAGGCATTGCTAATTAATGAAGAGAGAAAGGAGAATTTCGAAAACCAAGATTGAAGTATCACTTTATCTGCTTGTGTTGCTGTAATATCTGTTTGGCTTTAATTGGATATGGAGCATTGCATAACAACCTCGCAAACGTGCTGCTTTTGTTACCGAGCTCTCCCTGATGGGACCTTGGTGCTTTCAGCATCACTCTGCAAAAAGCCCCTGTTTCTTTCTTTTCCATTTTTCTCCCTCCTTTTGGAGTCACCTTACAGTAAAAGGGATTAGGAAGAGGATTTATTTTGTGGGATTTTCTGTTTGACTTCCTCCTCTACCATGGGAAACAAGGGCAGATTTCTTTGTGTTTTAATGTGGCTTTGTTCCCAACCTGTGGAGACATCCGTGAAACCCCTTCTGCGCTGGATCTGGGCCCTCGAGGAGAACTCCTCTCTCAGCTCTTCACTGCAGATTTGGGAGAAGCGTTCTGCTGAATGCTGTAGGTGCTGGCTGTCTTCCCTTCTCTGGGAGAAGTTCCCAGAGTGACACAGTGAGGGATGCAGGAATAAACTCTCCAATATAGTCCACCAGTAGTGCCAGGGAAATCTATTTCCACACATGGGCAGTGATGAAATCTGGATAGAAGAGCATTCCTAATGTAATATTTTGGGGGTATAATTGCAGTTTGGTTATTTTTTTTTCTAGATTATAAAATACATAATTACTGAGAAGTATATTAACTGCATTCTGCAATGTTAATAACGAAGTTTTGCTGGCAGGGGGTGTGGGGGGGGGTTTTCTTTCAGAAGAATGGTTAGCAGGTGGATGAAGCCACCTCTCAGCTGAGACCCTGAGCTGCTCCATTCTCTCTACCTCACTTCCTTCCACCTTTTCTTTGCTGATTTAATCTTTTGCTCATCATCTTTCTAAATGAAATACACAGCACCGGTGGGGCCATTACGTCACACCCTCTGGGCATCCCACTTTAATATATACAGACATCTGCTTTGATTTGCTGGTTGCTGTATGAATTTACTAAGTCTTGTTTTCCATCCTGGACAGCCGGGTTCCTTGTTGCATCCCCCTGTAACCAAATTGATGAAGAGGAAGTCGAGCTCACCACTCCTGAAGACTTCTTTTATTTCCAAGAAGACCTTGTGGCGGAACAGTTGACATACATGGATGCAGTATGTAGAGAATTATGGACTACTTGAAATGCAACGGGAAATAATGCTGGGCTTCTGGAATACTTGCTTTTATTTTTAAAAAAATGATGTATATATAATATATATATATAATATACATCGCTTTAGTGTTATATATAACACTATATATATTTTATTTTTATATATATACATATATATATATATATAGTGTTCCAGACCAGGTCTGTTGTTGTGACACAGGACACAAGTCAACTTAGGTATCCAAACTTGTTCATTGGGCTGTTTTCCTTCGGTCATACTGAAGGGTTTTGGGGGCTGGTTTGCTTGCTTAAGTGTGAATGTATGACATGTAGCTGGCAAAGTTGAATGTTTGATGCTGGAGAATTAGCATGTTTTGGCTGTATTGCTGCCTGGCCTAAAGATGTATAGGCACTCTTAACAGTGATGCTCTCATTCAATTTGTCTGGATCGGTCTCCTTCAAAACACCATTATATATAAAAAAAAATCCCCCCTTGGTTTTACACCTGATATGAAGGTGTCTTGTCTTTTCCCAGGCCTGTTGAGCTGACAGTTCTTCTAGGGCATCAAGTCTCTAAAGTGTATGCCAAAGTGTGTATTTTAAATCAGGAGGAAAAACAAATACTTATTACCGTATCAGATTTCGATCCAATTTCTGCTGTAAACCTGCATTTTATTTTGTTGATGGTGGAGATGTAGGAGAATCCTGCTGAGTTAGACACCTCTGTTTCCCTCTAGACACTCTTCAAGAAAGTGGTGCCCTACCACTGCCTGGGATGCATATGGTCACGAAGGGATAAGGAAGAATACAAGCACATGGCACCTACCATCAGAGCCACCATTACTCAGTTCAATGCAGTCACCAAATGCGTTATCAGCACTATCCTGAAGATCAAAGATCTCAAAACACAGCAAAGAGCCAAGATCGTGGAGAAGTGGATTCATGTTGCACATGTAAAGCATTTATTCTGGGGTGTTGAATGGTCCTTGCGTGGGTGCCTAGGTGTTGGGAGGGGAGAACGGGGTTGTACCCATTGGTCCCAGGCCAGTGAACATCTTAGCCCTAATTCTTCCTGCTTTTGAGAGACTTTCTTTGTAATAGTGGATGGATTATTGTCCTTCCTCTCCTTAGTTCCTTCCCCACCGTGGAAATGGGGGGTGGGGTGGGGTGAGGCACGTACCGTGTCTTGCAGATGAGGGATGCCACATCCCATACATGTAATGTTTGTGGCAAGATAGGTATAAATCAGACAGTTCACTTCCCTGGGAAGAAAATACTGCTCGTATCAGTGGAAAAAGTGGTGGTTGATATCTTCCAAAGTTAGACTTGTTTTCAGAGGGAGGTTGAAACAAGAGTGGAGCGGGACTGGCAGTGGTGCAGGCAGAGGACAGGCAGACTGAGCTTTGTGCTTACCTTGCCTTTGGTCCTTCTTGTTCAGTCTGGGACTGTTATGTCAACACCATGAGAGCTGAAATCGGGTATGGTAGAAGACAGCTATTAGTGATTTCATACATTTATAGATGCGTTTCATTTATTTATCAACATAAATGCAAGGCTGTAAGTAAGCACAGACAAAGCTAGCTAACTTCTAGGAAGCAGTAGCCTCTCTAACATGGGAAAAATGAAATCAGTGTTTGTGCCTTTCTGTTTTTAAAAAATCTCTTGAGGCTGGAAAGTCATTTGCCTGTTGAATTGTTCACGGTTTGCATCAGGTAGCCAAAACAGCTGGGCTTAGAGGAGGCAAGAGGTGCAAGCAGTGACCAGAAAAAATGAGTTATAATATGGTACCAGTCTCCTTGTCCTCTTACCTTTCTGCTTTGTCATTGTCTCATGTGTTTCTCTGACTCGTTTTTATTCTTTGCTTCGATTCCTTTGTCTCGTAGTAAGTTGCGTGTTTCTTAACCTTTGCATGAGAGGGTTTTGCATGCCTTCTTTACATAACTCTAGTTTGCTCATTTCTTAGATTTCTATCTTTAATATTTTACTGTAACCCTTGTAGGTCCCCTCAGAGCACTGGGCAGCTGGCAGCAAACTAGATCTCTCTTTTCAAGCACCGCTCTCGGGCGGATGGGTGCTGACTGTTTTGAGAGTCACACAGGATTCTTTCCCAGCTGTGCCGAATAAGCAGCCCTGAAAAAACCTCAAGCCAAGCAGAGGCCTTCCAACCTTGACAATGCACTTCTGTGCTTCCAGGGGCAGAATTGTTAGTCCTGGCACCTCAGCGCTGGCAACCAGTTCAGGAAACTGGTATGGAGGATAGGCTTTCACCTCCCTTTTGGCACCGATGCCGACTTGGGTTTGTTTGTTATCATCTGATGGCCGCTTTACAGCCTGTGGGAGCGGGTTAGGAAGTTTGATGCCTGTTTTCTGTGCACAGAGCTTTAAGTTGCAGAGGGAACCAGCTAAAGGGGCCCTTACGGGCCGGGCTGGTTGTCAGTTTGGGTGAGCAAGTCCAGAGTGGCTTCATGCCTGTCAGGGGTCCAGGGCAGGGTCAGATTAGATGTTAGGAAAAAATTTCTCACTGAAAGAGTTGTTGGGGCCTGGAACAGGCTGCCCAGGGAGGGGGCTGAGTCCCTGCCCCTGGGTGTGTTTAACAGACAGGTAGATGAGGTGTGCTCAGGGATATGGTTTAGCATAGGACAGGAACGGTTGGATTTGATGATCTTAAAGGTCTCTTCCAACCTTGTGATTCTGGGGGTCAGCAGGGTGGCCTGGGGAACTCAGGACAGGCACTGCGCTCAGCGTGCTGCTGCTGGGGGCATTCTCCACCTCTTTTGCTTCAGTGCTTCTCCCTTTACTTAATTTATGTGCATAATTCAATACTCCAGCCATAGCTAAGCACATGAAGAATGCCCGTGCACGCTCTACAAAGTAACTGCACGTGTGGAACAGCTAGTTGCATATATACTTAGCCGCCCACTTCTGAAGCAAGTTGCTTGCTTTGCACATGCAAATGAGTGTTTTGAATAGTTAAATACCCAAATTAGAAAATAACCTGCTCATTAAAGCACAGTTATTCACAGACAGCTACCTCTGTAACTTACCAGCACGGACTGCCATGGTCATTATCTCTTTGTGACTTTTGGATCCAGTTTCTTGGTATTACAAGATAAACTGAATACTTTCTCTCGCTGCCAGCCCTCTCTGCTCCACCTAGGTCTAAGGCTCCTGACCAGGAGCAGCCAACTTCGCTCACACAATATTTTCTTTAAAAATAACATGTAAAAATGAAATCCTTACTATTCTGGTATGCTAATATTTATTTTTTAAAAAACCAAGCCCGAAGTTGCTTCTGCACAGGATTCTTTCTGATTTTCCCCTTGTGAAGGACCCAGCATGAAACAAAATTATTCAAAGTAGCCTTAAAAATTCTTCTGTACAACTGAAAGCTTGCTGAAGTTCAGTCTGCAGTCAGTTCAACTACTGAGAGCACCAAATCCAATGTTGAATTCCTAACGAGCTTTAAACTATACGGCGTGTAATTAAGTCAAGGTGCTTCCAAAATGGATCTTCCAGTCCAAACTCCTGTTGCTTTCAAAAAAGAAACACCGAGGGCCTGCGCCTCTCACCCTGTGTTCTCCCCAGCCCGCATTTCAGGTTGAACCTAGAGAAAGAAGGATGGTTTTCCCCAGTGTGTTGGTCTGTGAAGGAGAGCTGTTACGTGGCTTCTCCAGCCCCGAACCATGCAAAAATAGCTTTGAGGCCTTGTGTGCCCTACCATATGGCCTTGAACTTGGGCTTTATCTTGCCAAACTGCTAACCTGCTTCAAGCGGAGTCTTGTTAAGCCATGCTTTGTTAAATGGAGCCTCCTAAGTAGCACAGAGCTGTATTTAGCTTTTTAGGTAAATGAATGTGTGTAGTTAATACTTACCTTAGTTGTTCAGTCAGTTTTGATGCAGGTTGGCTTTTGTTTACCTTTGCTTTACCTTTGTTCAGCCTGACAAAGGAAATAAGGGGTTTCCCCCGTAAGGATCCTTTACATAATCAGCATCAATAGTGTCAGAACCAGCCCCGTGAACCCTTGCAGAAGTGGGTTTGCAGTTTGAGGATGTTCTCACGTGTGTGCAGCAGTCAGATTGGCATGTGTTTGGTCTGCTTAACTCACACCCAGAGTCAGTCAGAGCTCGTATTTAAGTCTTGTGCCCATTCACGCTCTAGGTCATGAGCCACCATCAGATTTACAGGGGTTCCTTGAAGGTTTCTCCCCCCCACACCTCGCTCACATCTGCTTTACCAGGAATCTGTGCTCTTTTCTTGGGAATTTGATTTTTTTTTTCTCAGCATCTTTTTTCCATCAAAGCTTTTGCCTCAGAGAAGCTTTGTGAGCAGTACCTGTGAGCTGGTCCATCTGTTAGGGTTTGACCCCACTTCTGGAAGAGCTGGGATGTGCATACTTGAAGAACAGGTTATTTCTTTGCATGTCTTTATTTTTAATTGACACTTAGATGATTGAGGGCTTCATTTTAAATACCACAACCAAAGAGGCAAAGCCTGGTTTTTCCCCTAAAGGGGGAAAAGGGATGGGTAACTATAAAGAGCTTTTCTAGAAGTGTAACATTTGTGCTACTTGGCTTGGTGGACTCAGTTCCACTTTTATTTTTGCCAGAACTGGAAGCTGTAACACTGCAACACGCCGCAAATACACGAAAGTGAGGAAAACAAGATCTAAGTGCCAAAGCCCATAAAGCATTTTGGTGGCTGGAGTGGTATTTTGGATGCTCAGTATTTGCACAGCTGCCTGCTTCGCAGTGAGAACGTGTAGCAAGCGTGACACCAGTCGAACAGAAGAGCACTTGCGTGTTTGTAACGCTGACATTTAATGCTCCTTTCTTTCTAACCACTCCTTTCACAGGAATGTAGGATCCTGAAGAATTTCTCCTCCTTGAGGGCCATCATTTCAGCACTGCAGTCCACCTCCATCTATCGGCTGAAGACAACCTGGGCGTGTGTCTCAAAGTAAGCTTCCCCTGCTGCTCCTCACGCTAGCCCCAAAAACAGGCAGAAAGTTCCATGCACTTTCTTTTCGTCTTTGACTAATAACCTAAACGATTTTCCCTTTTCCTCTACAGGGATGCAATGCTGATGTTTGAAGAGCTCGCTGATATCTTCTCGGACCACGACAATTATCTGACAAGTCGAGTGTTACTAATGAAGGTGAGAAGCAGCTTGAGTTGCAAATCTTGTGATCAAAGCTTTTTCCAACCAGCTGCCAAAGCTCATCTCTCCCTGAACCACTGTACGTGGTGCTTCGGGGAAGACAGGTCCGTTAAACCTGTGCTTTCCTGCGGGGAACAGAGGTGATGTCGTTGTCCTGGAAGAACCTACGCTAGCCTTAGCCTCTTGAGCCTGTGTAGCCAGACAGGTCAGGCTGCAGCAGCACGGACTTCGTGTGCTTGTGCGCAAGGCAGCAGGTCAGGACCCCTCAGAGAGCCCCCCATGTTGAAGGTCACGCTGTTAGGTGACACTCCCGTGGGCACGGCGATGTCCAGCTCAGGGATAGCTGTGTATGCCATACCTTACCTGGGAGAGTGCCGGGGCCGTAGCCGGAATGAGGAGGTGCTGCGCATCGTCGCTCCCCCCAAAAGGGGTTACCATGAGCGCTTTGGCTTTCCACTGCTCTGTTGTTTGGGGAGCTGACCTGCCAGCACAGGCACCCTCAGCTCTGTGCCGGTGAGTGCAGAGCGGCTCCAAGTGCTGCTCTCGACTGCATTGCTCCGCCGTAGTGCTTTTGACTTCATTGGAACAATGCCACTCAGCTTCAGCTGAGGAATTAAACCAAGATGTTTATCCAACTGTCCAGTACCTTTCTTGGAACTGGAAAACAGGGCTGGGAATTTTGAAGGAACAGCCTTCCTGCGCTGTGTGTGGCCAGATGGACAACAAAGCAGGCTCTGTCTGAAACTGCTTGACTTGCGCGCTCTCCTGGGCGAACCTCAGCAAGCTCAGGAGCTTGAAAGAAGTGAGGAAGAATAGAGGGAAAGGTTGTGTTCTGCAGAAACTAAGGAATGTTTCTGGCAGTTCCTTCTGTTTACATACAAAACTGGCTAACCAGTCTAGGGTTTGGCAATTCCATCCAGTCTGGCATTTGTACCTTGCCTCCTACACCTCGGTATCTGAAACGCCGTGTTTTGATGAGGAATGATGGGTGAGCACATTCAAACCTGTCAGTCTGTCTGGTTTATCCTCCATTCATCAACACCTGTAGCTGAATTTTACAGCAGGTGAGACACAAAATAAGCGTAGAGGGAAAACGCGTGTTCCAATAGCTTATTTAACTCAACTATTCAAAAGACAAAACAACTCAATCTGAGCCCAGACCTTCTGGCTCCCAACAAACCACATTCTCCAGCTGCTCTAAGTAGATTTAGAAAGCATTTTGAAAGCTGTGAGAGGAGGAAAAAAATTCCACGGAATAGCTAGAACCTCTCTCCTGCTTTTCATCTTGGATTGTTTTGTAATGATCGGAGGGTTAATCTCCACCGAATTCCTTAAAGTCTTTGTTTTCCTTGACTATAAATAGTCTCTCTAGGGAAGCAGTGATTGACCTTGCCTATCCATCCTGAAAATTTAAGCGTAGAGAAAATGCCATATGAAAGGTCGGCTTGGAGAAGGAGCACTGTTCTCACCTCCCCAAACAAGGGCTCCACTGCGAGCTGTGCTTTTAGCTCCTGCGCCTGCCCACCGGCCACTCTTGGACCATCTTGAGGTTACCCTTCAGTGTCTTGAAGACATTGAGACAAACCCTCCTTTTTCATTTGCTCCTGGCTTTCAGCTCAGGAAGGAAACAGAGAATTTGAGCGATCTGTTGATTAACTGCGACTGAGAAGTAAAGCCTGTAATGAGAGAGTCTTTACAAGTCTCTCGGGTAAAAGATGGTGATAATGATTCATGCTCTGTCTATCTGGCCACTGGAGAAAAGATAATGGTAACTCCCAGCATCCTGCATGGATCCAGGGGAATGAAGGCTACAGATCTGTTGTGAAATAGCTCATCCATTCATAGGAAAGCTTGAATTGTGGAGATGAAATCCTCTTGCTTCCATTCCCTGCATGGTTTTGGATTAGTTAATAAGCCACAGTTGCTGGCGCTCTCTGTTGCAGCGTAAGGGAAAACAAAGCATTACCTAAGATAGAGATGTTTACCCGTAGCAGTCCCGATTCAGAAATTAAACAGAGATCCTGAGGTCAGAAGCGTCAGGATGGAGCTCGGAGAAGCATACAGGCACCTGAAGTATATCTGAGCTGCTGGGATTTGAACTCAGAGAAGATGCCAGGATGCACTTAGCCAGGGCCGGGCCAGAGCTATTTGGCAGGAAAACTCCCTTATGGCTGTTCTGTGGGATTTTGTCCAAAATTCCCAGTTGGGGTACGAGCGTGTCCATATACATGCATCTACCTGCCGAGCCTGGCTTGCCTGGTTAAATGCATCTGCAGGTATTTTACACAGAGGCAGTTGCCAGCTTACCACTCAGCTCCTTCATTAATTGCCTTCTCATTCCCTTCCAGGAAGGGACATCCAAATTCGCAAATCTGGACAGCAACGTGAAGGAAAATCAGAAAAAGTCACAGAGGCGACTCCAACTTCAGAAGGACATGGTGAGTTTGGGGTCCTTTTCCTACCCCTTTGCGAACCGGTAACACGATTGACGCTGTAACTGATGCCCGAAGCGGTATCAAGAAAGGTGTTTCACAGTAGGTGATGCTCTGGGATGTGCTCCCTGTCAAGCAGAGCAATCTCAGCGGTGCTGTCGATTAGCTGATACAAAGCAAGTGAACCAAAAGGTTTCACTGAATATGCAGCCGGAATACTCATCCCTGTAAATATATGGATTTCCCTTACGCTGTGGCCTGCGGTAAGCGTGTAATGCTCTGTGTGTGTGTGTCTGTAATGCACATTTATATGTCAGGATGGCCCCACATGCATATACATCTGTGTCCATAAACAATTAAAGTGGGATTCATGCCACCAAGGTGTAAGGGGCTCCGGTTTTTAGTGCAACCCGGCTGTCCTTTTATCCAGGAGCTCCCACCTGCGTACTGAAATGCTGGCAATGTCTGGGAGAGCATCCTACTCGAATTAGAGTCTGATTTAAATTCTAGATTAGACACTGAGGATGATGTAATGAAAGAAAACATAATTTATAAGCCTGCTGTTAGGCTAAGCAGCCTGATTTTATTTCATTTGCTTATGCAGGACTATTGTGGCAATCTAATTATTACCCCTAAGCATTCTAATTACTGCCCTTTCTCTGGCAATTAATCTGACACTGCTCTCATCACTCGCAGGGTGTAATGCAGGGCACGGTACCTTACCTTGGGAACTTCCTCACCGATCTCATCATGCTTGACACAGCCCTTCAGGACTACATCGAGGTATGTTGTAGCAGTTTTTTGATTCCTAACTACCCTCCGTGCCTTCCAGGCTGCAGGTGGGGTCTTGGCCTTTTCCAGAGGCTGCGGGGGGACAGCTGCTCCACCATGGGTTTCTCCAGGGGCTGCAGGGGCATCTTTCTCTCTGGCACCTGGGGCGCCTTCTCCCCCGCTTCCCTGCCCTTGGTGCCTGCACAGCTCCTCACACCTTCTCGCTCCCTTCTCTGGGGGCACAAAGGGGCTGCTGGCGGGTTTTTCTCCTCACGGTTTTCTTACTTTCTCCTCACTGTTTTCTCACTTTCTCCTCTCGGCTATCCTGTGGAGACTCGGGTACCTGAGCGCAGGAGTTTTACCAGACCTGCGAGCAGGTATTTCTAGAAGGTCTGTGCTCTATGTTTGCCTTGCTTGCTCCATGCTGTTTCTGGTTACCTTCAACTGAGCATGTGCTCTTCTCCTCTGATCCCTTCTCTTTCCTTCCAACAGGGCGGCATGATAAATTTTGACAAGAGACGAAAGGTAAGGTGGCTGTTCGGTGACTTTTAGTTTCCTGATGCCCTCCTTTAGAGCGTTCTCTTGGCGAGGCCATTTGCCTCCACTTGCTCATACCCAACAGCTGCTAATTGTAATGAAGTTGTGTCCTGGTTTTCAGCTATGATGGAGTTAAACTTTTTTTTAGCAGTGGATGGAATGCCATGTTTGGGTGTTAGCATGAGAATAGTGCTGATAGCACCCTGATGTTTTCCGATTTGTTGCCAGGCAATCAAGGACCTTTCTCAGCTCTGCATACTTCCTTACTAGTGAGAAAGGAGGGGACGCAGCCAGGACAGGTGATCCGAATTGGCCAAAGAGGATATTCCATACCAGTTACGTCATGTTCGGTATAAGGGGGGACTGGGGGGGAAGAGGGGGAGACAACGCCAGGACGTGCAGTTTCTGGGGCGGTCGGGTTGTCCGGGACGGGCTCTAAGCTGTGCGGCCTGGGTTCTGTGGTTTGGTGAGAAATTGCATTGTGTATCACCAGTTTCATCTATTTTGTGCTTTAAACTTCTGTTATTGTTATATCTAATTTTCTGTTATTGTTTAGTAAACTATCCTTATCCCAACCTGCGTGGTTCTGGTTTCTAGGTTGTGGTTTCTTTTCCTCCTTTCTTCCTTCCCTTTTCCCCTTCCCCCAACTTTCCCTCCCCCTTCCTTTTAAAAGTACAAGCGACTGTGTGGGGTGCGGCCCTTGGCTGGGGCAAAACCACGACAGTTATTTTGGCGCCCAACGTGGGGCACGAACGGTTGGGATAACGGTAGATCTGACCCTAACTATCGCAATTAAGATAAGCACTGTTGTTTAAGCAATCTCTGGTCACGATGTTGTGGTATTTATTTACAAGGCTGTGGCAGCAAAACCACCGCATGCTGTATACAATCCTGGCAGGATTCTTTACTCTCTCAGGTCTGTGGCTCCCGTATTTGTTCCCATACTTCATTATAGTGTATTTTATGATATCGGTCTATGATACAATAATATCGATGATCATGAGCTTAAGCTGGTACTTGTATGAGGTTTTGCTGTCCTGTCCATTCTTTGGACAGGGAGGGGTTAATAACAGCAGCCGGTATGGTGGGGGCACTGCTTTCTTTTCCTTTGGGCTAAATACAACAGCTCTTAGGGCAGTTTTTGAAAATCTTCAATATCTCTGGGATATTCAAACTAGCATTTTGCTATTGGTTAGGTTTGGTGCAGATGGTTCAGTTTTTGTTATATATCAAGCATAGGTTTATGAATACCACTGAAGAGCTTTCTCCGAGACAGAATAATCACGAGTGGCAGGGCATGTGGCAAAGTATGGGCGAGTACCTAGGTACTTTCTCACGCCCGATGGTTTGGAATTTCACTCCTGAACAGCTACAAGACCCCGATCAAGTGACTGCATACCTAAGGAAAAATTGCTGTAGGTTTCCCAGAGATGGACACCTTACTGCACTGTGCTGGGCTCTGGCCACTATTTATCAAACACTGCTTGATAGCAGGCAGCACTGTCAGCACTGTCAGCACTGTCAGGGAGAAGGGAAAGGAAACAGACTGGCAGATACTATAGCTGCTGCAACCACTGGGGCTGACACTGCAGCTACTGCAACCCCTGTGACCGACACTGCAGCTACTGTAATCTCTACAGCAGACACTGCAGATGATCTGAAAAACCAATCCACACCAGTGTCTGTTGCTCCCGTACAAAAGAGGAAAGGCACAAAGAAATCAGTTCGTATAGTGACGGATAAGGATGATGATCAACCGGGATCATCTCGAGGATATCAGGATGAGGCAGAACCAGAGATTGTTACCCGATCCCTGACTCTGAGTGAGCTGCGTGAGGTTCGAAAAGATTTCACTCGCCACCCAAGTGAGCACATTATCACTTGGTTGCTCCGATGTTGGGATCACGGGGCCAGTAGTTTGGAATTAGAAGGCAGAGAGGCCAAGCAGTTGGGATCCCTAGCTAGAGAAGGAGGAATTGACAAAGCAATTGGGAGGAGGCCGGAAATCCTCAGCCTCTGGAGGCGACTACTGTCAAGTGTGCAGGAAAGATATCCCATAAAGGAATATATTACATGCCAGACACCCAAGTGTAACAGCATAGAGACATCTGTCCAGCACCTGAGAGAATTAGCTGTACGGGAGATAATTTATTATGATCTGGACAATTCACGGCTTCCCTCTGATCCCGATGAAGTCCTATGCACTCCAGATATGTGGCGTAAGGTTGTACGAAGTGCACCAGCAGGGTATACCAATTCACTGGCAGCAATTGACTGGGATGATACGAATCCGCCAACCGTAAATGAGGTGGCCTGCCGACTCAGGAAATACCAAGACAATGTTTCCCTCTCCGTCATTGCAGCAGTAGAGAAACTGGTTCAACGACTTGACAACAATGTGTCCAACTCCCAACCCCTATGGAGCAATGTTGCAGCTACTGGGAGAAAGCGTCCATCGTTCCAAGAGGGAGAATACACACCACGACGTACATTGTGGTTTTACCTGCTTGATCATGGAGAGGACATGAGGAAATGGGATATGCAGCCCACCTCAGCCCTTCGAGCACGAGTAAATGAGCTGCGGGGTAAAACATTCCCACAACGAGCTTTTGCCAGGAAGAAGGCTGCACCAGTTTCTACTGGGCAGTTCCCTAGACCAACTGGAAGGCCTACCTATATGTCTGATGTGCCTGATCCTTTTGAAGGGACCTCTAAGTCCTTTATGCAACCAGTGGAAAACAAATATGATCAGCAGCAATAGAGGGGCCCTGCCTCCAGCCAGGTGGAGGAGAGGGATAATCGGGTTTATTGGACTGTGTGGATCCGATGGCCTGGCACATCAGACCCACAAGAGTACAAAGCTCTGGTGGATACTGGTGCCCAGTGTACTCTAATGCCATCGAATCATGAAGGGGTAGAACCTGTTTGTATTTCTGGAGTGACAGGGGGATCCCAACAACTAACTGTGCTAGAGGCTGAGGTGAGCCTAACTGGGAAGGACTGGGAAAAACACCCCATTGTGACTGGTCCAGAAGCTCCGTGCATTTTAGGTATAGATTATCTACGTAGAGGGTATTTTAAAGACCCAAAAGGGTACCGATGGGCTTTTGGAATAGCTGCTTTGGAAACAGAAGAAATTGAACAATTGTGTGCCTTGCCTGGACTCTCGGAGGATTCTGCTGTTGTGGGGTTGTTGAAGGGTGAAGAACAGCAAGTGCCAGTTGCTACGACGACGGTGCACAGACGACAATACCGTACTAACCGAGATTCCCTGATTCCCATCCATAAGCTGATTCGTCAACTGGAGGATCAGGGAGTGATCAGCCGAACCCACTCACCCTTTAATAGTCCCATATGGCCAGTGAGGAAGTCCAATGGAGAGTGGAGGCTGACAGTAGATTATCGTGGCCTAAATGAAGTCACTCCAGGTATGAGTGCTGCTGTGCCAGACATGTTAGAGCTCCAGTATGAATTGGAATCGAAGGCAGCCAAGTGGTACGCCACAATCGACATTGCGAATGCTTTCTTCTCGATCCCACTGGCGCCAGAGTGCAGGCCACAGTTTGCTTTCACTTGGAGAGGCATCCAATACACGTGGAATCGTCTGCCCCAGGGGTGGAAACATAGCCCCACCATCTGCCATGGACTAATCCAGAATACACTGGAAAAGGGTGAAGCACCAGAGCACCTGCAGTATATTGATGACATCATTGTATGGGGCAACACAGCAGAGGAAGTTTTTGAAAAAGGAAACAGGGTAATTAAAATCCTTTTAGAAGCCGGTTTTGCTATAAAACGAAGTAAAGTCAAGGGGCCTACGCGAGAAATCCAGTTTTTAGGAATAAAATGGCAGGATGGGCGTCGTCACATCCCAATGGACATTATTAATAAAATAGCAGCTATGTCTCCACCAAGCAACAAAAAGGAAACACAAGCTTTCTTAGGTGTTATAGGTTTTTGGCGACTGCATGTCCCAAACTACAGTCTCATTGTGAGCCCACTCTACCATGTAACTCGAAAGAAGAATGATTTCCAATGGGGCCCTGAGCAACAGCAAGCCTTTGAGCAGATCAAACGCGAGATAGTCCATGCAGTGGCCCTTGGGCCTGTCCGGACAGGGACAGATATTAAAAATGTGCTCTACACTGCAGCTGGGGAGAACGGCCCAACCTGGAGTCTCTGGCAGAAAGCACAAGGGGAGACTCGAGGTCGACCGCTGGGGTTTTGGAGTCGGGCCTACAAAGGATCTGAGGCCAATTATACTCCAACAGAAAAGGAAATACTGGCCGCCTATGAAGGGGTTCGAGCCGCCTCAGAAGTGATTGGAACTGAAGCCCAGCTCCTCCTGGCACCCCGACTGCCGGTGCTGGGCTGGATGTTCAAAGGGAAGGTTCCTTCTACACACCATGCCACTGATGCTACGTGGAGCAAGTGGGTTGCACTAATTACACAGCGGGCTCGAATAGGAAACCCCAATCGCCCAGGAATCTTGGAGGTGATCACAGACTGGCCAGAAGGCAAAGATTTTGGGATGTCACCAGAGGATGAGGAGGTAACACGCGCTGAAGAAGCCCCACCCTACAACGAACTGCCAGAGAATGAGAAGCGATATGCCCTGTTCACTGATGGGTCTTGTCGCATTGTGGGTAAGCATCGGAGATGGAAAGCCGCTGTATGGAATCCTATAAGAAGAGTAGCAGAAGCCACTGAAGGAAAAGGTGAATCAAGCCAGTTCGCTGAGGTGAAGGCCATCCAGTTAGCCCTGGACATTGCTGAGAGAGAAAAGTGGCCAAGGCTCTACCTTTATACTGATTCATGGATGGTGGCGAATGCCCTGTGGGGGTGGTTGCAGCAGTGGAAAAAGAACAACTGGCAGCGTAGAGGCAAACCTATATGGGCTGATGACTTATGGCAAGATATCTCTGCTCGGTTAGAGAAACTTGTTGTAAAGGTACGTCATGTCGACGCCCATGTACCTAAGAGTCGGGCCATGGAGGAACATGAAAACAACCATCAGGTAGATAAGGCTGCTAGGATTAAAGTGGCTCAGGTAGATCTAGACTGGCAACGTAAGGGTGAATTATTCATGGCTCGATGGGCTCATGATACCTCGGGTCATCAAGGGAGAGATGCAACATATAGATGGGCTCGGGATCGAGGGGTGGACTTGACCATGGACGCCATCGCACAAGTTGTCCACGAATGTGAGACATGTGCTGCAATCAAGCAAGCTAAGCGGTTAAAGCCCCTTTGGTATGGAGGACGGTGGATGAAATATAAATATGGGGAGGCTTGGCAGATTGATTACATCACCCTCCCACAAACCCGCCATGGCAAACGTTATGTGCTTACAATGGTGGAGGCAACTACCGGCTGGCTAGAAACATATCCCGTACCCCATGCCACTGCTCGAAATACAATTCTGGGCCTTGAAAGGCAAGTCCTCTGGCGACATGGTACTCCAGAAAGAATCGAGTCAGACAATGGGACTCATTTCCGAAACACTCTTATAGACACCTGGGCCAAAGAGCATGGCATTGAGTGGGTGTACCACATTCCTTACCATGCACCGGCCTCTGGGAAAATTGAACGATATAATGGACTTTTAAAAACTACACTGAAAGCAATGTGTGGTGGGACATTCAAGCATTGGGATACACATTTGGCCCAAGCCACGTGGTTAGTTAACTCTAGGGGATCTACCAATCGGGCTGGCCCTGCCCAGTCAAAATTTCCACGTACTGTAGAGGGAGACAGAGTGCCAGTAGTGCATATGAAGAGTGTATTGGGAAAGAGAGTTTGGGTCATTCCTGCTTCAGGCAAAGGTAAACCCATGTCTGGAATTGTTTTTGCTCAAGGACCTGGCTGTACTTGGTGGGTAATGCAGAGGGATGGAGAAGTTCGATGTGTACCTCAAGGGGATTTAATTTTGGGTGAGAATAGCCAATATAATTAATGAAGTAGAAATTGTAATAATTGCCAAATAACCCATTATTGTATATTTCATTATTGTTATGATTGCTGTATGTTGTACCATAGCATTATAGCTGGAGTCATACAAGTTAATGAAGAATGAGTGCCATGATGATGGAACTAAAGCCTGGCCTCTCAAGAACTTTTTTCTCCCTTTGAAAATAAACTCTGACCCACAGACTATGAGCATGGACCATGCCAGGTGTATCAGTCAAGAGCCTGAGATGCAGCGTGCAACGAGCCAATGGAACATACAACTATCCTGAGAAACTGTTACGACAAATGGAGCCTGGAAATCATGGACTAAATGAACTCAACAACTTCAGAGGAATGATTCACAGACTGAGGGAATAAGATCTGTATGCACATATGTGTGCATACATGTGTACATACATATATGGGTGTGTGAAACACGAAACTGGTTGTACCCAAAGAAAATTGTTGGATCTGGTCATGACGTAAATGGTATGGAATAAGGGGTGGATAATGTCCTGGTTTTCAGCTATGATGGAGTTAAACTTTTTTTTAGCAGTGGATGGAATGCCATGTTTGGGTGTTAGCATGAGAATAGTGCTGATAGCACCCTGATGTTTTCCGATTTGTTGCCGGGCAATCAAGGACCTTTCTCAGCTCTGCATACTTCCTTACTAGTGAGAAAGGAGGGGAGGCAGCCAGGACAGGTGATCCGAATTGGCCAAAGAGGATATTCCATACCAGTTACGTCATGTTCGGTATAAGGGCGGACTGGGGGGGAAGAGGGGGAGACAACGCCAGGACGTGCAGTTTCTGGGGCGGTCGGGTTGTCCGGGACGGGCTCTAAGCTGTGCGGCCTGGGTTCTGTGGTTTGGTGAGAAATTGCATTGTGTATCACCAGTTTCATCTATTTTGTGCTTTAAACTTCTGTTATTGTTATATCTAATTTTCTGTTATTGTTTAGTAAACTATCCTTATCCCAACCTGCGTGGTTCTGGTTTCTAGGTTGTGGTTTCTTTTCCTCCTTTCTTCCTTCCCTTTTCCCCTTCCCCCAACTTTCCCTCCCCCTTCCTTTTAAAAGTACAAGCGACTGTGTGGGGTGCGGCCCTTGGCTGGGGCAAAACCACGACAAGTTGGTCAGGAGAGTCAAGGTCCCTGAAACGCTGTAAGCCCCTGCCAACCTGTGAAGAGTGGCATGGGAAGAGAACTTTCCAGATGTGTGCAGCAGAGAGCGAGAAGCTGCTGTCCATGTACCTTCATGGGACTCGCAACAGGGGCATGCGCGTTCCCTCTGCTTGGTGGTCATGGTCCTGGCACTTGGGTCGCAGTAACCCTAGGAAACACCACGGGCTTGGGGCAGAGTGGCTGGAGAGCTGCCTGGCCAAAAAGGACCTGGAGGTGTTGGTTGGCAACCTGGCTAATACCAGACCCAGCATGGCCAGCAGGTCCAGGGCAGGGATTGTGCCCCTGTACTCGGCATTGGTGAGGCCGCACCTCATGGGTGCAGGTTGCGCGTGGGGTTAGAGGAGAGTGGCGCAGCCTGATCACACCCATCACAGGTAGCACTGCGTGTTCCTCTGGTGCACCCCATGCAAAGATCAGACACGGCTTTCACCTCAGGCATCCATCATTATTATTATTATTATTATTATTATTATTATTATTATTATTATTATTATTATTATTTCATCAATGAGCATCCCTCACTAGTTGCCTGAGAACTATTATTATTATTATTATTATTATTATTTCATCAATGAGCATCCCTCACTAGTTGCCTGAGAACCACCCAAGTACAGAGCACGGCTCTTCTCTTGGTGCTGGGCCGGCTGGTGCACGGGTGAGCGGTAGGGTGATCCAAAGAGCTTGTGATCCTCTACCACCTCCACTGCTGGAGGGACAACTGGCAGCGCTGCTGTTGGGTGGCTTTGTACCTGGGCAAAGCTTCTGCAGTGGAGCTTGAGCCCTTGGGTTTGTCTGCGTGTTGGCACGTGGCTGATGAACCAGTCACATCTCAGTTCCTGAAACACTCAGCTGGAACTAAACTTCGGTCAAGACTAAGGTTGTCCTGGATCTGTGGTCCTGTGTGTTTGGTGTATGAATGAGCCTGTTTGGCTTCGTTGGGGTTTTTTTTCTGATTGGAATTCCTGTTTATTTTGATTTCCTCAGGAATTTGAAGTACTTGCTGAAATTAAGCTCTGGCAATCAGCTTGTAACAACTATTGTATGACACCCGACCAAAAATTCATCCAGTGGTTCAGGAAACAGCAGGACATGACTGAGGAAGAGAGGTAGGTTCTCAACCCACCTGGTGAAGCTGTGTGGGGTTTTTTCTTACCCCAGGCCTACCTGCGGGTACTTCAGTCAGGCTGTAGCCATCCTCCTATGGGAATGGCACATCCTGATGCTCAGGGAGGGTGGGAATAACCTGCCTTCTGCTCGACAGCTGCAGGAAACCTGTGGAGCACTTAGCGAGTTTTGGTTTTGAGGTTGGAAATCGGGATTTTGACTTTGAAACAGGATGGTCTGTTGTGCCCGGGCTGTCTGTCTGCCTGGGCGCACGCTCAGGACAGGCATCCCCAGGGGTGCTGGGATGCAGTCGGGCAGCGGGAGGCCAAGGCACTGCAGAGCTCACACCAGCTCTGTGGCTCCGGGCGTTTGGGGTGGGTTTTGCCAAGTTCTGCACTGTGGCACGTGCTGCTGGGCCAAGCCAAGGGAATTGTTCCCAGCATGTTAACGTCTCCGCTGCACTCGGAGGGCAAGTGCAGACACCTGCTGCGTTGTACTGTCGTAGAGAAAACCAAACTTCCCCTTATCCAAGATTCCCACCTTTGGGATTCACTTTTTTCCTCTTTTTCTTTCTTTTTTTTTTACATAAAACCATGAGTGGCCCCCAAAAAACACTTGTTTTTAAAGCTCTTGTAAAGAAGTGACATATCCCTTTCTCCGTAGTAAAGCGCAACCAAAGCTACTACGTTCCTTTCTGTGGGGTTGCAGCTTTCTGAAGTGGGAGTACCTGAAAGTCTCTCAACCTTCTTGAGTGTTGCTGCTTTGAGATCCGAATACTTAAGAGTATTGTCCGTAAAAACTGACCCCGGTGGCCTCTGTTCTGCAGCTACAACATTTCCCGTGAGATTGAAGCGGCCAACGCCAGCACCACATCCCCGAAATCCCGGAAGAGCGTGTTGAAGAGGTTCAGCCTGTAAGTACGGTGGGGCAAGGGGCTTTTGCTGCATTCGTTATTAGTGTAACTTGATGTACACGTGTGAGAAACCCCTCCTAGCAGGATTTTAATATGCAAATTAGCAAAAAGGCGTTAGGTAATAGGAACAATCTGCCTTTGGGTTAGAGAAGGGGAAAAAGATCCTGGGGATGTGGTCCAATTTGGCATAATACTGCCCAACCTCCAACGGGAGGTGGGTGGAGAGCAGGGACACGCAGCTCAGCTTGTGCAGGGAACAGTACGCTAGCAGGAATTTGTGGAATGCTGCAGGGAACAAAAACAAGGATCGAGAACCGAAGTAAAAATACATCTTAAAGGTGAGAAAATGGACCCTGACATGTCCAAGTCTTCTAGGTCCTCCAAATCCTCCAAGTCCTCCGAGTCCTCCAAGTCTGCTGGGGCCTCAGATTCTGCTGGGTCCTCCGAGTCTGCCAGGTCCTCTGAGTCTGCCGGGTCCTCCAAGTCTGCCAGGTCCTTCGAGTCTGCCGGGTCCTCTGAGTATTCTGGGTCCTCTGGGTACTCCGGGTCCTCCGAGTCTGCTGGGTCATCCGAGTCTGCCAGGTCCTCCGGGTACGCAGGGTCCTGCGAGTCTGCCGAGTCCTCCGAGTCTGCCGGGTCCTTCAAGTCTGCCGGGTCCTTCAAGTCTGCCAGGTCCTCCGAGTCTGCTGGGTCCTCCGGGTACGCCGGGTCCTCCGAGTCCTCCAAGTCTGCCGAGTCCCCCAAGTCTGCCGGGTCCTCTGAGTCTGCCGGGTCGTCCGGGTCCTCTGGGTACGCCGGGTCATCCCAGTCTGCCGAGTCCTCTGAGTCTGCCGGGTCCTCCAAGTCTGCCGAGTCCTCCAAGTCTGCCGAGTCCTCCAAGTCTGCCGAGTCCTCCAAGTCTGCCGGGTCCTCCAAGTCTGCCGGGTCCTCCAAGTCTGCCGAGTCCTTCGAGTCTGCCGGGTCCTCCAAGTCTGCCGGGTCCTCCAAGTCTGCCGGGTCCTCCAAGTCTGCCGAGTCCTTCGAGTCTGCCGAGTCCTCCAAGTCTGCTGAGTCCTCCAAGTCTGCCGGGTCCTCCAAGTCTGCCGAGTCCTTCGAGTCTGCCGAGTCCTCCAAGTCTGCAGGGTCCTTCGAGTCTGCCGAGTCCTTCGAGTCTGCCGGGTCCTTCGAGTCTGCCAGGTCCTTCGAGTCTGCCGGGTCCTCCGAGTCTGCTGGGTCCTCCAAGTCTGCCACGTCCTTCGAGTCTGCCAGGTCCTCCGAGTCTGCCGGATCCGAGTCTGCCGGGTCCTTCGAGTCTGCCAGGTCCTCTGAGTCTGCCGGGTCCTCCAAGTCTGCCGGATCCTCTGAGTCTGCGGAGTCCTCCGGGTCCTCTGGGTGCGCTGGGTCCTCTGAGGCCTCAGGGTCTGCGGGGTCCTCGGGGTCTGCTGGGTCCTCTGAGTTCTGCTCTTTGGTGGAAGTATCTTCCTCGACGGAGTCATCCACTTCTGCCTCATCCCCTTCTCCCATCCACTCCTCCAATGAGATGTGCTCTGTCCCCATGACACCGGTCACCACCAAAGTACCATCGCCTCCTGCTTACAACCATCAGGACCGTGACATGTGCATCATCCGCACCAGCATTGAGGACAGCAATGGCAACATGTACAAGAGCATCCTGGTGAGTGGCAGTGTTTGCAGTTGGGGTGACTTAACAGTGCTTTTGGTTTTGGACACACAAACTCACTGAGCTCGGGGGGGTTGCTCCTAGGATGCGCAGCTGCCTTCCATGATGGGAATGCCCTGACCTCCCCAAACTGCAGAGAGCCCTCCTGTGAGGGCCTGATGAATTCAAAAAACAGACAGGGGCTGACATGGGCTTCCGTGGCTCACACCATCGGTGTCTCATTCACTCAGGTGTGCTGACACTGAGGTCCTGCCGCCTCTTCGTGGTGGGACCTGTTGTCCCAAACTGAAATGGTTTAATATGTAGCGGTACCTTCGTTACCATCTCATTGTGTGTTTTTCTATGTCTCTTAAATCTATCCCAAGAGCAGGTGGGCCGCAGCAGGGCAGGAGGCCTTGGCTAATCTTGAGTGAATAAGCAGCATCTTTCTCTCTCTCTCCAGCTCGCTAGCCAAGACAAAGCTCCTGCTGTCATCCAGAGAGCAATGGTGAAACACAACCTGGAACTGGATGCAGCTGACGACTATGAGCTCGTGCAGGTCATCTCCATGGGCAAAGGTAGGGAGGCAGAAACCTGCTGCTGCTTAAAAACTTCTGCTGGGCTTTGAAGGAAAGAGCAAGACGTGATGCAAGGTTAGAAACGCTGGGGTGTGTTGTCACAGCCGCCCCTGAGAACAGGCCCTTTGCTAAGGGTGGACTCATGGGAGGCAGAGCATGCTCGGGGCTTGCCGAGCAGACACGGGCTGTGCCCATAGAACTGTGGGCCAAAGAGCAGCTGGCCATGCTCTCTCTGCCCCCATGCAGAGCCTGGAGGGGTACGGCCACCCCAGGATCCCACCACTGGCTGGACATGTTCTGCATTTGGCCTCTGCAGCCTTGCCCCCCCCCCGCCTTTTTTTGTGGGAGAGCTGCTGTGGGTGCCACCCTGCGCTGCTTTGGCAGGAGGGGGCAAGGGGTCCGTCCCTGCCTGGCTGTATATGCCCAGTCCCTGTTCTCTCCTGGCCGCAAACTAACGCTTGCTTCACTCCCTTTTGCAGAGCTGGTGTTCCCAAAGAACGCAAACGTGTTCTATGCCATGAACAGCCAGGCAAACTATGATTTCATCCTACGAAGAAAACAGCCTGGCAATGGACAAGCAAATACGGGGAACCACTGCACTCTGACATTCCCCAGGACTGCTAAACGGGGGCGTTGGAGCAGCAGGCCCAGCAAAATCACACCCTGAGAGTGTGGGGCCCAGGAGCTGAGCGAGCTGGCCAGGAACTGGACCCCTGTTTTCCTTTCCTCCCTTAGAGCCCTTTCCTCCCCTGGAGTTCCTTCTTCCTGTGGAGCCAGACACAGGTCTGTTGGACGGTGCGGACTGGAATTTTCCTTGGGGTTGGCTGTTCCCTGGTTCTTGGTGGGCACATGAGCCGAGGAACAGCAGTGCCCCAGGAGGAAAGGAAAACAGGACCACCACAGAAGCCAGTTCCATTTTGTGAGAAACCCTTTCCCTTTGTGCCAGTATTACGCAGAAGATGAGCATCTAAATTTTATTTTTGTAAAACTGGAGAAGAAAAAGTCTCCCTCGACTTCTGCCTGAACCAAGGCTGAGGCCCTGGCTGGCCTCGTGCCCCGAGCAGGCGCTGCCTCCAGGAGACATTTGTATTCATGCAAAAGCAGTGTGGGTAAGGCCCCAGTACGCTCAGCACTGAAGCCAGAATAAACAGCAGGCGTGTGTGTTGCCTTCATACCGCTGTCATACTTCTCTTTGCACTTCTTCCACACCAGAAAAACAATCCAACAAACCTAGTTTTGGATTGGATTTTTCTTCCAAAGAACTTTCAAAGTCTGCACTGGCTTTGCCATGAGTGTCATGGCCTGCTCCTGGACAAGATGAACGGATGCTCCTTGCCTTGAAGTCTTGTCTTACCGCCAGGCCAAGGCGGTTTCCCTTGGACTCCGCTAACCCAGTGACTGGAACTCGATGCCTTCTGCAGATGCTGAACTGACGGACGGACCTCTTCATAACGTGCAATCAGTCTTCAAGAGCGAAGCCTTTAATTCGCCTGTGGACTGATGGACAGTGTTTCCTGAGCAATGGGGAATGTCCCCTGCGCGACAGTCAACTACATGACCTTTAATTTTAATAGCAAGCAGGGTGGGGAGCGCAACAGGTTTTAGGCATTACCCCCGACCCCCCAGAGCTTTTATATACTTGTAGCACATCACCTCCTGGCGCTGCCCCCACCCCGCATCTCACCTGTTCAATGAATTTCCTGACATGGTACATCCTTTCAGCTGGAAGGACACGTTCAGCTGGAAGCATTTAATTCCCTGTTCTGGGAAACTCTTGAGGGACACACTGCTGGGGCCTCTTCCCAGCACCCAGGCTTCCTTGAAAGGACAGCGACAGGTTTTATTTTAAAAAGCCATAATGGAGACATGGGATTGTCTCGGTAAGCAGAGCCCTTCCCATGGAGGCTGCCTCTGCACCACTCAGACGCTGAGTTTTAGGCCACGCCTGAGCCCTGGTGTAGGTTTTTCAAAGCCAGGCTTTGTTACTTCACGGATCGGGACACATTCACAGTGTTAGGGCAGGATGCTTTACACTAAGTATTTGTCACCACTGTTTACAAGTAGCCCCCATACAGGCAAGAACTCCAACAGCAGTTTAGGTAAGAGGGGTTTGTATCTGAGCCTTAATCTTTGCCCGGTGTTAGGGTAGGATTGCAGCACAAGTTTGGCATTTCAGTTTCTGTAGGTGTAGCGTTAGGGACAAGTTCAGTATTGCTTAGAGGCGGTTTGGTTGTATTAGGCTGAAAGGTTCTTAATGTTAAAATTAGACCCTCCAAAAGGTGGGATTTTCTTTCTTTTCGTTTCTCGTTCCTTATGTTTCTTAAAGTTTACCTGTGATTGTTACACAATAAATTTAATAAAGGTTTTGTCAACTAATATTTGACTGGCCTGAATTGGTGGTGTTCTCTTTGGCTTCATTACTGCATGTGGGGTGGGGGTTCTACACCTCACTGCTGCTCTCTTCAGCCTCATCACTTTTGCTGTTGCGTGCTCCCCCAGCTCAGCTACCCCAGCAGCCCGAGATCCCCCAAAGGCCCCGTTCTAGCTGCAGCCTTTCAGCTAATGCTTGCTGTAACTAACTAGGCAGGTACCTTGTACGCAAATGTTACAGACATTTCTTGGTGAAATCAGGCTCTTTTGGGTCACCAAGCACTTCCTGCATCACTAAAGAGACTCTCAGCTTACAGTAGTGAAGGCGAAGAGAGATGACCCCCAAGTCTGAGCTGGCTCCTTTTTTTTTTTCCTACTTAAATGACCACAGGAGACAAACCCCAACCAGAGAAACCCAAGAGCGCGACAGCGCTTTTCCTTCCCCGTGCATTTCCTGCCCTCGACCAAAGCCACGCCAGGGCTGAGGGGTAACTCGCTGCCTTCCTGTGGGTGGGCCTGTCTCAGGCCTGTCACCCTGAGCCTGCTGGGGACTGCCTTGGCTTGCTGCTCACACTTCGGACCCGATGATCTCTTGAGGTCCCTTCCAACCCCTATGATTCTGTGACTTCCAGCGGGTGCTCCACCTCACACGCAGCTTTGAAGCCTGTTAGATGAGTGAAAAAAAGAAAAATAAATACCTGGCAAGTGGGAAAAATCATTCCCAGGTGCCTCAGAAGTGTTTTGGTGGGCTCCCACCTTGCTAAACCTCCATTAAAGCCGAGCCTGGCAGAGCCAAGGGGCTGGAAACGCAGAGGGGAGCAGGCAGCACCCGGCTACAGTGCCTGGGTGCAAAGCCGTGGCACGCTGTGTGCGCACCCACGGAGGCCGAGAGGTAGAAGCCCTGAGTGCCACAGGGCAGGCAATTAACGCCTTGTCATCTGTGGGAAATGGAGGAGCGGCCCTGGAAAGAAGACACAGTTGTGCTTGCTGGAGGGAAGCTGCAAAAGCAAGAGAAAAAAGTGGGAAAGAGGATTTCTTGCTGTTCAGCAGCGAGGTGGCATGGTGTGCTTTGTCATGGTAAGGAAGGTGCAGACAGACTTCTGCACAGCGAGAGGGTGCCAGGGTTGGACAACCTTTTGTATAGGAAAGCTGTGGTTCTGGTGTAAATGTAAAGTACTGAAGCCTGGCTCCAGGCTGCTGCCTCAGCCATTGAGAGGGGATAAAAGTTTGCTCAGTTGTTATTAAAGTTGTCTTCAAGCCACCACGATCAGAATACGTGCCTTTCATCACGCCACAAATGGCGCCCAACGTGGGCACTGACACGACTCGCTGCTGATCCAGTGCCATAGCTCAGCTGAGCTCAGGGAAGAACACTGAAAGGAAGCATTACCGGCGCTCCGTTACCTTTCGCAGGAGGAAGGTAAGCAGCTGAGAACTATGGGAATGAGTCTGATCAAAGAGCAAAATAATGTTTTAGAACTTTTTAACAAGATTTTGAAGGAACATGGGAAGATGCTGGGCCCCTCAGCAGAAACAGTAATTCCAGACACCTCAGTTGTGCTAATGCCAACTGGCACTTACGGACCTTTGGGTCATGGAATGGCGGCACTATTAATAGGAAAGTCCTCCACAGCATTAAAAGGGCCTTTTGAATTACCTGGAATTATTAATGTTGATTACAAAGGCGAAAGTCATTCTCAGACACTGCTCTGTCCGACTCCCAACACACGTGGACATCAGTGGGAGTGGCAGCCCCCACGGGTGTGACGCCAGGCCAGGACCCCACTCCTCTGGGGTGCTTTGGCTCCAGCACCGCCAGCCCTCTCACAGCATTACCAATGGACCAGAGATACAGCCACGCTGCATCATCAGCCCCGGTCCCACACAAAGCAGGGCCTGATGGGACAGCTTTGTACCCAGAGCGGCGCCAGACAACACACTGGATGCTCAGGGTGTACAGACGTCCCACTCCCCAGAGCTCACACACGCTCCATACCAAGGCCGCTGGGATTGCCACACTCCAGAGTGCTTCACACAGGCCAGCGAGACCCGCGGAGGAAGCGGGAGGGACAGTCAGAGAGGAACAGCCCTGGCCACGTGCACTGGCCACTGGCGGAGCTCTGTACTCACCACATTATGTGGGCACCAGCCGAAGGAAGGCGGCTCACAGGCAGCAGCTGCAGCCAGGCACCTCGATACGGGCAGCAACTCCACGCAGAGTGACACAGCGGCAACCGCCCGCGCCAGCCCTTCCCACCCAATGAAGAGCCCACACGGCTGCTCGGCTTGCTCCAGGTTCTATGTATTATCAGACCGGCTGACAGGTACTAACACATCTTCTTCAGCAGAAAGCACAACGCTGATCAGGAATCATCAGGAACAAAAATAAACATTGAAAACCGAGCGCGCAACCGTACAGAGCTGCCAGCAGGTGAGTCTCTAGGTGGCACGGCCAGGAGGACATCCTCCCACAGCCACGGCAGCCCTCGGGCTCAGGTCTGTCCCAGCTACCCCAAGCACTGTAGTCTGTCAGCACCTGGCTGCTGAGAAACTTTGTAAGGAAAAAACCCCACCAAACCCCCATACAAACAAAAGAACAACCCCTGCCCCGAGCCTGCAGTCCGCTGACTTGTTAGCCAACAGCAAGTACAACACACCTGATCCAAAGCAGGAGACAAGTTTGCTCCTCACACACAGAAGAAAAACCGTATCAAGACAAGCTGCCTTTCCGTCAGGTACCGCAGGATTGTGCGCGGGCTGCTGAGAACACTACAGCTGACACCCCCACCTCCCACCCCTCCTCCCCCCACCTTGGCTTCTGGGGGTTGTTTTGGTTTTTTAAGGATAGTGCCAAGCGTTTCCCTGCCCAACTCACTAAACATTAAGTCCCCAGAAGTCCTACACTCACTTTTACAGCCTAATTAGACCCTCAAATAGGTTGTCAGGCTTCCTTCTCCCCACAAAATACATCAAGGCAGGGGGCAAAGCGGGACGTGGCACAGAGGCAAACGAAACCAGCAAACTCCACCTTCTCTGCTCGCTTCCAAGACTTTAGACCCGCTAAGGCACCAGCTCTGGATTGGGAGCCCCATTTCGATGGGCTCTGGCATGTTTTGAAGCCTGCAGAGGGGAAGCCAGCAACAGTTTTGCACAGGATGGTGGAGAGGGAGAAGACCCTAGAGAGGAGCGCTGCTGCTCCGGTGCTCTCAATGGTTTTGGAAACCGTCTTGATTTCAGCAGGGATCCCTTTACCCAAGTAACCCAAACATGGTTCCTTGTAGAACTACAAACCTCACAAGGAGTAAGAGTTACCCAGCAGCCCAGTTACACCTACCCGGAAAGGTACAAACGCTTGTACGCTCTATATATTAATCTTTATAAATACAGTATTCTACAGGGGGACCTGTAGAAATTCGTCATTCAAGGTTTCGTTTGGCTTTTAGTCAGTCTGTTCTCAAACAAAAGCTTGCAAGGGCTTTCGTTCAGACCTCTGCCTTCCTTCAGCCAGGCTTTTCCCCTCCCTCACCTCCCGCCTGGTCCCAAGCAGCCTGGGGAGCTGCTGGGTCCAGCCAGAGCGCTTTGCCATCGGAAGCAGCGGGAAGGAGACCACATGAAGAGCTGCTCTACAACTTTCAAGGGTGAAAAGCTAAAGTGGGAGGCAGGTTCAGCTGTGGCCAGTGTCCTGGGGGATGCGGGAAGTCATAGCTCGTCCCTGGAGGACGGCGTGTGGAGAGATGACTGGGAAGGCAAGGCATCCTTGTTCTGGGCATCGCTGTGGATCTTGCCCTGCTGCCGGGATTTCCAGGAGTGCGTTCTGTCCCAGTCCGTCGACACGGTCTCGTTGTCCCAGATTGTAGAGGTCTCTGTGTCGCTGAGGTAGCCCGGCTGCCCGGTGTAGTGGGTGGGGTAGACAAGCAGGGGTTCTGCCGAAAAGGCTTTCAGGTCCCTGGACTCGTAGTACTCCATGTACTTCGCTCTAAAGAGGAGAGGGGAAAAATATAATCATTGGTAAGAGAGTGAAGGAGTGTCAGTAACTGGTTGTAACTGGGAGACACCAGCCCATGTAGCCAATGTAGCTTCAAGGGGGAAAAGATCAAGGAAATCAGAACCAAAGCACGTCTGTTAGGACCACACAACTCTTGATACCAGCCAGGGACGGCCGAAGGGTCACTCCAAGAAGTAATCCCTGAGCAGCTTTACGCATTTTCACCCTGCACCACCCCCAGCTGTACCAGCTGGTACAGCTGGGAGTGACTTCCTGAGGGAGCCAAGATACCTCGGCTCAGGCCTTTGGACTGAGCTATGCCAGTTCCTCCATCATGGTGGCATCTCCAGATGCTGCTGAGCCCAAGTGGTGCCCAACAGGCAGCCCCAGCATCCTGCCCCAAGAGGCGGAGCTGTTCTGGTGATGGGAAAAGTCGCCTTTCCCTGCACTCCAGCATTAACCTGCATCTCTCCTGGGACGCGGCAAGCTGCGGCCCTCCCCTGCCTGCTCAAGAGATCCCCACTGGCCAAGGGCCCATTACTTACATCAGCTCCCAGTCTAGCTGGGCTTGTGCGATGTCATCCATCAGCTTCATGAGCTTCCTCTTAAACTGGTGTTCGAAGCGCACGTCATCCTCAATTACAAGCGTCTTCTCCAGCTCTCTGTTCACCACCTGAAAGGAGAGGGTTCAGGAGTGTCAATGGCTCCCATGAGCTGCTCCCTGCATCCTGAAATCGGTGGGATCATCCTGACATGGTGCTGCCCTTCGAGCAGGCAGGGAGGGGGCTGGAGAGCCACTCCCAGGTTCACAGCCCAGCTGGGACGGACTGCAAGAGCCAGGGAGAACAGATGGACACCACCCTGTGGCTGAGCACCTGCAACCTCAGAAACCCCTTCATGGGATGTCACACCCTCTGGAAGCCCCGAGCTACCATCCAACAGCACCACAGCAACCACCTCCTCAGAGGAAGGTGCAGCAGCCCTGGTTCAGAAAGCCTCTCCCTTGGAAGAAAGTGTTCCTGGAGGCTGGGAAGGAGAACACCCCAGCATATCCAGAGCCTGGCTCTGACTCCCAAAGAGATCACGCCACGCAAAGGCACCCTGCACCTACGTTCCGCGTTACCTGACCGTCGGCCCAGAAGCAAAGCCCGACCTCCCGTGACCCACGTCACCCCCACAGCCTCTGGGAGTCTGGATCAGCACCCTGCTGCACCCAGCACCTCCGAGGGCAGAGGGCTGCCTCCTCTCACCCACACAGGACCCTGCCCCAGGAGGCGCAGCCCTCGCTGGCAGATTTGGGTAACCGTACCCCGAGTACCCTGTCCCCGCTCTGTATCTCGCTTGAAGCAATCCCTCCTGCCAACATCAGGCTGAGCACCTCAACCACCTCTGACCAGCACGACCAGGATCTTCTCAAGTGTCGCTCCCCAGGTGATCAGAGGTGGAAGCTACAGCTTTAACCACCCAAGCAACATCTCTCAGCTCAGATATGGCCTTGATGCTAAGAATATTTCTGACAGCCCCGTTCCCCCAGTCCCTGCCCCTCCCTGTGCCACACTGGGGGGAAGAAGGGAGTGAAATCGTGACTGAAGTGCAGTCTGCTGAGAAGGGAGGGGTGGGGGGAGGTGCTTTAAGATCTGGTCACACTTCTCATCACCCAGTTCTGGTGTCACTGGTGCAGGGCAGGGCCATCAACTAGAGAGTTTTCTTTCCTTTATTCTGTGTTGAGTCTGTTCTGCCTGTGATGCTGATTGCAGAATGATCTCTCCCTGGCCTTACAGAACCATAGAATCATAGACTGGTCTGGGTTGAAAGGGACCCCAAGGATCACAGAGTTCCAACACCCTGCCACAGGCAGGGCCACCAACCTCTAGGCCTGCCCAGGGACCCAGCCAATCTGGCCTTGAACACCCCCAGGGATGGGGCACCCACCCCCTCTCTGGGCAGCCCGTTCCAGACCCCTACCACTCTCATCTCGACTCCTGAGCCTCTCAGCATCCTTTTTCTCCCCTGTCCAGCTGAGGAGGGAAGTGACAGAGCAGCTTTGGTGGGCATCTGGCCTCCAGCCAGGGCCAAACCACCACAGCATCCAAAAAAACCCTGTGTACACCCCCTACAACCCAAGGGAAACAGCTTCAGCCCTCACCCCCTGAAACCAGCACCCTATTTGACACTGACCCACGCCTGGCCCTGCACTGTCCTCCTGCACCCACCCACTAGGCACCCACCAGCTCCTTACCTCCTTCCAGATGTAGCAGTGACTGAGGAAGCAGCCGATCTCTCCCCTGGTTAGTGGCCTGGAGGAGTACGGGTCCCGGTAACCTGGGAGCATGTCGATGCTCAGGGCTTTCAGCTGGCTCGTGTTCAGCGCCCTGAGGATGAGAGAGCAGCTGTCAGCACTTAATAAAGAGCAGTAAGTGCGAGTTGGACGTGGGCAGAACATGGGAAGTAGGATGGACTGTCAGAGAAGCCACACCTTGAGGAATTCCTGTGCTTGCTTTGCTCAAAAAAGCCCAGAGAGAAGTTCATTGCTTGATTTACAGCTCTAAACCAAGCTGACAAAGTGTATCCCTAGCTCTACAGGGAGGGGATTGTCCCTCTCTGCTCTGCCCTCGTGAGGCCCCATCTGGAGTACTGTGTCCAGAGCTGGGGCCCCCAGTACAAGAAGGATGTGGAACTGTTGGAGAGGGTTCAGAGGAGCCACGAGGATGATTAGAAGGCTGGAGCACCTCCCCTACGAAGAGAGGCTGAGGGAGCTGGGCTTGTTCAGTCTGGAGAAGAGAAGGCTGCGGGGGGACCTCATTGCAGCCTCCTAGTACCTGAAGGGAGCAGAGAAACAGGAGGGGATTCACCTTTTCAAAAGGGTAGACAATGACAGGACAAGGGGGAATGGATTAAAACTAAAGGAAGGAAGGTTTAGATTAGGGGGAAGTTTTTTACAGAAAGAGTGGTGAGGTGCTGGAACAGGCTGCCCAGGGAGGTGGTGGATGCCCCGTCCCTGGAAGTGTTCAAGGCCAGGTTGGATGTGGCCCTGGGCAACCTTGTGTAGATGCAGGCCTGAGGTTGGTGGCCCTGCCTGTGGCAGGGGGGTCGGAGCTCTGTGATCCTTGGGGTCCCTTCCAACTCATACCATTCTATGATTCTATGATTCTCTGCCAAAGGCTTCTTGTGGACCCACCAACTGGCAGGTGCTTGGCTTAGATGGTTTCTCCAAGAGGTCGTGATGGGTCTCCAAGTGTGACACAGACCACTAGATGGCACACGGGCTCCTCTCTCCTGGAGGCCTTCTAGCAGCTCCCTCACCAAAAACCTCTGCCTCGCTTTGTCGTCATAAGAAGGGTCTCCACACACCTCAGAGAAAGCTTGGGAAGGGTTATCTCATTATAAGAAGGGTCTCGACACACCTCAGAGTCAGCTTGGGAAGGGCTACGTCAAGGTTAGCACTGTAGCACAGCAGCTTATGACAGTCTTCCCAGGGGATAACCGCTCTCCAACACCATCACAGCGGACTCCTTTTAACTGCAGCCATGGAAATCAGGATGATTTTAACCTGGTTTTCATCCTAGCCTGAGTTAAGCTGGTTCTCCTGGTTCTCTCATGGAGACTGACTGATTGCAAAAGGAAAAAGAAACAGGAGCCAAAGGTCCCCAAGCAGATTATTGGGCAAAGAGAATCAGAGACTGGTCTGGGTTGGAAGGGACCCCAAGGGTCACAGAGTTCCAACACCCTGCCACAGGCAGGGCCACCAACCTCCAGACCTGGATCTACACAAGGTTGTCACCTCTCCCCTCAGCCCACCTTTCCCCACCAGAAGGAAGCCAGGCACCTGAGGAGATGGCGTGAAGCAGTTAAGCACGACCCACGCTTTGCAAACATCAGCAACCCCTGCCAAAACTCACTTTCCATCCACAGCCTCCACTACCTTGACTGCAATCTCCTGCTCGTAGAGAGTCCGCAGCATCCAGTCCCGCCTGTCTTTCCGACGCTTCAGATTGATCATGAAGATCTGGGTAGAAGAGAAAGATGTCAGCCTCCTGGCTTGGGCATGAGGAAGAAGAGGGAGTCCTGATTCGCTCTGCTCCAGCAGCCCCACCAGAGGAACAGATCTTAGATAAAAAAATCACTGGCTGTGCTTTTATTCCAGGTTGCTTGGGATGTGTCAAAAAACCCGGGGTTGGTTTGGAACTGAAAGGTCAGAGGCTTGCTCTCAGTCATAAAAACTTCCACAAAAAGCAGTTAGTCACAGGGAGAAGGTGCTTTTCAAGGATGACTACAGGTGAGAGCAGAGCTGGTGCAGCAAGGCCTGTAATTCCCCAGGATACAGGATGATTTCATCACCATTAAATGCAGGATAACATGGCTGGCTCCAGTCCCAGAGGGACACTGACCCTCCTTTCTCTGCACCACTGCCACTGCCTCCATTTAGGACAGAGGTGTGAGGACACAACACCGTGCAGGCCTGAGCACATGGCAAAGAGAGGATTTCTGGAATTACTTTGGGCTCTTCAAAAAAACCCCACTGCTGCCCCTGCCAGAGCAGAAACCTCGCAGAGAAGGATGGGGAAGAGAGCTGTCTGGGCAGGGCTCAGTCCAAGCCCTGAGGACACAGACCCTGGCAGAGGACTGGAGCTCCCGTTTGCAGGTAAGCCACGGAGGGTCAGGGATGTTTTTTCAGTCCCAAGGCAGACAAGTGCAGCCTTGTAGCCTGCAGAGCAAAGCCTCACCTCAGTACGAAGCAGATCTAATTCCAGCTCAGTCCAGATGCAAGAATAATAAATTGGATAAATAAAGCGCAGCCACAAAGGACAACATGGAAAAAACCCACCCAACCCCTTCCCCAGCTGCGTCCCAAACACAGATGCTCAAACACACACAGCCAAATCGGGCTCAGACTTTACGAGTCCCACGAGCAGCTGTAGCAGAACACTGAGAACACAAAGGCTCCCCTGATCCCTCCCTGGTCACGGTGCCACTGCCACCCTGGCAGCTGCACTCGCACTGGAGTCCCGGCTCCGTGAAAAACAGACACAGGGTAACTAAAGCACGGCAGATCCCTCTCCAGCCTTCTCCCCTCACTGCCTGCTCTCTCCACTTTGCTGGGCAGGGGTGGGAGAGGGATTCCTGGGGGCCTGGCGCAGCACTGGTCTCAGTAACTGATGTCTATAGTTCATTTTTGTATGAGGAGAACTTGGTGACCAGAGAGGGGAGGGGGAAGCTGCCACAGGAAGGAGATGGCATGCATGATTCTCATCACTCCTGGATGTGGCCGGCTTGGGCTAGAAGCCAGCTGACAGCCTGGGTTCCCAGCTGCTCCAGGCTCACCAGGTTCTCCTCTCAGGCAAGAGAAATGCTCCCTTCTGTCACTGGAAAGCAGGAGGTTTCCCAAGAGACCACTTCAGAATGGAAGGGCTGCCTAGCTGCTCTGCAGAGCTGGATGTAGAGGAAACGGTGCAAGAACTGGGGAATTAAATAACCCATTTTTCAGCTTCCCTTCTACCTTTAATCCTCCCACCTGGATCAGAGCATCCATACCACCCTGACAGGAAGCCCAAGGACTTCCCGGGCACTGCCCTTGCACACAAACCCGCGAGAGTCATCACAGGGCTCAGGGCAGGTACCAAGTGCCCACAGATCTGACTGGCCTCATTCCCCTGCAGCAAGCACCAGATGGAGAAACCAGCCCCTCAGCCCCTTTTTCCCTTCTGCTTCCCCAAGCTCATCCCCAAATAAGGATGTCTGTTTTCTCCTTGCAAAAGGCTTAAGTCCAAAAAATAAGTACTGGGGAAAGAGCTAATTACATGAAACGATAATACACTCCAAGAGCAATGGCTGGAAGCTCAGCTACAGGGAGAACCCAGGTCCCCTAGGCAATGAGCAGGAAGGCAAGACCATAATAGCGAAAGAGATTGCTTACTTCATCAAATCCCATCTTGTCAGGGTGCTTCAGAGGAACAGAGACATACTGAGAGGGTTCAACAGGTGGGCGATCGACTGAAAGAGAGGAGAGACCCCAAGCATCACCTTCACCGCATCGATACCGTGCATCCGGGGGTGTTTTCATCACCGGGCGCAAAGCCGGGTGTGAAGTCAGTGCGGGGCTGGGTACAGCAGGAAGCATCCCCGGGGCAGAGCGGAAGCCAGGAGCCACACAACGTGACAAAACCAGGGCTCTGCAGCATCCTTTCCACAATAAAGACCCATTTTTTGCCTTTAACCTGGGGAAGCTTGAGGGATTTTGGGAATGGGGCTGACCCGACCCTGAAGTGATTACATCCCGAGGTAGAAAAATAGGTGGAAAATGGGAAAGCGCCTATCAGAACGGTAAGAGAGCGGTCAGAGCAGGGTGCAGGCTCCCAGGGGGAAGGAGCGGAGGGGACCCATGGTGGCAGGGCACAGCAACTTACTCATAGCCTCAATCAGTGTGTGCACAAAGTTCTCTGCTTCTTCTTGCAGCATCTGGTGCGATTTCAGGGGCATGGGAAGGAAGCCATAGTGTTCCTGGTTGCAGATGAACATCTGTATTCCTGGGGACCACAGGAAAAACCAAAACAGAAATTAGAATTGGTTCTTTTACCAGTGGATTTCACTGCTCTGTTGCTTCGTAGCCACAATCAAACTTAGCCCAGGACTTCAGTCCCAAACATTGTGCTTCATCAGCAGCCCATTTGAACCCATCACGGGGCTGGTTTCTGTTTGATTTGGCTGGCAGCAAGCGCCCTCTCCTATGAAACCGATGCCCACTTGCTCCTACGAGCGGGTACTTCGAACTGCAAGCGGTTTGCTCCCAGGAGAGGCAGGGAACGCCCCCCTCAGCCCAGAAAAAGGGTCTTCTTCTGGCTACGGATGGCAACAATCCTGCCACAGAGGGCGGAACTGGCCTTCAGCAAAGTCGTGTGTGATCCCCTGTAGACCTGCTGGGTGTAACTGGGTACCACAGAGGAACTTCTTTCCTGGGAGGGTGGCAGAGTCCTGGGCCAGGCTACCCAGAGAGGTTGGGGAGTCTCCATCTCTGGAGACATTCAGACCCTGTGATCCTGGGTGCTGCCCTGTGCAGCCTGCTCGAGGGATCCTGCTCTGGGGCAGGGGGTGGACTGGGGGATCTCTAGAAGAGCCCTCCGACCCCCATCATTCTGTGTGTGTGTGTCATGCACTTGCAAAGCTGGTGTAGCTGCAGGGTTGGTGACCAGCCTAGCAAGGGATTCACTCTGGCTTTGCAGTCGAGCATCCTCCAGCTTCTGTGCACTTTGGCTAGAAAATAAACCCAATGATTAAACCTGTGCTGGCAAAGGACTTTGAGGAATATGCATGATAACCATCTTGGAAGTGTCAAGTCTACCAAACATGGTCCCTTCCTCTCCAGGACTAATTTTTACCGTGGCCTAGAGACCAGAGACAAATCCTAGAGACACACTGGGCAAGGAGAAAAAGGGCTTTGAGAGAGAGGTGATGGCGTAAAACCCTTCTACTCAAAGGCCTTTGGATCTGCTCATTCAAGGAGATGCACCTGAAAGTGTGAAACAAAAGGAAGGTGTAAAGCCCCTCCTGGGAGCAGACGCCTTCGCACAGGGGAGACCGACCCACCGCTGAGCCTGTTCACTGGGGCTGTCCCACCAGCAGCAAAGTGCTCTTCCCTCTGAGCCGACCAAGGGGTTTTGCTCACTCAGCTACAACTGCCCTGGCAGGCAGAAGCTACACCCCACGAAGCCAAGGGAATGTCGTTGTGTTGTTATTCACCGAGCTCTGGTACAAAAAAGCCAGGGATCTCCTGGAGAGAGCCCAGCAGAGGCTACGAAGGTGATTAAGGGCCTGGAGCATCTCCCCTATGGGGAAAGGCTGAGTGAGCTGGGGTTGTTCAGCCTGGAGAAAAGAAGCCGGAGAGGGGATCTGATCAGTGCTTATCAATAGCTGAAGGGTGGGACACAGGGGGAAATTGCCAGCCTCTTCTCAGTGTCTGTGGGGACAGGACAAGGGGTGATGGTCTCAAGTTGGAGCATAGGAACTTCCACACGAATATGGGGAAGAACTTCTTTCCTGGTGAGGGTGAGGGAGCCCTGGGACAGGCTGCCCAGGGGGGTGTGGAGTCTCCTTCTCTGGAGATATTCCAGCCCCGTCTGGACGCCTCCCTGTGTGACCTGTCCTAGGGACCCTGCTTTGGCAGGGGGGTAAGACTCGATGAGCTCTTGAGGTCCCTTCCAACCCCTACGATTCTGTGGATCTCTGAAGGGCCTTCACTAACTGACCACAGCTGAAAGCTGCTAGAACCCGTACGACCAGCCAAGCAGATTTAAAAACCCCCAACAAACCCAAACACCAAACATTTCTTTTTCTTTTCTTTCTTTAAAAGCAGCACGACCCCCTCCCTGCAGGGATCACATGGGATGCAGACACTGCCCGGCGCACTGGTGCTTTCATGTATTAGTCCCCCTAATCCTCAGCAGCTTTAGCAGAGCAGCACTATCTGCATTAACAGCCCCGGTGTTTCTATCACTTGAAGTTGTGTGAGTAACTTGCCGGCTGCGCTACAGCCAAAGCTCATGCAGCTGCGTTTTGGTAACCGGCAGAATACAAAAATACCCCCTGCTGGCATGAATGGGTTTGGCACCGATCTGAGCGACTAGTCCCAGCTGGCTGGGCTCACTGATCTCTGTTCCTATCTTCCGCTGTCTTAAACACGGTTACTCTGCAGAGGTTCACGCCAGTGGCTCTGTTCCTTCTGGGATAAAAGCTAGGCTAAAATGGGAAGACTGCCTTCAAATGGGGAGGGGGGCTTGCTCTCCAGCTCTGGTTTTATAATAAAGTAAAAGATTGCTACAGGGGACACAAAAGCTACAGATATTTGTATTATTGTTATTATTCGTAGAATCACAGGCTGGTCTGGGTTGGAAGGGACCCCAAGGATCACACAGTTCCAACCCCCTGCCACAGGCAGGGACACCAACCTCCAGGCCTGGAGCTACACAAGGTTGCCCAGGGACCCAGCCAACCTGGCCTTGAACACCCCCAGGGATGAGGCACCCACCACCTCTCTGGGCAGCCCCTTCTAGCCCCTCACCACTCTCTCTGGAAAGAACTTCCCCCTAATAGCTCATCTAACCCTTCCCTCCTTCAGCTTCACTCCATCCCCCTTGTCCTGCCAGTCTCTGCCCTTTGAACAAGCTGATTCCCCTCCTGTTTCTCTGCTCCCTTCAGGGACTGGAAGGCTGCAATGAGGTCCCCCCGCAGCCTTCTCTTCTCCAGGCTGGACAAGCCCAGCTCCCCCAGCCTCTCTTTGTAGGGGAGGTGCTTCAGCCCTCTGATCATCTTCATGGCCTCCTCTGAGCCCTCTCCAACAGTTCCACATCTTTCTTGTACTGGGGGCCCCAGCTCTGGACGCAGGACTCCAGCTGGGGCCTCACGAGGGCAGAGCAGAGAGGGACAATCCCCTCCCTGTCCCTGCTGCCACCCCTCTGCTGACGGAGCCCAGGATCCCATTGCCCTTCCAAGCTGCAAGAGCACACTGCTGGCTCATGTTAAGTTTCTCATCCACCATGACACCCAGGTCCTTCTCAGCAGGGCTGCTGTCCAGAAGCTCTTCTCCCAGGCTGTAAATATATCTGGGATTCTTCCAGCCCAAGTGCAACACCTGACACTTCGCAGTGTTGAACCTCATTAGGTTCACCCAGGCCCACCTTTCCAGCCTGTCAAGATCCCTCTGGATGGCTTCCTTTCCTTCTATTGGGTCAACCACACCACTCAGCTTGGTGTCATCCACAAACCTGCTGAGGGTGCACTCAATCCCATCATCAATGTCATTGATAAAGATGTTATTCGCCTTTGTAAGGCTGTGACCAGGATCCACAGCCACATTCCAGCACCCAAAATTCCCCCTATCCCTGCAACCAGGCCTTCCTGCCACCTGGCTCTGGGTCTTCAGAGCCTAGGGCCAAAAGGGAGCTCAGAGATCTGGCTGGCTGAACACTGTCCAGTGGGCGTGAGAGGCGGCCACCTGTCAGTAAGGCGCCCGCAGTGGGTTTTGTTCCGAGGCAGCGCTCCTGCCATCGGCCACGTCCTCTCAGCAGAGGCGGGACGGGCTCTCTGCAGTGTCACTAAGTGGTCGCTTCCAGCAGGAGCTTCACTGGTGAAATGAAAAATAAACCTCAGTGGTCTGACCCTGAGGCATAAAGTGCCTGGACAAGTACACGTAGGAGTACAGGGATGTAAGGGAAGTTACTCCCAAGGGAAGTTCACCTCAACCTCCAGATGTTTTCACATTGCTGAACTCAGATGTCATCCTGGGTGACAGCCCAGCCAGCGATCTGAGCAGATCAGCGGGCCAGACAGCTGCAGCAAAGCTTTTTGTGTCATGGGTCAGTCCTGGAAAAAGCTAAAGTGCTCTAAGATGGAAGGAAAACCATGGCTCTGAATCCCTGAAATACTTCTGGAGTCTATGCAAGGCAGTTATCAAGCTCACTGGGACAGCTGTCAGAGGGAACATGTGGAGCAGGTAGATCTGAAGGAGCTTGCTTTGCTACCCAGACTTACACCTCTCTTCTCCTCCGGAGCCAACATCCCGCCACCCCAACTGAAAGTCAGGGTCCCAAAGGTGCCCTGCCAGTTCTCCCCTCAGCCCTGCCTGCCCAGGGCTCACATTTCAGCTCCTGCCACCTCTGTCATCCATCCTTCTCACCCGATGCCCCTCATATGCTCATAGCTGAGCTTTGAAAATCCCTGTGCGGTCTGCCAAGGCAACAGCATCTTTTTCAGTGCACCAAGAGCTTCAAACCAGGAACCTCACTAGATGGGGAGCTACAAACAGCTGGTGGCTGCTGTGTTGGTCTGCAGGCAGTGGGAAAGGGGCTTCTCAGCCCATTGCTTCTGCAGAAGCAACTGCTGCCAACAAGAAGCAGCTCTATTTCTTTACTGCCTTTTCCCTCTGCTTGGCTGTCCCCCAAGAACAGCCCTTCCTTCACTCTCCTACAGACAGGAGACAGGCAATACCCAGCACACATCACCCAGAGGACCCACAAATGACTCTGCCTCACCAGTTCACCTTGCTAAGCCAGCACACCAGCCACGAAGCTCCGAACAAAGTGCCTTTCACTGGTGCTGCTGAGGTTTCATCAGCACCTTTGTCCTCAGAAGGCCCCAGATGTTCCCCTTTGCAGCGCAGGAGGGCAGAGAAGAATACAGAGATGACCATGACAACCTCCCAGGAGCTCCTTCAGCTCCCACAGTGACATACAGGGCTGCAGCCAGGACTTTGCAGGGGACAGAAAGCAAAATGGGACCAACCATCCTCACCACGAGTACAGTACCATGCATTTAAGAGACAAGGACTTTCCCAAGACACCTGGAGCTCTCTGCAAACACCATTCCAGGCAAAGGAAGAGGATGGTGAGGTTGTGACTTGGTGATAGGACCAACTAACTGAAATCCCCCCACTGTGTGTAGGAACCGATCCCAGTCCCAGTGGAGCGGTACAGGTTTTCCCTCCACTGTGCCCCACGGGTCTCAGTGCTCGACTGGTTCTCCCCAAGCACCAGTGACCCAATGACAGGTACCCAGAGGTTCTACTGCTCATACGCCAGCTCCAACCTACTCGTGCCAGCAAGAGACGTCCTCTCAGCACAGCCCACAGGCTCCCTGTCATTCCCCTGAAATCTGCCATGATTCTGCTTTCAGAAAGACCAAACCCACCCCCCAAAAAGCCCCACCTCTCAGGCAACTCCCACTGAGCTGCCCCAAAACAAAGCTGTAGGAAAAGCAAACAAGCATCCTGCTGCTGCAGAGCTTCACAAGCAAGCAGGAGACCCTGACCTGATTGCCTTGGTCGGACGGAGGCCCTGGGAGAGTGGATAACAAGCTGCAAGATAAGACATCCTGATTTACAGGAAGCTGCAAGATAAGACATCCTGATTTACAGGAAGGTGCAAGATAAGACATCCTGCTTAACAGGATCTTCCTCCCAAGATAAGACATTGTGAAACAGGAACATTCCTCCTTGTGGTTTTGCTGCAGCTGCAAGATAACATAGTAGTTTTAATTTGCCTAGAAATAGCTAAAAGATGAAGTTGTATTAACCAATGAGTCTAGGAATAGCTAATAGATGAAGTTGTACTAACCAATGAGTGTGGGACGCGACATAGATACTAACCAATGGAAATAAAGACACGTAGCTTGCTTGTTGTTAGAAATAATATAAAGCTTATGGAATATTGCTAATAAATCGAACACTTTGCTTGCATCAAGTGGTGTCCCGTCCCTCAGTTGCGGCAAATGGTGACCCCGACGTGATTCGGTCCGACGTGATTCGATCCGAAAAGGAGCGAACGGCTCGGCGTTCGGAAAGGAACAGAACTGCCCATCTGGCAGCCGGTCGCAACTCCCGCAGAACTTCAAGGAGTGACTTGCTGAAAAGGAAGCAGAAGCCGGCTAACAATCCCTCGGTGGAAGGAGGTGAGCTGCGGGTAATCGGAAATGGGGGGGCAAGTTTCCACCCCCGTGGAAAGGGACGTATATGAACTTATGAAAGCCTTGCTGACAAAGCATGATAAGACTATATTGGGCCATGATCTTAAATGTATGTTAAAATGGGTCCAAGTAAAAATCCCTGACGTTACTGCGTCTAATATTTTTACGACGGAAATATGGGACAAAGTAGGTATTAAACTATGGGACGGAGCTACGAAGGGCGACCCCCAAGCACAAAAATTACTCCCTTGGTGGAGAATTATTTTTGAAATCTTAAAGGAACAAGAAAGCTCTCATAAAGGGGATCCACCTTCTGAGACTGATCATAACGGGAAAGACCCCGACCTCAGTCCCTCTGACCTCCCTTCAGCTCCGCCGGCAACAACCTATTCTGCCCCTGAACCCAAAACCAAACCCATACTAACGTCAAAACCGTCTCTAAGAAGGAGGGCTTTGGCAAATTACCCTCCAGAAGACGACCCCTTTGATCCCGGACCTATAGACCCGGAGGATGAACCCGACTTGTTCCCCCCTGACCCACATAATGTATGGACTCAGATAAAAAAGCAGGCGTTAAGGGAGGGGGAGTGGGAGGTGGCACAAAAAATTGTAGCACCAGTTGTGTACCAGGGACGGGGAGCTCAATGGGAACCTTTGTCTTTTGCCGTAATTAAGGAATTGCGCCGTACGGTCACGGAACATGGTCTCTCTTCTCCTTATTTTGTTACTATGTTGTCATCTGTTTTTGATACCTACATAATGACACCTCATGACTTAAAATCTCTTGCACAATTGCTTTGTACTCCTATGCAATATATGTTGTGGGAATCTCAATGGAGACAGGGGTTGCAAACCCTTTTAACTACTTACATAGGGAATAACAATCCCAAAATGGCAACATTAACAATGGAACATTTAACGGGGACAGGGCCATATGCTGATCCCGTCACCCAGGCCCGAGACATTCCAAGGGAAGCCTTAAGAGCTTTACGTGAAGAAGCAAAAAAGGCACTTCTGAAGATCCCTGATCCTCAGAAGCCGCAAAAGGCTTTTACTGCTATAGTACAAGAACCTAAAGAACCTTATATGCAATTTATAGATCGATTAAAATTAGCGCTAGAAAAACAAATTGAGAACGCAGAAGCAAGAGAAATATTACTTTTAAAATTGGCAGTGGAAAATGCTAACACCGATTGTAAGCGAGTTTTGCAAACCCTGCCAAACGGGAACCCTACTCTAATTGAAATGGTTGAAGCATGTAATCGTATAGGGACAATTGATCATAAATTTGAGGCCATGGCCGCCGCTTTTGCCGCTATGCAACCCCCCCCTACTTGTTTCAATTGTGGGAAGCCTGGACACCTTAGGAAAAATTGTCCGAAAAAACCACAAACAAAAGCCCCCAGTGTTTGTCCTAAATGCCAAAAAGGACGGCATTATGCAAATCAATGCCGCTCCAAATATAATGCCCAGGGACAGCCCCTCCAGGGAAACAAGTCACGGAGCGCGATTCCGCGGCGCGTGCAGAAACAAGTTCCGCAGGGCACAACTTCCCCGCAGGGGGGTGTTCAATTACAACCAACGCCACAAGTTTTTGTCCAGCAACCGCAGGGAGTGCCGGACTGGACTTGGCAACCTCCCACACAGTAACTCTGCTTGATTCTACAGTCCACTTATTGCCCACCACCACTAACAGTTCCATTTTAAGGGGGCAAAGCGCCCTAATTGTCGGTAGATCGTCTACCACACTTACGGGACTCTTTATACTCCCCGGGGTGGTGGATGCAGATGCGGTAGATAACATAGCAGTAATGGTTTGGACTTCTTTCCCCCCCTGTACTATCCCAGAAGGCAGCCGAATTGCACAATTGGTACCTTTTTTACAGCCTCAGAGAAACTCCGTGGCTAACCAGCAGCTGCCCTGCAGAGAAGGTAATTTTGGATCCACAGGAGTTCCATCAATTTACTGGGCACAAAATATATCTTTACATCGCCCCATGTGTAAAGCTACCCTGTCCCAAGCGGGACAGAAATATCCTTTACAAGGTATTGTGGACACTGGAGCAGATGTTACGGTTATCTCACAGGCGAAATGGCCCCCACATTGGCCATTGACCTCTACACCTCAGGCCCTTGCAGGGGTAGGCGGCACTGGTACTAGTAGACAAAGCCTCCATACTGTTACCATTGAAGGCCCTGAAGGGCACATAGCCACTGTTAAACCTTTTGTTTTACCAATTCCGATGGTCCTGTGGGGCCGTGACGTATTAGCTCAGTGGGGAGTTACACTAAAAACACATTTTTAGGGGGGGCCATTGAAGAGCGCGGCACTCTAAAAATTACCTGGAAAATGGATACCCCTATATGGGTGGATCAATGGCCCCTTCCTATAGAGAAACTCCGCGCTCTTAATGACTTAGTAGAGGAGCAATTACAAAAGGGACATGTAGTACCGTCTGTTAGTCCATGGAATTCTCCTGGTTTTGTTATTAAAAAACCAAGTGGCAAGTGGCGCCTACTCCATGATCTTAGAAAAATTAATGACGCTATGGAAAACATGGGACCCCTTCAGCCGGGGCTTCCCTCGCCAACCATGTTACCAAGAAATTGGTACCTTACAGTAATTGATTTAAAAGACTGTTTTTTTAATATACCATTACATCCTCAGGATGCACCTAAATTTGCTTTTTCCATTCCAAGCGTCAACGTTCAGGAACCTTTGCGACGATTCCATTGGGTAGTGCTCCCACAAGGAATGAAAACCAGTCCAACCATATGCCAATGGTATGTGGCAAAAATTTTAAGCCCAATTAGAAAGTCTAAACCTTCTGTGTTGTTATACCACTACATGGACGACATCCTTGTGGCTGCATCTCAGGAAACAGACATGAAGGAGGCCGTAGCCCTTGTCACTACAGCTGTAAACGCAGCTGGATTTTGTATTGCTTCTGAAAAAATTCAAACTATTTCCCCTTGGAAATATTTGGGCTGGTTAATTCGGTCAAAGACCATAGCACCTCAACCACTTCACTTGAACACAGAAATTTCTACTTTAAATGATGTACAAAAACTTCTGGGAACTATAAACTGGGTTCGCCCCTTATTGGGAATCACAAATTCAGATTTAAGTCCTCTTTTTGAACTTTTGAAGGGAGACACAAATATTTGTGCCCCAAGAACGCTAAACGAACCCTCTCTTAAAGCAATTGCAAAAATCACTGAAGCCATTGCGTCTAGACAGGCGCACCGCTGCGATCCAGATTTGCCATTTTTTTTGGTAATCTTAAATCCTACAAAACAGCCATATGCCCTTATTTTCCAATGGGACACTGATCAGAAGGACCCATTATTGACTATTGAATGGGTATTTCTATCACATCAGCCTTCAAAAACAATATTTGCACAATATGAAATGTTTGCATTTTTAATTCTTAAGGCGCGGCAACGACTATTAACTTTAGCAGGAATTGACTTTACATGTATCTATTTGCCAGTGGTCAAAACCTATCTTTCCTGGTTATATTGCCAATCGGACGTTTTTGCCATGGCTCTTGCTGGCTATCCTGGACAGATTTCTTCGCATTTGCCAGCTCATAAACTTTTACACCTTGACTTTCAACTTTCCCAAAAAACCGAAAAGAAGCGAAAAACCTCTGGAGGCATTTACAGTGTTTACTGATGGATCTGGAAAGACCCACAAATCTGTTATCATCTGGTGGAACCAGGAAACCCAGAAATGGAACTCAGACATTTCTGCAGCACCTGGCTCACCACAAATTGTGGAACTTGCAGCTGTTGTACGCATCTTTCGAAAATGGACAAAACCTCTTAACATAATCACTGATTCCGCTTATGTTGCTGGTATAGTCCAGCGGGCAGAAGCTTCATTTTTAAAAGATGTTACTAACCCTCTTTTGTTTACTTTATTACAGGAACTTGTCGCTTTGTTGGACTCCAGAACAACTCCTTATTTTATAATGCATGTTCGTTCTCATACTACTTTACCAGGTTTTATAGCAGAAGGGAATAGACAAGCTGACCTTTTAACTCTTACAGTGCAAATTCTCCCAGACCTTTTTGCCCAGGCAAAACTTAGTCATTCCTTTTTTCACCAAAATGCAGGTGCACTGAAACGCACTTTTAATATTTCCACACAGCAAGCAACCAAGATTGTTGCTATATGTCCTGATTGTCAATGCGTTTCTTTCCCATCTATAGCAGGCGGAATTAATCCCCGGGGATTACAGTCTTTACAGTTATGGCAAACTGATGTTACACACTATCCAGAATTTGGCAAGCAAAAATATTTACATGTTTCTATAGATACTTTTTCTGGAGCCTTATATGCTTCCTGTCACACAGGAGAGAAGGCTCGCGATGTTAAACGCCATTTTTTACAAGCATTTGCCACCTTGGGGATACCTCAAAAAATTAAAACAGATAATGGACCTGCATATATTTCTCTCACTTTACAGACTTTTTTTAGTACCTGGGGCATTACACACATTACAGGAATACCACATTCCCCTACAGGTCAATCTCTTATTGAACGCTCTCACAAGACTTTAAAAAGTCTTTTACAAAAACAAAAAAGGGGGATAGGGAACGTAACCCCAGGAGAAAGACTACAGAAAGCATTGTATGTTTTTAATTTTTTAAATTGTTCTTTTATGGATCAGAATCCTCCTATTGTGAGACATTTTAACATGAGCCAAGAATTTACAAAATCAAAGAAGGCACCAGTTTTAATAAAGGACCTAGAGACAGGAAAAATTTTAGGTCCTTATCCACTTATTACCTGGGGAAGGGGTTATGCTTGTGTTTCCACAGAGCGTGGTCCACGGTGGATTCCGGCGAAAAATGTCAAACCCTTCAGAGAGCCATTGACGGCAGCTCCAGCTGAAGAACCAAACACAGACGCTTTGCCACCCATCTGAAAATCACCATTATGCTTTTCCTTTTGGTTTTGGTGTGGATGGTAGCAGAAGCTAGTCCTTTTCCCCCATTTTTCCCTAAGACTAATGTGTGGGTCACGCTAGCTAATGTAACAGGACAGGATACAATATGCCTAGCCACGGCTTCTCCGGAAAACCCTTTTTCTACTTGTTTGATAGGCTTACCACTTGATAATTGGACAAGATTGTGTGAAACCCTCCCACAGACCCTGATGATCAATCCCACAGATAACTGGGATGGGTGGACGCCATATAGACCAAAACTCAGTTTAGAACCTCAAGAAATTGAACTATTAGGATCAGTGAAAATGGACTTTTGTGTTAAATTTAACTACACGGGGAAAAATCAATCGCGAGTATGGGATGTATCCCCCATGCATCCCATTTTTCGTAATAAGACAGCTTGGTGTAACTATACATCAAAAAATATCTCACCCTCCGCAAACATACCCGTGGCATTACCATCTGGCATATTCTTTATTTGTGGAGATCGGGCATGGGCAGGCATACCTTCACATATAAAAGGAGGCCCCTGTAGTTTGGGACGTCTCTCACTGCTAACTCCCAATACATCCAGTATTTTACAAATGCGCAAAAGCCACTCTAGACTAAGGCGAGCAGCCCACGCCTTTACGTCAGAGTGTGACGACCATGTAGATTTTTGGAACTTTGAACAACGCTTCACTGCCTCTCTTTTGGCTCCTGGTGTTGCAGCTGCAAAAGCTTTAAGCACCTTAGACAAATTAGGCTGTTGGCTAGCGAAACAAACCAACGCTACTAGTAGAGCGCTTTCTGACCTTTTGATAGATGTAGATAGTGTGCGACAAGCAACTTTGCAAAATCGTGCAGCCATAGATTTTTTGCTTTTAGCCCAAGGCCATGGATGTGAAGACTTTGAAGGAATGTGCTGTATGAACCTGTCTGATCACTCAGAGTCAATTCACGCTAGCATACAGCAACTTAAAAACGGAGTTTTGAAACTCCGAGAAGATGATAAATGGGACTGGCTAGACAAGTTATTTTCTGGCTGGGGATTTACAGGCTGGTTAAAAAGTTTGTTAAAGACAACAATGTATATTGTTTTGTTTGCTTTGTTGCTTTTGATTTGCTTACCGTGTTTTTTGCAGTGTGTACAAAAAATGATATCTAACTCTATCCATAAAGTTCTTATTGTTCAACAGAACGGGGGAGATGTAGGAAAACCAAACAAGCATCCTGCTGCTGCAGAGCTTCACAAGCAAGCAGGAGACCCTGACCTGATTGCCTTGGTCGGACGGAGGCCCTGGGAGAGTGGATAACAAGCTGCAAGATAAGACATCCTGATTTACAGGAAGCTGCAAGATAAGACATCCTGATTTACAGGAAGGTGCAAGATAAGACATCCTGCTTAACAGGATCTTCCTCCCAAGATAAGACATTGTGAAACAGGAACATTCCTCCTTGTGGTTTTGCTGCAGCTGCAAGATAACATAGTAGTTTTAATTTGCCTAGAAATAGCTAAAAGATGAAGTTGTATTAACCAATGAGTCTAGGAATAGCTAATAGATGAAGTTGTACTAACCAATGAGTGTGGGACGCGACATAGATACTAACCAATGGAAATAAAGACACGTAGCTTGCTTGTTGTTAGAAATAATATAAAGCTTATGGAATATTGCTAATAAATCGAACACTTTGCTTGCATCAAGTGGTGTCCCGTCCCTCAGTTGCGGCACAAAGCCTCATCAGCACTGTGGGGAAGCAACTCGGGTTTTCCCTCACATCATTCACGGGTGCCTTGCTGTGACACCAATCAAGGGAGGTGCCATGCATTTTGGCTCCCCCATCCCAAGAACAGCTCCCATGTCCTGTGAAGCCAGCTGTGATTCCCAACTGCACCACCAGTCACTTGCTGCTGGTTATCCCTGGGAGCCAAATTCTAGCCTGGGAGCTCAAAGATCTACATGTCTACTCGAGAATCCCCCTCAGCAAAGGCTCCAGACATACCTGCTTGGCGACTGGAGAAGGCAAAGACCATGACACCATCAAAGCTCCAGGTGTAGTCCTGGTGGGGTGGGTAGAAGGTCAGCTTGGCAGAGGCTTCTTTCCTCAAGTCAATGAGGAACGTGGAATGAATCATGGGGACGGCGAAGCAGCCTGTCCTCTTCCACTCCCGAATCAGGGGATAATCCAAGGTGCGTTTGTAATAGCCCTGCAATCACAACGGGGGGGCTGCTTGTGACAGGAGATTTATGTTTCATAGATGCTCCTTAGCAAACGCCCTCACCCTCAGCTCCCACCCCCAGCAGAGACCAAGCAGTGCTCAGTTCTCAGATGATTTTAGCGTTTCCCATTGGAAAAGGGCTCACTCAAGCGTTTAGAAACAATCCCCATCCCAAAAGTTGAAGCTTGACCTTCCCTCTCCTTTTTAGCAGCTATCAGAAATCCAGGCCTTTCCCTTGCAAAATTTGCTTGCAACAGAGCTTCAAACCTCTGAGTATTTTCTTCTGGCTCTTCAAAAGCCTTTTTTGCATGCAGAGTCCCAGGTCCAATCCCAGAACCTGTGACATCCTCCACGTTCAAGGCACAAAGGATGTTTAGCATCTCACAGAACAGGACCTGCAAATTATTTCTGACCATGACTTTAAAAAATAGAATAGTAATTCTCTTCACTGCAGCAAAAGCAACATCTCAGTCTCCATCATCTGCATGAGAATCCCTGCCTCCTCCATCCCAGGGCAGCAGGTTTGATGCTTGACTCCTGAGCTCTCCCCACGGAGCCCATCTCAGAGAGGCCCTTGAGTCAGCTTCTTTCTCCATAAGCATGAGCTCTGCCAGCCTTCCAAGTGTGATGGGTGCAACACCCACACCGTGCAGCTCACAGCTGGTTCGGCAGGCACAGAGCCTGCAGCCATCAGATTTGGAAATAAACACACTGAATTCCTCCCGAAAGAGACTCCCAGTGCACCATGAGACATCCAGACATGGCTAACGGCTGAAGGCAGAGCAGATTCTGGTCTTCACAGAAACCATGAGTCACTAGAAGAAGTTAAAAGTTACTTTTACATTATATTTTCCATGAGCACCCCAGCAACAGCCGAGCAATGCACTGCAGAACCACTTCACCCTGGTTTCTGCAGCAGCGTGGCACGGTACAGTGATCCTCCCCTCTCCCCTCCAGACAGCCACTTCTCTGTTGTGGGTCTGCATGGCTGGGGTCTAGGGAAGAAGGGGGAGCTGCAGGGGTGGCTGCTGCAAGGAGCAGCCAGAAGCTCTCTGCAGGCCCCACAGAGCAAACACCAGCCGGCTCAAGGCCGCAGTCGCTGCTGACCAAGGCCGAGCCCATCAGCGATGCTCACAGCACCTCTGGGAATCACAGTGAGGAGAAAACCCACCAGCGGCCTCTTTGTGCCCCCAGAGAAGGGAGTGAGAAGGTGTGAGGAGCTGTGCAGGCACCAAGGGCAAGGAAGAAGGGAGGAGGCGCCCCAGGTGCCGGAGAGAAAGATGCCCCTGAGCCCCTGGAGAATCCCATGGTGGAGCAGGTGTCCCCACGCAGCCCGTGGAAAAGGCCAACCCCCTCTGCAGCCCATAGAGAGGCCCCACAGTGGAGCAGGGGGAGACAGACAGGAGATGCTGCGACCCATGTTGGAGCAAGCCCCTGCCAGCACTTGTGGCCCATGGAGAGAGACAGAGACACAGAGATGAGTGAGAGACAGACCCACACCAGAGCAGGTTTGCTGGGGGGGGGCTTGTGACCCTGTGGGGGGACCAGGCTGGAGCAGTCTGGGCCTGAGAGACTGAGAGAGATTCTATGATCTATGACTGCACCCATAGCAGTGACCCGCGCTGGGGCAGCTGGGGAAGAGCTGAAGCCCTGTGGAAAAGGACTCACATTGGAGAAGCTCATGGAGGACTGCCTGCTGTGCGTGGGACCCCATGGTGCAGCAGGGGAAGGGGGTGAGGAATGAATGCCCCCCCTGGCTAAGGAGGAAACCAACTTGTGAGGAACTGACCCAAACCCCCATTCCCCATACATATTTTCTCCCCTGCCCAGCTGAAAAGGGCAGTGACAGAGCAGCTCTGGTGGGCGCCTGGCCTCCAGCCAGGATCCCACCACCACATCCTCACAGCATGGTCAGAAGGTATCTCACACAACTGCTCTGATTTTCCTGAAGGAGGAGTGAGTGGGTAGAGACCATCCAAGCATCTCTGCTGAAGTTAAGACATTCAACCTTCAACAGACATCCAAGAGTGCCCACAGGTAGACGTTGCTGGAAACTAATCTCTCCTCCTCCAGTCACTCACTACGGGGGTTCAGGGCTTTTCACTGCTCATAAATCATGTGTAGTCAGGAAAGGCTCCGGTTATCAGCCCTGCTGCTGAGCTCTCCTGAGCTTAGCTTCGCAGCAGGCTGCCTGGAGCTGGGTTTGGCTGCTGCCGCTCGGTGCTGGATGCTGTGTTTCAGGGTGTGTTCCAGCTGTTACGCCCTCCCCAAGTCCCCAGGGAGAACAAGGCTGAAAGCATGAAGCTGTGGGACTGTGAGCATGGAAACAAGAAACTAAGAGAAAAGACTAAAAAAAAATTAAGTGGAAATGTTGCTGTTTGTTTAAGGAGCTTTGTGTGGTGGTGGTGTTATTTTCATGACATTCCACAAGATGCCTTTGCTACTAAGTTGTTCTTTCTGGAGCACCTAGGACTGGAGCACCTCCCCCTATGAAGAGAGGCTGGGGGAGCTGGGCTTGTCCAGCCTGGAGAAGAGAAGGCTGCGGGGGGACCTCATTGCAGCCTTCCAGTCCCTGAAGGGAGCAGAGAAACAGGAGGGGAATCAGCTTGTTCAAAGGGCAGAGACTGGCAGGACAAGGGGGATGAAGTGAAGCTGAAGGAGGGAAGGGTTAGATGAGCTATTAGGGGGAAGTTCTTTACAAAGAGAGTGGTGAGGGGCTGGAAGGGGCTTCCCAGAGAGGGGGTGGGTGCCCCATCCCTGGGGGTGTTCAAGGCCAGGTTGGCTGGGTCCCTGGGCAACCTTGTGTAGCTCCAGGCCCGGAGGTTGGTGTCCCTGCCTGTGGCAGGGGGGTTGGAACTCTGTGATCCTTGGGGTCCCTTCCAACCCAGACCAGCCTGTGATTCTGTGATTCTTTCTCCTTTTTCAGGCTGATGGAAATTTACCACTGGAGAGGTGGGACACGGGGACAGGGCTGTGGCTGGTACACACTGGCACAGACCCACTTGAGGCCGTGGAGCAATGCTGATTTCACCAGTGGAACACTCAGCTGTCTCAGGCCTAAACTGTAAAAACTGAAAGGACAATGCCTCTGTTTTGATGTTTATAGTTTCATTTTATTGCAAGAACTGAAAATAAATATACCCAACCCTCTTTTTCTTCTCTACATATTTACTTCCCAAGAATGTGGGAAGCTCAGGATCTCTTCCTGCTGTTTTTACTCAATTAGATGGTGCAAGCTGCAGAGCACCTTGGCATGAGATGGTGTGGAGGCCAAAAAAAGTAATTCAGATAGCAAATTCTGCTTAAAAAAAATAAATCACCACAAGCTTTAAAGCGAAAAACCCTCCTTAAGAAACCCCAGAGGTGATTGCCAGAGGATAGGAAAATATTTGGAGAATTATCATTCCCTTAACTTGTTTGCCATGTCCTTACAGTGCTCCCTCAGCACATGCTAGGAACTGCTGGTATCAGATGGACCTTTGGTCTGACCCAATACAGCTTTGCCCCTGCCTGTGGCACCTCCTCACATTAACTGGGAAGGAAGAATGATGTTTTACACCAGGTAAAGAGAAGAAAAGGGAATGGAGTTTTCTCTTTGATTCACTCTAGCAGTAATGACAACAGTTAATTAGCTCTCTGCAATAAAACGAGGGGTGGGGAAGGGCATCTCAGAAGTACTCCTGCTCAGATGGCCCTGGGAAGCCTGAAGACGAACCCATAGGTCAGGCTTAAACACATTTGCCTAGGCAGGGCAAGCTGCTTTGTACAAAGGAGGAAACACAAGACTTGACATGGAATTAAGAAGGAAATTCTGGAACTTTCTAGAAGAAATGTGGGCAAAAAGGGAAACATTTCAAGAGAAAACCACTTGCTGTTCCAGGAGATATGCAGCTGAGGATGCTGCCTTCTCAAAGGACGACTGAACACATGCCAGCAGCAGACTGGAGAACAGATCAAAGAGCAGATCTCGTTATTGAGTCTCACCTGGGTGGAAAAAACCCAGTAACTATAGTCCCTACTTCAACTGGAATGTCTTGGAAAACCCATCTAGAGCTTGAGACATGTTCCAGTCAAGAACATTTCAAAGGAAAAGAGAGGAAAAGAAGCAAAAAATATACTGTGACAGTAGATGTGACCTTCGAGATGTTTGATTCTCTTACTGCAAATCCTTTTTGGGACACGGTGCTTGTACTGGGTTTGGCTGGGACCCAGCCTGCACGGTGCTGGGTTTCACAATGGCCACCAAGTCAGTGTTGGTAATACCCCGATGGTTTAGGTGCTGCTGTGCTGCACAGCACCGGGGGCTCCTCAGTTTCTCCCCCTGCAAGTAGGCTGGGGGTGGGCAAGACTCTGAGAGGGGATGGAGGGATAGTCCATACCCTGGAAGATCATGCTCAGCAGTGAGGTTTTCCCAGACTAGCCAGTACTTGGGGGATGGCTGGGCTGTCTTCTGGTGGTGACTGTTTCTGCATCACTTGTTTGTTGGGATTTTTTTTGCCTTCGCTTTTTAATCTGTCTTCATCTCAGCCCACAAGGGCTGATTTTGGGTTTTTGTTGTTTTTTTATTCCTCTGCTTTTACCCTTTGAATTCTGTCTCCCACCCCACTGAGCAAGCAACTTGGAGGGGTCAACACACCACAGTGACGTGGATCAGCTTGTAAAAGGACAGCTCAACCTCGCTCTGGCTCTCTAAATAACACAGCTTCTACTATACAACCTTCCTCTCTCTGGTACTTTCCGTGGTATATGAGACTTGAGAAGGTAACACAAGAGCCTGACGTCTAGGCTTTGCACTTCTGTTCCTTACAGCAGTACCCTCCGTTCTTCAATAGGGTGGGAGACCACTGGCACAGGTTGCCCAGAGAGGTGGTGGAAGCCCCATCCCTGGAGACATTCAGGGTCAGGCTTGATGGGGCTCTGAGTGACCTGATCTAGTGAAGATGTCCCTGCTCACTACAGGGGTGGGACTGGGTGGCCTCTGAAGTTCCCTGCCCACCTAACGCAGTCTGGGATTCTACCTTTTACATACACACTTCTGCCCATGGCAAACAGAGCTGCCCCACTAAATAAATCTTATTTATGATTTATGAAAGAAAGGAGAAAGGAAACTAATCTACACACAACAGAGCTGTAGAAAGAAAAGCAAACCCCTCTTAGGCTAGTGTAACCCCCCAGGAAAGCTAGCCTCAAACCATGTACCAAGAGCTTTAAGGCTGTTACACAAGCACATGGAACCACCTCAATACTTTTGATGCAGTCGGTGGGACTGTACCACTTCCCAGGACATGTGGCTAAGGAAGCTCTGCTTCCTCCAGATTCAGCTCCATTAGAGTGAGGAACCTCAGTCACATGCCTGCACACCCTCTGCAGAACCCCCATCGCTTTGCTCACACCTATAGCTTGGGTAACAAAGCCTGGAAAACATTCCCAGACTGCAATGCCCTCTCTACCCTTATTCCCAGATTCCCCATTGATGTACAGAGATCCCCACCCAAGATTTGGGATGCCACCAGCGAGAGAGGCACGAGCTGAGGTGACTGCAGGACACCAGGATCCCTGCTACACACTAGCATCACCTCTGCAAGCCTCAGAGCTACCACAGCTTCTTTTCAGTGAGAAGGACACTACAGAAGCAGAGGGGAAAGCCCATGGAACAGAAACAATGCCCATCCTTTCTGCTTCACAGAAACAAGGCAGGAGGCCTTTGAAAACAGAGCTTGTGCAGTCACCCAGCACCCTTCACGACGTCACTTGCCTGGGGGGTGATGCCACACCAGAAGTTAGAGTGAACGAGACTCGAGCATCGGTGCCACCAACGTCTTGTTTTCTGCTATCATCAGGTCCAGGGTCTGTGGGTTGGTCAGTAAGTTATCTGCATCGACAAACTAGAGAAGAGACAAAGGGGAGAGACAAAGAAATCCGTTACCTGGGGAAACGATACACTGTCCCTGACACATCCTCAGGACCAAGGCAGCCAGGGGCATGAGGCTGGCAAAAGAAACCCAACCAAAAAGCACTGAGTGGGTGGGTTTAATACTGTGGGGTGAGGGCAGGGGTGGCTACGCTACAACAAAGCTCCAGGACAGGGAAGATGCAGAGCTCCCTCTGACTGCACACACTGTTTCTCCAGCGCAGGCTGGAAGGGAAAGGCAACACTGGTGAAAATCCAGGGCAGGCTGAGTCAGTGAAGGGGATGGAGAACAGCTCTGAGAGCTGGCCTCACACCAGCGCCTTGCTCCGAGTCTGGGAACCCCCCTATTAAGGGCTCCTGCAGTGGCCAGCAGCACCCATCTTTCCACACCCGGCCTGCAGAACCATTTCCCCTAACGCTGCATCAGGAGCAGTGGAGTTTCTATCTGGGAGACCCTTGCAGGTACCTACCCACCACCTGTGGAGCCTGTGGAGAAAGCCTTGTGCTTACCCAGGGACCTACCTCCCTACCTGCACAGTCTCTTGCCCATCACACCAGGAAACGACACACAGCATCTCACAGCGGACAGCTTTTATGTTCCCATGGAGAGGAGGCATTTTGACAGCCCCAAGCATCAAAGCAACTACCCAAAAAGCTTTTGCCTGAGGACAGCAGAGAAAAATCAAACCTCGTATTAACCAGGATGTAGTCTGACCACTTGTCCCGTGCAGCTCGCAGGGCAGCCTGTCGGAGTTTCATCACGTGAGTGAATCGGGAGCTTGGCCAATGTTTTGGCCCAATCTCTTCTGGATAAGACCTAGAGAGGAAAAAATAAAAGTGACTGCAACCCACGTCTGGGGCCTGTTACAGTGGGAAAAATAATAATAATAATAATAATAAAAATTAAAGACCAACAAACAACCATGAAAAAAAAAGTTCCCTTGCTGCCAGCTTTCCAAAAGGAAAACAGCGTTAGAGTCACCTCAGGCAACCCAGGAGAGGTTTTGAGGGAGAGCAGTGCCAAGTTTCGTGCTTGGCATGTGTACACAGGGCACCAGAGAACAAACAGCGCGGCAGCATTTCCTGCCAACCCACTGCCCACGAGCAAAGCAGCCCCGACAAACCCAGGAGCTTCTTCTGCAGCAGGCAGGGCCCCACCAAAATGAATCCAAGCTCATTGACCCCATCTGACCTTCTCGTGAAACATCATCTGTCCTCTGCTAGGCTTCAAGGCCATAAATACAGGTTCCTTAAGGCCAGCAGAATCAACAGCACTGAGGATGGGAAGATGAAGGCAGTTTGGATCCCCTTGGGGTCTGGGCATTATTAGTAACTGTTAACACGTTCAGATAACAGCTCTTAAATCTACAGACACCCAACACCCAACCCCAGGAGCCTGAAGATGGGAGCAAAGCTCCCATGTGTGTTTCAGGGTTTTGCTCCAAAGGCAAATGCTTCGTCAAGAAGACAGAAGGAAACTCCGGGACAGATCCCAGCGTGGGATGGAAATTCAGGGCTTTGGAGGAGCTGAGGACTTCAAAACCTCCTTACAGAACCTAAGCAAGCCATGTTCAGTGGGATTAAGAGAGCTCCACTCTGACGAAAGGATTAAGGAAGTAAAACAAGTGTTGCCAGAGGGTCTGTACCACAAACGCCCCCTCACTGCGCTGGGGGCCCTGGAAGTAAAAGCAAGCCTGGAGAAAGGGGAAACTGATGTTGTATTCCCTGAGGGAACAAAGAGAAAACAGAACAAAGCCAGGAACAGCCCACCTTAAAAACAGATCGACAAGACAAAGCCATAAAAGCCCAACAGGCCTAACATCCTATTTCAGAGCAGTGAGCCTGCAGGTCATGCAAAGGGGTAACACCAACTCACACCAAGGTCTCTGGCTCAGAGCTTCCTAAGATTTGATAACTCAGAGAGAACTTCCACAGACACTACAGAAACAGGCTAGGGCTTCCTTGCAAGCAAAGAATAACAGGTTTTATTCCCTGTAGCTTTTAATGCTGTTTGTTTTCCATGCACTGTTTTCTTTAGCAGCTGCTAAAGAACTGAAGGGGGGTGGTTAGTAGGTCAAGAGAGGTCCTTCTCCCCATCTGCTCTGTCCTGGGGAAACTGCACCTGGAATATTGGGGCCGGTCCTGGGCCCCTCAGCTCAAGAAGGATACAGAACTCCTTGAAAGAGCCCAGCCACCAAGGTGATGAAGGGACACCTTCCTTGTGAAGAGAGGCTGAGGGAGCTGTGCCTCTAGCTTGGAGAAGAGGAGGCTGAGGGGTAACCTCATTAATGTTTATAAATAAGTAAAGGGTGAGAGTCAGGAGGATGGAGCCAGGCTCTGCTCAGGGATGGCAGCGACAGGACAAGGGGCAGCAGGTGCCAGCTGGAGCAGAGGAAGTTCCATGGGATGTCAGGAGGAATTTTTTCCCTGTGACGGTGATGGAGCCCTGGGACAGGCTGCCCAGAGAGGTTGTGGAGTCTCCTTCTCTGGAGACATTCAAACCTGCCTGGATGTGTTCCTGTGTGATCTAGTCTGGGTGATCCTGCTGTGGCAGGGGGTTGGGCTAGATGAGCTTTCCAGGTCCCTTCCAACTCCCAACATTCTGTGATTCTGAGAACGGAAAAAACTTTCTTCTTCAAAGTTCTGCATGAGTTGCTTCATTGAAGTCAGAGAGCTTTTTATGGAAAAGACACCCCTTCTACCCCTCCAGAAAATCAGTATTTTAATGCTTGGACATTTTGCACATCTCCTGGATTGCAAACAGAAAGCCTAGAAAGTTTAATGTCTACCCAAACAGCCTGAGTCAACCCCCTGCTGCAGTACTCACTGGGGGTCTTCCATCGGCCTCCACTCCACATCGTGGTAGAGGTTCTGCACGTTCTTCAGCCACTCTCTAAGGATTGCTGTGGTGTTGTCGATGTTGTGGTCAGTGGCCGCCCTGGGAAAACAAGAGCGGAAAGAGCCCCGTTAACACAAGCTTTAGGTCCCTTGCCTTTTCCCTGCTGGTACACGAGGCAGGGGCAGGACCAGGTGCATCCAGCTCCTGACAGAACTCAGAGCAGCTCCACAGATGTGGAAATCCTCACTAAGGCATGCAGCAGAACCCCACTTCCCCCCAGCACACCCCCGAAACACAGGCCAGCTTGCCCACCGCTGGTCTCCTGCCTCACTGACACCACAGCGGCTTCATCACCAAGCGGCCACGGGACCGAGCTCTGTTCTCACCACCCGCGGGCTGGATTCTCCTTGCCGACCCTCATGAGCTGCAGAAGGCAGGCCAGGCCACCTCAAAGACGAAAGCACCCAAGGTAAGCGGGCCACAAAGGTCCCATCTCTGGAAGCACCAAGATCTTGTCCTGCTCGCTGCACTGTTTAAGGTGCACGGCCTGGCTGTGAGCACGCGTACCCCGCTGCATCACCCAGGAATCACATGTGCCAGGATGGGGGGGCTCTGCTAAGACACTGAGAGGATTCCCCACTAATGCTCTGGCAGCAGAGGGAAGGAACCCTCACGTGCTGCTCTATGGCACAGATAACCATAGCCAAGCCCATGGAAGTCACTTGCTTCCAGCCTGAGACCTGCCAAGCTGAGCGCAGGGGAAGGCTGGGATGCTCAGTGCACACCAGAATCAGGATCAGACCCCCTTCCTCCACTCCCCACTATACCCAGCAAGCTGCACAAACTGGAGAGGATGCCCAGATCTACGTCTCTGGCAGTAATCACAGGGAAATGCTCCCAAAGGAGCCTCAAGCTCACCACTGCCCGAGCTCCTCAAGCCTTTGGGTTACAGGGCCAGCGAGACAGCTCACATCCCGCTCTTCCTTTCCAGCACGCGTATCCCTGGGACCAGGACTTCTCACATCCAACACCAGGTCGTTGACGTGGTTGTGGCAGATCCCCCAGCAAATTCCCCTAAGTGAAAGGGCTGCTCCATTTCCTGGGCAGCAGGCAGGAAAGCACAACCCCATGGTCAGACACAGCCCCACGGTCAGACATAGCTCCAAAGCTCCACAGAGAATTTACAATCCATTTATAGTCCTCTGGCAGTACAAATATTCCCTAAAGGTCCCATGGAGAGACAGAAAACATGGTGTGAAGCCCGTCCCTAAGCAGAGGAGGGTGCTGGAAGGCCATGCTCAGCCCCAGCAACTGCTCTAACGCACCTAGTTTTCCTCCAAACCCAAAGGCACCTCCCACAACATCCTCTGCTCTACCTAAAGCCACAGACACCTGCAGTTAGCGGAGGGCACACGGAAAGGAGGAAGGGGCCACATTCCTAGACCCTAGGGCTGCTCCAAGTTATTTCAGGAAAACACCTCCATCCCAAGCCAGTGTATGATCCTCCAGCTGAGAATCAGGGCACAAACCCTTTCTAGTTCATGCAACCAGAAGGTATTGGACAATCACAGAACTGTAGGGGTTGGAAGGGAGCTCCAGAGCAAATCGAGTCCGAGCCCCTGCCAAAGCAGGGTCCCTAGGACAGGTTGCACAGGGAGGCGTCCAAACGGGGCTGGAATATCTCCAGAGAAGGAGACTCCACACCCCCCTGGGCAGCCTGTCCCAGGGCTCCCTCACCCTCACCGAGAAGTTCTTCCACATACTGGTGTGGAACTTCCTGTGTTCCAACTTGAAGCCATCAGCCCTTGTCCTGTCCCCACAGACACTGAGAGGAGGCCGGCCATTTCCCCTGTGTCCCATACTGCAGATATTGATAAGCACTGATCAGATCCCCTCTCAGGCTTCTTTTCTCCAGGCTGAACAGCCCCAGGTCACTCAGCCTCTCCTGGTGGGGGAGATGCTCCAGGCCACATTATCCCCATGGGGTTCTGCCTGCTTTAAATTAAAAAAGAATCAAGAAATCAGATTTTAAGGTTATTTATAAACCACTTAAGGACAGGAAGCTTATCTGTTGAACTATTGCCTACTAAGCCAATAAATACCAGAAGTTCTACAAGCGAAGAAAGGCTGGTTTCTCTGCTGGGTTTAGTCACACCTTGACCAGGACCCTGGGTCAGACTGCACTGTAGATGTAGCTTGCAAGGATGTTTAACTGGACTAAAAGAGCTCTGGTAGAACAGACTATGTCAAGCTTGCTCCATGTGTTTTATACACTGCAGCTCATCCACCCAAGTCCCTTTTTTTAAGCATCCTTAGCTGGGGTCTCCCACAGCCGCCACACATTTCACTAGTCATCTGCTTTCCTCCCACACTCCAGCTGCAGAGTCACGGAACAACAGCTCCAAAATTCCTCAAATACCAGAGAACAGTGAAAATGGATTTTGTTTTGTTTGTTTGATTATGGTCATCACTGGAGCTGCAGTGGCACCAAGAAGCTCCTGCTACACACACAGCAACTAGGCATCACGCAAAGCAATGGTGGCCATCCTGAAGAACAGAGTTCATCTTATGTGGTACTTAGCCAGGTCCAGGCTTGCCTCAAAGATGCTGCAAAGCCTTCAAGGAAGCACAGAGCCACCACAGAGTTAGGTGTCTGTGCCCCCTTCCCTCAGCAAGCCTCATCCCTGTCCTCCTAACCTTGTGTAAGATCAGTGCGGAGATGTGGGGGGGTTCCTACTGGCTGGGAAGGGAAAGGGGAAGCTTCAGCTTCTACAGTCATTCAACCTCAGAGCAAGTTACTAACATGGGTGAACGCCGTCTCCTCAATCACCCAGAGCTGCTTCATGAAGCCCAAAGCTCTGACTAGCAGAAGAAACCTTCAAGTTGCAGAAGAGTGGTTGACAGGAGTCCCAGCAGCTCTGCCCTCAATAGCTAGCTGCCCCTTCTTTGTGTCCCCAGCAAGACAAGGGAGCTGAAGGATGGTCCTCCTGTCACATCCTTGCCTCCAGCTCCTGTAAGGTCAAGCCACACAAGTTTTACTGCACGGACACGCCACCATCCTGAGAAAAGGGTTCAGCACACCAAGACTGCGACTGCCTGATCCTGTCCTGTGCCAACAGTGCCTAGGGGAAGAGTTCCCCATGGTCAATCAGATCCCCCACACAGGGAGCTCTCCATCCTGCTCCTGGTAGGACAGCAAGCCCTTGACAAAACTCACTTCAGAAAACCCCAACAGCTACCAACCTCCAGGCAGAAGGGAACCTGGAGGAACCTCCAGATCTCCCAAGTAAAGTGCTAGAAGAAAAATGGTAATTTACTGCCACTGCTGGTGCTGTGTAGAAGGTAAACTCACATCCCAGTAGAGCTCTACGAAGACATTCATGAGACAAAGCTCTGGCAGAAGTCGAGGGCTGAAGTCTCCAGGACTATCCACCCAGCAGCATTTCTAAGCCCAGAAGTTCTCAACAGCAATAAAGTCTGTCACGCCCTAGATGAACCATGCCCTATGACGAGCAGTTTGGCAAACTGCTGTTTTTCCAGCTTTGAGCCTCAAAACCACCCAAAACAACCGAGAAAAACCAAACCAGCACCGGCCATTTCCAAAAGCAATTATCACCATTAGTTTCAGAACCACCACTCACATTTCAGATCAAACAAAACAAGCCCCTACACCCATTGTAACCTCTGAACCAGGCCACCTAAACCCGCCCCCCAAAACAGAAGAGCAGCTATGGCATCTCCTGTATGGAAAAACAGGGACATGGGGCTTTTTATATCATTTTTAATGACCCTGCACAAGAAAAACAGGCAAATAAAAATATGACCAGGACTTCCCACTGGCAACAGGAACACCTCAAGCCCTAAAAGGCATGTCAAGATATTCCTCGTGACCAGCACTTCTTCTGTAACAGTTTGTAGGACTTCAAGAAGTCAAGCAGGCCGTTAAAATAGTGCTCTGACTCCAATGGATGGACCAGCTAGCTCGACCCTGTTCATTTTTCATCTGTTTTCAAGATGCTACGGCCATCTTTGCTGTGGATCTGTGGATCTCACCACCACTACCAATGGTCTCTTGGCCACAGTGCACATCTGGGAGATGTCCAACCTAAAGCCTGTGTGACACAACCGGGAAAGACCGGTGGAGTGACAAGGAAGAACAATAAAATTAAAGTTCCCTTAAAGTTTTAGGACAGGAAGTTTCACTAGAACGGAGGCCAAGGTGGCCACCCCTCCTCCAGCAACACGGCAGCTTGGCCCACTCAGATTTAAACCCACTCCAAATAAACACAAAGTTAAGTGTGAGAAAAGCCTGAGTGAGAACCTCTGTACTGGGGCTCATGTCAGCATAACAACCACCCCAGTATTTACTTTGGCTTGAACCAGTCAGCTTGCCAAGGACACAAGCCCTCATTGTCCATGTTCACCAAGTACCCTCTCCCAAAAACACTCAACCACCATGAACAGTGGAAAAGTAAGCCCAACGTTAAGCGACTACTGTTTTAAGTAACTCGTGAGTAGCAGCATACAAGGGAAACTGCTCCTTTTCCAGACTGCTTGTATTTTTAGCCTGACAATGAATACTCAATTGGGAGAGGAGGAGAGGTAAATGAAATATGCCATGAAACATAAGATCTACTGCTCTATTAGGTAAAGAAAGGTCAGTGGATAGATAGGGTCCATTAGAAATTTTTTAAAAATAGGGGTTTAGTCATGAAAACAGTAGCAGTAGCTTTCAACTAGGAGAATAAGGAGCAGAAATTACTCTCAGCTCTCAGGATGGAGTTTAGTTGGCTTATAAAACTATTTTCTAATATCAGCGTTTACAGTAATTAAAAAGTAGCAATTTTTTTTTCGCTCCACGTTCACAAAAGGAGGTTAATTTAGACTTTGATGGCTTTTACTCCCCACAAAAAAAAAAAAAAAGAGGGGGGGGAGATAAATAAATAAGTAAATACATCATCACCTTATTTTTACCTCTTCACATCCCAGCCTGCTCTCCCACAAGCTATTTCCAGTTTATTTACCTCAGGCGCTGGGTCAGTTGAGAAAATTTTCACCTTCACCATCTGTATAGGAAAAGTACTCCAAGACAAAACCAAGCCTGTGTGCCTCTGGCTAGCCAGGGAGCGGGTCATGCTGTAACACAAGCTGTGGGACACTCCGTGGCCAGGGGCTTGCAGTGATTTTCCTACCGAGTTTAATATTTACCAACTCTTCCCCTTGGCAAACACAGAGGGAGGAAGGGCTTCCAACAGCGCTGAGCACTTCAGGTTCAAGAAGCGCACGCTGCAAAGAGGAGTTGGTAACAGGAGGCAGCAAGCTCCCAAAACCTAAAGCTCTGAGAAGGATCCTTTCCCCTCCTGCCAGTGTTTTGAAGACTGGAGGGCTTCAGGAGGGTGTTGGCTTCGCCCTTTACATCTATGAGTGCCAAATTCAGGACATCCAGGCTTGAGTTGGCCCTATCACCCTGCCAGGCACACCTCACAGGCAACAACAGTCCAGATGCTGGAAATGTTTGGGGTTGCATTGAGAGTGGCTCACAAGGAGAGGATGTCCATGGCTTCCCGGGGCTCCTGCTGCTCCTGCATGCTGCAGGACAGAGTTGGGCAGATAACCAAATCCCAGGAAAACCCAGGGATATCCATTTTAGCTGTCTTGCCTTCTCTCCACTTGCACCCACATGGTTTGCTATGGGATGTAGTCCAATACTGAGTTCCACTGAAACAAGAGCCATGAGTTGGCCACATGCCTTGAACCTGCAGGGTCTCATCCAACGCGAAGCCCAAAGCCCACAGAAAGCCCATTAGTAGATCGCTCCTCACAACTGCAGCACAGAAAGTGATGACAAAAGCATCAGCAGCTCACCCTGGCCACCTTCCACAGCAGAGAGCTGCAAGAAAGCTTTCAGAGAGATGTTACATCTCGAAACAGCAATGGTGGGAGTGTATTTCTCTATGCTATGTCCCAAAACTCAGGCTGGACCATCTCCCCCTCCTCTGGCTTCGCTCTCTCACACGTGCAAGGGGGTGAAGTCTCAGAGACAGAAGGGTGCTGTCACCAAACAGCTCTGAGTCAGCAGAGCTGTATCCTCCATGCTCCAAATAAAGGGTCGAGCCAGAGCTGGCCCCACTGGATGCTCCCAGGGGTTACTGGACAGCTCAGCCCCCACAGCAGGACTTGTTACATTCATGGCAACCTTCTGCCCCGAGAGAGTGGCCGCAGTGACAAGCGGCGCTGACCATCACCAGCAAGTCACCATGACCTGTCAGTCCCATGTTTTTTACCACAGCACTCACAGCAGGTGATGAGCAGCGTGCAGGACAAGAATTTTAACATCTCAACCAAACGAAAGCAGAAGTAGGGAAGGCAGCGAGGTGCTTCTGGCTTTGTAAGGCCTCCAAATTGCCTAGTTCCTGCAGCAAAAGCCCACTTCGGCTTTCAGTCACCGTGGGCAGCTCGAAGAGCTCCCTAGTGTGAGCAGAGATTGTCCCACTGGCTGCCCTGAGTGATGACTATGCTTATTCTGGGTGTGAATTCAGCCCTGCCAAAAATAACTGAGGGGGAAGAAAATAAATTACAAAAATCCAGGGAAGGAGTCCTAATATGAGTCAAATACAAATTCACATTTAGATTTCCCAAAACAAGCAGTAAATCAAGGAACAGGTGAGTCATTTCTCCCTGCCTCCTTGTTTCAACGCTGCCAGACGTTGAAAACCAACACAAAAAATACAAACCCTGCGGAACTGGGAGTTTCCACTGTGAGCCAGTGATGAATTACCTTGACCAGGACACGGTGCAGCTGGGAGAGGAGCTACGGATCCTGAAGGAGGGAGGGGGGAAGTTTCAAAACAAGTCAGAGAGAAGCAAAACACTTCTGAATCCAGTGAGAGGGAGGCTCCTGAGGCAGCTGAGAACTACCAGAAAGCAGCTGTACCATGACAACAGCCTGAGACAAAGCTTTTGTAGCTGCGGCTCCATCGCCATTCCCCCAAGGACCACAGCACGCTGTGCACCCCAAAGCAGCTGGCTGTCACTGCCTCCAGCACGGCTGGACAATTAAAAGATGTTCCATACCCAGTTGGGCTGTATAGCCCCATTTCCCAAAGCTGTGAAAACGTCCTTCTGGACCACAGAGGAGCAAGTGGAGCTGTTAACTATCAACTACTTTGGGGTCTTCTCCAAAATGCTGCAGGCCTCACTTTTTTTGCACACTGTCCCCCCACCAAGAAGCAGGTACGGCTCTTGTTCACGCAGCACGGAGGAGATTCAGTCAATACAGTATTTTTCTAAACCACAAGAAATACTCTGTGGGTTTGCAGGCATCTGTGCTGCTCCCTGGACTACCAGCCCTACTTTGCATCTATTCATCCAAGACCCGATACCTCAGATCTCGGAGGTTCGGAGCAGAGGATGGATGACTCATGATGAGAGACCGCTGAGCTGGCTCACAATGATGCGGCTCAGAGGCTGAGAAATCCTCCTTGACAATACTTATTTTAGCACAATTATGCTCAGGCGCTTCATTAATAAGGCCTCAACATCCAGGCCCAAGTTCAAACAACTGTTTAAGTATTTAAACAAGTTGCTAAAGTCTTTAACGTATGCATGAGACTTTCTGGCTTCCTGGGGACTTGGCATTTGTTCTAGGGTTTCCCTTTGTTAAGAATCCTTCTGGAAATACCTTCTTTTGGTTTTTTAATTATTTTAACTTGGGTTTAAGACATCAGCTCCCAGCAGAGAGGCTGTTGGAGCCCAGGTCAGTGGCAGGGAACTGCGTGGAGCCAGTAACAGGAGCAGGGACCTGTTATGCTGGGCAGCCGTACAAGAAGGGGACCTCACAGCACAGGAACGCAGCAAATACATTTGAGTCTCCCCTCAAACTCATTCCCCATGCCCTTCAGCAGCTTGCACATAATGGATTTTGCTGGCAGCAGCAGCAGTTCTAAAGCCTCCAATGATCTTCCAAGCCCAAGCGAGAGAATGATTCACAGATCAGATGCACCAGCATCTCTGCTCTTGTCCTGCTACCTCGAGAAGTCTCTCGCTATCTTGCCTCCTGCTCCCCAAAATCGTCGGGCTGTCTCTGATAGCACAGTACCATGACAGGTACGTGCTTAAGGCCAGTGGGCACAGACACAAGACGGGAATCAAGATCTCCCCAAAAAATCAGGCTGTTTGTGGCTGCCTGGTGCCAACAATCAAAAAAATTCAAGGTTGACAGCTTCTCTGACATCCAGCTAAGGGCAAAGGAGATTCCTGCCACTCCAATCCAGAGTTCTCCCCGCCACCTCGTTGGAGTTCTCCCTGTGTTCGCCTCACTGCAGAGAAAGCTTCAAAAGAAAGGAAAAAGAATTAAATCTGCATCTGGCCCCGTGAATATTTCCAAGCAGACTTGGCTTCACAGAACAACTCCCCCAAGGAAAGCCCAGGAAATGGCATATGCACAGAACCAGGGCCGTGACTGACCTCTGAAATCAAGTTGCTCAAACAAGGAATTACTTGCAATGGTTCTGTAATTCCTGAAGGAGTGGATAGCTTGTTCCCACCAACGTTGAGACACCCCTAATGCAGCTGTGCAGGATTAATGTAAGCATATAAGCTACTGGGAAGGAACACTGGGATTTAGAAATATTCTTGGCTCTGGTAACCAAAAATGGATAGGTTTTAAAGGGCAGAATCTGCTCAAATTCAGGTGCTCTGTACCACTGATGTTTCAACAGGCACATTGAATATGGGCCCACCCCACATTACCAAGGGTCCCCCAAAATAGAAACATCTGAAAGGCTCTCAGTCTCTGTACAGAGCCTGCAGAAGGATGAGCGCAAGGCTCCCACAGACTACCTTGCCTCCAGAAAGACAACCCAGACCATGGACTACTAGACACAGAAAAGCAGACCGGTGGTGGTTTGGTCCTGGCTGGAGGCAAGGCGCCCACCAAAGCCTCTCTGTCACTCCCCTCCTCAGCTGGACAGAGGAGAAAATAGATATCGAGAGGCTCAGGAGTGGAGATAAGGCCAGGGAGAGATCATTCTGCAACCAGTGTCACGGGCAGAACAGACACACGCTCCATCACAAGTTGTTTCTCCATGGGCATCTTTCTCTCCAGCACCTGGGGCGCCTCCTCCCCCCCTTCCCTGCCCTTGGTGCCTGCACAGCTCCTCACACCTTCTCACTCCCTTCTCTGGGAGCACAAAGGGGCTGCTGGTGGGTTTTTCTCATCACTGTGATTCCCAGAGGTGCTGTGACCATCGTTGATGGGCTCGGCCTTGGTCAGCGGTGGGTCTGGCCCTGAGCTGGCTGGAGTTTGCTCTGTGGGGCCTGCAGAGAGCTTCTGGCTGCTCTTTGCAGCAGCCACCTCTGGACTCCTGCTTCTCCATCAGAATCCCGCCATGCACAACTACAAGACCTAACTCATTCCACTGGGTGCCTTAGTTTTTTTAATTTACTCTTTTTTCAGCCCCCTTTCTCCCCCCAAACTTATAACTACGCCCTGTGAGTGTGCACAGTGCAGCGCTGGTACGGATCCATAAGGCTGCTTTTCCTTTGGAGCAGGTCAAAAATAACAGACTACTTATCTTGGGATGAGGCCAATCTGAAGGGTACAGGATTAGTTGGGGGTCCCGCTTGCCCGTCGCCTCCTTCCTCCTCGTCCACGAATTTGTTCTCATCGTATTCATCCACATCCACCCGGCGGAACCGCGCCGACGACACCGTGTGCTTCGCCATCCCGCTCGGCTGGGCTCGGCTAGGCTCCTCCGCTCCACCCGCCCGGCGCAGGCGCGTTGCGTGTCTCCGTCCCTGCTGCGGGGGCGGGGGGGGGGCGGTTGAGGTAGCGGTTGGAGGGGGCGGGCTGCTATTGGCTGGCTGCGTGGCGCGTCACTATGGGTCCGGTGCAGCAACGCGGTGCTCGTAGTAACCGCGTTCATTCGCTAGTCGGCGCTCGTCGTCGGTGGGCGAGTTGGTGTGTGCGGATCGGTTGGTTGTGCGTTAGGTGGCAGTTGGAAGCATCCATATCACCTGGAAGCATCCATATCACCTGGAAGCACCTTTGGTGCTTGGAAGCATCCTCCTGCACGTGCAGCTCTGCGGACCAGTGGCTGCCATGGGCAGCAGGATGGGCTCCGTTCGACTCTTTTTCAGACGGGTATGAGTAACTGAAAACCCTGGGTGACGCCAGGGTGAGACCTGCGCCCCAAAAACGCCGCTTCACACCCCCACACCCGCATCCCCATACCTACCCCTGGCAGGAAAGCAAAGGGAGTGTCGGCTTTGCCCCTTGGGAGGGTCTGGGCAGAAGGAGCTGAAGGAGCACAATGTAACACACACAAAAAGGGCTTTTCTTAAACCTGCCCCCTTAGAACAGGAAGGGACTAGTGTGTGCTGGCACATTTCGGGGAGTGGGGGTGGGGTTGTGGGGTTGTGAGGGTGTGTGTGTGGAGATGTGTGTGCACAGCCCCCCCCACTCACCCCCCCCCCCCCATGTCATAAGTCTTGTATAAGAGACTCAGGGAGGAAAAAGTTTAACTCTCTGACACGGTTCAGCCCCAGCCAGTGGCCAGGCATCACACAGAAAGAAAAGGAGAGGGACCTGGGGGTCCTGGTTGATGACAGGTTGGCTATGAGCCAGCAGTGTGCCCTGGTGGCTAAGAGGGCCAATGGGATCCTGGGATGCATCAGGAAGAGTGTGGCCAGAAGGTCTAAGGAGGTGATCCTCCCTGTCTACTCTGCCCTGGTCAGGCCCCACCTGGAGTATTGTGTCCAGTTCTGGGCTCCCTGGTATAAAAAAGACAGGGATCTCCTGGAGAGAGTCCAGAGAAGGGCTACAAAGATGATTAAGGGCCTGGAACATCTCCCCTATGAGGAAAGGCTGAGTGAGCTGGGGCTGTTCAGCCTGGAGAAGAGAAGACTAAGGGGGGAACTAATTAATGTTTATAAATATCTTAAGTATGGGATGCAGGGGGAATTGGCCAACCCCTTTTCAGTGGTCTGTGGAGATAGGACAAGGGGCAATGGCTGCAAATTGGAGCACAGGAAGTTCCGCACCAACATGCGGAAGAACTTTTACACAGTGAGGGCGAGGGAGCCCTGGGACAGGCTGCCCAGGGGGGTGTGGAGTCTCCATCTCTGGAGATATTCAAGACTCGTCTGGGCACCTTGCTGTGCAATATGAGCTAGGGAGCTGCTTTGGCAGGGGGGTTGGACCCGATGATCTCTCGAGGTCCCTTCCAACCCCTACAATTCTGTGATTCTGTGAAAAGAAAATAGAGGAAAATAAAAAAGAAGAAAAGGAAAAAATAAAAGAGACCAAAAAGAAAAAAGAAAAAGAAAAGGAAAAAGACAAAAGAAAAGAGAAGAAAAGGATAAAAGGAAGGAGATAAGAGAGAAGAAAAAAAGAAAAAGAAAAGGAAAAAGATAGAAAAGATAAGAAAAAGATAGAAGAATAAAAGGAAAAAGATAAAAGAGACGATAAAGAAAAAATAAAAAAGAAAAGAAAAAGATAAAAGAGAAGGAAAAAAAGAAAAGGAAAAAGGTAGAAGAAAAAAGAAAAAGGAAATGAAAAAGATGAAAGAAAAAGGGAAAAGATAAAAGAAAGAAGAAAAATACAGATAAGGAAAAAGAAAAGAAAAGATAAAAGGAAAGAAGGAAAGGAAAAAGAGAAAAAAGAAAAGAAAAGGGAAGAAAGAAAAGAGAATAGAAAAGGGGAAAAGGGAAAAGGAAAAGGAAAGAAGGAAAGGAAAAAGAAAAAAAGAAATGAAAGGGGGAACAGAAGGGAAAGGAAGGGAAGAGCTGGAGAGCTGGGCAGAGAGTAATATTATGAAGTTAAACAAGGACAAGTGCAGGGTCCTGCACCTCGGGAGGAATAACTCCGGGCCCTGTGAAAAAAGCCCTGGGAGTGCTGGAGGACAATGGGCTGACCATTGCCAGCGATGTGCCCCCTGGCCAAGTTGACTTGATTTGCCCCATTCTTCAAGACCTTTGGTATAATAACAAGTACACTGAATCACAACGTGAAAACACTGCTACACACAACAGGTTATTTTTCCTTTTCCAGTTATCCGTGGACTGTGTAGGTCTGTGTTAGCTATATTGCCCTAGTCGATAATTCTTACTAGTGAGAAAATCACACAGGTTTCTGACTTTCCTCCTAATGGAAGGCAGCATCCCTAAGAAAAACCCAACCCAAACCATACACACACACACTCCCACGTATGTATATGTGTCTATAACCCCCCTATTATTAAACAAACACCCAGCGTGAAAACTTTCCTCAGGTACCAGCCTTACCCGCGGAGCCACCCTCTCGACAGAGGAGGAATTTAGGCTACATCATGTGTCCCACCAAAGTTCCCTCAGCTGGGAAGCTATGGTCTGGCTGTCACTGTTGCTGTAGCTTGTGAAGTTCTTGTGTGTTTTTCTGGTAGAAATTGGCTTGAGGGCACCAAAGCAATTAACAGCAGGAGGCCAGCAGAAGATAGGCGTGGGAGTTTACTGCTAGGGGCTTTCTGTTTGAAAGGCATAGGGGTGAAATAAAAGCATGTCATCTTCATTATCAGTTATTGGAGAACCACAGTTATTCTGTGGGGTAGCTTTTGGAGATGACTTTATTGGTGAGGCTTTTTTGGCAGCCGTAATCTCAGCTTTGCAACCTGAAAGCTGTTCGATTTCTATCATCTTTGGAGGAGATTTCTGTCCCTTGGAAACGTCAGAATTACGAGGTTCATCAAACTATTCCCTTGGCATTTTTAAATGCCTTACAATATTTTTAGGTCTGGGGTATAGCCAGGGCTTCTGAAAGGGCAGAAGCATGGCTGGGTGGCTTTGAGACATGGGAGGTGGCAGACTGCCTTTCAGTGCTGGCAGAGGCTGCTGGGAGGCAGGGCTGGGAGAAGGAAAGGCTGGGCGCTGCTGCACAGCAGGCTTTCCCTGCGCTGCTCCTGGCAAAGCTTCCGTCCCTGTTACGTTGTTAGCTGTGTGTGGATTCAGTCGACCCGCTACGTTTCTTAAGGGTGGAGTTGGGTGATAAAGGGTTGCCCCTGGGATGCTGTACACAAAATTGCACAGGAGGTAACGCCACAGCTCCCTGGGCAGCCTCTGCAGAGTCACACGAGGCCAGAGGCTGGAGAGGCTCCGCAGAGCTTCCCGGTTCCACACGCCAGTGGGGAAACTGTCCTCAGTGTGATAAAGCTGAGAGAAATAGATGCAGAGAGTGATTTCTGGGTGCTTCAGCAAGAAAGCATAGATTTTACTTACACAGCAGTGGAAAGCCTCGTTACACGGGGAGGAATTCGAGTAGAGGGTGATGCATCCGATGGTTTCGTAGACACCTGTAACGGCATCCAGATAACCGCCCACCTCAAACAGCGTGGATTCTGGGTGGTTGTCTAGGTCAGTGCAGTTTGTAGCATGGCCTTTTTGGACTACCCTGCCTGAGAAGCTCCTCAGTTCATAGAAGAGGAGGTGTTTGTTCGGGAGGGTTGCTGTTGGTGCATACGGGAAGCCAAAGGCTCTGTGAAATTCTGCATAAGGGACTCTGGCTTCCTCACCGGTCCGTATGTGGTAGGGACACTTGGCACAGGTGCGGTTCTCTCCCTGCCAGAAGTAGGGTTTTACTGCAGTCCCCTGATTCGTCAGGTACTCTCGGAAAGTTGTTTTCTCTCCTGGATTCATGTTCTGTGGAAAAATCACCCCATTTACATGCTATATAGCTGAGGGTCCTGAATGAAAAAGGAAGGTAGTAGTTGAATTTAACCCTTTGATTCGTTCTGCATAAACACTGGGTGGGTGGGTGGGGGGTTGCCCCTTAAAAAAGCACAATGAAACTTGTAGCACAACACCAAAAAGCTGTGGATGACACCAGAGAACAAAGCTCTCTCACAGCCTGGGAGCACTTTTTTCTTAGCACAAGGTAACCTCTTTGCTAAAAGCACAAGGAAAAAAAATGTTTCTCTGGCTTCTGCGCTCTTACCATGGCCAGGAGAGACTGTGTGATTAAAAGCAGCCCTGGGTGTGTTTAACAGACAGGTAGATGAGGTGCTCAGGGATATGGTTTAGTATAGAACAGGAACGGTTGGACTCAGTGATCTTAAAGGTCTTTTCCAACCTGATGATTCTGTCATTCTGGAAACGAAAAATACATTTGTGTACCTGACATAAGAAAGAGCAGATCTGAAGAAGAGAATGTCAGGATGGATGGTACGGAAAGTTGTCACCACCTTGCCAGTTCTCCTGGAGTTTGCCCACATTATTAAGGACAATTGAAAAAGCTGCAAATTTGGGGCAAGTTTCCCATTTCTTTCTGTCGCTGCTGGTGTTTTTGCAGAGCTGGGATGGCCGCGTGATGGCAATGTTGTACACCAGAGATGTATCCCAGTTGATGCCTGTTGATGGAGGCAATAGATTGAACTTTGTTTCAGTGTGTTTAAAGGGATGCCACTGGAGAGACCGAAAGTTTTATCTCTCTATCTCTCTCTCTCTCTCTCTCTCAAAGTTGCCTCTTTTTTGTTTGCTTGATTGTTTGATGGTTTGGCCTGATCAAAACCCAGCCAATATTCAGTCTTCTCAGTTAATAACGCTGTCCCTGTGAACCAGCTGCTCACTCTCACCGCTACGGGCCCCGGCCTTCCCACCTGCCCAAGTCCTCTGCCAGCTCTGATGAGCAGAGACAGCCAGGGAGCAGAATGCATGGGTAGGAGTGGCACAGACATCTCTGCACTGTGTATGTCAGTCCCCTAACTGATTGTTTTGGGGGTGCAAAGAGGGAAGATGTTTACAAAAAGTGCAAGTCGAGGAAAATGGAAGGAAGCTGACCACTCATCATGACCTTAGAATGGACCCATCCCTGGATATGAGAAAGCAGAAAGTTCTTTTTTTCCTTCATTTCCTTGCATGGGTTTTTTTCTTAGAGTAGGAAAAAAGGTGCAAATGTGTTACATGCCATCTCTTAAATTGACATATATATGCACATATAGATGGACGTGTATGTATACATGAGTGTGTGTTAAGCAGCTAGGAGGAACACTCATCATTCATCTCTCCTGCAGAAAGGGCCTGTGCCTGTGCACGATGTTATTAATAATACCGAGCAGCTCAGTAGCATTTGTCATCTTCAAAGTAGTTTATAAATCTGACCAAGTGGTTAAAATATACACTGGCCTAAACGACTCTTTTCCTGGTATTGCTGCTGCTTAGTGTCACTTAGACCCTGTGCAAGGGAAATTGTTCAAGTGGCTTCTGGCTTCCAGGGTGCTTCATTTGTCACAGTGATCCTGCTGCATCCATGGAGGTAGCAAGTGGTGCAGATGTTAGTGGAAGGTAACGGTTTATGCCAGTCTGAAATTTGGAATTCAGACAGTTTCAGGGTGGGAGGTAAAAAAATGAAGGTGCTCAAAAAGATGTCTCCTCTTTGGTAATCTCTGCCTTGATTTCAGTGTTTGCAAGCCTGGTTGGCAGGGAGGAAGAATTTTACCTGACCAGGTGCCTAGTTTGGTCCTGTATAAGGTGGCTCTCCTTAAACAGCCGGAGACTTGACGTTCTTGTGCAGTCCTAAGATTTAAAAAAATAAGAAGTGAAGGGAGAAGCAGAACGTGTCTCCAAAAGGGCTGATGAACACGTCCACACGCACAATTTAAACCTGAGGTGGTGTGGCATGACTTCCCTCCACACTCAACAATCTCAAGTTCCTTTAACACATGAGTTTGGGATATCTAGTGCCGCAGGAACTCACAGCTCCAGAGTGGTATTTTGCATTCTGCCACCGGGCTGTAAAGATTAGCGAGGATTTAGGTCCTGAGTTTGGAACAATTCCTACTTGAGCTTGTGTGAAATTCAGACCTTCATAAAACTGTTCCACCAAACTTTCTTCACCTGCGTTGATGTAAATTATCACCTCGCATCCACAGATTTTTCCAGGGTCTCACTGCCTTTTTTAGTTGTTTCCCTTTATCTCTACATCCATAACTAAGTATTTTTCCCTTGTCTGTCTATTCAGTGTGGAATTTAAGACCAAAAAGTTCGGTTAGTTGTAAATCTTCCATCCACTGCTAAATTTATGATGCCCCCTGGTAACAAGCAGCGTAATGAACAGCAGCTTTGCCTTCCACTTCCTTTACACGGGCGTGTGGGTCAGCTAATGGTGATGATGAAAATTAAATACAGAGCATTCCCCTATACCCACACTATCATGTCATCTCGGAGAAGCCGATATGAAACCCTGTTTTATGTGCAGCAGGCTTCCTGAAGTCTGCAAGATACTAGAGAGTGCTCGCCCTTAAGCCTGGCTTAGTTATTCCCACCTGCACCCTTGAAAATTAGTGCTGGTTTGGGTGGGGTTTTTTTTTTTTGGCCCTGGTTATAATTTCACCCCGATACCACTCTCTGTTAGCTGGGCAGGGCAGGAGGCTGGCTGCACTGGGTTTCAAACCATGCATGATCAGCTGCTGGAGATAGCTGAGATGAGCAGGTAGCAGAGGAGTTACGCTGACAAATTTTCCTTAGCGCTTTCTTCCATCTCTATTTGTCTGCTGGTTTCCCAGAAGTTAGCAGGAACCCGGCACACCCAGCATGTCGGTGACCTCTGTCTGCTTCTCAGCTGGGTTTGATGGGTTCAAGGGAGTCAGTGAGTTCAGAAATCACACGGGATAGAGCAGGAAGGAGACAGAAAGAAATCAGGATTGCATAAGCTTTGTTTCTTTAGGATTTTAGGCTGAGAACCCTGCAGAAGCAGGAAAAAAAAAAAAAAAAGCAGAGAAAGGCCTGGTTTATATCAGTTGAGACGGAAGGTCTTGGCGTGATTTGCCTCAAGTGCTTAAGAAAGCTGGAAATTGGAAAATAATGAAAAGTTTGTGGCTTCTTATCAAGGATTACATTTGTTTGCTGGGTACTACAGCACTACACAGACAAACCCACTGCAGAATTGTTCATAGGCTGCACAGGGAGATGGTGGAGGCCCTGTCCCTGGAGACATTCAGCGTCAGGCTTTGCGGGGCCCAGAGCCACCTGATCTAATGAAGATGTCCCTGTTCACTGCAAGGGTGGCATTGGGTAGCCTCTAAAGGTCCCTTCCTACCTAACGTAGTCTGGGATTCTATGAAACCCACCTGCTATGTTTATGAAGTTTGTGCTGCGGCCGTTAAGCTGAGTGTGAAACTCTGAGGTAATGGGAGCTGAACGGCCTGTCCACAGAGGCCTACCGGCCTGGGCCTATGACGCGATGAGGATATTGGGCATTTTTTGTATTTTAGCTATGTCAATTCTATTTTTGCTATATTAGAATTGACAATTAGGCCCCCTGGCCTGGGCATGAAGCAGAGGAAAATCTTTTACCTGTTGTGGATGAATCCCGGAGACGGCAATAAAGGGTGGGTAAGCCTTTAGCTTGTAGCAGCTACAGGAAGTAATAGAGTAACTGGCCAAGGGAAACAGTTGCCACTAGAAACAGCCTATTCTGGAATCAGGAAGACCAGACAGTCTTACCTGACATCCCTACTGCTCCTTGTACTTCGGTGTTGGTTCCCTCCAGAATCCATTGCCCTAATGATATTGATTCATTACTGGGTTTTTATTAAGTAAGTGCTGGTGACTTGGATGTGGCCATCAAATAGAATTTTGCTGTTGAATCAGAGCAAGCTTAACAGAAATAGATATGCAAGATGCCAGACTGGCCTGTGGGCCACTTATGTACCCTCCGGTTCATTTAAATAGTCCACATAGATCACTCTTCAGCCTTGTCTTTTTTTTGGTGTCTCTGTGTGTGTCGTTTAATCTTTTTTTTTTTTTTCTTTTTTTAAGGTTGAATGATACAGCTGAGTTTGGTTTTATTGAACTATCAGTTTTTCCAGGAGTGAAAATCGAAGCAGGTCTACAAAACTGCTATTCACATGAACCACATGAAGCAAGTAGAAAGAAACTTAACAAAGAAATGTTTGAAAACAGCTACTGAATGGCTGCTAGCACTGTGCTCCTTCATCTTCTTTCTTCCCATTTAAAGGGAAGATGATTCTTGGGACTCAAAGAGCCATATGTCATTCCTGGGAAATACCACTTCAGAAAATAACTTGGGATTTAGGATCGAATGATTAATGCGTACACAAATTTCCTTCAGTGAAGATCAGCAGAGCTAGGCCAGTTTCCAGAAGCAAACAGCCAAAGTTTTACCAACTACTTGTGTAAATGTCCTGAGACAGGCAGAAATGTCCAGTTTACTCTTTGGGCACCATATATGTAGAGTATCGCACCAATACGCAGCCCAATCCTGATCTCATTTCTACCTTTCTAATTCAGGGCCCTTCTTTTGAAGCAAGTTCAGCTGCACCAGCAGAAGAACCCCTTTGAGTTGTGACTCTGTTAATGGTATAAACCAGGAAAATTAAAATTAGTTAATGCAGTAAAGGGTGACTACACCCATCAGTTCCCTCTTCCAAACTAGCTGCCTGAAGGTATGGAGACAATGAGAAGTTTGAGTTTGGGGTTCTTTCATCTCAGTTGCACTGCTGATTAGCTTATGAGGAAGGGGAAAACTAGAACAGGAGAGTGGATGAAAACAAAGAGGAAAAACCTGTGAGTATCACTGGCTAATGGAGCACTTTGCATTTGCAGGATAGGGGACTTCCTCCCTCTTCCTTCTCTCCTGCCTTCTCCCTTTTGCTGGTGTTAGACTGCAAGAACTGCATGACCTCATTCTGTTGCCTACATGATTTCTTGACCAAATCAGTTGAGGTTTCCTGTGTTCTCAGCTTGGTGTCATGTTTAGCGGAGGTGGGTGAACCTCAAAAGTTTCAGGTGCCAATCAGATAAGCAGCAAAGTTTATCTATTCAAATGAAATCTCCTGGGTCTGCAGTCTGGTCCTTCCTGCTTCTGTTGAAAATACCTCATAGCCCCTGGTTTGGTTTTTCTGTCTAGATATTTCAGACACTCCAGGAGTTTTAATGACCAGTTAAATTTTAAATGAACATTCCTTCAACTGTGAGCTCCTAATTGCTGTTCAGGTAGCACTGTTAAGATCTTATGGGGAGAGGAGTCCCATCTGGCTAGAGCAAAGAATGGCAAGTCAACATTCCTAGGATTTATTCCTGGCTCTTGCAGGGATACGGTCCCTCCCAGTATTTTATCTGCCAGCAGTTCAGTTCCTGCTCTGTAATATCCATCCTCGTAACATTTCTTCCTTGATTCTTAGAGAATTGTGGGATGTTCAGCAAAGATCCATGAAATGTGAGCGGGACCTGATAAAGGATGTAGCAAAAGTGCTAAACATTACACCCCCCCACCCGCCTCAAGTAGCAGCGTCTCAAACTGTGCTGGAGCTAACAGGGGGGCCTTTGTGTTCATATGGTTTGCCTCCAAAGTCGGGTGATAACTGAAGGTAATTCATTGTTCTGTACAACCCTTTGATGCGCCTCAGGATGAAGGCTATAGTTCAAAACCATATCCTTCTAAAAGAGAAATTGAAACAGATTGGACTGGGAAAAAATGTACATCTGGTATAGTCATGCCTTTTGCAAAGAGCTCAGGCTTTTATATCCCATGGTGGGAGAAAAATATCACTGTGATATAGGAAACGCTTAAAGAACTGCAATTTTCTTTTTCTTCAGGTTTTCAAATGCTTTAGCAGGGCTGCATCTGGATTTCTCATCAGATCGTAAGAACACTTTGGGTAATTCTTAATAGCACTTGCAAAGACAATGAAGGGTTGGGTGTATGTGCTTTGATCCCCGATTTTTATATATTTTTATGTGTGTTTGTATATATAGGTTAAAGGTTAAAGTTTGACAGCTGTGGCTGCTACCTACTTGACTTCTACTACACTCTGTTTCAGTGTAATTTTATGTTAATGTTTGTATAATCAATTGAATATTACTCTAGAATATTTCTTTCCATTCTCCTCTTCTGGAATGCGATGGGCTTTGGGGTCCCTTCCCACTCAAACCAGTCTGTGATATGATTCTGTGCTAATTTAAGAAAAGCAGGTGGGGAGAGAAGGAGGGGCACCCATCCTGTCATTCAGATGCAAGCCTCTGGGAAAGGACAGGACTTCAAGTTGTAAAGCCTGTTGCTTTAGAGGTGCAGCACTGCTCTCTCCTCTCCTTTCCCCCTCACTAAACCATTAGTAACAAGAGAATCGTAAAGGGTTGGTTAGTATTCGCTAGATGTGATTAGCAATGAGAGGTGATTGGAAAGGTCACCTTTCCGTAAAAAGGAAGAAGGGAGCAGAGCTGAGAGACAAAACGCAAGGCTGCGTGTTATCCAGTATCAGTGTAGTAACCAAAATCTATATCCTTGTCTGAACCCAATTATCAGCCTTGCCTGGCTTCCCTGGAGATTTAACTGTTGGGTCTCTTCCAGAGCTCAGCTACAATCTCAGATGCTTTGCATTTTGAGATTTCAGTGTAAGGAAGTTGGCAAGTAATAGATGGATTTTCAAATTAAAGCCCAAGGAGCGGTCTGATTCAGAATACCAGGACTTCATAGCTGTAATCCTTGGATGGAATGCTGGCTTTCCCTGCGCATGTACACAGACATCGTGTTTCTCAGGGCAAAAAGTAACGTCCATCAAAATAATCTTGAGGCTTGGGTAGATGTGGTGATCGCTGCATAGCTAGTATTGCTTTTCTATAGAGTGGAAAGGGATTTAAGGTAAATCTCCTGGTGTTCAGATTACACCAGACCATATCCATGTGTGTCTGAATGACAGCTGTTAGCATTGCAGCCCCACAGTTATCCATCCCGTCTGGCAAGCTCCCCCCTCCCACAGATGAGGATGACATAACTACGAGACTTGAAAAGTAATAATGTTTGCGGTGTGTCCGTTTCTTCGGTGTTAAAGGAGTTACTGGGTGAGCCATGTCGAGAAAATAGAAAATCATTTGTATGTAAATGAAAGGCCAGACTCTTCAGGGAGTGAGCAGGAGGGAGGTTTCATCTAAATGAGATGAAATCACGATGTATGGCAAGATTGCTGCCTGGATCACTTGTATTTGTATGCATCTGGCCTAGAAAATGCCTACTCCAGCCTCAGCACACTCATGCTACGGAGTGGATAGCTGTTGCTCCGCATTACTGTTTGTGGTGGTTTAGGCCTGGCTGGAGGCCAGACGCCCACCAAAGCCAGTCCTATCACTCTCTTTTTCAGTTGGACAGGGGCTATTTTTTAGTGCCCCTGTCTGTGCTATCTGTTTGTGCCCCTGGCTGTGTCCAGGTTCGGACAAATCTTTTCACCAGATCCGTTTTCTTCATTAAGGTTGTCGCTCTGGTTGCCGCTTGATGGGTAGCTTTCCCTCAGCGTTGGTGACAGTCGGATCAGGCTGCTAATGTGTTCAGTGTTATTGGGAGAGGCTGAATGCAGTCATTTCAACTTAAAAAAAAAAGTGAAAAAAAGGGCTGGAAATAACATCTTACAAAAGTCATCGCGCGTTTCTTTGTCAATGATTCTCTGTTGGTCTCAGCCGCTCTTTCTTTCTGTAAGGATTCCGTTCCTAGGCCGCCAGGCCTGAATGGAGAATAGGAAGTCACTCCAGCTGTTTTCCTCGTGTTGGCACTCTGTGCTGAACAGGAATTGCTGAGCAAAGAACATCATTTCCCCAGAGAGGTTTGCTGGGGTAGCACAAAGGCAGTCTGGATTTTTTTTTTAAATTGAAAGTTCCTGCCAAATACTATCATCAAGGGTCGGGGGAGGGAGGGAGAAATGGAGGGAGGGAGGGAAAGAAATACATGAAGTCTGCAGTCCACTTGGAAGAGCAAGAAACCTGCCCGGGAAAGCAGGAGAGTAGTGTTTTTCTCTGCCGAACTCTTGCTTTTTTAACATATAACCACTTATCCAGAGAAGGGGAATGGGGTGGGTTTTCTTTTTCCACTTCTGTGGATCTTGGTTCTGACTGTTGCTTCTCCAACAAAGTTGGAAGGATTGTGCAACTTTGCACTTGGTTTTGGACTAGCTAGTGGAACAAAAAATAAGCAGAATTCCTCTCTTAAGCGGGCACCGAATTATCAACTGTCCCATCTCACCACATTACGGTGATAAACGCACGTCTGGTTGTGGTTTGCAGCAAGCTTAAACTCTCTGTATTTAAAAAAAAAGGTATTAAGGCTGTAGTTTCTTTACTTTCTTTTTGCTTTGCTTAAGAAAACAAGACATAAAGCATAAATCCACACCTATTTTTCTTAAGAGGAAGACCTAGAGTCATTTGACTTCTTGCTTGCAGCTAAATTCCAGGTTAAATCTGTAATGACTGACCTGTTGCCACCTGATGCTGTTTGGTGCCGGATGGTAAATGTATCAGGTGGATTATTCCAGTCCTCGGCGCGCTGGTGACCACTTTATAAACTCCTTTATGGTACCTGATGCTTTCTGGTATTCTTGCTGGCAGCATGACTACAGAATTACTTTGCCTTTAGGTAAGAAATTCTCTGTGAGGGAAAAACTCCGTGTTTTAGCTCATTCTTTGAGGATGCTGCAAAATGTCTTTCACGTGGGAAGGCAGTTGGGGCTCTTGCCAAATTGGCTTTACGCATGTATAGCTCCTGATAATTCGGTTGTGGACAAGTATGGAGTAACTCCTTATAGGATGGATCCCATCAGTGCTCAGAGTATAACCCAAAGTGAAAGAAGCTGATATTCCTTTGATGTAGTTGGGTTTTTTGGTTAATATTTCTTTGATGTAGTTGGGCTTTTTGTGTCTGTATTTTATTGGTTTTTAATATAACTGCATAATTATTAACTATCTGTTCTAGGTTTTGATTTCCAACCCAGTTTGTATCCCTGGGTGCAGAAACATATTGCACAATTAATTTGCTGTTTATAATGTTGTCTTGAAAAGAGTATCTTCCATCCTGCTTATTGGTGTGTTTCCAACTGATCTCTGGAGGACGAAACAGTTGGCTTCTGCTTGAACTTTTGTGTTACAATGTTCAACCCTGGCCAAGTTTGAAGTTTGAACTCGTTTTTTACTGAGGAGAAAGTATGTTTGACTTCAACTAGATCTTGGTTTATGTAAAAATGTCAAAATAGTTCTTTAGTAATGTCATCCCACTACAGTGGGGAGGGTTAGAGTTTGGTAAGTAATGTGCCGGTGCCTGTAAGCTGCACCAGACTTATCGACAGCCCAGTTTGCTCCTTGGTAGGTTTTCTGAGCTGGTTTTTTTATGTTTGCGTGTTAATTATTAAGAAGGTGCATCGAAGCTAAAGGACTTTTTTTTCTCTCAGCTTGTGGAGATCTCAGCAGTGGACTGGATGTGAGGCTTCACGTACCTAAGACATCCGTGGAGTGTGTTCATGTAGTCATCAAAAAACACACTAAATGATTTGTTTGCTTGCTTGTAATTTTGCTTTGGATTTCTCCAATTGGTACATGGAGTCACTTGTTCTTGGTTACATGTTGTTACTGTCATGTCACTCTTCCAGGCCTGCTTTTATGTAGACATGTTTTTTTCTAGACAAATTATTTTATGTAGGCACGATTCTAACGTTCTAGGCTCGGATTCTCTCTGAAATTTTCCATTGTGCTGGTACGTGAATACAAGAGGATTTCCCTTTCACAGGATTTTGTTTATGTTTTTATTTTGCTTTTTTGGACTTTGTCTAATTCTTAGGTAAATATCACTTGGAAGAGAATTGGGGGAACTGTCAAAACACAGGCCATTTCCTGTCATTGTCTAGAATCTCAAGCACGGTGGACTTCCATCTCCTTCCTGGCTTTTTGTTTCTGGGTTGATAATGCTGTCTTTGAATAAGCTCAGATAAAAATAGATGTAATAGAGCTGGAAATAGAAACTAGTATCCTTAAATGAATGTCTTTGCTCTCTGAGCACAATGTGCCAATAATAATAAGACAAGGTAATCCCAGAGCACACTGAAGTGTTAGCCTGTGGTTCTGGTCCTGTCACCTTTCCTCTGCAAGTGAATCCACTAGCAGCATTTCTTCCACGAAGGAATTTATGGACTAAACCAGGAGTCAAGTAGCAGGAGCACAAGCAGTAAGAAGGATTTCTCTTCAACTGAGGATGCCAGGGCATACTGCTCCCCAGAGTTCATGGGATTTTTTTAATAGGCATCCATGTAAGTCTGATCAAGTGGGCTGTGCTCTGTTGATGTACATCTGAGTGGTGACAGTTGGTGTGACCATTGGAGAGTGGCCTCTATGGATGCATCGTATCATCTATTTTTGCAATGTAATGGTGCCTAAAGGTCGTGGCTGGGGTTTGTATCATCTTGTCCTGGAACATTTGCAAGTGCGTAGAAGTCTTGTCTCGAAGAATACCATGAAAATGAAAAGGCAGAACATAGGTAGAGTGAACAATGGGAAGGACGTAGGGCAAAAGTATGAAGGTAAATACCAGTGAGAACAAGTCTTTATAGATCTCAAAAAGCTAGGAGGAGGCTTGGTGTATGTAACCATGCCAGCACTGCAGCTAATGAACATGCCTGAGCATCTTCCTTACCCGCCTAATGGTCTTATTCAACTGTTAACGTTTCACAAAAGAGAGAGAAACATAACAGACGTTTAAAACCTTCTTTTCCTGTTGTTTTCAAACAGATAAGGAGATCCTTCTGCAGGAACCTCTGTTTTGGGTGTACCACTCGCCAGGACAAGTCACCTGAAAGACCTGAAGAGCAGTCAGCCAGTCCTGAGGAGGCAAGTCCCTGGTGTAGAAATAGTTGCAGCTGATTAAGCGATATTTTAGAGATGGGGGAGGTAAAAAAAGAGACAGAAAAACAACTCAAAAACCCCAAACCCCAGCCTTCCTAAACCTGGCTTGCTTTGCACTGCTCTCAAAGGTATCCCTCCTAACTCAGAGATTTCTCTGGTCAAGCCTGTGGTACTTAGTAAACCCCCAAAATGGTATTTGTTCCTCCCTGCAAACCTAAACAGCACTCAAAAGAAAGCCATAGAGTGGGAGTGCAATTTAATGGTGCCTACTTGGCTCTGCAGCAGGGCTGTAAGAGGGTAATAAAATCTTGGAAGGATTTTGTGAAATCAGATAGAGTGAATGTAGCGTTACAGAAAGCAAGAGACCCATAGATAAGATGAATTCTTGCTTCACTCCAATCATTTCCCTTCTAATCCAATGAAGAAAAGAAAATAACATGACAGCTCTGGCTTCCTGTGCTGAGCACTGGGGAAAAGGTAAAGTGGGTAGCCCAAGCCAACTGGAAAATGACATTCCTTCTCATGTCTTCACTCCGAGCTGGACTGAAGCCGATGTTCTGTTTTCTATTGTACGAGTGGGAATCCTTTGTTGGCTGGGATTAGCAACAGCATTGTGATCTGAGACCGGGGAATCGCACAGAATGTCCATCTTACATGAAGGCATGGTTTAGATCTAGCTGAGAAATCTGCCCATGGTGTTCAGCAGGCTTCCTAAAACTGGGTCTAGGAACTTCTGAGTACTTTGTAATATGTCCCACATTAAAGGGGGACACGCTTTTTAAGTTTAATAGGGGTGATTTAAAATACAAAGCCCAAGTAATTAAGCTGTGATAGTAATACAAGGATTTACGGTTATTTTATCCCTGTTATTTTAATGGCCTCTTAGAGGCTGTTGTGTTTGGGTAACAATGTTCAGAAATGCCAGACTTTGTTTTGGGGGTCACAACTCACAAGATTGCTTACTGCAGATTTTCCTCATGTTTAAGTCTAACCTATGGAGTTGCTTTTGGACATTTTAATTGCGATCTCTAACACATAATGCTGTCAAAAACATCTGATTACTAGGATTTTTTTGTAAGAACAGCATTTAAATTGAAACCCTTCCTTTACTCCTCCTGGAACCTGCATATGCATGAAGTGAGTGAGTCAAGGTTAAGACACACCGTCTGACTATAACTCAGTGGGTGGGAGGGACAAAGTCCTCAGGCCTTGAACTAGTTAGGTATAAATACAGAGCTAGCTGGCAAAGGTCTGTTCAGAGGAACAGAAGGCCCCAGACTGAGTGGGAAGTACTCCCAGTATCCTAAATAATAGACACTACAATAGAATTATTAAGCCCAGAGTCCTCTGAGGAGTGCTTGGGTTAAAGGATACCAGAGTGACACTGGTCAAAAGACTCCTAGGGGAGGAAATAAAATTCTGTTTTTAATAGGAAAACAAAAAAAAAGTTAGTGAAAAAAAAGTGAAAATTAAGGAGATGAAACTCCTCAGAGTCAACAGATACTTATACTGTAAGGGGGCTGTAACAGGCATACGTGTGGAACAGCTGTAACCAAAGCAAAACGAAACAGAGAAGAAGGGAACAAGAAAGTTATGTTTGTAAATGGGAGGTTTTGAGAGCTCATTTAAACAAGTGGTTAAATTTCCTGTTCTGGAAACTGAAGCTTGCTAGAAAAGAACATGAACTGTGGTGAGTAATTTGGTTGTGAGGGGGAGGACTGAGTACCAGCTAGCCAATACTGAATTCATAAATGTTTTGAAAGGAAGAAGTTTCTTACGGGGAATCAGCCTGTTTATGGAGACAAGGAAGCAATTAGGGAGAGTCAGAATTTTGCTGAATCAACCCGATACGTATTTGTGCCATGGTCAGTTTAATTATTACACTGTACTTAGGTGCATACAGAAGATGTGAAACAAGGAGAAGGCAATCTTTTGAGTGGCACTTATATGAGGGCCACTCGGTTCACAAATCAGGAAAGGGGTTTTCTTTTCCTTAATTCAGCTGATGCAAACAAAACAACCCATTTTCATCACAAAAATCATAGAATCATAGAATCATAGAATGGTACGAGTTGGAAGGGACCCCAAGGATCATAGAGCTCCAACCCCCGTGCCACAGGCAGGGCCACCAACCTCAGGCCTGGATCTACACTAGGTTGCCCAGGGCCTCATCCAACCTGGCCTTGAACACTTCCAGGGACGGGGCATCCACCACCTCTCTGGGCAGCCTGTTCCAGCACCTCACCACTCTTTCTGTAAAAAACTTCCCCCTACTATCTAATCTAAACCTTCCTTCCTTTAGTTTTAATCCATTCCCCCTTGTCTTGTCACTGTCTATCCTTTTAAAAAGTTGAATCCCCTCCTGCTTATAAGCTCCCTTCAGGGACTGGAAGGCTGCAATGAGGTCCCCCCGCAGCCTTCTCTTCTCCAGGCTGGACAAGCCCAGCTCCCTCAGCCTCTCTTCGTAGGGCAGGTGCTCCAGCCCTCTAATCATCCTCGTGGCCCTCCTCTGAACCCTCTCCAACAGTTCCACATCCTTCTTGTATTGGGGGCCCCAGATCTGGACACAGTACTCCAGATGGGGCCTCACGAGGGCAGAGTAGAGAGGGACAATCACCTCCCTGTCCCTGCTGGCCACCCCTCTTCTAATGGAGCCCAGGATACCATTAGCCTTGCGAGCTGCAAGAGCACACTGCCGGCTCATGTTAAGTTTCTCATCCACCAGAATCCCCAAGTCGTTCTCAGCAGGGCTACTCTCAAGGAGCTCTTCTCCCAGTCTGTATCTATGTCTGGGATTTGTTTCCCCATGTTTGTTGGACTTATTTTATGGGCTGGGAGGCCCAATGGGGACCTATTGTCCTCTTCAACCTCAAACGCTTCTGCAGCTCTCCCTCTCTGCCCTTTTTCATGCATTGTGTGGCATGAAGGTTTTGGTACAAAGCTCAAAGGTTTTGGCATTTTGGTCTGCTCTTGTATGCTACTTCTGTCACTGTTGTTACAGGTCTATAGTGCTTGTTGGGTGTTTTATCTGTCTTTTCTTGGCCTTCCATAGCTGTTTGTTGGAGAAGGGAGTAATAACTTTTATTAGTCCTGCATAGGCAGCGGGGTTGAGTCTGGTCTCATGACAATGTAAATTGGGAGAGATGGGGCTGACGTCAGGAGAATTACCCACAGCCCAATTTGTAATTGAGCAATGCCTTTTTTATATGATTAAAGTATTTATTATTTGCAGAAAGCTTTAAAACTGTTCAAACGAGGCCCCGGGACTCTGCTCAAAGGTAAATTTTTTGGAAAGTTTGAGTGAAAACATTTCATCCATGTGCGAGTATGAGGAGAGTGGAAAACTATTTTCCCCTTCCATAAAGGCCTTTTGCTGCCTTCTCTTGACCAGCTCTGTGGTGCAAGGGGCTGAGGCCCGTGGGCTAAAATAGTGGCAATTCTGAAGTGTCTTGGTTTCAGCTGGGATTTGGATGAGTTACTTAGAACTTCAGGGTTTGGTTTCTTCCTTCGAAGCTTGTGAAGGGATGCTGTCAAAGAGGGTTTGGTGTGAGCACCTGAGTGTGTCATACAGCACAGAACTAGAGAAAGGTATCGCTCTGAAGCTCCAGGGACACGTGGGGCTGGGAAAGGGATGGCAGGCCTCGTAAAGTGCTTGTGGCCTGGGAAAAGTTTCTCCATGTTTTGCGATGTGTGCAACTGAGACCCAGGTTCCTAGGACCTGTCATCCCTGCTCCTGCAGGTTGTTTCCAAAGAACCAAGGGAGGTTTCTGCAGGCTGATCAGGGACACGTGTGAGGCTCTGAGGAACACTGGCACTACACATGCTCCTCTTGAGCCAAGAAGTCTGAGGCTGAGGGAGTAAAATCCACCCTTGACTCTCTATGTGATGTTGCAGTTGGTACAGTTTACTGGTGACATATGATGCTTTGAAGTCTTACTGAAGGGAAGTCTAAGGACTTGATGTTCCTGGAGGAGATATGCCACCTAGATCTGAGGTCGGACAGAAGCGTGCCAGAGCCTGTGGAACAGCACAGCTTGTGAAATGGGGCATGCCTATCGCATCACGATCACATGCAAAATGAGAGGTCAAGGGAAGGCTGGATGCGCTTCCTTAACTACGGCATTTTTTGGACTTAGCATTGTTAATTACACGTCTTTATGAATCATTAATTTACTTTTATGTATGGGAGCTCTGCTATGTTTCCTCTGGCATTTTACAGTGAAGCTGGTTAACATTTCCAATCACTTCAAGGCCTCTAGTTCTAGTGTTGGCACAGACAGCTGATGCTGGACTTGTGGACCTGGGCCATCACTGAGCTGCTGAGGACTGTCACCTCTTCCAACGCTGTTCAGAGCCAGCGAGGATCACTGTTATTCCCCTTTTGCATGGGAATATGGAGTCTGCCAAGGCTGCAGAGAGAGAAAGATCAGACATCCTGTGTGCAACATAACGTTTCTGTTGCTTTGATTAGTTAGTGGTTTGAAATTCAGATTTAATTTTTGAACCCAACCGTTTTTCTTCCTGGCTGACGTGTAGCAACAGCGCATCTTATTTCTTGAAAGACTATAAATAACCAAGTTAATTTATTTTCAAATGAGGAGGACAGAGGACCTGGCTCACCTCTGTTGCCCTCTACATCAGCACGCAGCAGGCGCAAAGTATTGCCCCTGTACTGATGGAAATGACTGCACGAGGTATGTGCCTGCGAGGCGCTTGCTGCTGTAAAGGGCCTCCGGTGTAGGTGAGACTGGAGCATGCGGAATGTTAAGCAGATCTGAAGCCCTCCCTGACAAACTCACTGTGTAACTGGGAGGAAAGGAGGAACTGGGGTGTGCTCAGCGTAAAGGAACACTACCAGGTCGCTTTCCTTCTGTAACTGGGGAGCCCTCTGCAGCCAGGCTACAGGTCAGAGTCCGCAGTCACTGAAACACAACATAAACCAAACTTGCTCTCCCCAATATTTTCCTTGCTTGAGTATCTCCAACTTCTGTTTCCTCCTCTCCATGTGTTAGGCCCCTAGCAGAGGCAGTAAGCCTTAGCTATTCTTTATTTCCAGCTGGTTTATAGGTCTTTTGCTTTGTCTTCTCATGAAAGCATCTGCATGCCAGCTGTAGCAACAGCTGAAAACAAGGAAAAATCATCACTTTGTGACTAGCTTATTTCTCAGTGGACAGTTGGCAAGTTCTTGTTGGGATGTAAGTGGTCAACGATCTGCAGCCTGAGAACTTTCCAGACCTCAGAAGTATTTTCTTCTGTAACATTTCAGTCCAAAAAACATAAGGTTGCATCCACAAGTGGGTTTGTATGTCTCTCTTGTCACGAGGGGGAGGGAATACATGCTCCGATGTGTTAGAGGAACAGTTCTGATTCAGTAGAAAGGGCAGGTGCAGAGCTTGCTTACAGCAGGAATGTAGTTATTACATGTGAACACGATTTGGAAAGAACCAGACATTTAACACAAGGCTGACCACAAGTGTGGTTCGTTGGTACAGATCGGTATTGTGATTAGAGTCTGTAGAAGGAGCAAAACAGCGGTTCCATGAAACCAAGCTACAGACTGTTCGTACTTGGTTTTGTGCTTCGGTCCTTGACATCTTTACAGCACATCTTTTAGATTCATCAGAGCCTGCTTTGTCTTTGCCTCTTCCTGTGCATTCTGATCCTGTCTCTTGGTCTCAAAAGAAGCGATTTGATGCTACATAACAGTCTTAGAATGCAGCTGAACGGATGTGAAACGTTTCTTATGCGTCTTCTCCTTTCCAGTATTAAATAACCAATGTTTGGACTTCAGGCAGATTTTTAGGAGCCTAGCCTGAGCATGATCTTTTCTCTGGAAAAGACTAAATAAATACATATATCTTATGTATCCATACACAGACATGCATGTTTTGGTAAAGTCAATGACAGGAGCTGGCATTAAAGCAGGTCCTTCCGTAAGTCTGCAGTCAGCATAGCATGTTTTGTTCTCTTTGAAAGACGTTACCAGCCCCAGAGACATTTCTTGCACTCCGCTTCTTGTGCTACAACATGGTTGTAGCTATGAGGTCTGATAATGTAAATATGGACGAGCTCTGTCAAACAAGGTAGTACTTTTAAACTGACCTCTGTTTAGCTGGAAAGCAGCAAATACTGCGGCATAAGGAAGGCAAACTTATGTCGGAAAACACCATCCCATCCCGTATCAGCTGCTTTAATGCAGATACCACCCTGACCTATGAATATCCTTTTCCCCAGTGAGATGGGTATCAACAGACCCCAGACTTCCAAGGTACTAGAAAACAGCAAATATTAGAATTGGCAGAGGATTTGGACAGTTTTTCACTGAAAATCTGTTGAAAAGTGATTGCTCAGCTTTAAGCGATGCAGTGTTTGATGTAATTCTTGTGGGGAGAAGACTCGGTCCCGTGGAGGTTTGAACCTGTGATTCACTTTGATTTCTGGGGCTAGGCTCCAGTTCATCAAAGAATCTTAAGGATTTAGTTCCTTTGATGTGAGTGTTTTGAGCTTACACTAAGGTAAAGCTACTACTGATGTGCTTTTCTGAACTGGCATACCTGGTAGAGTATCTCTCAAGAGAGATTAAATTCATTTGCCAGCCTAAGTTGTGCTGTAGGTTGTCCTGGTCATCTTGCAGCTTTCCCTTTGCAGCTAAACAAATTATTTGGAACAGTTTCTAGGAGCTTAATCACGTAAATGAATTTAAGGGATAAATAAACACAACAACCAGATTAAGGTTTCAGTCAAGTAGGTCCAGAAGGTTTCTACAAAAGACAGACTATTTTAATATTGGCTTGGGGTTTTTTTGGCCTCATCCTTACAGAGCAATAGCTCTCAGCGCAGACAGTGAGCTTTTCCCTCAGCCTAGTTCTGATATTCCCTCCCAGATCAGCTGATGGGACACCACAGAACCGACTATCCCATTGCACATCTATCATCCTCGAGGCTCATTCAGAAATCTGTTGAGCTGCAAAACTGCTGCCATCAGTGCAGTTTTGCGGGAGAAGCCAAAGGACTTTGGCAAATCAAGATGGTGATTTTCAAGCTACACTACGTTCAAGTCAGATTGTTAAAGTCGGTATCTGCCTCAGCGTATTTGGGATCACTTCCGTATTAGGCAAATAACTTAAGTGTGCAGCCTGGCAAATAATCAGAGCAGTTGACCCATGACAACGCAACTCAATCTTGGTTTTGTAACTTAAAATGATGTTCCTTGCTTTCATATGCTGCCTGATGTTAACAGCTGCAAACAATAACAGTCTCTGGGCCAGCACTGCTCCTGAGATAATTGGTGGTAATGCTTGTGTATAAATATGGTAATACAGGGCTTGTTGGTGCTGGGGGTCAGGAGATTGGAATTCTCTGGTTTGAGCCTTATCGCTACCACTGATTTCTAGCATAATTTGTGCACACAACTCCTCTCTGCTTTCATTTATAGGTCTGACAAAACAGGCAATGAAAGCCAGCTCGAGAGGCGACTGAAGTTAGTGTTCTGGGCAGAGCAGGGCGCTGGGGTTTGGCCAGGCTTGTTTGGGAGCAAGGGACTCCTGCAGAAAGGAATGAGGGTGTTGTGGTCTTTACCTATACAATTGTGGGTTTAACCCATACAGAGAGGTAGGTGGGAAATAGATAATCAATAGATTACAGCATCAGAAACTTTTCTTCTTTCCTAGGAAGCGTCATTCTCTTGAGGCAGGACAGGTGAAGGCAGTCAGGGCTTGTTTCCCAGTGCTGGCTGTGCAGGGCAGCCCCCAAAGCCTTATCACCCCCAAGCAGGCTCTCAGCCCTCTTCCCTCCGCATCTCTGAACGCGCAGCCCTCCTCCTTGCTCCTCCTGGCTCCGTGGCTCGTCACACCTGCGCGGCCCCCGGCGCAGCCCTGCTCTCGGTACCCCCTCACCAGGAGGTTTCCCGCTCATAGGCGCAGAGTGATGGACTTGCGGGGGAGGGAGTCTGGGGCTGCCCCCAGCTAGCGGGGCGGGCTCCTCCTGCCCCTCCAGCCCGGCTGTGCTGGAGGAGGAGGGAAGGCCCTTCTTCTGCTGCTGAGCCCCGAGCTGCCGGCTGGGCGGGCTCCTCACGCCTCTGCAGAGCTGGGCAGCAGCACTATCGCGTCCGGCCGCCGCAGCGGCGGCGTTGGGCTTTATCGCGGCGTTGGGCTTCCTCGCTTTCAAAGTTGTACGAGTTCGCAATTAAGCCGAGTTTAAGCTTGTTGCCGCTCGCGATTCTGGGCTTTTAACTGGAAGCCCCAAGGTCTTCCCGCACCTGCGCCCCGGTCCCCGCCGCTCCTCTCCGCTGAGCCGGGCCGCCGGTGCGCGGCTGCACCCGGGCGATGGCTGAGAGGAGGCGTTTCCTTCGTGCCTTGTCCCTCTTACAGGGACATCGGGGCGGGGAGGCGCGGGCGGACGGCCCGCTTTGGGCAGCGCCCCCCGCGGCGCTCCGGCCCCGCTCCGGGCACGGAGGAGCGAACCCGCCGTAACTTTTCGGCCGGGGCTGTCCGCGATAAACAGGAAGCCCCGAGGCGTTGCCGGGGCCGGGCCGAGGCGGGCCCTGGAGCGGCCGCCCTCTCGCCTCCCGCGCCGCGGAGCCGAGGGGCCGCACGGCTCGGCTCGGCCCGGCCCGGCCCGGCCCGCGGCGGCGGCCGCTGACAGGGCGGTGCGGCGGCGGCGGCGGCGGCAGCAGCGGCGTGCCCCGTCGAGGCGCCCGGGAAGGCATCGAGAATGAAATTGCTGTGGAAAGCTAAAATTGTAACCGGGTGTTCCCCTCGCTCCCACCCTCCCATCCCTTCCCCTGCCCGCGGGGTGCCGATGTCGGCGGGGAGCCGGGGTGACCGGGCGCGCTGCCCGCCGCTTTGCTTTCCCTCGCTCCCGAGCGATGCTTAAACCGCAGGAGGAACTGTGTGTGCGTGCGCGCCTGACGCGGGGAGGAAGGCTAGCCCCCTTTGGGGCGGAGGGCTAGCCCCTTGGAGAGGAGGGGTAGCCCTTTGGGGAGGAAGGTTAGCCCTTCGGAGGAACTCGGATTCGTGTTTTCTGTCCCCGTCGCGGGGGCTTGCGCTCCTTTGTACGGTCAGTAAGCGAGGAAATGAGGAGTTACCGCAGCACATCTTCGGTTCAAGTTTGGAAGACACTGCACTTCTTTTTCCTTCTGTCTTCTTCGCCCGCTTTCTATTGTGAGTTTTAAAGCATAGACTCTGAAGTTGGGTTGGTTGGTTGGGGTTTTTTTTTTGTAGCTTGAAATAATAGAGTTTGGAAAAGCAAACCGCGAGTGCTTTAGATCCCTCCTGTCAAAAGAAATAAAGGGTTGCTGTATTTTAAATGCTTGTTAGCTTCAAAGTTAAAGGGCTGTCTGATGAAGTAATTCAAGTTTTAAAAAGTGCAATTCCTTCCATAAATGAAAGGCCGAAGAGATTAATTGCTTTAGAAAAGGGGGGAGGGAAGAGGGGAGAGAAGACTGCTAATCAAAACCAAACTATTTCCTTAGAAAAGACTTTATACAACTCTTTAAAATATGTGCTAGTCTAGGAAAAATAGTTAAATGGAAAGTCAGGGTATCTTGATACCACAGGAAAGGAAAGCTTGCCAAGAATATCTCCAGTGTTCTCTCAATCTAAAAGTATCCTGTGTCGCTTTGATTGTCGTATTTACTTTGTGCAGCCCATCTTCTGCCCCCAACTCGGCATGAAGTGGCTGAGCACCTGGTATGGATTGTGGTTAGCAGAAAAAGGAAAAATGTGCCTTTCTCCCTGTTTTTTTTCCCCTTTTCCTGTCAGATCACCATTCAAGACGGGGGTGAAGAGGTAGAAGAAGGAGCTGTTTACCATGTCACCCTGAAAAGAGTGCAGATTCAACAAGCTGCCAACAAAGGAGCAAGATGGCTAGAGGTAAGGAAAGCTGGCGCGGGGGCATTTTGGAAGGCTGCTCATGGACTTTGGAGCTTGCTCTGGGGAGCTGAATTCCACATGAGTTGTTATGATGCTAACTTTTAGCACTGACTGCTCTTGCTAGTTTTTTTTTTTTTTAAAAAAAAAGCACAACACTGAAGTCGACTGTCTGGGTCATCCGAAATAACTCTCTGCTCGTGTTCTTCCTCTTTTCTTGACATGTAAAAAAAGATCTGACCCGTTGTGGCCGTAGATCGGATCACACTTAGTGTAGAAACAAGGATGTTACCTTACGGACCGAGAAGCTGAACGTTTAACAGCTCTTTCAGACTGGGCTGTGCCTTGTTTCTGCTCTTAGGAGCCTATCTCAGGTCTCCCAAACAAACAGTCCTGGTGTTTTAACTAAAAAAGGTCTCTCAAAAGTTAGCAGGAGCTTCCTCAGTACTGAAGTGAATGTATGTTTGGGTCTTGTATTCATCTTTCTCAACTAGTTGAGACATTAACTGTCTGCAGTTCTGCAAGAGTGACAGCTCTGTGCTGTTTTCAAAGGTGTGTTTCAAAGCATTTAAGGCTTTAGTGGTAAGAAACTTGAGCTTAAATGCACACGCGCTCGATCTGGCTGAGTGCCTTCACCTTTGCCAGTGCCCCGCTGACAGAAAATGTCCTCACTTGGTTGGAATTGGTGCAGCAGTGGCAGTCAGAGCCAGGTCGTCAGGAGGTGGCCATATCTTCCATGTTATTTTCTTAGGTTCCTAACTTTTGGTTTTGAGATCAAAGGCAGTAATAGAAGGACTTGGTTTGATGGTACTTCGACGACTTCTAAAACTGCCCAGAGGTTTATATCCAATAGTCATCTTGTGAAGTTCTGTGACACAAAGCAATACAGCAGTGTTAGAACCAGAGTCAAGGAAGATAAGCAAATTCTGCCCTGAATACAGATAGTATTCTCCCCTTCCCTTGTTTCCAAGAAGCACATGGAGTTCTAATCAGAACAGATAATTTTGAATCTGCTTCCATTGAGTGGCACATTTCCCATCTCTACCTCCTGTTTTTTTACCAGGAAAAATACTACAACGTGTTTTTGAGCTCCTGTAAATTTCCCAGCTGGTGACCTTGTGTAAGATCATTTTGAATGTGTCTGTCATTCATAAATGTCCTGTAAAAAAGTAGAATTTTATCCTGTTTTGGCTGCATCATTCCTCATATGTAGAAGGAGTTTGCCAGGTCTCGGTTGTGCTGTCAAAGGAAGAGTGCCTGTGTGTTCCTGAGATCATCTCTGTGGCTGATGGTGCTGATCTCGATAGGAGGGCAAAGGCATGGAAGTGGCTTTTGACTTTCTGTGGCTTGTGTTAGTATTTCCAGGCCAGAATTGAGTCCTGTTTTGGGGGATGGAGGTAGTGTGTCAGAAGCCTGCACCTGTTCTGGCTATAAATTAGTGACCAGTTCCCAGGGCAGTGTCTTTCATGGGCAAAAAATCTCAACGTATGATTTTAAAATGTTTGTAAAGATGTGGGCTGTTTGTTTCCCTCAAGCTCTTCAGAACATAAAACCATTTGAAGATCTTTTTGTGATCTTGTTAATGGCTTTACTGTGGTCCTGAAGTCAATAAATAGCCTCTAACCCAGAGCATCATTTATGAAGAGCCATCCCCACCCCCAGCAATCCTGCCTTGAAAAGCAGAACTGGCTCTCTCATAATTGCCATCAGGTGATTGATTGATTTGATTTTCTCAAATCTGGAGTTTCTAAGGGGGATATGATGTTAAATCTTTTCTACGCTTTGAGATTCATAGCACTAAATTAAGAGGCAGTTGGATTTATCAATGGTGGTCTGATGATGCTCTAAGTCAGGCTTAGGTTGAAGACTCAAGGTCAACTGAAGAGTGCAGGAACAACCTATTTGTATGCCAGGCAGTATTGAGCCTTCACGGTGACAAACATAGTTGCTGTTACTGATTATATTTACCTTTGAAAAGGTAAATCTGACTTATTTTTAATATCAGTTTGGGCCCTGTAAAGGTCTGCTTAGCGGTTTGCCCTTCTCTGAAGCACTGAGCTTCTCCTGGTTTATCGGTGCAGGTCAAGTTCCTGATGACCTGGAAAACCCTGAGTCTTAAAACCTGTTTGTTGTGTGTGGCTATGAAATACTGTGTGGTGGTAGAGTAGGGGGTTGATCCGGTGCGGTTGGTTCTTGGTGAAGGTGCATTTGTAAAGCGACTTGGAGGCTCTTCAGCTGAAAAGTGCTGCATGGCAAACGATTTGATGGGTCTGAGAGGAATGCAGATCTGAATGAAAATTTCACAGAACCTGTGTGGGAAGGAATATGGAAGGTCTTAACTATTCTGAGTGTGTTGGGATTTATTACCAAGTCCTTTAATTACTGAAAAGCTTGAAATCTTGCTTAAATATGTTCTCGTGCAGGTACCAGTAAGTGAATGAACCTTGCACGTTTATCAAGAAGTCTCTTAATAAACCTTTCATAAAATTCTCTGTCCTGAGAACCCAGCCAGGGTTCTTGAGTGGTTGGCCCTGTTACCAGAGAGTGGTCTGTTTGAAACCCAGTCATAACATTACAGCTTAAGCACCGTGTACTTTTGTCTGTTCAAACACAGAAATGTCTGTCTTGTGTTTCAAACCTGTAGGAACAATGAAAGACAAAGAGGCTGTGACAACGCAGTCATCGGTAGTGCCACAGCCTTCAAAAGCATGAAGCTTTTGTATAAACAGATTTCCTAGCTTTAAATTAATAACTATGATTGAAATTGAAATAATAGCTACTGGTTTTGTCACTAAATGCTTAGTCACTAAATAATTATTGAAGCGTAAGACTTTAGGCACTGCAGCATTAGGAAATATTAAAAGCTGTAGTAGCTCTGTTTTGTGACAGATGCTGCACGAGGACTATCCTGCCTTGAAAGAACTTACACACTAAACATCCAGTGAGGCTTATACGTACATGTGTATGTCCCCTTGGCTGGCAGTTGGTATCTGAGGGGGTGGTATGGGTTTTGCAGCAGTCGATGTTTTTTCTGAAGTTACTTGCAGATATTCAGGCAATGGAGAGTGGTAACAAAACTTGAGATGTCAAATGTAACTTCTGGAGATGTTGGGAGAGGATCCCTCCCAAACATGGTAGGCTGAGCAAGAGAGAAAGCACGGAGGTGTTTTTTTGAAAAGAAAAGTGGGTCTTAGTGTCTCTGGGATAGACCTTGAGAGGTCTCCGGGATCTTGAGACAGATGGTGTGGAGGTTGGGAACAAGCCATGAAGGCCATGGAAACCGAGATACCTGGCCTAAATTTTTTGTGAGAGAGGAGGATAGAGAAGCACAGATTTGTATGGATGGATGGCACCCTCAGAAGAGGTTGAGGAAAGGGCTTTCTGGAGCGGTCCTGAGTGGACAGTCAGCATCACTGTGAATGGTATTACGTCATGCTAGAGAAAAGCTTCCAAAGCTGTAAATTAACTGCTTTAGGAAGGGTGCTTTAAATACCTTTGAAGTTCTGAAAGGGGAAGAGCTGGAAAGTGCCAAGTCTATTATGAAATATTTTTGAGTTTTCTTACTGCTGGTACTATTTGACAACTACTTTTCTGAGACTCTTCTGGTGTTTAAAAAATGAATTTTGAATTGTCTCACACTGTGACCGCAAGTTTGGCTTCTGAACACCTCTGCAGTCATAGATGTTGGCAGGAAGCTTGTGTTGGAGAGTTCAGTCAGAAAAACACCACAAAAACTTGTGGCTAACTAATCTGTATCCCAGGTAGGACCTAGGCTATAACCTTCTCTTTGACACAAACAGTAGATCATAAAAGAAGTTTCAGTTTGGATTTATTTTTCCTTTCTAACACTGGTCTCCTAAATACGGGTTGAGATTTAAGCGGTGCCTGGAATCATCAATGTTTTTGGAACATGCGAAGCCTCAAATTTTCTCTGAGCCTGCTCCTGCCCTCCCATATGCCCTCCCAAGCCAGCTCTGATTTCTTTCTTATCTCACTCTTAAGTCCCAGATGTTCTTGTCAAGCGTAGCTTCCTGTGCAACCAGCAGGCAAGGACTTGGCTGGTCTCGATCCTTGCTGCAGCTTGCTAGTTTGTCTCTTGATTTATAGCGTATGTGTGTCCCTTTTGGCTAAATAAGACTCCTTGGAATCAGGTCCCTGCAGCCTGTCCTGACCGCCCAGACCAAGGCCAGGGTGTAGTTCTGACTGTATGTTTGGCAGAAGCAGAAAAGCAGTTCCCAAGGAGCTGACAGGCTCCCTACAGAAACCGGGTTGTGCTGTTGTCTGCTCTGAATGCTGTCTTTCTCCAAGGAACTGTCTTGGAGATGGAGAAGGAAGAAAGCTGGGGAGTGTTCACGTTGGTTTTGCATGGTGGAAGATGCCTGTCAGCTGCAGGAGACCTGCAGAGAAGGTAGATAGGAGATTTCAGAGGGGACCGAATTAATTTGACCTATACACAAGTGCAGAGTGATCAAAAGGAAAGCCTTGGCCCCTCATTCGGCTTGCCTTTTGGTTTTGAGTAGGCTCCTTCCTCCTGTCCTTTCCTTCAGTTGTGGGCATAATAGAACCTACCCTGGCATCGCAGCCCTCGTTAGGGCCTTCATATGGAATGCTCCTCTCCTTGTTTCTTCCCAGTTCAGGCCCAGATCTCTGCTCTGGGGATATTCCAAGCAGCACTCTCTGATGCGGTTGACAGCAGCGTGCAGAACAGCCGCTCAGAACTGAAACTTGTGCTTATTATGAGTTTTAGAATGGAAGCCTGAAAGATTACTGTCTCTTAATTTCCCAGTTCCGAATACACAGTGCCTAATTAAAAGGGTAACTGGTTTTGTAGCACCGTGTCATGCTCTCAGCGGAGCTTACAGCCTCCCATCGCACGCTGTCAAAAGGTGACAGGGTGACAGCGCTTTAATCTTGGGGTGTTAATAACAGAGCTGAGGCTGTGGGATACTCCTGCGAGGCCACGCGGAACTAGGGACAGAGACCTGGGCAGCGTCCTTTCCTGCGGGGCTGTGCAGACGTATCGCTCCCAAATGGTCCTTGTGTTACGTGGAACAGCGAGAGGTAAAGGGAGGCCTTGCTGGGGACTGTGCTTGTCTGGTTTTGCCCTGGCTGTGTGTGTCTGCATGTCAGAAATCTCACAGCAAGCCTACTTACGTGGGGAAACTCACTTTTTGATATACTTTTTGGTTTCGCTGTGACAGGTAGGCATATAAAGCTGTCCTGTACTTAATTGATCCCCACTGGGAACTCCTCCGACAGCCAGGATGCCTGACTCTATAAACTATACTTCTTGGATGGTAGAGGTTCTCCCGGAGTTGTAGCACCTTAGCTGTCTTGCTGCTGACATCACTGGATGTTACCTTGCTTGTTCAAGAAGAAATAAGTGAAAGGAATACTGGAAAAGAATTAAATCAGCTTGCTCTGCGAAGAAACTGGTGTTTTCTTGGAGCGCCAGAAGATCTAGGTCACTTGTTGGGTTAAAGAAGTGTTGGCAAGGAACGTGGCGATGTGTCATCGGAAAGCTTGGGAGAAGTGGGGTACGAACTGGGCTGAGATGCTGTAAAGAGAATAGCCCTGGAGAAACCATTAGTTTTCCAGTTTGAGTTTTGATGTTTTCATTTAAGAAACAGGCTGAAGCATTGCGAGCGCGTTAGTCACGCTCGGATTTAAATTTAGCCTTGGTAAAGCTAATTAAAAATGTTTGGTGACAGTGTGTAAATGCAGGCTTTGAACTTACATCTTTTACTACCGCTGCAGGAATCTGTTTTTCTAAATATATAACTTCCTATAGCCAGCACTCCAGGGGGGTACAGCAGTGTGAAGGAACAAGCGCGGAGTGAGCATATTATGGCCTAGTGCCATGAAGAAAACGGGGATGCCTTGTGTGAGAGGGGTAAATGAATGGTAACTCCGTGGGAATCCTCTTCTTGCTCACCTTTGTGTAGCATCTTGTAAACAGGAGGCAGAATGTGTGTGATGTCTTGGCATTGCTAGGTAAGGGAGTATCAGAGATTGAAAAATACTATCTGTGTGCGTAAGACCTTTGGTTTTAAAAAGCCACCAGCAAACCAGTGTGTCCCTCTTGCATTTGAAATGCTGTGTTTTTAGCAGATGGCTCGGACAGCATCAAAGCTGCTCGTGTCCCGTGGATGTGGACTAGGTTGAGAGACCATTCTTTGAAGCCTGGGGTGGTATTTTGATATGTTTTATTACTGTACTTTTCTGTATCTTCTCATCATTATCACAGATCCATCTGGACCTCATTCCTAAAGGGCTGAGCAGCTGACCAGCAGTTGTCTCCAGGGAGTTGTCACGGTTTGCCCCTGTGGTCTCCCAGAGCTTCCTTTGCCCTTGATTCACCCCCAAAATGCTCTCTTTTCATTTTCAGTGGCCATATAAGCTCTTGAGAAGTAACTTGTGGTTCTTCACGGGTGGTACACCAGCACGTAGGTTTACACTTAGGACCCCACTGTTTGTGGGGCACAGAGGAACTGCCCCAGCTGCCTGTCCCCTCTTAGGGACCCTCTCTAATCCGTACCTGTAAAAGCTTTCTTTAGTTTGGATAGTTAATCGCTGGCTGGTTTATGCGAGTCCAAAGAGACTCTGTAGATTTCTTCCCTCTTGGAGATGCTGTGTAACACTTCCTTTGCCTCCAGAAGTAAAAATATTTTACAAAATGGGCTGGTTTTACTGCCAAAATGGGCAATAAAACCCATTTCCTCACCTTCATTCCAGTGCCCTGCTCACTTAGCTGTTTATTTTGAGTATTTATTTACTTCTGAGTTTGGGGACTGGGCATTTTGGTGTTCCTCAGCATCAGAGAGAGGAGGATGCTGAATTTTACAGCAGTCACCCTCCTGTAATCCAGAAGGGCTTTGGGAAGATACTCAACACAGGCCATACTGTCTGCTGGGTTAGGAGAGTGTATCTGGTAAATGTCACTTAATGACAACTGTTCCTCAAACAGTGTAAGACGCATGTGACCACGAGTCTTACCTGACTTACTGGTTTCTTCTTTTTGCTTTTGTTACTTCAACGTCTGATCAAAACCACCACAAAGGAGTATTTGTACATACTGATGTATTACGAAAATAACAGGTCTCCAGCATGCTTAAGAGTGCGAACGAGATCGTGGTGAGCTGCAGACCTGTGAAATATGACGATCAGAAATGAAAAGGGTCTAAGTAACCTGATGTTTCAGGTTTGCTTACTGAAGACAGCCAGGCAGACAAGAGAAGAGGGTGCGAGGGCTTTGTCTTGGTGGGTTTTTCCAAAGGCCTTCTAGTGAGAGAGGTGGGAGTCGGGGTGAGAAGGAACTTTTTGTGGGTAGGAAAGGGTGAGAAGGTAAGCACGTAAATCGTACCCAAATAGAGATGGACACTTGCACAGATCCTTCTTAGCGAGCCAAATTCACTGGAGGATTTTACACATCCCTGTGGTTGAGTAAGTCTCACCGTTTGGAAGAGCTGGCCAACGCCATTTGACCATAGACCTCTTTGAAGATTCAGTTTCTTAATGTGCTTGCTTAAACTCCTTTGGATGCACGCATCAGGGTGATGTGTAAATGAGGGTGCTCTGCTTTTGCCTTGATTCCTTTAGAGCAAAATTCACCGATACCCAAATAAGCCTACATTTGCATAACTTCAGAAGGTGCTAGAAAGCACAGCTCAGCACCATGGCATGCTGTTCTTTCATGCTTTTCCCCTGAAGTGGCTTTAAGTAGTTGCAAGGTGCCAGAGTGAAAGGGTTCTAACTGAGCAACAGTATTTCTCCAAGAGGCATTTTTTCCTTTCTCTTTTTTTCCCTTCTCTTTTTTTTTTAACCTCTAAATCTGACCCACAGCTTTTGTTACTGTTTGTCAGCTCTTCAGACAGATACCTGCCAGGCTGTGAGCTCTAAGGATGCGAGAAACTGAGAATGCCTTTTGTATAACGATCAGGGAATTAATTGGTCCTGGAAACTCTGGGTTGCTGCCAAGAGAGGTTATTTATGTGGTAAGAAAGGAAAGGAAAAGGGTGGAGCTTTGGAAATCCAGGAATACCCTTGGCGGCTGGATCATAGGAAAGAGCTCATAAAGCTATTTTATTTTGGCTTCCGAGTTTGGTGCAGTCAGTGTGCAGAATTCTGGGTTTCAGCAGCATCCCAAGGAGGAAATGGGAGCTAGCAAAAGGGAGAGAGCTGTGTGGAGACCTCCATCCGTATTCGTGTTACTTCCAAGCGCACTGTACAATAAAAGCAGCTGCTCTTGCAGAGGCGAGCATCTACACTGCCTGTGGTCTGCAGGGCTGCGCGAGATCTGGCCACCCAGACCCAAAGCTGCTGTTTCCTAGACTGGCAATTCGGCTTCAAATCCAGAGTCTCATCTCAACTTAAGCTGTTTTCCAGGCCAGGCATCCTGTGGGATGGCAGACAAGGACAGGCTGGAGAGTGGTGGGATGCAAGGCTTTTAAATACTACCAGGATTGCAAGAGGAAACATGGATGTGTGCAAGACTGAGTCAGTTCTGCATGACTGTCAGCTGCCAGGGGTGTTAGCTGTCGGCACGCGTACGGGACGATCTTGCTTTCTTCCTCTGAAGAGGAGTGAGCTCGATTGTAAAGTTCATTGAGGTTTCTGGTAGAAGGAAATGCTCTGTCAAATAAGTTGTTCTTCACGAAAATACTTGACTAAAGCAAGTAGGAGTCTTACATAGCATCTCAAAGACAATTTATTTCAGTTCTGTCTGGTTTTTCTGTGGAATCCCATCGTCAAAGCAATTTTTCTGTTTCGTCATGCCGCTTCGAGTGATGCGTGACTGCCTGTTACATCAAGGGTGCCTTGGATTTTTCTTCTCTCAGACTGGTGTTTACGGATGCTGGTGTTTCTGGAGATTATTCTGAAGCTTAACCATTCTGTGATTATTAACTTCTTTTTTTCCTTTTTATTTTTATATCTTCCCCAAGGATGATTGTAGATGCTAGAGCACCTGTCTACAGGGAAGCTGTATCAGAAAAATATAGGCAAAATCACAAAAAGCATCTTCTGCCTGCCTTTCAGAAGGTGAAAGCTGATGGGCATTTAGGCTAACAGTGAAATGAAACAGTCATTCTTGATGAGTGTGCCTTATTTTTAGTTAATTTGTAAGTTGCTGCAATTTAGTCAGTTTTATTCCAGCATTGGCTGGCTGTCCAGTAAGTTAATAAAGATTGGTAAAGTGGGAAACTCCCCATCCAGAAAAGCTGCAAGGAGCCAAAAGCATTTAAAAACCTGCCAAAAAATCAGTAAAAATGGAGTTTGAGACACAAGTTAGGTGGGTGATCTGGAAAATAATTTTGTAGAATCTCTAAATAAAACAAGGTTTTAGCTAAGTGGTAATGCTCTAAATGGCTGAAGAATATCTGATTTATTTATTGTTCATCCCTGTTGTTTTATTTCAGTATTTTTTTCCCAGTCTGCCTAATGAGAAACAATTACATTGATTTCATCCCACGATTCCCGCTTTCTGAATCTTGACAGATAATATTTGCATTGGGGAAAAACAACTGCAGACCGGGTTTTTGGGGGTAAAAGTGATTGTTTCCAGTGCTATTTCTGGAATAATGACCATTCTGTATGCCTTTCTTTGGCCAGCACAAGCTGGTTTTGTACTGTTCTGAGTTTGAACCTTGTGTCTCTACTCCCTCTTGCTAGGATGTATCATTAACTTAGGAGTGATGGAGTTGATAATTAATTTATAATCCCACTGAAGGTTAACGGTGTTTGTACTTTTGGCCCATGAAGCCATGGAATCCAGATCTGTAATTTGGCTCTCAAACTGAGTGAAATACGTGGGAATTTGGGGGTGTCAGGCAAGTTCTGCTTTATTTTTCCATCATCAGGAGGCAAAATGGCAAGCAGTTGGCACATCCTGGCTAGAGAAAAAATGGATGGGAAAAGGAGATCATGGCCTCAAAGGTTGCACGTGGTTTGCTTTACACACCTAGTAACAAGCTATGCTGGTGACAAGCTGCTTGTAACTTTAGGAGCTGCTTACTCAAGCCCTGTATTGGAGGCTGTTGCTGGGAGATGATGTTTGTTGGATATTATACTGCTACTCATATCTCTTCCTCATCCTGCAGTTGTGCCTGTGGCTATCTTGTGCTTTCACAATGAACCCGGAGGGGCTGGGGAGCCAGCCCGTATGGGGCAAGGTCAGGACCTTAATTGTAACCAGCTTGGAAACCAATTGCAGCTCCTTCAGGATCGGGCATCTGCAGCTGGTTGTGGAATCGGTTTGTGTTTGAAGTGACTTCTCAGCCGGAATGTTTTCCAGGCTGCGTGGGGCTCTCCTGCTGCAGCAGGAATTGTATACGTGGGTAACGTTTTGTAAGACGATCGCCTGAAAAGAGAGTGGGCCCCTCTGAAGGTACAGCTCTGTGGAGGATTAGGAGGGATGTTGGAATTACGCTGGATCCATGCCTGCACAGCCTAGAAAAAGAGGGACTTGCAGGAATATTCAGCAGTTCAGTCTGTCTGCATTGGCTTTGGAAAGGTGCTGCCTACCTGGTAGAAAGCTACGTGCTCCTCAGTTATGCTTGCAGATTGAGACTGTAGTCCATTGCCTGAAAAATCAGAAAGAGACTCCCCTTATAAAATGATGCTAAATGTGCTTACCTTTTGCCTGGTAGAGGACCAAGAGAAGCTTATTGGAGCCCTGAGATGTTGGAGTCTGGGACCTTTGCTAGGCTGTTGGACACATCACAGGATATGAAGGGAAGAAGCTGGAGAGCCTTTTTCTTTTTTTTGCTTTTTTTTTTGGTTGTCATTTTGATGCAGAAACCACCACAAAAACTTGCAGTGATTTTGATACCACAAAACGGTGATTGCCACGTGCCACCGACAGAGCTGGGTGAGAGTTTTAGGAGCATCTTTTAGCAGCAGTAGATACAGACAGCACAAAAGCAAACATGAAAACTCCTTTGCCTTCGGGTAGCCTGGTTATGTCAGTGAAGAGATGGCCTCTTGATTAAATCCAGACTGAGTGGTTTCCTGTTAGCATGCTAACTCAGCCCACAGTGTCTTAGTCCCAAAGTCTGTTACGGAGCTTGTCTGCCAAGTCCTTTTTCCTTTTAAACTTACAGGCAGAATCACTAAAATAATAGAAACACAAACAATGCCTGAAAGTCTCCAAAGATTATTTCTAGCAGTTTGATGTTCTGCTGACAAACTCAGTTTGGGAGGGTTTGGGGTTGGATTTTTGTTTTGCTTTGGGTTTGGCTTTGCATTTTTTTAACGTTCTCCTAACGTGGTGACTCGGGGAAGTCCCAGTGTTGCAATTAATGGAAAGTTTTGTGCACGTATCAATCTTGGAAGCAGATTCTGCCCTGGTTCGCAATCGCATTGGTGAGCGAGCAAGGGGCTTTCATGCACCAAGCAGGATGTGGAGTAAATCAGTGCGCTGTGGAGTGAGGTCATCTGCTGGGTAGAAGATGAAAGAGTTAAACGCGGTGGTGCAGAACATCTTCCCTGTTCCAGAGTGGTTGTACTGTGTCCCAGTGGCGCGCCTGCCAGGTGGCTTTGACTCTCTCCTTGCAGAAGTATCAGGAAATGTTTCGCATCCAAATGTGGTCCTGATCTTTGGTTCCGTGTGGCAACCCAAAGTCAGTCTTTTCAGCAACTGAATGCTGAAGTTGTGCTCTGTTTTCATGTTTGGAAGCCAAGACACTGAATTATCACTGTTGTTCCTTTCAGTAATATTCTTCTCTGTGGGATAATGGAATTTCTTTTAGATGACAATATACGATGGGATCAGGAGATAACCTCAGAGCAGAATATAAAATGTGTGGAGCATGTCAGGGAACTGTCTTAAAGATAAACTTACTAAAACTTCCATTATTTGATAGGGCTTTCCGTGTTTGGAGACCCAAAATTGACAACATCGTGTAGTAACTATAAAGATTTGACTGTTCTGTGAAAAGACAGAATTCCATCTGTGTTTCACCATGAAAGCAGTGTCAGGGATCTGGCTTCTCGCTCTTGATTTTTTTTGTTTTGGTTTTTTTTTCTCCCAACTTTGTAGGTTGAAGGAGACCAATTACCTCCAGAACATACTGTCAAACAGAGTGAAACATACAAGATCAGGACAGTAAAAGCCGGAACATTGGACAAACTGGTGGAGAACCTTCTGACAGCTTTTGGAGACAATGATTTCACCTACATCAGCATCTTTCTCTCAACCTATAGAGCCTTTGCTTCTAATAAGGAAGTACTGGAACTTCTCCTTGACAAGTAAGAGCCAGTATGTAAATGAGCCAGCATTTACATGTCAGGAATTGCTTCCCTTACTTATAGTGGACTTAGACTTGATGACCTGATGGACGGATGTCAAGAATACTACAAGATTCAGCATTTCAGCATAAACATAAAGCGTGGAAATGCATGCTGCCCATACCCCACCCCCCATTACAGGCAGGGAAAGTGTGCCGTGCCTGACCGCTAAGGAACCAAACTGGGACCCACACAAGGAAATGAATATAGCTCCTCCCCTCCCAAAAAACCCCAAACCGACCCAGAGCGTGTGGGCTGAGAAGTCATACGTAGACTGGGTCACCATGCTTTGCTGGATGCTGATACTTTGAGACCTAACTCTTCTGTTTGGGGGGGGAGTGTGCAAACCTATGAACAAATTCACTGTCCCTTTCTATCACCTCACACAAACACGCAGTTGTAAATTTTTTCAGACAGCACAAGAGCTGCTTAATGTTACAAGAACAGCTTTTATGGTATGATGAATCATGGCTGCTGTATCTAGAAATACTTAGAACCCACAACATCAGCTTTCTCACCCAGAATTCTAACTGAGACACGGCTGGGGCGTAGGTGATCTTATTTTGAGAGTATTGCATTTATTGCATTTTCAAAACCAAGTGATGTACAGAAACAGCCATTCTGGCACGTAACGATTTCGAGGAGCAGCTCTTCTTCCCTTTCCTCTTTAACAGAGTAGCAGGAGTGTGTTTCCTACTCTCTCAGTATTGAAATATTCAGCACAACCCATTACATTCTGGTCTCATTCCTTCAGCCAGTCCCTTTTGAGCCGAGTCTATAACTTCCCAAACGTCAAGCAAGGCTGAAAAGTTCTGCGGGCTACAGGATCCTTTTGTTCCCCGTGTCTCTTTTTGTATGCAAAGCATTCATAGGAGGCTGGGCAGTGAATGGCTCTTTGTCCAGGAGCTGGTGAGAACACACCAGTGGAAGCCTGCAGAAACTGCTGTTCTTTAGATCAGCTCTATCATTAACTCCTCCTAACCCGAATTTAATGACCTGTTGCTCACGTGGGGCTCTCGCATTGAGAGATAGGCGGAGGGTTGCATCTGGAGATGTGAGGAAGAGATATGTACTTCTCTGGGTCTGTAGAGGAGATGCCTGCTTTTTATTACTGCATTACAGATTTATATCCTAAAAGTCACCTTGTATCTCTCCGGTGGGATTTAAACACAAGATTTAAAATTTGCTCTAAGAATTCACAGCAAATTTTGAAAAATGAATATGAAAAGGTAATTTTTATTTAAAACCTCATGCTTTCTTTCCCCAGCAGAGGGAAAAACCTGTCTTTTATCTGGTAGCTAAAATGTATTTTAGTCACCTTACCAAGCCAGTGGTGATGGAGAGTGAAACCCTCTCCCTTTAGCACTAGGGCAGGAGCAGCGTGTAACATGTATGATGTCAGCAGCACGTCTTGATTCTATCCTGGGCAGTCTGAGAAGCATCAGCAGAGCTCTCTAAATACCCCCCCACTGTGTCTTTTTGGTGTGATGTTACTTGGAAACACAGTCTGCAGGTCTGCGAGAGCAAATACTGAAACGACAGAGTTAAATCGAATTAAAAAGTAGGTTAAACTTCACAGCTCGGCTTAGTGGAGGGATGGGAGTCACTGAGGTGTGTAGCAGTACTGTTTGTGAGGCTGCTCCCACTTACTCTCTGAATTTATTGTGCAGTAAGGCAGTGGGAAGTACCCAGAGAGTAAATTGCAGTCTCTTGGAATTGCGAACACCAGTAACGGGCGTTCAGGGAGATAGGACTGAGAGCTGAGGGAGGCCAGGTAGGAGCAAGAGGTGAATTTGGGCATAGCCAGGAGTCAGAAAGAAGGGATCTATTCCGTTATATGGCTTCGGTAGTGCTGATCCCAAGAAAAGGAGTACAGGCAGGGGGTGAATCTGCTGGGGAGAAAGCACAGGGGCCATTGAGGCACTGGAAAATTTCCGACCAAGGTTTTGCTTGTACCAAGCAGTGGTTCCTCCATGCACGCTCCTGTGGGACTTGGCATGGCCACTGAGGATCGAGGTGTTAGTCAGCATGTTTAGAAGTGGGTTCTTACCCTGTTGTCAGTTCAGCTAAGAGGATTTTTCTTGTGGTGTTTGGATTAGCTCTGTGAAGTTGCAATGGCAAAATGCGTTCTGCGGTCTGTACCTCTAAGGACCCTTCCTGATTTAAGAGGTCCTTAAAGCTACTCTCCTACTTTCTTCCGCAGCCTTACAGGACCAGGACTCTTCTAGGATAACTGAGAAGAACTTGGGCCTATTAAAATACAAGTCTGGAAGGTTTTTTTATGCATGTATTATGCTTTTTTCTTTTTCCCCTTGGGCAGATAAAACACTAAGATTTCCCAAGGCTTCACTGCCGCTCTGGGAACTGAGGTTGAACGAGACACAGTGTATTGCTCAGCCTAAGCTGCTGGGGTCAAGCAGCCGTGGGTTTGTTCTCAGCTTTGTCACAGATATGGGCTAACAACTGGAGCAAATAACTCTTTGTTATGTCTGTCTGCAGCATAGTTGGAGATGCAAGTCTTAAATGAGCTGTTCCAGATAATGCGAGTGGCCTTACCATGGTACTCAAGGCCAAGCCAGCCCAGGCTGACCTCCTCGCAACTGTAGCTGGGCTGCTGCTATCAGAGGGGTTGCACGTTTGAGTTTGTTAGTTTGGGTTTACTTTGTGGTGCGCTGGAATGTCTGTGAGCCCTCCAGCTCTGCCCCGACCTCCCTGCCCACAGTGGAATTCTGCAGCGTTGAGCTCTGGTTGTAAGATTGTTGAAACTTAAGTTCTAGTTTTGGAATACTGTGGATCTGTGGGGTCACGAGCTGTGGTAGGGCAGCATCGATAGGAGGGAGGGTGGTGGGGCTGGAACTTGTTCTTTAGTCTGGCAGATCTGCTGCCGGGACTGAAGCTGATTTCAGTTGCACTGGTTGACTTTCTGTACAGACCTAGGATCCGTACCTGTGAAGCCTCAGACCGCTACTTTAGAGGAGCATAAAACCACCACCTGCTATTTTTATCCTCCAAAACATTTGTTGGAGTTCTGACCTGAACTTTCTGGATGCAAGCCAACAGCTCCCTATGTTGTCTCTATCTGATGTTCCTAGGATGTCACAGCACATAAAGATGCACTTGCTCTCCTAACTCTTCAGACCAGTTGCAGGTGCCTGACACAGTTAGTTGAGCACAGACTGTGTAACATCAGCTTGCCTTATTCCAGGCCGAGTAATTATCTGCCTTCATTAGAGCTGCCTTTAAGGAACCATGAAATTCCTTATGGAACCGTATATCTCAAACAATAGGCGCTCCTGTTGAGAATGAAATGCATAATCCTGCCTTTGAGGCACACCCCTTGCCTAGGTAGCTAAGAGATTTTGCTTTGTGCTGGTGGAGTTGTGCCCATGGGTTCCTCCTCCCTGCTGGCGTTTTCCCAGTCATGCCACTGATGTCTCTAGTTTTGGCACAAGTGGGTACTTGCCACCGAAAACCTTGTGTGAAGTGACACTTGGAGTTAAAAGGAACAACAGATACTGGAGAAACAGAAGCTGTGTGGGGAGACCAGTTGTGTTATGCGTTTGCTGTGCACTGGAATATTGCTCTGGGAAGGGATGGAGTAAAAACAGGCAGAAAGGAGCTGTGAGCAGACTGTGTTCTGGTTGATTCCTCCAAATTAGGCTGGAAGATACTGACTGTCTCTAGGGTTTCTTCCCTCCTAGATGAAATAATCTTCAAGCTCCTTGAATTTGCCTGTTAAATTCCGTATTTGCAGTCTGAGCTGGAAACGCTTTTCGGTTGTTTGCGATCACCAACTGTATATGGACTACTTTATTTGGGATTTTGCATTTATTTACTAGAGATGCTTCTAAACACCCATCTCCCTTTTCAGGTTTGGAAACCTGGAGACCTTAGCCTGTGAAGAAGTTGGAATTGAGAACTCCCCCGAATCCAACATCGTACTGAAGACGTAAGTGTGGTTTTGCACAGGGCAGTGAGCCCCAGACAGGATTTGGGGTTTGGAGAGGATGTGGACAGCATAGCTGTTGTTTCCTTTGAAAATTCACAGCACTGCTTGCTTCCTTTACCAAGCAAAAAATCAAAAAACATCAGCTGTTTTGTAGCATATCCCATAATATAACCCAGAGATTTTTCCATCAGGGAAATTAGTCTCAGAGTTAAACAGGAGATGAACACGTTTAGGCTAAGGTTTTTTGGATTAAACAGATGAGGAGTGCTTCTTTCCCCCTCTATATCTATAGCAGTGAGTGATTATTAGGACTGATTTTACTGTCTGCAGACCAAAGCTGAGGTTGTTCGAGGCAACGAATGTCAATCAGTGACATTCACAGTGTCTGTAAATGATACGGGATTCTCAGAGGCTTCGCTTGGTAACAAAATGTTATCACTTGTTAATTTTTAATTAGCGTTTCTTAGCACTTTAGCAAGGACAGAAAGCTACGGGCTCTGATTTGGGCTGTTCCTCTTGCCCCGTGAGACTCGACACTGGAGCTCAGCTCTCCTGGCTGGCGTAACAGAGCTCTCAGTGGTTTTTTTTTTCTCCCACTTTGCCATGAGAACTCCTCAAAGAACAGCTGGTAGTTAAAACCGGGTCACAAGCACCAAGGCGGCAGCATTATGTAGAGGCAATAATGGGCAGCTGGTGGGTTCCCACACTCCCATCCAAAATGAGCTCTAGGGTCTCTTCCAGTTTTGGGCACAGTTTTGACCTCCCCCTATCTCAGCCAGGCCAGCCATAAAATCCGAGCTAAAGCAGTACCCTCCCTGCAGAGCAGAGCAGGGATTTATATTGGGGGTGAAGAAGGTAATTTCACCAGTATAAATCATGTTGGGATTAATCCCCCAGCTTGTCTCTTCGTGGACGCAAAAGAGCTTGTTTATGAGATGGATAGAAAAGGGGTGAAAGTAACCTTGATGTGGGGGTCCCTCAGGCTTTGGGCAAAATAATGCATCAGGTTTTTTTTGTACGCTTGGAGGTGAGCGTGCAAGTGAAATAGCATTTAGTGGGAGCATGGTTTTGTTTGGGGATTTTGGCGGGGGGGTTATTCAGTGCTATTGTTTTCCTCCTGGCATACACATAGCTTATCCCACACCCCCGTGCCAAGTGGCTTCCTGTTGCATCAGTGGTGCCTCCCCTCTTGGCCACGTAACGCCCCTGCGCAGCAAGGGACTGAGGAATAGATGGAGTCTGGGGTCCCGTTCCTGTGCCAGCGCCACTTCTCATGAGTCTGTCTGACATCATTTTCACCAATGTAGTCAGCACAGCTGATTCTGATCCTTGGGCCCTCCTATGGTACCTGTTACCTAACTGCCTATTTATAGAAAGCTCAACAATGAGGTTGTCAACAAGGTAATTTGTCGGCTCCACGTGTTTTAACAGAGCTCCTAGAAATGCAAATTCACTTCCCTGCCTTAAAAATTTCCATGGCTCTCACTTGCTCCGGCTACTTGTCTCTTAAATATGATGAATGGCTTTGTAGTCCCGTTGTGAAACACGTAGTTCTAGTAGTTCAGGTTTTCTCCTGGCTGGGATCATTCCAGTATAATTGCATTTACCCTCTTTTCTCGTAGAACAGCAGCACGATGTAATTGTGTCCTTGGTTTTACGTGGCTTCGAGAAGTAAGGGGAAAGAGCAGTAGTGCCATGTTAGTTCTTGCCCTTAAAGCTCTCTTGGGAGAGGGGGTATATCTCATGGGAAAGCCTGTGGATTGTGGTCTTCTGCCTTCACTGGACTGCTGTCATGACAGCTTGGATGCCGTGAAAATCCCTTTGTGCTGTTAGGAGTGGGCACGTCATTTAAGGCATTTCCATTGGTTTGACACCAAAAAAAAAGCTACAGGAGTGAAAAACGACTGCAGAAGAAGAATTTATGGCTCTTTAAGGATCTTGCAGAGCTTTTAAAGACTTTTTGCGAAGTCTTAGGATCCGTGTGGGAGGAATATTACATCATATGTACTGTACTGTAAGCCCACAGGTCATTGCTGCCTGCATTGAAATTGTCTGTGCTTCTTGTAGCTGTACCCTCGACTTGTGACACAATTTCTGAAGGAGAATGGGATATACAGGAGTTCCTAGAAACGATGTTAGTGTTGCACCCAGTGTTCCTGTAGCTCCAGACCTGCAGGTCCTATGCTGGGGCACGAGCACGCTTGTGGCACAGCCTTGTTAGAGAGATTGTGGGAGCTATAAACCTCTCCTCCTGTTTCCAAATCCTGGGTCCGAGCCAGCAGTTACTTCTCACACTTGTTGCAGTGACATATAGTTGTTCCTGACCCAAGATTACTCGAGCTGTGTTCGGAAACATGCCTTCTAAGGATCCCTTCTGCCAAGGGGATTTTCTCCTGTTCACTTGAGCACTGTTCCTATCATTTTTGGGCTGCTGGAGTGGTCAAAAAAATCCAAGGCTGTTTTTCAAGAGGGATCTGACTTTATTTAATACAAAGTGTCTCTTGGGCATTTTGTTATTATTGCATCAGGAGCCATCACAGTTTAAGCAAGGGTACTCTAATCTTGTAACTTTAAAAATACAGTTTGGACCTTAGAGTTATGAGCACTCAACAGCTTCATGATCTTAAAAAAACCCAAACCTGCCATGCATGACAGCTTTATTTTTTAAAATTTAATATTTTTTGTAATATCAGGCCCCACCTTGGCTTTTCATGTGCTGTAGCTTGCTTTCCACAGTTTTTCCTGCTTTGAGTCAGAAAGAAGGTTTGTGATCACAAGTAACAGGAGAATAAAGTCCAGAAAAGGTCAGATATTCCAGCCCAACATTTGAGTTAGATGGACTTCAGCCTGTGTTTCCAGAAATACGATGCCATGCCTGTCTTAATTGTCTGATAAGGGAGCTGTAAGGAATAACTTACTTGACCCTGTGTCTCCTCCTCTAAGCAATTCTTTTTCTCTTCCTTGCATTGTATGAACAGTGTCATACATGAAGAGTGCCTGGTGCTGTTCCTCAGTTCTGCGGGGTTGTATGGTGAGGTGTGACACAGTCACCCGTTCATCTTAGGTCGTCTTTGTCTTTGGAGTTGTCAGTGTTTGCTACGTGTGTTTTAGCTTTGGACTTCTGCTGACTTTGAAAAAGAAAACAGGAGATAGAACGCACTGAACCATTGTGATGCTGCAGAATAAACCCATACATACATTGAATGCAAATAAAAGATACCATGGTGATGAGTAGCATGAGGAATGGAAGAGATGCACGTGATAGAACGCGTGGCACGGGCTGTAGGGAATTTGTGCTAGAATTCAGTTCTGGCTCGAGGTGAGGTTATACAGCTCAAATGTGTGGGTCAGTACAGGTCCCCTGACAAAAAGCAAACGAGGGAAGAAAGTAGAGCAAAAAGAAATAGGGGATCTTGAACACCTTTACACATTGTAGGAAAGGGGATCAGCAATCCAAGCAGCTGATGCTGCCTGGGACTTCAGCCCTCCTGCCATGGCTGTGTGTATTGCCTCCGAGATAGTTAGAAACAATGCTTTGGGTGATAGGACCGGATTGCTGGGATCTCTGCTGGGAGCAGGAGGGGTCCTCAGTTAACTTTTAACTGACTGTTGAAAGGTTGAGTTCTCTGTGTGGAATGATCTGTGAAATAACTCATGCCCTGTTTCCCTCCCCCTGCTGAAAGATGGTGTTAAATTTGCTCTCTGGGCAAGGCGCTGCTGGCAGCCAGCTCTACCCAAACCACAGGCTATAAAGTTAAAGAGGTGATGTGGTAAAGGAGCGAAAGGCTTCTTTCCCAGAAGATAGCCATTAAAGACCTGGCTGGTGCCAGCTGAGGACAGAGAAACAACCTTAAAGCCTTTGAAATGTAAAATATTGTAGCTGCTTGTACCTTTTGGAAGCCAGTAGCTTCACTGGATACCCAGGTGCCAAGGCAAAACATGAGTGTCTGAAGCGGTGCCAGGGACGTTTCGCTGAGGTGGCGTCCTAGGCTTGTGAGGCCTGCGGAGCTGATGCAATGCGCCACCCTTCATGGATAAAAGGTGCTGAGCTTGTTGCCAGGAGTTGTAAAGCTTTCCTGTCAGTGAAGTTCCCAGAACCGATTCGTTCCTGTTCAGCACGTGCAGAAGAATGCCCAGCGTGGTGCTCCAGGCTTGCCTGCAGTGTTTGCATTTAGTGCTACCTAGCTGAAGACCTCCCTCAAAACTGTGGCAGCATGAACCCCTGGTTACCTCTGGGGGAGGCTTTTCAAGAGGCACGCAGCCTTGCCGTATTGCTCCATGGGCTTGGACCATGACTTTTTTGTTTGGTTTTGATCCGACATTGGTCCATTTTCTTTAAAGATACCCTTTAGGCATGTTGGGAAATATAATGAGGAGAGGAAAGAGCATGCCATCACGTAGAAATAACTCTTGTATTTGTGACGAGGAGGAGGTACTGCCACCAAGGCAAAGGTGATGGAAAATGCAAGGCTGTAACGAGTGAGCCGTGTTCTGGTTCCTTCCAGAACTTGCATCTCTCCTGGTGAAACCAAAGAAAGCTTAAGAGCTTCTCGAAATCCCAGTTTAGTTTATGTTTCTTGTGGATAGGAAAGGGAAAACCGTAGAACTGGAAAAGTCATCTCCTCCTGGTTGCTGTATAGGCTTTCAGTGGGCATTTGAATTATCATTTTCCACCCCCCCACACCTACGTTGCACACTCACATCCCCTGTGCTGTACCAGGGAGCATTCTTACTGGAGCTGGACCGGCTGAAAGAGAAGCAAAACCAGTATATGTAGTGCAAAAAGTAAACCAGCTTTAAGCCCTCCAGCTCTCCTGCCAAACACCACCATGGTTCATTCCTCGGGCTTTTAAGTCCAAAATGAGCTTGAGCAACAGTGAAAGCCCTTTCAAGCCTCCTCGGGGGGAGCGCAAGGTTGTGGTTTCCCTCTGCTACTGGTTTTGGTTTGCTGATTTGGAGTAGATTGGTGCTGTCCCTCAGATGAACGGCAGGCCACAGAGATGAATCAAAATACTTGTTTGGGGTTTTGGGTTGGGGTTTTTTTGTCTCACGTGTCAGCTCCCCGTTGCATCCGCCTTATTATCAAAACGTGGTATTTATTAGTTATTAAAACTTGCAGTGTGCAGTTGAAAACTGCAGACAAAGCAACGTGGAGCAAAACTGAGATCTCCCTGTTTCATTTCACAGCAGTTGGGTAAAAACAATTCAAATAAAGAAAATGAAGGAACTCTTTGGTTACGGCGCGGCATGCCGTGCGTGTTTACCCCTCCTCTTCTGCTTTAAAGCAGCAAACACCAAAACTTTCAGTGTAATACTGCAACATCTGGAGCTTCTCATAGTGATAAACAAACATTATCCCATGGTTCCCTGTGCATTTAGTCCCCTCCTGACAGAAGACTTGGCTTTTGATTTGTACTGGAGTTAGCAGTCCTGCTAGAAAACAAAACGCCGTGCATGGTCACGGTGCTGCAGGAATAAAAGTGGTCCTGGAATGCTGTGCTCCAGGAGAACAGACCCCAAAGGAATGGGAGCGAGATGGAAGAAAACTGGCTGCATGTTTCCAGTGCCTGGGAAATCCATGGTGGGAAGCAGTTAAGATGCATTTGGGGGGAACAACAATCAGCATTCATTCCAGTAAAGCCAATTAAGCTAAAACAACAGCAGAAACCAATGTGGTGATGTGAGAAGTGGAGTCAAGCGCAGGGCAGGATAAGGAGTAGGAGAGTTATGAAAACAGCCAGAACCATGCAAAAAAAAAAAAAGGAGTCATTAGAAGAGCAAAGGAAAAATAATGATTGGCATCTCAGTGAAAATAAAGGACAGGCAGCAGAGCTCTTCCCTTCGTGCCTTAGCATGCGTCCCAGCAAAAGCCAGCCTGTGTGCCTTTCAAGGGGTTCTCCTCAAATCCAAAGAAGCAGCAGGTTGTTTGCTGGAAGTCAAGATTAGATATTAGGAAAAAGTTCTTCCCCGAAAGGGTTATTGGGCACTGGAACAGGCTGCCCAGGGAGGGGGCTGAGTCCCAGCCCCTGGGTGTGTTTAACAGACGGGTCGATGGGGTGCTCAGGGATATGAGTTAGTAGAGGACGGGTATGGTTGGACTTGATAATCTCAGAGGCCTTTTCCAACCTAGTGATTCTGTGAATAGTTTGAGGCTCTGTGATACAGGGCCTCCTTTACCACCTCCTCTGTGCCCTGCTTAGCAGAGCCATTTGAGTCAGAGCTGCCACAGCCTTACCACATTTTGTGGTACCTTGTGGGCAAACATGAGCCAGGAGCAGTTCCGGGTGCCCACTTTGGGACTGACAGGATCACACATGTGTCTTGTGCCTAACAGTACACCAATTCTGCAGACCAAAACCTTCAGAGATGGGCTTCAAGCAAAGCTCGTATGGCAACGAGAAGGCTTTAGGCAGATATGAAAGCATTGCTGACCCAAGCCCGAAGTCTGTGCTTGGCAGGACAGGAGTTAAACATTAAAAAGATATATTATTATTTTTTCTTAGAGGCAGCAAAGGAAAAATTTATAGCTCATAATCAGCCCATGAAAAATGTAGTCTGTGATGTTTCTTTCCTGTCTGAGATCTTGGAAGGCTCCCGTTCCTATCTGTCACTGGGCCCGTCGAGTACAGGGAGTTTCTTTCCAAGGGCAGCAAACGTAAAGCTACCGCAAGATGATGCGGGCAGTTCTCCAGCCTGCTTTCAGAAAGCTTCCCTCCCTGACAGGCCAATTCCATGGTCGGGCTAGAGGAGGTCAGCAGGGCTCAGGGTACCGTTTTTCCCCTTTCCTATTTCCCCTCTTGACTGAAAGGATTTTGCTGGCAAAAATCAGCATCTGTGATGGCTGTGAACTCTTCACCCTGCTCGGGGAGACTGGGTCTGTCTTAAAATCTGTTTATTCTTCAGCTTATGAAAGCGGCCAAGGACCAAGCCTGTGGGAGCAGAGCTTAGTGTAAGGAGTGCGTGAATGGTATTAGTGGGAGAACTTGGAGGAGAACTCTTGTGCGAGAGCTCTTGGTGGAGAGGTCCTGAAGCTCTGGGTAGAAAGTTTGGTCACCAAGGGCCCAACCTGTGAAGGTCTTACTGCTCGTCTGTGGTTGAAGCTTATCTGAGCAGAGCTGTGAAAATTTGTTCCAAAATGGCTTTCAAATGTGAAGAGAGTCTTCTGAGCTGCATGATCTGAGTCTCATGTTTGCAGTGAAACCTGGAATCCAGAACACGGTGACATTTTTGATTGCAAATACTATTTTGTAGCTCTGAAATTGTAATTCCAGAGTTTGGTCTGTCAGCAAGCCTAACCAAACAGTATCACTGACAGCTTTCCAGATGCTCTCCCTAATTAAAAGTCTGAAGTTGCCACAATATCAGAGGAGGAAACAGAAGAAACAACAGACCGGAGTGGATAGGACCAGTAAAATGACATCTGGGAGGGATTAAAAGTTAATTGAGTTTTGAGGAAAAAACCAATACGGTTAAAATGAGACAAGAAGCTAACTTTACCCTTTTGTGACTGCTGGTTGGTTTTGAATGCCACTGTGCTGCTGAGTTAACCAGATATTGCTGTGGTTGCCCTGCTTGCAGAACAAATGTGTCAGCATCTGTCCACGGCTCTGATAAGAGAGTTTTCTGGGTTGGCTAGTGGCTTTCTCCTTGCCTAAATCTAAAATCTCTGTTCATATTTGAACCCTTCTGTTCATCTCATAAATGGAGGACAGAGAGGTCCTCCTGGCAGGCTTTTCCCTTTCCTTGTTGCTGCTGTTAATATGCCCTGAAGGAGCCACAGGTTTCCTCCCTGCTCCGTTCCTGCATCGTCCTGGGGAGCGGTAACAGAGCAAACATTGCAGCCTCGCCAGGCCACGGCTTTTCCCACTGGCAGTAGTGGGAACTAGGAAATCATGTTCTGCTTTTGATTGTGTGTGTGATGTCAGGTAGTTACTCAGACACAGTCACGGTACAGCGAAGCAGAGATACTTCAGCTGATTAAACAACGTAGCTCCAAAGTAATTTGCAAGTCTTGCTTTGCCTGACAGGCAATGCAATAAGGGGAAACAGGATCCTAACGAGTGCCAGTGGTGGAAAAGGATGTGGGTTTAGCTGTGGTGCTGGCTTTATATGCTTGTCAGAGGGCTATTTCTTTATTAGTTTGCATTTTGGGGTTTTAACTGCACCCCGTTTGTAGGTGTGCAAATCACAAGCCGCTTCAGTTAAGTCTCTAGCAAAATCCCAGAGATACCTGCAGAAGACTCAATGCATAAAGAGAACAAATTAAATTCCGTGTTCAGCCATGTCTTCATACTGCCTTTACGTGGGGTATGAATGTCTCTGTGGTTTTAGAGAGAGGTACCCATGAAAGCATCGAAACGTGCTGTATACACAGGTTGTTCTCTTTGTGTTCCCTCTTAGTGCAATAGCATCCATCTTACGAGCATGGCTCGATCAGTGCTCCGAGGATTTCAGAGAAACACCTGACTATCCTTGTTTGCTGAAATTGCTGGATTACCTGAAGAAGAATATGCCTGGATCTGACCTAGAGAGGAGGGCACAGAACCTCTTGGAGCAGTTCCAGAACCAAGAAATAGAAAATGATGGTAAGTTACCTTTCCCTTGTGTCTTTCTGTTCTCTGGACTGTACAGTACCGCAGGGATTTATGGGGAGTACATTTTTTCAACTCTCAGCATGGTATGGTGAGGCTCAGCAGTGGCTTTTCTCTTGCTTCTTTAAAGAAAAAAAAAAAAAAAAAAAATCTCCATATGAGGTTCCGAGCAGGATGAGCTAGTCATACAGTGTAGGTGCCTGAGGCTCAACAAGGTAGTGAGGGCCCCTCACTGCAAGAAGGACATTATGATGCTTGAGCGTGTCCAGAGAAGGGCGCCCAGGCTGGGGAAGAGGCTGCAGAGCAAACCTTCTGAGGAGAGGCTGAGGGAGCTGGGGGTGTTCAGCCTGGAGAAGAGGAGGCTGAGGGGAGACCTCATTCCTCTGTACAGCTCCCTGAAAGGTGGTTGTAGTGAGGTGGGGGTCAGTCTCTTCTCCTTGGTAGCTGGTGACAGGACAAGGGGAAACCGCCTGAAGTTGTGTCGGTGGAAGTTTAGGTTGGATATTAGGAAAATTTTCTGTACTGAAAGGGCTGTCAGATATTGACACAGGCTGCCCAGGGAGGTGGGTGAGTCACCATCCCTGGAGGGGTTTAAAAGAAGAGTAGATGTTGTGCCTGGTGACGTGGTCCAGTGTTGGACCTAGCAGGGCTGGATAGATGTTGGACTTGATGATCTTGAAGGTCTTTTCCATCGGAATCCATGATGTGATTCCATTCTGTGGTGCCTGCGCCTGTTCATTCCAGGGTGGATTGGGAAATGCAGCACTTCTCTGATACTTAGACAAAGCTTTAAGATTGCTGTGGCAGCTAAGTGGTTAACTGCCAGCAGACTTCCTATGTCACAGAATAAAAACACACAGCTGCTTTCGCTGGTCTTCGCAACACCCCTGCAAGAAATGCCAAACCGAGAAGAAAGCAAAATGACAGAATGCAGCTTGGGTCGCAAGCCTTGTTGTCCTGAAGCTTCTCTCCCTAGTTACTGCCATGTCAAAGGAAGTGGCCGCGGCTGTTTTTTCCTCTCTGAGTGCCTGGCTGCTGGTATTCAAGGCCAGAGGAAAAACTTAGGTTATTGGGGGGGTCACAGTCCACCGAGACAATAGCGAACTGTAGTAACACAAATACGCTGTGTGCGGCAGCGAGCCTGACACATGCCCTTATCCTGCCCAGAAAGCTTCCTGCCGCACAAGCTGGAAAGTCACAGGAGCTCAGGAGGTGTGTGATGGAGAGCTAGAATCAACTTCCAGCTTTTTGGGGGGGACGAGGGGGGATAATTCATGTTAGAAAGGATAAAGGAAATGACAGGAGGGGGAAAAACAACAGCAACAAAAAAAATTCATCCCGTAAAAATAATATCTGCCGGATGTTCCAGAAATACTGAGTCAATGCCTAGCACTGTGAAATGCCAAATTAACTAGGTCATTAGCACATATGTAAAAGGAGCACCACACAGAGCCTTCCGTGCTGAAGGCAGGGTTGCTAACGTACCTGTTGATGTTTGGTTCCCACCAAACAATGCTCATGAGAGCTGTATCTGGGTCCATTTGTTGGTCCAAGTGAGCAGAAGCTGCCAGCAGCCCTGCTTCTGCACGTGTTTCCCTCGGGTAACAGCTGAAAGGGTTCTCTTCTGTTTTACACCTAGGTCAGTTTGAATGATAACGTTTCCAAATTGTTAATTAGAATAAAATCAGGAGGAAAATACAATTAGCCTGCAGAGGAAAGTTTGAGAGTTGTCCTTTCTCAGAGCTCCACCTCTGTTCCTTGCAGAAGTTTCTAAGCTCTTAATGCGTTGCCTGCAATCAAGACGTGCTGATAATTGTTCTGAAGCATTCCAATGCTATGGATTTACAAATCTCAGTCCTAATCCTACAGTTTGATTTGTGTAATCAGACCTCCATTCAGCGCTGCCACCAGCAGATTAGATTGTAGCACCAGATACCTAGATAATACAAGTTGTTTCTGGCCTCAGATCTCTCAAGTTGAGCAATAAAAAGCAAGGCCAGTCACAAACTGGGACTTCAGAAGGGACGCGTGGTTGCTCTTGCTGGTGTCAGGAGGGCAGTTGGGCTTTGAGAGGGGTGAATGGGTCGGAGCGATTTGAAGATTACGAGATACTTGAGTACAAGGGGATTCCAACTTCTTGGGGGTAGGGAGAAGACTGGTTACACATTTAGGGATGTGAGAGAGAAAGGAGAAAGAGGCAGGGATTAAAAAAAGAAGGAAAATCTAGGACCTGGTTTTGAAGGGCGCTGTGAGGTTTTGAGCAGGGTCACAACTCAGTGATGAGGACGTTCAGTTGAATTTCAGGCGCTGAAAAGAAAACAAGGAGTTGCATAGCCAGCGAGAGAGAAGGAAAAGAAAAAAAAAACCCTGTGACTCTTGTAACAGCTCAGTAGAAATCCATTTAATTATGTGTATTATTATGGAACAGCCATGGAAAAACGAGGCCTGAACAGAGGTCTCCATTTATCGTGTTTAGCTCTGTCGATGAACTGTGCAATTGCAGCGTACAGATGGAAAGCTGGACAGAGCCTGCAGTTAGAATTTGTTACATCAGAACTCTAGCTGTTTACAGCGATGATTAGGCATTGCTAATTAATGAAGAGAGAAAGGAGAATTTCGAAAACCAAGATTGAAGTATCACTTTATCTGCTTGTGTTGCTGTAATATCTGTTTGGCTTTAATTGGATATGGAGCATTGCATAACAACCTCGCAAACGTGCTGCTTTTGTTACCGAGCTCTCCCTGATGGGACCTTGGTGCTTTCAGCATCACTCTGCAAAAAGCCCCTGTTTCTTTCTTTTCCATTTTTCTCCCTCCTTTTGGAGTCACCTTACAGTAAAAGGGATTAGGAAGAGGATTTATTTTGGGGGATTTTCTGTTTGACTTCCTCCTCTACCATGGGAAACAAGGGCAGATTTCTTTGTGTTTTAATGTGGCTTTGTTCCCAACCTGTGGAGACATCCGTGAAACCCCTTCTGCGCTGGATCTGGGCCCTCGAGGAGAACTCCTCTCTCAGCTCTTCACTGCAGATTTGGGAGAAGCGTTCTGCTGAATGCTGTAGGTGCTGGCTGTCTTCCCTTCTCTGGGAGAAGTTCCCAGAGTGACACAGTGAGGGATGCAGGAATAAACTCTCCAATATAGTCCACCAGTAGTGCCAGGGAAATCTATTTCCACACATGGGCAGTGATGAAATCTGGATAGAAGAGCATTCCTAAAGTAATATTTTGGGGGTATAATTGCAGTTTGGTTATTTTTTTTTCTAGATTATAAAATACATAATTACTGAGAAGTATATTAACTGCATTCTGCAATGTTAATAACGAAGTTTTGCTGGCAAGGGGTGTGGGGGGGGAGGTTCTTTCAGAAGAATGGTTAGCAGGTGGATGAAGCCACCTCTCAGCAGAGACCCTGAACTGCTCCATTCTCTCTACCTCACTTCCTTCCACCTTTTCTTTGCTGATTTAATCTTTTGCTCGTCATCTTTCTAAATGAAATACACAGCACCGGTGGGGCCATTACGTCACACCCTCTGGGCATCCCACTTTAATATATACAGACATCTGCTTTGATTTGCTGGTTGCTGTATGAATTTACTAAGTCTTGTTTTCCATCCTGGACAGCTGGGTTCCTTGTTGCATCCCCCTGTAACCAAATTGATGAAGAGGAAGTCGAGCTCACCACTCCTGAAGACTTCTTTTATTTCCAAGAAGACCTTGTGGCGGAACAGTTGACATACATGGATGCAGTATGTAGAGAATTATGGACTACTTGAAATGCAACGGGAAATAATGCTGGGCTTCTGGAATACTTGCTTTTATTTTTAAAAAAATGATGTATATATAATATATATATATATTATATACATCGCTTTAGTGTTATATATAGCAGTATATATATTTTATTTATATATATATACATATATATATATATATAGTGTTCCAGACCAGGTCTGTTGTTGTGACACAGGACACAAGTCAACTTAGTTATCCAAACTTGTTCATTGGGCTGTTTTCCTTCGGTCATACTGAAGGGTTTTGGGGGCTGGTTTGCTTGCTTAAGTGTGAATGTATGACATGTAGCTGGCAAAGTTGAATGTTTGATGCTGGAGAATTAGCATGTTTTGGCTGTATTGCTGCCTGGCCTAAAGATGTATAGGCACTCTTAACAGTGATGCTCTCATTCAATTTGTCTGGATCGGTCTCCTTCAAAACACCATTATATATAAAAAAAAATCCCCCCTTGGTTTTACACCTGATATGAAGGTGTCTTGTCTTTTCCCAGGCCTGTTGAGCTGACAGTTCTTCTAGGGCATCAAGTCTCTAAAGTGTATGCGAAAGTGTGTATTTTAAATCAGGAGGAAAAACAAATACTTATTACCGTATCAGATTTCGATCCAATTTCTGCTGTAAACCTGCATTTTATTTTGTTGATGGTGGAGATGTAGGAGAATCCTGCTGAGTTAGACACCTCTGTTTCCCTCTAGACACTCTTCAAGAAAGTGGTGCCCTACCACTGCCTGGGATGCATATGGTCACGAAGGGATAAGGAAGAATACAAGCACGTGGCACCTACCATCAGAGCCACCATTACTCAGTTCAATGCAGTCACCAAATGCGTTATCAGCACTATCCTGAAGATCAAAGATCTCAAAACACAGCAAAGAGCCAAGATCGTGGAGAAGTGGATTCATGTTGCACATGTAAAGCATTTATTCTGGGGTGTTGAATGGTCCTTGCGTGGGTGCCTAGGTGTTGGGAGGGGAGAACGGGGTTGTACCCATTGGTCCCAGGCCAGTGAACATCTTAGCCCTAATTCTTCCTGCTTTTGAGAGACTTTCTTTGTAATAGTGGATGGATTATTGTCCTTCCTCTCCTTAGTTCCTTCCCCACCGTGGAAATGGGGGTGGGGGTGGGGTGAGGCACGTACCGTGTCTTGCAGATGAGGGATGCCACATCCCATACATGTAATGTTTGTGGCAAGATAGGTATAAATCAGACAGTTCACTTCCCTGGGAAGAAAATACTGCTCGTATCAGTGGAAAAAGTGGTGGTTGATATCATCCAGAGTTAGACTTGTTTTCAGAGGGAGGTTGAAACAAGAGTGGAGCGGGACTGGCAGTGGTGCAGGCAGAGGACAGGCAGACTGAGCTTTGTGCTTACCTTGCCTTTGGTCCTTCGTGTTCAGTCTGGGACTGTTATGTCAACACCATGAGAGCTGAAATCGGGTATGGTAGAAGACAGCTATTAGTGATTTCATACATTTATAGATGTGTTTCATTTATTTATCAACATTAATGCAAGGCTGTAAGTAAGCACAGACAAAGCTAGCTCACTTCTAGGAAGCAGTAGCCTCTCTAACATGGGAAAAATGAAATCAGTGTTTGTGCCTTTCTGTTTTTAAAAAATTTCTTGAGGCTGGAAAGACATTTGCCTGTTGAATTGTTCACGGTTTGCATCAGGTAGCCAAAACAGCTGGGCTTAGAGGAGGCAAGAGGTGCAAGCAGTGACCAGAAAAAATGAGTTATAATATGGTACCAGTCTCCTTGTCCTCTTACCTTTCTGCTTTGTCATTGTCTCATGTGTTTCTCTGACTCGTTTTTATTCTTTGCTTCGATTCCTTTGTCTCGTAGTAAGTTGCGTGTTTCTTAACCTTTGCATGAGAGGGGTTTGCATGCCTTCTTTACATAACTCTAGTTTGCTCATTTCTTAGATTTCTATCTTTAATATTTTACTGTAACCCTTGTAGGTCCCCTCAGAGCACTGGGCAGCTGGCAGCAAACTAGATCTCTCTTTTCAAGCACCGCTCTCGGGCGGATGGATGCTGACTGTTTTGAAAGTCACACAGGATTCTTTCCCAGCTGTGCCGAATAAGCAGCCCTAAAAAAACCTCAAGCCAAGCAGAGGCCTTCCAACCTTGACAATGCACTTCTGTGCTTCCAGGGGCAGAATTGTTAGTCCTGGCACCTCAGCGCTGGCAACCAGTTCAGGAAACTGGTATGGAGGATAGGCTTTCACCTCCCTTTTGGCACCGATGCCGACTTGGGTTTGTTTGTTATCATCTGATGGCCGCTTTACAGCCTGTGGGAGCGGGTTAGGAAGTTTGATGCCTGTTTTCTGTGCACAGAGCTTTAAGTTGCAGAGGGAACCAGCTAAAGGGGCCCTTACGGGCCGGGCTGGTTGTCAGTTTGGGTGAGCAAGTCCAGACTGGCTTCATGCCTGTCAGGGGTCCAGGGCAGGGTCAGATTAGATGTCAGGAAAAAATTTCTCACTGAAAGAGTTGTTGGGGCCTGGAACAGGCTGCCCAGGGAGGGGGCTGAGTCCCTGCCCCTGGGTGTGTTTAACAGACAGGTAGATGAGGTGTGCTCAGGGATATGGTTTAGCATAGGACAGGAACGGTTGGATTTGATGATCTTAAAGGTCTCTTCCAACCTTGTGATTCTGGGGGTCAGCAGGGTGGCCTGGGGAACTCAGGACAGGCACTGCGCTCAGCGTGCTGCTGCTGGGGGCATTCTCCACCTCTTTTGCTTCAGTGCTTCTCCCTTTACTTAATTTATGTGCATAATTCAATACTCCAGCCATAGCTAAGCACATGAAGAATGCCCGTGCACGCTCTACAAAGTAACTGCACGTGTGGAACAGCTAGTTGCATATATACTTAGCCGCCCACTTCTGAAGCAAGTTGCTTGCTTTGCACATGCAAATGAGTGTTTTGAATAGTTAAATACCCAAATTAGAAAATAACCTGCTCATTAAAGCACAGTTATTCACAGAGCTACCTCTGTAACTTACCAGCACGGACTGCCATGGTCATTATCTCTTTGTGACTTTTGGATCCAGTTTCTTGGTATTACAAGATAAACTGAATACTTTTTCTCGCTGCCAGCCCTCTCTGCTCCACCTAGGTCTAAGGCTCCTGACCAGGAGCAGCCAACTTCGCTCACACAATATTTTCTTTAAATATAACATGTAAAAATGAAATCCTTACTATTCTGGTATGCCAATATTTATTTTTTAAAAAACCAAGCCCGAAGTTGCTTCTGCACAGGATTCTTTCTGATTTTCCCCTTATGAAGGACCCAGCATGAAACAAAATTATTCAAAGTAGCCTTAAAAATTCTTCTGTACAACTGAAAGCTTGCTGAAGTTCAGTCTGCAGTCAGTTCAACTACTGAGAGCACCAAATCCAATGTTGAATTCCTAACGAGCTTTAAACTATACGGCGTGTAATTAAGTCAAGGTGCTTCCAAAATGGATCTTCCAGTCCAAACTCCTGTTGCTTTCAAAAAAGAAACACCGAGGGCCTGCGCCTCTCACCCTGTGTTCTCCCCAGCCCGCATCTCAGGTTGAACCTAGAGAAAGAAGGATGGTTTTCCCCAGTGTGTTGGTCTGTGAAGGAGAGCTGTTACGTGGCTTCTCCAGCCCCGAACCATGCAAAAATAGCTTTGAGGCCTTGTGTGCCCTACCACATGGCCTTGAACTTGGGCTTTATCTTGCCAAACTGCTAACCTGCTTCAAGCGGAGTCTTGTTAAGCCATGCTTTGTTAAATGGAGCCTCCTAAGTAGCACAGAGCTGTATTTAGCTTTTTAGGTAAATGAATGTGTGTAGTTAATACTTACCTTAGTTGTTCAGTCAGTTTTGATGCAGGTTGGCTTTTGTTTACCTTTGCTTTACCTTTGTTCAGCCTGACAAAGGAAATAAGGGGTTTCCCCCGTAAGGATCCTTTACATAATCAGCATCAATAGTGTCAGAACCAGCCCCGTGAACCCTTGCAGAAGTGGGTTTGCAGTTTGAGGATGTTCTCACGTGTGTGCAGCAGTCAGATTGGCATGTGTTTGGTCTGCTTAACTCACACCCAGAGTCAGTCAGAGCTCGTATTTAAGTCTTGTGCCCATTCACGCTCTAGGTCATGAGCCACCATCAGATTTACAGGGGTTCCTTGAAGATTTCTCCCCCCCACACCTTGCTCACATCTGCTTTACCAGGAATCTGTGCTCTTTTCTTGGGAATTTGATTTTTTTTTTCTCAGCATCTTTTTTCCATCAAAGCTTTTGCCTCAGAGAAGCTTTGTGAGCAGTACCTGTGAGCTGGTCCATCTGTTAGGGTTTGACCCCACTTCTGGAAGAGCTGGGATGTGCATACTTGAAGAACAGGTTATTTCTTTGCATGTCTTTATTTTTAATTGACACTTAGATGATTGAGGGCTTCATTTTAAATACCACAACCAAAGAGGCAAAGCCTGGTTTTTCCCCTAAAGGGGGAAAAGGGATGGGTAACTATAAAGAGCTTTTCTAGAAGTGTAACATTTGTGCTACTTGGCTTGGTGGACTCAGTTCCACTTTTATTTTTGCCAGAACTGGAAGCTGTAACACTGCAACACGCCACAAATACACGAAAGTGAGGAAAACAAGATCTAAGTGCCAAAACCCATGAAGCATTTTGGTGGCTGGAGTGGTATTTTGGATGCTCAGTATTTGCACAGCTGCCTGCTTCGCAGTGAGAACGTGTAGCAAGCGTGACACCAGTCGAACAGAAGAGCACTTGCGTGTTTGTAACGCTGACATTTAATGCTCCTTTCTTTCTAACCACTCCTTTCACAGGAATGTAGGATCCTGAAGAATTTCTCCTCCTTGAGGGCCATCATTTCAGCACTGCAGTCCACCTCCATCTATCGGCTGAAGACAACCTGGGCGTGTGTCTCAAAGTAAGCTTCCCCTGCTGCTCCTTACGCTAGCCCCAAACAGAGGCAGAAAGTTCCATGCACTTTCTTTTCGTCTTTGACTAATAACCTAAACGATTTTCCCTTTTCCTCTACAGGGATGCAATGCTGATGTTTGAAGAGCTCGCTGATATCTTCTCGGACCACGACAATTATCTGACAAGTCGAGTGTTACTAATGAAGGTGAGAAGCAGCTTGAGTTGCAAATCTTGTGATCAAAGCTTTTTCCAACCAGCTGCCAAAGCTCATCTCTCCCTGAACCACTGTACGTGGTGCTTCGGGGAAGACAGGTCCGATAAACCTGTGCTTTCCTGCGGGGAACAGAGGTGATGTCGTTGTCCTGGAAGAACCTACGCTAGCCTTAGCCTCTTGAGCCTGTGTAGCCAGACAGGTCAGGCTGCAGCAGCACGGACTTCGTGTGCTTGTGCGCAAGGCAGCAGGTCAGGACCCCTCAGAGAGCCCCCCATGTTGAAGGTCACGCTGTTAGGTGACACTCCCGTGGGCACGGCGATGTCCAGCTCAGGGATAGCTGTGTATGCCATACCTTACCTGGGAGAGTGCCGGGGCCGTAGCCGGAATGAGGAGGTGCTGCGCATCGTCGCTCCCCCCAAAAGGGGTTACCATGAGCGCTTTGGCTTTCCACTGCTCTGTTGTTTGGGGAGCTGACCTGCCAGCGCAGGCACCCTCAGCTCTGTGCCGGTGAGTGCAGAGCGGCTCCAAGTGCTGCTCTCGACTGCATGGCTCCGCCGTAGTGCTTTTGACTTCATTGGAACAATGCCACTCAGCTTCAGCTGAGGAATTAAACCAAGATGTTTATCCAACTGTCCAGTACCTTTCTTGGAACTGGAAAACAGGGCTGGGAATTTTGAAGGAACAGCCTTCCTGCGCTGTGTGTGGCCAGATGGACAACAAAGCAGGCTCTGTCTGAAACTGCTTGACTTGCGCGCTCTCCTGGGCGAACCTCAGCAAGCTCAGGAGCTTGAAAGAAGTGAGGAAGAATAGAGGGAAAGGTTGTGTTCTGCAGAAACTAAGGAATGTTTCTGGCAGTTCCTTCTGTTTACATACAAAACTGGCTAACCAGTCTAGGGTTTGGCAATTCCATCCAGTCTGGCATTTGTACCTTGCCTCCTACACCTCGGTATCTGAAACGCCGTGTTTTGATGAGGAATGATGGGTGGGCACATTCAAACCTGTCAGTCTGTCTGGTTTATCCTCCATTCATCAACACCTGTAGCTGAATTTTACAGCAGGTGAGACACAAAATAAGCGTAGAGGGAAAACACGTGTTCCAATAGCTTATTTAACTCAACTATTCAAAAGACAAAACAACTCAATCTGAGCCCAGACCTTCTGGCTCCCAACAAACCACATTCTCCAGCTGCTCTAAGTAGATTTAGAAAGCATTTTGAAAGCTGTGAGAGGAGGAAAAAAATTCCACGGAATAGCTAGAACCTCTCTCCTGCTTTTCATCTTGGATTGTTTTGTAATGATCGGAGGGTTAATCTCCACCGAATTCCTTAAAGTCTTTGTTTTCCTTGACTATAAATAGTCTCTCTAGGGAAGCAGTGATTGACCTTGCCTATCCATCCTGAAAATTTAAGCGTAGAGAAAATGCCATATGAAAGGTCGGCGTGGAGAAGGAGCACTGTTCTCACCTCCCCAAACAAGGGCTCCACTGCGAGCTGTGCTTTTAGCTCCTGCGCCTGCCCACCGGCCACTCTTGGACCATCTTGAGGTTACCCTTCAGTGTCTTGAAGACATTGAGACAAACCCTCCTTTTTCATTTGCTCCTGGCTTTCAGCTCAGGAAGGAAACAGAGAATTTGAGCGATCTGTTGATTAACTGCGACTGAGAAGTAAAGCCTGTAATGAGAGAGTCTTTACAAGTCTCTCAGGTAAAAGATGGTGATAATGATTCATGCTCTGTCTATCTGGCCACTGGAGAAAAGATAATGGTAACTCCCAGCATCCTGCATGGATCCAGGGGAATGAAGGCTACAGATCTGTTGTGAAATAGCTCATCCATTCATAGGAAAGCTTGAATTGTGGAGATGAAATCCTCTTGCTTCCATTCCCTGCATGGTTTTGGATTAGTTAATAAGCCACAGTTGCTGGCGCTCTCTGTTGCGGCGTAAGGGAAAACAAAGCATTACCTAAGATAGAGATGTTTACCCGTAGCAGTCCCGATTCAGAAATTAAACAGAGATCCTGAGGTCAGAAGCGTCAGGATGGAGCTCGGAGAAGCATACAGGCACCTGAAGTATATCTGAGCTGCTGGGATTTGAACTCAGAGAAGATGCCAGGATGCACTTAGCCAGGGCCGGGCCAGAGCTATTTGGCAGGAAAACTCCCTTATGGCTGTTCTGTGGGATTTTGTCCAAAATTCCCAGTTGGGGTACGAGCGTGTCCATATACATGCATCTACCTGCCGAGCCTGGCTTGCCTGGTTAAATGCATCTGCAGGTATTTTACACAGAGGCAGTTGCCAGCTTACCACTCAGCTCCTTCATTAATTGCCTTCTCATTCCCTTCCAGGAAGGGACATCCAAATTCGCGAATCTGGACAGCAACGTGAAGGAAAATCAGAAAAAGTCACAGAGGCGACTCCAACTTCAGAAGGACATGGTGAGTTTGGGGTCCTTTTCCTACCCCTTTGCGAACCGGTAACACGATTGACGCTGTAACTGATGCCCGAAGCGGTATCAAGAAAGGTGTTTCACAGTAGGTGATGCTCTGGGATGTGCTCCCTGTCAAGCAGAGCAATCTCAGCGGTGCTGTCGATTAGCTGATACAAAGCAAGTGAACCAAAAGGTTTCACTGAATATGCAGCCGGAATACTCATCCCTGTAAATATATGGATTTCCCTTACGCTGTGGCCTGCAGGAAGCGTGTAATGCTCTGTGTGTGTGTGTCTGTAATGCACATTTATATGTCAGGATGGCCCCACATGCATATACATCTGTGTCCATAAACAATTAAAGTGGGATTCATGCCACCAAGGTGTAAGGGGCTCCGGTTTTTAGTGCAACCCGGCTGTCCTTTTATCCAGGAGCTCCCACCTGCATACTGAAATGCTGGCAATGTCTGGGAGAGCATCCTACTCGAATTAGAGTCTGATTTAAATTCTAGATTAGACACTGAGGATGATGTAATGAAAGAAAACATAATTTATAAGCCTGCTGTTAGGCTAAGCAGCCTGATTTTATTTCATTTGCTTATGCAGGACTATTGTGGCAATCTAATTATTACCCCTAAGCATTCTAATTACTGCCCTTTCTCTGGCAATTAATCTGACACTGCTCTCATCACTCGCAGGGTGTAATGCAGGGCACGGTACCTTACCTTGGGAACTTCCTCACCGATCTCATCATGCTTGACACAGCCCTTCAGGACTACATCGAGGTATGTTGTAGCAGTTTTTTGATTCCTAACTACCCTCCGTGCTTTCCAGGCTGCAGGTGGGGTCTTGGCCTTTTCCAGAGGCTGCAGGGGGACAGCTGCTCCACCATGGGTTTCTCCAGGGGCTGCAGGGGCATCTTTCTCTCTGGCACCTGGGGCGCCTTCTCCCCCGCTTCCCTGCCCTTGGTGCCTGCACAGCTCCTCACACCTTCTCGCTCCCTTCTCTGGGGGCACAAAGGGGCTGCTGGCGGGTTTTTCTCCTCACTGTTTTCTCACTTTCTCCTCACTGTTTTCTCACTTTCTCCTCTCGGCTATCCTGTGGAGACTCGGGTACCTGAGCGCAGGAGTTTTACCAGACCCGCGAGCGGGTATTTCTAGAAGGTCTGTGCTCTATGTTTGCCTTGCTTGCTCCATGCTGTTTCTGGTTACCTTCAACTGAGCATGTGCTCTTCTCCTCTGATCCCTTCTCTTTCCTTCCAACAGGGCGGCATGATAAATTTTGACAAGAGACGAAAGGTAAGGTGGCTGTTCGGTGACTTTTAGTTTCCTGATGCCCTCCTTTAGAGCGTTCTCTTGGCGAGGCCATTTGCCTCCACTTGCTCATACCCAACAGCTGCTAATTGTAATGAAGTTGGTCAGGAGAGTCAAGGTCCCTGAAACGCTGTAAGCCCCTGCCAACCTGTGAAGAGTGGCATGGGAAGAGAACTTTCCAGATGTGTGCAGCAGAGAGCAAGAAGCTGCTGTCCATGTACCTTCATGGGACTCGCAACAGGGGCATGCGCGTTCCCTCTGCTTGGTGGTCATGGTCCTGGCACTTGGGTCGCAGTAACCCTAGGAAACACCACGGGCTTGGGGCAGAGTGGCTGGAGAGCTGCCTGGCCAAAAAGGACCTGGAGGTGTTGGTTGGCAACCTGGCTAATACCAGACCCAGCATGGCCAGCAGGTCCAGGGCAGGGATTGTGCCCCTGTACTCGGCATTGGTGAGGCCGCACCTCATGGGTGCAGGTTGCGCGTGGGGTTAGAGGAGAGTGGCGCAGCCTGATCACACCCATCACAGGTAGCACTGCGTGTTCCTCTGGTGCACCCCATGCAAAGATCAGACACGGCTTTCATCTCAGGCATCCATTATTATTATTATTATTATTATTGGTGGTGGTGGTGGTGGTGGTGGTGGTTTTGCTATTAGTATTATTATTATTATTATTATTATTATCATTATTATTATTATTTCATCAATGAGCATCCCTCACTAGTTGCCTGAGAACCACCCAAGTACAGAGCATGGCTCTTCTCTTGGTGCTGGGCCGGCTGGTGCATGGGTGAGCGGTAGGGTGATCCAAAGAGCTTGTGATCCTCTACCACCTCCACTGCTGGAGGGACAACTGGCAGCGCTGCCGTTGGGCGGCTTTGTACCTGGGCAAAGCTTCTGCACTGGAGCTTGAGCCCTTGGGTTTGTCTGCGTGTTGGCGCGTGGCTGATGAACCAGTCACATCTCAGTTCCTGAAACACTCAGCTGGAACTAAACTTCGGTCAAGACTAAGGTTGTCCTGGATCTGTGGTCCTGTGTGTTTGGTGTATGAATGAGCCTGTTTGGCTTCGTTGGGGTTTTTTTTCTGATTGGAATTCCTGTTTATTTTGATTTCCTCAGGAATTTGAAGTACTTGCTGAAATTAAGCTCTTGCAATCAGCTTGTAACAACTATTGTATGACACCCGACCAAAAATTCATCCAGTGGTTCAGGAAACAGCAGGACATGACTGAGGAAGAGAGGTAGGTTCTCAACCCACCTGGTGAAGCTGTGTGGGGTTTTTTCTTACCCCAGGCCTACCTGCGGGTACTTCAGTCAGGCTGTAGCCATCCTCCTATGGGAATGGCACATCCTGATGCTCAGGGAGGGTGGGAATAACCCGCCTTCTGCTCGACAGCTGCAGGAAACCTGTGGAGCACTTAGCGGGTTTTGGTTTTGAGGTTGGAAATCGGGATTTTGACTTTGAAACAGGATGGTCTGTTGTGCCCGGGCTGTCTGTCTGCCTGGGCGCACGCTCAGGACAGGCATCCCCAGGGGTGCTGGGATGCAGTCGGGCAGCGGGAGGCCAAGGCACTGCAGAGCTCACACCAGCTCTGCGGCTCCGGGCGTTTGGGGTGGGTTTTGCCAAGTTCTGCACTGTGGCATGTGCTGCTGGGCCAAGCCAAGGGAATTGTTCCCGGCATGTTAACGTCTCCGCTGCACTCGGAGGGCAAGTGCAGACACCTGCTGCGTTGTACTGTCGTAGAGAAAACCGAACTTCCCCTTATCCAAGATTCCCACCTTTGGGATTCACTTTTTTCCTCTTTTTCTTTCTTTTTTTTTTACATAAAACCATGAGTGGCCCCCAAAAAACACTTGTTTTTAAAGCTCTTGTAAAGAAGTGACATATCCCTTTCTCCGTAGTAAAGCGCAACCAAAGCTACTACGTTCCTTTCTGTGGGGTTGCAGCTTTCTGAAGTGGGAGTACCTGAAAGTCTCTCAACCTTCTTGAGTGTTGCTGCTTTGAGATCCGAATACTTAAGAGTATTGTCCGTAAAAACTGACCCCGGTGGCCTCTGTTCTGCAGCTACAACATTTCCCGTGAGATTGAAGCGGCCAACGCCAGCACCACATCCCCGAAATCCCGGAAGAGCGTGTTGAAGAGGTTCAGCCTGTAAGTACGGTGGGGCAAGGGGCTTTTGCTGCATTCGTTATTAGTGTAACTTGATGTACACGTGTGAAAAACCCCTCCTAGCAGGATTTTAATATGCAAATTAGCAAAAAGGCGTTAGGTAATAGGAACAATCTGCCTTTGGGTTAGAGAAGGGGAAAAAGATCCTGGGGATGTGGTCCAATTTGGCATAATACTGCCCAACCTCCAACGGGAGGTGGGTGGAGAGCAGGGACACGCAGCTCAGCTTGTGCAGGGAACAGTACGCTAGCAGGAATTTGTGGAATGCTGCAGGGAACAAAAACAAGGATCGAGAACCGAAGTAAAAATACATCTTAAAGGTGAGAAAATGGACCCTGACATGTCCAAGTCTTCTAGGTCCTCCAAATCCTCCAAGTCCTCCGAGTCCTCCAAGTCTGCTGGGGCCTCAGATTCTGCTGGGTCCTCCGAGTCTGCCGGGTCCTCCGAGTCTGCCGGGTCCTCTGAGTCTGCCGGGTCCTCCAAGTCTGCCAGGTCCTTCGAGTCTGCCGGGTCCTCTGAGTATGCCAGGTCCTCCGGGTACGCAGGGTCCTGCGAGTCTGCCGGGTCCTTCGAGTCTGCTGGGTCCTCCGAGTCTGCCAGGTCCTCCGGGTACGCAGGGTCCTCCGAGTCTGCCGGGTCCTCCGAGTCTGCCGGGTCCTCCGAGTCTGCTGGGTCCTCCGAGTCTGCTGGGTCCTCCGAGTCTGCCATGTCCTCCGGGTACGCAGGGTCCTGCGAGTCTGCCGGGTCCTCCGAGTCTGCCGGGTCCTGCGAGTCTGCCAGGTCCTCCGGGTCCGCCGGGTCCTCCGAGTCCTCTGAGTCGGCCGAGTCCTCTGAGTCTGCCGGGTCCTTCGAGTCTGCCGGGTCCTTCGAGTCTTCCAGGTCCTTCGAGTCTGCCAGGTCCTCCAAGTCTGCCGGGTCCTTTGAGTCTGCCGGATCCTTCGAGTCTTCCAGGTCCTTCGAGTCTGCCAGGTCCTCCGAGTCTGCCGGGTCCTCTGAGTCTGCCGGGTCCTTTGAGTCTGCCAGGTCCTCCGAGTCTGCCGGGTCCTTCGAGTCTTCCAGGTCCTTCGAGTCTGCCAGGTCCTCTGAGTCTGCCGGGTCCTCTGGGTGCGCTGGGTCCTCTGAGGCCTCAGGGTCTGCGGGGTCCTCGGGGTCTGCTGGGTCCTCTGAGTTCTGCTCTTTGGTGGAAGTATCTTCCTCGACGGAGTCATCCACTTCTGCCTCATCCCCTTCTCCCATCCACTCCTCCAATGAGATGTGCTCTGTCCCCATGACACCGGTCACCACCAAAGTACCATCGCCTCCTGCTTACAACCATCAGGACCATGACATGTGCATCATCCGCACCAGCATTGAGGACAGCAATGGCAACATGTACAAGAGCATCCTGGTGAGTGGCAGTGTTTGCAGTCGGGGTGACTTAACAGTGCTTTTGGTTTTGGACACACAAACTCACTGAGCTCGGGGGGGTTGCTCCTAGGATGCGCAGCTGCCTTCCATGATGGGAATGCCCTGACCTCCCCAAACTGCAGAGAGCCCTCGTGTGAGGGCCTGATGAATTCAAACAACAGACAGGGGCTGACATGGGCTTCCGTGGCTCACACCATCGGTGTCTCATTCACTCAGGTGTGCTGACACTGAGGTCCTGCCGCCTCTTCGCGGTGGGACCTGTTGTCCCAAACTGAAATGGTTTAATATGTAGCGGTACCTTCGTTACCATCTCATTGTGTGTTTTTCTATGTCTCTTAAATCTATCCCAAGAGCAGGTGGGCTGCAGCAGGGCAGGAGGCCTTGGCTAATCTTGAGTGAATAAGCAGCATCTTTCTCTCTCTCTCCAGCTCACTAGCCAAGACAAAGCTCCTGCTGTCATCCAGAGAGCAATGGTGAAACACAACCTGGAACTGGATGCAGCTGACGACTATGAGCTCGTGCAGGTCATCTCCATGGGCAAAGGTAGGGAGGCAGAAACCTGCTGCTGCTTAAAAACTTCTGCTGGGCTTTGAAGGAAAGAGCAAGACGTGATGCAAGGTTAGAAACGCTGGGGTGTGTTGTCACAGCCGCCCCTGAGAACAGGCCCTTTGCTAAGGGTGGACTCATGGGAGGCAGAGCATGCTCGGGGCTTGCCGAGCAGACATGGGCTGTGCCCATAGAACTGTGGGCCAAAGAGCAGCTGGCCATGCTCTCTCTGCCCCCATGCAGAGCCTGGAGGGGTACGGCCACCCCAGGATCCCACCACTGGCTGGACATGTTCTGCATTTGGCCTCTGCAGCCTTGCCCCCCCCCCCGCCTTTTTTTGTGGGAGAGCTGCTGTGGGTGCCACCCTGTGCTGCTTTGGCAGGAGGGGGCAAGGGGTCCGTCCCTGCCTGGCTGTATATGCCCAGTCCCTGTTCTCTCCTGGCCGCAAACTAACGCTTGCTTCACTCCCTTTTGCAGAGCTGGTGTTCCCAAAGAACGCAAACGTGTTCTATGCCATGAACAGCCAGGCGAACTACGATTTCATCCTACGAAGAAAACAGCCTGGCAATGGACAAGCAAATACGGGGAACCGCTGCACTCTGACATTCCCCAGGACTGCTAAACGGGGGCGTTGGAGCAGCAGGCCCAGCAAAATCACACCCTGAGAGTGTGGGGCCCAGGAGCTGAGCGAGCTGGCCAGGAACTGGACCCCTGTTTTCCTTTCCTCCCTTAGAGCCCTTTCCTCCCCTGGAGTTCCTTCTTCCTGTGGAGCCAGACACAGGTCTGTTGGACGGTGCGGACTGGAATTTTCCTTGGGGTTGGCTGTTCCCTGGTTCTTGGTGGGCACATGAGCCGAGGAACACCAGTGCCCCAGGAGGAAAGGAAAACAGGACCACCACAGAAGCCAGTTCCATTTGTGAGAAACCCTTTCCCTTTGTGCCAGTATTACACAGAAGATGAGCATCTAAATTTTATTTTTGTAAAACTGGAGAAGAAAAAGTCTCCCTCCACTTCTGCCTGAACCAAGGCTGAGGCCCTGGCTGGCCTCGTGCCCCGAGCAGGCGCTGCCTCCAGGAGACATTTGTATTCATGCAAAAGCAGTGTGGGTAAGGCCCCAGTATGCTCAGCACTGAAGCCAGAATAAACAGCAGGCGTGTGTGTTGCCTTCATACCGCTGTCATACTTCTCTTTGCACTTCTTCCACACCAGAAAAACAATCCAACAAACCTAGTTTTGGATTGGATTTTTCTTCCAAAGAACTTTCAAAGTCTGCACTGGCTTTGCCATGAGTGTCATGGCCTGCTCCTGGACAAGATGAACGGATGCTCCTTGCCTTGAAGTCTTGTCTTACCGCCAGGCCAAGGCGGTTTCCCTTGGACTCCGCTAACCCAGTGACTGGAACTCGATGCCTTCTGCAGATGCTGAACTGACGGACGGACCTCTTCATAACGTGCAATCAGTCTTCAAGAGCGAAGCCTTTAATTCGCCTGTGGACTGATGGACAGTGTTTCCTGAGCAATGGGGAATGTCCCCTGCGCGACAGGCAACTACATGACCTTTAATTTTAATAGCAAGCAGGGTGGGGAGCGCAACAGGTTTTAGGCATTACCCCCGACCCCCCAGAGCTTTTATATACTTGTAACACATCACCTCCTGGCGCTGCCCCCACCCCGCATCTCACCTGTTCAATGAATTTCCTGACATGGTACATCCTTTCAGCTGGAAGGACACGTTCAGCTGGAAGCATTTAATTCCCTGTTCTGGGAAACTCTTGAGGGACACACTGCTGGGGCCTCTTCCCAGCACCCAGGCTTCCTTGAAAGGACAGCGACAGGTTTTATTTTAAAAAGCCATAATGGAGACATGGGATTGTCTCGGTAAGCAGAGCCCTTCCCATGGAGGCTGCCTCTGCACCACTCAGACGCTGAGTTTTAGGCCACGCCTGAGCCCTGGTGTAGGTTTTTCAAAGCCAGGCTTTGTTACTTCACGGATCGGGACACATTCACAGTGTTAGGGCAGGATGCTTTACACTAAGTATTTGTCACCACTGTTTACAAGTAGCCCCCATACAGGCAAGAACTCCAACAGCAGTTTAGGTAAGAGGGGTTTGTATCTGAGCCTTAATCTTTGCCCGGTGTTAGGGTAGGATTGCAGCACAAGTTTGGCATTTCAGTTTCTGTAGGTGTAGCGTTAGGGACAAGTTCAGTATTGCTTAGAGGCGGTTTGGTTGTATTAGGCTGAAAGGTTCTTAATGTTAAAATTAGACCCTCCAAAAGGTGGGATTTTCTTTCTTTTCGTTTCTCATTCCTTATGTTTCTTAAAGTTTACCTGTGATTGTTACACAATAAATTTAATAAAGGTTTTGTCAACTAATATTTGACTGGCCTGAATTGGTGGTGTTCTCTTTGGCTTCATTACTGCATGTGGGGTGGGGGTTCTACACCTCACTGCTGCTCTCTTCAGCCTCATCACTTTTGCTGTTCCGTGCTCCCCCAGCTCAGCTACCCCACCAGCCCGAGATCCCCCAAAGGCCCCGTTCTAGCTGCAGCCTTTCAGCTAATGCTTGCTGTAACTAACTAGGCAGGTACCTTGTACGCAAATGTTACAGACATTTCTTGGTGAAATCAGGCTCTTTTGGGTCACCAAGCACTTCTGCATCACTAAAGAGACTCTCAGCTTACAGTAGTGAAGGCGAAGAGAGATGACCCCCAAGTCTGAGCTGGCTCCTTTTTTTTTTTCCTACTTAAATGACCACAGGAGACAAACCCCAACCAGAGAAACCCAAGAGCGCGACAGCGCTTTTCCTTCCCCGTGCATTTCCTGCCCTCGACCAAAGCCACGCCAGGGCTGAGGGGTAACTCGCTGCCTTCCTGTGGGTGGGCCTGTCTCAGGCCTGTCACCCTGAGCCTGCTGGGGACTGCCTTGGCTTGCTGCTCACACTTCGGACCCGATGATCTCTTGAGGTCCCTTCCAACCCCTATGATTCTGTGACTTCCAGCGGGTGCTCCACCTCACACGCAGCTTTGAAGCCTGTTAGATGAGTGAAAAAAAGAAAAATAAATACCTGGCAAGTGGGAAAAATCATTCCCAGGTGCCTCAGAAGTGTTTTGGTGGGCTCCCACCTTGCTAAACCTCCATTAAAGCCGAGCCTGGCAGAGCCAAGGGGCTGGAAACGCAGAGGGGAGCAGGCAGCACCCGGCTACAGTGCCTGGGTGCAAAGCCGTGGCACGCTGTGTGCGCACCCACGGAGGCCGAGAGGTAGAAGCCCTGAGTGCCACAGGGCAGGCAATTAACGCCTTGTCATCTGTGGGAAATGGAGGAGCGGCCCTGGAAAGAAGACACAGTTGTGCTTGCTGCAGGGAAGCTGCAAAAGCAAGAGAAAAAAGTGGGAAAGAGGATTTCTTGCTGTTCAGCAGCGAGGTGGCATGGTGTGCTTTGTCATGGTAAGGAAGGTGCAGACAGACTTCTGCACAGCGAGAGGGTGCCAGGGTTGGACAACCTTTTGTATAGGAAAGCTGTGGTTCTGGTGTAAATGTAAAGTACTGAAGCCTGGCTCCAGGCTGCTGCCTCAGCCATTGAGAGGGGATAAAAGTTTGCTCAGTTGTTATTAAAGTTGTCTTCAAGCCACCATGATCAGAATACGTGCCTTTCATCACGCCACAAATGGCGCCCAACGTGGGCACTGACACGACTCGCTGCTGATCCAGTGCCATAGCTCAGCTGAGCTCAGGGAAGAACACTGAAAGGAAGCATTACCGGCGCTCCGTTACCTTTCGCAGGAGGAAGGTAAGCAGCTGAGAACTATGGGAATGAGTCTGATCAAAGAGCAAAATAATGTTTTAGAACTTTTTAACAAGATTTTGAAGGAACATGGGAAGATGCTGGGCCCCTCAGCAGAAATAGTAATTCCAGACACCTCAGTTGTGCTAATGCAAACTGGCACTTACGGACCTTTGGGTCATGGAATGGCGGCACTATTAATAGGAAAGTCCTCCACAGCATTAAAAGAGCCTTTTGAATTACCTGGAATTATTAATGTTGATTACAAAGGCGAAAGTCATTCTCAGACACTGCTCTGTCCGACTCCCAACACACGTGGACATCAGTGGGAGTGGCAGCCCCCACGGGTGTGACGCCAGGCCAGGACCCCACTCCTCTGGGGTGCTCTGGCTCCAGCACCGCCAGCCCTCTCACAGCATTACCAGTGGACCAGAGATAGAGCCACGCTGCATCATCAGCCTCGGTCCCACACAAAGCAGGGCCTGATGGGACAGCTTTGTACCCAGAGCGGCACCAGACAACACACTGGATGCTCAGGGTGTACAGACGTCCCACTCCCCAGAGCTCACACACGCTCCATACCAAGGCCGCTGGGATTGCCACACTCCAGAGTGCTTCACACAGGCCAGCGAGACCCGCGGAGGAAGCGGGAGGGACAGTCAGAGAGGAACAGCCCTGGCCACGTGCACTGGCCACTGGCGGAGCTCTGTACTCACCACATTATGTGGGCACCAGCCGAAGGAAGGCGGCTCACAGGCAGCAGCTGCAGCCAGGCACCTCGATACGGGCAGCAACTCCACGCAGAGTGACACAGCGGCAACCGCCCGCGCCAGCCCTTCCCACCCAATGAAGAGCCCACACGGCTGCTCGGCTTGCTCCAGGTTCTATGTATTATCAGACCGGCTGACAGGTACTAACACATCTTCTTCAGCAGAAAGCACAACGCTGATCAGGAATCATCAGGAACAAAAATAAACATTGAAAACCGAGCGCGCAACCGTACAGAGCTGCCAGCAGGTGAGTCTCTAGGTGGCACGGCCAGGAGGACATCCTCCCACAGCCACGGCAGCCCTCGGGCTCAGGTCTGTCCCAGCTACCGCAAGCACTGTAGTCTGTCAGCACCTGGCTGCTGAGAAACTTTGTAAGGAAAAAACCCCACCAAACCCCCATACAAACAAAAGAACAACCCCTGCCCCGAGCCTGCAGTCCGCTGACTTGTTAGCCAACAGCAAGTACAACACACCTGATCCAAAGCAGGAGACAAGTTTGCTCCTCACACACAGAAGAAAAACCGTATCAAGACAAGCTGCCTTTCCGTCAGGTACCGCAGGATTGTGCGCGGGCTGCTGAGAACACTACAGCTGACACCCCCACCTCCCACCCCTCCTCCCCCCACCTTGGCTTCTGGGGGTTGTTTTGGTTTTTTAAGGATAGTGCCAAGCGTTTCCCTGCCCAACTCACTAAACATTAAGTCCCCAGAAGTCCTACACTCACTTTTACAGCCTAATTAGACCCTCAAATAGGTTGTCAGGCTTCCTTCTCCCCACAAAATACATCAAGGCAGGGGGCAAAGCGGGACGTGGCACAGAGGCAAACGAAACCAGCAAACTCCACCTTCTCTGCTCGCTTCCAAGACTTTAGACCCGCTAAGGCACCAGCTCTGGATTGGGAGCCCCATTTCGATGGGCTCTGGCATGTTTTGAAGCCTGCAGAGGGGAAGCCAGCAACAGTTTTGCACAGGATGGTGGAGAGGGAGAAGACCCTAGAGAGGAGCGCTGCTGCTCCGGTGCTCTCAATGGTTTTGGAAACCGTCTTGATTTCAGCAGGGATCCCTTTACCCAAGTAACCCAAACATGGTTTCTTGTAGAACTACAAACCTCACAAGGAGTAAGAGTTACCCAGCAGCCCAGTTACACCTACCCGGAAAGGTACAAACGCTTGTACGCTCTATATATTAATCTTTATAAATACAGTATTCTACAGGGGGACCTGTAGAAATTCGTCATTCAAGGTTTCGTTTGGCTTTTAGTCAGTCTGTTCTCAAACAAAAGCTTGCAAGGGCTTTCGTTCTGACCTCTGCCTTCCTTCAGCCAGGCTTTTCCCCTCCCTCACCTCCCGCCTGGTCCCAAGCAGCCTGGGGAGCTGCTGGGTCCAGCCAGAGCGCTTTGCCATCGGAAGCAGCGGGAAGGAGACCACATGAAGAGCTGCTCTACAACTTTCAAGGGTGAAAAGCTAAAGTGGGAGGCAGGTTCAGCTGTGGCCAGTGTCCTGGGGGATGCGGGAAGTCATAGCTCGTCCCTGGAGGACGGCGTGTGGAGAGATGACAAGGCATCCTTGTTCTGGGCATCGCTGTGGATCTTGCCCTGCTGCCGGGATTTCCAGGAGTGCGTTCTGTCCCAGTCCGTCGACACGGTCTCGTTGTCCCAGATTGTAGAGGTCTCTGTGTCGCTGAGGTAGCCCGGCTGCCCGGTGTAGTGGGTGGGGTAGACAAGCAGGGGTTCTGCCGAAAAGGCTTTCAGGTCCCTGGACTCGTAGTACTCCATGTACTTCGCTCTAAAGAGGAGAGGGGAAAAATATAATCATTGGTAAGAGAGTGAAGGAGTGTCAGTAACTGGTTGTAACTGGGAGACACCAGCCCATCCACTAAGCAGGGAGCAGAGGTAGCTGCTGGGGTGAGGCTGCCCCTGTGGCCAGCACCACGGGCCCTCCAACCACATCCTGCAGGTAGAACAGAAACCTCTGCTACCAGAGAGCGCCGAGCACCATGGGACCAGGCAGGGGACAGTAACCCCTCTGCAGCGGGTCTGTCAGCTCTTTGAGCTGTGTCAGGAGCTCTGCCGCAGACTCCCCCATCCCCATGAGGCATAGCCCCATCCCCCACCAGCCAGGTTACAGAAGCGAGAGGCGACCGTGTCCCACTCACACAGGGTGCTTGTTGTACATGACAGGCAGAAATTCATCTACAGGCAGCATCTTGCCGAAAGGTTCAGCTCCGATGAGTTTCTGAGCCCCTTGGAAAGAGATGGTGTAGCCCAGGGTCCAGTAGGAGTAATCGGCTTCCACCAGGTTCATGACATTGGGAACTGCCTTCTCAGGCTCCTGCACCTGCATCCTCTTCCGGCCAATGTAGCTTCAAGGGGGAAAAGATCAAGGAAATCAGAACCAAAGCACGTCTGTTAGGACCACACAACTCCTGATACCAGCCAGGGACGGCCCAAGGGTCACTCCAAGAAGTAATCCCTGAGCAGCTTTACGCATTTTCACCCTGCACCACCCCCAGCTGTACCAGCTGGTACAGCTGGGCGTGACTTCCTGAGGGAGCCAAGATACCTCGGCTCAGGCCTTTGGACTGAGCTATGCCAGTTCCTCCATCATGGTGGCATCTCCAGATGCTGCTGAGCCCAAGTGGTGCCCAACAGGCAGCCCCAGCATCCTGCCCCAGGAGGCGGAGCTGTTCTGGTGATGGGAAAAGTCGCCTTTCCCTGCACTCCAGCATTAACCTGCATCTCTCCTGGGACGCGGCAAGCTGCGGCCCTCCCCTGCCTGCTCAAGAGATCCCCACTGGCCAAGGGCCCATTACTTCCATCAGCTCCCAGTCTAGCTGGGCTTGTGCGATGTCATCCATCAGCTTCATGAGCTTCCTCTTAAACTGGTGTTCGAAGCGCACGTCATCCTCAATTACAAGCGTCTTCTCCAGCTCTCTGTTCACCACCTGAAAGGAGAGGGTTCAGGAGTGTCAATGGCTCCCATGAGCTGCTCCCTGCATCCTGAAATCGGTGGGATCATCCTGACATGGTGCTGCCCTTCGAGCAGGCAGGGAGGGGGCTGGAGAGCCACTCCCAGGTTCACAGCCCAGCTGGGACGGACTGCAAGAGCCAGGGAGAACAGATGGACACCACCCTGTGGCTGAGCACCTGCAACCTCAGAAACCCCTTCATGGGATGTCACACCCTCTGGAAGCCCCGAGCTACCATCCAACAGCACCACAGCAACCACCTCCTCAGAGGAAGGTGCAGCAGCCCTGGTTCAGAAAGCCTCTCCCTTGGAAGAAAGTGTTCCTGGAGGCTGGGAAGGAGAACACCCCAGCATATCCAGAGCCTGGCTCTGACTCCCAAAGAGATCACGCCACGCAAAGGCACCCTGCACCTACGTTCCGCGTTACCTGACCGTCGGCCCAGAAGCAAAGCCCGACCTCCCATGACCCACGTCACCCCCACAGCCTCTGGGAGTCTGGATCAGCACCCTGCTGCACCCAGCACCTCCGAGGGCAGAGGGCTGCCTCCTCTCACCCACACAGGACCCTGCCCCAGGAGGCGCAGCCCTCGCTGGCAGATTTGGGTAACCGTACCCCGAGTACCCTGTCCCCGCTCTGTATCTCGCTTGAAGCAATCCCTCCTGCCAACATCAGGCTGAGCACCTCAACCACCTCTGACCAGCACGACCAGGATCTTCTCAAGTGTCGCTCCCCAGGTGATCAGAGGTGGAAGCTACAGCTTTAACCACCCAAGCAACATCTCTCAGCTCAGATATGGCCTTGATGCTGAGAATATTTCTGACACCCCCGTTCCCCCAGTCCCTGCCCCTCCCTGTGCCACACTGGGGGGAAGAAGGGAGTGGAATCGTGACTGAAGTGCAGTCTGCTGAGAAGGGAGGGGTGGGGGGAGGTGCTTTAAGATCTGGTCACACTTCTCATCACCCAGCTCTGGTGTCACTGGTGCAGGGCAGGGCCATCAACTAGAGAGTTTTCTTTCCTTTATTCTGTGTTGAGTCTGTTCTGCCTGTGATGCTGATTGCAGAATGATCTCTCCCTGGCCTTACAGAACCATAGAATCATAGACTGGTCTGGGTTGAAAGGGACCCCAAGGATCACAGAGTTCCAACACCCTGCCACAGGCAGGGCCACCAACCTCTAGGCCTGCCCAGGGACCCAGCCAATCTGGCCTTGAACACCCCCAGGGATGGGGCACCCACCCCCTCTCTGGGCAGCCCGTTCCAGACCCCTACCACTCTCATCTCGACTCCTGAGCCTCTCAGCATCTTTTTTCTCCCCTGTCCAGCTGAGGAGGGAAGTGACAGAGCAGCTTTGGTGGGCATCTGGCCTCCAGCCAGGGCCAAACCACCACAGCATCCAAAAAAACCCTGTGTACACCCCCTACAACCCAAGGGAAACAGCTTCAGCCCTCACCCCCTGAAACCAGCACCCTATTTGACACTGACCCACGCCTGGCCCTGCACTGTCCTCCTGCACCCACCCACTAGGCACCCACCAGCTCCTTACCTCCTTCCAGATGTAGTAGTGACTGAGGAAGCAGCCGATCTCTCCCCTGGTTAGTGGCCTGGAGGAGTACGGGTCCCGGTAACCTGGGAGCATGTCGATGCTCAGGGCTTTCAGCTGGCTCGTGTTCAGCGCCCTGAGGATGAGAGAGCAGCTGTCAGCACTTAATAAAGAGCAGTAAGTGCGAGTTGGACGTGGGCAGAACATGGGAAGTAGGATGGACTGTCAGAGAAGCCACACCTTGAGGAATTCCTGTGCTTGCTTTGCTCAAAAAAGCCCAGAGAGAAGTTCATTGCTTGATTTACAGCTCTAAACCAAGCTGACAAAGTGTATCCCTAGCTCTACAGGGAGGGGATTGTCCCTCTCTGCTCTGCCCTCGTGAGGCCCCATCTGGAGTACTGTGTCCAGAGCTGGGGCCCCCAGTACAAGAAGGATGTGGAACTGTTGGAGAGGGTTCAGAGGAGGGCCACGAGGATGATTAGAAGGCTGGAGCACCTCCCCTACGAAGAGAGGCTGAGGGAGCTGGGCTTGTTCAGTCTGGAGAAGAGAAGGCTGCGGGGGGACCTCATTGCAGCCTCCTAGTACCTGAAGGGAGCAGAGAAACAGGAGGGGATTCACCTTTTCAAAAGGGTAGACAATGACAGGACAAGGGGGAATGGATTAAAACTAAAGGAAGGAAGGTTTAGATTAGGGGGAAGTTTTTTACAGAAAGAGTGGTGAGGTGCTGGAACAGGCTGCCCAGGGAGGTGGTGGATGCCCCGTCCCTGGAAGTGTTCAAGGCCAGGTTGGATGTGGCCCTGGGCAACCTTGTGTAGATGCAGGCCTGAGGTTGGTGGCCCTGCCTGTGGCAGGGGGGTCAGAGCTCTGTGATCCTTGGGGTCCCTTCCAACTCATACCATTCTATGATTCTATGATTCTCTGCCAAAGGCTTCTTGTGGACCCACCAACTGGCAGGTGCTTGGCTTAGATGGTTTCTCCAAGAGGTCGTGATGGGTCTCCAAGTGTGACACAGACCACTAGATGGCACACGGGCTCCTCTCTCCTGGAGGCCTTCTAGCAGCTCCCTCACCAAAAACCTCTTCCTCGCTTTGTCGTCATAAGAAGGGTCTCCACACACCTCAGAGAAAGCTTGGGAAGGGTTATCTCATTATAAGAAGGGTCTCGACACACCTCAGAGAAAGCTTGGGAAGGGCTACGTCAAGGTTAGCACTGTAGCACAGCAGCTTATGACAGTCTTCCCAGGAGATAACCGCTCTCCAACACCATCACAGCGGACTCCTTTTAACTGCAGCCATGGAAATCAGGATGATTTTAACCTGGTTATCATCCTTGTCTGAGTTAAGATGGTTCTCCTGGTTCTCTCATGGAGACTGACTGATTGCAAAAGGAAAAAGAAACAGGAGCCAAAGGTCCCCAAGCAGATTATTGGGCAAAGAGAATCAGAGACTGGTCTGGGTTGGAAGGGACCCCAAGGGTCACAGAGTTCCAACACCCTGCCACAGGCAGGGCCACCAACCTCCAGACCTGGATCTACACAAGGTTGTCACCTCTCCCCTCAGCCCGCCTTTCCCCACCAGAAGGAAGCCAGGCACCTGAGGAGATGGCGTGAAGCAGTTAAGCACGACCCACGCTTTGCAAACATCAGCAACCCCTGCCAAAACTCACTTTCCATCCACAGCCTCCACTACCTTGACTGCAATCTCCTGCTCGTAGAGAGTCCGCAGCATCCGGTCCCGCCTGTCTTTCCGACGCTTCAGATTGATCATGAAGATCTGGGTAGAAGAGAAAGATGTCAGCCTCCTGGCTTGGGCATGAGGAAGAAGAGGGAGTCCTGATTCGCTCTGCTCCAGCAGCCCCACCAGAGGAACAGATCTTAGATAAAAAAATCACTGGCTGTGCTTTTATTCCAGGTTGCTTGGGATGTGTCAAAACACCTGGGGTTGGTTTGGAACTGAAAGGTCAGAGGCTTGCTCTCAGTCATAAAAACTTCCACAAAAAGCAGTTAGTCACAGGGAGAAGGTGCTTTTCAAGGATGACTACAGGTGAGAGCAGAGCTGGTGCAGCAAGGCCTGTAATTCCCCAGGATACAGGATGATTTGATCACCATTAAATGCAGGATAACATGGCTGGCTCCAGTCCCAGAGGGACACCGACCCTCGTTTCTCTGCACCACTGCCACTGCCTCCATTTAGGACAGAGGTGTGAGGACACAACACCGTGCAGGCCCAAGCACATGGCAAAGAGAGGATTTCTGGAATTACTTTGGGCTCTTCAAAAAAACCCCACTGCTGCCCCTGCCAGAGCAGAAACCTCGCAGAGAAGGATGGGGAAGAGAGCTGTCTGGGCAGGGCTCAGTCCAAGCCCTGAGGACACAGACCCTGGCAGAGGACTGGAGCTCCCGTTTGCAGGTAAGCCACGGAGGGTCAGGGATGTTTTTTCAGTCCCAAGGCAGACCAGTGCAGCCTTGTAGCCTGCAGAGCAAAGCCTCACCTCAGTACGAAGCAGATCTAATTCCAGCTCAGTCCAGATGCAAGAATAATAAATTGGATAAATAAAGCGCAGCCACAAAGGACAACATGGAAAAAACCCACCCAACCCCTTCCCCAGCTGCGTCCCAAACACAGATGCTCAAACACACACAGCCAAATCGGGCTCAGACTTTACGAGTCCCACGAGCAGCTGTAGCAGAACACTGAGAACACAAAGGCTCCCCTGATCCCTCCCTGGTCACGGTGCCACTGCCACCCTGGCAGCTGCACTCGCACTGGAGTCCCGGCTCCGTGAAAAACAGACACAGGGTAACTAAAGCACGGCAGATCCCTCTCCAGCCTTCTCCCCTCACTGCCTGCTCTCTCCACTTTGCTGGGCAGGGGTGGGAGAGGGATTCCTGGGGGCCTGGCGCAGCACTGATCTCAGTAACTGATGTCTATAGTTCATTTTTGTATGAGGAGAACTTGGTGACCAGAGAGGGGAGGGGGAAGCTGCCACAGGAAGGAGATGGCATGCGTGATTCTCATCACTCCTGGATGTGGCCGGCTTGGGCTAGAAGCCAGCTGACAGCCTGGGTTCCCAGCTGCTCCAGGCTCACCAGGGTCTCCTCTCAGGCAAGAGAAATGCTCCCTTCTGTCACTGGAAAGCAGGAGGTTTCCCAAGAGACCACTTCAGAATGGAAGGGCTGCCTAGCTGCTCTGCAGAGCTGGATGTAGAGGAAACGGTGCAAGAACTGGGGAATTAAATAACCCATTTTTCAGCTTCCCTTCTACCTTTAATCCTCCCACCTGGATTAGAGCATCCATACCACCCTGACAGGAAGCCCAAGGACTTCCCGGGCACTGCCCTTGCACACAAACCCGCGAGAGTCATCACAGGGCTCAGGGCAGGTACCAAGTGCCCACAGATCTGACTGGCCTCATTCCCCTGCAGCAAGCACCAGATGGAGAAACCAGCCCCTCAGCCCCTTTTTCCCTTCTGCTTCCCCAAGCTCATCCCCAAATAAGGATGTCTGTTTTCTCCTTGCAAAAGGCTTAAGTCCAAAAAATAAGTACTGGGGAAAGAGCTAATTACATGAAACGATAATACACTCCAAGAGCAATGGCTGGAAGCTCAGCTACAGGGAGAACCCAGGTCCCCTAGGCGATGAGCAGGAAGGCAAGACCATAATAGCGAAAGAGATTGCTTACTTCATCAAATCCCATCTTGTCAGGGTGCTTCAGAGGAACAGAGACATACTGAGAGGGTTCAACAGGTGGGCGATCGACTGAAAGAGAGGAGAGACCCCAAGCATCACCTTCACCGCATCGATACCGTGCATCCGGGGCTGTTTTCATCACCGGGCGCAAAGCCGGGTGTGAAGTCAGTGCGGGGGTGGGTACAGCAGGAAGCATCCCCGGGGCAGAGCGGAAGCCAGGAGCCACACAACGTGACAAAACCAGGGCTCTGCAGCATCCTTTCCACAATAAAGACCCATTTTTTGCATTTAACCTGGGGAAGCTTGAGGGATTTTGGGAATGGGGCTGACCCGACCCTGAAGTGATTACATCCCGAGGTAGAAAAATAGGTGGAAAATGGGAAAGCGCCTATCAGAACGGTAAGAGAGCGGTCAGAGCAGGGTGCAGGCTCCCAGGGGGAAGGAGCGGAGGGGACCCATGGTGGCAGGGCACAGCAACTTACTCATAGCCTCAATCAGCGTGTGCACAAAGTTCTCTGCTTCTTGCAGCGTCTGGTGCGATTTCAGGGGCATGGGAAGGAAGCCATAGTGTTCCTGGTTGCAGATGAACATCTGTATTCCTGGGGACCACAGAAAAAACCAAAACAGAAATTAGAATTGGTTCTTTTACCAGTGGATTTCACTGCTCTGTTGCTACGTAGCCACAATCAAACTTAGCCCAGGACTTCAGTCCCAAACATTGTGCTTCCTCAGCAGCCCATTCGAACCCATCACGGGGCTGGTTTCTGTTTGATTTGGCTGGCAGCAAGCGCCCTCTCCTATGAAACCGATGCCCACTTGCTCCTACGAGCGGGTACTTCGAACTGCAAGCGGTTTGCTCCCAGGAGAGGCAGGGAACGCCCCCCTCAGCCCAGAAAAAGGGTCTTCTTCTGGCTACGGATGGCAACAATCCTGCCACAGAGGGCGGAACTGGCCTTCAGCAAAGTCGTGTGTGATCCCCTGTAGACCTGCTGGGTGTAACTGGGTACCACAGAGGAACTTCTTTCCTGGGAGGGTGGCAGAGTCCTGGGCCAGGCTACCCAGAGAGGCTGGGGAGTCTCCATCTCTGGAGACATTCAGACCCTGTGATCCTGGGTGCTGCCCTGTGCAGCCTGCTCGAGGGATCCTGCTCTGGGGCAGGGGGTGGACTGGGGGATCTCTAGAAGAGCCCTCCGACCCCCATCATTCTGTGTGTGTGTGTCATGCACTTGCAAAGCTGGTGTAGCTGCAGGGTTGGTGACCAGCCTAGCAAGGGATTCACTCTGGCTTTGCAGTCGAGCATCCTCCAGCTTCTGTGCACTTTGGCTAGAAAATAAACCCAATGATTAAACCTGTGCTGGCAAAGGACTTTGAGGAATATGCATGATAACCATCTTGGAAGTGTCAAGTCTACCAAACATGGTCCCTTCCTCTCCAGGACTAATTTTTACCGTGGCCTAGAGACCAGAGACAAATCCTAGAGACACACTGGGCAAGGAGAAAAAGGGCTTTGAGAGAGAGGTGATGGCGTAAAACCCTTCTACTCAAAGGCCTTTGGATCTGCTCATTCAAGGAGATGCACCTGAAAGTGTGAAACAAAAGGAAGGTGTAAAGCCCCTCCTGGGAGCAGACACCTTCGCACAGGGGAGACCGACCCACCGCTGAGCCTGTTCACTGGGGCTGTCCCACCAGCAGCAAAGTGCTCTTCCCTCTGAGCCGACCAAGGGGTTTTGCTCACTCAGCTACAACTGCCCTGGCAGGCAGAAGCTACACCCCACGAAGCCAAGGGAATGTCGTTGTGTTGTTATTCACCGAGCTCTGGTACAAAAAAGCCAGGGATCTCCTGGAGAGAGCCCAGCAGAGGCTACGAAGGTGATTAAGGGCCTGGAGCATCTCCCCTATGGGGAAAGGCTGAGTGAGCTGGGGCTGTTCAGCCTGGAGAAAAAAAGCCGGAGAGGGGATCTGATCAGTGCTTATCAATAGCTGAAGGGTGGGACACAGGGGGAAATTGCCAGCCTCTTCTCAGTGTCTGAGGGGACAGGACAAGGGGTGATGGTCTCAAGTTGGAGCATAGGAACTTCCACACGAATATGGGGAAGAACTTCTTTCCTGGTGAGGGTGAGGGAGCCCTGGGACAGGCTGCCCAGGGGGGTGTGGAGTCTCCTTCTCTGGAGATATTCCAGCCCCGTCTGGACGCCTCCCTGTGTGACCTGTCCTAGGGACCCTGCTTTGGCAGGGGGGTAAGACTCGATGAGCTCTTGAGGTCCCTTCCAACCCCTACGATTCTGTGGATCTCTGAAGGGCCTTCACTAACTGACCACAGCTGAAAGCTGCTAGAACCCGTACGACCAGCCAAGCAGATTTAAAAACCCCCAACAAACCCAAACACCAAACATTTCTTTTTCTTTTCTTTCTTTAAAAGCAGCACGACCCCCTCCCTGCAGGGATCACATGGGATGCAGACACTGCCCGGCGCACTGGTGCTTTCATGTATTAGTCCCCCTAATCCTCAGCAGCTTTAGCAGAGCAGCACTATCTGCATTAACAGCCCCGGTGTTTCTATCACTTGAAGTTGTGTGAGTAACTTGCCGGCTGCGCTACAGCCAAAGCTCATGCAGCTGCGTTTTGGTAACCGGCAGAATACAAAAATACCCCCTGCTGGCATGAATGGGTTTGGCACCGATCTGAGCGACTAGTCCCAGCTGGCTGGGCTCACTGATCTCTGTTCCTATCTTCCGCTGTCTTAAACACGGTTACTCTGCAGAGGTTCACGCCAGTGGCTCTGTTCCTTCTGGGATAAAAGCTAGGCTAAAATGGGAAGACTGCCTTCAAATGGGGAGGGGGGCTTGCTCTCCAGCTCTGGTTTTATAATAAAGTAAAAGATTGCTACAGGGGACACAAAAGCTACAGATATTTGTATTATTGTTATTATTCATAGAATCACAGGCTGGTCTGGGTTGGAAGGGACCCCAAGGATCACACAGTTCCAACCCCCTGCCACAGGCAGGGACACCAACCTCCAGGCCTGGAGCTACACAAGGTTGCCCAGGGACCCAGCCAACCTGGCCTTGAACACCCCCAGGGATGAGGCACCCACCACCTCTCTGGGCAGCCCCTTCTAGCCCCTCACCACTCTCTCTGGAAAGAACTTCCCGCTAATAGCTCATCTAACCCTTCCCTCCTTCAGCTTCACTCCATCCCCCTTGTCCTGCCAGTCTCTGCCCTTTGAACAAGCTGATTCCCCTCCTGATTCTCTGCTCCCTTCAGGGACTGGAAGGCTGCAATGAGGTCCCCCCGCAGCCTTCTCTTCTCCAGGCTGGACAAGCCCAGCTCCCCCAGCCTCTCTTTGTAGGGGAGGTGCTTCAGCCCTCTGATCATCTTCATGGCCTCCTCTGAGCCCTCTCCAACAGTTCCACATCTTTCTTGTACTGGGGGCCCCAGCTCTGGACGCAGGACTCCAGCTGGGGCCTCACGAGGGCAGAGCAGAGAGGGACAATCCCCTCCCTGTCCCTGCTGCCACCCCTCTGCTGACGGAGCCCAGGATCCCATTGCCCTTCCAAGCTGCAAGAGCACACTGCTGGCTCATGTTAAGTTTCTCATCCACCATGACACCCAGGTCCTTCTCAGCAGGGCTGCTCTCCAGGAGCTCTTCTCCCAGGCTGTAAATATATCTGGGATTCTTCCAGCCCAAGTGCAACACCTGACACTTCGCAGTGTTGAACCTCATTACGTTCACCCAGGCCCACCTTTCCAGCCTGTCAAGATCCCTCTGGATGGCTTCCTTTCCTTCTATTGGGTCAACCACACCACTCAGCTTGGTGTCATCCACAAACCTGCTGAGGGTGCACTCAATCCCATCATCAATGTCATTGATAAAGATGTTATTCGCCTTTGTAAGGCTGTGACCAGGATCCACAGCCACATTCCAGCACCCGAAATTCCCCCTATCCCTGCAACCAGGCCTTCCTGCCACCTGGCTCTGGGTCTTCAGAGCCTGGGGCCAAAAGGGAGCTCAGAGATCTGGCTGGCTGAACACTGTCCAGTGGGCGTGAGAGGCGGCCACCTGTCAGTAAGGCGCCCGCAGTGGGTTTTGTTCCGAGGCAGCGCTCCTGCCATCGGCCACGTCCTCTCAGCAGAGGCGGGACGGGCTCTCTGCAGTGTCACAAAGTGGTCGCTTCCAGCAGGAGCTTCACTGGTGAAATGAAAAATAAACCTCAGTGGTCTGACCCTGAGGCATAAAGTGCCTGGACAAGTACACGTAGGAGTACAGGGATGTAAGGGAAGTTACTCCCAAGGGAAGTTCACCTCAACCTCCAGATGTTTTCACATTGCTGAACTCAGATGTCATCCTGGGTGACAGCCCAGCCAGCGATCTGAGCAGATCAGCGGGCCAGACAGCTGCAGCAAAGCTTTTTGTGTCATGGGTCAGTCCTGGAAAAAGCTAAAGTGCTCTAAGATGGAAGGAAAACCATGGCTCTGAATCCCTGAAATACTTCTGGAGTCTATGCAAGGCAGTTATCAAGCTCACTGGGACAGCTGCCAGAGGGAACATGTGGAGCAGGTAGATCTGAAGGAGCTTGCTTTGCTACCCAGACTTACACCTCTCTTCTCCTCCGGAGCTAACATCCCGCCACCCCAACTGAAAGTCAGGGTCCCAAAGGTGCCCTGCCAGTTCTCCCCTCAGCCCTGCCTGCCCAGGGCTCACATTTCAGCTCCTGCCACCTCTGTCATCCATCTTTCTCACCCGATGCCCCTCATATGCTCATAGCTGAGCTTTGAAAATCCCTGTGCGGTCTGCCAAGGCAACAGCATCTTTTTCAGTGCACCAAGAGCTTCAAACCAGGAACCTCACTAGATGGGGAGCTACAAACAGCTGGTGGCTGCTGTGTTGGTCTGCAGGCAGTGGGAAAGGGGCTTCTCAGCCCATTGCTTCTGCAGAAGCAACTGCTGCCAACAAGAAGCAGCTCTATTTCTTTACTGCCTTTTCCCTCTGCTTGGCTGTCCCCCAAGAACAGCCCTTCCTTCACTCTCCTACAGACAGGAGACAGGCAATACCCAGCACACATCACCCAGAGGACCCACAAATGACTCTGCCTCACCAGTTCACCTTGCTAAGCCAGCACACCAGCCACGAAGCTCCGAACAAAGTGCCTTTCACTGGTGCTGCTGAGGTTTCATCAGCACCTTTGTCCTCAGAAGGCCCCAGATGTTCCCCTTTGCAGCGCAGGAGGGCAGAGAAGAATACAGAGATGACCATGACAACCTCCCAGGAGCTCCTTCAGCTCCCACAGTGACATACAGGGCTGCAGCCAGGACTTTGCAGGGGACAGAAAGCAAAATGGGACCAACCATCCTCACCACGAGTACAGTACCATGCATTTAAGAGACAAGGACTTTCCCAAGACACCTGGAGCTCTCTGCAAACACCATTCCAGGCAAAGGAAGAGGATGGTGAGGTTGTGACTTGGTGATAGGACCAACTAACTGAAATCCCCCCACTGTGTGTAGGAACCGATCCCAGTCCCAGTGGAGCGGTACAGGTTTTCCCTCCACTGTGCCCCACGGGTCTCAGTGCTCGACTGGTTCTCCCCAAGCACCAGTGACCCAATGACAGGTACCCAGAGGTTCTACTGCTCATACACCAGCTCCAACCTACTCGTGCCAGCAAGAGACGTCCTCTCAGCACAGCCCACAGGCTCCCTGTCATTCCCCTGAAATCTGCCATGATTCTGCTTTCAGAAAGACCAAACCCACCCCCCAAAAAGCCCCACCTCTCAGGCAACTCCCACTGAGCTGCCCCAAAACAAAGCCTCATCAGCACTGTGGGGAAGCAACTCGGGTTTTCCCTCACATCATTCACGGGTGCCTTGCTGTGACACCAATCAAGGGAGGTGCCATGCATTTTGGCTCCCCCATCCCAAGAACAGCTCCCATGTCCTGTGAAGCCAGCTGTGATTCCCAACTGCACCACCAGTCACTTGCTGCTGGTTATCCCTGGGAGCCAAATTCTAGCCTGGGAGCTCAAAGATCTACATGTCTACTCGAGAATCCCCCTCAGCAAAGGCTCCAGACATACCTGCTTGGCGACTGGAGAAGGCAAAGACCATGACACCATCAAAGCTCCAGGTGTAGTCCTGGTGGGGTGGGTAGAAGGTCAGCTTGGCAGAGGCTTCTTTCCTCAAGTCAATGAGGAACGTGGAATGAATCATGGGGACGGCGAAGCAGCCTGTCCTCTTCCACTCCCGAATCAGGGGATAATCCAAGGTGCGTTTGTAATAGCCCTGCAATCACAACGGGGGGACTGCTTGTGACAGGAGATTTATGTTTCATAGATGCTCCTTAGCAAACGCCCTCACCCTCAGCTCCCACCCCCAGCAGAGACCAAGCAGTGCTCAGTTCTCAGATGATTTTAGCGTTTCCCATTGGAAAAGGGCTCACTCAAGCGTTTAGAAACAATCCCCATCCCAAAAGTTGAAGCTTGACCTTCCCTCTCCTTTTTAGCAGCTATCAGAAATCCAGGCCTTTCCCTTGCAAAATTTGCTTGCAACAGAGCTTCAAACCTCTGAGTATTTTCTTCTGGCTCTTCAAAAGCCTTTTTTGCATGCAGAGTCCCAGGTCCAATCCCAGAACCTGTGACATCCTCCACGTTCAAGGCACAAAGGATGTTTAGCATCTCACAGAACAGGACCTGCAAATTATTTCTGACCATGACTTTAAAAAATAGAATAGTAATTCTCTTCACTGCAGCAAAAGCAACATCTCAGTCTCCATCATCTGCATGAGAATCCCTGCCTCCTCCATCCCAGGGCAGCAGGTTTGATGCTTGACTCCTGAGCTCTCCCCACGGAGCCCATCTCAGAGAGGCCCTTGAGTCAGCTTCTTTCTCCATAAGCATGAGCTCTGCCAGCCTTCCAAGTGTGATGGGTGCAACACCCACACCGTGCAGCTCACAGCTGGTTCGGCAGGCACAGAGCCTGCAGCCATCAGATTTGGAAATAAACACACTGAATTCCTCCCGAAAGAGACTCCCAGTGCACCATGAGACATCCAGACATGGCTAACGGCTGAAGGCAGAGCAGATTCTGGTCTTCACAGAAACCATGAGTCACTAGAAGAAGTTAAAAGTTACTTTTACATTATATTTTCCATGAGCACCCCAGCAACAGCCGAGCAATGCACTGCAGAACCACTTCACCCTGGTTTCTGCAGCAGCGTGGCACGGTACAGTGATCCTCCCCTCTCCCCTCCAGACAGCCACTTCTCTGTTGTGGGTCTGCATGGCTGGGGTCTAGGGAAGAAGGGGGAGCTGCAGGGGTGGCTGCTGCAAGGAGCAGCCAGAAGCTCTCTGCAGGCCCCACAGAGCAAACACCAGCCGGCTCAAGGCCGCAGTCGCTGCTGACCAAGGCCGAGCCCATCAGCGATGCTCACAGCACCTCTGGGAATCACAGTGAGGAGAAAACCCACCAGCGGCCTCTTTGTGCCCCCAGAGAAGGGAGTGAGAAGGTGTGAGGAGCTGTGCAGGCACCAAGGGCAAGGAAGAAGGGAGGAGGCGCCCCAGGTGCCGGAGAGAAAGATGCCCCTGAGCCCCTGGAGAATCCCATGGTGGAGCAGGTGTCCCCACGCAGCCCGTGGAAAAGGCCCAACCCCCTCTGCAGCCCATAGAGAGGCCCCACAGTGGAGCAGGGGGAGACAGACAGGAGATGCTGCGACCCATGTTGGAGCAAGCCCCTGCCAGCACTTGTGGCCCATGGAGAGAGACAGAGACACAGAGATGAGTGAGAGACAGACCCACACCAGAGGAGGTTTGCTGGGGGGGGCTTGTGACCCTGTGGGGGGACCAGGCTGGAGCAGTCTGGGCCTGAGAGACTGAGAGAGATTCTATGATCTATGACTGCACCCATAGCAGTGACCCGCGCTGGGGCAGCTGGGGAAGAGCTGAAAGGACTCACATTGGAGAAGCTCATGGAGGACTGCCTGCTGTGCGTGGGACCCCATGGTGCAGCAGGGGAAGGGGGTGAGGAATGAATGCCCCCCCTGGCTAAGGAGGAAACCAACTTGTGAGGAACTGACCCAAACCCCCATTCCCCATACATATTTTCTCCCCTGCCCAGCTGAAAAGGGCAGTGACAGAGCAGCTCTGGTGGGCGCCTGGCCTCCAGCCAGGATCCAACCACCACATCCTCACAGCATGGTCAGAAGGTATCTCACACAACTGCTCTGATTTTCCTGAAGGAGGAGTGAGTGGGTAGAGACCATCCAAGCATCTCTGCTGAAGTTAAGACATTCAGCCTTCAACAGACATCCAAGAGTGCCCACAGGTAGACGTTGCTGGAAACTAATCTCTCCTCCTCCAGTCACTCACTACGGGGGTTCAGGGCTTTTCACTGCTCATAAATCATGTGTAGTCAGGAAAGGCTCCGGTTATCAGCCCTGCTGCTGAGCTCTCCTGAGCTTAGCTTCGCAGCAGGCTGCCTGGAGCTGGGTTTGGCTGCTGCCGCTTGGTGCTGGATGCTGTGTTTCAGGGTGTGTTCCAGCTGTTACGCCCTCCCCAAGTCCCCAGGGAGAACAAGGCTGAAAGCATGAAGCTGTGGGACTGTGAGCATGGAAACAAGAAACTAAGAGAAAAGACTAAAAAAAAATTAAGTGGAAATGTTGCTGTTTGTTTAAGGAGCTTTGTGTGGTGGTGGTGTTATTTTCATGACATTCCACAAGATGCCTTTGCTACTAAGTTGTTCTTTCTGGAGCACCTAGGACTGGAGCACCTCCCCCTATGAAGAGAGGCTGAGAGAGCTGGGCTTGTCCAGCCTGGAGAAGAGAAGGCTGCGGGGGGACCTCATTGCAGCCTTCCAGTCCCTGAAGGGAGCAGAGAAACAGGAGGGGAATCAGCTTGTTCAAAGGGCAGAGACTGGCAGGACAAGGGGGATGAAGTGAAGCTGAAGGAGGGAAGGGTTAGATGAGCTATTAGGGGGAAGTTCTTTACAAAGAGAGTGGTGAGGGGCTGGAAGGGGCTTCCCAGAGAGGGGGTGGGTGCCCCATCCCTGGGGGTGTTCAAGGCCAGGTTGGCTGGGTCCCTGGGCAACCTTGTGTAGCTCCAGGCCTGGAGGTTGGTGTCCCTGCCTGTGGCAGGGGGGTTGGAACTCTGTGATCCTTGGGGTCCCTTCCAACCCAGACCAGCCTGTGATTCTGTGATTCTTTCTCCTTTTTCAGGCTGATGGAAATTTACCACTGGAGAGGTGGGACACGGGGACAGGGCTGTGGCTGGTACACACTGGCACAGACCCACTTGAGGCCGTGGAGCAATGCTGATTTCACCAGTGGAACACTCAGCTGTCTCAGGCCTAAACTGTAAAAACTGAAAGGACAATGCCTCTGTTTTGATGTTTATAGTTTCATTTTATTGCAAGAACTGAAAATAAATATACCCAACCTTCTTTTTCTTCTCTACATATTTACTTCCCAAGAATGTGGGAAGCTCAGTATCTCTTCCTGCTGTTTTTACTCAATTAGATGGTGCAAGCTGCAGAGCACCTTGGCATGAGATGGTGTGGAGGCCAAAAAAAGTAATTCAGATAGCAAATTCTGCTTAAAAAAAATAAATCACCACAAGCTTTAAAGCGAAAAACCCTCCTTAAGAAACCCCAGAGGTGATTGCCAGAGTGCCGCAACTGAGGGACGGGACACCGCTTGATGCAAGCAAAGTGTTCAATTTATTAGCAATATTCCATAAGCTTTATAGTATTTCTAACAACAAGCAAGCTACGTGTCTTTATTTCCATTGGTTAGTATCTATGTCGCGTCCCACACTCATTGGTTAGTACAACTTCATCTATTAGCTATTCCTAGACTCATTGGTTAATACAACTTCATCTTTTAGCTATTTCTAGGCTAATTAAAACAACTATGTTATCTTGCAGCTGCAGCAAAACCACAAGGAGGAATGTTCCTGTTTCACAATGTCTTATCTTGGGAGGAAGATCCTGTTAAGCAGGATGTCTTATCTCGCACCTTCCTGTAAATCAGGATGTCTTGTCTTGCAGCTTCCTGTAAATCAGGATGTCTTATCTTGCAGCTTGTTATCCACTCTCCCAGGGCCTCCCTCCGACCAAGGCAATCAGGTCAGGGTCTCCTGCTTGCTTGTGAAGCTCTGCAGCAGCAAGATGCTTGTTTGCTTTTCCTACATCTCCCCCGTTCTGTTGAACAATAAGAACTTTATGGATAGAGTTAGATATCATTTTTTGTACACACTGCAAAAAACACGGTAAGCAAATCAAAAGCAACAAAGCAAACAAAACAATATACATTGTTGTCTTTAACAAACTTTTTAACCAGCCTGTAAATCCCCAGCCAGAAAATAACTTGTCTAGCCAGTCCCATTTATCATCTTCTCGGAGTTTCAAAACTCCGTTTTTAAGTTGCTGTATGCTAGCGTGAATTGACTCTGAGTGATCAGACAGGTTCATACAGCACATTCCTTCAAAGTCTTCACATCCATGGCCTTGGGCTAAAAGCAAAAAATCTATGGCTGCACGATTTTGCAAAGTTGCATGTCGCACACTATCTACATCTATCAAAAGGTCAGAAAGCGCTCTACTAGTAGCGTTGGTTTGTTTCGCTAGCCAACAGCCTAATTTGTCTAAGGTGCTTAAAGCTTTTGCAGCTGCAACACCAGGAGCCAAAAGAGAGGCAGTGAAGCGTTGTTCAAAGTTCCAAAAATCTACATGGTCGTCACACTCTGACGTAAAGGCGTGGGCTGCTCGCCTTAGTCTAGAGTGGCTTTTGCGCATTTGTAAAATACTGGATGTATTGGGAGTTAGCAGTGAGAGACGTCCCAAACTACAGGGGCCTCCTTTTATATGTGAAGGTATGCCTGCCCATGCCCGATCTCCACAAATAAAGAATATGCCAGATGGTAATGCCACGGGTATGTTTGCGGAGGGTGAGATATTTTTTGATGTATAGTTACACCAAGCTGTCTTATTACGAAAAATGGGATGCATGGGGGATACATCCCATACTCGCGATTGATTTTTCCCCGTGTAGTTAAATTTAACACAAAAGTCCATTTTCACTGATCCTAATAGTTCAATTTCTTGAGGTTCTAAACTGAGTTTTGGTCTATATGGCGTCCACCCATCCCAGTTATCTGTGGGATTGATCATCAGGGTCTGTGGGAGGGTTTCACACAATCTTGTCCAATTATCAAGTGGTAAGCCTATCAAACAAGTAGAAAAAGGGTTTTCCGGAGAAGCCGTGGCTAGGCATATTGTATCCTGTCCTGTTACATTAGCTAGCGTGACCCACACATTAGTCTTAGGGAAAAATGGGGGAAAAGGACTAGCTTCTGTTACCATCCACACCAAAACCAAAAGGAAAAGCATAATGGTGATTTTCAGATGGGTGGCAAAGCGTCTGTGTTTGGTTCTTCAGCTGGAGCTGCCGTCAATGGCTCTCTGAAGGGTTTGACATTTTTCGCCGGAATCCACCGTGGACCACGCTCTGTGGAAACACAAGCATAACCCCTTCCCCAGGTAATAAGTGGATAAGGACCTAAAATTTTTCCTGTCTCTAGGTCCTTTATTAAAACTGGTGCCTTCTTTGATTTTGTAAATTCTTGGCTCATGTTAAAATGCCTCACAATAGGAGGATTCTGATCCATAAAAGAACAATTTAAAAAATTAAAAACATACAATGCTTTCTGTAGTCTTTCTCCTGGGGTTACGTTCCCTATCCCCCTTTTTTGTTTTTGTAAAAGACTTTTTAAAGTCTTGTGAGAGCGTTCAATAAGAGATTGACCTGTAGGGGAATGTGGTATTCCTGTAATGTGTGTAATGCCCCAGGTACTAAAAAAAGTCTGTAAAGCGACAGAAATATATGCAGGTCCATTATCTGTTTTTATTTTTTGAGGTATCCCCAGGGTAGCAAATGCTTGTAAAAAATGGCGTTTAACATCGCGAGCCTTCTCTCCTGTGTGACAGGAAGCATATAAGGCTCCAGAAAAAGTATCTATAGAAACATGTAAATATTTTTGCTTGCCAAATTCTGAATAGTGTGTAACATCAGTTTGCCATAACTGTAAAGACTGTAATCCCCGGGGATTAATTCCGCCTGCTATAGATGGGAAAGAAACGCGTTGACAATCAGGACATATAGCAACAATCTCGGTTGCTTGCTGTGTGGAAATATTAAAAGTGCGTTTCAGTGCACCTGCATTTTGGTGAAAAAAGGAATGACTAAGTTTTGCCTGGGCAAAAAGGTCTGGGAGAATTTGCGCTGTAAGAGTTAAAAGGTCAGCTTGTCTATTCCCTTCTGCTATAAAACCTGGTAAAGTAGTATGAGAACGAACATGCATTATAAAATAAGGAGTTGTTCTGGAGTCCAACAAAGCGACAAGTTCCTGTAATAAAGTAAACAAAAGAGGGTTAGCAACATCTTTTAAAAATGAAGCTTCTGCCCGCTGGACTATACCAGCAACATAAGCGGAATCAGTGATTATGTTAAGAGGTTTTGTCCATTTTCGAAAGATGCGTACAACAGCTGCAAGTTCCACAATTTGTGGTGAGCCAGGTGCTGTAGAAATGTCTGAGTTCCATTTCTGGGTTTCCTGGTTCCACCAGATGATAACAGATTTGTGGGTCTTTCCAGATCCATCAGTAAACACTGTAAATGCCTCCAGAGGTTTTTCGCTTCTTTTCGGTTTTTGGGAAAGTTGAAAGTCAAGGTGTAAAAGTTTATGAGCTGGCAAATGCGAAGAAATCTGTCCAGGATAGCCAGCAAGAGCCATGGCAAAAACGTCCGATTGGCAATATAATCAGGAAAGATAGGTTTTGACCACTGGCAAATAGATACATGTAAAGTCAATTCCTGCTAAAGTTAATAGTCGTTGCCGCGCCTTAAGAATTAAAAATGCAAACATTTCATATTGTGCAAATATTGTTTTTGAAGGCTGATGTGATAGAAATACCCATTCAATAGTCAATAATGGGTCCTTCTGATCAGTGTCCCATTGGAAAATAAGGGCATATGGCTGTTTTGTAGGATTTAAGATTACCAAAAAAAATGGCAAATCTGGATCGCAGCGGTGCGCCTGTCTAGACGCAATGGCTTCAGTGATTTTTGCAATTGCTTTAAGAGAGGGTTCGTTCAGCGTTCTTGGGGCACAAATATTTGTGTCTCCCTTCAAAAGTTCAAAAAGAGGACTTAAATCTGAATTTGTGATTCCCAATAAGGGGCGAACCCAGTTTATAGTTCCCAGAAGTTTTTGTACATCATTTAAAGTAGAAATTTCTGTGTTCAAGTGAAGTGGTTGAGGTGCTATGGTCTTTGACCGAATTAACCAGCCCAAATATTTCCAAGGGGAAATAGTTTGAATTTTTTCAGAAGCAATACAAAATCCAGCTGCATTTACAGCTGTAGTGACAAGGGCTACGGCCTCCTTCATGTCTGTTTCCTGAGATGCAGCCACAAGGATGTCGTCCATGTAGTGGTATAACAACACAGAAGGTTTAGACTTTCTAATCGGGCTTAAAATTTTTGCCACATACCATTGGCATATGGTTGGACTGTTTTTCATTCCTTGTGGGAGCACGACCCAATGGAATCGTCGCAAAGGTTCCTGAACGTTGACACTTGGAATGGAAAAAGCAAATTTAGGTGCATCCTGAGGATGTAATGGTATATTAAAAAAACAGTCTTTTAAATCAATTACTGTAAGGTACCAATTTCTTGGTAACATGGTTGGCGAGGGAAGCCCCGGCTGAAGGGGTCCCATGTTTTCCATAGCGTCATTAATTTTTCTAAGATCATGGAGTAGGCGCCACTTGCCACTTGGTTTTTTAATAACAAAAACAGGAGAATTCCATGGACTAACAGACGGTACTACATGTCCCTTTTGTAATTGCTCCTCTACTAAGTCATTAAGAGCGCGGAGTTTCTCTATAGGAAGGGGCCATTGATCCACCCATATAGGGGTATCCATTTTCCAGGTAATTTTTAGAGTGCCGCGCTCTTCAATGGCCCCCCCTAAAAACGTGTTTTTAGTGTAACTCCCCACTGAGCTAATACGTCACGGCCCCACAGGACCATCGGAATTGGTAAAACAAAAGGTTTAACAGTGGCTATGTGCCCTTCAGGGCCTTCAATGGTAACAGTATGGAGGCTTTGTCTACTAGTACCAGTGCCGCCTACCCCTGCAAGGGCCTGAGGTGTAGAGGTCAATGGCCAATGCGGGGGCCATTTCGCCTGTGAGATAACCGTAACATCTGCTCCAGTGTCCACAATACCTTGTAAAGGATATTTCTGTCCCGCTTGGGACAGGGTAGCTTTACACATGGGGCGATGTAAAGATATATTTTGTGCCCAGTAAATTGATGGAACTCCTGTGGATCCAAAATTACCTTCTCTGCTGGGTAGCTGCTGGTTAGCCACGGAGTTTCTCTGAGGCTGTAAAAAAGGTACCAATTGTGCAATTCGGCTGCCTTCTGGGATAGTACAGGGGGGGAAAGGAGTCCAAACCATTACTGCTATGTTGTCTACCGCATCTGCATCCACCACCCCGGGGAGTATAAAGAGTCCCGTAAGTGTGGTAGACGATCTACCGACAATTAGGGCGCTTTGCCCCCTCAAAATGGAACTGTTAGTGGTGGTGGGCAATAAGTGGACTGTAGAATCAAGCAGAGTTACTGTGTGGGAGGTTGCCAAGTCCAGTCCGGCACTCCCTGCTGTTGCTGGACAAAAACTTGTGGCGTTGGTTGTAATTGAACTCCACCCTGTAGGGAAGCCGTGCCCTGCGGAACTTGTTTCTGCATGCGCCGCGGATTCGCGCTCCGTGGTTTGTTTCCCTGGAGGGGCTATCCCTGGGCATTATATTTGGAGCGGCATTGATTTGCATAATGCCGTCCTTTTTGGCATTTAGGACAAACACTGGGGGCTTTTGTTTGTGGTTTTTTCGGACAATTTTTCCTAAGGTGTCCAGGCTTCCCACAGTTGAAACAAGTAGGGGGGGGTTGCATAGCGGCAAAAGCGGCGGCCATGGCCTCAAATTTATGATCAATTGTCCCTATACGATTACATGCTTCAACCATTTCAATTAGAGTAGGGTTCCCGTTTGGCAGGGTTTGCAAAACTCGCTTACAATCGGTGTTAGCATTTTCCACTGCCAATTTTAAAAGTAATATTTCTCTTGCTTCTGCGTTCTCAATTTGTTTTTCTAGCGCTAATTTTAATCGATCTATAAATTGCATATAAGGTTCTTTAGGTTCTTGTACTATAGCAGTAAAAGCCTTTTGCGGCTTCTGAGGATCAGGGATCTTCAGAAGTGCCTTTTTTGCTTCTTCACGTAAAGCTCTTAAGGCTTCCCTTGGAATGTCTCGGGCCTGGGTGACGGGATCAGCATATGGCCCTGTCCCCGTTAAATGTTCCATTGTTAATGTTGCCATTTTGGGATTGTTATTCCCTATGTAAGTAGTTAAAAGGGTTTGCAACCCCTGTCTCCATTGAGATTCCCACAACATATATTGCATAGGAGTACAAAGCAATTGTGCAAGAGATTTTAAGTCATGAGGTGTCATTATGTAGGTATCAAAAACAGATGACAACATAGTAACAAAATAAGGAGAAGAGAGACCATGTTCCGTGACCGTACGGCGCAATTCCTTAATTACGGCAAAAGACAAAGGTTCCCATTGAGCTCCCCGTCCCTGGTACACAACTGGTGCTACAATTTTTTGTGCCACCTCCCACTCCCCCTCCCTTAACGCCTGCTTTTTTATCTGAGTCCATACATTATGTGGGTCAGGGGGGAACAAGTCGGGTTCATCCTCCGGGTCTATAGGTCCGGGATCAAAGGGGTCGTCTTCTGGAGGGTAATTTGTCAAAGCCCTCCTTCTTAGAGACGGTTTTGACGTTAGTATGGGTTCGGTTTTGGGTTCAGGGGCAGAATAGGTTGTTGCCGGCGGAGCTGAAGGGAGGTCAGAGGGACTGAGGTCGGGGTCTTTCCCGTTATGATCAGTCTCAGATGGTGGATCCCCTTTATGAGAGCTTTCTTGTTCCTTTAAGATTTCAAAAATAATTCTCCACCAAGGGAGTAATTTTTGTGCTTGGGGGTCGCCCTTCGTAGCTCCGTCCCATAGTTTAATACCTACTTTGTCCCATATTTCCGTCGTAAAAATATTAGACGCAGTAACATCAGGGATTTTTACTTGGACCCATTTTAACATACATTTAAGATCATGGCCCAATATAGTCTTATCATGCTTTGTCAGCAAGGCTTTCATAAGTTCATATACGTCCCTTTCCACGGGGGTGGAAACTTGCCCCCCCATTTCCGATTACCCGCAGCTCACCTCCTTCCACCGAGGGATTGTTAGCCGGCTTCTGCTTCCTTTTCAGCAAGTCACTCTTTGAAGTTCTGCGGGAGTTGCGACCGGCTGCCAGATGGGCAGTTCTGTTCCTTTCCGAACGCCGAGCCGTTCGCTCCTTTTCGGATCGAATCACGTCGGACCAAATCACGTCGGGGTCACCATTTGCCGCAACTGAGGGACGGGACACCGCTTGATGCAAGCAAAGTGTTCGATTTATTAGCAATATTCCATAAGCTTTATAGTATTTCTAACAACAAGCAAGCTACGTGTCTTTATTTCCATTGGTTAGTATCTATGTCGCGTCCCACACTCATTGGTTAGTACAACTTCATCTATTAGCTATTCCTAGACT